>CM076676.1:145028655-146491155 GCA_038501925.1 Xenopus petersii
TGGGAGCCTAAGGTTGGGGCGATGGGGATACTTTAATTTAGAAAGAGAAGAAGCAGTCTATGTTTTTTTTCTAGGTTTTGGGTGATGGAGGTAGTCTGATTGAGTAGGAAGTAGTCTGGGGGCTATGCCTATGTTTGGCTACTCTGATCCGGTGAGAAGGAAGCAGTCTAAAGGCCATACCTAGGGCTGGAGTAATGGGGGGTACTCTGATCTGGAGATCTGGAGGTGGAGGAACAGTCTGGGGGCCATACCTAGCAAATTTAAACAAGAAAAGTAGCACTCACTGATCCATCTGGGATTTTCCTCTGTGCTACTACGTGGTATCGCCCGTGAAACGTGATAAGTCCAACCAAATTATTTATATCCACGGAGCACCAGCCGGATTAAAAACATCCTTTTATTGGAAAATATGATGCGTGCTATTATCTACACCAGGAGTGCCCATACCTTACTAATGTGGGGTCTCCTTTTAGTTTTGATTTCCCATTATGATCTACATCCATAAAAGCATTGTAAGCATTCTGTTAAATGGAATATATTATTTAAATATTGATGTATTAGAAAATGTATATCTCGATATTTAACAAACAGCAATTTCTGATGTAACAATAACAGAATAAATATCTGAATAAAAAGAATGAAACAGGAGGGTGATTTAGACAAGCTGTTTGTTGACAGTGTCTTGAATCTACTGATCACCAGCTAAAGGTCTACTGGTACATCCCGATCTACCTTTTTGGGCCCCCCTGATCTACATGCTTGACGCATTTCGTGGTCACAGCCACTTTCTCAAAGGCAGTGTATAAGTACATCCACGTCACTATTTAAAATAAACGAAGCCACAATACCTAGGGCTGGGATAATGGGGGGTACTCTGATCTGGAGGGGAGGAAGCAGTCTGGGGGCCATACCTACAACATTGAGTGTCAATTCACCTCTTATAAATTGTGCACAAGTATACACATAGCTAGGGTTGCCACCTGGCGTATTGTACCGTTCTGGCCAGTAAAAATGTTGCTTGATGCCAATGATATATATAGGAAAAAAACATAAAAAGTTTGGTATTATTTTCCAATGGGACACAGGGAGAAAACCCGAATAGCCCCAGCAATTGTGAATCTTGCCAACCCAGCACACTTACCTGCCAGGCTGCCCAATCACAGTTAAAGGGGAAGGAAACCTAGTTCCAGGGAGTTCACAGACGACATCTTCTTCCACGCGATCTTCTTCCTGTTTTGATTGGCGCATGCGCAGTAGGAGCATTTCGCCGGTACGATCTACTGCGCATGCGCCAAAAGTACTTTGTGACTTTTGGCGCATGCGCAGTAGATCCGTACAGGCGAAATGCTCCTACTGCGCATGCGCCAAAACGCCGTTCAAAGCAGGAAGAAGATCGTGTGGAAGAAGATGGCGCCTGTGAACTCCCTGGACTGGACCTGCGCAGAAGGGTAAGTAACAAGTTAGGGGCATTTGCCCAGTGGGACGGGTAGGCCAGGGGGGAGGAGGGAGGGTGGGCAACACACGGGAGGGGGGGAGGGTTTTGAGCCAACTAGGTTTCCTTCCCCTTTAAGGAGGAGGAGGAAGGAACATATGCTACATGATGCAATATCAAGTGGAGAGCCCATTAAGTCACTGCCCCAGTCCAATGCTGAACATTGACACAGATTAATTACAGTCAGCCTGGATCTGGCAGCGACTCCAAGGTTCCTTTAGCAAGTTGCATCTAGTGGCGCAGTTTGAACAGAAATGCAAATGGGGGAACCTATGCTGCAACACGCAGGCAATTTATTAAAATTTTTGACAAATAAAAATAAAGTAACATTTTTACTTTGCATCCATTTTAGGGCATGGTGCACAAGTTGCAGTTCACAAAACCTTGGGATTTCTGACAAAAATGTTGCATTGTGGATAAAAATAAAGAAAACCTGGTGCTTTTTGTCCCAAATCACCATTTTGCACTGTGCTCCTAAATGAGCCTTACTGGATTGTATGGAAAAGAGAATGAAAATTGCAAAACAGAAAGTCCAGATCTCACAGCCTTCATATTGCAACAGAGCCAGAGAGGGTTAGCCAACAAGCCTTGTGATAGTGATATAAACATACTGGCTGTCTCTCAGGCCATAAACGTTCTGCACGCTCAGTCCGACACGTCATCTGCATTACTTTCTGACCTCACGGGGCCACTGATCAGAAATATTGGCACTACGTATGGAACACTGTATACTTGTTCTGTTACTGCCTGTTTATACTGACTCAGAGATATTCAACCTGTAGTCCTCAGACTGTTGATGTACTACAACTCCCAGAATGCCTTAATAGAAGGGATGCTGGGAATAACAGGAACCTGATCATTTTAAAGGTGGCATCAAAGGCTCAAGGTTAGCTTGAACTGTTCCCCATTGCTGTCTGTAAAGGAATGAACCCCACTAGACGGGGTGAAGAATGCATTTCGCCAAGGAAATAAGTGAACTCTTGGCTCTTTATAAGCTCCTTGACCTTTGTGTATGTCTTGTTTTTTTCAGAACATACTCATCAAATACTCATTTAAGGCAATCTTCTAAATTGCTGTCATTATCAGATGATATTGAGGTTGGTGGCCATCATATGACTTGGCTGAGGACCAGCATAAGGAACCTAAACATATTTTGAAGCATGGACATGCTAAAAACTTTCAGTTTACCATTGGAAACCAGTACAGGGAAGAGAAGATCATAGTATATATCATAAGTAGCTTTGTATATTGATACAGGCACATTGAAAGCTGACGAAGTGATGCTGGAGATCTGGAGCTCTTCATACAGCTCGGTCTACATGGAATAATTCCAAGGTATTTAAAGGAACACCTACATACTTGTGCTTCTGCTGGTGGCATCTGTTCAAGCAGAGAGGGTTCCTTTTTACCGTAGAAAAATAAACAGGGCATATTTACCCAAAAAAAATAGATCATGGTCTATCAATAAATCTGGAGCTGGTGGCCAGCAGCAGAGCTGCTTCTGAGTACTGGGTACCCCATACTGTGAAAGCTACATTTTCCATGGTTGACCAACACTTCAGGTGATAGACCCTAAGGTAGCATCTTCACTAAAAGTAGAACCTACATTGAACAGCCCTGAGATAGGGCATGCATGTAGCTATAGCAACAAGCAGAAGGCTTGAAGGGAGACCATAGACGTGCAGATTTACGTTCATATCAGAAGTACGATCGTTCGGTGTAGTGTTGTGCTGGCCTCGCACTCTTCCTCATGGGTGGCGGGAGGGTGCGGATTGAGCTCTACTTCTGCTCTCCCCACCCACCACTGTCAAATGCCGACGTCCAACTTCCAGGTTCGTCTTTTATAAACGCTGCGTCTGCTGTCTTTAAAAGCAACGCTCAGTGCCAGGCCAATTCGACCAGGTGCCCTAGACGACCGACCACTCCCCACTGTGTGCGCAACCGAACGCAGTGAGCGTACACATGCGCAAAGCACCAGAGGGAAAGGCAGAGGAAGGCACCGTAGGTGAGTGGGAGGGGAAAGCGCCGGAGAGGAGGAGAAAGAGCCGGAGGGGAGCAGCAAATATGGACTAGGGGTAGGCAGAAGACAGGTACCTGCCCAGCGCCCCCATTATCATTGCGCCCTAGGCAGGTGCCTCTTCTGCCTACCCCTATTTCTGGGCCTTGCAACGCGGAAGTCGGATGCGGGCGGTCGCGGGCCAGGGGAGGGCGGGCTACGGTCGGATGCAGTTCACTAGTTGGTTCCATCTCCCGAACTGCCACTAACCATTCAGATCAAATAAAGTAGTAAACAGATCAGACGATGTTCTGCCCCTGACAGCAATTGTACGAAAGTTATGTCCGACAAAGCTAGTGACAGTCTCCCTCTGAATATCATACGATCGGCGATACACACAGAGATATTATCGGTAGCCAACAGAAATTTACTAACCTGTCCAAATCAACTGAACGACAGACATCTCACGAAAAATGTCAGGACACTCCACACACGGCCCAAAAATCGGACGAAACAGAGATCAGATCTTTGCGTCTATAGCCAGCTTAAGGCCACTATCTCTGTTACTGAATGAGTCAGGGATCTGCTTTTTTGGCAAATAGCTGGATCTGCTTATTTAGCTCACAGCTTTTATGGTTATGGATCGTATCAGACTAACTTGGTGGTGCAATTCCTGCAATTGCGTCAGGCGCAATACCCTCTGGCAACATGTATTTGCACTTTACTAAATAGCTGCCTATAGGCTTGAGTTGGGACCATAGAAGAGACAGCTGGGTTAGGTCAATGCTTACAGTCAGTCTCTTCTACTGGGCGAGTCAACAAACAAAAGCTGCGAAGGAGGGGTTACACAGAGAAGGACTATTCTTCATCTGCTCAGAAAAACAATGGGCCCCTTTATTAATGTATGTGTATCTGTTATAAGTATAAATTGTACAGTAAGAGTTGCACAGTATAAGGACACCCAGATGGAGTTTCTATGAATGTGGGAGATAACTGTGCCAAAGCTCTGCAGATAATCAGAACTTACACACAAATGTGAAGGCTACAGAGTGCAGCCCCCATTAACTAACATCTATTAGAGGCAAATATAGTCTTTGCTGAATTGTGCTTAGTACAGGGGAATTCCTATGCTGGCATTGCTATATACAGTCTATACAGAAATCTATGGAGATTTTTATTTACTACAGGTATGAGATAGAATATCTGGAAACCCATTATCCAGAAAGCTCAGAATTACAGAAAGGCCGTCTCCTATAAATTCTGCATTAATCAAATAATTTACGTTTTGAAAATGTGTTTTCTTTTTCTCTGAGATAGTAAAACAGTAGCTTGTACTTGATGCCCACTAAGATATAATTAATCCTAACTGGAGGCAAAACAATCCTAGTGGGTTTATTTAATATTTAAATAATTTTTTAATAGACTTAATTTATGGAGTTATGGAAAGACCACTTATCTGGAAAACCCCAGGTCACAATCTATCCATGTTTATACTTGTATGTCCTGGGTTCCTTGTGTGGCTACAAAGTCTAATTCAGGAATTGTTTGGACTCCTTGGACAAACACCCTTATTATTATTTATTATTAACATGTATTTATGTAGCACCAACATATTTTGCAGAGCTGAAACGAATGATACATTTGACCCTAGTGTGTGTGTGAATGTGATAGGGTCCTTAGATTGTAAGCTCTGCTGGAGCAGAGACTGATGTATAATCTTTGGAAGGTGCTATGGAATATGTTGGTGCGATAATGATAATGACATGAAGATTATCATGAGTAAGGCCTATATTCCATGCACACAGCAGGGAGTAAAGTCGGCACAAGCAGAGTTCTTGTTATTCATTTAGTCAGAGTAGGGAAGAGTGCAGGGATGTCGTTCTTGTGCCATGAGAGAAGCGATTATTTGCACGGCTTCCTTCCTGCCATGTGACTGGTCAGGGACAGACAGCCCAGTGTTTATCAAGAGGGCAGGTCAAGCATCACTCCACTGAGTACTCATCAGTCATATATTCAAATAATGTCCTTAATGAATTGGCTCGGATGGAATGGAACAAGCAGAAGAAAGTGCTTCAGGCAACTAGAGCCAAGCAAGAGTAGGAGGCAACCTATGCATATACCCTATTCCCATGCATATACCCTGCACCCATGCATATACTCTACACTCATGCATATACCCTACATCCATGCATATACCCTGCACCTATGCATACACCCTGCACCCGTGCATATACTCTCCACCCGTGCATGTACCATACACCCGTGCATATACCCTGCACCCATGCACATACCCTGCACCCATGCATATATCCCATACATATACCCTGCACCCATGCATATACTCTTAACCGGTGCATATACCCTGCACATACCCTCCAACCGTGCATATACCCTGCATCCATGCATATACCCAGCACTCATGCACATACCCTGCACCAATGCATATATCCCACACCCATACATATACCCTGCACCCATGCATATACTCTTAACCGGTGCATATACCCTGCACATATTCTCCAACCGTGCATATACCCTGCATCCATGCATATACCCAGCACTCATGCACATACCCCGCACCAATGCATATATCCCACACCCATACATATACCCTGCACCCATGTATATATCCCACACCCATACATATACCCTGCACCCATGCATGTACTCTAAGCCTGTGCATATACCCTGCACATACCCACCACGAGTGCATTAGTGCAGGTGATTCTTCATTCAAGCATACGGAAGGCAGACGGAAGGCAGTTTGGGGAGATTGTCGCCACGCAGAAAAGACGATTAGTCGCCAGGTGACTAAATCTCCCCGAATCTGCTCGTCTGCCCCAACCCTTAGGGTCCATTTTGTTCATAATGGGTCCTTTTATAGTGGAATTACAAGAAGGGTTTTGACAAGGTGGAAAAGAAATGACCTTGTTTTTTTACCTTTCAGCACCTACCATTAGTGATGGGCGAATAAATTCACCTGGCACGAATTTGCAGCAAATTTCCGAGTTTCCCCGCCGGCGAATAAATTCGCAAATCCCCCACGAAAATTCGCCAGCAACAATTTCCGATTTTCCCGACTTGAAATGTCAGATTTTCCTAATTTTTCCATGAAAATGACAGAATTTCACAATTTTTTTTGTGAATTTTTCGCCATTTCAAGGATTTCACAAATTTTGTGGGAAATTCGTGAATATTTCAGCAAAGCGAAACGGAAAAAATTTGCCCATCACTACCTACCTTATCCAACCTGCAACTGCTTTATATACAACCCAGCCTGCTATCCACTGGCCTCCATAGAACTGTAGGTGCCGTCATCATGGACCAGGAGTTGCTAAATACCCGCCCTTCTGCAGGGTTCTATTTTACAGTATTTATAAAGCCCCCACATGTTCATATGCTCTTGTTTTCTAATGTGATGTGTTTTTTTGTTTTCTGCGGTTCCTTAAAAACGCAGAGCGAAGTTGGTAGCGTGGCCGAGCGGTCTAAGGCGCTGGATTTAGGCTCCAGTCTCTCTGGAGGCGTGGGTTCGAATCCCACCGCTGCCAAGTTTTGTGAAAATTTACACACTGCTGCAACAGCTTGCTGATTGCTTTAAATGCCAAGCTGTTCTGTTTCACATGTCTCTATACAGGAGTCCCTTAAAGGAACAGTAACACCAAAAACTGAAAGAGTTCTAAAGTAATAAAAATATCATGCAGTGTTGGCTAACACTGGGAAAACAAATCTGTTTGCTTCAGAAACACTACTATAGTTCATATAAACAAGCTACAGGAGTCCCTTATGAAAAAATGAGGACTGCTAATAAATGTTCTGCCCACGTTAAGAGTTATAATTCCATGAATTTGTGCAGGCATGAGACTAGAGCAATGTTTCTCAAAGTAGTGTCTGCTTGCACAGCACAAAGAATAAAATGGACAATGCACGTGATTCGTCAAGGTCTGTGTGCTTTCTTGGTTCTGAACTAACATGTTGACCATTACTAGTGGCAGCAGGAACCAGACTGCAGACAAACCAAACTGTGCGAGCTCATGTTGCATCTTACAGAAAGCACTGATGGATAACAAGAAATAGGAATTGGCTCGTTGGTCTAGGGGTATGATTCTCGCTTAGGGTGCGAGAGGTCCCGGGTTCGAATCCCGGACGAGCCCATCATTTTTAAATAAATGAAAAAAACATTGCATAGGATTCGCTGAAGTTCCTCAGGGATTCATGCAACAAGCCACTCCCATGATCCATAGGGAGAGGTCCTCGCAATTCAAAAAGCAATTACGTTAAACGACTGTCTCTGCATTGACAGACAACGTTGTCAGTTTTGACAGACCCCTTACGATCCAATAGAAGTGCTGGAGGCTCTGTAAAATCTGCCCCCCACTAATACCACATGGTCAGGTATAACAGCTATAATCAGCTAAACTGCACAACCAAAGCTGAGAAAAATTTATATCAAAACCAGTGCCGGCAAATCGCGCAAATTCACGCCTAGCGAATAAATTCGTCCTTCACTATTACGTCAGTGAGAAGAAAATGTTGGTGCAGAGAAGAGAGAAATACCAATACACTCCAGAAGGCACTGCAGGAAACAGAAGAGGATTTTGGAACAACTACTTTTGCAATCAGGTACAGTCTGGGTCTCTCCATTAGGTAAAGGGACATAGATTAATAGTCTTTCCTTGTCCTTTAATACTAGGCATGTAGCTGGCATAAATACCTAGATGAAATCTGGCAACAGAAGAGCAGTCACCGTTTATTCCTGCATTGCTAGAATCTTTCAAAGCACTGAATGGAAAAAAACGTCCCTGGGTGGGCTTGAACCACCAACCTTTCGGTTAACAGCCGAGCGCGCTAACCGATTGCGCCACAGAGACGACAGCTATTTGAGCAACCAGGTATGGCCTCAACCATATGGAAATACCAGCGTTTTCATCTGCAGACATTAGGTATGGTTTCTTTTGGTTGTGGAAGTGAGTTCAGACTGATCCACTTAAGGTGCTGGACTAATGGTAGCCATACACAGTTAGATCTGCTCATCTTGAGCCTGGAAGGGAACCTTGTGTTTGCTCACAGGCAGGTAAAGAGCTTTGAACAAACTGCCCTATTTATATTGGGAGAGGGTGAGAAGGTTTGTTCCAATTAGTGCTTTATAAAGGCAGAAAATTAAAGTACAAGCTTGAGAGCTGAAAACATTTCATACATGGAGACCAAAGTCTGATGGGTCAGGAAAAGCTAATTTGAGTCAAACATCCCAGCACACCAGCCTACCAGCAAACCAAAGATGAGGTGACTTAAGGTGATTGCCTGATAATCTCATGTGCTCTTCGCTTGTGGGTTAAATAAAACGTCTAGAAATAAGAAACATTACCAGTTTTTTTCCTAACAGCTTAGAGAAGGGCAATTGACCTCAAGCAATTGGATACAATGGAGGGTAGCGTGGCCGAGCGGTCTAAGGCGCTGGATTAAGGCTCCAGTCTCTTCGGGGGCGTGGGTTCAAATCCCACCGCTGCCAAGTTTTTTTTGCAAATGTCCTTTTACTTATATAACTACAATTCAAACTTCGAATGAACATCATAAGTGTGACTTGTCAAATAACCACCCGCTCTTTGGTTGGTATGTATGTGCCTTTGCATTTACCAGTGTTTGCTCAGAAGGCAGAAAACCCTAATGCTAGAAAGAATTGCCTTCTCAGCCCAAGGACTTCAGACAGGTAGTGACACCAGAAATTAAACCTTACATCTATCATAATAGTGTCTATAATTTTGCCATAAAATTATTTACCGATGCTTTTACATTACCCATCTGATCCCCAATGTTCCTCTATGAGGGGGCTGCCATATTTGAGCTTCAGCTGTCTGTTAGCATTAGAAAGTCTAACTGACATGTTGAGAAGGGACAGTCAGGTTTAGGAACTTCAAGTCAACATGAGCTATCGGTAACTTCTGATGTAAATTCATATTTTGAATAATCATTTGTTAGTGTCAGTATCACTTTAAAGAGAACTATGTAGTAGTGATGTGACATACCTCTGGTGGTATCAACCTTTTTTAAAAGTCTGCTCTATCTTTAGCCATTTGTGTGATCAGAAGAACTATAGTAGAAATAACGCTGAGTTCAAGAATAGAAATTCCCAGGATTCCACGCTCTCACAGCAAGACCAAGACCGGCTAGTCTTTTCAGTTTTTCGGATGGGAAGGCAGCGCATGCACATTTACTTGTGAGCTGTTTTTGTAGCAAATTATAACAGCTCATAAGCTTTTTAGATATACACGTGTCCAGGGGGAGAAATTGTTTTGGCACATGCGCAGTTAGTTTACTGGCACCATGTTTACCAATACACTCCAGAAGGCACTGCAAGAAACAGAAGAGGCTTTTGGAAAAACTATTTTTGCAATCAGGTACAGGCTGGGGCTCTCTATTAGGTAAAGGGACATAGATTAATAGTCTTTCCTTGTCCTTTAATACTAGGCAGGGAGCTGGCATAAATACCTACATGAACTCCGGCAACAGAAGAGCAGCCACAGTTTATTAATGAATTGCTAGAATCTTTCACAGCACAGAAACAGCAGGAAAATGACGCCCCTGGGTGGGCTTGAACCACAAACCTTTCAGTTAACAGCCGAACGTGCTAACCAATTGCGCTCACAGAGACAAAAGCTGCCTTAGTGACCTGCTGTGGCCTCTAACATGTGGAAATACCAGAGTTTTTCATCTGTAGACATTTGTCTCACACAACCATGGAACAATGTATTATTCACCAAGGATTGTCTCTACAATGAGGCCTCTGACTTTACCTCCTCAATATTTGTTTGGTGGGTGCACAGGGCACTCCATTTCCGCTGAAAGGAAAATGTGCTACTGCGGTTTACGGTCATTGTATGGAAAGAAAAGTCTAACGGCAGAAGACCATCACTTGTCTCAAAAAAAATAAAAATAGAAGCAAGGGTAAAGCTAAGGGAGGTGCTAATCCATCTGGAGCACAACAGGCACTGTGTATCTAATTTGCAGGTGGAGCTCCAAACTCAAGCCTCTTTTTTTTGCTCTTATCTTTGGATCCCACAGAGTCAGAAAGGAGAGGACTTCTGTTGTCACTTCGCTCACTTTTATGGACAACGCAAGCGGTATGTACTAGGAGTAAACTATTGACATTTTCAGAAGGTAGAGCATGCTACCCAGGCATTCTTCCTTTCTATCGAAAATCGACAATATCTGCAAATGTTAGTAGAAGGGAGTCGCATAGAGAAGGCAGCTTTATAAATAGAGTGTGACCGAAGGATTTAGTGCATATACAGGAAGTGCCTTGCAGTGGCTTTAAACAGCCACCAATGGAGATACTGGGGCAAGGGTGTAACTATAGAGGAAGCAGAGGTATAGGGGCCCCATGAGGTCCTAATTTATATACAATTTAAATAAATATTGGTAAAACTGTGGCTCGGTCTTCAAATTAGCCAGAGAAGTCTGTTTTATCATGATATACGTAAATATCTGGCTGAATCAGATAAGAATCACTTAGCAAGTCTGACTTCCTTTGTCAGTGTGCCCAGTCACTCCCAATATTCCAAACTGCAATACTTTGTTACAATTAGCGGTGTCTGTAAAAAGAAAAACACCAACATGGTTGAAATTACACAGGCCAATTGGTTGGATCACATGCAGGGTGGACCTGTATAAAGCAACCTTATACCTTATTCACAAGCGTCTGTTTGTGATATGGGAGCACTCAAAAAGCAACCGCCCAACGTGGGGCTCGAACCCACGACCCTGAGATTAAGAGTCTCATGCTCTACCGACTGAGCTAGCCAGGCAACTGTCTGTAAACTTAAAGGGACAGTATACACTCCTTTTCAACATGTATTTAATGCCTAGGCCTCATGCCAAACATACTTGTATACAGCTTTCATTAAGAAATGACTAAACTTTTTTTTGGTTATTTCTGTCTTACGTTATCAGTTCCTGGTTCTGAAAAGTGGAGAAGAAGCTGATTTTTTTTAAAAAATCTTGTGCCCGGAAGGGAGGCTTCTGTTTGCTCACAGGCAGGTAAAGAGTTATGAACAAACTGGCCTATTTATATTGGGAGAGGGTGATGAGGTTTTCTCCAATTAGTGCTTTATAAAGGCAGAAAATTAAAGTACAAACTTGAGAGCTGAAAAGATTTCATACATGGAGGCCAAAGTCTGATGGCTCAGGCAAACCTGATATGAGTCAAACGTCCCAGCAGACTGGCCAATCAGCAGACCAGAGATGAGTTTAATGTGATTGCCTACTAATCTCATGTGCTCTGCATTCCTGGGTTAAATAAAATGTCCAGAAATAAGAAAATTACCCATTTTTTCCTAGCAGTGTTGAGAAGGGCAATTGACCTCAAACTTTAGTCAAAAGAGGAGGGTAGCGTGGCCGAGCGGTCTAAGGCGCTAGATTAAGGCTCCAGTCTCTTTGGGGGCGTGGGTTCGAATCCCACCGCTGCCAACTTTTGGGAGAATTAAACTGCTACAACAGCTTGCTGATTGTTATAAATGCCAAGCAGTGCTGTTTCACCTGTCTATCTACAGCAGGCATGTCCAAACTACGGCCCACGGGCCATTTAGGGCCCAACATCATATTTACACAGGCCTGTAGTCTCCATCAATGAAATTACATTGGCAATGCCAGAGCCAGCGGGTCCTGTATGTGTGCTGTTACACAGACAGTGCAGTAGCATCCAGCCAGACTGCACCGAGCTTTTCTTTTCAGCTGTCCGACTTTTTTTTTCATCTATCCTGGTGCTCACTCCTCCTTTGTCACATTCCTTGCAGCCGGATCAAATTACAAGGAGAGAACAATAGCAAGAGCTGTGGAGCTTCGGATTGGCCAGCACTGAAAGTACCCGCTTCCTTCAGTTCCCTGATTTCAGTGCGGGAGAAAGGGAAGCAAAGAAGGAGCTGCTTATTAGTGATGGGTGAATTTATTCCGTCAGGCTCGAATTCGTGGCGAATTTGCCGCCAGCGAATAAATTTGCGAAACGCCTGAGGAAATTTTGCCCGCGTCGGCGTCAAACAAAAAATTTCACCGGTAAAAACGGACCCTGGCGTCAAAAACGGATGACGGCATCAAAAAAAATGGACGCCGGCGTCAAAAACGGATGCAGGCATCAAAAATGAGACGCCGGCGCCATTTCGCAAATTTTTTGCCGTTTCCCAGATTTCGAGGGAATTTTTCAGCGAAACGGTGCAATTTCGCCCATCACTACTGCTTATACTAAAGCCCTGCAGTCTGCAGCCTGCTCATACACGATCAGTCAGTGCCTCTGCTTCTTTATTAGTCAAAGTTGTCCTTGGGTGTTTGTGCTGGCTACTGGTCCACTTTCCAGACAGAGTAGTGCAGGCAGTAAATCATGTAAAATAATTGTGCCATCCAGCTATGAGTTCTGGGGGTATTTTGTACTGTACATGGAATTGCCCCTGTGCCATCATTTATATTTAATGTGCCCCATGTGTAATTTCCACTGTGCCATCATTTATATTTAATAAAAAAAAATGTTATTTAAAAAATCAATTTCAATGTGTTACTGGGGTGTGAATCATCCTGATCGCAAGCTAACTACCTTGGAAGGGTATAGCAGTGTCAGGCTGAATGTCAAGCTGAATGGTAGGCCCGCACACATTTTCACCAAATCTGGCCCTCGTTGCAAAACGTTTGGACACCCCTAATCTACAGGAACAGTAACACCAAAAAAATAAAAATGTTTTAAAGTAATAAAAATATCATGCAGTGTTGCCCTGCACTGGTAAAACCGATCTGATTGCTTCAGAAACACTACTATAGTTCATATAAACAGGCTGTTGTGTAGCAATGGCGGAAATTGAAAAAAGTCTATATGGCACAGGATAAATAGTGGATAACAGATAACACCATTATGTTCTACAGAGCTTATCTGCTGTGTAACCTGAGCCTTTTCTCCTTTGAATGGCTGCCCCCATTGCTACACAGCAGCTTTCACCTCATGCCTGCACAAATTCATGGAATTATAACTCTGCAAGAACTGGCTCGTTGGTCTAGGACAGTGATCCCCAACCAGTAGCTCGTGAGCAACATGTTGCTCTCCAACCCCTTGGATGTTGCTCCCAGTGGCCTCAAAGCAGGAGCTTATTTTAGAATTCCAGGCTTGGAGGCAAGTTTTGGTTGTATAAAAACCAGGTGTACTGCCAAACAGAGTCTCAATGTAGGTTGACAATCCACATAGGGGCTACTAAATAGCCAATCACAGCCCTTATTTGGCACCCCAAGAACATTTTTAATGCTTGCGTTTCTCCCCAACGCCTTTTACTTCTGAATGTTGCTCACGGATTCTAAAGGTTGGGGATCCCTGGTCTAGGGGTATGATTCTCACTTAGGGTGCGAGAGGTCCCGGGCGAGCCCGGACCTTTTATAAAAAAAACCCCAGCTATAATCAGTTAAACTGCACAACCAAAGCTGGGAAAGAATGAATATCAAACCAAGCACCTCGTGAATTGCATAGAGATTTAAAGGACAAGGAAAGTGCATTAATGAAGATATCTTTATTGATAGACATACCTCTGGTGGTATCATGCTTTTTTAAAAGTCTGCTCTATCTTTAGCCATTTGTGTGATCAGAACTATAGTAGAAAAAACGCTGAAATTCCCAGGATTCCACGCTCTCACAGCAAGACCAAGACCGGCTAGTCTGCTCAGTTTTTCGGATGGGAAGGCAGCGCATGCACATTTACTTGTGAGCTGTTTTGTAGCAAATTATAACAGCTCACAAGCTTTTTAGATATACTCGTGTCCAGGGGGAGAAATTGTTTTGGCACATGCGCAGTTAGTTTACTGGCACCATGTTTATTACGTCAGCGAGAAGAAAATGTTGGTGCGGAGAAGAGAGATATAGAAATACACTCCAGAAGGCACTGCAAGAAACAGAAGCTGCTTTTGGAAAAACTATTTTTGCGATCAGATATAGGCTGGGGCTCTCTATTAGGTAAAGGGACATAGATTAATAGTCTTTCCTTGTCCTTTAATACTAGGCAGGGAGCTGGAATAAATACCTACATGAACTCCGGCAACGGAAGAATAGTCACTGTTTATTACTGAATTGCTAGAACCTTTCACGGCACAGAAACAGCAGGAAAATGCCAAACACGTTAACCGATTGCGCCACAGAGACGATGGCTACCTGGGCAACCTGGTGTGGCCTCAAACATGTGGAAATACCAGAGTTTTTCATCTGTAGACATTTGTCTCACACAACCATGGAACAATGTATTATTCACCAAGGATTGTCTCTACAATGAGGCCTCTGACCTTACCTCCTCATTATTTGTTTGGTGGATGCACAGGGCACTCCATTTCTGTATGTTTTTAAAGGGACAGTATGCACTCCTTTTCAACATGTGTTTAATGACTAAGCCTCATGCCAAGCATACTTGCCTACAGTTTTCATTAAGAAATTACTATACTTTTTTTTGGTTATTTCTGTCTCACGTTATCACTTCCTGGTTCGGACAAGTGGAGAAGAAGCTGATTTTTTTTAAAAAGGGAGGCTTGTGTTTGCTCACAGGCAGGTAAAGAGTTATGAACAAACTGGCCTATTTATATTGGTGAGAGGGTGATGAGGTTTTCTCCAATTAGTGCTTTATAAAGGCAGAAAATTAAAGTACAAACTTGAGAGCTGAAAAGATTTCATACGTGGAGGCCAAAGTCTGATGGCTCAGGCAAACCTGATATGAGTCAAACGTCCCAGCAGACTGGCCAATCAGCAGACCAGAGATGAGTTTAATGTGATTGCCTACTAATCTCATGTGCTCTGCATTCCTGGGTTAAATAAAACGTCTAGAAATAAGAAAATTACCCATTTTTTCCTAGCAGTGTTGAGAAGGGCAATTGACCTCAAACTTTAATCCAAAGAGGAGGGTAGCGTGGCCGAGCGGTCTAAGGCGCTGGATTAAGGCTCCAGTCTCTTCGGGGGCGTGGGTTCGAATCCCACCGCTGCCAACTTTTGGGAGAATTAAACTGCTACAACAACTTGCTGATTGTTATAAATGCCAAGCAGTGCTGTTTCACCTGTCTATCTACAGCAGGCATGTCCAAACTACGGCCCGCGGGCCGACATCATATTTACACAGGCCCACAGTCTCCGTCAATGAAAGTACATTGGCAATGCCAGAGCCAGCGGGTCCCGTATATGTGCCGTTACACAGACAGTGCAGTAGCATCCAGCCAGACTGCACCGAGCTTTTCTTTTCAGCTGTCCGACTTTTTTTTTCATCTATCCTGGTGCTCACTCCTCCTTTGTCACATTCCTTGCAGCCGGATCAAATTACAAGGAGAGAACAATAGCAAGAGCTGTGGAGCTTCGGATTGGCCAGCACTGAAAGTACCCGCTTCCTTCAGTTCCCTGATTTCAGTGCGGGAGAAAGGGAAGCAAAGAAGGAGCTGCTTATTAGTGATGGGTGAATTTATTCCGTCAGGCTCGAATTCGTGGCGAATTTGCCGCCAGCGAATAAATTTGCGAAACGCCTGAGGAAATTTTGCCCGCGTCGGCGTCAAACAAAAAATTTCACCGGTAAAAACGGACCCTGGCGTCAAAAACGGATGACGGCATCAAAAAAAATGGACGCCGGCGTCAAAAACGGATGCAGGCATCAAAAATGAGACGCCGGCGCCATTTCGCAAATTTTTTGCCGTTTCCCAGATTTCGAGGGAATTTTTCAGCGAAACGGTGCAATTTCGCCCATCACTACTGCTTATACTAAAGCCCTGCAGTCTGCAGCCTGCTCATACACGATCAGTCAGTGCCTCTGCTTCTTTATTAGTCAAAGTTGTCCTTGGGTGTTTGTGCTGGCTACTGGTCCACTTTCCAGACAGAGTAGTGCAGGCAGTAAATCATGTAAAATAATTGTGCCATCCAGCTATGAGTTCTGGGGGTATTTTGTACTGTACATGGAATTGCCCCTGTGCCATCATTTATATTTAATGTGCCCCATGTGTAATTTCCACTGTGCCATCATTTATATTTAATAAAAAAAAATGTTATTTAAAAAATCAATTTCAATGTGTTACTGGGGTGTGAATCATCCTGATCGCAAGCTAACTACCTTGGAAGGGTATAGCAGTGTCAGGCTGAATGTCAAGCTGAATGGTAGGCCCGCACACATTTTCACCAAATCTGGCCCTCGTTGCAAAACGTTTGGACACCCCTAATCTACAGGAACAGTAACACCAAAAAAATAAAAATGTTTTAAAGTAATAAAAATATCATGCAGTGTTGCCCTGCACTGGTAAAACCGATCTGATTGCTTCAGAAACACTACTATAGTTCATATAAACAGGCTGTTGTGTAGCAATGGCGGAAATTGAAAAAAGTCTATATGGCACAGGATAAATAGTGGATAACAGATAACACCATTATGTTCTACAGAGCTTATCTGCTGTGTAACCTGAGCCTTTTCTCCTTTGAATGGCTGCCCCCATTGCTACACAGCAGCTTTCACCTCATGCCTGCACAAATTCATGGAATTATAACTCTGCAAGAACTGGCTCGTTGGTCTAGGTCAGTGATCCCCAACCAGTAGCTCGTGAGTAACATGTTGCTCTCCAACCCCTTGGATGTTGCTCCCAGTGGCCTCAAAGCAGGAGCTTATTTTAGAATTCCAGGCTTGGAGGCAAGTTTTGGTTGCATAAAAACCAGGTGTACTGCCAAACAGAGCCTCAATGTAGGTTGACAATCCACATAGGGGCTACTAAATAGCCAATCACAGCCCTTATTTGGCACCCCAAGAACATTTTTAATGCTTGCGTTTCTCCCCAACGCCTTTTACTTCTGAATGTTGCTCACGGGTTCTAAAGGTTGGGGATCCCTGGTCTAGGGGTATGATTCTCACTTAGGGTGCGAGAGGTCCCGGGCGAGCCCGGACCTTTTATAAAAAAAACCCCAGCTATAATCAGTTAAACTGCACAACCAAAGCTGGGAAAGAATGAATATCAAACCAAGCACCTCGTGAATTGCATAGAGATTTAAAGGACAAGGAAAGTGCATTAATGAAGATATCTTTATTGATAGACATACCTCTGGTGGTATCATCCTTTTTTAAAAGTCTGCTCTATCTTTAGCCATTTGTGTGATCAGAACTATAGTAGAAAAAACGCTGAAATTCCCAGGATTCCACGCTCTCACAGCAAGACCAAGACCGGCTAGTCTGCTCAGTTTTTCGGATGGGAAGGCAGCGCATGCACATTTACTTGTGAGCTGTTTTGTAGCAAATTATAACAGCTCATAAGCTTTTTAGATATACTCGTGTCCAGGGGGAGAAATTGTTTTGGCACATGCGCAGTTAGTTTACTGGCACCATGTTTATTACGTCAGCGAGAAGAAAATGTTGGTGCGGAGAAGAGAGATATAGAAATACACTCCAGAAGGCACTGCAAGAAACAGAAGCTGCTTTTGGAAAAACTATTTTTGCGATCAGATATAGGCTGGGGCTCTCTATTAGGTAAAGGGACATAGATTAATAGTCTTTCCTTGTCCTTTAATACTAGGCAGGGAGCTGGAATAAATACCTACATGAACTCCGGCAACGGAAGAATAGTCACTGTTTATTACTGAATTGCTAGAATCTTTCACGGCACAGAAACAGCAGGAAAATGCCAAACACGTTAACCGATTGCGCCACAGAGACGATGGCTACCTGGGCAACCTGGTGTGGCCTCAAACATGTGGAAATACCAGAGTTTTTCATCTGTAGACATTTGTCTCACACAACCATGGAACAATGTATTATTCACCAAGGATTGTCTCTACAATGAGGCCTCTGACCTTACCTCCTCATTATTTGTTTGGTGGATGCACAGGGCACTCCATTTCTGTATGTTTTTAAAGGGACAGTATGCACTCCTTTTCAACATGTGTTTAATGACTAAGCCTCATGCCAAGCATACTTGCCTACAGTTTTCATTAAGAAATTACTATACTTTTTTTTGGTTATTTCTGTCTCACGTTATCACTTCCTGGTTGGACAAGTGGAGAAGAAGCTGATTTTTTTTAAAAAGGGAGGCTTGTGTTTGCTCACAGGCAGGTAAAGAGTTATGAACAAACTGGCCTATTTATATTGGTGAGAGGGTGATGAGGTTTTCTCCAATTAGTGCTTTATAAAGGCAGAAAATTAAAGTACAAACTTGAGAGCTGAAAAGATTTCATACGTGGAGGCCAAAGTCTGATGGCTCAGGCAAACCTGATATGAGTCAAACGTCCCAGCAGACTGGCCAATCAGCAGACCAGAGATGAGTTTAATGTGATTGCCTACTAATCTCATGTGCTCTGCATTCCTGGGTTAAATAAAACGTCTAGAAATAAGAAAATTACCCATTTTTTCCTAGCAGTGTTGAGAAGGGCAATTGACCTCAAACTTTAATCCAAAGAGGAGGGTAGCGTGGCCGAGCGGTCTAAGGCGCTGGATTAAGGCTCCAGTCTCTTCGGGGGCGTGGGTTCGAATCCCACCGCTGCCAACTTTTGGGAGAATTAAACTGCTACAACAACTTGCTGATTGTTATAAATGCCAAGCAGTGCTGTTTCACCTGTCTATCTACAGCAGGCATGTCCAAACTACGGCCCGCGGGCCGACATCATATTTACACAGGCCCACAGTCTCCGTCAATGAAATTACATTGGCAATGCCAGAGCCTACGGCTAGAAACAAGTGAACACAACATACGCAGAGCTGAGAATGCAATAAAATGGCAAAAAATTTAATAAAATGGTTAAAAATGCACCAAAATACCCAAAATTGCAATATAATCACCGAAATAACATACAAAAGGTATTGCACAGTACGGTTAGTGAATACGCTATTCGTAATGGCATTACATTTTTTTCAGCCAAAAAAAGAGACGATGCGATAAGAAAAAAAAAAGCCACAATGCCATGTATGTGCGTGTGCGTGTGTACAATTGGTAAATTACATGTTGTGTGTGCGTGTGCACGTGTTTGTGTGTGCAGTGAGTGTAAGTGACCCCCCCAATCCCCAAAAATGTATGAGTAAGTGTGTGTAAGTGTGAATCTAAGTGTGTATTACTGTAATAAGTGTGTGTTGGTGTGTTTGTGTGTGTAATTGTTGCACTAACCTGAAAAAGTCGCTGGAGACTGTTGCAGGCGATCTGGAAGAGCCCCAGGAAGAGATCTGCGTCGTCATCTGTGTCCCTGTGCTGTGGGGGCGGAGCTGATCGGCGCAGTGTAGGCTGCAGCAGCAGGACACGTAAGTAACACGTGCCTGCTGCTGCTTTGTGGCCCCTGGGCGATCGCGCCCCAGGGGCCACTCGATCCCCATCTCTGCTCGTTGCCTAGGGGCAGGGGATCAAAGAGGAACGGAGCGAGCGGCTCTAACAGCCGCCCCTTCGCTCGCAAACCCGGAAGTGCTGCAGAACGTAGAATCTACGTTCTGTGGCATTTCAAGTTACTTTTCCACAGAACGTAGATTCTACGTTCTGTGGCACTTAAAGGGTTAATTTTGCTTTGGAGCAGGTGATCACTGATCGAATGGGCAGATATGTTATTGTTAAATGTAGACTGAACGGCCTTTTATACATTTTGGTGACTGTGTATATCCCCACCCCAGCAGAGACTACTCTCCTTAACGACATTTTCCAAAAAGTGGCCACCCTTGGACCTTATCCAACTATTTGGGGGGGTGATTTCAATATGGTACCTGACCCTGGCCTGGATAGGTTAAAGCCAAGTGTTAATGACTCCCAGGCGTTTGGCAATTGGCTAGATTCCACACATTATATAGACATTTGGAGATGGAAATATCCACACCTCCGACAATATACCTGTTACACAGTTGCTACATCTGCCCTATCCAGAATTGATCTCATTCTGACCATGTCAGATCTCCTAGCAATGGTTTCTAACATTCACTTTGGCACCCGGGTATGCTCAGATCATTCACCTGTGCTGATGACTATTGAGAAAGGTGGGGAAACCCACGCCCGAGCCTGGAGACTCCCCACCAAGTGGATCTCCAACCCTAAAGTAACGGATAGGTATATTGCCCAGTTAAAAAATTATTGGGAGATTAATGCACACACAGCCTCTGACCAATCGGTTTGGGACGCCTGCAATGCACATACCCGAGGCCTGTACACCTCATTAATCTCTGCAGCCAGGAGGGAGTTTGAGGCAGACCTGACTGTGGCTAATTCCAAGTTAGGGGAGGCAGAAAAAGACCTGACCAATAACCCCAGTGAGACCGCTAAACAGGCTATGGCTGCTGCACAAAGAGACGTAGACCTGATACACATAGACAAATACTCCCAAAAAGAATTATACCGTTCAGCGACATTGTTTAGCCAGGGAGACAAAAATGGAAAACTTCTCGCCATCCTGGCCAGGGATGATTCCCCCCGCTTGGCAATTGCAGGAGTCAGGGATGTCTCTGGGGCCCTTCTCACTGATAAGACTCAAGTCACCAAGAGTTTTGGGGAGTACTTTCAGGAAATTTATGCTGCCCTACCTCCTCTGCCTGGCTAAATGCTCACGGACTATCTGGGACAAATAGATTTCCCATCCATCACCCTAGACATGAGACACTATTTAGAGATAGGAGAAGCCATAGCGGCCATGCTGACCGGCTGATGCCCAGGGCCCGATGGCCTACCAACTGAGTGGTACAAGGCACACACCCAAATACTAACCCCCCAGCTTAAGCCCATTTTAAATAACGTCTCTGAGGCATACCCACTCCCTGATACGTGTTATATGGCGCATGTCACACTCATTCATAAAGAAGGCAAGCCCCCGGAGCATTGTGACTCTTACTGCCCCATTTCGCTCCTAAACTGTGATGTTAAGATCTTTGCTAAGGTGTTGGCCAATAGGCTTAAGAGAGTGGTGAGGGGGGTAGTCCACCCAGACCAGACAGGCTTTATGCCAAACAATGCCACGGACATAAACATCCGGCGCCTTTTAAATAACCTTGAGGTCCCCCATGACAACGCAGGGAGTAGGTTAGTCGTGTCCTTAGATACTGCGAAAGCATTCAATACGGTCTCCTGGGCCTATCTTTGGGAAGTCCTCCAACACTTTGGTATAGGTCCCCGATACATCTCCTGGGTGAAGGCACTTTACCTAAAACCACAGGCCAAGATAGTTGTAAATGGTAACCTCTCGGAAGCCATCCAGCTGGGACGGGGGACTAGGCAAGGTTGCCCCCTCTCACCCCTGCTCTTTGCACTTGCAATAGAGCCACTGGCAATACAGATTAGGGACTCCCCGACCATACTTGGGTTGCAAACAGGTAGGCTTGAGGAAAAGGTCTCCCTGTACGCAGACGACATGTTATTATATCTGGCCAATCCTAGAGGGGCCTTTGATGCTGCCTTAGACCTCATTTACAAATTTGGAAGGTTCTCAGGTTTAAAGGTTAACCGCGATAAGTCTGTGATTTTCCCCATTGATCCACTCCCTGTTGAATTTGCTGCGAACATTGGCCGTCTCAGGGTGGTACAATCCTTTAAATACTTAGGGGTCACCATAACAAAAGATTGCAAAGGTTTTGAGGAGGCTAATTTGTCCCCAATAACCAAGGCACTGGCCAACAAAATAGATGTATGGACGCAATTACCACTTACCCTCCCTGGAAGGGTAAACCTATTCAAAATGGTATTGCTCCCCAAATTTTTGTATGCCCTCCACAACTCCCCCATCACACCCAGATCCCAGTGGTTCAAATATGTGGATCGGCTTATCAGGAGACTTGTATGGGCCAGGGATTGCCCCCGTCTAAATTTTAGAACTCTACAAGCCCCAGTTGCTAGAGGAGGACTAGCCCTTCCCAACCTAAAGCTGTATTTCCTCGCAGGCCAGTTGACCTACTCGCATTGGTGGTTGGTTCCCCGCCGGGACAACACAGCTACAACCCTGGAAGCTAACATAGTGGGATCATTAGAGGCCCTAGCAAACCTCCTTTATAGGGGACCTTCTATAAGACATACCACCACGACCCCCATGCGAACAGTGCTCGATGCATACCAGAAAGCACTTAAACTGGCACACGGATCTCGACCAACATGGTCCAAGTGGACGCCACTCTGGGGTAATAGCTATCTTCCTCAATTTCTCACTATTCCTGATGTCTCTCAATGGGCTACTAGTGGTATCAAACAATTGCAGGATGCAGTAGCGGGAGGGGACTTAAAATCGTTCTAAGCTTTGAAGGATGAATTTAACCTGCCCCAAAGTATGTTTTTCAGGTACCTCCAACTTTCCCACGCCTTTCGTTCCCAATTCCCTGAGAGACCGATAGAAGTGTCAGGCACTACTCTAGAAAAATATCTACGTAAAGATGGTCTAAACAAACCTTTATCCCTCTCATATACACTGCTGTGGTTGACCTCCCCTGATCCACTTGTCACTGTTCTAGGTAAATGGAAAAGGGATATCCCTGAACTAACCGATGACATGTGGGAGTACAGTTTAAGGCAGATCCCTGAGATAACTATACCTGCTAGGGACCGGTACATTCAAATGAAATTCCTGAATAGGGTCTATCTGACTCCCTATAGGCTGGGCAAAATGTTCCCTAATGCATCCGATGTTTGCTTTAGATATGGGGGGGATGTTGGTTCCTATATGCACATATTTTGGCATTGTCCAATTATTCAGAAATTCTGGAAGGACTTTGGGGGGAATTCACAAAAGTGTCGGTAAAAAAAGTAACCCAGAAGTGGCGGTCGACAAATTTGTATAATGTCGTATGAACGGCAAATTCACAAAGGCAGATGTTACCATCTCTGAATGTCTCGTAAGTCCGACAATTTTCTAAAATGTCGTATATCTTTTCATCGTACAAACGACATTTACCAAGACTTTTTAAACAACAATTTACTGACATTTTCATTTTGGAGAGACTAAAGTGTCTGAAAAATTGTCGGTAAAAAAAATGAGTTTACGAGTAATTCATAAAAATGATGGGAAAAGTGGCGCCGAAAAAAACACGCCCACTTTTAACGACACTAATTCAAAAGCGTCGCACATTTCGGAAAACTGGCGGAGAAATGCTCTGTGAATTTGTCGGCTGTTGCTACGACACTTTCTACGACATTTTAAAGACATTTTTTCGTTCCCGACACTTTTGTGAATTCCCCCCATTGTGTTTTACTCCTCCGAAGCCTTAGACCTGCCTCATATTTTGTCCCCACTGATCTGCCTACTGGGAAGATTTGAGGACCTGGATCTGGACCGCTGCCCCAAAATCTGCTATCTCCAACTTCTCTACTTCGCAAAGAAAGCCATACTTCTGAATTGGAAATCTACTGCCCCTCTGTCCCTGCCATTCTGGCTGAACCTAGTCAATAGTTCTCTGTCAAACCAAAAACTGACGTACCTTTCCCGCGGCTGTCCGCAAAAATTTACCAATACCTGGGGCTCGTGGCTGACCTACAGAGAGAAATGTGAATTGTTAAACTGTGTTGTTCCTGACTGCTAGATGTGTTAGCATGCCCTGCTCCCTTTGCCTTTGCTCTACTATCTTTTCCTTTCTTTCTCTGTCTCTCTCTTACCCTATTTTCTTTTGAAAACCTGAAAATAAAAACTTTTTTTAAAAAAAAAAAAAACAAGCTGCCGTGTAGCAATGGCGGAAATTGAAAAAAGTCTATATGGCACAGGTTAAATAGTGGATAACAGATAACACCATTATGTTCTACAGAGCTTATCTACTGTGTAACCTGAGTCTTTTCTCCTTTGAATGGCTGCCCCCATTGCTACACAACAGCTCTCATCTCATGCCTATAATCAGCTAAACTGCACAACCAAAGCTGGGAAAGAATGAATATCAAACCAAGCACCTCGTGAATTGCATAGAGATTTAAAGGACAAGGAAAGTGCATTAATGAAGATATCTTTATTGATAGACATACCTCTGGTGGTATCATCCTTTTTTAAAAGTCTGCTCTATCTTTAGCCATTTGTGCGATCAGAAGAACTATAGTAGAAAAAACGCTGAAATTCCCAGGATTCCACGCTCTCACAGCAAGACCAAGACCGGCTAGTCTGCTCAGTTTTTCGGATGGGAAGGCAGCGCATGCACATTTACTTGTGAGCTGTTTTTGTAGCAAATTATAACAGCTCATAAGCTTTTTAGTTATACTCGCGTCCAGGGGGAGAAATTGTTTTGGCACATGCGCAGTTAGTTTACTGGCACCATGTTTATTACGTCAGCGAGAAGAAAATGTTGGTGCAGAGAAGAGAGAAATACCAATACACTCCAGAAGGCACTGCAAGAAACAGAAGAGGCTTTTGGAAAAACTATTTTTGCGATCAGATATAGGCTGGGGCTCTCTATTAGGTGAAGGGACATAGATTAATAGTCTTTCCTTGTCCTTTAATACTAGGCAGGTAGCTGGCATAAATACCTACATGAACTCCGGCAACGGAAGAATAGTCACCGTTTATTACTGAATTACTAGAATCTTTCACGGCACAGAAACAGCAGGAAAATGGGTGGGCTTGAACCACAAACCTTTCAGTTAGCAGCCGAACGTGCTAATCGGTTGCACCAAAGAGACAATAGCTGCCTTAATGACCTGCTGTGGCCTCTAACATGTGGAAATACCAGAGTTTTTCATCTGTAGACATTTGTCTCACACAACCATGGAACAATGTATTATTCACCAAGGATTGTCTCTACAATGAGGCCTCTGACTTTACCTCCTCATTATTTGTTTGGTGGGTGCACAGGGAACTCCATTTCCGGTGAAAGAAAAATGTGCTACTGCAGTTTACGGTCATTGTCAGTTTACGGAAAGTCTACTGGCAGAAGACCATCACTTGTCTTATGAGTTTCAAAAAAAATAAAAATAGAAGCAAGGGTAAAGGTAAGGGAGGTGCTAATCCATCTGGAGCACAACAGGCACTGTGTATCTAAATTGCAGGTGTAACTCCAAACTCAAGCCTCGTATTTTAGCTTTTGTCTTTGGATTCCACAGAGCCGGAAAGGAGAGGACTTCTGTTGTCACTTCGCTCCCTTATATCGACAACGCAAGCGGTATGTACTAGGAGTAAGCTATCAACATCTTTTTTCAAAAGGTAGAGCATGCTACCCAGGGCGTCCTCCCGCTCTATCAAAGATTGAGGGTGTCGCAGAGAGAATGTGGCTTTCTAAATAGAGTGTTACAGCCACCAATGGAGAGGCTGGGGCAAGGGTGTAACTATAGAAGAAGAAGACCCAGTGGCTGCAGAGAGGTCCAGAGGTATAGGGGCCCCATGAGGACCTAATTCATATACAATTTCAATCAATATTGGTAAAACTGCGACTTGCCTGTTTTATTATCATATACATAAATATCTGGCTGAATCAGATAAGAATCACTTAGCAAGTCTGACTTCCTTTGTCAGTGTGCCCAGTCACTCCCAATATTCCAAACTGCAATACTTTGTTACAATTAGCGGTGTCTGTAAAAAGAAAAACAAAATATGTAGGAAGACCCTTTGCTTTCACCAACCTGGTTGAAATTACAAAGGCCAATTGGTTGGATCACATGCAGGGTGGACCTGTGCACAGCAAAACCTTATTCACGAGCATCTGTTTATATTGGAGCACTCAAAAAGCAACCGCCCAACGTGGGGCTCGAACCCACGACCCTGAGATTAAGCGTCTCATGCTCTACCGACTGAGCTAGCCAGGCAACTGTCTGTAAAGCGTTAAAGGGACAGTATACACTCCTTTTCCACAGTGACTAAGCCTCATGACAAACATACTTGCCTATAGTTTTCATTAAGAAACGTCCCAGCACACTGGCCAATCAGCAGGTGGCTTAAGGTGATTGCCTGCTAATCTCATGTGCTCTGCACTCCTGGGTTAAATAAAACGTTTAGAAAAAGAAACATTGCCCAATTTTTCCTAGCAGTGTTTAAAAGGGCAATTGACCACAAACTGGAATTGTAAGTGGAGGGTAGCGTGGCCGAGCGGTCTAAGGCGCTGGATTAAGGCTCCAGTCTCTTCGGGGGCGTGGGTTCGAATCCCACCGCTGCCAAGTTTTTTGCAAAAAGAATCACTACAAATGTCCTTTTACTTATATAACTACAATTCGAGCTTCAAATAAACATCATAAGTGTGACTTGTCAAATAACCACCCGCTCTTTGGTTGGTATGTATGTGCCTTTACATTTACCACTGTTTGCTCATAAGGCAGCAAACCCTAATGCTAGAAATAATTGCCTCTTCTTCCCATGGACTTCAGACAGGTACTTTTAAAAAAAAAAAAATACTGACAATAGAAATTAAACCTTTTTTTTAAATCTATCATAATATTGTCTTTGCATGCTATCTGTAATTTTGCCATAAAAGTATTTACAGATGGTTTTACATAACCCATCTGATCCCCAATGTTCCTCTCTGAGGAGGCTGCCATATTTGAGCTTCAGCTGTTTGCTAGCATTAAATACTCTAAAGCTGGCCATAGATGTTGAGATTTTTAAAAGATCCGATCCTCATAATGAGACCACGATTTTCTCGGAATGATCGTACGATCATACGAATTGACCATCAACTAAAAAGTAGGGATGCACCGAATCCAGGATTCGGTTCGGGATTCGGCCAGGATTCGGCCTTTTTCAACAGGATTCGGATTCGGCCGAATCCTTGTGCCTGGCCGAACCGAATCCTAATTTGCATATGCAAATTAGGGGTGGAGAGGGAAATCGCGTGACTTTTTGTCACAAAACAAGGAAGTAAAAAAAATGTCCCCTTCCCACCCCTAATTTGTATATGCAAATTAGGGTTCGGATTCGGTTCGGTATTCGGCCGAACCCTTTGCTTAGGATTCGGGGGTTCGGCCGAATCCAAAATAGTGGATTCGGTGCATCCCTACTAAAAAGACCAATTTGGCAGGAAAACAAAGGGGAGTTGCCTGCTTGGCCCTGCAAACATAGATAGATTGCACTGGGACTGACAAAGATTTTTTGACCTGGCCGATCAATTTCCTGACAGATGTCGGCCGAAAAATCGTAAGATGTACGATCGTTCGAATCCCACTAACTGTATGATAATTTTGAAGGATTGGTCGGACTTCCTTAAAATCGGTCATTTTACAAGAAGAATCGTCGTGTCTATGGGGAGCTTTACTGACATGTTGAGAAGGGACATCCAGTTTAGGAACTTCAAGTGACCATTACTGACAAAAGAAGCCCTATGAGTGAAAAATGTTGAACATGACCTATAGGTAACTTTTGATGTAAATTAATATTTTGAATAATATTTTTTTAGTGTCAGTAAAGAGAACTGACAAGTGAGTGTCAGTATCACTTTAAAGAGAAACACAAAAGAGAAAAAGATTAACCCTTAAAGTTGCACCACCCCATCTTTAAATCCGATGACTCAAGGAACAATAAAACTTAACTTTTAATAAATAAATTAAAAGTCCAGAGGAGCATTATAAAAATAAATAAAAAAATGTCTTATATATCACTCAGCATTATCAATCTTGGCTAAACTAATCACCGCACCTATCCTTGATTGTATGGTGCAAGGAGCTGTGACAATTTGATCACGCATTATAACTACTAAGCGACGCTGATGACATGATAATTTTGACAGCCGCACCAAGTAAGGAGATGTGGTAACGCGATCGCTCACTTAATACGAGAAAGGTATTACAGGTAGTTTTGGATAACTGCAGAATCTATTGCTGAGTATGCACTGAATATCTGACACTTTGGACCCGCCCCTTTCTGACGTGTCATCACGTCATTGGCCGCCCCTTTCTGACGTGTCATCACGTCATTGGCCGGTTTGAATACTAACGGCTGTTTGTGTGTCTATTTAGAGGGGTGAACCGGCAGTAGCAGCGAGATGCCTTTGACAAAGCCTGTGATATGCAGGTGAAACGCGCGTCAGGCGCATTTTAGAATTGTTAGGCAGGGGGGCTGAATCTACAAAGAATCTTTGGGCTACCGCTTCACAGCAGAAATGGGTGGGAAGCTCTGTGGGTGAAGGGGTGGGTTCTCGACTGTAATTTTGTGGCTGGGATAGAATCTTAACCTCCATTTAAATCTAAAACGAATTGAATACGGCTACTTTAGTTGTTTACTTTGGAAAAGGGGAGGGGGTGCTTGAGGGTGAAGGGGTGGTGCACCAGACCTGATTGCGCTTTGTGTTAATCCCTATCTCAGTCTATGGCTTATTAACTGAACTCTGCTGCCTACCAGCACTCGCATGCCAGGGTTGGCAGTTTATGTATTTAGTTTGCCTGATTTAATTCAGGGTTAATCGACATACAGCCATAATACACTGGCTTCTCTCTCTTTGGCTATGGGAGGGTGTGCTTGAGGGTGAAGGGGTGGTGGATATTTCAAGGCCTAAAAGCCATCATACAAGGTTGACCCCGACTTATGGCTGTTAAATGATTGAATGTGACTTACCAGTATTTACATTTGTAGACTCGTCGGTTACTCTGACATCCCAAACACCCACTGGATGCTGTGTACTTTTTTGCCCATTTGAATCTGGGTTCTTTGCCTCCCTGTCCCTAACTTTATTTTAAACGCTCCTCTGGACTTACGGTTTTAATTTATTTATTAAAAGTTACGTTTTATTGTTCCTTGAGTCATCGGATTTAAAGATGGGGTGGTGCAACTTTAAGGGTTAATCTTTTTCTCTTTTGTGTTACTATTTATCCATATAACCCTGCACACCATTTATCTGTTTCTCTTTGACTTAGGGGTGGTGCTCCCTTATTCAGGCTTACTTACATCACTTTAAAGAGAACTGCCACTAGGAATGAAAAAAAACCTTGCGCTATTCAACTTATTTAGGAGCAGGTTATAATAAAATGATTATGTCAATAGAGCCCTTGGGCGCTAGTCACATGACTGAGGACACCTGGGAAACTAACATGTTTAGTCCCGTGTCAGATTTCAAAATTAAATAGAAACAAATCTATTTATTATTTTGAAAAACAGATTTCAGTGTAGAATCCTGCTGGAAAAGCACTATTAACGGATGCATTTTGAAAAAACATGTTTTCCCGCCAGCATCCATAGAACTGTAGGTGCCGTCATCATGGATCAAATTCCCTCCATGCTGCAGGGTTCTATTTTACAGTATCTATAAAGCCCCCACTTGTTTATATGCGCTTATTTGCCAATGTGGTGTTGTTTTTCTTTTCTTCAGTCCTTTAAAATATGAGTTTGAATCTAGTAGCGTGGCTGAGTGATCTGATGTGCTGCATTTAGGCTGCCGTCTCTCTGGAGATGTGGGTTTGAATCCTACTGAAGTTTTGCGAAAATAGACACACTGCTGTCCTAACATGTTTTGTATCCAGAGATACGAATCAGCGAATTTGCGCCGGCGTCAGAAACGGATGCTGGCGTCAAAAATGAGACGCCGGCACAGTTTAGTGAATTTTTCGCAGTTTTGTGAATTTCGCGGGAAATTCAAAAAATTTTCGGCGAAGCGCCCCAAATTCGCCCATCACTATCTGTAACATCCAATAGTTCAAAAGACTGCGGCTACCGTATCGTGGTGCTCTATCCAGAAACCTTGCTGCTTAACTTGGTTCTAGTATTCCATATAGTATAAGAAGTCGGATGGCACACACTGTTTCGGTGCAACCTCCTTTATCACTATCACTTTTAACACTTGATAAAGGAGGTTGCACCTCCGAAACGTTGTGTTGAGATCCAAATAAATCACTTATGTTTTAGCACAATTGCCACAGTGTGTGCCATCCGACTTCTTATACTATAAGGGGAGATTTAGTCACCTGGCGACCAATCGCCTCTTCTTTGGGGCGACTAATCTCCCCGAATGGCTTCCCCGTCTTCCACCGGCTATAATGAAAAATCGCCTGCGGCATGAGACACACAGCGCTTCATTTTCCAAAGTCGCCCAAAGTTGCCTCACGAGGAAACTTCAGGCGACTACGGAATACGAAGTGCCGCGTGAGTGATTGAAACCATATTTCGTTACATACTCCACCAACATACCCATTATTCTGTTTAAGGGTGCCACAAGATATAATTGAATCACTGAAAGCAGCTGCAAGTAGAAGTGGTTAGAACTCATTCATTGTAACCGGATGAATAATAGAATTTAACATTTGTTTTCTCTTTTAGTTCAGATGGTACCCAAAGTCTTCAAGTCACTTGAATAGCAAACCCAGGGAAGGTTTTTGGCTAAAAATTGATTTTCTGACCAAAAAGAGGCAACTACTTCTCTTTTTGTAGAACAAAATTCAATTTGTAAACAAAGGCTTTCTTTCTCTTTCAAGCAACCAAAAAGCAGAAATAGATACTGAAAGGAGTTCTGTGAATATTGTCACAAGCCTCGGATCTGTTAAGGAGAACAATGCATATCTGTGTCGTTAACCAAGTTCAGCTTTCTTCCTAATTAGATTTGGGCAGATGGAGCCTGGTGGATGTATCAAAACTGGATCATATTATGGGTAATTTAGACCATTAGCTTAAAGTGATACTGACATGTTCCTGGTATTTACAGGCAGGGTCAGACTGGGCGCCCGGGGCCCACCAGGACTACTGTCCAGGGCCCCTTCTGCCCCCCGCCCCCTACTGTGACGCGCCGAGTGCGCGCACACAAAGGCACCGCTCGGCGCACCAGCGTGAAGGCGCCTGGTTGCCTGGCGCATGCGCAGAAGGCGCTGTGCTGTTGGCGCTGCGGGAAGAAAACTTTTTTACAGAGATCTGGAGAGGTGTCTGGCCCGGCGGGGGCCCATTAAGGGTCAGGGCCCACCAGGTATTTTCCCGGTGTCCCGCCGGGCCAGTCCGACACTGTTTACAGGAATGTATCAGCATCACTATAAAAACCTTCCTGGCCCTATTCTTATTTAATTCATTCCATTGATTTTATTGTTTTGAATAAGAGACTGGAATATGAATAGGAGAGGCCTAAATAGAAAGATGAGTAATAAAAAGCACCAATAACCAGGGCCACCATTAGAAATCACGGGGCCCCATACAACAAAATTTTTAGGGCCCCTTGGGCCCTGCCCACCCCGGCCCACAAGCCCCACCCCAGATCCCACCCACTCCACACCACACAGATAGCGTTAAAACAGGTAACCCCTACGGAAACAAGTTATAAAAAGCTATTGATGGTCAGGGCCCCCTTATAAATTAAAAAAACTGTGGTGCCAGGGCCCCCCATAAAAGTTTTTTTTTTTTTAAATGGTGGTCAGAGACCCCCTACAAGTTAAAAAAAAATAATTGGTGACCAGGGCCCCCCTATAAGTTAAAAAAAAAACCCTGGGGCCAGGGCCCCCCAGACAATATTTTTTAAAAAAAACATTGATGGCAGGGGCATATAGAGCATTAAAATAATACATTGGTGGCCAGGGAATTAAAAAATTAAAAAACACACATGTTGAATTGCACTCGACTTCAACTTCACCTCCTGTAGTGACTTTGGGTCTTTTCGCCGATTCAGGGCTTTGGCTGTTTGGCTGTTTGGCGCATCCCCATTTCAACTTCAGGAGAGGCTTCAGCGCTGTCAAGGGGGACCCGGCTATTTTGAAAAGTGCAGCACAGCCGGGCCCTCCTTCAGGCCCGGGCCCGTTACAGCAGTGCAGAACCCCCCCTGTGCCCCCCTGATGGCGGCCCTGCCAATAACAATAAATGTGTAGCCTTACTGAGCATTTGTTATTTAGATGGGGTCAGTGACCCCCATTTGAAAGTTGGGAAGAGTCAAAAGAAGAAGGCTAATACAGTGAAACCTCGATTTTAAGTCCCCTGATTTTAAGTTTTCCCGCATTTTACATTTTTTATTTGTGGTCCCGTCAATTTATAATGTATTTCAATGGATGCGCCTGATTTTAAAGGAGTTGTTCACTTTTCAGACACTTTTTTTCAGTTCAGTTGTTTTCAGATTCTTCCCCAGAAATACAGACTTTACTTTCCATTATTTATTTTTTACTGTTTTTCCAAAATCTGAGTTTAAAGTTGAATGTCCCTGTCTTTGGTGTTTCAGCTCAGTAATTCAGGTACAGACTCTGGACTGTTACAATTTTGCAACATTTGGGGGCAGATTTATCAAGGGTCGAATTTCGAAGTAAAAAATACTTCAAAATTTGTCCATCGAATTGAAATACTTCGACATCGAAGTCGAAGTTTTTTCCACCGAATTTGACCATCGAACGATCAAAGTAAAATCAAACTATTTTACTTCGATGTGTGAAGACTTAGAAAATGGTTGTAGAAGGTCCCCATAGGCGCACTTCGGCAGGTTTAATTTGGCGAAGTATTGAAGTCGAAGTTTTTTTAAAGAGACAGTCCTTCCATTATCGAATGGTCGAATATTCGAACGTTTTTTACTTTGAATAGAAGTCGAAGTAAATTCGAAGTCGTAGTATCCTATTCGATGGTCGAAGTATCCAAAAAATGACTTCGAATTTCAAATTTTTTTACCATGAAACATGACCATGAAACAGGCCAAATGGTTAGAAGCAGGTGGGCCCACTGACACTTGGGCCCACCGGGAGTTTTCCTGGTATCCCGATGGGCCAGTCCGACACTGCTTAAGGTGGCCATACACGGGCCGATAAAAGCTGCTGACAGACCGTGTCGGCAGCTTATTGGCCCGTGTATGGGGGCCCCCGACGGGCTTCCCCGATCGAGATCTGGCCGAAAGTCGGCCAGATCTCGATCGGATGGGTTTAAAAATCCCGTCGGATCGCGGCCGCATCTGTTCGTTGATGCGGTCCCGCGATTCGACCGCCCGTTTGTGAATGCTAGGATCCGATCGTTGGGCCCTAGGGCCCACGATCGGATCTGCCCGATATTGCCCAGCTCAAGGTGGGAATATCGGAGGGAGATCCGCTCGTTTGGTGACATCGCCAAACGAGCGGATCTATCCATGTATGGCCACCTTTAGAATTAGCCATTCTATGACATACTATAAATTAACTTAAAGGTGAACCTCCCCTTTAAGAAGGAAGTGATATAAGAGGAGACAAGATGAACCAGGGGTTTAGAAGAGAGATGTGGAAGCAGAGGAACTAGAGTTAGTCAGGAAGGATCCAGTGTATTTGAAGAACAGGCTTGACACAGGCCCCTGTGAATGAAGAGCGGAAGTAACAGAAGCCAGACAGTAATTGAAAATATGTGTCGGAGCTGGAGAAGGACAGGAGCAGAGTGCTGAAATAATAATGACGAGGGTACAGGATAAAGGGATAAAGTTGTAAGTGGAGAGGGCAGAGGATAGGAAACCTCAGTCACGGGATCAAAAGAATCAAAGGAGAAGGGAGGCAGCTCAGGTCTGTAGGGATTGGGATGTGTTTGTGCTTGGAATTAACTTTGTTTTTGGAAAAGTCCTGCAGAGAGTGTCTGTATGTACTGGAAACACCAAGAAAGGTGGCCACAGAGAGCGTGGCATAGATTTATTCTTTTATACGTGGTGCAAATATATATATATTATATTATATTAACTGCTGTTTGAACGAATAAGTTCGTTGCATGCGGAATAAATATTTCTATTTAATATTTATAATTCTCAGAACTCTTCAGTTTTCTGGCCGCTTGAACTATACTTCCGTTTTTTATCCATGATCTCATCTGATACAAATGTTAGCCATTCATCTCCTCTTTCCTGCAAACACTTGTGACCTGGAGTATGTGCAAACAAAAGATTTCTTTCTCCTGCTCATGCCCAACGGCAGCGGGTGTAACCACTTAAACTGGATCAGAAACATGAGTTGCACCCCTAGCCCACAGAGCTTACAGTATTCCTATTTTATTCCCATGGGTGATATCCAAGCTGTCCGTATTGGGGAGCAGCAGCTGAATACAGGGAGTGAAGGTAGTGATTATAATGGAGCAAGATGGAGACAGCAGGGTAGGATGGAGTTTTATACAACTGGCATGGGACCTGTTATCCAGAAACCTGGGGTTTTCCAGATAAGGGATGTTTCAATAATTTGGATCTCCATACTAAAAAAATCAACATTAATTAAACCCAATAGGGTTGTTTTGCCTCCAATAAGAATAAATCTTAGTTTGGATCAAGTACAAGGTACAGGTATGGGACCTGTTATCCAAAATGCTCGGGACATGGGGCTTTCCGGATAAAGGATCTTTATATAATTTGGATCTTCAAATAGAAAATCATATAAACATTAAATAAACCCAATAGGCTGATTTTGCTTCCAATAAGGATTAATTATATCTTAGTTGGGATCAAGTACAAGATACTGTTTTATTATTACACAGAAAAGGGAAATCATTTTTAAAAATCTGAATTATTTGATTGCAATGGAGTCTATTGGAGATGGCCTTCCCATAATTCAGAGCTTTCTGGATTACAGGTTTGCATTTAACATATCCCATACCTGCATCGCACTGGGAGGTTACCCACACCAAACTAATGGGTGCTATTCCAGATCTAACACAAAATATAATTCCAGACCTAGATCCCCACAGGTCTGCGAACAATATATGTAACCTAGAATATCTTTGTTATAAACTGTGTGAACACTTTATAAATCAATCCAAATCCAATAAATTAATAAGTGAGGCATTTGTACAATATATAAATATAGCCTATGAAATACCGATTCTACATACCAGGATTGTACGTGGAAAAGACGTTGCGTCTCCATAATTTAGCACTGGAAAGGCTCCATTCAATCATTCCTGCAATTTACTTTTTTCTGGGTTTTATGAAGATTTTGTGGGTCCCTGGGAAAAAGTAAAAGTGGGGTTCTACTGTATAGTGAGGTCTCGTATAGACCCGATGTGGGTGAATATCAACCATATCAGCCATAAAGACACATACAAATCCCAAAGTTTCCAAAGCAATGGGAAATAACACCCAGACATCCCCCGTGTAAGAGTTTTTTAACCAATATAGGGATGCACCGAATCCAGTATTCGGTTTGGGATTCAGTTTTTTAGCAGGATTTGGATTCGGTCGAATCCTTCTGCCTGGCCGAACCAAATTCGAATCCTAATTTGAGGTTAATCACATGCCTTTTTGTCACAAAATAAGGAAGTAAAAAATGTTTTCCCCTTCCCACCCCAAATTAGGATTTGGATTCGGTTTGGTATTCCGTTTAATCTTTCGCAAAGGATTCGGGGGTTCGGCTGAATCCAAAATAGTGGATTTGTTGCATCCCTAATTTACAACAATGTAGACAACTTTGGTAGCACCATGTATGCAAGTGACACCCATCTGCTTGGCTTGAATCTTGGCAGAGATTATGACATGATCCTGTTTGACTAGATTATGGTACTGGTAGACAGACCCCCAGTGATGTAACTAGATATTACTGGGCCCCACAGCAAATAATTTTTCAGACCTGCAAAAAATCTAGAGGTTGACCTGTTTTACCAATATTTATTGAAATTGGATATGAATTAGGGCCTCAGGGGCCCCTATACCTCCTGCCCCCCCACTTCCTGCATCATCATCTTATCTGCATGGTCACTGGACTCTAAAGTACAATTTTCATCCAAAATATATTCTCCTGGTTCAGTAAGGATTGTCTGATAACATCAAGCTCTCTTTTGGGTACAGCTGGATGTTTGGTCTGTAGAACCACCGACATTTTACTGTTACCTCCAGGCCCCAAGCTCTCATTCACTAACACAGCAGAGTGGACTAGACAAGACTCTGGATATGATCTTTAGTGTTTCATTCTATGGGTCTTTGATTACTATTACTATGTTCCACCCTGCCTCTGCACCACTTTTGCATTTTGATGTTGCTACCAACTAACTTCTTTAAGGCACATATACCAATTTACATGTTGCATCAATTGTAAGTTCTGCTTACCCTGGTGGTCTAGTGGCCAATGGGGATGCCCGCCGCGTGGTTGTTTGCTCCTCCATTGCCGGTTTCTCTATGGCGCGTGCCATAGATTTTTGGATTTGAATTAGTTGAGTTGTTAGGTCTAACTTGTTTAGTTCCTTGGTGCTTATTCTACGTGAATCCTATTGTATATCCTGGTATTGTCCCTTGCCTACCTGCCTGACTATTCTGAACTCTCCAATCCTGATCCTTGCCTGTACCAACCTGGCCTGTCTGACCACATTATTCCGTTTGTTCCTCCTGAGTTCTGTGGCCTTCCGTCCTAAATTCTTGGTAAACAATCGCCCCCCTTTGCCAGTCCAGAACTTTTCCTTGGCTCCTCTCTTAGCAGAGGGCTCCTCCCAAAATGAAAGGCGGCTGCTACAGTCAGAAGCCCAGGGAGCCTAGCACTTGTTCTGGATATAGGGTGCCGATCGTGATCAACATTTAAGAGGTCCTTTAGATGCAAGCTTCATGGCTGCCTACAAATCAGTGCAGTCTTCAGTCCTCAGCAGTTGGTAATCCGAGCTACTGAAAGGCTCTATCCACAGTGGTCCCCAATCAGTAGCTTGTGAGTAACATGTTGCTCTCCGACCGCTTGGATGTTGCTCCCCATGGCTTCAAAGCAGGAGCTTATGTTTGAATTTCAGGCTTGGAGGCAAGTTTTGGTTGCATAAAACCAGGTTTACTACCAAGATTGCCAATCTTCATGGAGGCTACTAAATGGTCAACCACATCACTTATTTGGTACCTCCAGGAACATTTTTCATGCTTGTGTTGCTCCCCAACACTTTTTACATCGAATTGTTGCTCACAGGTCGAAAAAGTTGGGGATTCCTGATCTACAGAATACATCTTGTCTTGACAGTTTACTAACAATTCACAGAATTTCAGTATTACCTTTGAGCAACTGAAAACCACTGTTTTACAACCCAATGAGTGTCAACACCACTGTGTGTTGATGTGTTACAACACCTTCTTTTCTTTCATTCAATCATTGTTCACCGAATACATAACTCAACTTTTCTACCAGTATTTCCTCTCCATTTGCCAAATGGGTAGTTCCAATGTTCTGACCTTCTCCTGGAGCTGTGATTATTGCTACAATGTGGTTCATTCACCCCACAATTTGCTCTTCTTTTTGTTCTTAGCTTTACCAGATCTTCTGCTGGTCTCCTATGATTATATATTGTCATTTACATACTAATTAATGTTGCCCTCAACTAAAGCCCATGTAACTTATTTAATCTTGTAATTGTATATTATACAATTCTGTTGAGTTTCCCTTCTGGGACTCCATATAAACAAGGCTGGTGATTTGAAGTTTGAGGCACAACAGTTGTCTTCTTGGATTCTTCATTTGGAATGGCGGAGAAAAGAATCTATATCTAATTTATCTTTACAACTCTGAGTCTTAGTTTTTATATCTTAGCCTTATTTTCTTATTTTCTGGGATCGTCTTAGCAGTCTCCTGCAATTTAATGATAGTGACCACACAGTAAAGGGTGGCCAAGTAACCAGAAATAAGTTGACCTGATGGATTTTTGAGATTTATAAGCTTAGACTAGAGGTGAAATTAAGGCTATGACAGCAGCAGCAGTAGTTCCTAGTCAACATGTACTTAAGAAGTGAGAATCTAAATACCAGTAGAGACCTACTTTTAGTGAGTCAACTCATTAGGTGACCATGTGACACAGGACAGATAGTTTGGTTTAGATTGTAGTGTCTGTTGCTATACATGAAGAGTTAATTCAAGCACCAAATATACTTCTTATGGGATCAGTCTCCGCTGACCTGCTTTCTTGACCTGTCTTGGAGAGAGATATGTGGTGAAAATTGAGTCTGCTTCCGGATATAAAAATTCACAGCCACAAAGCTCAAAGGAGATTGGAAACTCTTCTGGGAGGAAAAGGGAAGGTTTACCAGACATCTGGAAATGGTTGGCTTTAACAGTCACAGGGTCTAATTCTGGAATAAGCAAAATCTAGAGAAACAAACTCTAATCATGCATAGATTTCACTGAAAGAACGGCAAGCTACAAGGAAAGGTAATAGTGCCTGAAATAAACAACAAATTAACTTTCTGCAAATTAAATTAGGCATTATTATGAGAATGTCACAAATGGAATATTAAGGAAATGCATAATTAGCAATATGGTGGGCTATACTGAGCGTTAGAAGGTTCTATGAAGCAACAGGAGGAGTTATAGGGAGGGGTTATATGGAGCAATAGGTGGAGTTATAGGGAGGAGTTATATGGAGCAATAGGAGGAGTTATAGGGAGGGTTATATGGAGCAATAGGAGGAGTTATAGGGAGGGGTTATATGGAGCAATAGGAGGAGTTATAGAGAGGAGTTATATGGAGCAATAGGAGGAGTTATAGGGAGGGTTATATGGAGCAATAGGAGGAGTTATAGGGAGGGGTTATATGGAGCAATGGGAGGGGTTTTATGGAGCAATGGGAGGAGTTATAGGGAGGATTATATGGAGCAATAGGAGGAGTTATAGGGAGGGTTATATGGAGCAATAGGAGGAGTTATAGGGAGGGTTATATGGAGCAATAGGCGGAGTTATAGGGAGGGTTATATGGAGCAATAGGAGGAGTTATAGGGAGGGTTATATGGAGCAATAGGAGGAGTTATAGGGAGGGGGTATATTGAGCAAGAGGAGGAGTTATAGGGAGGGGTTATATTGAGCAATAGGAGGAGTTATAGGGAGGGTTATATGGAGCAATAGGAGGAGTTATAGGGAGGGTTATATGGAGCAATAGGAGGAGTTATAGGGAGGGTTATATGGAGCAATAGGAGGAGTTATAGGGAGGGTTATATGGAGCAATAGGAGGAGTTATAGGGAGGGTTATATGGAGCAATATGAGGAGTTATAGGGAGGGTTATATGGAGCAATAGAAGGAGTTATAAGGAAGGTTATATGGAGCAATAGGAGGAGTTATAGAAAGAATATTCCAGCAGCACTAACCACTACTGATTTATCAGCTGATGGAGAATGTAGAATGTGTGCCATTGGCCTTAGAGCTAAAGATTCTCTTGTTCTAATGTGAATTTATACAGAAAATCATCTAAAAAGAAAGGCCTGTTCTCACTCAGGCATGAAATAGACATGAGACTCCTATATATATATATATATATATATATATATATATATATATAGTTATATATATGTTGTAGTTATGCCTCTCAATGTTGTTTTACTGCCAGAGTGAAACACAACATCCTGTCTGTGCAACCCCAGGAATGCGCTTTCCAGAACCAATATATAAATTTATTTTACGCTGATGGATTGATAGGGTGATATTTAAAATATGGCAACAAGGGACAGTACTCTCGTATTGCAATAAGGAAACGATTACACTTACAATAATGTGACTCTTGCATGATGTATTGGTCCTGCCAGCTTTTCTCTGATTTATGGGAAAATGTTCCTCGTTATGGCGTCAGTGAATAACATGCTCAGGGGACCTGCGGGCGGTGCCTGGATGTTAATATTAAAGGGTTTGTTTAGCCACATGGGCAGATTTTGCTCTGGAGTAGAAACCCATAACAAACGTCTGATTGTTGGGGTTGCTGGGGATTATTGGAAATTGTTCTACGACAAATCAGACCTCTTCATGGTTAGGCTGTATTAAGGTGTATTAGTTACACCCCTGGAAACATAAAAGCACAGATTTCATTTTTTAAGAGCAGAAGGTTAAAGGGGAAGTCAAATCTATCTCTGCACTCCTGCATTGGCTTCTCTAAGGGAAAAGCTCTAATTGCAGAAACTCATAAACCTGTGTCTATTCAAAATACAGGCCTGCTTAGGGAAACAGAGAGGAATCCATTTATCTTGATTCAGAGTAAATATTACAAGCAGAGGGATCAATGTGTCACAGAAAAGTAGGGATGCACCGAATCCGTTAATTGAGATTTGGGTGAATCCTTTGTAAATGATCTGGCCAAACCCTAATTCATACCTCCCAACTGTCCCCTTTTTTGTGGGACAGTCCCGATTATGACAGCTCACCAGCAGTCCCAGGTTTGTTATTGAAATGTCCCGACTGTCTCTTTGATCTCCTGCACTGAACGGACAGAAAAAGATACAAAGTTTCTAATTTAATTGGCTTTTGGAAAAGAGCCCCGAATATGTGGCAAGTGCACTTAGATACTTTTGTAACAATTTAAGATAAGCAGGTCTCTTGGGGAAACTGTGACTTGCAGCATAAAGGGCAACTCATCTTCATTAGCAAAACTGTAATAACACCTAAAAACCACAGACATGTGTTCAAACATTCATGACCTGCCACATTTTGTTAAATGGACATGGTAATTAGGGGGTGTGGGCACAAGAATGGGTATGTCTTCTGATAAAATCACTTTTTGTGAGTAATAGGGACTTTAAATTGGACTCATAGATTATAAGCTCCACTGGGGCACCTACAACGTCCATGAAGCTTTACAGAGGCCCCATGCCTTAACCTCAACCTCAGGCCTTCAGATGCCCCTTAACACTTAAGGTGGCCATACACAGGGATCTCTCCCCAATATGTCCACATTGAGGAGGGCAATATCGGGCTGATCCGATCGTTGGCCCTAGGGTGATCCGAACCCACCCTCCCTCTACCCGTGCCCGCCTGCACCTGACTTCTGGGTTCCTTTTATAGACCTGCTCTGCTCCACCGATGATATCACAAAAGGGGCGGGGCGAGCAAGCGTGTGGCTATAAAACCGGAAGCTGGAAGTAAGAAGCCGGCAGTGCAAGGTGGCGGGGAGAGCAGGAAGAAGAGCTTGACTCTTGAAAACAAATGGGGGTGCGAGGTTGGCCCGAACCTGACCGACCCACGGGTAAATTTTTTGCCAATGCCCATTTTATGGCCACACCTCCTAAATACCACATCCATTTTACAAAATTTGGCAGGTTATGGAAAACTAACACATTTCTGAGGGTTTTAGGGTCAGGTTTTATGTGTTATTACAGTTATGCTAATGCTTAACTAAGTTACAATAGTATCTTTGCTAATATTACATTGTTACAAATGTATCTAAGTGCAGCTGCCGCGTATTCTGGGCTCTCTGCCAAAAGCCTCTTGTTCTTGTATCTTTTTCTGGCTGTTTCATGCAGGAGATCAAAAAGAAACTCAGGGCATTTCAGTAACACTCCGGGACTGTGGGTTGAGCTGTCAAAATCAGGAATGTCCTGTGAAAAACGGGACAGTTGGGAGGTATGAAAATAGTAGGGATGCACTAAATCCACTATTTGGAATTAGCCCGACTTCCCCAAATCTTTCATGAATGATTCGCCAGATACTGAATCAAATCTTAATTTGCATTTGCATATGCAAATTTGGGACGGGAAGGGAAAAAGTGTAAAAAACATTTTTTACTTCCTTGTTTCTTGTCAAAAAAGTTCTGCAGTTTCCCTTCATGCCTTTAATTTGCATGGGCAAATTAGGATTCGGATTCGGTTCGGCCAGACACGGGGATTTGGCTAAATCTGAATCCTGCTGAAAAAGGCCGAATCAAAGCCAAATTCCAAACCGAATTCTGGATTTATTGCCATTGATTCATGCCATGATGTTCAAGCAGGAAAATACGTTTGGTTGAGATGAGTGCACCAATAAAAGTTTTTATTAGCTTCAAAAATATAGGAAATAACCTTTTTGTGGTATATTTATTATATTTATCATCCACTAATGATAAATACACAACACTAATGGTCATATTCTATGGCAGTTCTCCTTTAATACATTACATTCCAGTACATTTCCTAAAGTAAAATGCAATTAGAGCAGGTAAACATTGTGTATGTACAGTATGTGCAGTCAAAGAGATGCCAAGCTGGAGACGTCATATTTTTGGTTTATCTTCCCATATGTTTGATCATAACTGAGGCTAAATGATCACCCCCTGACTAAATAAGAGAGATAGAAAAAAGAGCCTGAATCAGAATACCTTTATCAGTTGGACAGCCATGACCCAAAAACAGGACATAAGAAAGTAGGTGGGGTTAGTGCAGATTGGGGTGTGGCTGTAGTATTGATGGCGGATAGAGGTATGACCTTCTGTAGTGTTCCCAACCAGTGGCTCATGAGTAACATGTTGCTCTCCAACCTCTTGGAAGTTGTTCCCAGTGGCCTCAAAGCAGGGGCTTATTTTTGAATTCCAGGCTTGGAGGCAAGTTTTGGTTGTATAAAAACATATGTATTGCCAGACAGAGTCTCCTGTAGGCTGCCAGTCCATATAGGGATAACAAATAGGCAATCACAATGATTATTTGGCACCCCAGGACCTTTTTTCCTGCTTATGATGCTCTCCAACTCTTTATAATGTGGCTCATGGATTAAAAAAGATTGGGGACCCTGGTCTACAGTGTCTTAAGTTTCCAATCAGGAATATTGGGAGATGTGCACAGTCCAATGCTAAAACAGAATACAGAGAAAGCAAGAAACAAAATATAAATATGGTCATAAAATCATGGTACCTCTGAATTGGACGAAAGCTGATGTCATTACAATATTTAAAAAGGGATTATGATATCAGCCTGGCAATTATAGGCCAGTAAGCTTGACAAAAATACATTGTGCATGTTAATCTTTTGTTGTTAGTGAGTCAGGTCCCCCAAAAGAGCCAGTGAGTGAGTAATGGGATCAGCAGAGGATCACGGGATTAGAAAAGTATGACTAATAAATCTGACTGGCTGAAGGAAGCAAACAGAGCAATACAATTAAGAGCCTAAGTCAGTGCTTGAGGAAGAATTTAATTTAAGTGGGTTGGTATATGCCAGGGAGGGTGAATCAGTGCCAGCGTGTAACTCTTCATCCCTAGGTACTGGCAATGATAGGAGTAATAGAAAAAGCATCAGCTGAGATCTGTTCAAACAGGCAGACTGGAGCCTGGTTAGGGGGCATCTGTAGGTATTTGACCAGCCCAGTAAAGTCAAGGCCAGGACCAGTATTACAAATTTACCAGCGACGGTAGGTCGGTCCTGACAACCACCCATAACTTATCATATATAGTAATGCAGTCTGTATTCTGCCACTAGGTGTCCTGCACTGAAACTCTGGTAAAGTCTCTGGCACTGCTGCGAGGGCTCCAGACATCACTACAACCGACATTCTCACATAACCCTCTCTAGATCAACTATAGGGGCAGACAGAGCCGGGCCAACCTAGGAACCCTAGGAAACCTGGCGGGCACGGCGCCGGCTCAGTGTGCGTGAAACTGCGCATGCGCGAAATTACACTCCAGCGCGCATTCGCAAAATGGTGTTCGTCCATGCGCAGGGGCGCATTTTCGTTAAAGTTACACAAGGCAGTCTGGGAGAGACGGGACCGGACACGGGGTAGGCAACAGAGCAGGTACGTGCCTGGCGCCCCCCAGCTTTGCGCTCTAGGCACGTGCCTACTCTGTCTACCCCTAGTTCCGGCCCTGGGGGCACAGACCCACAGCCATTAGTCGCCCGGTGACAAATCTCCTCTTCTTCGGGGCGACTAATCTCCCAGAATTGCCGTACGATGGCACTCGATCGATTCATTTTCCGAAGTTGCCTTGTGAGGAAGGAAAACAAGCTAGCTAAGAGATACTTGGCCGATTTACTAACATATCTGGAGTGCTGGAGCTGCACCTCTCACACAGTCCTTATATGTCCTAAAAGCTGACACTTGCACCCCTGGGGCTGGTTAATAATGTGCTCTCCCCTGGATAGAAAGGAATCCCTGTCCTTATACAGAGGCACCAGGCAGGTACAGCACAGGGTAGCAAGGCACATCACCAAAGGTGCACGGTATATTTTGCTGACACCTGAATCTGCAGCCCCAGCGCATTTTTGCAAAATGCAGCAGCATTAACGCCTCACTGTATTTCCACCAATAAACAACAGCATGATAGCTGGGCCAGCTGAAATCTAGAGTGCGAAGGTGAGACTTCTGGAACAAATTAGAAAAAAGGGAACCTCCTCGCCTCCTTTCTTCACATGCGCTCGCTGCATAGATGTAACAACGTTTCCCTCCAGCCTGTGAAACTCTATATCAGCTACTGTGGCTCCAATTGCTTCAATATGAGTAATGTGCACAATGACATGGAACATTAAACACCTAATCCCTAAAAGACATATAGAATCTTTTCCACTTATGGTGCTTTAAAGGGGTTGTTCACCTTTAAATTAAATTTAAGTATGATGTATAGAGATGGCGCGAACTGTTCGCCGGCGAACTTGTTCGCGCGAACATCGGGTGTTCGCGCTCGCCGGAAGTTCGCGAACGTCGCGCGACGTTCGCCATTTTGGGTTCGCCATTGTTGGCGCTTTTTTTTGCCCTCTCACCCCAGACCAGCAGGTACATGGCAGCCAATCAGGAAGCTCTCCCCTGGACCACTCCCCTTCCCTATAAAAACCGAAGCCCTGCAGCTTTTTTTCACTCTGCCTGTGTGTGCTGAAGAGATAGTGTAGGGAGAGAGCTGCTGCCTGTTAGTGATTTCAGGGACAGTTGAAAGTTTGCTGGCTAGTAATCGTTTTGATACTGCTCTGTTATTGGAGGGACAGAAGTCTGCAGGGGTTTGAGGGACATTTAAGCTTAGGTAGCTTTGCTGGCTAGTAATCTACCTTCTACTGCAGTGCTCTGTATGTAGCTGCAGTGGGCAGCTGTCCTGCTTCTGATCTCATCTGCTGACTGCTGCAATAGCAATAGTCCTTGTAAGGACTGCTTTTATTTATTTTTTTGTTGTTTTACTACTACTACTACTACTACTACTACTACTATAAGAGCCCAGTGCTATTAGTCTAGCAGTGTTGGGGAGTGGGACTGGTGTGCTAATCTGCTGCTCCTAGTAGTTCAGCAGCACCAACTTTAATTTTTTTTTTTTTAATATTCATTCTTTTTTTATTTAACTTTTTTTTATTTTACTACCGCTGTAGTAGTGTATAAGTTGACCTTTTAGGCATTATTTGCCCTGTAGGCATTTTTTGCCCAGTGTGTTATTCAACCAACTGCTATCTAGCTGTGTGACCGTGTTCACATTCTGTCTAAATATCCATAATATTACCGTCTCCAGAAAAAACACCGGAGTGACTTTTTTCAAGCAGCCATAATAAATTTTACGTAATCCGTATCCATCGCTGTAGTAGTGTATAAGTTGACCTTTTAGGCATTATTTGCCCTGTAGGCATTTTTTGCCCAGTGTGTTATTCAACCAACTGCTATCTAGCTGTGTGACCGTGTTCACATTCTGTCTAAATATCCATAATATTACCGTCTCCAGAAAAAACACCGGAGTGACTTTTTTTCAAGCAGCATTCTTATATTTTACGTAATCCGTATCCACCGCTGTGTATACGTTGACCTTGTAGGCATTATTTGCCCTGTAGGCATTTTTTGCCCAGTGTGTTATTCAACCAACTGCTATCTAGCTGTGTGACCGTGTTCACATTCTGTCTAAATATCCATAATATTACCGTCTCCAGAAAAAACACCGGAGTGACTTTTTTCAAGCAGCCATAATAAATTTTACGTAATCCGTATCCATCGCTGTAGTAGTGTATAAGTTGACCTTTTAGGCATTATTTGCCCTGTAGGCATTTTTTGCCCAGTGTGTTATTCAACCAACTGCTATCTAGCTGTGTGACCGTGTTCACATTCTGTCTAAATATCCATAATATTACCGTCTCCAGAAAAAACACCGGAGTGACTTTTTTTCAAGCAGCATTCTTATATTTTACGTAATCCGTATCCACCGCTGTGTATACGTTGACCTTGTAGGCATTATTTGCCCTGTAGGCATTTTTTGCCCAGTGTGTTATTCAACCAACTGCTATCTAGCTGTGTGACCGTGTTCACATTCTGTCTAAATATCCATAATATTACCGTCTCCAGAAAAAACACCGGAGTGACTTTTTTTCAAGCAGCATTCTTATATTTTACGTAATCCGTATCCACCGCTGTGTATACGTTGACCTTGTAGGCATTATTTGCACAGTGTTTTCTTCAAACCGCCATCTAGCTGTGTGAGCTTGTTCACATTTTGTCTAAATATTGATAATATTATCGTCTCTAGAAAAACCACTTGAGTTACTTTTTTTCAAGCAGCATTCATATATTTTACGTAATCCGTATCCACCGCTGTAGTAGTGTATACATTGATCTTGTAGGCATTATTTGCACACTGTTTTCTTCAAACTGCCATCTAGCTGTGTGTATTATCGTTTCCAGAAAAACCAACTGAGTTTTTGTTGTTGTTGTTTTTTTAAAAATAATGCCAGGCAAAGGCAGGCCGCCACGCAGAGGCCGTGCTAGGGGCCGTGCTGCTATGCAATCCTGTGGCCCTAGCAAATTGCCCAGTTTTAAAAAGCCAATGACCCTGAACTCCCAAAATGCTGAAGAGGTAGTTGACTGGCTTACACAGCACACCCCATCCTCTACCGTTTCTAACTTTACCACAACATCCTCCTCATCCTCCACTGCTATGGCCACCCCACGTAACACTTCCTCCACCACCGGTGCCCCTTCTTCACTGGAGTCAGAGGAGTTATTTTCCCATGAGTTTCTTGAACTGAGTAATGCGCAACCATTATTGGCAGAAGAAGATGAAGGAGATGAGGACGTTACACCAGATTTAATTCTGGCAGAGAACACGACAGAGATGGACATAATGATGAGTGATGAGGAGGAGGTCCCCGCTGCTGCTTCCTTCTGTGATGTGTCAGAAGAAATTGATGCATCTGAGGAGAATGATGATGAGGAGATTGATGTTTTGTGGGTGCCTAGTAGAAGAGAGCAAGAGGAGGGTAGTTCAGATGGAGAGACGGAGAGTCAGAGAGGCAGTAGGAGAATAAGACTTAGAAGAAGCAGGGAGGACAGCCCGCAGGGATCAGTAGGGCAACAACATGTATCGGCACCTGTGTTCAGCCAGCCAACGCACCCGCCATTGCCGCCAATGCCGCCAACTTCTACTGTTACCGCCAGATCGCACACTTCCAAAAAGTCAGCAGTGTGGGATTTTTTTAATGTGTGTGCCTCTGACAAAAGCATTGTAATTTGCAATGAGTGCAGTCAGAAACTGAGCCTTGGTAAGCCCAACAGCCACATAGGTACAACTTCTATGCGAAGGCACATGAGCGGCAAGCACAAAGCACTTTGGGAGCAACACCTCAAAGGCAACAGGCAAACTAAAAGCCACACTCCTTCTGGTCCAGCATCTTACTGCTCTACCTCTGCTCTCCTTGAACCATCTGAACCACCCTCCACTCCGCCTTCCACCTTGACCACCTGTTCCCATTCCCAGTCATCTGCCACCAGCCAAGTTTCTGTGAAGGCCATGTTTGAGCGTAAGAAGCCAATGTCTGACTGTCACCCCCTTGCCCGGCGTCTGACAGCTGGCTTGTCTGCACTCTTAGCCCGCCAGCTTTTACCATACCAGCTGGTGGACTCTGAGGCCTTCCGCAAATTTGTAGCAATTGGGACACCGCAGTGGAAGGTACCCAGCCGCAATTTTTTTTCTAAAAAGGGAATACCACACCTGTACCAACATGTGCAGAGCCAAGTTACCGCATCTCTGTCACTTAGTGTTGGGCCAAAGGTCCATATGACTACTGACGCATGGTCCTCCAAGCATGGTCAGGGCAGGTATGTCACCTACACTGCCCACTGGGTGAACTTGGTAATGGCTGGGAATGGGAAGCAGGGAATGGGTAGCTCAACAACAACAACAACAGTGGAGTTGGTGTCACCGCCACGGATTGCACGCGGTTCTGCCACCACCTCTACTCCTCCATCGCTCTCTACCTCGTCTTCTTCCTCTTCTTCTTCTTACTCTGCTGCTGGGTCCTCCTTCTCCTCCTCCACACCTGTGCACCCCCAGCTCCCCCTAGGCTATTCGACGTGCCAGGTACGCCGTTGTCACGCTGTCTTGGGGATGACGTGCCTGGAAAGCAAAAACCATACCGGATCTGTACTCCTGTCATCTCTGCAGTCACAGGCCGATCGGTGGCTGACCCCACACCAACTGCAGATCGGAAAAGTGGTGTGTGACAATGGAAGCAATCTGTTGGCAGCGTTGAGACTGGGCAATTTAACACATGTGCCCTGCATGGCACATGTGTTAAATTTAATAGTCCAACGTTTTGTCTCCAAGTACCCAGGATTCCAGGACGTTCTCACCCAGTCCAGAAAGGTGTCGGCCCATTTCAGACGTTCCTACACAGCCATGGCACGCCTTGCTGACATTCAGCAGCGCTACAACATGCCAGTCAGGCGTTTGATTTCTGACAGCCAGACTCGCTGGAATTCAACGCTCCTTATGTTGGAACGTCTGCTGCAACAACAAAGGGCCGTCAACGAGTACCTTTTTGAACTGGGTGGTAGGACTGGATCTGCAGAGCTGGGGATTTTTTTCCCCCGTTACTGGGTGCTTATGCGCGATGCCTGCAGGCTCATGCGACCTTTTGAAGAGGTGACAAATATGGTCAGTCGCACCGAAGGCACCATCAGCGACCTAATACCCTTCGCTTTCTTCCTGGAGCGTGCCGTGCGACGAGTGACAGATGAGGCTGTAGACCAGCGTGACGAGGAGCTGGAAGCGCACGATTTATGGTCGGAATCACCAGAACGAACCCAGGCACCTGCTGCAACGCAGGGAGAGGTGCCAGAAGTGGAGTCAGAGGAGGAAGGTGGCTTTGTGGAGGAGGAGGAGGAGGACCAACAGGAGCAGGCTTCCCAGGGGGCTAGTGGTGACCTTTTGGGGACCCCTGGTCTTGTACGTGGCTGGGGGGAGGAGACCGTGGATGATGCAGTCCTTGATAATGAGGAAGCGGAGATGGATAGCTCTGCATCCAACCTTGTGAGAATGGGGTCTTTCATGCTGTCATGCCTGTTGAAGGACCCCCGTATCAAGAGGCTTAAGGAGAAGGACCTGTACTGGGTCGCAACGCTACTAGACCCTCGGTACAAGCATAAAGTGTCAGAAATGTTACCAACATACCACAAGTCCGAAAAGATGCGGCATTTACAAACCAGCCTGCAAAACATGTTGTACAATGCTTTTAAGGGTGATGTCACTTCAGGAACTCATCAACATTCCAGGGGCAGAGGTGCCAGTAATCCTGCCACGAGCACACCTGCAAGGACAAAGCCCTTTGGCCGGTCTGTAACATCAGACATGCAAATGTTTTTCTGTCCAAGGCAGCGCCACAACCCTTCTGGATCCACCCTCAAAGAACGCCTCGACCGGCAGGTAGCGGACTACCTGGCATTAACTGCAGATATCGACACTCTGAGGAGCGATGAACCCCTGGACTACTGGGTGCGCAGGCTTGATCTGTGGCCAGAGCTGTCACAATTTGCCATGAACCTCTTGTCTTGCCCAGCCTCAAGTGTGCTCTCAGAAAGGACCTTCAGTGCAGCAGGAGGGATTGTAACTGAGAAGAGAACTCGCCTAGGTCACAAAAGTGTCGATTACCTGACCTTTATTAAAATGAATGAGGGGTGGATCTCGGAGGGTTACTGCACGCCGGAAGACTTGTTCTGACTTCTATGCAGCTGTCCTTCTCTTCAAGCCTCATGACTCCACACACAGCTGTCCTTTAGCGTCCTCCTCCCTCCGCCACCGTTACAAACTAGGGTGCAAACCCTACTGGTTTAATTTTTTCTGGCCTCAGTGGCTGCAACCAAAAAAACTGGGCAAACAATGTCTACAAGGTCAACGTATGGCGAAAAATGACTATTTTCAGCATTTATATGGCATATTTTTTCTGGCAACTGTGCTTCAGTGGCTGCGTCCAAAAAAATGCATATTTTCTGCATTTATATGGCATAATTTTTCTGGCCTCTGTGCTTCAGTGGCTGCAACCAAAAAAATGCATATTTTCTGCATTTATATGGCATAATTTTTCTGGCCTCTGTGCTTCAGTGGCTGCAACCAAAAAAATGCATATTTTGTCCATTTATATGGCATAATTTTTCTAGCCTCTGTGCTTCAGTGGCTGCAACCAAAAAAAATTATATTTTCAGCATTTATATGGCATAATTTTTCTGTCAACTGTGCTTCAGTGGCTGCGACCAAAAAAATGCATATTTTCTGCATTTATATGGCATAATTTTTCTGGCCTCTGTGCTTCAGTGGCTGCAACCAAAAAAATTTATATTTTCAGCATTTATATGGCATAATTTTTCTGGCAACTGTGCTTCAGTGGCTGCGACCAAAAAAATGACTATTTTCAGCATTTATATGGCATATTTTTTCTGGCCTCTGTGCTTCAGTGGCTGCGGCCAAAAAAACTGGGCAAACAATGCCTACAAGGTCAACGTATGGCGAAAAATGACTATTTTCAGCATTTATATGGCATATTTTTTCTGGCAACTGTGCTTCAGTGGCTGCGTCCAAAAAAACTGGGCAAACAATGTCTACAAGGTCAACGTATGGCGAAAAATGACTATTTTCAGCATTTATATGGCATATTTTTTCTGGCAACTGTGCTTCAGTGGCTGCGTCCAAAAAAACTGGGCAAACAATGCCTACAAGGTCAATGTATGGCAGTTGTTTAAAGAGAACAGTAGATTACTAGCCAGCAAAGCTACCTAAGCTAAAATGTCCCTCAAATCCCTGCAGACTTCTGTCCCTCCAATACAGAGCAGTATCAAGCAGATTACTAGCCAGCAAACTTACTATCATCTGTCCCTGAAATCACTAACAGCTCTCCCCCTACACTATCTCTTCCAAGCACACACAGGCAGATTTTTCAGATAAATTTTTGCCCTTGATCCCCCTCTGGCATGCCACTGTCCAGGTCGTTGCACCCTTTAAACAACTTTAAAATCATTTTTCTGGCCAGAAATGTCTTTTTTAGATGTTAAAGTTCGCCTTCCCATTGAAGTCTATGGGGTTCGCGAACCGTTCGCGAACCGCTCGCATTTTTGCGCAAGTTCGCGAATATGTTCGCGAACTTTTTTTCCGACGTTCGCTACATCCCTAATGATGTAGAGAGGGATATTCTGAGACAATTTGCAATTGGTTTTCATTTTTTATTATTTGTGTTTTTTGAGTAATGCTTTTTATCCGGCAGCTCTGCAGTTGCCAATTTCAGCCGTCTGATTCTTAGGATCCAAATTCCCCTAGCAACTATACGTTATTTGAATGAGAGACTGGACTATGAATAGGACAGGCCTGAATAGAAGGAGAAATAATAAACAGTAGCAATAACAATACATGTGTGTACAGAGCCTTTGTTTTTTAGATGGGGTCAGTTGAAAGCCCGAAAGAGCTAATCATTCGAAAATTATAAAAAAGTAAAGGCCAATTGAAACGTTGCTTATAATTAGCCATTCTATAACATACTACAAGTTAACTTAAAGGTGAACTACCCCTTTAAATGGAGTGCAGTTACCTGCCTTGGACATGTTAAAGCAGAAATATGATTATCATGTAACCTAATTATTGTAACTTTGAGTTATTGTAATAAATATGGACTTGAGGATATAGTGCTGTACCTCTGTGACATAGGCCCTTGTTCATTATATATATATATATATATATATATATATATATATATATATATATATATATATATATATATATATTTTAATCCTTTATGGAGGTAAAATAATCTTATTGGGTGTATGTAATGTTTAAATTATTTTTTTGTACACTTAAGGTATGGAGATCCAATTTACAGAAAGACCCCTTATCTGGGAAACCCCAGGTCCCAGGTATTCTGGATCGTAGGTCCCATACCTGTATATAAATTCTAGCACATGTGTACTAGTGTTGCCCATTAATGTGACTAAGGGGGCAAGGTGCAGCACTCAGGGCCAGTGGAATAATTAGGTATTACTCGGCCCCCCAGCAAATACTTTTTCAGGTTCCCAAAATGTCTAGAGGTTGATCTGTTTTAGCAGTATATATTGAAACTGTATATGAATTTGGGTCTCATGGGGCCCCTATACCTCCTGCGCCCTCCTGCAGCCGCAGGGTCTGTTTCCTCTGAAGTTACACCCCTGCTCAGAGCAGAAACGGATCCCTGTTATTTACACTTATTGTTAACTAGGCAGCAAGTACAGGGTTCTCTTTTTGCGCTGTGCCCACATTTGCCCTGAAACTGAGCATGTCAGCACCCCTTTTGCCCACCGTTCCACTGTCACTTTGATTCCTTGATTCCACATCTTTCACATCAGTCCCTGCCCCAGTGGAGCTTACAATCTAAAGGCCCTATCACATTCCCATCAGCCCCTGCCCCAGTGGAGCTTACAATCTAAAGGCCCTAATACATTCCCATCAGCCCCTGCCCCAGTGGAGCTTACAATCTAAAAGCCCTATCACATTCACACGCACACACAATGGGAAGCTGAATGAATGTGCCTGTTTGGTTTGTGAGTCCCAGATGCAGCCGCGTCTGACTTCTCCATTACAGTCGTGACACCAGCTGAAACTCTAGGCGATGCTCTTCATCAGGGGAATCTATTTTTGTTACTTCTGTTTGATGAACAAGAGCAAACGAGGCAAACCACAAACCATGCACACTTTCCTCTTGTGTACCCTGGCACAATATGAGTGCGGTGTATGGGGAGGAATAAACACTCATATAAAAGGGTGCGTGTGTGTTGGTTTTGACAAAGCAGAACTTTTTTTAGCTGGAGGTTAAATGAAACCTTTAGCTGTTCTGTGGGGACCTTGCTCTCATGTTATCTTTATTCATTGCACCAGCAAGTCATCTCCCTATCCTATGGCTACGGGTCATCAAATCCTTTTTCTTCTCTCCTTGATGGAGTGGCTGCTGCCCTATTAGCTGGCACTGACTCCTGGGCACTAAACCCAGTCAATAGTCTATTTCAGGCTTGGCCAGTTAGAGTGAAGACACATGGAGCTACTAGTAGCAGTTACTTGTTATGGCTACACAATAAAATAAAATACCTGACAATATTGAGAATTGCCTCTGCTGAAATACATGTAGGGAGTTATTTACTGCGCTCTGAATGCAAAAATCATGAAAAAATTGTGATTCTTTTTTCGGAATTCAGATTCAGATTTTTTTATTACACCCCAAGGATGGACAAGTCAGAATCTGAAAATCCGGCATCTCGGACCTGTCGAGGTTGCAAATAAGTCAATGGGAGAAGTTCCAATGATTTTGATGTGCGCTGGGTTTTGTGCAATACCCCGAAGTTTGCAAAGTTTTCAGGCAAAAATCTGAGTTCTGGGTGAAAAATCCAAAAAAATTGCGAAAATCTGATTTTTTTCCGTCAAAGCAAATTTTGGGGAAAATGTAATAATAAATGAGCACAAAAAAAAAACAGAGCGGATTTGATCCGAGTTTGTAGCAGAAAATATTGAGATAAATTCGGACTTTGATAAATAATGGGGAAGGATTGCCATGTAGTAAGCAGGGTAGATTGGCATATGACATACAGTGAAATTAAATAACATTGGCATATGGGGAATTAAATAATTTTGGCATACAGAATGATAAATGAAGAGAAGAACAGGGGACAAAGGAAGAACAGAAAGGAAAAGTAGGAAAGGAGAAGAGGTAAGTGGACAGCAAGCCAAATTTAAAGGGCATGTAAAGGCAAAAAAATTAAATCCCATTTTTACTTTCTTTAATGAAAAAGAAACCTATCTCCAATATACTTTAATTCAAAAATGTGTACCGTTTTTATAAGAAACCTGACTGTATGCAGTGAAATTCTCCCTTCATTTACTGCTGTGGATAGGAATTGTCAGACGGTCCCTAACTGCTGAGCAGGGAAACAATCATACTTATGAACAGCAGGGGGAGCCCCCACCTTACTTCCCAGCCATGCAGAACTCAAGCAGCTTTGTTTTTGACGATCCCTAAGCAGCCCAGACCACACTGAGCATGTGCACAGTCTTAGTCTTGCAAAGATGTATAACAAAGTTACAAGATGGTGACCCCCTGTAGCCAACTTTGAAAGCATAAATTATTTGTTTGATTAGGCTTGTGGTGCAGTAAGTTCATGTTTATATTTAGTATACAAAATACAGCATTTCTAGCCTTATTCTATTTTAGACTTTACATGCCCTTTAAAGAAAGGAAAACATTTGAAAAGAATGGAGAATGAAAAGACTTGAGAATGAAGAAGTGAAATGTATTTGGTCCTGGCACTGGGGAGAATGGTGCTTGCAGCAAGAAATGTGGGACCCGATCTGCACCTCTAGGATTGGATCACCTTTATATAACTTTTGGTATGTTATAGAATCGTCAGTTCTAAGCAACTTTACAGTTGGTCTTCATTATTTATTTGTTATAGTTTTTTCTAAGTGTTTGCCTTCTTCTTTTGATTTTTCCAGCTTTCAAATGGGGGTCAAAACAAATGCTCAGTAAGGCTTCACATGTCTTGTTCTTGCTACTTTTTATTATTCATCTTTGTATTCAGGTCCTCTCATATTCATATTGAAACTGCAAACTGGAGAGCTGCTAAATAAAAAGTAATAAATAATAAAAAATGAAACCCAATTGCCAATTGTCTCTACGTCATACTAAAATGTAACTCAAAGGTGAGCAAGTCCTATAAGTCAGTTGGGTGGTGACATTAGTGGTTAATAATTGGGAACCCTGAACAAGGGTTTGTTGCTGGCAATGTCCAACCATTCACAGTCCATATTGATAAGTGCAATGTCCCCGTCATGCACAGATCTGTCTCTCTTCTCTCTCACACTAACATGTTTAACTCCAGCCCCTGCACAGAGCTCGGTCACAGACTCATTTCCGCAGTCGAATCCGGCTCAGGGTGCTCGGGGCCCCAGGAGACTCGAGAGGAAACATCAGCAAAAAAACAAAAGGAACTTTGATAACTTAAAATGTCAATGTGATAATTACACAAAGCCACAAGCTGATACAATCTATTGGCACTGCAGACCTACTTTCTTTTATGTGATGCTCAAAGGGGAACTATCATTGCGATATAAAATTCACCAAACAGAAGTGATTGTTTATATACACGACTAATGTCTGATACTTTTTTCTAATAGGTCTTGAGAAATATCATGTTTTATTATTAAAATCCCTACATCTAGCTTTTTTTTTCCTGCTGCAAATAACACTCATGCAGTAAGCTTCAGACTGATAGTAGGATCAAATGGTTGGACGATGGAGCGGGTCAAAGGGGGCCTCATCACTAATGCAGCAAGGGTTATTGCACTCTTAAAGGTACAGAGGTGGCGTCTTGCTGCCCTTGGTAACTAGCCACTCGCTGCCACCTGTGTCAAGGTTCTCGTGTTGCTTCATGACAGGAGCGTTCCTGAGTGGAACATTGGTAAGTTGAGGCAGTTGCTACATCTCTGTTGAGCTTGAGAGAGAATAAGAGAGCAGCCCCTGTAGGGCCACCTTTAATGTCTCCCTGTGTATTTCTTACCCTACTGAGACCATTAGATGTAACTAGATGGACATGGAAATGTACTATACATGGTACCTGTATTCAGGGCCGCCATCAGGGGGGCACATGGGGTACTCCTGTACCAGGCCCAGGCCTAAAGGGGGGCCTGGCTGTGCTGCACTTTTCAAAATAGCCGGGCCCCCCTTGACAGCGCCAAAAGCCGCGCCGCCTTTTCCGAAGAGCCAAAGTCCGAAGACCCAAAGCCACGAAACAAGCTGAAGTTGAAGCCACAAAGCCGCGAATAGACCCGACTAGCCGAATTTGAAGCTTCGAAAAGACCCGAAGTCATAAAAAGAGCTGAACCTGAAGTCCCGAAGCCACGAAAAGACCCAAAGCCATGAGAAAAGCCAAACTTGAAGTCCTGAAGCCGCAAAAAGTCACAAAAGGAGCCAAAGTTAAAGTCCTAAAGCCATGAGTTCAGTTGTACTGAACACCAATGTGTGTGTGTGTGTATGTTTTTTTTTTAAAGGGCATGTAAAGTCTAAAATAGAATAAGGCTAGAAATGCTGTATTTTGTATACTAAATATAAACATGAACTTACTGCACCACAAGCCTAATCAAACAAATGATTTATGCTTTCAAAGTTGGCTACAGGGGGTCACCATCTTGTAACTTTGTTATACATCTTTGCAAGACTAAGACTGTGCACATGCTCAGTGTGGTCTGGGCTGCTTAGGGATCGTCATTAACTGCTTGAGTTCTGCATGGCTGGGAAGTAAGGGGGGGCTCCCCCTGCTGTTCATAAGTATGATTGTTTCACTGCTCAGCAGTTAGGGACCATCTGACAATTCCTATCCACAGCAGTAAATGAAGGAGAATTTCACTGCATACTGTCAGGTTTCTTATAAAAACAGTGCACATTTTTTAATTAAAGTATATTGGAGATAGGTTTCTTTTTCATTAAAGAAAGTAAAAATGGGATTTTATTTTTTAGCTTTACATGCCCTTTAAACCCCTGCCACCAATGTCTTTTAAAAAAAATATTCTCTGGGGCCCCAATTTTTTTTTAACTTCTGGGGGGCCCTGACCATCAATGGCTTTTTATAACTTGTGGGGGGGTTTTACCATTTTTAGCGCTGATGTCTTTGTGGTCTTTTAACTGTGATATGGGCGGGATCTGGGGTGGGGCTTGTTTTGTTGTATGGGGCCCCGTGATTTCTAATATCGGCCCTGCCCGTAGTCATTCCATGCCTCATCTATAAGATTTACAGAGGCATGAACATTTTAAAAGGGAAGGTTTTCCCAATTTCTATGCTAAATGATGTGCAAGTTTGGGAACAGAAGGGTACGGGTAGTGGTACCTGTACTTTCCAAATATATCACTGTATAGACCCTGCAATTCTGCTGCAGAAATGGCACATCTCTATTTAAGCCTGTGTATTCCTCATACTGGGAAAGTGTTATTAATTCATCAAATACATCAGGTCTATGGTATCCCTGCTACTAAAATCCTGCCAACTGTGAAAATGCTTTGATAATCAAATATAACATGTAATGTTTTTTTTTTTGCCATTGCCGGTTTATTTTTCATTCGGAGATTTATTTCCTGGACTTTAATCTTGAAGCTGAATGAAGCGTGTGTGAGTTTATTCCTACAGTCCATTTCCCCTCTATCATTACTGGCCTCAGAGCATCATAATAATGGTTTAGCTACAGTAGAAAAGGATATTTTTATAACCTCCGTCTCTCCGGGGCCACGGGAAACACATTCTCCTGACCTTCCATGTACAGCGCTCGTCTCCTCTGTTTAAACGTAGGTTTCCACAAAATGTTCCAGATATCCGGAAATTTGATATTCTTGCTCTAGGCCGCGGCATGAACTTCAAATTTAGACCCTGTACCATGTCACTATTAGCAATTCTTTTCAAATGCTTTTCAAAATGTCTCAGAATTGGAGATTATTTGTTTAAAACTGAATTTTGACTTCAAAAGTTACATTTTTTGATTTTTTTTAAAGTTATAATAAAGTCAAACTTTCAACTTTGGAATTTGGAATTCTATAAATTTAACAGAAGACTTTTCTCATCGTTGGCTCCAGTGCTCTTCTGTCGTTTTCCCATGATGCGGCTGCATTAGAAAAAAACAAACATTCTTTGCATAATTTAATAATCCTCAATATATTTTTTCAGATTTAAAAATATGCAGTTGTTTTCAGCTCCCAATGTGGCTTTCCAACAGAAATGTATTTCTCCTTATAAAGGTTCTCTGCATTATACAAAGAGAGAGACGGGATTAAATATAAAAGGATTTAAGAAATTCATTTATATAGAAAAGAGATGGGAATTAATGGCACAACCAGGAAGTCCCTGTGCCGAAGAGATGACAATCTGTGCAATTGCATCTTGGGGAATGCAGGCAACAGGCGTGCCCATCGCCTATCCCTAATTCTAGCCCTATTCCCTTGTGCAAGCTTTAAAAGGTATCAGTACTAAGATTAACTGGCCCCTGAATTGACCAAAAGAATGTTAATCCCATGCCCTATTCACTGAATTACATTGAGCAAGGGGACTAAGATATTCCTATTGAAACTATAATTGTGTGAGGCTCGGTTTGTGCCTCGGAATGACTCTGCTCTATTTTCTGACGTGGACAGTTTTTTCTTGAGAAATAAAAGGCTTCCCAGAAACCATAAGAGGAGGAACAGCAGATACATATAAATTAGAACTCAGATAAACCAAAACCTACAACAATCTTACAAAATGCCCATAAGTGGAGATGAGGAGCCTTCTCTGCAACATTCTGCAGGCTAATAGCTCAACCTCTCACTAATGAATCTGGGACTCTGTTTATGACTCTGATGGAGAAATCTTCCTATTTTGAAGTAAATTTACTTTTGTCGTGCAAAAGGGTTTAAGTCCAGAAAGTTCAAATTCCATTTAAGTCACCTGATTAACGGGTAATTCTAGTAATGTCGCTTATGGTAAGTCACAACAAGCAAAATTTACATACAGGAACAATGATCATGGTCTACAGTCATTTGTTAAGCAGTTCAAAGTCAAGAAAGGGTTTCAGTATATGTTTTTCATCGTTTATGTCTTCCTTTTTATGATCGCAGAACCCTGCATTGACTTCTAACATCCTTATCATTTACAGTAGGGGGTACATTATCCCTTATAATACATGAGTGATACTCAGAGTTCCCTGTATAACTCAGCCTGCAGCCTTGTGCCTTTATATGGTCACAGAACCCCTCAGTGACTTCTAATATCCTTATCATTTACAGTAGGGGGTACATTATCCCTTATAATACATGAGTGATACTCATAGTTCCCTGTATAACTCAGCCTGCAGCCTTGTGTCTTTATATGGTCACAGAACCCCTCAGTGACTTTTAATATCCTTATCATTTACAGTAGGGGGTACATTATCCCTTATAATTAGGGATGCACCGAATCCAGGATTAGGTTCGGGATTCGGCCAGGATTTGGCCTTTTTCAGCAGGATTTGGATTCGGCCGAATTCTTTTGCCTGGCCGAACCGAATCCGAATCCTAATTTGAACATGCAAATTAGGGGTGGGGAGGGAAATCGCATGACTTTTTGTTACATAACAAGGAAGTAAAAAATGTTTCCCCCTTCCTACGCCTAATTTGCATATGCAAATTAGGGTTCGGGTTTGGTTCGGTATTCAGCCGAATCTTTCGCCAAAGATTCGGGGGTTCGGCTGAATCCAAAATAGTGGATTCGGTGCATCTCTACTTATAATACATGAGTGATACTCAGAGTTCCCTGTATAACTCAGCCTGCAGCCTTGTGCCTTTATATGGTCACATAACCCCATAGTGACTTCTAATATCCTTATCATTTACAGTAGGGGGTACATTATCCCTTATAATACATGAATGATACTCTGAATCCCCTGTATAACTCAGCCTGCAGCCTTGTGCCTTTATATGGGCACAGAACAACCCCTCAGTGACTTCTAATATACTTATTATTTACAGTAGGGGTACATTATCCCTTATAATACACGAGTGATACTCAGAGTTCTCAGAATTGACAGCAGAAGCATAATTATGCCACTGAACAGACACACCTTCATAAAAAGCCTTTTATATAATATATAAAGTACAATTTTACAGCTGCTGCTAAATTAAATCATTTATCAGTCCTCTGTATTAAACAATAACTGGTGATTGAATAATTTATCTCACATTGTTACATGGAGACTCCCAGATCTCACTGAATGCTTGTGTCCAACTATTCCCTCAAGGCCTTTTAAAAGAATGGGAATTAAATGGATTTTTTGGCTCAGTTACGGGACGTCTGGTTGCTTTTCCCAGAGAATATTGACATTGGCTTGTTATAAGCCGAGGATGTCCCTGTGATGTGAAGGTTATTTATAAATGACTTTAAATTGATCCGTCTGGAATAAAATCGCTATTAATGAGCACACACAGAGGTAGGCTAAACATTTGGTCCCTTAGGAAAAGGCTTAGGCTGTGAAACACACACACACGTGAGTGATTCCACAATGGTTTATATCGTATGTTATTTATACTGGATGGATGGAATAATGTAGGTCAGACCCACAGCATATACAGATCTATAGCAAAGCTAGATCAACTAGACCATGAAGGGAGTTACTAAGGTCAAACTGCTTCTATGTATGTGCAATCAGCTGTTAAAAATGTAACATCAAACAAACTGGGTGCTCACTGCCCAGCCAATGGCTCATAATTGCCCTGGATTCTGCAATGGGAGCTTTCATATTTCAGCACAAAAATAAATAGTACGTTACCTGTACGTGAAACAGAACTGTCATCACAATGGAGACCAAAACAATATAACATCTTATTAAAGGGTTTGCTCACCTTTTTATTTAAAAAAAAACTATAAAAAATAAACAACGGAAAAGTTGCTTAGAAATGGCTATTCTATAACATACTTAAAGTTAACTTAAAGGTGAACCATCCCTTTAATAACTTTTGGCATAAACCTTTCTATACAGGTATATTGCTCTGTAAATCTCTATGGCAAACAATGATGCTATAATAATAATATCCATATATATATATGACATTATAGTAAGTGAGCTGTTTGATGCATTTGGGTAGTTGATTTCCGTGATCTTTAGAAGTTCTGAAAAAAGCAAAAACAAATTAACTTTTTTTGTTCAACCTGCTGCTGGCTGCCAAAGTGCCAATGTCATATGCTGATTGGTTGCTATGGGTTACTGCCTGTGTGCTAATTTGCCCAGTGTTATTGAGTCTGTTTAACCCCATCACTCCTTATTCGCTCTGTTCTCACCTCTTCAGGTCACTTTCTCCTTTGGTATCTTCCCAGTTCCCTTTAAAAACATTAAACCCAAAGTCTTCCCCAATGATGGTCCTGGTCTTTGAAACCCAATTAGAGTGTAAATGAGTGTAGAACTGATCAGACTCCACATTCCATAGTTTATTTACTGCAGTAAAGGGAACAGTTGCCTACCTGCATGTACCTTATCTGTCCATTTAAATATGAAAGCAAAAAAAAAAAAATATACAATTAAATGCTTGTCGAAAGGCCATGGTTACTGGGCTATAGCCCCCAGTTCCAAGGGCACAGGTATCAAAAAACAAAAAGATATCCCCAAATAAAGTTAAGAAACTAGTTTTTATTTAACATTAGGTTAAAAGAATAGGCATTCAGACCAACTGGTATTCCGCCTTACGCATGTCATACCCTCTGGTACTTAATCAAAGTCACCAAGAAGGTGAAACGCGTAAGGCGGAATACCAGTGGGTCTGTATGCCTATTTTTTAACCTAATATTGTGTTATTTTAACAATGAAACGACTGTGTTCTGTATCCCCAGGGTTATGCAGAAATACCAGCATGTTTGCCCTAGCCTAGTAACAACCAATGGAAATCTAACTGCTGCCTTGTTGTTATGGGTAACAGGACCATTGGTGTTTGTGCATAACCATGTCCTTCCTTGCATTCTTGGTGGGTTATTCTGCCCTTTCTCTTGGTTAACATTGACTGCTTAGCCTAAACTAGAGTATGGAGTAAGTGACAGTTTCTGTAGTAGGAATATATTCAGTTTATTATATTAGCTACAAGATTGACCCACAGGAGGGGCTAAGCTGAGGGGGTCTGGAATTTTTCATGTGCAACGTCTGTCTCCTCATGCCAGCAGGGAATATGTCCAACATTAGCTCACAAACTGGTTAATCACAAAGTGGAAACTGTTCCATTGAGGGGCATAGAAACACCACTGAGGTGTCAGTTATATCCCTCACTATTACGTCACCATGTGCCTCTGCTTCACCCGGAGAAAAACTGTAACTTGAACTTTCAGGACCATCTGGAAAGTTTTACCAAAGCAAAGACGCGTATCAGAATATGTTTGATGGCTTTCATTAGTTGAACCACACATGGGGTAGTGTTCAGTGGCAAGTGCTGAGCTCTAACACCCCTCTGAATCATTACTCCCCAATGCAGTGGAAACAATTTCGCACACTGCGAACAAAACAAAGTAATAAATCTGAAAGCATTATTTTTTTTTTTGCTGCTTCCTAAAAACACTAAAAAGGTATAACCAAAAAGCAGCCTGGTGGAATTTGTTTATCAACAAAATGTGTCTTGTCGGCTACAAGTGGAACACAGGCTGTTGCCAGAATAGAGATGTTTAAAAATGAAAGAATTCCTGCATTGTGTGTTCCACGTAGGATTACAATCATTTCAGGAACAGGGGGATAGAACTAGAATGGACGTCAGAACCCCGTGGTGTCATACCATTGTGTCTCTAATTTACCCACCCACTTAGATTGTAAGCTCAACAGGGCAGGGAACTTTTTACTGCTTCCTACTTAGTTAATGACCTGAAGCTCCACTAAGGAGGGTTAGTAATTTTGGTGTGGGACTCCATCACCATTCAACTTCAGACATGATGAGATTGACTTGGAAGTTCACGTTGGAGAGCTGTCTATGTTGTGCGAGTACTATCACTGGCTATCAGTCCCATCGTCACAAGGATAGAGGGGGTTCTACAGTCAGGAGCTCAGTAGCAGAGGGACCCTAAGAGACGTAAAAGTGTGAATTGTGGGATGGTTCAGGACCTGCAGGGAGTGGGTTGGGTTTCAGCACAATGGGGCGTTACTGGGGCCTGGTTGTGAGTGGTCCTCACTCTCACATAGGCGGTTTTGCTTCCAATAAGGATTAATTATATCTTAGTTGGGATCAAGTACAAGGTAGAGTCCTGCGCGGAACCAATTTGTTAAACCTGACCCGTGACCCTCAACCTGCACCCGGACCACAACCAGCACCCGGACCAGAACCCGCATACTTACCCAAATGGATCCGCTACCCAACCAGCAAGTACCTTATCCACAACTCGATCCACAACCCGCTAACCATCAAGAAACAGGAAGTGCTGTCATTGTAAACCGGAAGTGACAACATTAGAAGTAGGCATGATCAGAAAAAAAAAGTAAAACAGGAAGTGCTGTCATTGTAAACTGGAAGTGACATCATAAGACGTAGGCGTGATCAGAAAAATTATGGGGAGGTCTGAATGGTGCATTGTGGGGATTGTAGGCAGGTCTGAGCCTATAAAGGGAGGTAAAAAGTGCGGGAGAGCAGTCTTACCTTTTGCAGAAGTCAAGGGAGGCAGTGTTTCCCGCCCGCCCGCCCATAAGGGAGGATAGGGTTTAAAATGTTGCAGCTTTGGCGGTGTGGGGCTGCCCTAATGGGTAGCCAAATAAGGGGGGCTGGAGTGTTAAGGTGAGATTGGCCTGGGGCTAGGCTTAGGGGCAAGGAGGCACAGTAAGTGAGGAAACAAGACGGAGGCTTGATTAAGCTGGAGAATGGGTTGATTATGAAGAGTAATGTGAATTCATTATAAGATACTGTTAAATGTTATGCAACCTTGAGCGGTTATTATTTTATATGTAACAGCTTATCCATTTGTTGTGCATTTGTTACACTATAGGTTGGTGATGAACCATCGGTGCCCACAATTGAGGAAATCCACAAAAAATTCAATAAGGAGCACCTTGTAACCCGGAGGAAAGGTCACTCCAGAATTACAGAAAAATACCTCAAATTAATTTATAGGGACAATGATAAAATACCTGTATAAATAATGTAAAATGCAAGCAGCTGTGAAATGAACTGAAGCAATAACATCAAATATTTTGCATCCTACACAACTGCCTCAAAGCCAAAAATGAAACGTATTATTTTAGAGAAAATTGCCATTTCAGCTTTTATGCTCCTTTAGGTTTCAGAGTGTAACCACGTGAGAGACAGAGGAGGAAACAGTTGCCCTTAATACTGAGCAGCCCCATCAAATCCTGATGGGTTTTTGAGATAGAAAAGTTGCATATTATAGGGTTCACTCACCACTGCACAAATATCGGCACAGAATTGCACCAGTGAAGACTTTCAATAATGCATTTCCACCCACGTACACTTGTCTAGAGTTTTGTGATTAATGAGCCATTATGTACTAAAGAACTAGGAGAAGATGGCCTCCTTCACTTGAACAGAGGGAACTAGACAAAGCCTTTCTCACGTTAAAGTGCAAGAAACAAAAAAGGTTGTGTTATAACTACCTTAATTCTACTGCCCATGGGTCAGTTGCTGAGACTGAGTCACGGCAAAAAGAGGACAGGTGGGTCAGTGACCCTGGTTCTAGAATGTGGTGCTACTCCAAGTTCAGCTACTGGCACTTTGACCAATGTATGAATCGAATTATTGGGCTCAGATCATCTATATATTCCCTGGAGGTACTTATTAGAATGCTTGGTTGAAGGAGAAGGCTGTGTGGGGTCAAAGCTCACAACATGGATTATCCTGCTCCATAGCGGCTAAAGTTCATGTGCTACAGTGAAGGCTGGGGGGAAAGGGTTGTATAACTGTGTATGGTAGGCACTAGGCATCAGGATCACCATCAGGAATCATGGGTGCCCAATACTACTAAGTTATCAGGGCCCTCCCCCTAGGGTGCCCCAATAAAGAATGACTAACACATGCACAACCACACCCCTATCCCATCTCAGCCATTATATCAAAACCTAGCCTTTGATTCACCCTAACCATGCCCACTCCCCCAAAAGCCTCACCCTCTTCATCGCATTTTTACTTTTCTTGGGGACTATGAGCTTCCTGACTGCAGAACAGGCTGCTGAATGTAGGAGAAAAAAGAATATATATATATATATATATATATATATATATATATATATATATATATATATATCTTGGTATGAGCTGTGGGCAGAAGGAACCGGGACCACTACTGGGGTCACTGTTTCAGGAACTGAAGGGGAACATTTCCTTTGGAAATGCTGGGGCCACAGTGTTTCATTAAATGCTGGGGCATGTGTGTCATAAAGCACAAAACCAGTAAATAATAAGTGGTAAGACTATATCTGAACTCCACTAACTTTAAAGGGATACTGTCATTGGAAAACATGTTTTTTTCAAAACACATCAGTTAATAGTGCTACTCCAGCAGAATTCTGCACTGAAATTCATTTCTCAAAAGAGCAAACAGATTTTTTTATATTCAATTTTGAAATCTGACATGGGGCTAGACATTTTGTCAATTTCCCAGCTGCCCCAAGTCATGTGACTTGTGCCTGCACTTTAGGAGAGAAATGCTTTCTGGCAGGCTGCTGTTTTTCCTTCTCAATGTAACTGAATGTGTCTCAGTGGGACATGTGTTTTTACTATTGAGTGTTGTTCTTAGATCTACCAGGCAGCTGTTATCTTGTGTTAGGGAGATAATGTCTGGTTACCTTCCCATTGTTCTTTTGTTTGGCTGCTGGGGGGAAAGGGGAGGGGGTGATATCACTCCAACTTGCAGTACAGCAGTAAAGAGTGATTGAAGTTTATCAGAGCACAAGTCACATGACTTGGGGCAGCTGGGAAATTGACAATATGTCTAGCCCCATGTCAGATTTCAAAATTGAATATAAAAAAATATGTTTGCTCTTTTGAGAAATGGATTTCAGTGCAGAATTCTGCTGGAGCAGCACTATTAACTATTTTTTTTCCCATGACAGTATCCCTTTAAGATGGACTTTCAGGAAAATCTATTATAACAAATAGAGCATTTGCCCAACTGACCTCCATTCACCAAAGAGCACGGCAACTCCCATCCTTATGTATAAATACAAATATATATATATATAGAAGGAATACTCTGACACACAGTGAGCTATTCCCTGCACTCTATAAGAAAACAATATAAGTATAAATAAATATACAGGGGCAGGATGTTTTACTCACACAATAGGCTACACACTCCCCATACACTTTGCAAGGAAAACAGAAATCCATAAATACCAAATGACAAAGGAATGTTGACAATAAATGAAACCCTCATACAGCTCAGTCTATATCATTGAGAATTTGAGTATATTTTCCCTTTAATATGGCCTCTTTGTATTTTGTTCCCATTCCTCTCTTATTACCCCCTTCTTTTTCGGCTAATGCTCATTCCCTGCGTATCCCCTCTTCCTGCATTTATATTTACCCATAAATCTCTCCTGGTTGGAGAAGTCACACAGTTTAGTGGAAATCGTTCTGGAGAGATGCCAAAGCTGTGCACCCCTCCTATCCCCGAGGGGGGGGGGACATGAGCCAAACAGCTCACAGTTACACTACCAGGATCTGCTCAGACTTGGCTGATATTTACATGTATATATGTCTATTCCTCCATCTTCATATCTTTCTTTTTCACTCTGTTCTCTCTTTCTTACTCTCTGTCTCCTTTCACCCTCCCTCTCTTCTCCATTCTGCTTAAGGGTAGGCACAAAGCTACAGTTTGGGGATGAAGGAGGGGTATGTAAATAAAAGGTGCAAGGTAACCCATAGTAATAATCAGTAGATAGAATTTAATGGTTACAACATGAGAGAGAGCCAAGGAGGAGAAATCCAGCGCCGCACAATGGATGGTCGCCATGTCGCCTTTTCTGAACAGGAGCGGAAGTGGAGTTTCGGTAAGTTATTTCTTAATAAAGGCTTTGCAATTTTAAAGTTTTATTTGTCTTGGTGTTTATTTTTTGATGTATAAAAAAATTTGATGTTACTGTTCCTTTAAAGCAAGCAGCTGATTTGTTGCTAAGGGTTACTAGACCTTGTCAAATGTCCCCCTATATATTACATTACGTCATAGTTTCCAGAGTAGGAAAATAAGCCATGAATGACCCCCATCTACTACTTTGGATCAATTTGGGATGAGGTTTACATTCTGAGAACCTATGGCAAAGATGCTCAATACCTTCATTTCTAGGGAATATCATCTCTAAACCCTCACCCTGCCTCCTCTTCCTCTTTTCTTTTGTTCACTTTGAAGTCACCACAAATAAAAAAACACTCCAATTCAGTCCAATTCAGTAACTGGAAACTCAACGAGCAGAGAAGTACATTCATTTTATCTTGGTCAAACCCATAAATCCCAAACCACACTCCCCACATCCCATATAAACCTTGTTATGGGAACGCAGCACACAGAACATACATGACATTCCCTGTTGGCCCATGTGTGCAGCAGATGCTTCCTGAGGTGGGAACGATTCATCACCATAAACGTTTGCAGACACAGAGCAGAGACTTTGAAACCGGGTTGGTTTCTCCTCTGCTTTGGGGGAAACAAACACCAGATGTCTGACTCTTCCCAGCAGCTCATCTCAGTAGCCAAGCTGAGTTCACTACTGGTATATGAGAGGCAGGGCCAGGGGAGACCAGTGGAACTGTTGAAAACACCAATAAACGTAATATAAATGAGCATAAGTAAACCTGAGAAGTGACATCTTATGGGTAACCAAAGGATCTCAAGCCAAACTAGGTCCTTCTAAAAGATTGATGTCCAAGGCCTCTTTACCCAGTAGCTAACTTCTAAGTGTAGTTGGCTAGAAATACATTTCCATGGGCAAAATGTCTATTATACTCCCTCCTGAGAACTAGATTATGAACATAGTCTCCTATTGAACTTCTTTCCTACAGCTGCTATTGTGCAGGGCCTATGCAGTTGCCTTAATTTATGACTTCTGCAGAATCACCATCAGAAATCGTAGGGCCCCACTTAAGTTGCCTGTGAAGTTGCTGATAAAATTATACAGATCGTTTCAATACTTGTATGATTTTCAGTACTGTTCTTTGGTTGGGCAGGATTGAAATCATGTGGACTATGTATTGGACCATGTATGTGGTTCATCAGCAGATAAAGAAGTCAAGAGAAGCCAGAAGAAAAGGTGCCATGTCATGTCTTCTAATTGTATCTACCCCTAGACTTGATTGGTTGGATACAGTAAAGGAAAGGGCACTGATTGGCCATCTAAAAATTTGGGCGACCCATGGCCAACACACAGCCCTTTATGTAAGCCCCTAAAAGCAACAATTGTAATCTGGTAGAAGCAGCGTTCTAACTAGAACTCCAGCATAAGCCGGGGCCTGGATAATGCTGCACAAAGAAAACAAAAATGAATTACTGTCCAGGCCCCGCCAGGCTAAAAATTTACCAGAAAATAATCATTAAACAAAATGTATCTCCCATAACTCGTAATTCATAAAACTCAAAAGTTTATTCAATTATTATAGCGACAGATTAAAATTTAGTACATACTGACCCCATATGATCCACCTTATGCTTTTCTTACTCTCCGGTACTTAATCATCAAACACCTACGATTATGTACCAGAGGGTACGAAACACGTAAGGTGGATCATATGGGGATGAGTATGTACTAAATTTTATAATAATTGAATAAACTTTTGAGTTTTATAAATTATGAGTTATGGGACATACATTTTGTTTAATGATTATTTAATGGTGCCTTGGGAAATGGGGCAAGTCCCTGTTACTCAGACGCCTTATCTGGACTGGCGGTATAGACCCCCCTCCCCTTTTATTTAAACATTTTTCCTAAAAATTTACCAGGCCACCTACAGTGGTTTTGCCTGTCCCCTCAATGGCGGCCCTGAGCTCCAGCAGAATTTATTAACTACCTGGAGCAGATTCATTACTGACACAGCTCAGATCGAACCATACTTGCCGCTGATGGACTCTGTCCTGGTCTAGTAACCCATGGCAACCAATCACAGGTTTCCTATTAATAATCAAACTGCCCTAGATCAGTTGAAGTATGAACTGGTTGACGGTTGCTATGGGTTACCAAAGCAAATGGGTTACCTCCCAAAATTTTGGAAATAAAAAGAGGGACAAAAAAAGCTGCCGTGAGTAAAAAAGGGAAATTTTTGGCCATGCCTGTTTTTGTGGCCACTCCCCCTAATTACCATGTTCATTTTACAAAATTTGGCAGTTTATGAAAGTTTGAACTTATTTCTGTGGGGTTTTTTTTTCAGTTTTTAAAGCTTTGTTAATGAAGGTGAATTGCCCTTTAAGGGCAGAGACACGCTCAGATTTGGGGAGATAATCTCCTCTTCTTCGACTAATCTCCCCAAACTGCCACCCCTGCCTTCCAGCCGGCTAAGAATATAAATAGGCGACGGGATGGTACTCGGAGCACTTTGTTTTCAGAGGTAGGAGTGGGGGCACCACAAGTTGGGCAAGTTGGGGGCAAAACTGGGTGGGGGTTGTTGTTACTAGCAGGCTTGGATTTGTGCAGCGTTCCCCAGCGCCAATGCTCATGCTCACTTGCAGACTTCGGGCACTAGGACCACAAGGCCTCAGGGCACCGCAGAGGCAAATCAGGTCCTGGTTACTAGCATATACCCAGGCCATAGCTAGGGATTTACCCAACCCTGGGTAGAGATTGTGAATTTAGAAATGGATATATTTGAGCTTTTGAGAATTCCAGGAGTCCAGAGAGATTTGTTTAAAATACACTCACTTTTCCAGTCCCTATGTGGCCAAGTCCTCTGGAACTGAGGGGGTTAACTGTGTATATACGTATATATATATATATATATATATATATATAAATATATATATATATATAGACTGCAGCGTCGGTTGCATGCATTACAGTTTGTATACACAAAGGAGACAGCGGCCCCAGCTCCGCCCTGCAATGAGGAAAAGGCTACTTGTCTTTTGCCTATAAACACAGTTAAATTTAGGGCCGGGGAAGAAGATTAAATCTGATTTTCAAGAAAAGACATAAATCCTATGACCGTTGTTATTACAGAACCGAGGGGGCGAACGGAACAATACGGAAAATTCACTGGGCGGCAGTCGCTTGCAATTTATCAGAAGGGAAAGTAAGAATGGTACATCCTATAGATATGTATTTGTAACTTCATTTATACAGCGCTGCACAAGCATCATACTTACTATATAAATAACAGTAATAAATCAGTATAAATAGACAAAACGACATACTAGGAAGGAGGTCCCTGCCCCGTAGAGTTTACAATTTATTTATCAAAACCCTGAGCAAGCAAGGGAGCATGTACCGCCACATTTGCCCATAATGCAGAGTCTTTACCCGCATTCCAGTATAACTGCAGTCCACATACACTGAAAGAGAAGCCATGTTGGTAATTCAGAGGGTCTAAGTCAATCATTACAAGGTCAATCATTAAGGCGGGGGGCTCCCCCTGCTGTTCATAAGTATGATTGTTTCCCTGCTCAGCAGTTAGGGACCATCTGACAATTCCTATCCACAGCAGTAAATGAAGGGAGAATTTCACTGCATACAGTCAGGTTTCTTAAAAAAACTGTACATTTTTTAATTAAAGTATATTGGAGAAGGGTTTCTTTTTCATTAAAGAAAGTAAAAATTGGATTTTATTTTTTTGACTTGACATGCCCTTTAAGTTAACTTTTAGTATGTTATAGAACGGCTAATTCATTTTTAAGCAAATTTTCAATTGGCCTTCATTTTTTCTTTTTTGCTGTTTTTCAATTATTTAACTTCTTCTTCTTCTGACCCTTTCCAGCTTTCCAGTGTGTGGGGAGGGGGGGGGGTCACTGTCCCCATCTAAAAAACAAATACAGGTATAGGACCTTTTTCCAGCATGCTCTGGGCCTGGGATAAAGGGTCTTTCTGTAATTTGGATCTCCATACATTATGGGGGTTATTACCCGAAATCCAAAAATTCTGACTTTTTGGACCTTAAAAAAAAATCATTTATTAAAGTCCGATGGTATGAAAACTCAGAATCCGAAAACCTGGCATCTAAAAGCTCTCAAGGTCCTGTACAAATCAATGGGGAAGGTCCCAGTGTCTGCGCTGGTGTCTGTATCGATTTCCGATTATTTTGGGGATTAGGAGCAAAAAACTCAGAAAAAAACATAGTTTTTGCAGAAAACTCCGAACAATTCTGAGTTTTCAGGGAAAGCTCCAAAGTTTTCATAGTTTTGGCCGACCTTATTTTTTCTGGCTTTTTTGTTCATAAATAAGGTACAATTCGGAAATTTGGAGTTGCTCGAAGTTTGATATTAGAAATAGCGAGATAAATTCGGACCTTGATAAATAAGCCCCTAAGCCTACTAATAATTCATGTAAATGTTAAATAAACCCAATAGTCTGGTTTGGCTTCCAATAAGGATTAATTTTATATTAGTTACTGTTTTATTACAGAACTTCGGAACTTTCTGGCTAATGGGTTTCCAGATTTATTGTTATTGCTACTTTTTATTACTCATCTTTCTATTCAGGCCTCTCCTATTTATATTCCAGTCTCTGAAGAGCTGCTGAATAAAAAACGAAATAACTCAAAAACCGCAAATAATAAAAAATGAAACCGATTGCAAATTGTCTCAGAATATCCCTCTCTACATCATACTAAACATTTATTTAAAGGTGAACAACCCCTTTAATCTGAATACACCATTTATTATAGTAATATAAAGTCTGAGACCCCCCCTACCCCCCCCAACTCCATGTGCTTTTACTTTAGCGATACTGTAACCCAATAGGCCAATGAGTAGTCAAATAACCGCATGGGAAATGTGACCCCCACGTATAAGGAAAGCTGGACTTCAGAGCTCACTATCTTATCTGTATTCTTTGCATGGCTTCTGGGAATTTTCCCTTTCAGTGGGGCGTCTGGGGACCCCGAGGCCTTTGAAAATGTGTTTAAGGGATCATTAAGAAAAGGAACATTAGGCGGCCCCCCCATTGGCCTTCGTTTACCTAGGAGAGTGCTGGGCCACATGTTATCACACAGTCCCAGGAAGGTCCCATATGGGAGTGATTAGGGGGGTGCTACACGGCAGTGGGACTATAGGACCTTTGACCTGCACTGAGTAAGAAGCCGCTTGCCTATTCCAGGAGGTCACAAGTCAGGAGGCTTTCGGCCGCATGCAAATAACACACACATGGGCCTAAGAAATAACCTAAAAAAAAACTGTGTGCTCATCCAGCTAAACTACAACTCCCAGAATCCACAGGGACAGGGCAACTGATCTGTTTTTTGGCCCCCGGATAGGTTTGCCACCTGGCCAGTATTTTACCGGCCTGACCGGTAAAAACGATACTGACCCCAATGTTATTAATAGGGAAAACGTTTTAATATATAGGAAGGCCGGTATTTTTTTCAAAAAAGGTGGCAACCCTAGTCCTGGAGCAATGATAGGAATATAATAAGAGCCAATTTATTGATTTGGTGGCAACAATTTTCATTCAAATTGTCCCTGGATAATTGGGCACCTACGGGTGAACTGATCAGACTGCACTATTGTTACATAAGAAATAGGTGCTGCTGGGGGAGCAAGGTTCCTATAGAGTTCCTGTGACTCTAGGATGTTACAATAAACCTTTTCTCCAATGTACTGTTGTCGGGATTCAGTTGCCCTTTAAAGGGGTGGGTCACCTTTGGTTAACTTTTAGTTTGTAATAGAATGGCTAGTTTTAAGCAACTTTTCCGTTGACCTTCATTATTTATTTATTTTTTATAGTTTTTGAATTAGTTTCCTTCTTCTACTGGCTCTTTCCATCTTTCACTGACCCCATCTAAAAAAAAATGCTCTGTAAGGCTACACACTTATTGTTATTGCTATTTTTTATTACTCATCTTTCTATTCAGGCCTCTCCTATTCATATTCCAGTCTCTCATTTAAATCAATTGCAAACTGGAGAGCTGCTGTTTAAGAAGCTAAATAACTCAAAAAACAAAAATAAAAAAATGAAAACCTGTTGCAAATTGTCGCAGAATATCACTCTCTACATCATACTAAAAGTTAATTTAAAGGTAAACAACCCCTTTTAAACAAACAAACAAAAATACTATAACCAATGTATGAGGCTGATTGTTGGTCCTGATTAGGGCTCAGTGATTACAGGGATGGAGAAGGCGGAACAGGCAAACAAACAGAAAAAGACAATTTTAAAGTGACTAAAATGTTTGAATGAGGCTTCAGCATTTTTTTCCATTGCCAAACCCTCAGACTGAGCCACCTGACTTTAATGAATGGGAAAGCAGCGCCATCTAGTGGGTAATGCAGAACTAAGTATTTCCATTGGTGCAGGGAGCAATTTTGACAGCAGCTCATAAGTGACCCAGTAAGGCTTCACAGCAGTCACACCAGGGTCTGACTGGGCAGATGGGACAAGGGGGACAAACCTAGTGGTCACTGGATTTCATGGGCACCACTGACCCAGACCCGCTCCCCGTAGCACCGGGGACACACCCCACTGCCTCTCAGTCGATGGCAGGATAAGAATAAAGGTGCACAACCTCCTGGGACCCCTTGTTTTAATCCCATGAGACACCTGGCCAGTGAGCCTTGCCAACCAGCAGAAAGCATATCTCCCAACATTTTGGAAATAGAAAGAGGGACAAAAAGAATTTGTGTGCGTAGTGCAGCAAAATTAATTTGGCCACGCCCATTTTTGTGGTCACACCCCCAATCACCATGTTAATTTTAAGGTAATGAAAGTTTGAACACATTTCAGTGGTTTTTATGTGTTATAACAGTTTTGCTAATGAAGGTTAATTGCCCTTTAAAGTCAGTTTCCCCAAGAGACCTGCTTATCTTTGATTGTTACAAAAGTATCTAAGTATCTGGGCTCAAAAGTTAATTCAGTTTCAGAAACTTTGTATCTTTTTCTGGCTGTTCAGTGCAGGAGATCGAAGAGAAAGTGGGGACATTTCAATTAACAAACCGGGACTGCAGGTTGAGCTGTCAAAATCGGGACTGTCCCGCGAAAAACAGGACAGTTGGGAGGTATGAGGGCTGTGACACCAAGGTCCCTCCTAGCAGTCCCGGGGGGCCCTCTCGACTAGCAAACTTCGGCACGTATACGCGAACGTGGGCGGCTGATCAGGGGAGCAGGTCTGGGCCGGCCTGGGACCACTGGGTTTTTTTATTGGTGTCCCACCAGCCCAGTCCGACCCTGCCTGTGAGCACATGATCATGCCCCAGATCTGCCTTTGCCCTTTGGAATTAAATCAAAGTGCTTACCCATAATGCCCCAGTACAGCACTCGCCTCTCCCAGGCTTTACATTTTGCACCAACAGGGATGGGAGCTGCCACTGTTTTTACTGGGAGTAACACATACCAACATCTCAGGGAAGGTCCAAACGTGTAGCCCAGGTACGATTTCCATTTGACTGGAGTTTCACTGGGAAACCCTAAGCCCAGGGCACACTCACCTCTCCCAGAACCAGTCCAAATGTATTTAACTGGGCCAACCCTGCAATTGCTGAGACCTCCCAGAACTGAGCTTGGAGCCCACAGATACCCCCCTACAATGACATGGAACATTCTTTAGTGAAGCAATGGCTGCCACCAAGGCCACATGTCTAGCTTAAAAGTCAGTGGGATAATCAGATATTTCTGGAAAACTAATATTGCTGCATCTGTACCTTAATGGGGTGGGTCACCTTTCAGTTAACTTTTAGTTGTTATAGAATGGCTAATTATAAGCAACTTTTCAATAGGCCTTCAATTTTTCTTTTTTATAGTTTTTGAATTATTTGCCTTCTTCTTCTGACTCTTTCCAGCTTTCAAATGGGGGTCACTGACCCCATCTAAAAAAACAAATGCTCTGTAAGGCTACAAATGTATTTTTATTGTTACTTTTTATTACTCAGCTTTCTATTCAGGCCTCTCCTTTTCATATTCCAGTCTCTTATTCAAATCAGTGCATGGTTGCTAAGGTTATTTGGACCCTAGCAACCAGATTGCTGAAATAACAAACTGGAGAGATTCGGAATAAAAAGCTAAATAACTCAAAAACCACAAATAAATGAACTTTTAGTTGTTATAGAATGGCTAATTCAAAGCAACTTTTCAACTGGCCTTCATTTTTTCTTTTTTTATAGTTTTTGAATTATTTCCCTTCTTCTTCTGACTCTTTCCAGCTTTCAAATGGGGGGTCACTGACCCCATCTAAAAAAACAAATGCTCTGTAAGGCTACAAATGTATTGTTATTGTTACTTTTTATTACTCACCTTTCTATTCAGGCCTCTCCTTTTCATATTCCAGTCTCTTATTCAAATCAGTGCATGGTTGCTAAGGCTATTTGGACCCTAGCAACCAGATTGCTGAAATAACAAACTGGAGAGATTCGGAATAAAAAGCTAAATAACTCAAAAACCACAAATAAATGAACTTTTAGTTGTTATAGAATGGCTAATTCAAAGCAACTTTTCAACTGGCCTTCATTTTTTCTTTTTTATAGTTTTTGAATTATTTCCCTTCTTCTTCTGACTCTTTCCAGCTTTCAAATGGGGGTCACTGACCCCATCTAAAAAAACAAATGCTCTGTAAGGCTACAAATGTATTGTTATTGTTACTTTTTATTACTCACCTTTCTATTCAGGCCTCTCCTTTTCATATTCCAGTCTCTTATTCAAATCAATGCATGGTTGCTAAGGCTATTTGGACCCTAGCAACCAGATTGCTGAAATAACAAACTGGAGAGATTCGGAATAAAAAGCTAAATAACTGAAAAACCACAAATAAATGAACTTTTAGTTGTTATAGAATGGCTAATTCTAAGCAACTTTTCAATAGGCCTTCAATTTTTCTTTTTTATAGTTTTTGAATTGTTTGCCTTCTTCTTCTGACTCTTTGCAGCTTTCGAATGGGGGTCACTGACACCATCTAAAAAACAAATGCTCTGTAAGGTTACAAATTAGTGATGTGCGGGTCAGGGTTTCCATAACTCGCACCCGACCCTAACCCGCCCTGCTAATATCCGCACCCGTTTCAGGGGGTCCTTTTATAGACCTGCGCCGCCCGCCCCACCAATGACATCACAAAAGGGGCGGGCGATCAGACGCGACACTATAAAACTGGAAGCCGGAAGTCAGAAGCCGGCATTTGAAGGTGGTCGGGCTGGGAGAGCAGGAGAAGAGCTCAACCAGCACCCACCCGCCACCCGGGAGGAGCACTGCGAGGGTCCCGCGGGTATCAGGTCGGCCCACACATCACTATTACAAATGTATTGTTGTTGCTTTCTATTCAGGCCTCTCTTATTCATATTCCAGTCTCTCATTCAAATCGGTGCATGGTTGCTAGGGGAATTTGGACCCTAGCAACCAGATTCCTGAAAGTGCAAACTGGAGAGCTGCTGAATAAAAAGCTAAATAAATCAAAAACCACAAATAATAAAAAAATTAAACCCAATTGCAAATCATACTAAAAGTTCAGGTGAACAACCCCTTTAACACCAGTCACTAATGAGGTTGTTACAGAGGCACATGCTGCAGACTGAACTGACATCTGTACAGCCATGCAACAGCCAAAACATTTGCCATACAATAAACACGGCTGCTGCTTCAGCTGAGAACCTTTACACAGCGCCCTCTTCAGGCAGGTAAATCCCCTCTCCTAGTTCCACCACAGCTCGTTGCTACGTCTCCAGCCTGAGCCTCCAGGGGACACAATACTTTAAAAAAAAACTATGTTTTCTACAAAACAGATAAATATTCTCTAAAATCCCTCCATAGACTCGAAATACCCACAAAGTGAATTCCAGGAAACAAGGTCGGAATCCAGGAAGTAGAAGGGACCATAGGCAAAGGACTGGCAGCGGCGGCTTCATTGCGTCACTAACGTGCGCCGGAAGTAGAGCACATGCGCTTACAATTGACCTTCCTGCAGCCCCGGTTCGTGTGACAGGAATCGGGGGGAACCATCATGATATTGAGGGGGTTTCTGCTGGGCTCCGGGAGACGGGTAAGTGACGAGTCTGGCAATTAACCCTCAATAATCAGGGTCTTTGTCCTAATAATCATTTATGCTTTGCCTTCATTACTGCAGCTGTCAATGAACTTCAGCCCCAGCACTCACAGAGCTACACTGGCCCCTGCCATAGAGAGATATTGATGAAGGCTGCATGTGATTGGCTGATATGTGCCTCTGACTGACTGTCCTTTTTCCGTTGTCTATTTTCTCCAGCTTCTCTGCACCATTTCTTGTGAGTCAGCAGTCCCTCCAAATCTCATTCTTCCTCCTGGTTTAAAGGATGGACCTTCTAAAAGTGAGTAAAATATAAATACTGCTCCCATTTGGTGTTGTTACCTCACTTCCTGGGAACCTCATCCATAGGAAACAACTAGGGGTAGGCAGAAGGGGCATGTGACTAGAGCCCAATGGTTCAGTCCAGAGCCAAAAAGTGGAAGGTCACACTGTGGTGGTGGGGGGGTGGTCTAGGGTCCACCGGGGCTGCTGATTCAGGGGCCCCACACTAGGGTTGCCACCTGGCCAGTGTTTTATCGGTAAAAATTATGGCTGGTCCCAATGTTATTAATAGGGAAAAAAGATAAATATATGGGAAGGCCGGTATTTTTTTGCAGAGAAGGTGCAACCCTACTCCACACCCTCATTGGGGCTCCCACCCCAGTCTCAACCCTTCCCCAGGCCCCGCAGTAGCGCTGCACATACTTTATTTTCTAGCGACCACAATTGGGGCAAAAGGTCAGGGGGCAGTGCATAATGGCTTCTGAGGAAGTGACGAAACACGTTGAAAGAAATTGTTCAGTGTAAAAATAAAAACTGGGTAAATAGGTTGTGCAAAATAAAAAAATCTAATAAAGTTAGTTAGCCAAATATGTAATGTAGAAAGACTGGAGTGACTGGATGTGGAACAGAACAGAACACTACTTGCCTTTTCAGCTCTCTTGGTTTACGCTGATTGGTTACCCTGGTTACCAGGCAGTAACCAATCAGAGACTTGAAGGGGGGCCACATGGGTCATATCTGTTGCTTTTGAATCTGAGCTGAATGCTGAGGATCAATTACAAAGTCACTGAACAGTTATGTCCCATGTGGCCCCCCTTCAAGTCGCTGACTAACTCAGAGTTAGAGAGCTGAAAAGCAGGAAGTAGTGTTCTGGCTATTATGTTACACATCCAGTCACTCCAGCCTTTATACATTACATTTTTGCCTAACTAACTATATTAGAAACATTTATTTTGCACAGCCTGTCTATTTGCACAGTTTTTATATTCACGCTGAACTATTCCTTTAAAGCTGTGCTCTCCCCTGCCTACTTTATTTGTCTGTCCTCATGCAATGATTTAATTGGAAAATTCTTAATAAATTTGGATTTTTATATATACACTCGTGCAAGTCCTGCAATATGGTGAGCCATTAGGTGCGTATTTGATGATTGGCAGTGCATAAGGTTCTAGGAGAGGATCAGGCCTGATTTGTGGAGAGGCCACCAAGGCCCGGGCCTAGGGCAGCAGGATTTTAGGGGGTGACATGCTGCCTAACCACACCCACACTGGTTCAGAAACATTGGGGATTTGCAGGAAATGCGACAGTTTTTTAAATTTTCCATGCACCAATCCCCATTGCTTCAGTCCCGGTGATGAAAATTTGCATGAATAAAGGGAGGGGATGTGGGCGACTTGGTAAGTAAATTCGGCCCTGGGGAGGATCTGGTCTGGGTCACCAGATCTTTTTTCCCGGTGTTCTGCCGGCCCAGTCCGACCTTTAGAAAGTGGTGCCAAGTGGGTTGGGGGGAGAGATCGAGGACAGGAGCAAGACTTGGGCTCACTTGTTACTTTTCCCTGCACGTCCCCTCCATGTCACTTATTGCTACCCCTTCCCTCCTGTCCGATGAGCAAATAAATGTCACAGTATGGAGGGAGGTGAATGCTGGAATGTTAGTCCTGTTTGGTAGTCGTGCATGGGCCATGTGGGTTTGGGCAGACCAATTAGCCCAGAGGTTGGATTTACTAGGTCACCACCAGCCCAACATTGACGGGACATCACTTGTTTATAACACACATACCCCGTCCCTACTGTGTTATCAGAGAAGTGTCCGGTCAGGCGCAGGTATATAAACCATGGGAGGCGTGAGGCTCGGGTTGATTCAGGGTCAGGCACAAGTTGAAAAGTCTTGAACCTGCACATTACTACTATACAGTTGCACGGTCTGCTGACAGCTAGTTATGAAGCCGAGGCAACACTAGGCACCACATATGTTACACTGCCTGCTCCAGTACTGTATCTCACCAATCACCTCATGGGCAAAATGTGTGGCTACTGAAAAAAGGGCTATACAAGTTACACTCACCTTTCTTTTGTTCCATGTGTTTGGACTGACAGCCTAAGGCTGGAACTAGACGGTGCGCGTCCTTCCAATTCGACGCAATGAGAGGAAGCGCAGGCTGTCTGATGAAGACGCAATGTGCAGCATTCGCATCCGACAGTCGTGTCGTGTCAGGTGCAATCTGTTTGTAGATGCGACATTTGTATTACTTACATTCGATTCAGCTCATCCGACGTGACCCCTGCCCTTCCTCTCATCGCGTCGGATCGGAAGGACGCGCATCGTGTAGTTCTAACCTTAGACTTCATGTCAGGCTAAATCTTGAAGGGTTTGTTCACCTTAAGTAAAGGTTTTGTAAGTTATTGCATGGCCTATTCTAAGCAACTTTTCAATTGGTCTTCATTATTTATTTTTTTGTCGTTTTTTTAATTATTTGCCTTATTTCTGACTCTTTCCATCCTTCAAATGGGGCTCACAGGCCCCATCTCTTAACCAAATGCTCTGTAAGGCTACACATGTTCTACACATTTTTCTCATTGCTGCTTTTTATTACTCATCTTTCTATTCAGGCCTTTCCTATTCATATTCCAGTCTCTTATCAATGTATGGTTGCTATGGTCATTTGGACCCTAGCAACTAGATTGCTTAAAATGCAAACTGCAGTGCTGCTGAATAAAAAGCTAAATAACTCAAAAACCACAAAGAATAAAAATGAAAACCAATTGCTAAATTGTCTCATAATAATAATAATCTCTACATCATACCAAGAGTTAATTTAAAAGTGAACAGCCTCTTTAAAGGGATCCTGTCATCGGAAAATGTTTTTTTCAAAACGCATCAGTTAATAGTGCTACTCCAGCAGAATTCTGCACTGAAATCCATTTCTCAAAAGAGCAAACAGATTTTTTTATATTCAATTTTGAAATCTGACATGGGGCTAGACATTTTGTCAATTTCCCAGCTGCCCCTGGTCATGTGACTTTTGCCTGCACTTTAGGAGAGAAATGCTTTCTGGCAGGCTGCTGTTTTTCCTTCTCAATGTAACTGAATGTGTCTCAGTGGGACCTGGGTTTTTACTATTGAGTGTTGTTCTTAGATCTACCAGGCAGCTGTTATCTTGTGTTAGGGAGCTGTTATCTGGTTACCTTCCCATTGTTCTTTTGTTTGGCTGCTGGGGGGAAAAAAGTGAGGGGGGTGATATCATTCTAACTTGCAGTACAGCAGTAAAGAGTGACTGAAGTTTATCAGAGCACAAGTCACATGACTTGGGGCAGCTGGGAAATTGACAAAATGTCTAGCCCCATGTCAGATTTCAAAATTGAATATAAAAAAAATCTGTTTGCTCTTTTATGAAATGGATTTCAGTGCAAAATTCTGCTGGCGCAGCACTATTAACTGATTCATTTTGAAAAAAATGTTTTTCCCATGACAATATCCCTTTAAAGACAATAATTGTGCATAAAGGAACAATGTTATTCCCATCATTAAATCCTCTCTATTCTCCAGTCCAGCGCCCCCCAGTGGACTTGGCTCAGCCTGTCATACGGCCATGCAAGATCCCTGTTCCCTCTCATCTGTCCCCCAAACCAGTTTGGTTGGATTCTCTGAAACATCCGGATGATCAGCAACTGGGACTGGTCCATTTGCATCCAGACGTCTTTACTGTTCCGCCCAGGTGGGATTCCTGATGGCTCATTACTATTATGTTCTGAGGCTTTTCTGTGTTTGTTTTATCACTACAATTGCCATTGCATTTGATTACTCTAGAATCCATTTCCAGGGTGAATTCATTTTTATATTATTTCCTAGGATTGATATTCTCCATCAAGTCATCACATGGCAGAGAAACTTCAAAAGGATTGTAAGTATCCCTATGTATTGATAACATAACAAATAAAAAAACAAACAAATACAAAAAGTATTGTAGAAGTGATACCTATATTGGCTAACAATTAAAATACATCGCAAGCTTTCGGAGCACCAAGGCCCCTTCGTCCTAATTTATTGCCCATGAATACCTTTCCCTGATCTAACAGTATATATGCTGTGCCTTTATAGCTTTCATTTGTATTTTGCCTGACAAAGGGGCCTTGGTGCTCCGAAAGCTTGCAATCTATTTTTATTGTTAGCCAATATAGGTATCACTTCTACAATACTTTTTGTATTTGTTTGTTTTTTTATTTGTTATTTTTGCTACTGGCTAACACGGTACGACAGTTTTGTGCTTATGTATTGATAGACACACGCACCCACACAGACTATACACTCCTATACACAGGGACACAGATACAGTAATGGGGCAGAGGGAGCATTGGGAGAAGGGAATCCTCCCCTGCAGAGCTTACACTCTAATGTATAGAGGAACACAGGTACAATACAGGGAGGAGGAACCTTTGGGAGAAGGGAATCCTGCTCTGCAGAGCTTACACTCTAATGTACAGAGGAACACAGATACAAGAAAGGGGCAAAGGGAACCGTTAGGGAAGGAAATCCTGCCCTGCAGAGCTTGCACTCTAATGTATAGAGGAACACAGATACAATACAGGGAGGGGGAACCTTAGGGAGAAGGGAATCCTGCTCTGCAGAGCTTACACTCTAATGTATAGAGGAACACGGATACAATACAGGGGCAGAGGGAACCATTGGAGAAGGGAATCCTGCCCTGCAGAGCTTACACTCTGATATACTGAGGGACACCTATACAATACAGTGAGAGGGAACCATTGGGAGAAGGGAATCTTACCTTGCAGAGCTTACACTCTAATATACAGAGGGACACATATACAATACAGGGAGAGGAACCATTGGGAGAAGGGAATCCTGCCCTGCAGAGCTTACACTCTAATGTATAGCGGAACACAGATACAATACAGTGAGAGGGAACCATTGGAAGAAGGAAATCCTGTCCTGTAGAACTTACACTCTAATATACAGAGATACACAGATACAATACAGGGAGAGAAACCATTAGGAGAAGGGAATCCTGTCCTGCAGAGCTTACATTCTAATATACAAAGCTTTATTCTCTAACTCTGCCATTCCACAATCGCTTGCACTGGGGTCACTATTCTCCCAGTTGCCTCCCCTCCGTCAGTCTCATGAAGTGCAATTAATTGCAGAGTTACGCCAAGGTGAAGACTCGTGCAGAGGTGAGAGGAGGTGGGAAGAAGCCCCGGCAGCAGAAGGGCAGTGGCCGATCACGTCAGGGGAGTATCAGATCACCATTATGGAGAGGAGGTGAGTACGTTCAGGGGAGTGTGTATGTTAAAGTATAAGTAAACCTTAAAATGAAGTGAATATAAAATTGATGAGAGGGCTATTCTGAGCAATTTTGCAATGTAAATTCTAAGCTATTACATGTACTGTTAACAGGAATGAATTTTGTTACAACAGCGCCACCTGCTGGTCATTTTCCCACCAGTCTGACCACCGAGTAGTCAAGGAAGTTGTCAGGAGAAAGAAAGAGGCTGCTCTGATGTTCTTCTGCTTAGGAAAAAAAATTAAAAACCTCACTTAAATTTTTCCAGAGCAGCATTGGCTCCTGTCAAGCATTTTCTTTTTAGTGTAATCAATAGTTATATAATAATAATAAAATTTTACTTTTTAGGGGGTGTTGCACATGGTCCCCGTGGCCCTACCAGCTATTACTACATGATGCCTATGAAGTTACGGGTACTGGGTCTAAAGATTGCACTCACTACCAAGCTGGCACAGGTACGGCATAATCCCAGTCTCCTTAGTGCCCATACTCACTACTGTTATATACATACTGTTATATACATACTGTTATATACATACTGTCATATACATACTGTCATATACATACTGTCATATACATACTGTCATATACATACTGTCATATACATACTGTCATATACATACTGTCATATACTACTGTTATATACTACTGTTATATACTTTTATACTACTGTTATATACACTCTGCACTCACTGTACAGCTAATTGCTTACTATAACATACAAGAGCTTGTTCTCTGCTTCTCCACTGAAACGAGAGACGCATTGAGCCACTGCTGCTTCCTAGTGATGCAGAATTCCCTGTATCCCACACCGGAAATATCCGTCATTTATATTGTGATTTCTTTACAGGATGATCTCCATATTATTGACTCTTTAGAAATCTCCACTCCAGATCCTCAGTATCTCATTGACCTTGTTAATCACCGACAGTGGGGGGATTCTGTGCTGATTGTTGATGTGTAAGTTAAGTTTATATAATATATGAGCTGTATATGCTCAATGGTTTTATACCCCCGAGGCATAGGAGGAGTTATAGGGAGGGGTTACATGGAGCAATAGGAGGAGTTATAGGGAGGGGTTATATGAGCAATAGGAGGAGTTATAGGGAGGGGTTATATGGAGCAATAGGAGGAGTTATAGGGAGGGGGTATATGGAGCAATAGGAGGAGTTATAGGGAGGGGGTATATTGAGCAAGAGGAGGAGTTATAGGGAGGGTTATATGAAGCAATAGGAGGAGTTATAGGGAGGGTTATATGGAGCAAAAGGAGGAGTTATAGGGAGGGTTATATGGAGCAATTGGAGGAGTTATAGGGAGGATTATATGGAGCAATAGGAGGAGTTATAGGGAGGAGTTATATGGAGCAATAGGAGGAGTTATAGGGAGGGGTTATATTGAGCAATAGGAGGAGTTATAGGGAGGGGTTATATGGAGCAATAGGAGGAGTTATAGGGAGGGTTATATGGAGCAATAGGAGGAGTTATAGGGAGGGGTTATATGGAGCAATAGGAGGAGTTATATGGAGTAATAGGAGGAGTTATAGGGAGGGTTATATGGAGCAATAGGAGGAGTTATAGGGAGGGTTATATGGAGCAATTGGAGGAGTTATAATAGGGAGGGGTTATATGGAGGAATAGGAGGAGTTATAATAGGGAGGGGTTATATGGAGCAATAGGAGGAGTTATAGGGAGAGTTATATGGAGCAATAGGAGGAGTTATAAGGAGGGTTATATGGAGCAATTGGAGGAGTTATAATAGGGAGGGGTTATATGGAGGAATAGGAGGAGTTATAATAGGGAGGGGTTAAATGGAGCAATATGAGGAGTTATAGGGAGAGTTATATGGAGCAATAGGAGGAGTTATAGGGAGGGTTATATGGAGCAATAGGAGGAGTTATAGGGAGGGTTATATAGAGCAATAGGAGGAGTTATAGGGAGGGTTATATGGAACACTAGGAGGAGTTTTGGGAGCTTTATGGGATAGCAGAATGATTAATAAGATCAGAGTCAAGCCTGAATGAAAGATATTTAAAACTATAATAACCTTTTTTTGTTTTTTTTGTTTTGTACAGCAATGAAAATTTACCTGAAAATATATTTAATGCAACAATCAATTTAAAGAAGATCAATGTGATTCCTGCTATAGGTGAGTGTTTTCCTTCCCTAGTGTATAAATGTGCCCTTTGAAAAATATCTATCTTTCTGAAGTGGCAGGCTTTTATAATCCTTAAGTGCTCATGAAATGGCATAGCAGAGACTTACAAAAAGGGGGACTCTTTCCCTCAAAACAGAACCATCGAACTCCCTGCTTTCCTGCTCTTGGAAACCGTGTTATCAGGGCAAAGAACAGAAAAATGGAGCAAATGTTGGTGCATTTATTGTACAATTTTGTCTTTGCGAAGAAGCAACACTTAGCTTTGCCGGCTGTATTTGTTTATTATGTGTGGATTTGTCCCTGATCCAGTACCTTCACTGTCTCTGTGCCCAGGTCTCAATGTGTTCAGCATGCTCAAGCACGACACCGTGGTATTAACCGTCGCAGCGGTGGATTTCTTGGAAGAGAAGTTATTATGGCACGATTCCCGCTACACCGCCCTCTATCCATTCCGTCTGCCTTACAGCGATTTCCCTTAGCGGCGGCGCTGCTGTGTATTCGTTACTTCTGTGCAGCCAAACTGCCGTTTTTCATATTTGTAAATATTAAAAAACAGGAAAAATCATGGCTCAGTTTGTGCTTAGTTGCTGCTTCCCTGGAAGGTGCCTGAGCTGCGTCTTTAATCAGGTTCTAAGCAGAGCAAAGACCAATGTATTTGGTCTAAACAAACTTTCTTTTGGCTCTTTTGCTTCCACTGCAGTTTCTCGCCAGATCAAATCATTTAGAACTTAGTTTGTTTTTTTTTTATTGCAAGGAAACTGCCACCCCACCTACTGCAAGTTGTAGGTCTTCTCAATTATGGTCAGTATAGACATGGTCATAACAATCCCTCTGTAATAGTCTATAATCATCGCCCTCATATAGGATACGTAAACCTAAAAATAAGTGAATATAAAATTGATGAGGGGCTCTTTTGCAATGTACATTCATCATTAATTTATTTTTAATTCCAAGATATTATGGGATACTCGTACTGTTAATATGAATGAATTTTGTTACAACAGCGCCACCTGCTGGTCATTTTCCCACCAGTCTGACCACCAAGTAGTCAAGGAAGTTGTCAGGAGAAAGAAAGAGGCTGATCTGATGTTCGTCTTGTTAGTAAAAATTAGAAACCTTTCTAAAATCTTTCCTAAGCAGAAGAACATCAGATCAGCCTCTGTCTTTCTCCTGACAACTTCCTTGACTACTTGCTGGTCAGACTGGTGGGAAACTGACCAGCAGGTGGTGCTGCTGTAACAAAATTCATTTAGGTTAACTTTACATGTATGCCTTAATATATTGTAATTAAAAATAAATAATGAATGTACATTGCAAAAGTTCTTAGAATATCACCCTCGTCAATTTTACACTCACTTATTTTTAAGGTTTACTTATCCTTTCAGCCCAACCCTTCCCACTCCCCCACACTTTGGGATCCATTGCTCCAAAAACAGATGCATTGGCTGCTGGTAGTGACTCCACCATAGAGAAGAACAAGAATCCTACTGGTCAACTGCATGGATGGTGCCAGAGTCGCACTATAGCAATACATCCAATCACATGGCAGCATTAGGGCCCAACTCATGTCCATAGCCCATAAACAAAGCTACTATTACCCAACAGATGATGGTTACATAGACTTTATGGGAAATAGGGAAATGAACGATTCAGTAGGGATCATTATGCACTGTGTGCAATACAGTTCGAATATGAATTTGGGATTGCTCATCTGTGTATCCCCTATGTGCTCTTAAAGGACAAGAAAAGGCCTATTCAGTGGGGAGTACTAATATGCACCCACAAGTAACATGCTAAGTTCTTTTTTAGGGGGAAACAATGCACTTGCCCTGGCAGAAGGAAAATCTCTGCTTTGCTCTGATGTTCTTCTGCTTAGGAAAGATTTGAGAAAGGTTTCTAATTTTATTTCCTAAGCAGAAGAACATCAGAGCAGCCTCTTTCTCCTGACAACTTCCTTGACTACTTGGTGGTCAGACTGGTGGGAAAATGACCAGCAGGTGGCGATGTTGTAACAAAATTCACTAGTACGCAAATCCTTTAATATCTTGGAATTAAAACAAAATAAATAACGAATGTACATTGCAAAAGTGCTTAGAATAGCACCCTCATCAATTTTACATTCACTTATTTTTAAAGTTTATCCTTTACGATAAAATCTCTGCCCACTGTGGTCTGAAATGTAAAAGAGATCTGGGATTCTGCCTTAAAGCAGGACAGCTGCTGTGTGATAGGCAAGAATCTAATAATAAATCCAGGGAGATGTTTGTTAGATAGGCTCTGAGTGCATTGCGGCTCTGCCTAATGACTTAATTATATTGTACGGATTTAACCAGAGATTCTGAGCATGGAGCAGCTGCACATTACACTATATCTGCCTGCAGGGTGTTTCTTCTCTGACTTCAGCCGTGAAAGAGTGCCACTTGTATTCCAGCTAATGCTGTTGCTGTATTTACTGTGGGTTTGGGTTAATTCTGCTCTGAATGTCAGTAAATCGTATCAATATACATGCCACAGCCAGATTCATTTAGATGCAATAACAGACACAAATAGTTGCTATTGTCAGACCCTGGTGCAGTTCTTCTTCCAAAAATGCATCAGCTCAGAGCCGCCATACTATTTCCATCAGCCCAGCAGCTTCTTCACCGCCGTGGGGAGCGCATGTGTGGTACAGACATTTCTAGCTGACTTATGTATGTTGCAGGATGGTGGGGTGCTGGAGGGGTAGGGCAGGTCAGTGAATTTTTGGGAGGAGCACCAGCCCACGCTTGTTTGTAGCCAGCAGTGAAGTTGTGGCTAGGGAGGGAGACTAACGTGGTCACCCAGTCTGTGTTTTTTCATAAAATACCTATATAAATGCACCAGTTGAAAAGCTAATAAGAATAGGTCAGTATGCAATATAAAAAAGATTCATATACTTCGCTACATCCTATGTGTCGGGTTTCTGAACCAGCCCAAGAGCCACACAGCCCTTTAGCAGGGAAGATTTGTGCTTTCAAAGATGCCCCAGTAGCTCCCCATCTTTTCTGCTGATTCCCAGCACACGCTTTGGGCTGCTGTCATTAACTGAGCTTAGGGAGCCACTCACAATATACACTTTTTATCATGTAAGGCTGAATAGTAAGTAATTCTAAATTTACACTGCATGGCTGCAGAGAAACTGGTGTATTCCAGAGCACACTGAGCATGTGCAGTGCCACTGACGCACACAAGATGGCATAACAAGATCCAAGTTGGGGAGCTGCTGGGGTATCTGTGAATGCCTAGATCATAACTGCTATGGGGCTGCTGAACATCTGGGATGGTACAGTAAGTTCATTATATAAAATACAACATTTCTACCCATATCTTTTTTTTTTTTAGGATTCCATTCTCCTTTAACCCTAAACGCAAACCTTACTAGTGTATGGTGTTGCCAGGTTGAACAGAATGCCGTAACATTCATAAACCTTTGCAAAAGCAACAACTACATGTTAAGATGAATTAAAGGGGACCTGTCACTCAGACCTAAAAAAATAGAAAATAAATGAGATTAAATTTCGAGACTAAAAAAAAGCAAGATTTAAATAATTTTTATAGTATAAGTACAGTTTATGTGTTATTTATGTCAAATGATTTAGTGAAACTTATATGTATATCTTAAAAATAATATATGTCTTACTTTAAATATGAGGATGTTAGAATTCAGCTTGGAAGTTCCATGTAGGGTTGCCACTCAACAGTTCAGTTTTTTTGGGTGGTTGTTTGGTACAGGTTTGGTATCAGCATTGTGAAACCTGAACAAAAATCTGGCCAATATCTCACCTCTGCTCCCACCAATATCACAACCACACCCCCATACACGACCAATCTGCCCCCATGTTATCAGCCCGCTCCCATCAGTCCACAACCTTGTCTTTTTTTTTTTTTTTTTTTTGTAGAGGTCAGAGGCAGCAACCCCAGTTCCGTGGCTCCTGTAAAAACTGTTGGACTCAGATCTTAAAGATATATGTGGTCATGGAACTCCTAAGTGAATGTTGTTTAACCAAGTTACACAAAACTTCTATGAATGCCACGGATTCCACATCTCACTTGCTACAGTGATGCACCCAGCCAATATTGTCAATGAAATATGCTGGGTGGAGGGATTCACTAAATGTAACAGAGAAGGTATGGAGAAGAGTCACTGTGTCAGAAAGGTGATAAAATGACAGGATCCCGGCCTCATAATCCAGGTATATCCCTAGGGTTCTTATTGGAGGGTGAAAGGGAAGGTTAATTTCATTACAATCATGCACTGCTCTATACTCTCCAATGCCAGACAGGTAAAGGCACCATGAATCTCTGTTAAAGCCCAACTTGCTCCCTTCTGCTCTACGATACGCCATTCCAACCCCCCACTCTAGCAAGCCCTTAGTCTCTACTTCCCAGTAATGTTCTCCAGAAGATATGGCTGTTGAGCTTAAGGTCTGATATGCACTACTGTAGGGAGTCCCATCCAAGGAGAGAGTCTGCAATAAATTAGATGTATGAGAGATATCATCAGAAATGAGCAACTGGCTGAACATGCCGTTTAGTTCCAACGTGATGTGTGAAAGTGAGGCGTCCTGTGCATGAAATCCTCGATCTTTCTGTAGCTGTGGCAAATTTGTTAAGAAATCATGTAGGCCTGACTGCAACGCCACCTTGATTAGCACCTCGTCTATTGCTTTAGGTTCAGCGGTATCTTCAGAACCCATTAATAACTCATTTGCCCTACAGATGGTATAGCCACAGTTCTCCAAAACTGTCATGGGATCGGTGCTTTGCCCAAGGTGGTTGATATCCAAGATCTGGGCACTGAGTTTTGATTTCTCCTCTTGCAGCTTCTTGATTAAGGTAGAGATTTGTGCACATACATCTTCTTCCTGCTTGGAGACCTCACAGAGGACTTTGTGCTCCAACACCTCTAGTTCTCTCCTTATATCCCCAAACAGACCAGTCACTCCAATTCTTATCTTCTCAGCCTTCTCCTGACTCTCCTTGTTGTGTCCCTTCATTTCTTCCAGTTTAATTTCCTTCAGGTGTTTCTCTGCTGTCAGTAAATTCTCAACATTTTTAAGAATTGCCTTTTGATTTTTGGAAATCTCCTGAAGTGTGACGAATGTATGCCCCACGTGGTCACCAAACAGACAACAGGATGCACAGATACAGACATCTTCTTCACAGCAGTAGAACCTCAGAAGCTCCCGGTGGACAGAGCACTTTCGGGTGTCCAGGTTAGTGTTGACCTCAGTAAGGACATGCTCTACTGTTTTATTGTGTGTATTTCCGTGGCCTTCACACAGATACACCTCACAGAGCAAGCACAGAGTTACGGAACTCCCTCCACAGTAAGAACAATCATTCATGGTGCCGGGTTTGGATTGCACAGAAGCCATATGTTCCACTATGTTGCACATTTTGGTGTTCTTGTTGAGTTGAAGGTTTGCTGGAAGCCTGTACCTGCATTCTGGGCAAGAGACTGCCTGGTAGCATCCTCGGTTCCTCTCTGCTCCACTGATACATCTTTGGCAGAATGTATGTCCACATGGCAACGTTGTAGGATCTTCGTAAGTATTCAGGCATATTGAGCAGTTCAGTTCTAGCTTCAAAGCATCGGATGCCATTGTAGCCAGAATTCAAGAACAGTAGAAGCAGCCGCTCCTCAATCAAAATATCAAATTTTAGTCATCCGACTGTAGATAATTCCTGGAACTGGCAGAGCAGTGCCGTATGAATGCATGGCACATGTGTAACAAATTATAGTGGTTAAACGTGTTTGATCTGTTTACATTTGCAAATTGCCCGAGGCAACATTCATCTAGCAACTGTTAAACATTGAAAGTAAAAGTAACATACATAGAAATATCACTGGTTTTGATGGATTAGTCACGTTCAATAAGATTCTTAAATATTATTCTATTTTTGTTTCACTTGGCTTTATTTTAAAGAAGTCGTTTGGGCACAGAACGTTTCTCCAAGATGCCTCTGTACCTAAACATTTTCCAACAAAATTTTGCTCACTTCAGATAAGTACCTAGGCTGGCATAGATTTAAGCTATTGCTCAGTGCAGGCTATGAGCTTATCTAGAAGATTTTCCCAGTCATGGAGATCACCAATTAAAACTCACAGATTAAAGGGCACTTCACTTGTAACAGTTCGGGAGTAATTAATTTAATAAAATGCCCATGTGGGTGGCAATATTAGCCGGCAATTACTAAGGATGGAGATGGCATGGATCAAAAGAGTAGATTCTCTTTCTCCTCAGGGATTAAATGAAAGCTTCAGTTTAAGGTGTTTTCTATAGATTTTATGTATCTTTTGAATGTTATGTTGTAACAATGGTTTTAAATGATGCATTTATTGTTGCATTTTTTCAGATAAGGAAATGTGAGGACTGCTTTTGAATTCAGATTGTTTGTTACTTTTATACGGGTTAATGTCAAACTACATGGGACTTTATATTGACTACACGGTGAAGATGGGGTTAATGAATCACAGGTTATTATCACATGGGTCTTGAAGCATTTAAATTGTGTTGTGTTCATTAATGTGTGTTGCACCTGAGGAAGGGGTTGGACCCCGAAAGCTTGTGCGTTTAATACTTCTGCAAATAAATGTGCTAAAGGCATTGCCTAACTGAACTGGTGTGCTTCTTGCCTAACTGTATTTATCCTGCCATGTGTTCTGGGGTATTATACACGGAATTGGCACTGTATTTATCCTGCCATGTGTTCTGGGGTATTATACATGGAATTGGTACTGTATTTATCCTGCCGTGTGTTCTGGGGTATTATACATGGAATTGGTACTGTATTTATCCTGCCGTGTGTTCTGGGGTATTATATAAAGAATTGGCACTGTATTTATCCTGCCGTGTGTTCTGGGGTATTATACATGGAATTGGCACTGTATTTATCCTGTCATGTGTTCTGGGGTATTATACATGGAATTGGCACTGTATTTATCCTGTCATGTGTTCTGGGGTATTATATAAAGAATTGGCACTGTATTTATCCTGCTCTGTGTTCTGGGGTATTATATAAAGAATTGGCACTGTATTTATCCTGCCGTGTGTTCTGGGGTATTATACATGGAATTGGTACTGTATTTATCCTGCCGTGTGTTCTTGGGTATTATACATGGAATTGGTACTGTATTTATCCTGCCATGTGTTCTGGGGTATTATACATGGAAATGACACTGTATTTATCCTGTCATGTGTTCTGGGGTATTATACATGGAAATGACACTGTATTTATCCTGCAGTAAAGGCTTGGGAAGCATAACTCCCACCCCCAATCAATAACAATACCATGTACAGGATGGAGGAATTATTGCATAGAAGTGGCCCTTTTCTTGTTATGAGCTATAAGAAGTGTCACACATGGAGTTGGCGCTGAATGTATCCTGCCGGAGGTATTCCCCATACAATTGGCAGTGCCTTTGGCCCACAATATGATTTGAGGTTATTATGGATTAATGTGATGCTGTATTTATTCTGCCATGTGTCCTGGGGCATTATATATAGAATTGGCACTGTATTTATCTGCCATGTGTTCTGAGGAATTATATGTGGAAATGTCACTATAAATATGTATAGAAAATTAACTGTCCTGAGCTAGGCTTCTCCTAATTGTTTGTTGCCTGACCTAACTTAGGCCAGTTCTAGTCACTGTTTCTGCATTTCCACTCCTGATTTGGACCTGCTCTAGTGTTGCCAACATGCCCTTGCCTGTTCTAAGCTTAGATTGTCAGCTGCTTGTATCGTCCTCAGTCTTTTCTAGAGTCTTCTGTTAGGTGGCATAGCTGCCTATCACCTAAACTCTTACAGATTCACCATGTTATCTGCTTGTCATTACTTTGTCACATTGTTGTTATGAATTAAATAAATCTTTCTTTATGGAACAACTAGCAGGTTTTATATAGACATAACAGGCTAAACATGATCAATGGCAAGCTGGCACTTTGTAGCAAAGCCATAGATGATTATACATTAGCTAGCCAAACACAGAGACGTCACTTGCTTGACAAAGTCATGCATGAGTGGATTTTTGGCTGATTTTGGTGGGAGACCACATCAGGTTCAATGAATAGTTTTCGGACCAGGTCAACAATTTTAATAATTAGAGGAGGAACATTGAGCCATCAGCAGAGCATACATCTTGCCCAGCAGCATGTACCTCTAATCAAATACTGGGCATGAGCAGAGTACATGGACCAATAAGCTGCCAACTTTTGCGTCAACCTGTATGGTCCCCTCAACTCTTCCCGGCCACTTTGTGCAACAACATAAGGACACCACTGGCAGTACATGTACGTATATATATATATGCTGCTTATAAAAGCCAAGTTCATCTCCAGTTTGGACTCATACTGCCATCTGTTGGCTGTACTTGATACTATATAAAACAATCATTTTTATTACATGATTATTTGGGTTTTAGGGTTCATGGATATTTTGTGAATACATTGGCTATACTACGGACACAAATTAAATAATGAGTAATAAATCATTTTCTCTAATTTATAAAAGCTGCTGAATTGAACCTCCAGACCTAGTTGGCAGCGCATTTGAGCACTCCCAATTGCCTGCCAGGATGATAACTGTCTGAAATTGACAAGATCAAGTAAGTGTTAAAATCCTCCTGATGGAGTTCTCTCCTGACAGCCCTCCAGAGGCCACTATTATGATCTGATCATTGACTTGGTAGCCAAACCATTCATATTGGCCCAGCATGTAGGTAGCCGAATCAGGATAAGATCTTTATGTTTGGCAGCATTGCCAAATGAGCGTATGGCCATACTCTTGAAAATCTGTCCCAAAAAAAGAGAAATGACTGTCAAATGTAATTTCATTTTGGTCAGTAGATGGCGGCAACCCTCTAGGTTGGGCTTTCTTATCTAAACAGATTACAGACATTTAGTTTTAAGATGTCAGCGCCAATGCACTCGCGTCGCTTCGATTTCCAAAGTCGCTCGAAGTTTCCTCGTGAGGCAACTTCGGAAATTGAAGAGGTGCGAGTGCCATTGCGCTGGCGTTTTCTCATTATAGCAGGCGAAAGGCAGGGGGAAGGCAGTCCATCCCGAAGAAGTGGCGATTAGACGCCAGGTGACTAAATCTCCGAATCTGCCCGTGTGCTCCTGCCCTTACAGTATATACATATAATGGGCCTTTCCACCTTTCATTTGTATTTTGCCTGTTGAAGGGGCCGGGGTGCTCTGAAAACTTTACATTTTCTACAGACATTTAGGATATTTATTCTCATCCTTACACATTGCAGTTTCATTTTTGAAGACCTCAAGGATTTAATGTTCAGTGACAATTTTATGGGGCTTCCCATCACAAATGGACTTTTTTTGCTATTGGTTTAGCCTTCTGTAGGGGGGATAGTGGTCTAGGTTTATGGGTATAATTAGATGTGTTGGATTAGTCACTTTTATATCCTTTTTTTAAAGGAGAATGACAGTCTTCGTGCACTTGGGGGTGCCACATGTTAGGCACCCCAAGTGATTGTATCTACTTACCTGTAAGTAAGGTGCTCCTATCAGCAGAAAACTGCACCGACCTGAGGTTATACCAGTGAGCACCACGGAGCGATCCTCTTCCGGCTTCTTCTTTCTTCAAATTTCCTGGGGCAGACGCATGCGCAGTTGAATGAAATAGCGACTTTTCAGTTAAAGTTCGACTTTTTGTTCTACTTCGCATGCGCGGAGGATCGCTCCGTGGTGCTCATTGGTATAACCCCGGTGCAGTTTTCTGCTGATAGTATCACCGGTCCGTTTTTTCAGGTAAGTCAATACAATCACTTGGGAGTGCCTAACATATGGCACCCCAAGTGCACGAAGACAGTCCTTCTCCTTTAACCTACCGTTGGGTTTTTACCCCAAAACGTTGTGCTCTGCCTTTTCTAGACAACATGGCTCCTTGCCGTGCACCTTTCCTTTTTGTGTTGCCCCATGATACTGTTTACTTGTACTTACTTGTACTTGGGTGGTGCAGGAAGTGGGTGCACCAATGTGAAATACAAGTAGGGATGCACCGAATCCAGGATTCGGTTCGGGATTCGGCCAGGATTCGGCCTTTTTCTGCAAGATTCGGCCGAATCCTTCTGCCCGGCCGAACCGAATCCGAATCCTAATTTGCATATGCAAATTAGGGGCGGGGAGGGAAATTGCGTGACTTTTTGTCAGAAAACAAGGAAGTAACAAATGTTTTCCCCTTCCCACCCCTAATTTGCATATGCAAATTAGGGTTCGGATTCGGTTCGGTATTCGGCCGAATCCTTTGTGAAGGATTCGGGGGTTCAGCCGAATCCAAAAAAGTGGATTCGGTGCATCCCTAAATACAAGGGAGGTCAGTATGTTATTGGGTGTATTTAAACCTTTTTTCTGATGAATGCATAACTCCCAACTGTCCCGTTTTTCATGGGACAGTACCAATTTTGACAGCTCAGCCCGCAATCCTGGATGATTACTGAAATGTCCAGACTTTCTCTTTGATCTCCTGCACTGAACAGCCAGAAAAAGATACAACATTTTGAAAACTTAATTGGCTTTTGGCAAAGTGCCCAGAATAAGTGCCAGGTGCACTTAGATACTTTTGTACCAATTTAAGATAAGCAGGTCTCTTTTGGGAAATTGTGACTTGCAGCTTAAAGGGCAATTCACCTTTATTAGCAAAACTGTAATAACTCATAAAAACCACAGAAATGTGTTCAGACTTTCATAACCTGCTAAATTTTGTAAAATTACCATGGTAATTAGAGGGTGTGGCCACAAAACGGACATGGCCAGAAAAAAAAATGCCACGCTCCGCAAGACAAAGCTTTTTCTCCCTCTTTCTATTTCCAAAATGCTGGGGGTATGTGAATGCTGCTTGGTTAGGCTTCCCCTAGAGGTTATTGGTAGAGAGGAAATAGAAAGGCTTGGTATCAGGCCCGGACTGGCAATCTGTGAGTTCTGGAAAATGCAAGAGGGGTTGCTGTAAGATGCTATAGAACAGGTCTGGAATGGGAGTCAAAATAGGCCCTGGCATTTCTAGTATAAAAGGGCCCATACAGCCCCCCACCAGCTCACTAAATAGTTACTGTCCATGCAGGGGCTCTACTGAGGAGAGTTGAGAAACTTGAATTAGGTGGCAGCGGCCCATAAGTTTCCAGGGGAGGCAAAAAACAGCCCCTGATAACCTAAAGAGCCAAAATTCTGATTATTAAATCAGAATTTTCGGTCTTCTAGCGCAGAGAACACCACTGTGCTCTGTACACTAGCAATGCAGCCCCCGCTCATCATGCTTCGACATATAAAATCTAAGTGAGGGGGGCGGCATTTACTTGGCCACTTCAGGGCACATGGTCCTAAAACTCCCGTGTCTATGGCATCTTACAATAGCATTTGCCAGAACCCACAGATTGCCAGTCTGGGCCTGCCAGTCACTAGTTTTTGGGCTAGTGTGGGCTGTTTGGACCTCGTTGTACTTGAAATGCCTGGGCCAGTGGGACACCGGGAAAAAAAATCCAGTGGCCTCCACCAACCCAGACCCGCACCCTGCTGAAGACGCTGTATGTTCACTGTGCTCCCCTCACCTCTCCTGATCACGGGTGTCAGGCTAGAAATGAAAGGTATGAGCAGGAGGGGAGCAGGGAGATAATTGTGGCACTGGGTACTGACTGGGGGGCCCTGAGTTGGTAGCCCATTGGGCCCTGGACTCACAGTCTGACAATGCTCCCAGTTCAGGGCTGGCTAGTAACCTAATGTATATTTGGGGAAGAGACTCTATGCAACACTTATGGCTGCCATCAAATGATGATTGATCCCAATGTTATTAATAGGGAAGGAAGATAAATATTTAGGAACATTTTGGGGGAAGGTCAATGAAATGGAAATCTCTGACAGGGCAGTCTATACAATTCATAATGTCCTGGGTAATATTTGGAACATCTCCACAGGCAACTTGTCACATTCTGAAAGAGGTTTGACATTCTGAGAGAGATTAGCCACAGTGACCAGGAAAACAACGATGACTCTCTCTGATATCTCCACCTCTCCTATTAGTTAAACACTCAACTTCTTTTTTCCTACGGATTGGCTTGAGACAACCACAAAGAACAATACACCGATATCTTACAATATACACTTTTACCCACACTTACCTTTAAATTAACATTTATTTATACAATCGCCAATGCTTAGCAACTTTTCAATTGGTCTTCATTTTTTTTTATAGTTTATTAACATTATTTGCCTTCTTCTTCTGACTCTTTTCAGCTTTAAAATGGGGGTCACTAACCCCATCTAAAAAACGAATGCTCTGTAAGGCTATAAAATGTATTGTTATTGCTACTTTTTATTACTCATCTTTCTATTCAGTCCCTCTCCTATTTATATTCCAGTCTCTTATTCATAAGTGCATGGTCACTAGGGTAATGTGCACCCTAGCAACCAGATTGTTTAAATTGAACTGGAGAGCTGCTGAATAAAAAGCTAAATAACTTAAAAACCACAAATAATAAAAAATGAAAACCAATTACAAATTGTCTCAGAATATCCCTCTCTACCTCATACTAACAGTTAATTTAAAGGTGAACAACCTCTTTAACCCAAATGTTATTGTTACTATGAATACTTGTTTTTTGTACCCTAATTAACAAACAATATTTTGTTCTTCCTTATTCTTTTACTTGAAAACAAAATCCATCCTAAATGTATATTAAAAGCACGGTTTGGCTCTAGGCCTGATGCTGTACTGACGGATACATTTGCACCACTACCCCTCGTGCGTCCCGATCGTGTAGTGTAAGAGGCGGCAGATAGAGAGTAAATATTGGGGGGGGGCTGTGTGTCGGCGCAGCTGTGCTGGGAATGTATAATGGAACGTTTGGCTGAGCTCAATCACGTACGACAACTGCTGAGGGGGCAGCACATAACAGAGATTGTTTGTTGTTGGGAGCTTCGTTATATGTGCAGCGTCCAACTCCAGACTCACATTATGAGCAACAATAAATTCCTTGGCACCGGGATCAGATACCCCCTGCCAAAAGGGCTCCGATCTCACAAACAGCTTTGTCTCAGCAAAACCAACTGAATGTACACAAAGCAACTCCAGTCTGAAATATCACACTTGTACTACAAGGATCTACATACACACTAACACACACACATATACACTGACATACATATATACACACACAGAGCTAAAGATTTATCTTCAAGAAATATAGCACACAAAAAAAATATTTTCTCACTAACAAATAGTAGCCCTACTTCCAATCACCCACAACAAAAATTGCACTTTGTTTAGTTTAAGTCCAATGCCGACCTTGTCTTTGCAAAACCCAGGGCTCGTCCGGGATTTGAACCCGGGACCTCTCGCACCCAAAGCGAGAATCATACCCCTAGACCAACGAGCCAGTCCTGTGTTCTTTTGTAAGTACCTGTGCCCACCTGCTAACTTCTGTATATCAATGTCTTGGCTTTTACATTTATTAGAAAAAACATTTGATATTGAAGGCAACATGTGCTTAACTCCCAGTGTCGGACTAACCCAGTAGGATACCAGGAAAACTCCCGGAGGGCCCAGGTCTCAGTGGCCCTCCTGCTTCTAACCATTTGGCCTATTTCATGGTCATTCTCTATTTCTTTATGGGAACACAGACGCTTAATAATGGAAGAATAGAATATAGTATGTATAGAAAAGAGACTAGGAGAATAAAGAGGTTGAGTGAGGAGAGGATAGTTTGGAAAGTGGGCCCTCAGCCTAAGATTTTCTGGAGGGCCCCTGGTATCCCAGTCCGACACTGTTAACTCCTGCTTGTTACTTTTTAAACAATGTTTCAACAGTCCCCAGCAAAGTCAGGTCTGTTAAAGGAGAAGTCAACCTGTATGGGGAAAAAACCCTTCCCCCCCTCCCCTGTGTAGGCCCCCCTCCCTCCTTCTTCCCCCCTGGCCTACCTGCCCCCCCTGGGCAAATGGCCCTAACTTGTTACCCCCCCCTTGGCGCAGGTCCTCTGCTGCTGAGTTTGCAGCAGCCATCTTCTCCCGAGCGCTCTTCTTCCTGCTTTGCCCGCCATCTTCTCCCGGGCATTCTTCTTCCTGCTTTGCCCGGCGTTTTTTTTGGCTGATGCGCAGTATGAGGCATTTACCAGTAAGGATCTTCTGTGCATGCGCTGAAAGTCACGAGGTTTCCGGAAAAAAAAGATTGGAATTTTTTGTGACTTTCGGGCGCATGCACCCCTAAAGTCACGAAGATTCCGATCTTTTTTTCGGAAACTTCATGACTTTCGGCGCAAGCTCAGAAGATCCTTACCGGTAAATGCCTCGTACTGCGCATGTGAACTAGTCTTGAATGTGTAGACTAGAAATGTTGTAGATGATGTTTTGTGCTTCTGTACCAGCCCAAGGCAACCACAGCCATTTAGCAGTAAAGATCTGTGTCTCCAAAGATGCCCCAGTAGCTCCCCATCTTCTTTTCTGCTGATTCACTGCACATGCTCTGTGCTGCTGTCACTGAGCTTAGGGACCCACTCACAATATACAGTACACATAGAATAGAAATGTCACAATATAAGGCTGATTAGTAATTAATAAACATAATTACTACATGGCAGCACAGAAACCAGTGATTAGTAGACTAGTAGTCAGCACAACTTCCACTCCCTTCCTTGCACAGAAACCAGTGCAATTAGCATCAGAGTTTAATAATCAGCAAACCTGTAGCATCAGTTTATATTACAGGGGAAGCTCATTTTCTGCTGGATAATTAGTGACGAGCCCTAAGCTTAGCTTCTCAACAACCAATCAGAGCCCACTGAGCATGTGAGTGTCACAGACACTTTCCAAGATGGTGACCCCCTGTGACAAGTTTGAAGTCCTGGATCATTGCTGCTATTGACAAGCTCAAACTTTAGCCTCGTGCAATAAGTTCACTATATAAAATATGGCATTTTTAGCCATATTCAATTTTAGGGCTTAGTTCTCTTTTATAATTTTGGCTCTTCTAGTGCTATTTCGCTCTCTGCACTAGTGATGTGGCCCCAACTCACTCTGCCGAAAGAAAACTGAGCAAGAGCATCAGCTGGACTGTCTTAGGGTGGAACTTTGTGTGGAATTGCTCCGAGTTAAAGCATCGTAGGTTGGATAATAATCCTGCTTTATGTGGATGGTGAGACTCTAACAACATGATCATAGTCTTAAAGTGCCCAGTGACTTATACCTGAAAAAGCCCAAATGAGGAGGAGTCCGGGCAGCACATGATCAAACCCTACTGCCCATGTACCATCTGTTCCTCATTTATTTATACACCATTACTTAGTCTAGGGTTACTCTAGCCAGTGTTTTACCTGAATGGCCAGTAAAATGATAAATGGTACCAGTGCTATAAACATTGAATTTGGATAACAGAGAATGGAAGGCCAGAGAAGGTGGCAACTCTACTTAGTGCTTATTTACATGAGGGTGCTAATATAATATTTCTTATTCATCCTGCTTATTTCATTTAATATGACAGCTAATGTGCTATTGGCAGCAGTTCACTAAAGGCAAACCTCCCCTTTAAATATGAGCATGACCCATATAATAGTAGGAATGTTGGAAGACTGACAAAGTGAAAAGCAAAATAGTCTTGGGAATACTGGGAGTTTATGCTTGGCAAATGGGAATATTGAAACTTTGGCCATGAGGGAGTGGGGTTATTGAAAGGATGACCTTAAATATGTCGTAGATTATAGATAGGATTTAAGGACATAGATTAATAAGACTGACCCTCCCCAAATTTTACCCCTTCCCCCCCCTCATGCTCTTGATAACCATCTAACACTTGCTGTAATTCCTATTGTTTCACACGGTACAATGGCTTCTTTACTGTTTCTATTATAAATGACACAACAGCTCAGGTTACTCTGAGTTAACTTTGTTGAAGTTTCTGTTCCATTAATGATATGCTCAAATTGTATCACGACATCCAATGTTTTGTACTGATTTGAACACTTCTTAATAAAAGAATTGTAAAAAAAAACAGTGGTTTACTGGAAACCGTAAGACTGGAAAAGTGGGTTTCGGAAAATCGTGAACCATGGACTTAAAACTAGCGACTCCACTTGCCGAAACCCGGGATCGAACCAGGGACCTTTAGATCTTCAGTCTAACGCTCTCCCAACTGAGCTATTTCGGCAACAGCTGTGTGCCCTTTGCCCCATTCATCTACTGGAGTAGTGAATTCCTGTGGTTTTAACAGAGTGAACCATAGGTCACTAGTTCAAATCCAGCTCAGGGGCCAATCGTTTACATAGCGGCATATTTGCAGTTAAATCTTTCCTTGCAGAAAGCAAGTTGTACTGCCAGAGACTCCTGTAGGCAACCAGTCCATATAGGGGCTACCAATAGTCAATCACAGCCCTTATTTGGCACCAGGAAAATTTTTCATGCTTTTGTTGCTCCCCAATTCCTTTTACATCTGAATGTTGCTCACGGTTGAAAAAGGTCAGCATCCCTGCCCTATGGTATGAATAATAAAACAAATATGGAAATATTGAGATATAAGGAACATATCATAAGCAAGTAGGAATTCAGTAATATGCTGGTAGATTGGAATATAGAAAACATTGGCTTTCGCAGGTATGGATACATGGTAGGACTAGGTAGGGATACAATGTATGAAAAGTGTGGCACAGAGAGGTAGATGTGTAAAAAGAAGGTGAGATAGGGATAAAGGATATAGGAAAGCCAGGAAGGGTTGGAAGAAATAAGGAAAAGCTGAGCCAGGAAGGGTTGGAAGAAATAAGGAAAAGCTGAAATAGGAAAAGCAGGAATGTAGTACGGAAGCTACAGAAAGACAATAATATACAAGACTGGGATACAGGGAAGACTGGCAAGTGGAAGTAATAATGGAAGAGAACTGAGATAGGTAAGTAGGGAGATACATTAGAAAGTCTGGGACATGATGGTGGAGATGGTGTAGGTATGGGATAGGGGCAGGCCCGGACTGACCATCTGTCTGTTCGGGCATTTGCCCGTGGGGCCGCTCTATATCTTGTGTAAGAGGGCTGCTCCTGATAGAGCCGGCTGGCTTTAGGACCGCTCCTCCATCCTATCTGCCGCTGTGGCTCCGCCCCCTCCCACTCCTTTCTGTGCTGCTGCTGCCTCTGCTGTGCTGCGTGTGTCCCAGCTGATCTGTTCCTTAGCTGCTCTGTACATTTAACATTTCCCCTGCAGATCTGCTGTATATCGGCCATGTAGAGAAATATGTACAAGCAGGTTGCAGATTTGCTGGAGGTGCAGAATCACAAGTGATCTAAACCTGTTACAGATGTTTTTCTGTCCCTTTCCTGCTTCCTACAAAATGAAAACCATTCAGTTCTATTACACAATTAGTCTATTTTTAATATAGAACTTTTTATGCTTTAAGTTACTGCTACGATAATCAAGATTAAATAAATATTTATATACAAACTGATAATATGAATTTAATGCTATAAATTAATTGCTACATATGAAATTTGATAAATGAATTTTGTACATGATTTTATATATATTGTGCGATGAAATTAAAAACCTCAATTCATTTAAATCCATTTACTCCATTTAATTAATGATTATTACATTTAATTAAGAAGAAATTTACAAGAGTGCGACATAAGGGACCTTTTTAGTTTCAACCTATTACAGAATTAGGTTTCCTTCCTTAGGGCTAGGCCACACGGGAAGATTTCAGGGAGTGAACCATAGGTCACTAGTTCAAATCCAGCTCAGGGGCCAATCGTTTACATAGCGGCATATTTGCAGTTAAATCTTTCCTTGCAGAAAGCAAGTTGTACTGCCAGAGTCTCCTGTAGGCAACCAGTCCATATAGGGGCTACCAATAGTCAATCACAGCCCTTATTTGGCACCAGGAAAATTTTTCATGCTTTTGTTGCTCCCCAATTCCTTTTACATCTGAATGTTGCTCACGGTTGAAAAAGGTCAGCATCCCTGCCCTATGGTATGAATAATAAAACAAATATGGAAATATTGAGATATAAGGAACATATCATAAGCAAGTAGGAATTCAGTAATATGCTGGTAGATTGGAATATAGAAAACATTGGCTTTCGCAGGTATGGATACATGGTAGGACTAGGTAGGGATACAATGTATGAAAAGTGTGGCACAGAGAGGTAGATGTGTAAAAAGAAGGTGAGATAGGGATAAAGGATATAGGAAAGCCAGGAAGGGTTGGAAGAAATAAGGAAAAGCTGAGCCAGGAAGGGTTGGAAGAAATAAGGAAAAGCTGAAATAGGAAAAGCAGGAATGTAGTACGGAAGCTACAGAAAGACAATAATATACAAGACTGGGATACAGGGAAGACTGGCAAGTGGAAGTAATAATGGAAGAGAACTGAGATAGGTAAGTAGGGAGATACATTAGAAAGTCTGGGACATGATGGTGGAGATGGTGTAGGTATGGGATAGGGGCAGGCCCGGACTGACCATCTGTCTGTTCGGGCATTTGCCCGTGGGGCCGCTCTATATCTTGTGTAAGAGGGCTGCTCCTGATAGAGCCGGCTGGCTTTAGGACCGCTCCTCCATCCTATCTGCCGCTGTGGCTCCGCCCCCTCCCACTCCTTTCTGTGCTGCTGCTGCCTCTGCTGTGCTGCGTGTGTCCCAGCTGATCTGTTCCTTAGCTGGTCTGTACATTTAACATTTCCCCTGCAGATCTGCTGTATATCGGCCATGTAGAGAAATATGTACAAGCAGGTTGCAGATTTGCTGGAGGTGCAGAATCACAAGTGATCTAAACCTGTTACAGATGTTTTTCTGTCCCTTTCCTGCTTCCTACAAAATGAAAACCATTCAGTTCTATTACACAATTAGTCTATTTTTAATATAGAACTTTTTATGCTTTAAGTTACTGCTACGATAATCAAGATTAAATAAATATTTATATACAAACTGATAATATGAATTTAATGCTATAAATTAATTGCTACATATGAAATTTGATAAATGAATTTTGTACATGATTTTATATATATTGTGCGATGAAATTAAAAACCTCAATTCATTTAAATCCATTTACTCCATTTAATTAATGATTATTACATTTAATTAAGAAGAAATTTACAAGAGTGCGACATAAGGGACCTTTTTAGTTTCAACCTATTACAGAATTAGGTTTCCTTCCTTAGGGCTAGGCCACACGGGAAGATTTCAGGGAGATTCGTCACGCCCGCATCTAATCTCCCTGAATGGCTTGCTGGTATCTCGAACCCGCTAGCGCTAAAGTCTCCTGCGCCTATTCACACACGACAACACGTTTTTCAAAGTCGCTCGAAATTGCCTCGTGAGGTTCGAGATACCAGCAAGCCATTCAGGGAGATTAGTCGCCTCAAAGACGCGGCGATTAGTCGCCAGGCGACCAATCTCCCTGAATCTTCCCGTGTGGCCCTAGCCTTACACTTTTCCTTTGTTTACAAAATGTGATTGACTTGCATCTTAGCTGCAGGGTTCAGCAGAACATATTGGTTTTCTGTCATTTGACATACAGACTTGTGCAGCAGCAGATACGGCCAGAAAATGCTTCTTATAAGAACAGCTGCGCTGCAGTACCAAGTGCAACATCAGACACAGTTTGTTCTATTTGTAAATTAGCTTTCAACTGAAAACAAGTTACTCTGAGAATTACTCATGTATAGTAAGAGATAATGTACCCCCTACTGTAAATGATAAGGATATTAGAAGTCACTGAGGGGTTGTTCTGTGACCATATAAAGGCTGCAGAATCTTTAACATATTTTACATGAATTACACTTGTGAGAAAGGCAGCACTTTATGCACATCATTTTTTGCAGTTTTACCCCAATATATGAGCAAATGTGTACAAAACCATTGCATGTTTACAAGTGGGCTGCTTTGATTTTGTTTGCCCGGGCTGCTTTTTACCCCCAGTCCTGGCCTGGATAGGGGGACAGCAATATAATAAGGTGGGGAATGGGTGGCTGGTATATGTAGAAGACTAGGTTGGGACGTAGGGAAATAGGAAAGCTAAAATAGGAGGAAAATCTATATTGGCAAGATAGGAATATTTAAAAGATAATTATGTGAACATAGAAATAGTAATTAAGACAACTGGGAGGAATTAGAGAGGGTATGTATATGGATTTTTTTTTTTACTTTATATAGAATGGCTTTTTAAAGGAGACATATAATGTGAAAAACAAGCAGGTGCCCCCTGCATTATATTCATTTAAATATAGAAGGGAATTGCTTTAAAAAGTATTGAAAGTTTCTGCAAAAACCGTACTAGTCTCACCCATCTGTTCCACTTCCTGCTGCTTCCTTTCCCAGGCTGTGCAGGGGAGCCTGTTGCATTCAGCACACTGCACTGTAGCATAGGAACCAATCAGCAGCCAGGCTGACCTCATAGGGAACTGAAGCCTGTCTTTGTGTGTGTGACTGCAGAGTTGTGATTGGCTGTCCCACTCCTACTGTGCTTCTGGAAGGGATTGTAAGAACACACCCACCCTCATTTGAAACAGGGGCCTTTTTTGAGGATTAAATGAATTTGTAGCCCAAATTAACACCAAATATTATTTATTATTGACAGCAAGTTTAGGGGTTTTTCACGTATCCTTTATGCCTTTAACTATAAGCGACAGAAGGAGAAAAAGGAAATGGGTGTCTTTCCGCTGTACTTTCCATTGGGTGGGGGGATTCATTCTATAACTATGTCAAAGTAGAAAACATAGAGAGGAGGAAGCTAACTACAGCATAATGTAATTCTCTCTTGTTAAAAAAAAATATAGTTCCAAAAGGAAGTGAAAATGAAAGTGAATAGACAATGGTAGAAGTAGTGGGGTTGTGTGTGCTGGTGTTGTAACTTGTGTGTGTGCTTGTGTTGTAACTTGTATGTGCTGGTGTTGTAACTTGTGTGTGTGCTTGTGTTGTAACTTGTGTGTGCTTGTGTTGTAACTTCTGTGTATGCTTGTGTTGTAACTTGTGTGTGCTGGTGTTGTAACTTGTGTGTGTGCTTGTGTTGTAACTTGTGTGTGCTGGTGTTGTAACTTGTGTGTGTGCTTGTGTTGTAACTTGTATGTGCTGGTGTTGTAACTTGTGTGTGTGCTTGTGTTGTAACTTGTATGTGCTGGTGTTGTAACTTGTGTGTGTGCTTGTGTTGTAACTTGTGTGTGCTGGTGTCGTAACTTGTGTGTGCTGGTGTCGTAACTTGTGTGTGCTGGTGTCGTAACTTGTGTGTGCTGGTGTCGTAACTTGTGTGTGCTGGTGTTGTAACTTGTGTGTGCTGGTGTTGTAACTTGTGTGTGCTGGTGTTGTAACTTGTGTGTGCTGGTGTTGTAACTTGTGTGTGCTGGTGTCGTAACTTGTGTGTGCTGGTGTCGTAACTTGTGTGTGCTGGTGTTGTAAATTGTGTGTGCTGGTGTTGTAACTTGTGTGTGCTGGTGTTGTAACTTGTGTGTGCTGGTGTTGTAACTTGTGTGTGCTGGTGTTGTAACTTGTGTGTGCTGGTGTTGTAACTTGTGTGCTGGTGTTGTAACTTGTGTGTGCTGGTGTTGTAACTTGTGTGTGCTAGTATTGTAACTTGTGTGTGCTGGTGGCGTAACTTGTGTGTGCTGGTGGCGTAACTTGTGTGTGCTGGTGTTGTAAATTGTGTGTGCTGGTGTTGTAACTTGTGTGTGCTGGTGTTGTAACTTGTGTGTGCTGGTGTTGTAACTTGTGTGTGCTGGTGTCGTAACTTGTGTGTTCTGGTGTTATAACTTGTGTGTGCTGGTGTTGTAACTTGTGTGTGCTGGTGTCGTAACTTGTGTGTGCTGGTGGCGTAACTTGTGTGTGCTGGTGTTGTAACTTGTGTGTGCTGGTGTTGTAACTTGTGCTGGTGTTGTAACTTGTGTGTGCTGGTGTCGTAACTTGTGTGTGCTGGTGTCGTAACTTGTGTGTGCTGGTGTCGTGACTTGTGTGTGCTGGTGTTGTAACTTGTGTGTGCTGGTGTTGTAACTTGTGTGTGCTGGTGTTGTAACTTGTGTGTGCTGGTGTCGTAACTTGTGTGTGCTGGTGTTGTAACTTGTGTGTGCTGGTGTTGTAACTTGTATGTGCTGGTGTTGTAACTTGTGTGTGTGCTGGTGTTGTAACTTGTGTGTGCTGGTGTCGTAACTTGTGTGTGCTGGTGGCGTAACTTGTGTGTGCTGGTGTTGTAACTTGTGTGTGCTGGTGTTGTAACTTGTGCTGGTGTTGTAACTTGTGTGTGCTGGTGTCGTAACTTGTGTGTGCTGGTGTCGTAACTTGTGTGTGCTGGTGTCGTAACTTGTGTGTGCTGGTGTTGTAACTTGTGTGTGCTGGTGTTGTAACTTGTGTGTGCTGGTGTTGTAACTTGTGTGTGCTGGTGTTGTAACTTGTGTGTGCTGGTGTTGTAACTTGTGTGTGCTGGTGTCGTAGCTTGTGTGTGCTGGTGTCGTAGCTTGTGTGTGCTGGTGTCGTAACTTGTGTGTGCTGGTGTTGTAAATTGTGTGTGCTGGTGTTGTAACTTGTGTGTGCTGGTGTCGTAACTTGTGTGTGCTGGTGTTGTAACTTGTGTGTGCTGGTGTTGTAACTTGTGTGTGCTGGTGTTGTAACTTGTGTGTGCTGGTGTTGTAACTTGTGTGTGCTGGTGTTGCAACTTGTGTGTGCTGGTGTTGTAACTTGTGTGTGCTGGTGTCGTAACTTGTGTGTGCTGGTGTTGTAAATTGTGTGTGCTGGTGTCGTAACTTGTGTGTACTGGTATTGTAACTTCTGTGTGCTGGTGGCGTAACTTGTGTGTGCTGGTGGCGTAACTTGTGTGTGCTGGTGTTGTAACTTGTGTGTGCTGGTGTCGTAACTTGTGTGTGCTGGTGTCGTAACTTGTGTGTGCTGGTGGCGTAACTTGTGTGTGCTAGTATTGTAACTTGTGTGTGCTGGTGGCGTAACTTGTGTGTGCTGGTGGCGTAACTTGTGTGTGCTTGTGTTGTAACTTGTGTGTGCTGGTGTCGTAACTTGTGTGTGCTGGTGTTGTAACTTGTGTGTGCTGGTGTTGTAACTTGTGTGTGCTGGTGTTGTAACTTGTGTGTGCTGGTGTTGTAACTTGTGTGTGCTGGTGTTGTAACTTGTGTGTGCTGGTGGCGTAACTTGTGTGTGCTAGTATTATAACTTGTGTGTGCTGGTGGCGTAACTTGTGTGTGCTGGTGGCGTAATTTGTGTGTGCTGGTGTTGTAACTTGTGTGTGCTGGTGTTGTAACTTGTGTGTGCTGGTGGCGTAACTTGTGTGTGCTAGTATTGTAACTTGTGTGTGCTGGTGGCGTAACTTGTGTGTGCTGGTGTCGTAACTTGTGTGTGCTGGTGTTGTAACGTGTGTGCTGGTGTTGTAACTTGTGTGTGCTGGTGGCGTAACTTGTGTGTGCTAGTATTGTAACTTGTGTGTGCTGGTGGCGTAACTTGTGTGTGCTTGTGGCGTAACTTGTGTGTGCTGGTGTTGTAACTTGTGTGTGCTGGTGTCGTAACTTGTGTGTGCTGGTGTTGTAACTTGTGTGTGCTGGTGTTGTAACTTGTGTGTGCTGGTGTCGTAACTTGTGTGTGCTGGTGTCGTAACTTGTGTGTGCTGGTGTTGTAACTTGTGTGTGCTGGTGTTGTAACTTGTGTGTGCTGGTGTCGTAACTTGTGTGTGCTGGTGTCGTAACTTGTGTGTGCTGGTGTTGTAAATTGTGTGTGCTGGTGTTGTAACTTGTGTGTGCTGGTGTTGTAACTTGTGTGAGCTGGTGTTGTAACTTGTGTGTGCTGGTGTTGTAACTTGTGTGTGCTGGTGTTGTAACTTGTGTGTGCTGGTGGCGTAACTTGTGTGTGCTAGTATCGTAACTTGTGTGTGCTGGTGTCGTAACTTGTGTGTGCTGGTGTTGTAACTTGTGTGTGCTGGTGTTGTAACTTGTGTGTGCTGGTGTTGTAACTTGTGTGTGCTGGTGTTGTAACTTGTGTGTGCTGGTGGCGTAACTTGTGTGTGCTAGTATCGTAACTTGTGTGTGCTGGTGTCGTAACTTGTGTGTGCTGGTGTTGTAACTTGTGTGTGCTAGTATCGTAACTTGTGTGTGCTGGTGTCGTAACTTGTGTGTGCTGGTGTTGTAACTTGTGTGTGCTGGTGTTGTAACTTGTGTGTGCTGGTGTTGTAACTTGTGTGTGCTGGTGTTGTAACTTGTGTGTGCTGGTGTTGTAACTTGTGTGTGCTAGTATTGTAACTTGTGTGTGCTGGTGGCGTAACTTGTGTGTGCTGGTGGCGTAACTTGTGTGTGCTGGTGTTGTAACTTGTGTGTGCTGGTGTCGTAACTTGTGTGTGCTGGTGTCGTAACTTGTGTGTGCTGGTGGCGTAACTTGTGTGTGCTAGTATTGTAACTTGTGTGTGCTGGTGGCGTAACTTGTGTGTGCTGATGTTGTAACTTGTGTGTGCTGGTGTTGTAACTTGTGTGTGCTGGTGGCGTAACTTGTGTGTGCTGGTGTTGTAACTTGTGTGTGCTGGTGTCGTAACTTGTGTGTGCTGATGTTGTAACTTGTGTGTGCTGGTGTTGTAACTTGTGTGTGCTGGTGTCGTAACTTGTGTGTGCTGGTGTTGTAACTTGTGTGTGCTGGTGTTGTAACTTGTGTGTGCTGGTGTTGTAACTTGTGTGTGCTGGTGGCGTAACTTGTGTGTGCTGGTGTTGTAACTTGTGTGTGCTGGTGTCGTAACTTGTGTGTGCTGGTGTCGTAACTTGTGTGTGCTGGTGTTGTAACTTGTGTGTGCTGGTGTTGTAACTTGTGTGTGCTGGTGTTGTAACTTGTGTGTGCTGGTGGCGTAACTTGTGTGTGCTAGTATTGTAACTTGTGTGTGCTGGTGGCGTAACTTGTGTGTGCTGATGTTGTAACTTGTGTGTGCTGGTGTTGTAACTTGTGTGTGCTGGTGGCGTAACTTGTGTGTGCTGGTGTTGTAACTTGTGTGTGCTGGTGTCGTAACTTGTGTGTGCTGATGTTGTAACTTGTGTGTGCTGGTGTTGTAACTTGTGTGTGCTGGTGTCGTAACTTGTGTGTGCTGGTGTTGTAACTTGTGTGTGCTGGTGTTGTAACTTGTGTGTGCTGGTGTTGTAACTTGTGTGTGCTGGTGGCGTAACTTGTGTGTGCTGGTGTTGTAACTTGTGTGTGCTGGTGTCGTAACTTGTGTGTGCTGGTGTCGTAACTTGTGTGTGCTGGTGTTGTAACTTGTGTGTGCTGGTGTTGTAACTTGTGTGTGCTGGTGTTGTAACTTGTGTGTGCTGGTGGCGTAACTTGTGTGTGCTAGTATTGTAACTTGTGTGTGCTGGTGTTGTAACTTGTGTGTGCTGGTGTCGTAACTTGTGTGTGCTGGTGTCGTAACTTGTGTGTGCTGGTGGCGTAACTTGTGTGTGCTAGTATTGTAACTTGTGTGTGCTGGTGGCGTAACTTGTGTGTGCTGGTGGCGTAACTTGTGTGTGCTGGTGTTGTAACTTGTGTGTGCTGGTGTCGTAACTTGTGTGTGCTGGTGTTGTAACTTGTGTGTGCTGGTGTTGTAACTTGTGTGTGCTGGTGTCGTAACTTGTGTGTGCTGGTGTTGTAAATTGTGTGTGCTGGTGTTGTAACTTGTGTGTGCTGGTGTTGTAACTTGTGTGTGCTGGTGTCGTAACTTGTGTGTGCTGGTGTTGTAACGTGTGTGCTGGTGTTGTAACTTGTGTGTGCTGGTGGCGTAACTTGTGTGTGCTAGTATTGTAACTTGTGTGTGCTGGTGGCGTAACTTGTGTGTGCTGGTGGCGTAACTTGTGTGTGCTGGTGTTGTAACTTGTGTGTGCTGGTGTCGTAACTTGTGTGTGCTGGTGTTGTAACTTGTGTGTGCTGGTGTTGTAACTTGTGTGTGCTGGTGTCGTAACTTGTGTGTGCTGGTGTCGTAACTTGTGTGTGCTGGTGTCGTAACTTGTGTGTGCTGGTGTTGTAACTTGTGTGTGCTGGTGTCGTAACTTGTGTGTGCTGGTGTCGTAACTTGTGTGTGCTGGTGTTGTAAATTGTGTGTGCTGGTGTTGTAACTTGTGTGTGCTGGTGTTGTAACTTGTGTGTGCTGGTGTTGTAACTTGTGTGTGCTGGTGTTGTAACTTGTGTGTGCTGGTGTTGTAACTTGTGTGTGCTGGTGGCGTAACTTGTGTGTGCTAGTATTGTAACTTGTGTGTGCTGGTGTCGTAACTTGTGTGTGCTGGTGTTGTAACTTGTGTGTGCTGGTGTTGTAACTTGTGTGTGCTGGTGTTGTAACTTGTGTGTTCTGGTGTTGTAACTTGTGTGTGCTGGTGTTGTAACTTGTGTGTGCTGGTGGCGTAACTTGTGTGTGCTAGTATTGTAACTTGTGTGTGCTGGTGGCGTAACTTGTGTGTGCTGGTGGCGTAACTTGTGTGTGCTGGTGTTGTAACTTGTGTGTGCTGGTGTCGTAACTTGTGTGTGCTGGTGTCGTAACTTGTGTGTGCTGGTGGCGTAACTTGTGTGTGCTAGTATTGTAACTTGTGTGTGCTGGTGGCGTAACTTGTGTGTGCTGGTGTTGTAACTTGTGTGTGCTGGTGTCGTAACTTGTGTGTGCTGGTGTTGTAACTTGTGTGTGCTGGTGTTGTAACTTGTGTGTGCTGGTGTTGTAACTTGTGTGTGCTGGTGTCGTAACTTGTGTGTGCTGGTGTTGTAACTTGTGTGTGCTGGTGTTGTAACTTGTGTGTGCTGGTGTCGTAACTTGTGTGTGCTGGTGTTGTAACTTGTGTGTGCTGGTGTCGTAACTTGTGTGTGCTGGTGTCGTAACTTGTGTGTGCTGGTGTTGTAAATTGTGTGTGCTGGTGTTGTAACTTGTGTGTGCTGGTGTTGTAACTTGTGTGTGCTGGTGTCGTAACTTGTGTGTGCTGGTGTTGTAACTTGTGTGTGCTGGTGTTGTAACTTGTGTGTGCTGGTGTTGTAACTTGTGTGTGCTGGTGGCGTAACTTGTGTGTGCTAGTATTGTAACTTGTGTGTGCTGGTGTCGTAACTTGTGTGTGCTGGTGTCGTAACTTGTGTGTGCTGGTGTCGTAACTTGTGTGTGCTGGTGTTGTAACTTGTGTGTGCTGGTGTTGTAACTTGTGTGTGCTGGTGTTGTAACTTGTGTGTGCTGGTGTCGTAACTTGTGTGTGCTGGTGGCGTAACTTGTGTGTGCTAGTATTGTAACTTGTGTGTGCTGGTGGCGTAACTTGTGTGTGCTGGTGGCGTAACTTGTGTGTGCTGGTGTTGTAACTTGTGTGTGCTGGTGTTGTAACTTGTGTGTGCTGGTGTCGTAACTTGTGTGTGCTGGTGTTGTAACTTGTGTGTGCTGGTGTTGTAACTTGTGTGTGCTGGTGTTGTAACTTGTGTGTGCTGGTGTCGTAACTTGTGTGTGCTGGTGTTGTAAATTGTGTGTGCTGGTGTTGTAACTTGTGTGTGCTGGTGTTGTAACTTGTGTGTGCTGGTGTTGTAACTTGTGTGTGCTGGTGTTGTAACTTGTGTGTGCTGGTGTTGTAACTTGTGTGTGCTGGTGGCGTAACTTGTGTGTGCTAGTATTGTAACTTGTGTGTGCTGGTGTCGTAACTTGTGTGTGCTGGTGTTGTAACTTGTGTGTGCTGGTGTTGTAACTTGTGTGTGCTGGTGTTGTAACTTGTGTGTGCTGGTGTTGTAACTTGTGTGTGCTGGTGTTGTAACTTGTGTGTGCTGGTGTTGTAACTTGTGTGTGCTGGTGGCGTAACTTGTGTGTGCTAGTATTGTAACTTGTGTGTGCTGGTGGCGTAACTTGTGTGTGCTGGTGGCGTAACTTGTGTGTGCTGGTGTTGTAACTTGTGTGTGCTGGTGTTGTAACTTGTGTGTGCTGGTGTTGTAACTTGTGTGTGCTGGTGTTGTAACTTGTGTGTGCTGGTGTTGTAACTTGTGTGTGCTGGTGTTGTAACTTGTGTGTGCTGGTGTCGTAACTTGTGTGTGCTGGTGTTGTAAATTGTGTGTGCTGGTGTTGTAACTTGTGTGTGCTGGTGTTGTAACTTGTGTGTGCTGGTGTTGTAACTTGTGTGTGCTGGTGTTGTAACTTGTGTGTGCTGGTGTTGTAACTTGTATGTGCAGGTGTTGTAACTTGTGTGTGCTGGTGTTGTAACTTGTATGTGCAGGTGTTGTAACTTGTGTGTGCTGGTGTTGTAACTTGTATGTGCAGGTGTTGTAACTTGTGTGTGCTGGTGTCGTAACTTGTGTGTGCTGGTGTTGTAAATTGTGTGTGCTGGTGTTGTAACTTGTGTGTGCTGGTGTTGTAACTTGTGTGTGCTGGTGTTGTAACTTGTGTGTGCTGGTGTTGTAACTTGTGTGTGCTGGTGTTGTAACTTGTGTGCAAATGCTCAAGCTTAAAGGAAACACTGCTTGGCTTTATTTGCCCAGTAACTACAGCTGTTTCAGTGAGTTCTTGGCAGGGCTATATGTTTTAAAGGAATTGTTCAGTATAAAAATAAAAACTGGGTAAATAGATAGGCTGTGCCCAATCAGTGACTTGACGGGGGCCACATGGGTCATATCTGTTGCTTTTGAATATGAGCTGAATGCTGAGGATCAATTGAAAACTCACTGAACAGTTATGTCCCATGCGGCCTCCCTTATAGTCACTGACTAAAGCTGGCCATAGACTTAAAGATCCGCTCGTTTGGCGACATCGCCAAACGAGCGGATCTTTCCCCGATATGCCACTAAACTGCGTGGCTATATCGGGGGTAATTCGAACGTTCGGCCGTATGGCCGAACGATCGAATTACGATGCGCCAAGCGGCTCCGACGGGTCGGTCGGGTAAATATCCAACCTTCCCGATCGATATCGTGGGCAGATATCGATCGGAATGACCCGTCGGAAGCCGCAATACACGGGCAGATAAGCTGTCAAATCGGTCCAAACGACCGATATCGGCAGCTTTATCTGCCCGTGTATGGCCACCTTAACTCAGAGTTAGAGAGCTGAAAATCAGGAAGCCTATCTATTAACCTAGTTTTATTTTTACATTGAACTGTGCCTTTAAAGGAGAAGGAAAGGCAATTTACATTGAGGGTGCCAAAAGTTAGTCAAACCCAAGTGATCGTATTTACTTACCTGACACCACGGGTGGTTGCTCCTATCAACAGACATCTGCACCGGCCCAGGGTTCCTCCAGCGAGCACCACGTAACGATTGGTCTGCTTCTTCTTCGATTTTTAAATTTCTAGGGGCAGACGAATGCACAGTAGAAATAAATATTCAGCTTTTTCGTTAATGTTCATCTCTTCGCTCTACTGCGCATGTGCAGCCGCAAGAAGACAGAGGAACTCGCAAAAGGATCGGTTCGTAGTGCTCACTGGTATAACCACGGGCCGGTGCGGTTTTCTGTTGATAGCAGCACCGGCCTGCGGTGTCATGTAAGTAAATACAATAATTTGGGGGTACCAAAAGTTAGGTGTTATTGCCATTCTTTCTCCTTTAAAACCAGGAAATCGAGCCTGGGACGAAAGAATAAAGTTTCACCCTGGTGTCACAGTAATGTGATTGTAACGCTGCCCTAAAAATACACAATATTCTTATTCACCCCCTGACAGTCACAGGATCCAGAAGTGGACAAATCTCTGCAGAATTGATCATATTAGATATCAGGATTATGCAACAGGTCTTTTACCTATAAGGGCAATGGCACACAGAAGATTTGTCGCCCGCCTTCCATCACATTTTCCCAGAGATTAAGCTGAATTAGCGGAGGAATGGGCGGGAATGCAGATGGGTGGAGAGTGGGCAGGGGGCCAAGTGTGCCAAGGCCCCTTCCAAGATTTTCTTTGGCGGGGGGCTTGGCTCCGAATAGTTACACCACTGCCCAGGGGACGGGGGACCTGTATCTCAGGGTCTGCTGCACAGAAATGCCCCCAGCCACTTTGAAGCCTAAAAATCAAGCGAGGAATAGCTTTTTGGGACGGGGAGGGAAACAAAAATGGCTAGCTATGCATATGATTAATTTCCTAACTCTCGCACCTCTCATGGTTTTCTCCCTATTGGTGTCTTTGTGTTGTCCATTGCCCTTATATTTTCACGCCTCTTCTAGTGTCTCCGTATCACTCCAGTCATTGGTTTGCACTTCAGAATCTTATTCTTCTAGTCTGTGTTTAGGCATTGGGCAACCTGCTGGGGGCACAGGAATAGTATGTAGGGTCATGATGAAGCCTCTATTATACACTGCCTTACACATGTGCCTGTATATAGAAGAAAAACCTAGGGTTTTAGGCCAAACATCCTATTTCCAAGGTCCCATAAATCTTCTGATAACATACAGGATATCATGAGCAGGACCTTGGAAAGGGAATATCAGCTGCGCTATGTCTTTCCTTTATCCTTTTTCCTTTAATTACAGGGACAGATTTTCTGAAGGTCACTTTCACTGTGGAGGGTCATACAAGGGACACGCTATGGGTTACTGGATCAGTGCTAACATGGAGCTATTCTAGATAAATAATTAGTGAGTTTTTCACTTAAGCACCACACTGAGAACAGTGAGAAGACCCAGGGCAAAACAAGTTCCAACCTATGCTGTAGACCTGCAAAATCTGGGAGTTCCACATCAACAGGTTTGCAGGTTGGGCACTACTAATATAATTCATTTCGGCACCATCTTGTCCTACTGTCACCATCTGGGCTATTGTTGCCATTTGGCCCTGCTATACCTGCTATCCTTCATTCTTCTTCCTAAACTAAACTACTGCCTTGCAGGACAACACTATACTATAACTGGGCAGTTACCCCTAAAGACAAACCACTGGATTAATACACAGTGCAATATTACCCACTCAGGACTCAGGACAATCATTGGAGCCCTACAGATTGGAGCTCATTGGGAGCTCATTGGGCTCCATGTCCTACTCTATTCAACATAAACTTTAGACATATGGTGGATATAATGGAAAGGAGATGCTGGACTGAGCACCTTCATTTTGCAGATACTGTATGTTTGTGGCCCCTACAAAACTTCTTATTTTAGGGTAGTGCAAAGGATGAATTTATCCTTCAGCATCTGGGAGTCCTATTTGTCCCTTGGAGGACAAATATAGTTAATTCAAAACTTATAGCCCTGATCATTTCATTTTTACCATCACATAGTACTTTCCAACCACACCCCCAATTACAAGATCTTCTGCTCAGCAACCAGGCTTCAGCCTTTCTCTTCAATATGTTCCCTTCCCCATTCACCCTCATCAGATGGTCCTTTTGGTTGCTGTTGACCAAGTAACCATCTCACTTTCATATACCCTCTCCTTCTCCATAATCATCAGTAGCCTTTTCTTGCATAAAAATCACCCACAACCTGCACCCATAGATTGCTCAGGAGCACCCAGGGTGATTAAACTGAGAGCACAGAGGGGTCAGAGGGAATGTGTTAAAGTCATGTATATATGTATATTTTTATTTGTATAGCGCTCCTTGAGGGCAAAACACTGTACGGCAAAATGAAGATGAAATCCTCTTGTGTCAGGGAGCAATGGTGCACATAGGGTACATTTTACTGTGTAAAGTAAATAAATGGTTATTATTATCCTCAATTTATATAGTGCTGACATATACATCACTCACATCAATCCTTGGCTTGTGGAGTTTACCAGCTAAGGTCACTATTACATCTACATCACATACACTATGGTCAATTCCTTCAAGAGCCAATTTAATTGCCTGTATATTTGTATGGAAATCGTAGTCCCTGGAGAAACCCCACTGTAATAGATACTATTATTGAGCCTTATGGCACAGCTAATATCAAGAACATGTTTACTTTATGGCTGGGGCATGTCCAGAATAATGCACTGGCAAGGATTCTCAGAGACTCTGGTATTCTGATTTATCTTGCCCAAAGAGCCAAGTGATCCAGATCTTCTTCCAGAACCTGGGTATGGATCCAACTCCTACATTTTGCCATATATTTATCCACCCCAACCTACTGTTCAAAATATCCCTTTCTGTTTCTATTCCTGATTCCTGCCTGCTTATGGATGACATCACTTCCAGTTCTATGATGTCACATTTGTGTTTTAGGGCAGGTGGATGATGATACAGGCCAGTAAGTTTGACATCCTTGGTGGGCAAATTATGGTTATATGTTTGTTAAGGGATCACATTCAAAATGTTGTCCTAGTGAATGACATTATGAACATTAATCAGCATGGCTTTAAGAAGGATAAGACAAATTTGATGGCTTTTTATGATGAGGTCAGTAAGATGCTGGACAGCCGGCGGAGGACTGGATGTGATCTATTTGGATTTTGCTAAAATCCCCCACAAACGACTGCCAAGGTCTGTTGGACTTAATGTATTCATTTGCATATGGATAGGAAACTGGCTACAGGATCGGGTACAGAGGTGGTTGTTAATGGGACATTCTCTGCTTGAAATCAAGTTCTAAGTGGGGTCCCCCAGGGCTCAGTATTGGGTCCACTTTTATTTAACTTGTTCATTAATGACTTAGGGGAGTGTTGTAAGTTATGTATCAGTGTTTGCAGATGATACAAAACTATCCAGCCTAATAAATTCCATCCAGAATGTGGCACTTGCAACAAGTACATTAGAGGACATTATAGACAAATGGCAGGGGACCTTTTTACCCATAAAGTGGAGGCCTCCCCTTCAGACTAAAAGAAAAGAACTTTCATTTGAACGTAAGGGGTTCTTCACAGTCAGGACAGTGAGGTTGTGGAATGCACTGCCGGGTGATGTTGTGATGCTGATTCAGTTAATGACTATAAGAGGGACTTGGATTATTTTTTGGACAGACATAATATCAAAGGCTATTGTGATACTAAGCTCTATAGTTAGTATAGATATGGGTATATAGAATTTAATTAAAAGTAGAGAGGGGTGTATGTATGGATGCTGGGTTTTCATTTGGAGGGGTTGAACTTGATGGACTTTGTCTTTTTTCAACCCAATTTAACTATGTAACTATGGGGCAAATTCACTAAGATGCGAAGTGCCAGGCGCAACTTCGCTGCACTTCGCCGCACTTCGCCAGGCGTATTTTCGCCAGCGCTCCGCAAATTCACTAAAATCCGAAGTTGCGCACAGGGGTAGCGTTAGTTTGCGAAGTTGCGCTAGCGTTAATTCGACAAGCGAAGCGAAGTTTCGCTTGCGATGGTTAATTAGCATACGGCGCGAAATTCAAATTTCAATGGAGGAACACGTATCAGCACTACAAATGCTTAGAAAACCTTCAAATCAGCAAATATAAATTTTATTTTGCCCTACACATGTGCCCACTGTCTAGGTAAGTTGCCATGAGTCAGGAAATGTAGGGGGGAAGGAGGGGAGCCCCAAAAATTTTTTCGATCTTTTTCAGCCTATCACCCATCATGTAGAAAACACGCCAGCGTTTTTTGGGACTTAGAAAAAAATTTGACTTTTTTGGAAACAATCCCTATCTACTCTATTGCGCTTCGCCAGGTCTGAGGTGGCGAAGGAAGTCTAGCGTAAAAGGTAGCGTTCAGTACACTGCGCAAGTTAGTGAATTTGCGTAGTTACATCGCAAGCGAAAATTCGCCAGCGTTCGTTAGTGAATTTGCGAAGTACCGAAAATGCCAAATGCTAGCGAATTGACGTTAGCGTTCGGCGCTTCGGCGCTTAGTGAATTTGCGCCTATGTAACAGGATCTTGACAAACTGGCAATCTGGTGTAAAGTCATGCACCTGGGATGTAAAAATATCCACTTACACCCTTAATGGGACTGCACTAGGCAAATCCATTATGGAAAAGGACCTTGGAGTCCTTGTAGATGATAAACTGTAGCAAGCAATGCCAGTCAGCAGCATCAAGGGCAAATAAGGTCTTGAGCTGTATTAAAAGGGGCATAGAGTCAAGGGAGGAGGGGGTCATTCTTCCACTGTATAGAGCACTGGTAAGGCCCCATCTAGAATATGCCGTACAGTTTTGGTCTCCATCACTCAAACAGGAGATTATTGTATTAGAGAGGGTACAGAGAAGGGCAACTAAGCTTTTAAAAGGTATGGAAAATCTTAGCTATGAGGACAGACTGGCCAAATTGGGGATGTTCACTCTGGAGGAGGAGCTTAAGGGGTGATATGATAACTATGTATAAATATATAAGGGAATTGTATAATTATCTCTCTAATGCTTTATTTAGGAAACAGTCTTTCCATCACACACAAGGTCATCCATTCTGATTAGAAGAAAAGAGGTTCTGGCTAAATATTGGGAAGGGGTTTGTTACAGTGAGAGCTGTGAAGATGTGGAATTGTCTCCCTGAATCAGTGGTACAGGCTGATACATTAGATAGCTTTAAGAAGGGTTTGGATGGTGTTTAGCAAGTGAGGGAATACAGGGATATGGGAGATAGCTCATAGTACAAGTTGATCCAGGGACTGGTCCCATTGCCATTTTGAAGTCAGGAAGGATTTTTCCCCCTCTGAGGCAAATTGGAGAGGCTTCAATGTGGGTTTGCCTTCCTCTGGATCAACTAGCAGTTAGGCAGGTTATATATAGAGTTAAAAGGGTGAACTTGATGAATGTGTGTCTTTTCTCAACCTAACTTACTATGTTACTATGATAGGTTGTTGGCAAAGCTACTGTGGATTGGATAGCGGGTCAAAGCAGGAAAAAATTGGATCTGCTGAGTGGATCCAGGTTGGATCATTAGACCTGCTTAGGTCTCTAGCCTATTAACGATATATTGACAGCACCCAAGGGCTGCAGAAAAGATTCTAGGGAAATAGAGAGATGAACAGGGAGAAATAGAGAAAACTAATGCCTTAGTCTCAGGTACAGTGAGCAACAATGGCACTAGGTGAAAAGAGAGGGGAGATCATGGTAGCTTGTTACCATCCAAACCCCAAATTCTTTTCTGATCGAGAGTCCATATGGCTGATTTCTGTGAATCTCTAACCAAGCCAGAGGGACATGCCCCAGTTCCAAAGGCAGTCACAATGCATTAGTTATATCAAAAGATATATGTCCCAAGGCTTCTTTATAGTAAAAATAAATTATTTAAATTATAGGAACTATGTGATAAGATACAAAGGAAGTAGAGTTTATCCCCTTGATAGGTTTTAAAAGAAAATGGGTGGGATTACCTGGGTTTAAATTCTGTGTTCAATATGCTACTGACAGAGACACCTATGAATAAGTGCCTGAGGGTATGAAATGCGTAAGGTAGGCCATGTGGGGTCAGTATGTCCCAAAAACTTTTTTAATGTGAATATTAATAAATAATTTATTTTTACTATAAAGAAGCCTTGGGGCATATATCTTTTGATATAACCATCCAAACCCCCCCCCCATCCTAAGTCCTAAAAAGGTTACAAATATAAAAGCATCAGTGCACCCTATGTCACCCTATGCCATGTCGTGCTGTGCCCCATTTGTATCAGGGCCCTTAATCACAGAAAAGAACCTACAGATTCCTCTAAGTTTAATGAGCTGTTTTCCAGCTTTAATATCCCAATATGGAACCTGGGCCCAATCTCTTTGGTTTCCAAAGTTCCATGTTTTGTAGTTCTTCCCCCAAGTGTTGAGATTTCTTAATGCTTCCTGGCAGAATCCGAGCGGGCAGTTATAAAGAGCCTGGGGAGATAAAAACAAAGCCAGCACGTGTTCTTGCAAATCCCAGATCAGCAGTTAACCCTGAAAAGGAAACAGTTAGTTAAGAAAGGCTTTGTTACAATATCTACTGTCTCTCACATTTGTCCAGTATAAAACTAACAGGGCTGAATGGTCAAACAGCAGCCCCTGCCTTGTTCTATGACCAGAAACAAATCATTCATTTGGACACTGGACTTTCCCAGCAACTCATTAAGGTGCAAAATCATGCCCTGAAGCCATAGTACTGGCAGATTCAGTAGATTGTTTTAAAAAAAAAGGGTCCCTTCTTACAGTAGCAAGCAAGAAAATAAAAGTTAAAGGGGAACCGTCACCCAAAAAAATGATTGAAAATCCAATTTTATCACATTAGTCAAGCAAAATGAACTTTAATTACACAATATAAATTATTTGAATCTTGTTTCCTTCAGTATGGGAACTCATAATTATAACAAGCAGGCAGGAGCCATATTGTGGACACTGTTATTAAGGCAAGTTTTCCGTCATCTCAGAATCCCAGAATGGGGGGACCTGATGTCCATCCCCATGCCCTGGATACACAATTAAACGGTGAAGGGAACGGGAGAATGTGGGAAGAGCAGTGACCTCTAGTTAGTGCTGAATGGAAATTGAAAGTAATTGTCTGCCCTGCCTCTATCCCTAAGGCATAGAGGAGGGGCAGACAATATTTGATTGACAGCTTATATTTTTAAATGAGTTTACAACAGCTATGAAAGCTTTAATTAAAAATAGAAATTGGATTTCAAGTTTAATTTGAAAAGTACTTTTATAATACAGATTTTTGTTTCTGGGTGACAGGTCCACTTTAAAGAGGACCTGTCACCTTGAGACATGAGTAATATATAGCTTTCCCTCCTTAGTTAAATCCTTTAGTCAGCTGTTTTTGTCTATATCCTAAACAGATTAGAAAATATCCTATATGTAAAAAGTGTTTCATAGGCGCTGCCATCTTGAAACAGGACCCCTTTGTGTTTTGTGTGTGGGCTGAGCCAAACTGCCAAATCTCATGCATGTCTAGTCATAGAGTATACTCTGTGATAGCAAAATGTAGGGCTATGGCAAGCAACTGAGGCACTGTGTCTTCCTAAAGACATACATATGATAGATAGAGAGATAGATAGACATAGATAGAGAGATAAATAGACAGAGAGATAGAGATAGAGACAGAGAGAGACAGAGAGAGACAGAGAGACAGAGAGAGACAGAGAGACAGATAGAGACAGATAGAGACAGATAGAGACAGATAGAGAGAGATAGAGAGAGACAGAGAGATAGAGATATAGATAAAGCGATAGAGAGCGAGATAGATAGAGAGATAAAGAGAAAGAGAGAGAGATAGTGTGATTAAAATGTGACTAAGGAGAAGGAGGAAAGAAAGTCTCTAACCTCATAAGTTACCTAGAAATTATAGTTTCTGCTAGATATGCAATATACTGTATGAACTATAGTTTCTAATATATATATATATATATATATATATATATATATATATATATATGTGTATGTATAGAGAAAGATGATAGAACTCGCACTCGCAAGGTCAAAAAGTGTTTATTTCAAACAAAAAAACGACTAACGTTTCGGCTTGCACTCAAGCCTTTCTCAACGTGAATTTGCAGTCTCACACCAAACATTTAAACCCAAATGTGGCGGGAAACAGTGTAGTGTGACGTCACAGTGACAAAAATTGGGGATTTTCCATTAGAAAGTGGGTATATACAAAAGCAAAATAAAACAAGAACGTGACTTATACAAATATGAAAGCTAAATAGACTCAAGACGGTATTAGCAACAACAGCGTAACATAAGTAACAAGTGTGTAACAATGTTTAGCAGTATATATAAAGTTTCAATAACACAAATACATTGTAGTAGCAGCTCCGGATGTAAGCCTCAGCACTACAGGCATATGACAAAAGTCCAAGTAGGGACTTTAGCTAAACCGCTAGACGCGTCATGCGGCTGTAAGCAGCTTAATAACCGTCAGAAGTAGTGTGCGGTTGCCATGCAGTCCGTGCATAGCAACCCACCTCCTACACCAATCAATCCATTGTAGGGATATAGACACAGTGACCCCAAGTTATCCACAGTATATAGATAAAACGTACGTACGCTGTGATCAGCGGTATCATCACCGAGACTTGCTGCTGTGCATGGTCACACTCCACCGGTGGTTATAGAAACCGTATAGGTAGGACCCCTCAATCGGGTACCCCAGATCTACTCTGGTGGCTAGGCAGGTTGCTAGGTAAGCATGAAACGCGTTAGGCGCTACAAGGGGATTTTCTAATGTTTTTTTAATACTTTGATGTAATAAACTTTATCTTTTTACTTATAAGAATGCTTTGGATAATTATTTAAGTGCATAGAACAGAGCAAGAGACAGGGAACCCTATCTTGACCAGTCTAATATGTACTACATACAGTGACACAGCGCTGGTGCCCCATTAGCATTTTGTATAAAGTGTGAACAGGAGAACAATGTGGGCAGTTTCAGTCTGGGTCTCAGGTGTGAACAGTACAGGACTGTGGGGGTGTGAACAATAGAGGTGTCAAAAGTGTGAACAATGCAGGGGGATCACAGGTGTGAATTTGAGGCCAGTTAATCTCTGTAGTGATACCATTTAAAATTTACACATGGTAAGCAGAAACAGCAGGTAGGTGGGGAGCCACACAATCGGGGGGGGGCAGTTGGATAGCCCTATTCTAATTTATAACAAAAACACCACTTAGCTCTTATCTCCAGAGGCACTAGTGCTGCCCTTGTGCGGATACCAAATAGGAATTTATAGTTTTAGAACTTTTAAGGGTGGTGGCAGATGGGGAGATTAGTCTCCCAGCAACAAATTTCCTCTCCTGCGGGCATCTAATCTCCCCAAAATGCCTTCCCACTGGCAAGAATCCGAATCGCCGGTGGGATGGCATTTGTATCGCTTCGTTTTCTGAAGTCGCCTGAAGATGCCTCACGAGGAAACTTCAAGACGACTTTGGAAAACCGAAGCAATCTGTATGCCATCCTGCAGCAATTCGCATTCTTGCCATTTCGGGGAGATTAGTTGCTGGGTGACTAATGTGTGACACCACCCTAAAAGATAAGTAAACCTTAAAAATAAGTGAATACAAAATTGATGAGGGTGCTATTATAAGAACTTTTGCAATGTACAGTCATTATTTTATTTTTTTTTTAATTCCAAGATTTTAAAGGATTTGTGTACTATTAACATGAATGAATCTTTACATTTCATTATTTTTAAGGTTTACTTATCCTTTAGGGTGGTGGCAGAGGTAAAGAGGTAAAGTAATCTCCCGTAAATGCCTTCCCACCAACGATTATCGTAACTAGAGGCATGTGGGTTCCAGTGCATATTTTGAGATATTCCTACTATCCAGGATCCAGTTTCCATTGGTGCCTGAAACCCTTAGACATCTGCCCTCTAGTGATGTGTGGGTCAGGGAAAACTCACCCAGCACCCAAACCTAATCCTCAAAATGTCGCCATTGTAGGACCTGCACCCAACCTGTACCCACATTTTCTCGCTCTGAACACTATTACTTTGTGCTCCTCTGGTTCCAAGGTAGTGAATCTTCCAGAGGAATAGAAACATGTACTTCTCCAGTCTGACCCACACCCCTAACCCACAATGGCTGGCCAAATTTCAACCCAAACCCGCCCAACCGGTTGTCAACCCCTTCAGTCACTGCTGGTTTTGGGTCAACCCTCACATCACTACTGACCACCCATATCTCTCAACAATTGCATAATTAAAGATCAAATAGCCCCCAGTCCAGTACAGCAAGTTAAGGTGGCCATACACATAGACAATCGCTCGTTTGGCAATGTCACCAAAGGAGCGGATCTCTCCCCGATTTGCCCACATTGAGGTGAGTGATATCGGGCTGATCTGATCATTTTCTCCAGTAATCTGTGTAACTGCCATTTAGGTATAACTCACTGTCAGTTTCTGATTGAGCTTATCAGCACCTGCCCAGCAGCATGAAGTAATGACTATTCTTTCCTGTGCAAATATTTCTCCATTCCAAAAACTTGACACGCACTCAACCGTTTATTCTGGAAACCACACGACTGATGAAACAGAAGGAAAGAGCATCAGGATTCCCAAGAGATGGTCCACTTAGAAAGAGCAACAGTCCGATGATTGCACAGAATTTCTGGCACAAATAGGCCAAGTCCTGTTTTCCTGTTGCTATTAAGTAGATATAGGGGAAGCTCGATGTGGAGATTATAATTGTTTCATTCTACTCTCCTGAGATACATCAACTCCAGCTTGGGAGTGGTTATCTTATATGCATGATGCCAAATTCATACCAGTATATATCCTTAGAATGTACTTTTAGCATGTTGTAAACAACAGTATACTAAGTCGTGTTGCTGCTTATCTAGTTGCTAAGGCTTAATTTCCCTATCAACCACCATGTAGTCTTGACATCTGATTGGAAGACGAAGATTAGAGGACCTGAACAGAATCAACTAAAAAAAGACAATAAAATATAAGTCTCACAGCCAATCTTTTTTTTTTTTATTTGGTTGTCGGGGTCAGAGACAAGAGCTTCAACAAAGATGCAGAATGAGAATAATCAAAAAGTAAAGTAAAACAAGACCATTTGAAAAGTTACTTTAAATAGGTCTGTCTACAACATACTAAAAGTATAGAATCGTGGCCATAAAGGAACTTGTATAAAATGTGCTCTGTCCTTCCTTTAACTTTACGTTTTCCTATTTTCTTTATTTCTATTATTCGGGACTAATTATTATGCTTTTCATTTGTACTCGGTCACCCTCCTCTTTTCTTTTATTCATGGCTATGTTCCGTAGTTTGACAATCTGGCATTTCATATGTGATTCTGTTACTAGGGTCCCACTTACCCTGGCATCGAGGCAGTGGTTGGAATGACAGACTGGAAGATGAATAGGAGAGATTTCCCATTATTGCAAAGTCAGATAATGAATGTAATGCTCCTGAGATAACTGCTTTAAACATGGACCATATCATCTTAGAGAAGGTGGGGGTGGTGTTGATCACTAACATTCCCTGGCAACGGCATAGCAGTTTCCGTTCAATAAGAGGCTCCCTAAACATACAAATCTGTTGCTACACAATAAAATGGTTTCTCATTTGTATTTTGATTCTGCTTCCCAATGTTCCTCACTAGAAAAGAAAATAATTTTTAAGACAATCTTCTAATCTGCCATAGCCAGCCATGCCTCCCAATCTACCCATTAACCCCATCCTTATATTGGCGTGGTCGGTTAATAAATACTGTACAACCTAAATAGAAGATATAGAAATTAGGGATGCACCGAATCCAGGATTCGGTTCGGGATTCGGCCAGGATTCGGCCTTTTTCAGCAGGATTCGGATTCGGCCGAATCCTTCTGCCCGGCCGAACCGAATCCGAATCCTAATTTGCATATGCAAATTAGGGGCAGGGAGGGAAATTGCGTGACTTTTTGTCAGAAAACAAGGAAGTAAAAAATGTTTTCCCCTTCCCACCCCTAATTTGCATATGCAAATTAGGGTTCGGATTCGGTTCGGTATTCGGCTGAATCCTTCGTGAAGGATTCGGGGGTTCGGCCGAATCCAAAAAAGTGGATTCGGTGCATCCCTAATAGAAATAGAAGTTATTTCTAGCAAAAGAAACCTTTCTCAGCTTCAGGTTTGGAGCCCTCTGTCCCCTACACTAATCACTCACTAGTGGAACATGTTCTTTTTTAGAATATATTAATAATATATTGCTTTTCTGCTTGAACTAGTCTCACTAAATATTCATTTCAGTTTCAGCCTGCCAACCCTCTGCCCCCACCCCATGCCACATCATATTCATATTTACAGGAATACTTTCCAAACTATTACTGTTTCCACCACAATATCCTGAATATAATTATGATTAAAAAGAAGTCAATGTAAAAATGCCGCATATCCCCTCCTCAAAGTAATAAACTTTGTAATGCTGGGAAACTCAAGATCTCTAATAGGATTAGAGGTTGCAAAAAAACCATCAAGCTTAAATATTTAGCAGTTGGCATGTAACACCTTATTGGAGAAACTGTGAGTTCTTTCCTGCACGCTGGTTTATCTACAATGGGAACTGGAAGGCCAAGCTTGACCTCCGGTTAATTTGGGACAGTTCTTGAATGCCCAATGACTCAGCCAATGTAATTGTTATTTGTGTATTATCCATTAGGTGAGTAAAACAGAAGAAAAAAGCCAAATGGCCTGTAAGAACGAGGAAGGAAACCTTCTTGATGAGATCATTATAACTGCTCAAGGTTCTGGACATTTTGTTCAGTTCAAGTCCTTTTGATCTGCAGGCCATGGACTTTTTGTAACAAGCAATGATTGCAACCTCAACCTCACATCAGCCCTCATGAGCATCTAGTTCTTCTGTGAACCAGTCATTCTCAGCAGCTAAATGGGAATTTAATGGCCAACAGTTGCAGTAACTATGTATGTTAGTTGAGTACTTGTGTCACATTTTTGCCACCACGCATTTGGAATGTTCACAGGTTTAGAGCAGATGTTAGTGGACCCTTCATCTTGCACTGGAGACACAATAGGACCCAGAGCTTTTCAGACTGTGACTGTAATAAAAGTACCTGGTGGTCTAGCGATGCGGCGGCGTGGACGGCCGCCGCGCTCCTTCTTCTTCCTCCTCCCAGTGCTCTTAAAGGTGCAGGCGCACTGGCGTGATTGCGCCAGTGCGTTCTGGCGCGAAAACGCACGTTCTGGGGCGTGGAATTCTTGCCCTATAAAAGGCCCATTCAGACTGCTGACTGATGCCCGTGATAGAACTTGTTTCTTGTGGTTCCTGAGCCTTGTGCATTTGATCTGTTCTGAATCTAGTCTGTTTGATTACCCGTGTTTGACCCAGCCTGTTCCTGACTATTCTGCATTCTGTATCCTGACCCTCGCCTGCCTACGACAACTCTTCCTGCTTAACCTCTTGATTGACAACCCGGTTTGACCCTTGCCTGCCTGACGATTCTTGATATCTGCCTGCCTCGACCCAGCCTGTCTGACGATTCTGTTGCCTGCTCCATTTGTACCGTGACCTTCGGCCCAAAAGAGTCTGCTAATAGCCGTGCCCCTTTGCTAGCCAGAACATCTTGCCTTGTACCCCTCGTTAAGTCCAGGTGGCACCCAAGTAAGCTGAGGGCTCCTCCCGAAGCCCAACGGTGGTCACACTACTGGTGAAGCCGAGCCGAGACCAGGGTGCTTGGCATTTGTTCTGGTATCGGGTGCCGGACGTGACAGTGATCTAAGGGAAATAAATGTATGTTCCTTAAAGCTTGTTTCTTACAGAAGATTCCAAACATAAGTGTGTTTGCCAGTACAATTCTGCACTACCAGTGTAAAGTCTGAATGTTCATTCTGTGTTTGTTTTGATTCTTGCATGGTCTCCATCTTGTTCCATAGCCAAAAACAAAGAGGTAGAATAACTGTAGGCTCCACTGAATAGGGAAAAGGAGAATTAAGAGATGTTTAATTGCCTTAAAGGAAAACTATACCCCCCAAACAATGTAGGTTTCTATTAAAAGATACTGAGTAAAACAGCTCATGTGTAAAACCCTGCTTCATGTAAATGAACCATTATCATAATAATATACTTTTTTAGTAGTATGTGCCATTGGGTAATCATAAATAGAAAATTGCCATTTTAAAAAATAAGGGCCGCCCCCTGAGATCTTAAGATTCACTGTGCACACATACAAACCACATGTAAGGTCACATGAGCCAATTAACAGACAGAGTTCTGCCTTTTGCTTCCTCACTTCTTCCTGTTACAGTTAGTGTTGTAGTATTTCTGGTCAGGTGATCTCTGAGGCAGCACAGATAGAGTCACGAAATGGTGGTTCAAGGCAAGAGATGTAAAAGGGCAATATTTATGTAAATATATATTCCAGTTTGGTAAGATTCTTTAATATGTCATTCAATTTGATATAAACTATCTGTTGCTTAAGTATTGATTTTTGGGGTATAGTGTTCCTTTAAGGGTGGGGGGCAGGCCATGCTGCACTACTGGATTAGCTGAAGCAGCATTGAGAGAAGCCAAAAACCAAAAAAGTTGCCGCAAGAAACCAAATGCTGCTGCAGGAAGCCACACACAGCTGCAAGAAGCCAAAAGTTGCCAAATGGAGCCAGAAGCTGCTGAATGGAGCCAAAACCCGCCAAAGAAGAGGAGAAGCCGCTAAAAGGAGTGGATGTTGCCGAATGGAGCTGAAGATGAGGAGAATGAAGAAAACATTTAAAGGTAAATTCCACTGGCCACCAATGTTTTTTTAAAACAAACTTTTATGGGGCACCCTGGCCACCAAATAGCACTCAATAGTCCCACTGCAACTCTTCTAGTTCCATTGAGTAGGAGAATCAATATCTGCAAGCAGTTCCATAGTGCAGCACTGGCTCTTTCTGAAAGCACAAGATCAGGCACAATGACCTGAGATGGAGCCTACACACCAATATTACAACTAAAATACACTTGCTGGTTCAGGAATAACATTTAATATTGTAGAGTGAATTATTTGCAGTGTACACAGTGTCATTCAGAAATAAAAATCATGACAGAATCCCTTTAAGATTCCATTGTTCTCTTACTATCATGCAACAACTTTTCTTATCTATCCGATACACTCCTCACCTTGCCTTACCTTACCTTAAAGGGATACTGTCATGGGAAAACAAGTTTTTTTTCCCAAAACGCATCAGTTAAAGGGATACTGTCATGGGAAAAAATGTTTTTTTTCAAAATGAATCAGTTAATAGTGCTGCTCCAGCAGAATTCTGCACTGAAATCCATTTCTCAAAAGAGCAAACAGATTTTTTATATTCAATTTTGAAATCTGACATGGGGCTAGACATATTGTCAATTTCCCAGCTGCCCCAAGTCATGTGACTTGTGCTCTGATAAACTTCTCACTCTTTACTGCTGTACTACAAGTTGGAGTGATATCAACCCTCCCTTTTCCCCCCAGCAGCCAATCAAAAGAACAATGGGAAGGTAACAGATAACAGGTCCCTAACACAGATAACAGCTGCCTGGTAGATCTAAGAACAACACTCAATAGTAAAAACCCATGTCCCACTGAGACACATTCAGTTACATTGAGAAGGAAAAACAGCAGCCTGCCAGAAAGCATTTCTCTCCTAAAGTGCAGGCACAAGTCACATGACCAGGGGCAGCTGGGAAATTGACAAAATATCTAGCCCCATGTCAGATTTCAAAATTGAATATAAAAAAATCTGTTTGCTCTTTTGAGAAATGGATTTCAGTGGCGAATTCTGCTGGAGTAGCACTATTAACTGATGTGTTTTTAAAAAAACATGTTTTCCCATGACAGTATCCCTTTAATAGTGCTGCTCCAGCAGAATTCTGCACTGAAATCCATTTTTCAAAAGAGCAAACAGATTTTTATATATTTAATTTTGAAATCTGACATGGGGCTAGACATATTATCAATTTCCCAGCAGGCCCCAATCATGTGACTTGTGCTCTGATAAACATAATTCTGCTGGGGCAGCACTACTAACTGATGTGGTTTGGGAAAAACATGTTTTCCCATGACAGTATCCCTTTAAGTGTTGCCTAGTATTATGAAACTCTTCAAATCAATTCTCCAGCATTTAGCTTTGATCAGTCTACTACAAGTTAGTAAATGAAAGCAAGTCCCGATGGGCTGCTATTGGCAACTGCACTTGTGTTTTAAAAATATACAGTAGATAACTTATACCTCGAAATGAACGCTGTCTTTCCATTTACTCACGTTGTCTATTAAAATGACCACCAATAACATTTAACGTGTGTATGACGGGAACTCACACATGTCCCATGGGTTGGAATTTTTTTATCCTGTGACTTAACCTAACTCACTGCCCATGCTGCATCCAACCAGCCCAAAGCCCTCTTCCACCATCACCAAAGGGAAGGGACCCTGCTTGAAGTTTGACCTGTCTGAACTCCATCTAGGGCCCAAACCAGCCTAACTCACAGATTTCAGGTCAGCCACCCAATTACTACTGGAAGGGTGGTAACAGACGAGGCTACTGGGGGAGTTTAGTCACCCAGCGACAAATTGCCTCTTCCTCAGGCGACTAATCTCCCCAAAATGCCTTCCCGACGGCTATAATGTAAATCGCCGGTGGGATGTTACTTCGTTTTCCGAAGTTGCCTTAACGAGGAAACTTTGGCCGACTTTGGAAGAAAGAGGCGATTTGTTGATGGGTGACTAATCTCCTACAGTAGTCTTGTCTGCCACCACCCTAAGAGGAGTTCAGTTCTGTTACAGATTGAGCTACAGACAGCCGGAAATCATCCACTATGAACTAGCAAATGCTCCTTATTTTACAAACAGGAATTTCCAACAGGCCATTTCCCATACATCATGCCTTTAATCTTCTCTGAAAGACAGCTATTTCCTAGGATTTTGGCACATGAAGTGTTATTTCCTTATTCCAGCCTAAACCGTATTTTCCACGTTGTTTGCTTAGTGAAGCCGATTCCTGTACAGTAAATAAATAAGCAACGCTAGGAGGTCAGATACTAATAGATTAGTACCCAGTGACTCGCTCAGCCTCGGCAGCAGAGAAATACTTTATTATAGGAATAAAATGTATATGGTAGAGAATGGAGGGGGTCCATCTGCTGATGCTGCTTAGCCGGTCACTAAAAAAGAACTGGAATTCTGGATGGAAAAATTGTGGGTATAAAACATTTGAATTTGCATGTGTGTTTTTCGGACATATTATAAATATCTTCAGTCGAGGGCCAGAAACTGTCAGGTGATAATGAAATTATGAGAAATGCAAGAGGAATAATGACGCAACGTTTCCTGTATCCTTTAGTTAACCCTCAAGCTGCTTTCATCTGTTTGTATGTGTAGGTTACCAGCAAGAAAAGAATAGGACCTGTGAGTTTGTGTTTGTTTCCTGGTATTTCCATGGCAGCGAGAGTGGGAGACGTCTGACACAGGAAACAATACGAGTCCCAGGCGACAGCTCAGAGGCCCATCTTAATGATCCACAAATATCTCAGTTTCAGTAGCCATGTTTTCAAGGAATCCTTATCAGATCCTAAATTCACTTCCGCCTTTCTTTCCTCCTCTTCCCCTTTTCCTGGGCAATGTGGACGACCCTCCAATGAGAAATAACATTGCAGGTCAAGTGGGAAGATTAGGGGGTGATTTAATAAAATCCGAATTTATCTCATATTTTATTAAAAAAAAACTAATTTGTTGATAAAATAACCCAAATGAATCTGATGGCGGAAAAACTCACTAAAATGACTCAAAACCCTGAATCGCTTGAATTTTTCAGGTTTTTCCCCAGAATTGCTTGATTTTTCAAACAAAATAACTACAAAAACTTAAAACTGATATAGGTGCCTCTTCCATTGACTTATACTAGGGATGCACCAAATCCAGGATTCGGTTTGGGATTCGGCCAGGATCGCGTGACTTTTTGTCACAAAACAAGAAAGTAAAAATGTTTTCCCTTTCCCACCCCTAATTTGTATATGCAAATTAGGATTCGTATTCAGTTCGGTATTCAGCCGAATCTCTTGTAAAGGATTCGGGGGTTCGGCCAAATCTATAATTGTGGATTCGGTGCATTCCTAACTTATACAGAACCTTAACAGGTCTGAGATGGCGGATTTTCAGATTTGGGCTTTTTGCAGCAGCGGGTATAATAAATCTCTAAAAATTTGAGTTTTTTTCCATGAAAAATTTACGTTTTTGTCCCAAAAAGCCCGACCAGATAAATTTGAGTTTTTGAATTTGAAACCAACTGAACTGAAAAAATGGTTGGAAGGTGAACAATCCCTTTACTGTTTAACCTTTCCAGCGTTGGTCCTCATCTCTACATAAGTTAACAGACTGGATTTCAGCTCAGCCCCTTTAGGGTACAAGGGTCGCCAGATACTAAAATATCTCTATAAAACAGAACACAAAATGGATGGCGCCAATAGCGTAGATTATAATAAAATAATGTTGGAGATGGTTATTTGCACAAAGTATACTCACTCCAAAGTTCCTAAATTGTACACATCCAACCAGCCAAAATCAAACCTCCAATCTGTATTTCTAGTATATAAACCAGCCCCTTCCTCCAATGCACACCTTAACTTACTTGTAGCACAATCAGGGGAGAACAGCAGGGAAGCGACAGTGGGGGTGCGAGGACAGAGGGCAATCGAGTAGCAGGTCTGGCTTGGCAGGACCCACGTTTTTTCCCCGGTGTCCTGATGGCCCAGTCCGACCCTGCCAATAATGATGCCAATAATTTTACACCACCTCAAAGTCTGGATGAATTACGGCTGAAGATCGGATGAATTAAGACATCCAAGTGTTCCTGGTGTGAAAAATGGTATAAAAATCTATTAGAAGTGGTGGCTAGAGATGGCGCGAACTGTTCGCCGGCGAACTTGTTCGCGCGAACATCGGGTGTTCGCGCTCGCCGGAAGTTCGCGAACGTCGCGCGACGTTCGCCATTTTGGGTTCGCCATTGTTGGCGCTTTTTTTTGCCCTCTCAACCCAGACCAGCAGGTACATGGCAGCCAATCAGGAAGCTCTCCCCTGGACCACTCCCCTTCCCTATAAAAACCGAAGCCCTGCAGCGTTTTTTTCACTCTGCCTGTGTGTGCTGAAGAGATAGTGTAGGGAGAGAGCTGCTGCCTGTTAGTGATTTCAGGGACAGTTGAAAGTTTGCTGGCTAGTAATCGTGTTGATACTGCTCTGTTATTGGAGGGACAGAAGTCTGCAGGGGTTTGAGGGACATTTAAGCTTAGGTAGCTTTGCTGGCTAGTAATCTACCTTCTACTGCAGTGCTCTGTATGTAGCTGCAGTGGGCAGCTGTCCTGCTTCTGATCTCATCTGCTGACTGCTGCAATAACAGTAGTCCTTGTAAGGACTGCTTTTATTTATTTTTTTGTTGTTTTACTACTACTACTACTACTACTACTACTACTACTACTACTACTATAAGAGCCCAGTGCTATTAGTCTAGCAGTGTTGGGGAGTGGGACTGGTGTGCTAATCTGCTGCTCCTAGTAGTTCAGCAGCACCAACTGTAATTTTTTTTTTTTAATATTCATTTTTTTTTTATTTTACTTTTTTTTATTTTACTATCGCTGTAGTAGTGTATAAGTTGACCTTTTAGGCATTATTTGCCCTGTAGGCATTTTTTGCCCAGTGTGTTATTCAACCAACAGCCATCTAGCTGTGTGACCTTGTTCACATTCTGTCTAAATATCCATAATATTACCGTCTCCAGAAAAAACACCGGAGTGACTTTTTTCAAGCAGCCATAATAAATTTTACGTAATCCGTATCCATCGCTGTAGTAGTGTATAAGTTGACCTTTTAGGCATTATTTGCCCTGTAGGCATTTTTTGCCCAGTGTGTTATTCAACCAACAGCCATCTAGCTGTGTGACCTTGTTCACATTCTGTCTAAATATCCATAATATTACCGTCTCCAGAAAAAACACCGGAGTGACTTTTTTCAAGCAGCCATAATAAATTTTACGTAATCCGTATCCATCGCTGTAGTAGTGTATAAGTTGACCTTTTAGGCATTATTTGCCCTGTAGGCATTTTTTGCCCAGTGTGTTATTCAACCAACAGCCATCTAGCTGTGTGACCTTGTTCACATTCTGTCTAAATATCCATAATATTACCGTCTCCAGAAAAAACACCGGAGTGACTTTTCAAGCAGCCATAATAAATTTTACGTAATCCGTATCCATCGCTGTAGTAGTGTATAAGTTGACCTTTTAGGCATTATTTGCCCTGTAGGCATTTTTTGCCCAGTGTGTTATTCAACCAACAGCCATCTAGCTGTGTGACCTTGTTCACATTCTGTCTAAATATCCATAATATTACCGTCTCCAGAAAAAACACCGGAGTGACTTTTTTCAAGCAGCCATAATAAATTTTACGTAATCCGTATCCATCGCTGTAGTAGTGTATAAGTTGACCTTTTAGGCATTATTTGCCCTGTAGGCATTTTTTGCCCAGTGTGTTATTCAACCAACAGCCATCTAGCTGTGTGACCTTGTTCACATTCTGTCTAAATATCCATAATATTACCGTCTCCAGAAAAAACACCGGAGTGACTTTTTTCAAGCAGCCATAATAAATTTTACGTAATCCGTATCCATCGCTGTAGTAGTGTATAAGTTGACCTTTTAGGCATTATTTGCCCTGTAGGCATTTTTTGCCCAGTGTGTTATTCAACCAACAGCCATCTAGCTGTGTGACCTTGTTCACATTCTGTCTAAATATCCATAATATTACCGTCTCCAGAAAAAACACCGGAGTGACTTTTCAAGCAGCCATAATAAATTTTACGTAATCCGTATCCATCGCTGTAGTAGTGTATAAGTTGACCTTTTAGGCATTATTTGCCCTGTAGGCATTTTTTGCCCAGTGTGTTATTCAACCAACAGCCATCTAGCTGTGTGACCTTGTTCACATTCTGTCTAAATATCCATAATATTACCGTCTCCAGAAAAAACACCGGAGTGACTTTTTTCAAGCAGCCATAATAAATTTTACGTAATCCGTATCCATCGCTGTAGTAGTGTATAAGTTGACCTTTTAGGCATTATTTGCCCTGTAGGCATTTTTTGCCCAGTGTGTTATTCAACCAACAGCCATCTAGCTGTGTGACCTTGTTCACATTCTGTCTAAATATCCATAATATTACCGTCTCCAGAAAAAACACCGGAGTGACTTTTTTCAAGCAGCCATAATATATTTTACGTAATCCGTATCCACCGCTGTAGTAGTGTATACGTTGATCTTGTGGGCATTATTTGCACAGTGTTTTCTTCAAACCGCCATCTAGCTGTGTGAGCTTGTTCACATTTTGTCTAAATATTGATAATATTATCGTCTCTAGAAAAACCACTTGAGTTACTTTTTTTCAAGCAGCATTCTTATATTTTACGTAATCCGTATCCACCGCTGTGTATACGTTGACCTTGTGGGCATTATTTGCACAGTGTTTTCTTCAAACCGCCATCTAGCTGTGTGAGCTTGTTCACATTTTGTCTAAATATTGATAATATTATCGTCTCTAGAAAAACCACTTGAGTTACTTTTTTTCAAGCAGCATTCTGATATTTTACGTAATCCGTATCCACCGCTGTGTATACGTTGACCTTGTGGGCATTATTTGCACAGTGTTTTCTTCAAACCGCCATCTAGCTGTGTGAGCTTGTTCACATTTTGTCTAAATATTGATAATATTATCGTCTCTAGAAAAACCACTTGAGTTACTTTTTTTCAAGCAGCATTCTGATATTTTACGTAATCCGTATCCACCGCTGTGTATACGTTGACCTTGTAGGCATTATTTGCACAGTGTTTTCTTCAAACCGCCATCTAGCTGTGTGAGCTTGTTCACATTTTGTCTAAATATTGATAATATTATCGTCTCTAGAAAAACCACTTGAGTTACTTTTTTTCAAGCAGCATTCTTATATTTTACGTAATCCGTATCCACCGCTGTGTATACGTTGACCTTGTGGGCATTATTTGCACAGTGTTTTCTTCAAACCGCCATCTAGCTGTGTGAGCTTGTTCACATTTTGTCTAAATATTGATAATATTATCGTCTCTAGAAAAACCACTTGAGTTACTGTTTTTTCAAGCAGCATTCTTATATTTTACGTAATCCGTATCCACCGCTGTGTATACGTTGACCTTGTGGGCATTATTTGCACAGTGTTTTCTTCAAACCGCCATCTAGCTGTGTGAGCTTGTTCACATTTTGTCTAAATATTGATAATATTATCGTCTCTAGAAAAACCACTTGAGTTACTGTTTTTTCAAGCAGCATTCTGATATTTTACGTAATCCGTATCCACCGCTGTGTATACGTTGACCTTGTAGGCATTATTTGCACAGTGTTTTCTTCAAACCGCCATCTAGCTGTGTGAGCTTGTTCACATTTTGTCTAAATATTGATAATATTATCGTCTCTAGAAAAACCACTTGAGTTACTTTTTTTCAAGCAGCATTCTGATATTTTACGTAATCCGTATCCACCGCTGTGTATACGTTGACCTTGTAGGCATTATTTGCACAGTGTTTTCTTCAAACCGCCATCTAGCTGTGTGTATTATCGTTTCCAGAAAAACCAACTGAGTTTTTGTTGTTGTTGTTTTTTTAAAAATAATGCCAGGCAAAGGCAGGCCGCCACGCAGAGGCCGTGCTAGGGGCCGTGCTGCTATGCAATCCTGTGGCCCTAGCAAATTGCCCAGTTTTAAAAAGCCAATGACCCTGAACTCCCAAAATGCTGAAGAGGTAGTTGACTGGCTTACACAGCACACCCCATCCTCTACCGTTTCTAACTTTACCACAACATCCTCCTCATCCTCCACTGCTATGGCCACCCCACGTAACACTTCCTCCACCACCGGTGCCCCTTCTTCACTGGAGTCAGAGGAGTTATTTTCCCATGAGTTTCTTGAACTGAGTAATGCGCAACCATTATTGGCAGAAGAAGATGAAGGAGATGAGGACGTTACACCAGATTTAATTCTGGCAGAGAACACGACAGAGATGGACATAATGATGAGTGATGAGGAGGAGGTCCCCGCTGCTGCTTCCTTCTGTGATGTGTCAGAAGAAATTGATGCATCTGAGGAGAATGATGATGAGGAGATTGATGTTTTGTGGGTGCCTAGTAGAAGAGAGCAAGAGGAGGGTAGTTCAGATGGAGAGACGGAGAGTCAGAGAGGCAGTAGGAGAATAAGACTTAGAAGAAGCAGGGAGGACAGCCCGCAGGGATCAGTAGGGCAACAACATGTATCGGCACCTGTGTTCAGCCGGCCAACGCACCCGCCATTGCCGCCAATGCCGCCAACTTCTACTGTTACCGCCAGATCGCACACTTCCAAAAAGTCAGCAGTGTGGGATTTTTTTAATGTGTGTGCCTCTGACAAAAGCATTGTAATTTGCAATGAGTGCAGTCAGAAACTGAGCCTTGGTAAGCCCAACAGCCACATAGGTACAACTTCTATGCGAAGGCACATGAGCGGCAAGCACAAAGCACTTTGGGAGCAACACCTCAAAGGCAACAGGCAAACTAAAAGCCACACTCCTTCTGGTCCAGCATCTTACTGCTCTACCTCTGCTCTCCTTGACCCATCTGAACCACCCTCCACTCCGCCTTCCACCTTGACCACCTGTTCCCATTCCCAGTCATCTGCCACCAGCCAAGTTTCTGTGAAGGCCATGTTTGAGCGTAAGAAGCCAATGTCTGACTGTCACCCCCTTGCCCGGCGTCTGACAGCTGGCTTGTCTGCACTCTTAGCCCGCCAGCTTTTACCATACCAGCTGGTGGACTCTGAGGCCTTCCGCAAATTTGTAGCAATTGGGACACCGCAGTGGAAGGTACCCAGCCGCAATTTTTTTTCTAAAAAGGGAATACCACACCTGTACCAACATGTGCAGAGCCAAGTTACCGCATCTCTGTCACTTAGTGTTGGGCCAAAGGTCCATATGACTACTGACGCATGGTCCTCCAAGCATGGTCAGGGCAGGTATGTCACCTACACTGCCCACTGGGTGAACTTGGTAATGGCTGGGAATGGGAAGCAGGGAATGGGTAGCTCAACAACAACAACAACAGTGGAGTTGGTGTAACCGCCACGGATTGCACGCGGTTCTGCCACCACCTCTACTCCTCCATCGCTCTCTACCTCGTCTTCTTCCTCTTCTTCTTCTTACTCTGCTGCTGGGTCCTCCTTCTCCTCCTCCACACCTGTGCACCCCCAGCTCCCCCTAGGCTATTCGACGTGCCAGGTACGCCGTTGTCACGCTGTCTTGGGGATGACGTGCCTGGAAAGCAAAAACCATACCGGATCTGTACTCCTGTCATCTCTGCAGTCACAGGCCGATCGGTGGCTGACCCCACACCAACTGCAGATCGGAAAAGTGGTGTGTGACAATGGAAGCAATCTGTTGGCAGCGTTGAGACTGGGAAATTTAACACATGTGCCCTGCATGGCACATGTGTTAAATTTAATAGTCCAACGTTTTGTCTCCAAGTACCCAGGATTCCAGGACGTTCTCACCCAGTCCAGAAAGGTGTCGGCCCATTTCAGACGTTCCTACACAGCCATGGCACGCCTTGCTGACATTCAGCAGCGCTACAACATGCCAGTCAGGCGTTTGATTTCTGACAGCCAGACTCGCTGGAATTCAACGCTCCTTATGTTGGAACGTCTGCTGCAACAACAAAGGGCCGTCAACGAGTACCTTTTTGAACTGGGTGGTAGGACTGGATCTGCAGAGCTGGGGATTTTTTTCCCCCGTTACTGGGTGCTTATGCGCGATGCCTGCAGGCTCATGCGACCTTTTGAAGAGGTGACAAATATGGTCAGTCGCACCGAAGGCACCATCAGCGACCTAATACCCTTCGCTTTCTTCCTGGAGCGTGCCGTGCGACGAGTGACAGATGAGGCTGTAGACCAGCGTGACGAGGAGCTGGAAGCGCACGATTTATGGTCGGAATCACCAGAACGAACCCAGGCACCTGCTGCAACGCAGGGAGAGGTGCCAGAAGTGGAGTCAGAGGAGGAAGGTGGCTTTGTGGAGGAGGAGGAGGAGGACCAACAGGAGCAGGCTTCCCAGGGGGCTAGTGGTGACCTTTTGGGGACCCCTGGTCTTGTACGTGGCTGGGGGGAGGAGACCGTGGATGATGCAGTCCTTGATAATGAGGAAGCGGAGATGGATAGCTCTGCATCCAACCTTGTGAGAATGGGGTCTTTCATGCTGTCATGCCTGTTGAAGGACCCCCGTATCAAGAGGCTTAAGGAGAAGGACCTGTACTGGGTCGCAACGCTACTAGACCCTCGGTACAAGCATAAAGTGGCAGAAATGTTACCAACATACCACAAGTCCGAAAAGATGCGGCATTTACAAACCAGCCTGCAAAACATGTTGTACAATGCTTTTAAGTGTGATGTCACTTCAGGAACTCATCAACATTCCAGGGGCAGAGGTGCCAGTAATCCTGCCACGAGCACACCTGCAAGGACAAAGCCCTTTGGCCGGTCTGTAACATCAGACATGCAAATGTTTTTCTGTCCAAGGCAGCGCCACAACCCTTCTGGATCCACCCTCAAAGAACGCCTCGACCGGCAGGTAGCGGACTACCTGGCATTAACTGCAGATATCGACACTCTGAGGAGCGATGAACCCCTGGACTACTGGGTGCGCAGGCTTGATCTGTGGCCAGAGCTGTCACAATTTGCCATGAACCTCTTGTCTTGCCCAGCCTCAAGTGTGCTCTCAGAAAGGACCTTCAGTGCAGCAGGAGGGATTGTAACTGAGAAGAGAACTCGCCTAGGTCACAAAAGTGTCGATTACCTGACCTTTATTAAAATGAATGAGGGGTGGATCTCGGAGGGTTACTGCACGCCGGAAGACTTGTTCTGACTTCTATGCAGCTGTCCTTCTCTTCAAGCCTCATGACTCCACACACAGCTGTCCTTTAGCGTCCTCCTCCCTCCGCCACCGTTACAAACTAGGGTGCAAACCCTACTGGTTTAATTTTTTCTGGCCTCTGTGCTTCAGTGGCTGCGTCCAAAAAAACGGGGCAAACAATGTCTACAAGGTCAACGTATGGCGAAAAATTACTATTTTCAGCATTTATATGGCATATTTTTTCTGGCAACTGTGCTTCAGTGGCTGCGTCCAAAAAAATGCATATTTTCTGCATTTATATGGCATAATTTTTCTGGCCTCTGTGCTTCAGTGGCTGCAACCAAAAAAATGCATATTTTCTGCATTTATATGGCATAATTTTTCTGGCCTCTGTGCTTCAGTGGCTGCAACCAAAAAAATGCATATTTTGTCCATTTATATGGCATAATTTTTCTAGCCTCTGTGCTTCAGTGGCTGCAACCAAAAAAATGCATATTTTCTGCATTTATATGGCATAATTGTTCTGGCCTCTGTGCTTCAGTGGCTGCAACCAAAAAAATGCATATTTTGTCCATTTATATGGCATAATTTTTCTAGCCTCTGTGCTTCAGTGGCTGCAACCAAAAAAATTCATATTTTCTCCATTTATATGGCATAATTTTTCTAGCCTCTGTGCTTCAGTGGCTGCAACCAAAAAAATGCATATTTTCTCCATTTATATGGCATAATTTTTCTGGCCTCTGTGCTTCAGTGGCTGCAACCAAAAAAATTTATATTTTCAGCATTTATATGGCATTATTTTTCTGGCAACTGTGCTTCAGTGGCTGCGACCAAAAAAATGACTATTTTCAGCATTTATATGGCATATTTTTTCTGGCCTCTGTGCTTCAGTGGCTGCGGCCAAAAAAACTGGGCAAACAATGCCTACAAGGTCAACGACGTTGACCTTGTAGGCATTGTTTGCCCAGTTTTTTTGGCCGCAGCCACTGAAGCACAGAGGCCAGAAAAAATATGCCACATAAATGCTGAAAATAGTCATTTTTTGCCATACGTTGACTCAACGTATATGGCAAAAAATGACTATTTTCAGCATTTATATGGCATATTTTTTCTGGCAACTGTGCTTCAGTGGCTGCGTCCAAAAAAACTGGGCAAACAATGTCTACAAGGTCAACGTATGGCGAAAAATTACTATTTTCAGCATTTATATGGCATATTTTTTCTGGCAACTGTGCTTCAGTGGCTGCGTCCAAAAAAAACTGGGCAAACAATGTCTACAAGGTCAACGTATGGCGAAAAATGACTATTTTCAGCATTTATATGGCATATTTTTTTTGGCAACTGTGCTTCAGTGGCTGCGTTCAAAAAAAACTGGGCAAACAATGTCTACAAGGTCAACGTATGGCGAAAAATTACTATTTTCAGCATTTATATGGCATATTTTTTCTGGCAACTGTGCTTCAGTGGCTGCGTCCAAAAAAACTGGGCAAACAATGCCTACAAGGTCAACGTATGGCAGTTGTTTAAAGAGAACAGTAGATTACTAGCCAGCAAAGCTACCTAAGCTAAAATGTCCCTCAAATCCCTGCAGACTTCTGTCCCTCCAATACAGAGCAGTATCAAGCAGATTACTAGCCAGCAAACTTACTATCATCTGTCCCTGAAATCACTAACAGCTCTCCCCCTACACTATCTCTTCCAAGCACACACAGGCAGATTTTTCAGATACATTTTTGCCCTTGATCCCCCTCTGGCATGCCACTGTCCAGGTCGTTGCACCCTTTAAACAACTTTAAAATCATTTTTCTGGCCAGAAATGTCTTTTTTAGATGTTAAAGTTCGCCTTCCCATTGAAGTCTATGGGGTTCGCGAACCGTTCGCGAACCGCTCGCATTTTTGCGCAAGTTCGCGAATATGTTCGCGAACTTTTTTTCCGACGTTCGCTACATCCCTAGTGGTGGCACAATTTCACTTTTTGCATCTTTTTCAAACTTACGCCTCTACTTTACGCCTGAATTTAACAAGTGCACCAAAATGTACCCGGTTTTGCACACTCAGGTCTCGATGGCTTGTTGTAATTCAATTGCTTTACACACCATCAGTATTATGTGGCTCGGTTTCCTTCTTTCATTTGTAAACCAATTGTTTCTAATGAAGGCTAATTTAAAGCAGTGGGTAATGGATTCTAGTAGCAGTGATGTCAGTGTGTATCTCGCAAACAGCACTTCATTTTATGGCCATATTAGGAGCGTTTCACTTCATTGTTAAAAATACCCTCCCTCCTGTGTTCCACATATGATTTTACTAAATTCTTGCCCGTGGAACCAGGCCAAGTAGTACTGAAACCTTAAACAATCCTACTGACCCAATGACTACTAGACCACCAAACTAATTCTGCCCCGCCCCCACTCTCTTGAGCGTCTGCTCTTGTGGTCACTCACCTGCTACTTTGTAGCCATGGAAACTGCAACCTCATCTGCAACTGCACTTTTCAACATAACCCTAGTTCCGGTCCTGCTTCCCCAATCTTCTCAGGTTCTCCATAACCTCCTCAAACCTGGGGAATAACAAATAATAAGCCCACTAAATATTAATAGTTGCAAAGTACTCCCACTGGAAGGCATGGGATGCCTGTTAATGGAAAATTAACATTAGAAGGTGAGCTATGACCCATTGTCTAGATCTACTAGTAGAGTAGAGTCAAGGAACGCTACGTTTGGTTTCTAAATGAATTTTACTGTGAGTTGTGCTTCAGTCTTTTCGGCACCAGTCCTGTAGTGACCTTACACTGGGAGGTAGGCAGTGATATCATGTATACAGCTTACAGAAAAGAAGAGCAACCTTGATTCCATTCTCTTTTCTTAAAGGGGTAGTTCACCTTTAAGCTAACTTTTAAGATGCTATAGAATGGACAATTCTATTCCAATTTTTAATTGGTCTTCATTATTTATTTTTTATATATTTATTTCATTATTTGCCTTCTTTTCCAGCTTTCAAAACTGGAAAAAAATCCTCTGTAAGGCAACAAATGTATTGTTATTGCTACTTTTTATTACTCCTCTTTCTATTCAGACCCTCTCCTATTCATCTTCCAGTCTCAAATCAATGCCTGGTTGCTAGGGTTAATTTGGAAATTGCAAACTGGAGAGCTGCTGAATAAAAAGCTAAATAACTTAAAAGCCACAAATAATAAAAAAAAAAAACAATTGCAATTTGTCTCAGAATATCCCTCTCTACATCATACTAAAAGTTAATTTAAAGGTGAATGACCCCTTTAAGAATCCGCTGAATAAGACACACTCACCCCGGGGGCTTCAGTCTGTTTTATTTCCATAATGAAAATCTACATGTGATTGGACGTCAGTAACTCAAAGAGAGAAGCCAGCGCCAGGCGAGACGGAAGGGGGTCGATCATTAAACCTAAGTATTCCAGCTATTCTGTTTTGGAAAATGATGAAGGCAAAGTTACCTCTAGAAATTATGTTAATAAATGAAATGAGAGCAGAGCAAGTTGTTGGATGGTTATAACTAAAACTGTGACTTATCCTGTCTAAATAAGATTTACAAAATATTGTGTTTTTGCCCTGCTCTGTTTTGCTTACATAGAACATTTTCCTGGAATGTGGAATTTGGTGACATTTTTAATTTTCTAGTCCAATGTTTTTTACGATATTTGTCAGTAAAATGCAGCGTATGCAACTGAAATGTGCAGAGTAAAAAGCTTTCTGCCGAACATTGAGAAATGGGATTTTCTACTCTTATTTTAATTATTTTATTACCCGCTTTCATTACACAACACCCCAAAGTGTTTTATGATAAATGGATTCTTTCTCTGTTCCTGTGTTTGACGGGAGATTTTCAGCAGTTTACACGGTACAGGACTACACCAATAAGAGTTTCCTGACACGCGGTGCTTCCTTGTGAATCCATTGTTTATGGAAAGTTTGTCTGGGGGGAAATAATAGAAATGTGCAGTCACATCCCAGTGTGTCTGTGTGTAGCTTGGCTCACTTTTGTTATTGAATAGGGATGGGCAATCACTTTGCCTATCTCCTTCCATTCTAGGGCATAGAAGTAGTTCTCTCCTGCAATGTCAGACTAAGGGCCCCCAAAAAACCCAACACCCTGGGCCCACTCTCCCAGCAATTAGATATAGACAATGCCATATGTCATGTATTTTTATAAGGGCCCAGGATGAGTATTCTCCAAGACTGAGATTTACCTAGAGGACCTCTTGTACTCTAATAAGCCAGTCTGACCCTGCTGCCTTGCTTTACTTTATAATAAATTGCTTAGTCAGAGATAGGGTTGCCACCTTTCCATGGCCCACGATCTGGACAGGGGGGCGGGCCATGATGTCGTGGGCAGAGTAAGAGATTCCACCAGGGTGGGCCTATGGCATGTTGATCAGCGATTAGCTGACTGTCACTCAAGGGAGATCCTGTCCGGTTCTCCTTATTTGGAAAACCGGGCAGACTGTCTTGATTCGGCAGTCCTTTGTAAACTGGGCAGCCTGGATCAAATCTGTACGGGTGACAACTCTAGTCAGAGATCCTTTCTAATTCCCTAGGCAGGTTTGGATTTGGGGCCCAGGGCTGCTGCCTTAGGGCCCCCCACACACACTGAGTTTTTGCCACGAATGGCTGCTCGCGGCAAGAAGAAGAGTAGGGGTGCGGATCTGCCGTGGGCCCACCTTTTTTTTTTCCCAGTGTCTGCCAGCCCAGTCCGAAACTTTACCCAGGGGAAATTCTGGCCCCTCTGCTGCCTGAGGCAACTCACTGCTGCTGTCACCCCTTCCTTGCACATTCACTTTTATGTGCTAAAGGGGGTAGAGGGAGGTCCACAACGTCACTGGAGGGGTCCAGGAGGCTAGTGCAGAGAGCACAATTGCTAGAACGAATTTCCAGTTTGCCTTTTCTTCGGGCGACTAATCTCCCCGAACTTCCTTCCCGTCGCCTCGAATATAAATCGCCGGCGGGATAGCACTCGGAGCGATATGTTTTCCGAAGTCGCCCAAAGGTTCCTCGTGAGGCAAATTCAGGTAACTTCGGAAAACGAATTGCTCGATTTGTCACTGGGCGAATAAATCTTCCCGAATCTCCATGTGTGTCTTTGCCCTAAATAGCACAGTGAGTGAGATAAGAAAGCTAAGAAAGTGTCCATAACTCTGAGGTATTGGACCAGAGGACATTGTATCAATGTCAAGTGCCTTTCATGGATATGGAGATTGGTGGGATTTGTTAATTTTAAACTGGCATGCGGGGGCAAGGTCCAGTTATCCGGCTGGCTCCTACCTGCCAGTCCAACAGCAAAGGTCCATTTCAACAGCAAGGCAAAGGAAACACAGCAGTTTTTAAATGTCAGTTTTATAAAGAGTATATGGACTGCTTGCTTTTGACGCCCAGCTTCTAAACTGCCAGGTTTCTACGGAGCAGTCTCAGGAAGCCTCTGAATACTGGAAATTACTGAAAATACTTTTTCCAAAATCCTGCTTTTTTATAGCCACTTCCCTGCACTTGGATTCTTCCCTCATTTGCTATGATTATAAATCCCATGGCTGTCATTTGGCAATTGTCTACTCTTTAATCGCTGGCGTGACTATAAGAGGATGCAGGCCCTGTTGGCGGGGCCTGGGGAAAAGGGGGGGCCCAGACCGCAGGGTTTGTTTCCTCTATAGTGTTAACATCCCCCTCCCTGCAGGTTTCTTCTTTAAATTGAGCAAGAGCACCTCCGGAAAATTTTTCGGAGGCTCACTCTTGTTACACCCCTGCTTTCTATTTTAGCTTTAGGTGGCCAGACCTCAACTATAAATGTGGGGATTATTTTTAGTAGAAACATCAGGTCACGGTCTGTCAACTCCAATGTATTGTTGCTGTTAAACTGCCACCAGAAATTCTATTACACTGCAAGAAACATATTGTTGTATAGGCCTGGGCTGGCAATTTACATATTCTGGCTAATGCCAGACAGGCTTCTGTAAAATGGCATAGACTTGGCCTGTGGGGTCTGTTTGGAACGTCAGTCTAGTGGGAATAGCAGGTGCTTACATATTACATAATATACTGTTATACATATAGGATAAGTCAAAACCCCTCAATATTGTAATCTATGATGAATAATATGTAGTGCTGGTTTAACGGCAGGCTAAAAATTAATATTATCTTCAAGAATGTTCCCTTTTTTGGAGCTCTCTATAGATCTGCTCTGGTACCTGTTCGTGCTTCAAATGAGGAGTGGGTATGTTCTAATGGCTCCTGCCAGAAGCACAGTATTCGGGGACAGCCAATCACAGCCCTGCAATCATACAAGCAAAGACAGGCTTCAGTTCCCTATCAGGTCCTGCTAGCTGCTGATTTCCTATCCTACAAATCCTACAGTGCAGTGTGCTGAGTACCCGTGGATTAGTGATGTGCGGGCCCTATAACCGCAGCAGCCGTGGGTCGGGCGGATTCGCGCTACCCTCGCACTCCTCTTCATGAGTGGCAAGCGGGTGCGGGTTGAGCTCTTCTCCTGTTCTCCGTGCCCGCCACTTTCAAATGCCGGCTTCTGACTTCTGGCTTTATAGCCGCAGGTCTATAAAAGGAACCCGGAAGTTGGATATGGTGGGCGCGGGTTGTGGGAGGGTGGGTCGGGTTTTACCCAACCCGCACATCACTAGAGCGGATCCCCTGCACAGCCTGGGAAATGAGTCAGCAGGAAGTTGAACAGATGGGCGGGACTTGCAGGCTTTTTGCAGAAATTTTCAATATATCAGCCTAAAACACAAATATTTTCAGCTGTCTCCTTCTATATTTAAAAGTGTATAAATAATAGCACATTGCTGTTTTTCCCACAGTATGTCTCCTCTAAAGCCTCCCATACCCCCAAGCTATTTTTTAATGTGAATAATGGATGTATCTCAGTAGTAGAGTCCTCTAATGAACCTGTTTGTGATCTGCTGGTCATCGGCTCCTACTAGCCTACTATCATGATTTACCTTTTGGGTGTGACAGAGTTAGAATTATTAGTATGAGCACCTTGATGGAACATGAGTTTGAATGTAGAAGTAACCCTCATATAAACATCACTGCTCCTATAATTAATGACCATGTTGCATGTCGCTTTTGGCGGGGGTTGCTATAGACAGGTGAATGCTCAACTCTTAAAATAGTCACTGCTCTGTTCTACTTGCTGTACCGTTGCTTTTGGGAGGCAAAATGTTATTCGCCTATAAAAATAGTAAATAGATAATAGAGAGCACTCACCCGAACACGCTGTATGTCGACCTTGCCGTCTGTGCTGATACATGCACGCGTTTCCGGAAGAACACGTTGAATACTGTATCCACTGAGCAACCAAATCATGGAGCACCAGGCAGCATTTGGGGTCATATAAAAAATCCAAATTTATTGAGAATAATCATAAAATCATGATGAGCAAACAAGTGAACATATCCCCACGCTTAACGCGTTTCGTGGCCTCACGCCACTTCTTCAGAAGCACGGGGCCCCTCCTCTTCTATCCCTCTATATAAAGACATCCCACACCTGATTAAAACCATTAACTCATTACCACCCATATAAAAACTAACGTAAGACCAGAATCTTTGGAGCTAGATCTATATATATATATATATATCTCTTACCATATTCAAATGGAATATTATATCAACTATATGGATGGATAAATATATAATCATAAACATAAGTTAATCTAGAAAATAGTAAAGACAATTTAAGAAAATGAGTTAGTTCATATATATACATATTCAATTGATGTCTCCATCTAAAATAAAGTACATAGAAATATTATAATATTATTTATATAGTTATTCTTAAAGACATCATGATATTTTAAACCTGTTAAATTTGTATATATAATATAATATATAATATGTGAATGTGTGTACACGGCCACTAATATCAAACAAGAAAACTACCCTCCCCGACAGCGCTGATCTATTCAGTCACAGAAACAGGAGAACTCACAGTCCCTGTTCAAGCCCCCATGAGTCTCTGTAGTTTTTAATTGATATATCCAGAAGGCTTCCAATCTTCCTAATTTATATTCAAAATCACCTCCTCTGTCCTCTCACTTCCTTACGTGGTTTATCTATTACTTGAAAAAGAACCTGTATAGCAGGTCCGGACTGAGAACTAAAATAGGCCCTGGCATTTCAGGTACACAGAGGCCCAATCAGCCAACATAGAGGCCCAAACACCCCCCACCAGCCCACTAAATACTGACTTTCTATGGGACATTATAGGAACCCCTCTGGCATTTGCCAGAACCCACAGATTGCCAGTCCGGGCTTGCTGTATAGCCCCATCATGTTTCTCTATTATATGTTTCGCAACCGCTGATTTCAAGTCTTTCCTGTCTGTGGCTGATATATGTTCTAAGAATCTTGTACTCGCCATCTGTGTCGTTTTACCTACATATTGTGCACGACAAGCACAAGTGATTAGGGATGTAGCGAACTGTTCGCCGGCGAACTAGTTCGCGCGAACTTCGACTGTTCGCGTCCGCCGAATGTTCGCGAACGTCGCGCGACGTTCGCCAATTGGTGTTCGCGTTCGATTCGAAGTAAAATTTCGTTCGACCATTCGACCATTCGACCGTTCGATCGCTAAAATCGAACGATTTCCATTCGTTCGAACGATTATAAGCATTCGATTGAATTAAAATCATTCGATCGAATAGCTTCGATCGTTCGATTCGAACGAAAATCCTTCGATCGTACGAATAAAATCCTTCGATCGTTCGATCGAACGATTTTATCGAGCGTTCGAAGTTCGCGAACTGTTCGCAAACTGTTCGCTTTTTTGCCGGTGTTCGCGAACGGCGTTCGCGAACACATTAACGGCAGTTCGCTACATCCCTACAAGTGATCAAATACACTATTCCCTTGGATGTACAGTTAAAGTACTGGCTGGTATTATAGGACAACCCCCGTGACCGAACTGGTAAAAATATTCGACGGTTTAACATAGCTACAAGTTTTACACCTATTCCTCCCACATTTGTACATCCCCTTATATTTAAGCCATGTTGATTCCGAAGTTTTAGTCTTAGAGGAAAAGAGGCTTTTGGAAATATGGGATGTTATATTCTTACCTCTCTTAAATGTAAATGAGGGTTTAGTGTCTATCACACTTCTAAGTATAGGATCCTGGAGAAAGACGAGCTGGAAATTGTAAAAGATGAGATTGCTAATCTTAACAAAGTGGCATTTAATACACCTGATCGAGGGGTTGCTGAACCCACGGAATGGATCCATATTAAGGAACAAATTAACCTTTATGAATCCATGATTAAAAACCTCAAAAGAAATAAATTTCAACGGGATAAACGTGACTATGATAATAATGCCGTATATATTTGGAAGTCTGAGAAAAGGGGATATCGTCCCCAAAAGTTTATCAACCCTGAGTATCCAGGCAGCGAGGGTCATGGGATATCCACTCCCCGTTCTATTTTAAAACCGGAGAGAGTAGTCCAATTTGTGGATCGGGCAGAGGGATTACCTGATCAAAGAGGTTCTTCACCTGTTTCATCTTCCTCTTTTTTAACCTCGGACCCAGAATTTTCGGGAGACGATACGGAAGACCAAAGAGTCCAAGAGAGGGCACCGGACAAATACGACGAGAGAACCCATTGGGACTCGCAGCATAAGAAATGCACAAGGCGGGGCGGAAGGAGGAGAAATAGGAGGCCCCAGTCCAGGGAAACCAAAGGGTTACTACAGGAAACCTCGGTGGTAACCAATTTATCGAGCACGATACCCGATTTACATAACAGAGAACGAGTGGGGAGCGATGCTCCAGATACAGATCAAGCCCTTGGAAATGTAATTAATCTATCTTCCCATGTTCTGACTGATAGCGAACACTCTCTACTGGCCAGAGGTTTGAATTTTGTTCCTAGGATTGCCAGCAATTCTTTTTCAACTATCTTGGACTTGAATAAATTTGTCCGAAATTTGACTTTAAAAAGACACTTTGCCATAAATCCATCGTTAAGGGGGTCAGTAGAATGTGATTCTGATATATTAAATAACTCTAATGTTTCTGATGTCTCTACTGGGATAGTAGAGTCAGATACCTCAGAAGTGGAAGTCACATGACTTTGCGCAGCTGGGAAATTGACAATATGTCTAGCCCCATGTCAGATTTCAAAACTGAATATAAAAAAAATCTGTTTGCTCTTTTGAGAAATAGATTTCAGTGCAGAATTCTGCTGGAGCAGCACTATTAACCAATTCATTTTGAAAAAAATGTTTTTTCCCATGACAGTATCCCTTTAAATAAAATGTTAGATTTAGAGTGGGGCGTAAACTACAGATGGTTTTCAATCGATGTGACATCCCTATATTCGTCCATTGAGCATGATATAGGAATGCACTCTATTCAATTCAGGCTTAATTGGAGTAAGGTTTTTCCGAAGGCCCAAAATGAATTCATTATGCAGAGTATAGATTTTTTATTACACTCTAATAATTTTCTGTTTGATGAACGTTTCTATTTCCAACAGAAAGGAGCAGCGATGGGGGCTTCGTTTCCTCCAACCTATGCCAATTTGGTCATGGGTTGGTGGGAAAAGATTTACATTTTTGGCGAGCATAACTGTTTCAAAGGTAGAATAATTAGGTTCTATAGATTTATCGATGACTGCATAGGTGTCTGGGACGGAGATGAGACTTCCTTGGTAGGGATGTAGCGAACTGTTCGCCGGCGAACTAGTTCGCGCGAACTTCGACTGTTCGCGTCCGCCGCAAGTTCGCAAACGTCGCGCGACGTTCGCCAATAGGCGTTCGCGTCAAAATCGTTCGACCATTCGACCATTCGATCGCTAAAATCGAACGATTTTCGTTCGAATCGAACGATCGAAGCCATTGGATTAAAATCCTTCGATCGTTCGAATCGAACGATTTTCGGATGTTCGAAGTTCGCGAACTGTTCGCGAACTGTTCGCATTTTTTGCCGGTGTTCGCGAACGGCGTTCGCGAACACATTGTCGGCGGTTCGCTACATCCCTATTCCTTGGCTTCATTTGTGGAATATTGTAATCATGCAGTTAGGGGTATCCAGTTTACATACGAAACAGATCCCGTACAACTACCATTTTTAGATGTGATCTTTAAGGTTGAAGATAATAACATTGTTACAGATCTGTATAGGAAACCTATTACTCGAAATACATTGTTGCATGCGAATAGTGGACATCCTAGTTCCTGCCTGAGGGGCATCCCTGTGGGACAGTTCATACGGTTATGTAGGGTCTGTTCCTCGTGGGATGCTTTTCAGGACGCTTTGGGATCGGTTCATCGAAAGGGGATATAGGACTGAAGATATAAAAAATGCATATGATAGAGCAGTGTCTTTGAATCGTAGTGATCTATTACAGTGTAAATCTAAATGGACATTGGATATTAGAAATAATCCCCAGAAGTTGCGGTTTTGTACCACCTATAGTAAAGATCAGGGGCGATCCTGGCCCCTCCGCCGCCTGAGGCTGCAGCAGTTGCTGCTGCCCCCCCCCTCCCCCAGAAATTCGCTTTTAAAGTACCAGGTGCAGCATTTTTGTGGCCCTTGTTACCTAGTGGGGCGCTGCCGTCTGAAGCAACAGCCTCAACTCGCCTCATTGGCAAAGCACCCCTGGTAAAGATACACACTTTATTAAAAACTGCATACGTAGACACTGGGGGATACGACACTAAACCCTCATTTACATTTAAGAGAGGTAAGAATATAACATCCCATATTTCCAAAAGCCTCTTTTCCTCTGAGACTAAAACTTCGGAATCAACATGGCTTAAATATAAGGGGATGTACAAATGTGGGAGGAATAGGTGTAAAAGTTGTAGCTATGTTAAACCGTCGAATATTTTTACCAGTTCAGTTGTCCTATAATACCAGCCAGTACTTTAACTGTACATCCAAAGGAATAGTGTATTTGATCACTTGTGCTTGTCGTGCACAATATGTAGGTAAAACGACACGGATGGCGAGTACAAGATTCTTAGAACATTTATCAGCCACAGACAGGAAAGACTTGAAATCAGCGGTTGCAAAACATATAGAGAAACATGATGGGGCTATACAGGTTCTTTTTCAAGTAATAGATAAACCGCGTAAGGAAGTGAGAGGAGGTGTATATATATATATATATATATATATATATATATATATATATATACAGTAGATATATATATATATATATATATATATATATATATATATATATATATATATATAGAGTCTGTACAGTGAACGCACTCCTCCCGGTTCAAATTATGCTGATGGTGGTGCGTTGGTCAAAGTTCCATATTACAATTCAGTGAATGGACCCGCACTCATTCTCAAAGGTGAAATAAATGTGCTTTTATTCACAGGTTCATTTCCAACGTTTCGGTCCTCTCAGGGAAAAAGGTCCCTGAGAGGACCGAAACGTTGGAAATGAACCTGTGAATAAAAGCACATTTATTTCACCTTTGAGAATGAGTGCGGGTCCATTCACTGAATTATATATATATATATATTGTGTTCAGTGCTGTTGGTCAAGAGGACCCCAGTGTTAGATACATAAATCCTTAAACTACAGCTCCCAGAATGCATCTGTGAACATATGCTGTACATTTTGTCTAAGAAAAGATAAAATATAGTCTAGCAGAGGCTGTAATGTGCTCTGTTAATAGACCCTCAAATAATATTACAGGAGCTGCATGCATTGCTTAGGAATATCCCGGGAGCTGCATGCATTGCTTAGGAATATCCCGGGAGCTGCATGCATTGCTTAGGAATATCCCGGGAGCTGCATGCATTGCTTAGGAATATCCCGGGAGCTGCATGCATTGCTTAGGAATATCCCGGGAGCTGCATGCATTGCTTAGGAATATCCCGGGAGCTGCATGCATTGCTTAGGAATATCCCGGGAGCTGCATGCATTGCTTAGGAATATCCCGGGAGCTGCATGCATTGCTTAGGAATATCCCGGGAGCTGCATGCATTGCTTAGGAAGGTTTCTGTCCCACGAGGAGGTTACAGGAACTGAACAATGAGGAGCTCTTGTTTTCCCGGAATTCATTAAGCAAGCAGTGGAAGTGAAAGTAAAGCCTGTAAATCTGTCACACTGGAGAGGACAGGGGTTTCCTCACGAGGAAACTTTGGGCGACTTTGAAAAACGAAGAGCCGCATGTGCATTGCCTCAGGCGATTTTCATTTTAGCCGGCGGTGGGCAGGGGGAAGGCTGTTGTTGCTGGGGCGACTAATCTCCCCCCGAATCTGTTTGTGTGGACTGACCCTAAAGCTGTACAGCAGCCCTATATAGATGCTAAAGAGAGTCTATAAAGCATTAGGCTGGAGGGTCGGTCACAGTGTGTGATTCCCCAGTAGACAAATTCTGGGGAAATTCCAGTAACAAACTAAATAACACAGGTATGTGAGTGACAATGATGCTGCTGCTGGGAAACCCCCATAGAGAGCAGAAGGAGAGATGTAAGGGGGCAGCAGAGTCAGACACAGGGGCTTCATTTAGGCACAAGCAGAGGGGAGAATGAGAGTCGGGGGAGGCACAGGAAAGAAAGGGGCAGTGACAGGGGAGGATCAAGCAGGAACAGCATTTCACTGCCACCTATACTCACTGCTGATTCATATCCCCACCTTCCCTTGTACAGCCTTATATGGAGTGGGTGGTGGGATTCCCAGAGAAAATCGCTTTTTAAATTAATGAAGAAGAGGGAGGGTCGCAGGAGCTGGGACTGATCTTATTAAGTCTAGAGTCCGACCCTGGCACAGCCTATTGCTGTTACTGCTGCTTCTGGGTGGCATTACTCCTTCTCTTTCATTGGCCTTCTGTCGCATCTGACAGTTGCACCTCCGATTTGTACAGACGCAGGTCGTGCAGGCACTTGGCTGACTGTTTCAGGCGACAGTTGAATATAAACACACTGTTGGATTGTACACGTTTTTATTCAGCGCAGATTGGCTGTGAGGTAGAGAAAGCACTGCAGCCTCAGCAGCTCACTTACACTGTCGGTTCTGACTTCTAGGAGCCAGGATTTAGCCCATCACTTCTCAGCCTGACTGATTATTCATCATGGGAAATCAGACTCAAGGCACTTTCTGTCTCTCCCTTGCCATAGTCTTCATGTTTGGGATCTGCTGTGCAGGTAAATAGTCATTTATATTGTTTTACATCTGAGTATTGGGGTTGGTCTCTGCTTGTTGTGGAGCAGCCCCATGTAATAGTTTATTTATAGTGAGCTCAGCATTCCAGTGCAGAGAGAGAGGGCAGAGGAATGAGGGAGATTTTAGCAGGGGATAAAGTTACAGGGCCTTATATAGTGAATAAAGTAACCCCTATTGTAAAATAAAAGGATATTATAAGTTACCGAGGAGTTCCATGACCATATAAAAACACAAGGCAGAAAGTGACTTCTGATATCCTCATATTTTCCAACAATGGGTACTTTTTTATTATAATACACAAGTTTTAGTGAGTCATGTGACACAAATGACATCACTACTCACCGTTTATAACTGATGACATCACTTGTCACCATTTATAAGGATATCATTTACAAGATATTCATTGCTCTTGTGTATTCTATAGTGAATAAAGTACCCCCTCTTGTAAAATATAAGGATGCTATAAGTCACGAGGAGTTTCATGACCATATAAAAACATGAGGCCGAAGGTCGAGTGCTTTTATACAGGTCATGGAACTCCGAGGTGACTTCTAATATCCTCATATTTTCCAACAAGGGGTACTTTATTTATTATAATAAACACGTTTTAGGGAGTCATGTGACAAAAATGACATCACTAGTCACCGTTTATAACTGATGACATCACTAGTCACCATTTATAAGGAAATCATTTACAAGATATTCATGGCTTTTGTGTATTATATTGCAATACCCACTGTAGAATTGGACTGATAAACTCAGCAGTGTTTAAAGGGGTGGTTTACCTTTAAGTTAACTTCTAGTATGTTATAAAATGGCAATTTTTCAATGGGTCACCATTATTTATTTTCTATAGTTTCTTTATTATTTGCCTTCTTCTGACTCTTTACAGCTTTCAGATGGGGGTCACTTATTAGCTATAGAGGAAGCAGACCCCAGAGTCCAGGCCCCTTTGTTCCCGGGCCTTCCTACAACTTCAGGGTCTGCTTCCTTTATAGATGCACCCAGGGCCGGATTTACATAGCAGGCGCCCCTAGGCCCACTGCCGTTTGTCGCCCCTGTCCCCTCCACTTTATTTGTGCAAATTTTCATGGAGATTGTATTTCTTGCGCATCCCCAATGTTTTTGAACCAATGTGGGTGTGGTTGGGCAGCATGCTGCCCCCCTAAAATCCTGCCGCCCTAGGTGGCCTTTCCACAAATCCGGGACTGGATCCACCACTGCTGGTCATCTGAAAAACCAACATCTGACTGGTTGCTAGGGGTTACTGAGTTCGATTTTAACATGGGTTTTTGAGTTATTTAGATTTTTGTTTTGCAGCTCTCATGTTTGGAATTTTGGTTATCTGGTTGCTAGGGTTCAATTTCTTCTAGCAACCAGGCATTGGTTAGAAAGAGAAACAGGAATATGAACAGAGGAGGACCTAAATGGAATGATAAGTAATAAAGAGTAACAATAACATTAAGGGGGTTATTTATCAATCTCGAATTTTTCGAGATTTATTAAGGTTTAGTAAATCTAAAAGCTCTCGAGGTCCTGTATAAGTCAATGGGAAGGGTCCCAGTGTCTGCGATGATGTCCATACCGATGATTTCGGGGTTTCAGTGCCAAAACTCAGAAAACTCCAAAAAAATCTTAGTTTTTGTGGAAAACTCCGAACAATTCTGAGTTTTCGGGGAAAGCTCCGAAGTTTGCCCTACTCTATTTTTCCAGGCTTTTTTCTTCATAAAAAAGGTCCATTCGGGAATTTGGAGTTGCTCGAAAACTCAGAATTGTTCGGAGTTTTCCACAAAAACATTTGAAAGCTGGAAAGAGTCAGAATAAGAAGGCAAATCATTTAAAATAACTATTAAAAATAAAAAATGAAGGACAATTGAAAAGTTGCTTAGAATAAGCCATTCTATAACATACTAAAAGTGAACCTGAACTTGAACCACCCCTTTAAAGGAGAACTATAGGAGGTACCATTATGTTGTACACCCCCGGTGGTGGCCAGGCCTTTTGTACATCTTTCATAAAAATTGTACGGAGCTTCCAAATTTAATCCCTTACGCCGTCCTGGGCAGACACTAGTGTATGCGGGTCGAGAAAACCGGACCCACACCCGCTATCCCCCCTCCATTTATAGACCTGCCCACCCCGCTGATGATATCACGAAGGGGCGTGGCAGGTGTGAGTCTATTAAACAGGAATCCAGCAGTCTAAGGTCGTGGACAGGGAGAGCAGGCAGAACTTACCTCCCAACATTTTGAAAATAGACGCAGTACGCAGTGTTGTGAAAATGTTTGACCACGCCCATTTTATGGCCACACCTCCTAATTACCATGTCCCTTTTCCAAAATTTGGCAGGTTATGGAAAGTTTGAACACATTTCTGGGGGTTTTAGTTCCATGTTTTATGTGTTATTACAGTTTTTCTAATGAAGGTGAATTCTCAAAGTCTCAATTCTCCCATTAGGCCTGCTTATCTTTAATTGTTACAATTGTTTCTTTGCTTATCTTAATTGTAACAAATGTATCTAAGTGCAGCTGTCACGTATTCTGGGCTCTCTGCCAAAAGCCAATTAAGTTATAAACTTTGTATCTTTTTCTGGCTGTTCAAGTGCAGAAGATCAAATAGAAAGTTGGAACATTTCAGTAACAATTCGGGACTGCGGGTTGAGCTGTCAAAATCTGGACTTTACCTTAACCTTTACTTCTCCTTTGAAATATAGTGACTGGCTATAAACCCTTCATCCCTTGCCATTTTACCTGCCCATGGACTGTGCTTGGCAATGGCACTTTTGCTCTGTAGTAAGGGAATGATTACCTTGCAGAAGGGCTATGGCAGTTAATAGAGAAAGCCATAGCCAGTGTAAAAGGCAAGGCTGAAAGGGCAAGTTAAATCAGTAGCCTCCTTATAGAAGCGAGAGAATGTACAGCAACAGCAATTTAATATAATTCTGTCACTTGTAAGAAGGCCAGAGAGTGACATTTCCCAAATGAAAGTGCCATTTCTGCTTCTCACATTGGTTCACATTGAGTGTTGGTTTATGAATTGGAAAACAGCCTATGGTTTGGTTCTGACTCATTTCTGAGGAATGGCCTTATCACCTCCTGTTATGACTGCTGAGCTGCTTCCCATGAACTGGATCCTACTTAAAGGAAAGCTACCGAAGCAGTTTATTGCCAATAGATTAGCCACAATAGTGCAAGCTATAAGACTATATTTATTCTGTAGAATGTTTTACCATACCTGTGTAATCAGTTCTAGAAGCTCTCTCAGTTTTTTAGGATAGCAGCTGCCATATTAGCTTGTTGTGACATCACTTCCTTCAGAGAGGGGAGGAGGGAGGGGGGAAGGGAGGGGAGGTAGAGAGGAGCAAACTGAGCATGCTCAAGCCCTAGCCCTGGAGGTTTAAGCTGAAAACAGGAAGTCTGATACAGAAGTCCATGAGTACACAATAGAAGGAAAGAAATGTGGTGTTTCTTTTGACAGAGGACTCAGAGCAGCATTATTTTGAGGGTTAACTGGTGTATTTTTATAGATCTTTCTGATAAATCTCACTTAATTTTAGCCTTTCCTTCTCCTTTAAAGGGCCTCATTTTTTATAAGGCAGAGGGAGGTGGTGCATTTATTTACCCCATACAAATAATTAAAAAAAAACAGGTATGGGATCTGTTATCCGGAAACCCATTATTCAAAAAGGTCCAAATTATAAGAAGGCAGTATCCCAGGCCGTCTCTTTCATCTGAAAAAATGAATACATACATTTTAAGCACAGGCACTTTACTTAATTAATTTATAATACTCTGAATGATTTTAATTATTTTTAATAAATGTATTAATTAATTAATTGATTGGTGTGCTGGCACAAAATTGATTGGGATTGATACACAAGATTGCATTGGCACTTTAAAAAAAACTTTGGCACTTTATAATTATTTAAAAGCAATTTTGGTAAATCTCTTTTCTAAGAATAATATTGGTTGGTAATTATACCTCTACAGAATTCAAAGGGATTAAGTAAAAGTGAGTGTATATTAAGTTACAAGAAAAACATTTTTTCTTCTTGATACCTGTAGTATCGGTCTGTTCTTTTCTGATCTCTGCACTGCTTGTCCTGACTACACGTAAAACTAAAACAAGGTGCTTGTATTAAACTCTCCTAAGAATCACAACAGTGTGCAGGATGATTTGGGAGTTGGAGTTGGCAGGGGTGGGGGTACTGCTATATGGGTTTATGGTGTTTGTAGTCAAGTCAGACAGGGCAGAGAACTGTGTAAGGGAAATACCAAAGGGATGATTTACTTCTCTCCAGCCTTTAAATCATGTACCTTTTATCCGACTGCTTTTCCCTGGCCCTGAGACTGTTAGTGCATTGTGTGTCGCTATCGAATAAACATCGCCCTTCCTGCTGGATTGTATCAGGGCTCCGGGGAGGAAGGAAGAGCCATTGTATAACTCAATGAATTTCCGCCGACAAGTTTGCACTTGGGTATAAGCTGCCTTTTTCTGTTGGAGATGCCAGTTATTATTACTTTAAAATACTTGCACTGTGCAGTCACTAGGGAGGATGCTGTTAGAGAGCAGGGCTGCTGTGTTCTTCCCCATGTAGAGCAGCCCTATGCTGTATAACTGCCTTTTCCTCCAGGAAGACTTTTTCCTGTATTGTTCCCACCACCATTGATATCACCTTCAGAAAAAGTCAGTAAACGCTACTTGCTGATTGGTTGCTATAGGTGATAACTGTTGCAAGCTTTGCTCTATATATTACATAACCCTGTAATTGTACTAAAGGGCCAAATAATGTACACCTATATCTAACAGGGACCAAATAAATAAGGCTCATATTAAAGTAGTGATTCACCTTCAAGTTAACTTATAGTATGTTATAGAATGGCCAGTTCTAAGCAACAATGCTTAGAAACAATAGGGGGCCGATTCACTAAGGGTCGAATATCGATATTCGACTAGGAATTAAAATCCTTCGAATATCGAAGTCGAAGGATTTAGCGCATATAGCTCAATCGAACGATCAAAGGATAATTCCTTCGATCGTATGATAAAATCCTTCGAATTGAACGATTCAAAGGATTTTAATCCAACGATCGAAGGAATTATCCTTTGATCTAAAAAGTTAGGACCTTCCCCATAGGCTAACATTGACTTCGGTAGCTTTTAGATGGCGAAGTAGGGGGTCGAAGTTTTTTTTAAAGAGACAGTACTTTGACTATCGAATGGTCGAATAGTCGAACGATTTTTACTACGAATCCTTCGATTCGAAGTCGTAGTCGAAGGTCGAAGTAGCCCATTCGATGGTTGAAGTAGCCCAAAAAAAACTTTGAAATTCAAAGTTTTTTACCTTCAAATCCTTCACTCGAAGTTAGTGAATTGGCCCCTAAATGTCATTTAAATGGCATTACATTTTCTGCATTATTTGTTTTCTTATTCTGACTCTCTCCAGCTTTCAAATGGGGGTCACTGACCCCATCTAAAATCAAATGCTCTGTAAGGCTACAAATGTATTACTACTGAGACTTTTATTGCTCATCGCTCTATTTACGCCTCTCTTATACATATTCCATCCCTTGTTCAAATCAGTGCATGGTTACTAAGGTCATTTTGACCCTAACAACCAGATTGCTGAAATTGCAAACTGGAGAGCTGCTGACTAACAAGCTAAGTAACTCAAAAAAACACAAATTAGAAAAAATGAAAACCAACACTAATTGGGAGTGCAAAGATTTGAAATAGAAAAATATTAGAAAGAAAAATCTTGGCACGTTAGTATCCCTTCCCTGGTGATGTAGTCACGGGCTATAGCTTGGATTATATAAACACAAGAGGAATGTACAAAGGGAAACTCGCTGTATCTCTGGCTTTTCCTGTTCATTTTATTGTATCCTATATAATGCTCCCCTAACATCTCCTGATATATTGTATTTCCTCTACAAAACATCACAGATCCCATGAGGTCTGGCCAGCAATACCATGCCTTTATGACAGTGGAAACTGAAAAAGGATCATGTTAAAAGGAGTAGTTCACCTTTAACTTTCTTTTTTATAGTTTTTGAATTATTCTTCTGAATCTTTCCAGCTTTTAAATGGGGGTCACTGACCCCCATCTAAAAGACAAATGCTCTGTAAGGCTACAAATGTATTATTATTGCTACTTTGTATTACTCATCTTTCTGTTCAATCAATCAATGCATGGTTGCTAGGGTAGTTTCGACCCTAGCAACCAGATTGCTGAAATTGCAAACTGGAAAGCTGCTGAATAAGACACTAAATTACTCAAAAAAACACAAATAACAAACAAAGGAAACCAATTGCAAATTGTCTCAGAATATCATTCTCTACATCATACTAACAGTTAATTTTATTATATGTATATCGTAAATATCCTCAGCATGATGTTGGATATCATGTGCCCTTGATACAGACTATATTGCATTAATGAGTTGTATAAATGCTGTTCTGTTGGTAATGGGTCTCTTGTTTCACTAATTGAGAATTAAGGCTCAGGGTTTAAAGGAACAGCAGCAATAAAAACTAAAAAAGTGTAGCAAAGTTATTATAATATAATGTACTGTTGCTCTGCACTGGTAAATCTGGCGTATATTCTATAGTATAACTTAGCTGCAGCCATTGAAGCAGGAAAAAAGGAGAAAAAGCACAGGTTACATACAGGGGGTAACTACAGAGGAAGCAGACCCTGTGGCTGCAGGGGGGCCTAGGAGATATAGAGGGTCCCATGAGGCCCAAATAAAGAGCAATTTCAACATATATTGGTAAAACAGGACAACCTCTGGATATGTTGGGGACCCTAAAATTAATTTGCCGTGGGGCCCAGTAATATCTAGTTACACCACTGGTTACATAGCATACAATACATGAAACACCATTGTATTGGACAGGGCTTATCTGTTATGTGCTATGTAACCTTTGCCTTTTCTCCTTTTTCCAGATTGAATGGCTGCCCCCATGGCTACACAGTAGCTTATTTATATAAACTATAGTAGTCTTTCTGAGGCAAACACACAGTTTTTACTGGTGCATGCTAACAGTATATTATTGTTAATTGCTTTAAAACACTTTTTTTTATTTTACGTAACTGTTCCTTTAAAGGAGAACCGAACCCTAAAAAAGAACATGGATAAAAATGCCATATTTTATATAGTGAACTTATTGCACGAGTAAAGTTTCAGCTTGTCAATAGCAGCAATGATCCAGGACTTCAAACTTGTCACAGGGGGTCACCATCTTGGAAAGTGTCTGTGACACTCACATGCTCAGTGGGCTCTGATTGGCTGTTGAGAAGCTAAGCTTAGGGCTCGTCACTAATTATCCATCAGAAAATGAGCTTCACCTGTAATATAAGCTGATGCTACAGGTTTGCTGATTATTAAATTCTGATGCTAATTGGTTTCTGTGCTGCCATGTAGTAATTATCTGTATTAATTACTAATCAGCCTTATATTGTGACATTTCTATTCTATGTGTACTGTATATTGTGAGTGGGTCCCTAAGCTCAGTAAGTGACAGCAGCACAGAGCATGTGCAGTAAATCAGCAGAAAAGAAGATGGGGAGCTACTGGGGCATCTTTGGAGACACAGATCTTTACTGCTAAAGGGATGTGGTTGCCTTGGGCTGGTACAGAAGCACAAAACATAATGTACAACATTTCTAGCTACTTCTTAAGTTAGGATTTAGTTCTCATTTAATGGGGTGCCATCTTTATGTCATGAGCTCATTCAGCTCGGTTATGTAGGAAATGCGTAAACATCTGTACTGCCACAAATAAATTTATTTTTTTACACAGATGCACCCAATTCTATAGAAAGGAGAGCATGGTACTTATACAAAACAGCATCCCTTAGGCTCACAGTGTATACAACCCCTCCATCAACTTATTCACGGTGGATTCTGGGACTTGATTCTCTGGAAAGCAGACAAATGTCGGTGAATCCATCAGTTCATAAAGTTGGAGGGGGATGTGTGACACTGTGAGCCTAATGGGGGACTGGGAGATTTAGACGAGTATCATGGATTTGATTTAATCTGTGGAATCAGGTACCGTATATACTTGAGTATAAGCCGTCCCGAGTATAAGCCGAGGTACCTAATTTTACCTCCAAAAACTGGGAAAGCTTATTGACTCGAGTATAAGCCTAGGGTGAGAAATTCAGCAGCTTCTGGTAAGTTTCAATCAAAAAATTTATGGTTTCTGGTCCCATTGGAGGTGCCGGCGTCTCATTTTTGGATGCCGGCGACCATTCTTGGACGCCGGCGAATATTCTTGGAGACTATTCTTGGACGCCGGCGACTATTCTTGGGTGCCGGCGACTATTCTTGGGCGCCAGGGACTATTCTTGGGCGCCGGCGACTATTCTTAGACGCCGGCGACCGTTTATGCGCTTGACCCGAGTATAAGCCGAGGTAGAGTTTTTCAGCATGTTTTGGGGGCTGAAAAACTCGGCTTATACTCGAGTATATACGGTATGTCTGTGTAAAACATTTATATTTCTTTATGGCAATTTGGATAGTGTTTATGTACCTTTTTTCTACATACTGAATAAGCTCATGTCAAAAACGGGGTTATAGGTTCTCTTTAATATCACACAGTTTTAACAAAAACGCCTCCTCCTCTTAAATTAAGTAGGGATGCACCGAATCCAGGATTCGGTTCGGGATTCTGACAAGATTCAGCCTTTTTCAGCAGGATTCGGATTCGACTGAATCCTTCTGCCTGGCTGAACCGAATCCTGATCCTAATTTGCATTTGCAAATTCCCACCCATAATATGCATGTGCAAATTAGGGGTGGGGAGGGAAATTGTGTGACTTTTGCACACAAAACAAGGAAGTAAAATGTTTTTCCCCTTCCCACCCCTAATTTGCATATGCATATTATGGGTGGGAATTTGCATATGCAAATTAGGGTTCGGATTCAGTTCAGTATTCAGACAAATCTTTCACAAAGGATTAGGGGGTTGGCCAAATCCAAAATAGTGGATTTGGTTCCCTAAAATTAAGTGATAGAACCTAGGAAAGTAAGTGTAGGACTACATGGACGTTTTCATTGTGATCCGGTGCGCTGCAACAAAATGCCGGCGTCAAAGCACATGCAACGGAAATAAGGTAAGTGAATGCATTGTCGCATGGTGTCGCATCGTTGATCCGACACAAAACACGACTATTGGATGCAGACGCTGCACACTGTGACTTCATCCGACATTTCCATCACTTACCTCTTTTCCGTTGCATGCGATTTGACGTCGGTGTTTTGTTGCAGCGCGCTGAATCATGCCGAAAACGTCCATATAGTCCTACCCTAAACTCAGGAGATGCCTCCTGCATCCATGCATTTTTTACCAAGGAGATGCCTTCTGCATCATGAATTTAAGCTTCTGTTGGGGGCACACCTGTTATAAATCCATGGTTTTATCAGTGTAAAACTGCTATTATCATGCAAGGAAAAAATAATGTAAGTTGCAGAAGTGCTCTGATCAATTTCACATTGATATATGTCCCCTTTAAAATTTCATACAAACCCAGCGGGGTGTCTGGAAGGGTTTAATGGGATACCCATCATCAATATTTAAAGTGCTTGCTTTTTTTCTAAAAACAAAGTGCACAGGAAACTTTATTTTGTTTTTCTTCTTTAGCTGTTATAGTCATTTATATGCAAATTTTCTGGTTCAATGAGTCAGTCTCCGGTTTGCCAGTCTTGAGAGTCTAGCTCAGTCTCAACCCAAAAAAAGAGATGGAGAGTCTCGAGGCATTTCGCATGGCGTTTGCACAACACCGTGATGACGTGCACTTGAGAAATAAACAAAAGCGTCTGATTATTGTGTCCCTTTAATTCTTGCCATCTATATTGTAGTGTCCCTTTAAATTGTCATATCTCTCCAGTCATTTGAAGTCTGTTTTATTATTATTACTGTTTAATAATAATAAAACAGTAGCTTGTACTTGATCCCAATTAAGATATAATTAATCCTTATTGGAACGAAAACCAGCCTACTGGGTTAAATGTTTATATGATTTTCTAGTAGACTTTAGACATGAAGATCCAAATGACCGGAAAAAAACCCCAGGTCCCGGGGATTCTGGGTAACAGGTCCCAAACCTGTGGTTTATGAATAAACATAATAAAGCATTTTAGAATTCTAGGAGTCCATATATCTTTAAGTCAGGACCCTCAATTATTTCCTATTGTAAGCAATCTACACTGAGCGGCTCCTCTCTGCTTCTCACGCTCCAGTCTGTGTATCTGCTAGAGAACCAGCTGCTGCTGCTGTGTGAGATTTCCGGTGTCAGCCTCAAGCTTCACAACTCATTTACACTTCTCTCTACTTTGTTTGAGCAGTTGCATATGGACAGTTTTATGTGTAAATAGGTCACGAACAAGACTAAGGGCATTTACTGACGTGCGTTTTTACCTGCGCTCCCCAGCGTTCCGTTTTTCTGCGTTCAGCCGCAGGGGAGCGCAGGAATAGACGCATTACATTTTTTCCAATGGGGCTGTACTCACACAGGCGCGGGAAGGCGCCGAACACAGGAAAAATGCAGCATGTTGCGTCTCAACCTGCGTTCGGCGCCTACACGTGCCTGTGTGAGTACAGCCCCATTGAAAAAAACCTAATGCGTCTATTCCTGCGCTCCCCTATGGCTGAACACAGAAAAACGGAATGCAGGGGAGCGCAGCTTCAACCGCTCTTCAGTAAGGGCCCTTAATCTCCTGCACTGAACAGTCAGATAAAGATACAAACTTTCCAAAATGTAATCAAATAAGAGGCTTTTGGCCCAGAATAAGTGGCAGGTGCACTTTGACACATTTGTAACAATTTAAGCTAAGCAAAGAAACAATTGAAACTATTTTAGATTAGCAGGTCTCTTGGGGAAACTGTGACTTGTACCATCATTAGCAAAACTGTAATAACACATGAAACCCGACCCTAAAACCCCCAGAAATGTGTTCAAACTTTCGATAGCCTGCCAAATTTTGTAAAACGGATATAGTGTTTGAGGGGTGTGGCCATAAAATAGGCATGGTCAAAAAATGTTGCCATACTCCCTGCAGCAAATCTTTTTGTCCCACTTTCTATTTTCCAAATGTTGGGAGGTATGGTATTTGTGGAGCAAATACGGGTATGGGACCTGTTATGCAGAATGCTCGGGACCTGTGGTTTTCCAGATAATGGATCTTTCCATAATTTGGATCTTTATACCTTAACAGTGCTTTACAAATAAAGTTATACATACATACATATGGTCACAGAACCCCTTCTAATATCCTTATCATTTACAGTAGGGGGTACATTATCCCTTATAATACATGAGTGATACTCAGAGTTCCCTGTATAACTCAGCCTGCAGCCTTGTGCCTTTATATGGTCACAGAACAACCCCTCAGTGACTTCTAATATCCTTATCATTTACAGTAGGGGGTACATTATCCCTTATAATACATGAGTGATACTCAGAGTTCCCTGTATAACTCAGCCTGCAGCCTTGTGCCTTTATATGGTCACAGAACAACCCCTCAGTGACTTCTAATATCCTTATCATTTACAGTAGGGGGTACATTATCCCTTATAATACATGAGTGATACTCAGAGTTCCCTGTATAACTCAGCCTGCAGCCTTGTGCCTTTATATGGTCACAGAACAACCCCTCAGTGACTTCTAATATCCTTATCATTTACAGTAGGGGGTACATTATCCCTTATAATACATGAGTGATACTCAGAGTTCCCTGTATAACTCAGCCTGCAGCCTTGTGCCTTTATATGGTCACAGAACAACCCCTCAGTGACTTCTAATATCCTTATCATTTACAGTAGGGGGTACATTATCCCTTATAATACATGAGTGATACTCAGAGTTCCCTGTAGGGGTATATTATTGATTATATATAGTATTACTGTATGCACATTCATTTTACAGTAGTTGTGTTTTTCAAACAGGGGGCAGACATTGCAATAAATACAAATAAATAGGCACAGCAACATGAAGGGGTACATGTAGGAATCAGGAGGAGGATGGTCGCTGTCCCATAGAAATTACATTCTACACTAGTGTGTGGGGGGGGGTAATTTCTGTAGCAATCAATTTTACAAAGCTTTTCTTAATTTTAGTTTCCATGCGGGTAGCTGGACCTTACAGCTCAATTCCTTTTTATTCTTAATTAATCTGTTTTCAGATGCGTCACAGAAGACATGCCAGGGGAACGCTGGGAATAGAGATGTATATGCTCCATTTGGAAGCTGGCTTCCATTAAACTGCACTCACAACTGCTCTATAGCTGTATGGGAATCACGATTAACAAAGAGGAATGGATCTAAAGGACCTGGCTGGGTTTCTGTCGAAGTTGAAGTTGGAACTGGAGAAGTAGCTGGTGACTGGAGAGCATCAAACATAAGCTGCACTGTTCAGATGAAACCAGATGGAATCACTGTTGATAACTTCGTCAAAGTAATTCCTTATGGCAAGTGTCTTCCGTTACCTTTCAGAATCAAATTCAAATTAATGACACTGACTTTCAAAGCACTTCATAACTCTGCTCCACCCTACATCTCTGAACTCATCTCTATATACTCACCCAATCGCTTACTACGCTCCTCTACTGACCTGCTACTCAACTCTTCTCTCATTACCTCCTCACATGCTCGCATTCAAGACTTTGCAAGGGCTGCACCCCTCCTCTGGAACGCTCTCCCACGGTCTGTCCGACTTTCTCCCAACCTTTCTGCTTTCAAAAAATCTCTGAAAACGCACTTCTTTCGAGAAGCCTACCCTCATTCTGCTTAACTACCAAACGCAACACCACATACAGTACCACATCTCTCACCCACTTAATTCGATCTTGCCCACTCCCACACCTTGTGTATGACTCCCTTCCCTTTAGAGTGTAAGCTCTTTCTGCATAGGGCCTTCCTCACCTTTTTGTACCTGTGTTGATTGTGATGTTTGTTACTCCATATATTTTATATATGTAATTCGTGTGATGTAGTTGTATAATCACATTTACTTTACAGTGCTACGCAATATGTTGGCGCTATATAAATACATGTTAATAATAATAATACCCAAAACAGTTTCCTGTGCACGGGGCAAAGATTTGTCCCTCTCCAGTAACCCATAGCAACCACTGGGCAGTTAGTCTGATGGCACTTTATTTGTCAAAAAAAGTATTTGCTTGGTAGCTCCGGTTAGTACATGGCACCTCCCTATTAAACTGAAATTTTAGGTGGTTGTCACAGCAGGTTCACAATTTACATAGTCAGCACCCTCACCTCCAAGAAGCTTTTATATGATGCTCGTCCAACGGTCCCCAACCTCAGTCCGTTCATCAATTCAAATTGCAGTAATAGACGGCACCAATCATTGCTGTGTTATCTTAAAATGCCTTTATTGGGACATAGGCTCTGACCCCAAACACCCGGCAACGTTTCAGACCTTACACGGTCTTTTCTCAAGCCACTCAGACAGCACCTGTGCTCTGTTTTTTATACAATGTATCACAGTGACCCCTAGTGACATTTTCCATAATTACAATGTTTCACATTTAAAATCGCCATAATTGTATCAAATTGTTTAAATAGAGAAACATATATCTGTACCTCTGTGCATAAAGTCCAGTGTTTCTTAAAGTGTCCAGTAGTTTGAATGTGCAAAAGTTATACTGTAAAAAACAGGAACATAATAATTACCCCTTAAATAAAATACATATTAAAATTTGAAGGACATTTTTTTTCATTATTATTAAAAACAATTCAGCGATATATTTTACTCAAATCATATTCCCTGTTTAGGCCATGGGGAACCATCGTTTCCAATTGTCTGATCCATCTTGCTTCCTTCTTTAATAGTAACTTTATTCTATCTCCTCCCCTCCGCATTTTCGGTACACTATCTACTATTTGATACTTTAATTGTTGTACCCCATGGCCTGCAGTTAGAAAATGATTTGCAACTGCTTGGTCACTTTTTTTCGTATTTATTGCGGACTTGTGCTCTCTTATACGTTCCTTAGCGCTTCTAGTAGTCTGTCCAACGTAGGATAACCCACAGGGGCACTTAATCACATATATTACATAAGTGCTCTCACATGTATAAAAACCATTGATTTTAATTGCGGTCCCTTTCCTTGGGTGATACAGTGTATCACCTTTCAGGCAGTTTGAGCAACAGTTGCAGTTAAGACATGGGTATGTCCCATTCTTTCTCGGCCGCAACAATCGCTCTTGGGTACTGCTCCCCCCCATATCTGCTCTAACTGCCATTGATCCAATTGTTTTTGATTTTTTATATGATATAAGTGGGGCATTTTTAAAAAAATCAATTTCAGATAAGCCCTCTTTAAGTAATGGCCAATATTTCCTGATTGCTTTCTCTACGTGAGTACTCACAGTACTGTATCTTAATACGAAAGGGATTCTTTTAGTATCACTTTTTTTGCTTTTCTTTACATTTCGCTGAACCTCATCGCGTTGTTGCTCCAATAATGACTTAGGGTATCCTCGTTGTATAAATTTGGTTTGCATTTCACTCAGTCGGGTTTCTAATGCACCATCATCGGATACTATTCTTTTAACTCTCGTAAATTGTGATTTTGGTACTGATTTTTTAATTTGCATCGGATGAAATGATCTATAATGCAATAAAGTATTTTTATCTGTTGGTTTTATGTATAGATCCGATGACAGTGCACTATCCTTTCGACTGATCAAAGTATCCAAAAAGGAGACCTGGCGCCCATCAGTATGTACTGTAAATCTCAAGTTTGTGCTGGTACAGTTAATTTGCTCATGGAACTTAGAGAGGGTCCCTGGTGGCCCCGTCCATATTATAAAAATATCATCGATAAATCTGTACCAGCACAAACAATGCGCTCTGTACAGAGCGTTTGTATATACGAAGGTCTCCTCAAATGCGTTCATATAAATGTTAGCATATGAAGGGGCCACATTGGACCCCATCGCGGTACCCCGTATCTGCAAATAGAATTGATCTTTGAATAGGAAAAAATTATTATATAGAACCAGTTTTAGACATGTCAAAACAAAGTTTTTTTGTGACCCATCCAGGGACTCATCTCGGCCCAGCTCGACGCAGACCGCCTCAACACCCCCATCATGTGGGATGGAGGTGTAAAGGCTTTCCACGTCAAGCGTGGCCAGGACGATGTCTTCTGGTAAATTTTGTATTTGATTTATTTTATGCAAAAAATCTCCAGTGTCTTTGACATACGAAAGATGTCTTGACACATAGGGGTTAATTATTTTATCCACAAAGACAGAGAACGGAGACAAAATAGATTCCATGCATGAAACGATGGCATTCAAAGCTGAAAAGGAGAAAAAGGCACAGGATACATTGCGGATAACAGATAAGCTCTGTAATGGAATACAATTGTATTCTGCATAGTGCATCTGTTATCTTGAATGGCTGCCCCCATGGCTACACAGCAGCAAAGTAGTCTGAACCAGAGTTGGCACATGTATAAACGCAAGTGACTGGTTTAGGAATAGCTTATGTGTGATTTTGATCTTTGCACTTATATATAGACAGCGCTATATAAATAAATGATGATGATGATAATGATATATATGTAAATGAGCCCTAATAAACTGGCTGCTCTCACTAACTCTTGCCGTCATTCCAGAGATTCCCGGTTTGGTGACAGTAGACATGGAGGACAATCTGGAAGAAGGGAAATCATACAATGTCACTTGTACTGTACATGGAGTTGCTCCTATTCAGAACCTCATGGTCACAGTTTTGAGAGGGGAAGAAGTGATTCACCAGGAAACATTTGAGGATGACTCTCGAGTTGGCAACATTACACAAGTAGTCACATATCCAATCACAGCTCAGAGAAGTGACAACATGAAGAATTACTCCTGCCAGGCCACCCTTGCACTGGGAACAGTCATTGGGAAAGTTACAGTAAAGTCATCCAGTGTCACTGTTAGGACATTCAGTGAGTACAATCATAATAGACTGCAGTACCTGCTAGACTGCTAGGGGGCAGCACTGAGGAGGCTCCCACACTTTGAAGGCTTGACTCAAAGATACTGATCTGGGCTTCCCTAGAATTAACATTTAGTACTTACCGGACTTAGGGTGGGATGTTTAAAGAAATGATTTAAAGAATTAGTCATGATCCTACTGAAGGAATTGAAGGGAAAGTTATGGGTCAGAATGTCCTCTTAAAGGCGTGGTTCACCTTCAAGGTAACTTTCAGTATGTTATAGAATGGACAATTCTATTTTTTATAGTTTTATAATTATTTGCCTTTCAAATGGAGGTCGCTGACCCCATCTAAAAAAAACAAATGCTCTGTAAGGCTACAAATGTATTGTTATTGCTAATTTGTATTCCCCATCTTTCTATTCAGGCCTCTCCTATTCATATTCCAGTCTTTTATTCAAATGAATGCATGGTTGCTAGGGTCATTTGGACCCTAGCTACCAGATCCATAGATGTTTGACAGCAAGAATAGTGAATGAATTAGTGTATGGCAGGCATCTGGGGCTATTGTAAAACAAAGGGGTTGATTTATTATTATATACAGGTTTGGTTCCATTATCTGGAAGCTCTGACTTGTATGAAGGCCGTCTTCCATAGAGTCCATCTTAAAGGAAAACTATACCCCCAAAATGAACACTTAAGCAACAGATAGTTCTGGCAAATTAAAGAATCTTACCAAACTGGAATATATTTAAGAAAATCTTGCCCTTTTACATCTCTTGCCTTGAACCCCCATTTTGTGATGGTCTGTGTGCTGCCTCAGAGATCACCTGACCAGAAATACTGCAGCTCTAACTGTAACAGGAAGAAGTGTGGAAGCAAAAGACGGAACTCTGTCTGTTAATTGGCTCATGTGACCTAACAAGTTTGGTTTGTTTGTGTGCACCGTGAATCCTATGATCTCAGGGGCGGCCCTTGTTTTTTAAAATGCCAGTTTTCTGTTTAGGATCACCCAATGGCACATACTACTAAAAAAGTATATTATTATGAAAATGGTTTATTTACAAGAAGCAGGGTTTTACGCATGAGCTGTTTTATGTGATATCTTTTAATAGAGACCTACATTGTTTGGGGGGGTATAGTTTTCCTTTAAGCAAATGATTAAAAATTTTTATTTCTTCCCCTTTTTCTCTGCAATAATTAAACAGTACTTTGTACTTGATGGTAACTAAGCTGCATGAATCCATATTGGTGGCAAAACAATCCTATTAGGTTTATTTAATGGTTAAAGGGGTTGTTCACCTTTTAATTAACTGTTAATATGATGTAGAGAGTGATATTCTGAGACAATTTGCAATTGTTTTTCATTTTTTATTATTTGTGGTTTTTGAGATATTTGTCTTTTTATTCAGCAGCTCTCCTGTCTGCTATTTCAGCAATCTGGTTGCTAGGGTCCAAGTTACCCTAGCAACCATGCATTGATCCATATTGGTGGCAAAACAATCCTATTGGGTTTATTTAATGCTTAAAGGGGTTAATCGCCTTTGAATTAACTTTTAGTATGATGTAGAGAGTGATATTCTGAGACAATCTGCAATTGGTTTACATTTTTTTTATTATTTGTGTTTTTGAATTATTTCGCTTTTTATTCAGCAGCTCTCCAGTTTGCTATTTCAGCAATCTGGTTGTTAGGGTCCAAATTCCCCTAGCAACCATGCATTGATTTGAATAAGAGACTGGAATATGAAGCAGAGGGAGTGAATAGAAAGATGAGTCATTAAAAAGCAGCAATAACAATAAATGTGAAGCCTTACAGAGCATTTGTTTCTAGCTGGGGTCAGTGACCCCCATTTGAAATCTGGAAAGAGTCAGGAGGAAAAGATCAAATCGCAGTGAATCTCTCCTCAGTATTATCTTCAGTAAATCTGCCTCACAGTCTTTTATACCCCTGAGAAAACGAGAAAATGAGAAAACGAGTCTCATATTAAAACACTAATTCATTAATTGATAAGGTTTCCTTCATTGGGGATGTTTTGGCAGAACCCAGTGTTATTCAGCTCTATAGTTTGGAGCTTCAGCAGCTATCTTATTGCTAGGGTCTAATACCCTAGCAACCAGGTGGTGGGTTGAATGAGAGACTGGAATATGAATAGAGAAAGAGTCTGAATCAAAAGATAAGTTGAAAAAGGGTTAAACATAATTAAAGGGGTGCTTCACATTTAAAAGAGAACTAAAGCCTAATTTCATTATTTGCATTCCTCTTCTGCCTCTTTCCAGCTTTCAAGTGGGGGTCACCGACCCTGCCAGCTAAAAAAACGATTGCTGTGCGAGGCTGCAATGACATTGTTATTGTTACTTTTTATTACTTATCTTTCTATGCAGACCCTCTTCTATTCATATTCCCATCTCATGTCCCAACCACTGCCTGGTTGCTACGGTAAATCGCACCATAGCAACCAGGTAGCTGCTGAAATACCAAACTGGAGAACTGCTGAAAAAAAGATAAATACCTGAAAAACCAAATAAATTTAAAAAAGAAGACTTATTGCAAATTGTCGTTGAATTTCTACTAAAAGATTATTTAAAGGTGAACTAGCCCTTTCATGTAAATTGTATCTTTTTAATAAAGGTGTATAGATTATTTTAGGCAACAGACAAGGGCCGTGTGATACTTTACCTGCCTATGATACACTCATCTGACTTCTTTCAGCTCTGCCAGTGGATCCAAAGCTTGAGTCTGATCAGTGGATTGAGGTTGGCACCAAGTATATTGCCAATTGCAACGTCTCCAATGCCTTTCCCCTTGAGCTATTGAACCTGACCATGTTCTTCAACGAAACAAGCCTCAACGTGACTACGAATATGATGAATGGCAGCATGTTAGGATTTGCCGAAATTCCTACAGACGCCGCTTCTTTATTAGATATTTACCGGCTTCATTGCAAAGCTCAGGTTCTCAGTCTGTCCACCGAAGCTTTCATGGATATTTACATTTATGGTAAGACAACAGCCATATCCACACATTTCTTCTACTGGGGTGATGTTCAAACTTTTGGAGTTTAGAGGGAAACTAAACCCTACAAATGAACACAGATAGCTGTAGTCCCGAGATTATTGTAAATGCTGCCGTAATAGTTTATTTTAGTCTTACCCCAATGGGATCATTTACACTAGGCAGGGGGAGCTGAATGGTGTCCTGTACACTTTCTATTGTCTGTAGTAAGGCACAAGAGTCTTATAATTTAAGGATATCTCTGACCCAAATTTTTTTTTTGCACGATAAAAGAGAATTATAAGCAGCTTTCTAGTGATGGGCGAATTTATTCGCCAGGCTCGAATTTGCGGTGAATTCCCACGATTAGCCGCCGGCTAATAAATTCGCGAAACCGGCGCAAAAATTTGCCGCCAAAAATTCGCTGGTGTCCAAAAAAAATGGACACTAGTGTCTGTTTTTTTGGATCCCGGCACATTTTCGTCAGCAAATGTGCGCCGTCGTAAAAAAAAGGACGCCGGCGTCAAAAACGAGACGCCGGTGACATTTTGTGAATTTTTCGCCGTTTCGCAAATTTTGCGGGAAATTCGCAAATTATTCGGCAAAGCAAATCGCCACAGATTCACCCATCACTGCAGCTTTCCAATGGGCACACATTTTTTGTGTTTGAAATTGCATTTAAAGAAAGTGTTTGTTACTGCCAACAATATAGCAAAAGCCTGCCCCCGGCAAAGCCTTGTATGTTTCTTCAAAGGTCTGTAAATCAGCTCACTTCTGCTACAGTGTTTAAAGAGTGAGAGCCAGCAGTGCAGACATAGGTTACACAGACCTCCCAAATGTCCCGTTTTTAGAGGGACAGTCCTTCTTTTGACAGCTCAACCCGCAGTCCCTCATTTGTACTGGAAAGTCCAGTTTTTCTCTGCACTGAACAGCCAGAAAAAGAAACAAAGTTTCTAACTTAATTGGCTTTTGACAGAGAGCCAGCAACAGCAGCAGATAAGATACTTTTCTAACAATTTCGAGATAAGCAAATAAGTAATTATGACAATATAAGATTACAGGTCCCTTGGGAGAAGTTAGACTCACAGTTTTTGAACCAATGTAGGTGTGGTTGGGCAGCATGCCGCCCCCCTAAAATCCTGCCGCCCTAGGCCCGGGCCTAGGTGGCCTTTCCACAATTCTGGGCCTGGCCCTAGGGTGGGCATATGTGGGAGAGGCCCGCTCTTTTGTTGCCCTTACCAAACGAACGGATCTTTGCGTGTATTTATATATATATATATATATATATATATATATATATATATATATATATATATATATATATATATATATATATATATATATATATACATTTAGTAATCAGCAAGTACATGTGTAGTACATTTAGTAATCAGCAATACCTGTCAATATAGGCAGTTCTATCTGCCAAGCTGTCTAGATGCTTGTGTCTACTGGTTGTCCTCTCCTCAACCGCTGGCATCTTCCTCCTGGGCACAGCACCACCAACCCCTGGCTTGCCCCCCAGCTGTCCTTATAAATGATGAGGCCCATGGTAATGGCTCCTATTTCCCTATAGGGCCAGATCAGTGATCCCCAACCAGTGGCTCATGAGTAACCCATTGCTCACAACTCCTTGGATGTTGCTCCCAGTGGCCTCAAAGCAGGTGCTTATTTTTAATTCCAGGCTTGGTTTCCAGGCAAGTTTTAGTTGCTTAAAACTAGATGTACTGCCCAACAGAGTCTCCTGTAGGCTATCAGTCCATATAGGGACTACCAAATAGCCAATCACAACCCTTATTTGGCACTCCCAGGACTTTATTCATGGTTGCTCCCCAACTCTTTTTACATCTGAATGTGGCTCATAGGTTAAAACAAATTTGGGGACTCCTGCCCTAAAGGGAACAACTTCACAATCAGGAAAGCAGTGAATTCCCTGGGTGTAAAAACAACTTCTCTATATAATTCTGTGCTAAGACCTATACATCATTTAAGTGTGACTTCACAATTACAGCCTTTGGTTCTTTTTCCTTTTCCCAGAGTCCCCAAATATCGAGTTCAGCGTCTCTTCTGATTCAGTCCATTTGAATGAAACCATAATAGTCAGCTGCAGGTTAAATAATACTCACCCAGATCGATACGAAGTAATAATCAGAAGGAACGGGGAACAGATCTGTGAAGGCCAAACCACGTGCAATGTCTCTGTGAATGGAAGATCCCCCCAAACCGTCTCCTGTGAAGCTTTTCTTAAAGAGAACAAAACCATAAATAAGAAGAGAAAGGAAAACATCACTGTGCCCTGTGAGTACATACTGTAGTTATAACATCTTACTTTAAGGAACATCAACATAAAATCAGCTTACTTGTCCCTGAAAACAAGGCGAGAGTTGCCCCCCCTTCGTTTCTGTGGCAGTTGCCTGGACCAGTGGGTAATATGGACCCTAGCAACCAGATTGCTGAAATTACAAACTGGAGAGCTGCTGAATAAAAAGCTAAATAACTCAAATACCATAAATAATAAAAAATTAAAACCAATTGAAATTACCTGTCGTTACCCTTAAGGATAAACATTTGCAATTGGTCTTCATTTTAATTATTCATTCTGCATTTCTCAGGCTTGGAATTTAAACTGTTATCTGATCCATCATGTACTAAAACATAATTTATAGATGAACTTCCAACATTATTATAATTTTTTTTTTTTTTGGTTGTCCTCTTCAGTCTGAAATGTAAATGGCTGTACAGCTGCTACGATCACTGACCCTAGTGGTGATGTTTAATCTGGTAGTTGCTCCTTTATTGACTTCAAGGAGAAGGAAAGCTATGGATGCATTTTATTGCCAATAGATTAGCTGCAATAGTGCAAGCTAGAATGCTATATTTATTCTGTAGAATGTTACCATACCTGAGTAGAAAGCTCTAGACGTTCTCTGTTTGTTTAGGATTGCAGCTGCAGTATTAGCTTGGTGTGACATCACTTCCTGTCTGAGGAAGAGTCTCTCACTTATAGCACTAGGCTCAGATTACAGCAGAGAAGGGAGGGTGAAGAGGAGCAAACTGAGCATGCTCACGCCCGGGGCAAGGAGGTTTAAGCTGTTTAAGTCTGATCAGATCTAATCATTTTTTTGTGTTCGTTCCAGATGCCCCGCTGTTCCAGAATAATAAGTGCCCTGATCAGTTTGTCCTGAAAGAAGGAGACAATGGTACCTTTCAATGCCAGGCTGACGGGAACCCACTACCCAGCGTCACATGCAGCAGTGATAGTGGAAACCTTCCACCTGATAAACGATTTAAAATAGACAGAACACACTCTGGACATTATAAGTGCCTGGCTACTAACCAGTATGGAGATGTAAGCAAGTCTGTACAGGTGGAAGTGCAATGTAAGTTGTCATTATACATTCCCTGTGTAAAGGAAGGGGATATCTGTCTGTCTGTCTATTATGTCTGTCTCTGTTTTATCTGTTGCTGCTTCCATTGTGAGGTTGTGGGTAAAACCGTGAAATGGACAAAAGACTTATGAACAGCACCTATAAGTCTTAATTAATGTTATTAAAGGGGAAGTCTACTTTTCCCATAATAACCATTAGGTCTGTGTTTCTTGTTAGGTACTGGATAATCGGACCCTGGGGTTCTGCACTGTTGCAGTGGCCCTTCCAGCAACCATGATACAGAGACTAGCCACATGGAGCCAGTAAGATTCAGGGCAGGCTGGGCTTCTGGTTTTACTGTACTTGCCACTTCTTTGTTCAAGCTCAGGTCCAGCAATAGAAATAATAATGTGGGTCGCTTTATACTGGCACAGGCTATTAACCCACTACCCATCTAGGCACCCCAGAGTAGAAGCCCTCCCAATAGTGTTGGGCGGCAATTTTAAAAAAAGGCTCATCTTTAATGCATGTTTATTTATCCCTGTTACAGTGGCCCAAACATGCCCAAGGCCTGCTAGACCTCCTTTTATTCCCACTCCAATCCCAGTCTCTTGTTCACAGGTTTTATTTTTGCCGTAAATTGTTAAAGGGCCCCTGACAGGACAGGACCGGCCCCCAGGGCTGTATTCAGAGCCCCTAACACACCAACCCCCCAGAAACTGGACATGCACAGTAGAGTTTGCATGCTATGTACAGTTAGGTCCATAAATATTTGGACAGAGACAACTTTTTTCTAATTTTGGTTGTAGATTACCACAATGAATTTTAAATAAAACAACTCAGATGCAGTTGAACTGCAGACTTTCCGCTTTAATTCAGTGGGTTGAACAAAAAGATTGCATAAAAATGTGACGAACTAAAGCCTTTTTTCAACACAATCGCTTCATTTCAGGGACTTAAAAGTAATTGGACAAATTAAAAATCTGAAAATAAAATGTTCATTTCTAATACTTGGTTGGAAAACCCTTTGCTGGCAATGACAGGCTGAAGTGTTGAACTCATGGACATCACCAGATTCTGGCTTTCCTCCTTTTTAATGCTCTGTTACTGCAGTGGCTTTCACTCGCTGTTTGTTTGTTTGTGGCCTTTCTGTCTGACATTTAGTTTTCAACAAGTGAAATGCAGCTCAATTGGGTTCAGATCAGGTGACTGACTTGGCCATTCAAGAATATTCCACTTTTTTGCTTTAATAAACTCCTGGGTTGCTTTGGCTGTATGTTTTGGGTCATTATGAAATGTACTACATTTAGCTGGATTTGAGCAGACAGTGTCTCTGAACATCTCAGAATTCATTCTTGTGCTTCCCCCCTGTGTCACATGATGGATAAACACTAGTGTCCCGGTGCCACTGGCAGCCATACACCCCCAAGCCATCACACTGCCTCCCTAATGTTTTATACATCATGTGCTATGCTTTGTATCATGAGCTGTTCCAAGCCTCCTCCATACTTTTTTATTGCCTTCATTCTGCTAGAGGCTGATCTTGGTTTCATCTCTCCAAAGAATGTTTTTTCAGAACTGTGCAGGCTTTTTTAGATGTTTTTTTTTAGCAAAGTCCAATGTAGCCTTTCTATTCCTGATGCTTATGAGTGGCTTGTATCTTGCAGTGCCCCCTCTGTATTTAATTTCATGCAGTCTTCTCTTTATGGTAGACTTGGATATGGATACTCTACCTCCTGGAGAGTGTTGTTCACTTGTTTGGCTGTTGTGAAGGGGTTTCTCTTCATCATGGAAATGATTCTGAGATCATCCACCACTGTTGTCTTCTGTGGACGTCCAGGTCTTTTTGCGTTGCTGAGTTCACCAATGATTTCTTTCTTTCTCAGGATGTACCAAACTGTAGATTTTGCCACTCCTAATATTGTAGCAATTTCTCTTATATTTTTTTCTGTTTTTGCAGCTTAAGGATTTCTTGTTTCACCTGCATGGAGAGCTCCTTTGACTGAATGTTGTCTGTTCACAGCAAAATCTTTCACATACAAGCACCCCCCCCCCCCCCAAATCAACTCCAGGGCTTTTATCTGCTTCATTGATAATGACATAACAAAGGGATTGCCCCCACCTGCCCATGAAATAGCCTTTCAGTCAACTGTCCAATTACTTTTGAGCCCCTGAAATGAAGTGATTGTGTTAAAAAAAAGGCTTTAGTTTGTCACATTTTTATGCAATCGTTTTGTTCAACCCACGGAATTAAAGCTGACAGTCTGCAGTTCAACTGCATCTGAGATGTTTCATTTAAAATTCATTGTGGTCATGTACAGAACCAAAATTAGAAAAAAGTTGTCTCTGCCCAAATAATCATAGACCTAACTATATGTACTAAAGTGTTATACTTTTTATATACAGTATAGTCCCCGTAAAGCTGCCACCCTGTATATAAATACAGCCTTGCTGCACCCCTAATGCCATCCTTGTCTGTTTATATGCCTAGCATGAATGGTATTGCCAGACGATATAACTAGTGCTCCGCTAATAAACAAAAAAATGCCAGAGATGCCAGAGCAGGGGTGTCCCAGTTACAGAAGGCTTGATTTAGATCAGGGATCCCCAACCTTTTGAACCTATGAGCAACATTCAGAAGTAAAAGGGGTTAGGGAGCAACATTAGCATGAAAAATGTTCTTGGGGTGCCAAATAAGGGCTGTGATTGGCTATTTAGTAGCCCCTGTATGGATTATCAACCTACATTGAGACTCTGTTTGGCAGTGCACCTGGTGTTTATACAACCAAAACTTGCCTCCAAGCCTTGAATTCAAAAATAATCACTTGCTTTGAGGCCACTGGGAGCAACATCCAAGGGGTTGGAGAGCAACATGTTACTGGTTGAGGATCACTGCTATAGAGTGAACTAGAGGTTTTGGTGGGACATTCATGAAACAGATGGCTCTGGGTTTGATTAAATATTACCACGCAAGTGTGTGTGTATAGTAATACAGGTTAGGGCAAGTAATACTCAGACCCTTGTTGAGTCCACATTTGCTCATTCCTGTACTTATTGCTTATACTGTCGGTTTCGACTTGATGGATGACTTTTTTCATCCTTAGCTGCTGTGATACCGTATTATATATTGTGCTCATTATACTTTCTTTTCTCTCTGACAGATCCTCCTGCTACTCCTAACATCACTGTCATACCAACAGCTAGTATCTCTAAGGGTGGGGCCCTAAATATCACATGTTGGGCTGACGGTATCCCTCAACCTCAGTATATTTGGGTGATTCCTGCTGGTGCCACTGTGGATTACTTGAATAATAAGAGTGTGATCATTATCCCAGAAGCCTCGTCTTCCCATGACGGCACCTACACATGTCTGGCCAAAAATCAACATGGAGAAAAGTCAGTACATCTTTTGATTAATGTAACAAGTAAGTAATGATATAGAACCAAAAATGAGGCCTGCTGTGGCTCATAGAAACTCCTTCTTCCTCCTGCTTTGTTGCTTTTTATGAAAAATAAATATATAGGCACCATCTCTCCCTACTATATCTGCTATCCCACAGTCACACTCCCTTCCCAGAGACTATTATCCACTGTTACTATAGACACCATCTCTCCCTACTATACCTGCTATCCCACAGTCACACTCCCTTCCCAGAGACTATTATCCACTGTTACTATAGGCACCATCTCTCCCTTCTATACCTGCTATCCCACAGTCACACTCCCTTCCCAGAGACTATTATCCACTGTTACTATAGGCACCATCTCTCCCTACTATACCTGCTATCCCACAGTCACACTCCCTTCCCAGAGACTATTATCCACTGTTACTATAGGCACCATCTCTCTCTACTATACCTGCTATCCCACAGTCACACTCCCTTCCCAGAGACTATTATCCACTGTTACTATAGGCACCATCTCTCCCTACTATACCTGCTATCCCACAGTCACACTCCCTTCCCAGAGACTATTATCCCACTGTTACTATAGGCACCATCTCTCCCTACTATACCTGCTATCCCACAGTCACACTCCCTTCCCAGAGACTATTATCCCACTGTTACTATAGGCACCATCTCTCCCTACTATACCTGCTATCCCACAGTCACACTCCCTTCCCAGAGACTATTATCCCACTGTTACTATAGGCACCATCTCTCCCTACTATACCTGCTATCCCACAGTCACACTCCCTTCCCAGAGACTATTATCCACTGTTACTATAGGCACCATCTCTCCCTACTATACCTGCTATCCCACAGTCACACTCCCTTCCCAGAGACTATTATCCACTGTTACTATAGGCACCATCTCTCCCTACTATACCTGCTTTCCTACAGCCACAGTCCCTTCCCAAAACACATTATGAGCAGTGTGTAATACCTTAGAATATTTTTTTATTTACCTTTATGTTTTTTTCTCCTATGCAGATAATGCTCTGCTAGTAATCATCCTATGTACCATAGGCGGTGTGTTGCTTCTTGCAATAATAATAATAATCTTATGGTGTAGAAAATGGAAAAATGGCAAAAAGGGCTTTTACAGCTTATGGAGGCCAAAACAAGAGAAGCTACAAGAAGAGGAGATGGACCCAATAAAGGCACCTTGTAACTCCACTGAAGGTTATGGGAAAGATACTGGGACTGTATAATTCTCATTGATAATGGGGCGGCTATTCCAAGACTGGAGACCAGTACAAGTTGCCTGTGGTTTTATAAATGGATACAGTGGTGTTACCTGCAGGATTATTTTCATTGTAGTGTAATTGTCTGTGTGACTACTGAAGTTCATTTGAAGCCAAATATCCCCATTAATAGGACTTCCATTTTTAAAAGGGCTAGAGTTGCCGTATCGATCTTAAAGGGACTTAATCACCTGTACTGAGAGGAGCCATAATCAGTCAAGTGGCCAAACTTGGATAGTCGGAAGTAAGAGTTTTCAGTTTTGTTCCATCTCAATTTATATTAGCCAAGTGTGATGTTACCATTAGAGTAAACACGGCCTCCTCCATACATATTGGGGCAAATCTTCTCCGGCTTTTTTGAGGCCCAGATTAGGGGTCCCATTCCTGTATGACAGTTTCATGATGCTGCATCAAGATTTGCCAGTGTTGAACTTCTGTGAAGTGATAACTTACCCCTAAAGAATAGCCCCCTACTTCAGGATCCATGTCTGTATAGGATGGACTATCACCTCTGCTTCTTTACTCAGGAAATAAACTACAAGCTGACTAAACTTTCTTTTGTCAGTCTGTAGCCAGTAGCCCATTCAGGGCCAGTGCTGGCCTAGGCATTGCAATCACCCCCCATGTGACGTCAGCACGTGATGCCACTTCCACCGCGTGCCGATTGATGAACCCCTTCCCTCCACCCCTTTTTTTTTTTTTACCATATAGGCATCCGAGGGATCCAAATCTGCAGCCCTAGACACAGGCCCTTGAGTGCGCAAACGATAATTACACCCGTGTCTATACCCAGAATGACCCGCAGACGGTGATGTTGTTTAATAATAGCTAATATTTTGAAAACTAAAAAAAAATGCCAAAAGGCTACTTCACCTTTCAAAACTTAACCCAGCAAGACCGTTAATCAGAATAAGCACTTATATATGTTCAGATACTTTAAAGGAACAATAACACCAACAAATAAACATTTGGTTTTTTTTTAGAAAGACAACTATAGTTTATGTAAACAGGCTATTGTGTAACCATGGGGGCAGACATTTAAGCTAAAAAAAGGAGAAAAAGCACAGGCTACTTGCAGATAACAGACAAGCTCTGTACTAGAATAGAATGGGATGCTACAGAGAGAATCTACTGTTTATCCTGTACTTTAATGGCTGTCCCCATTGCTACACAGCAGCTTGTTTATATAAATAATAGTGGTGTTTCTGAAGCAAAAACATCAGTTCTACCAGTGCAGAGCAACACTGCATTATATTTTAATTACTTTAAAGGAGAAGGAAAGCTATGGAGGCATTTTATTGCCAATAGATTAGCCACAATACTGCAAGCTAGAATGCTATATATATATATATATATATATATATGTATATATATATATATATATATATATATATATATATATATATATATATAGAATGTTTTACCATAACAGCTCTAGAAGCTCTCTGTTGTTTAGGATAGCAGCTGCAGTATTAGCTTGGTGTGACATCACTTCCTGCCCAAGTCTCTCCCTGCTCACTTATAGCTCTGGGCTCAGATTACACAGAGAAGGGAGGGTGAGGAGAGGAGCAAACTGAGCATGCTCACGCCCGGGGCAAGGAGGTTTAAACTGAAAACAGGAAGTCTGATACAGAAGCCCATGAGTACACAATAGAAGGAAAGAAATGCTTTGTTTCTTTTGACAGAGGACTCAGAGCAGCATTACTTTGAGGCTTTACTGGTATACAGGGCTAGATTTTCATAGCGGGCCCCCAAGTCCCACTGTCGTTTGTCGCCCCTATCCCCTCTCTTTTATTTGCTCGATTTTCAACATTGGGACCAAAGCAATAGGGATTGGAGTATGGGAGATTAAAAAACTATTGTATCTCCTGCTCATCCCCAGTGTTTCTGAAACAGTGTGAGTGTGGTTGGGCAGCATGCCACCCCCCTAAAAGCCTGCTGCCCTAGGCCTGGGCCTTGGTGGCCTCTCCACAAGTCCGGGCCTGCTGGTATATTTAGGTGGACCTTTCTGATAAGGCTTAACCTTTCCTTCTCCTTTAAAAAACTTTTTTGTTGTTACTGTTCCTTTAAATACGCAACAGACATCAATTATACTGGGATTATCATGACAGCCACCCTTTATATCACACTAATTCTGAAAAAACTTTTCAATTGGTCTTCATTATTTAATTATAGTTTTTTAATTATTTGCCTTCTTCTGACTCTTTCCAGCTTTCAAATGGGGGTCACTGACCCCATCTAAAAACAAATGCTCTGTAAGTCTACAAATGTATTGTTATTGCTACTTTTTTATTACTGCTCTTTCTAATCAGTCCCTCTCCTATTCATATTCCAGTCTCTTATTCAAATCAATGCATGGTTGTTAGAGTAATTTGACCCTAGCAACCAGATTTATGAAATTGCAAACTGGAGAGCTGCTGAATAAAAAGCTAAATAACTCAAAAGCCACAAATAATAAAAAATGAAAACCCATTGCAAATTGCCTCAGAATATCACTCTCTACGTCATACTAAAGTTAATGTATAGCTGAACAACCCCTTTAGTATTATATGCCCATTCTGCCTGTTAAAAAGCTGAAATATTCTGTATTCACAGTGTACAGAGCTAGTTCTTTATTTATTGTATGTATTACAAGTATGTGTGTTTGCTAAAGTGCATTTATTATGTATATATCTTTCATTTTTTAAGAGAGAAGAACCCGAAAGAATCACTGGGGCTGCCACATTGTTACGCACATCCAATGATATTAACATTGTTTTTCTGTTAGCCCATTGGATGATGCTTGTGTGATCATGAGAGGACACTGTCCCTTTAACTACTTCCCTACTGTTTTTTACTTTAGCAAGAAAACCTACTAACTGGTATGTTACTTATTTAGCAAAACTGCAGTTTTGGAAACTCAGGTTTTATTGGTTACTGTTTCATGCTGTTATGGTCAAACATTTTTTGTAGGGATGCGCCGAACCCCTGAATCCTTTGCGAAAGATTCGGCCCAATACCGAACCGAATCATATGCAAATAAGGGGTGGGAAGGGGAAAACATTTTTTACTTCCTTGTTTTGTGACAAAAAGTCACGTGATTTCCCTCACCACCCCTAATTTGCATATGCAAATTAGGATTCGGATTCGGTTCAGCCAGGCAGCAGGATTCGGCCGAATCCGAATCCTGCTGAAAAAGGCCGAATCCTGGCCGAATCCTGGATTCGGTGCATCCCTACTTTTTTGCATAGTATTGATATTTGTTAAGTGCGGTGGCATCTCTGTGCTCAGTAGAAGGACATAACTGCACCAGACTGTGATTTTTCAGTTGAATAAAAGTGCCCAGTAGAAGATTATTACATTGCCGGTTGTCCCTGTATACCCTGTCCCTGGATTTATCATTACGTGGTATTCAGCCAACAAGTAGGAAGAAGAGAAGGGCAGACATCAGTAATTTTATTATTATAGGAATAATTACATGTCCTTTCTAGAGTTTGCTGTGCCTTTATATTTAGGCTCCAGGGAGTAAAGTACAGTCATTTATAGCGCAATTCTATAGAAATGTGAATAAATAAGGAGGCAGGGGGATGTCTCTTTCTCATTTCTGTATGTGTGCCTTCCTTGTACATATGGTTTGTATGTGCTGCATTCGGTATTTTTTTTTATTATAAATAAACATTTCTGTTACAAAGCTAAAATCACTGCCTTCGAATATTTTCATTTTTTTATTTCCTTCTGATTCACTTTCTTCAAATCTATTCCCAGGCAGGCCCGGATTTGTGGCGAGGCCACATAGGCCCGGGCCTAGGGCGGCGAAATTTTTGGGGCGGCACCCACCCAGCCGCATCTTTAAAGCACTGGGGACTTAACTCTCCCCAGCACTTCTGCCTCAGCGAGCGCCACAGCCGGCGCTAGGACCCTGCGGACACAGGGCGGCACAACCGGAAGCAGCAAGGGTATGGATCGTGCGGCCTTGCGGTCTTTTCGCGCCTTCGGGACTTTGACACTTCGGGACTTCTACTCTGCGGGACTTTGGCTTTTCGGGACTTCGGCTCCTCAATGGTTCGGGACTTCGGCTCCTCAATGGTTCGGGACTTCGGCAGGTGCGGCACGGCTTTGGCGCTGTCAAGGGGGGCCCAGCTATTTCGAAAAGTGCAGCACAGCCGGGCCCCTCCTTTAGCCCCATGCCTGGTAAAACAGTACCCCTTGTGCCCCCCTGAAGGCAGCCCTGAATGTGCAGGCCTGCCAGTAACGCAACTACAGGGTGTGGGGCCTTTTCGTCTGATTTGCATTCGCGCAAACCACCGGCAGACCTGATGGCCCTGGTGATAGCACCCCCTGTACCCCCAGTAGTTCCACCATGGGGTCGGCCCGAAGCCTATGGTTCAGGCAGGTTCGGGCTTCCGTCCCATCCTCGACCCAACAGTACCCCACTTCCTTTTGCGTCTTTTTATAGACACTCGCCCCCCTGGCCCGCCACCTTTGTCACCTGGCCCGCCACTTTTGAGATGGGGCAGGCAAGAGTAATCCTAAAATCCTAAAAATCCTAAAAATGTGGAACCGTGGGCTGGGTCAGGTGCAGGTCCTCACAAGTCGTTTTAGGGTCAGGTGCAGGTTGAGAATTTCTGGACCTGCACATCACTACTCCCTGCCTCATTCTGCACCGAAACAGGTCAGTGTATCATACAGTTCATGCCAGTTTCCAATAGAATAAGCCTTCTGCTGTTTATCTGTTTATCATTATTGGGCAAAAACAGAAATTCGCACCAACTGATGACCCGAATTGGCTGCTTTCCTATCTTAAAATGATCTGCCTTTAATCCTGGGCATTTCTTTCTGATTAAGCTGCTTTACAAGCTTAAATCAGTTATATGGGCTTCAGGCTGAAAAATCAACTGTTTTACCCTTTGCACATGCTTTACATTAGCAGTGATATGTGATATGTAAGATATGTCACCAGCCAGTGGATTACTTTATTAAAGGCCAGTTATACCATGATCTTAAATATTAGTAGCTGAATGTACAGTTCATTTCCCTTACAGCTTCAGCCTTAAGGTCCCCATAGACACAAAGATTTTTCTTTGCCGAGCGACTGATTTTAGCAAAGTCCGACCAATCCATCAAATTATCGTGCGGTTAGTGGGATTCGAGCAATCAAACGATTTTTCGTCCGACATCTGTCAGAAAATTGATCGGCCAAGTTAAAAAATCTTTATCGGTCCCAGTGCAATCTATGTATGTTTGCAGGGCCAAGCAGGCAGCTACCCTTTAGTTTTCCTGCCAATATTGCCTTAAAGGGATACTGTCATGGGAAAAAAACATTTTTAAAAAATGAGTCAGTTAATAGTGCTGCTCCAGCAGAATTCTGCACTGAAATCCATTTCTCAAAAGAGCAAACAGATTTTTTTATAGTCAATCTTGAAATCTGACATGGGACTAGTATATTGTCAATTTCCCAGCTGCCCCCAGTCATGATCAGTTCTAGACCATAGATTATAATGAGGGGGAGCACATGCTTTTTAGCTTTGGTCTCCATCCAGTACCAGGGGTGCAAGTGCTGGGAGCCTGGAGCATAAGGTTCGAGTACTTGATCCCAACTAAGATATAATTAATCCTTATTTGAGGCAAAACAATTGGGTTTAATGTTTAAATGCTTTTTTAGTAGACTCAAGGTATGAAGATCCAAATTGCGGAAAGATCCATTATCCGGAAAACTCCAGGTCCCGAGCATTCGGATAACAGGTCCCATACCTGTATATATTTCTACATTCAGGTGAAACTACAGTATATGATAAACGAACAGGCGGAAGGCACTCCGGTAAAAGGCAGGTTTTTATTGCAAGATTTTGCAGAGATACATGGCCTTACGCGTTTCGGGAACACACTCCCTTAGTCATAGGCTTGCAAAATGAATCGTACATGTGCATTATATACAATTAGTCTATGTCGACCCCTGTTGGCCGTCATCATTATAACTGCTAAAAACATTGTTTATTTGTTTCAATAAAAATGGATATGCTCTGTTAAAATTGAAAACATAAAAAGGGGGTCAATTAGTTTTATATTCATTTTAATAAAAAGTATTTGAAACAACATAGAGGTCAACACTTCAAGTAACCACTATACAAAGTATCCAAAGCACATAATCTTCCCCCTTTTTATGTTTTCAATTTTAACAGAGCATTTCCATTTTTATTGAAACAAATAAACAATGTTTTTAGCAGTAATAATGATGACGACCAACAGGGGTCGCCATAGACTAACTGTATATAATGCACATGTACGATTCATTTTGCAAGCCTTTGACTAAGGGAGTGTGTTCCCGAAACCTTTTATCCAGAAAGCTCCAAATTACGGGGAAGCCCTCTCCCATAGACTCCCATATAATCCAAATTTTTAAAAATGATTTCCTTTTTTCTCTGTAATAATAAAACAGTAGCTTGTACTTGATCCCAACTAAGATATAATTAATCCTTATTGGAGACAAAACCAGCCTATTGGGTTTATTTAATGTTTATAGTAGATGTAAGATACGCAAATTACAGAAAGATCCCTTATCTGGAAAACCCCAGATCTCGAGCATTCTGGATAACAGGTCTCATATATGTAGTAGAACTCATTGTCAACCAGAATGCTGATAAACACTGTCAGTTATATTTCCAACATGATTGGGTAATGGGATCATGATATTCATTAGCACCGTAAGCAAATTCTATACAATTGGGGGCACTGGGTAATAATGGCACCCCATGAATATTATACATATATATGAATAGGGATGTAGCGAACGTCTGAAAAAAAGTTCGCGAACATATTCGCGAATTTGCGTCAAAAATGCGAACGGTTCGCGAACGTCGCGAACCCCATAGACTTCAATGGGAAGGCGAATTTTTAAAGCTAAAAAAGACATTTCTGGCCAGAAAAATGATTTTAAAGTTGTTTAAAGGGTGCAACGACCTGGACAGGGGGGGATCAAGGGCAAAAATGTTTCTAAAAAATACATTGTTGACACAGCGCTGCGTTTTGTGCTGTAAAGGGCAGAAATCACACTACGTCACTCAGGTGATGTTTCTGGACACGGAATGTGAAAAAGCTCACACAGCTAGGTGGCACTTGGTTAAAGACTGGGCAAACAATGCCTGCAAGGGCAACGTATACAGTAGTGGATACGGAATATATTATTGCTGCTGTAAAAACATCACTCAGGTGGTGTTTCTGGAGACGGTATTATTATTGATATTTAGACAGAATGTGAATAAGCTCACACAGCTAGCTGGCACTGGCAGTTGTTTGAAAATGAAGAACACACTGGGCAAACAAATTGAAACAATGCCTGCAAGGTCAACGTATACACTACAGCAGTGGATACGGAATATATTATTGCTGCTTGAAAAACGTCACTCGGGTGGTGTTTCTGGAGACGGTATTATTATTGATATTTAGACAGAATGTGAACAAGGTCACACAGCTAGATGGCAGTTGTTGAAAGAACACACTGGGCAAATAATGCCTGCAAGGTCAACGTATACACTACAGCAACTGTCCCTCAAATCACTAACAGCTCTCTCCCTACACTAGCTCTTCCAAGCACACACAGGCAGAATGAAAAAACGCTGCAGGGCTTCAGTTTATGTATGGAAGGGGAGTGGTCCAGGGGGTTTGGGGGTGGTCCAGAAGGGAGAGCTTCCTGATTGGCTGCCATGTATCTGCTGGTCTGGGGGAGAAATGGTAAAAAAAAGCGCCAGCTAAGGCGAACCCAAATTGGCGAACGTCGCGTGACGTTCGCGAACATTCGGCGTGCGCGAACAGTCGATGTTCGTGCAAACAAGTTCGCCGGCGAACAGTCCGCGACATCCCTATATATGAAATAAAAGATATAGGAAGCTATTGCCCCTGTGAATAGGGTTTGGGCTGAACATACTTATTGCCTGGTGTATTAATAAGACATATCAATGGTTTTTGTTATTGCTTGAGCTACACAGGGAAAACAGGAAGATTGAAGCTTCTCCATGTTCACAACTTCTTAGTTCTTGCGCGGTAGAAAATGAAGCCCAGGGATAATTGTCTCCTGTTTCTCTCCCGGTAAGAACATTCCCCAGGGCCGATGTTCTCTTCATAGGGTTACAGTGCTGAATTCCCTTTCCTTACTACAAAAATAAATGACTGTACATTCTAAATTGATTCCCTTTATGGATTTCAACTGGTTGTTGAGTCTGTTCTCCATTAGAGGGTCCTGCTGGTTTGTTATTCTGTAAGAAGCCTTTTACCCTTTCTTTTTGCACAGATATACGACTATCCAAGCTGTCCCTACGAATGCTGCTACAGTCAATCCAATAAATACACTAGCCTTAATATATATGTAGGCCCATGTCTTTTTACCTGCAAAGATAAAATACATTTGTTATTTTAGATTTACACGGAAGACACATATAAAAGAGACAGATAAATAGGTCAGTAGTTAACAGGTGGAGGGACAATAGGATTAGTACAATGGGACAGTAGGAAACCAGGCCCGGATTTGTGGCAAGGCCAGGCCTAGGGCGTCAGGAATTCAGGGGCGGCAGGGCCCAGCCGAATTCAACAAGTTGCGCATATGTCAAGGGTTTTCTGCTGGAGCAGCACTATTAACTGATGAGTTTTGAAAAAAACATGTTTTTCCGATGACAGGATCCCTTTAACTTAAAGTTGAATCACCAGTTTTAAAGGAAACATAAACCCTCAAAACAATTTAAAGGTATACCGTCAAAAAAAAAATGAATCAGTTAATAGTGCTGCTCGAGCAGAATTCTGCACTGAAATCCATTTCTCAAAAGAGCAAACAGATTTTTTTATATTCAATTTTGAAATCTGAAATGGGGCTAGACATTTTGTCAATTTCCCAGCTGCCCCAAGTCATGTGACTTGTGCTCTGATAAACTTCAATCACTCTTTACTGCTGTACTGCAAGTTGGAGTGATATCAACCCCCTCCCTTTTTTCCCCCAGCAGCCAAACAAAAGAACAATGGGAAGGTAACCAGATAGCAGCTCCCTAACACAAGATAACAGCTGCCTGGTAGATCTAAGAACAACACTCAATAGTGAAGTTTTTGCGTCAAAACCGATGTGATGAGGTCATGACGTTGGCGTTGTGATACTGGCATTCATACTGATGCTGGCGTCAAGACGCTATGATGCTGGTGATGGACCGCATGGGATCACTGGGCGCCGCCATTATTATTATTATTATTAACATGTATATATATAGCGCCAACATATTGCGTAGCACTGTAAAGTAAATGTGATTATACAACTACATCACATGAATTACATATTTAGAATATATGGAGTAACAAACATCACAATCAACACAGGTACAAATAGGTGAGGAAGGCCCTATGCATAGGCATACAGTCTAAAGGGAAGGGAGTAATACACAAGGTGTGGGAGTGGGCAAGATCAAATTAAGTGGGTGAGGAATGTGGTATTGTATGTGGTGTTGCGTTTGGTAGTTAAGCAGAGTGAGGGTAAGCTTCTTGAAAGAAGTGCGTTTTCAGAGATTTTTTGAAAGCAGAAAGGTTGGGAGAAAGTCGGACAGACCGTGGGAGAGCGTTCCAGAGGAGGGGTGCAGCCCTTGCAAAGTCTTGAATGCGAGCATGTGAGGAGGTAATGAGAGAAGAGTTGAGTAGCAGGTCAGTAGAGGAGCGTAGTAAGCGAGTGGGTGAGTATATAGAGATGAGTTCAGAGATGTAGGGTGGGGCAGAGTTATGAAGTGCTTTGAAAGTCAGTGTCATTAATTTGAATTTGATTTTGAAAGGTAGCGGAAGCCAGTGCAGGGATTGACAGAATGGCGAGGCAGAGGAGGAGTGGTTGCTGAGGTGTATGAGCCTTGCAGCAGTGTTCATTATGGACTGGAGAGGTGACAGTCTCTGGAGGGTGAGACCAATTAAAAGAGAGTTACAGTAGTCTAGACGCGATATGATGAGAGAGTGAACAAGAATTTTGGCGGCGTCTTGGGTGATAAATGATCGTATTTTGGATATGTTCCTTAGGTGGAAGTGACATGATTTAATAAGTGACTGGATATGAGGAGTGAATGACAGGGCAGAATCTAGGATAACCCCAAGGCACCGGGCCTGGGGAGAGGGGGTGATAGTGGAATTGTTAACTATGATGGATACTTCCGGGATGTTACTGGTGTTAGTTGGAGGAAAGAGAAACATTTCAGTTTTAGAGAGGTTTAATTTAAGGTAGCGTTGTGACATCCAGGTAGAGATAGCGGACAGGCAGGATGAGACGCAAGTTAGGAGTTCTGGGTTGAGATCAGGAGATGAGAGATAGATCTGAGTATCGTCAGCATAGAGGTGGTAGTGGAAACCATACGAATTTATTAATTTGCCGAGGGAGGAAGTATAGAGGGAGAATAGTAATGGTCCCAGGACAGAGCCTTGAGGAACTCCAACAGAAAGAGGTAGGGGAGAAGATGATACTCCATTGTAAAAAACACTGAAGGAACGATTGGTGATGTAAGAAGAGAACCAGGACAGGGCTGTGTCACGAAGGCCAAGCGACTGGAGGGACTGGAGGAGGAGAGGGTGATCTACAGTGTCAAATGCGGCTGAGAGATCAAGCAGTATTAGTAGTGAGAAATGATTGTTGGCTTTAGCGGTTAAAAGGTCATTAGTTAGTCGAGTCAGGGCAGTTTCTGTGGAGTGTTGTGGCTTAAAACCAGATTGTAGGGGGTCCAGCAGGTTATTGTCAGAGAATGAGGTAAGTTGGTTGTAGACTAGGCGCTCAAGTAGTTTAGAGATGAAAGGTAGCAGAGAGATAGGTCGGAGGTTGGGGCTGACAAGAGCATGTTTTAGTTGAGAAGGAAACAGTCCAGTTGAGAGCGAAAGATTAAATAGGTGAGTTAAGGCTTTGATTAGACAAGGATTGGTTTTGCGGAGAAGTTTTGAGGGAATTGGATCAAGCGGGCAGGTGGTAAGGTGAGAAGAGGCCAGAAGCTTTGAGACTTCCTCATCAGTGACAGGGGTGAAGGAGCACAGGAGAGACTGGGGAGTGTGGAGGTCTAGGGGGGTTGAGTAGTGTAATGCCCCTTCTGATAGTGTCAATTTTGTTTTTGAACAAAATAAGCCGGCAAAGATGGAGGACGTCAGACCAGAGCGGCGGCAGTGAGTATTCCTTACACAGTTATTAATAGGGAAAAAATATAAATATATTAATATAAAATGGAGTTGTCTTGGTGCATGTCATAGGCAAGCTAATAACAGATTTTGGAGAAAATTCACTTTTTTATTTAGTCTTCTAGTTAAGAGGTTTTTCCCAACCACTTGCTTTTTAAAAAGAAATGGTGTCATGTTATGTTTAGATTAGTGTGGGGTTCTATATAGCTAGGTAAGAGTTGTTATTATAATATATATCTGGAACGGTCTAATTCCTAAGACGGACGAATGGCTAGTGTCAGAGGGTTGATAGTTGTCACCCCCGCCCTCTATGACGCCATAACGCTATAGGGCCCAAGGCAGGATGGACTATAAGGGCTAATGGTCTACTGTGGACAATGGTCACTCATATAACTTATACTAGGCCATACAAATAAATGATCACCACTCTGTTACTTAAATTCCAGAGTGTCAGCATAGTGTCAGCATAGTGTCAGCATAGTGTCAGCATGTCTCTTATGCCCTTTTGCAGAAGTGTTGTTCAATAGCTGGCTGTACCACAATGGCTATGTTTAGCCAACAGATGTTTTCGAGGCTGTGGACAGTTGGAACCAGGAAACTCTTATGTTGCAAAACTGCACATCTTACAGGAATATATAAATATATATATCAGTAAGTCTCCTCGCCAGACCATGTATGGTGTTTCCGTGAACCCCTTGTCACAATTACTGTAAATGCCTTCTGAAAGCTATATAATGCCTGGACCAAGAGGTGGGTCTTTGGTAAGTCCTTGGCTGACATTCTGTGTGTTACTCCAACAGCTTACCCAGACAAAACTGTTATGTTGTATTATGTATGAATAAATTGCCTGACTATTACTAAAGGTTTTCCTTTACTGAGTTTTGTCTTACACGAGGTCAAAAATGGTACTACTAAAAATACCGTCAGAGTGCCAAAACTATAGTGTACAGTTATATCATACAAATGGTTTTTCTTATAGAGAAAATATAGTGTTTTTTCGGAGCCCATTATATCAGTGAGGGAAATGCAGTGGGATTAGAAGTAAAAATAATTCAGGAACAAAGAAAATTCATTAATACACTATTAATGGCGATGGGCGAATTTCTCCCGTTTCGATTTGCTGAAAAATTTGCGAAACTGCGTCAAAAAATTGAAGCCTGAAAAGTCGCTTGCGTCAATTTTGAAACCAGCATTCGAGTCAATGGGCGTCCGAATAGTGTTGACACGCAGCGATTTCGAAGCAATCGACTTTTCGAATGCGCATCCAAAATTTTTTGACACCTGGGAATCTTCGCCGGGAAATTTTTCCGGGAGTTCCGAGAATTTATTCGCCAGACGCGAAACGCAGAAATTCGCCCATCACTAACTATTAACACAATGTTGAACTGGTCTGATTTTCATTTTGGGAAGAGGAAAGAATATGATAAAGCCGAAGCACTATCCCTCCACCATGTTTGTACTCACCGAATGTCCTAACAGTGACACTGGATGACTTTACTGTAACTTTCCCAATGACTGTTCCCAGTGCAAGGGTGGCCTGGCAGGAGAAGTCCTTCATGTTGTCCCTTCTCTGAGCTGTGATTGGATATGTGACTACTTGTGTAATGTTGCCAACTCGAGAGTCATCCTCAAATGTTTCCTGGTTAATCACTTCTTCCCCTCTCAAAACTGTGACCATGAGGTTCTGAATAGGTGCAACTCCATGTACAGTACAAGTGACATTGTATGATTTCCCTTCTTCCAGATTGTCCTCCATGTCTGCTGTCACCAAACCGGGAATCTCTGGAATGATATCAAGAAAAAGTAGAAGAGGAGAGAGTGGGTTGTCCCCAAGTAACGAGGAGAAGAATTAGGGCTAGACAGAAGAGGCACATTCCTCTATATCTTATTTACATATACATGGTAGTGACCTACTCCTGTAGCACTTTAATATAGTGATGAGAAAGGGGAGGTTCTTCCTTTTTGGCCTCCATCTTCAGACCCACATGGATGTGTTTAGGGAACCTGGTGTCGACAAGGCCCAGTAAAGTGAAGGGACTGCAGCACTGAATAGGGATTCAAGCTTAGTATTTTACTCCCTCAACCATTTCTGCTGAAGAGATCAGGATCACTAGCTGGTAGCCTTAAAGGCATGTCCTCACAATTGCTCCTGGACTACCTCAAGACATTATCACCAGGCCAACAATTATCTACCCAGTGTCTCCACAGTGGTGTCACTTTGCTCTGCTCTACCTGAGACTGTATCTAACATCAACAACACTACCTCATTAATCTGTTGTTATTATTATTATTATTATTATTACTATTATTATTATTGTTATTACAGGTAAGGGACCAGATATCCAGAATGCTTGGGACCTGGGGTTTTCTGAATAACGTATCTTTCTGTAATCAGGATCTCCATACATTAAGTCTACTAGAAAATCATGTAAACATTAAATAAACCCAATAGGCTGGTTTTGCTCCCAATAAGGATTAATTATATTTTACTTTGGATACTGTTTTATTATTACAGAGAAAAAGGAAATCATTTTTAAAAATTTGGATTATTTGGATACAATAGAGTCTATGGAAGCCTCTCCGCAATTTGGAGCTTTCTTGATAACAGGTTTCCAGATCCCATACTGTTTATTATTATTACTGTTTTGTGGCTTCAACAAAACCTCTTTTGTTTTATTTGCAAGAACCTCTGGGGTCCTGTTGTTCATTCTACATGGCAGCAGATAGGTGTAGTTGCCCAACACTCTGAAAAGAGTTCAGTATGACTAATTTTTTTTTTTATTAAACCTGAAAGTACTCCATCACTCAAGTGCAAAAAGTGCCTTAGCCTTATAAAAGGCTACACCCATAAAAGCTCTTGGTCTTGGGTTTGGCCAAAAGGCACAAAGCAACCCTTTGGTTTCTTCAGGAATTCATCACGGGACTAGGATAGGCCCAAAAGGACTGCAGGAGGTAAGGCCGCAGGGCTTGGGGGACTTATTTGTCCACCCCCCTCCAGCCCAAAGGCATATAAGAGTAGCGCTCCATGAGCGTTTTTCGTCGGATTGACGCCCAGCGACAAAACGCAAAACGAAAAATCAGAGTTAACAACTACACGGTCCGACTGTCGGATGAAGACGATGCTTTCTACGTTCACATCCGACCGTTGTGTTGTGTCAGATGTAATGTAGTTGTGACCTCCGACTTTTCATTCGCTCCAATTATATGTTCCCTCGTGCGACTCCATCCGACTTGTCGCGGGCATCGATCCGACGAAACACTCTTGTGGAGCTCTTCCCAAAGGGGTCGGAAAAACAAGTGGACCAAGGAGGTACCAAATATATTTGCACCCTCGGAGGGGTCCATGTTTTTCCTGCACTAGTTGGACACTTTTAAGCCAAGAGTAACTATGACTTTAATCAGAGAGTGACATTGTTGATTATAGTGAAAGAATCACAAGTCATGTACAAAGTGCAGAAAATGGCTGAAAATCAACATACAATCTCTCATTAATAATAATGGCAATGCACCTGTATAATTGATGCCACGCAGATTTCCATTATAGCCAATAACTGGGGGTACAGCTGAAGTGTGGGCCACAAGTCTTAGTGGAATAGTGGAAATGGAAAAGGAAAGTGAGACTGCACCATGTTACACTTTACACTCGGCTTCCCCCGATGCGTCTGCAAAGCAGCATAACACTTTTATTATTAAAGGGGTGGTTCACCTCAAAGGAGAAGGAAACCCCCTGAGCACAAAAATCCCTCCCCCCTCCCCTGTGTTGCCCCCTCCCTCCTCCCCCCTGGCCTACCTGTCCCCCCCGGGCAAATGCCCCTAACTTGTTACTCACCTCTCTGCGCAAGTCCTGTCCACGGAGTTCACAGGCGCCATCTTCTCCGAATAGGTCTTCTTCCTGCTTTGACCTGCATCTTCTGGCGCATGTGCGGTAGGAGCATTTACGGTACGGATCTACCGCGCATGCGCCGAATGTCACGAAAACTTTGTGACTTTTTGGCGCATGAGCAGTAGATTCGTAGAGGTAAATGCTCCTACTACGCATGCGCCAAAAACGCTGGTCAAAGCAGGAAGAAGACCGATTGGGAGAAGATGGCGCCTGTGAACTCCGTGGACAGGACTTGCACAGAGGGGTGACTAACAATTTAGGGGCATTTGCCCGGTGGGGCAAGTAGGCCAGGGGGGAGGAGGGGGGGCAACACAGGAGAGGGGGAGGGTTTTTGCGCCCAGGGAATTTCCTTCTCCTTTAAAGTTAACTTTTAGTATGTTATAGAATGGCCAATTCTAAGCAACATTTCAATTGGTCTTTATTATTTATTCTTTTGAATCATGGAGTGATATAACAACACCTGCAACATGTGCTTTGGGTTACTGGGGCTAAAGTTTGTCTGTATTATTGTACAACACACAAAACATACCATATGGGATTACTTTGATAATGTTATCAACAGAGTTTGCGTCTGATAGAACAGTGCAGCTTATGTTTAATGCTCTCCAGTCACCAGCTACTTCTCCAGTTCCAACTTCAACTTCGACAGAAACCCAGCCAGGTCCTTTAGATACATTCCTCTTTGTTAATCGTGATTCCCATTCAGCTAGAGAGCAGTTGTGAGTGCAGTTTAATGGAAGCCAGCTTCCAAATGGAGCATATACATCTCTATTCCCAGCGTTCCCCTGGCATGTCTCCTGCATCGCCCCTAAAAATAAGACATATAGAATGGGCACGTGACACACATCGGTTTTTGGGTTCTAGACTCTCTCCCCGCTGAAAACCCAGGGACAAAGCAAGTTTAATTTGGTAAAACATCAGCCATGCCGGGAGCTAAGATTCCTAGTGACAGATTGTGCCGACTATTTCATTCTCTCTTTCTTTCTTTCTCTAAAATGAATATATGCACAACTAACAGCATATATAATTGTATCCCTCCACAGAAATCCAGCGTTACGGACACATAACGTGACTTCAATCAGGGACAAAAAACAGGACTGCCTCTTTCTGTCCTCGAAAAAAAGGTCACTTTTCTGTGACTGAAACGTTGGATTTTCAATAAAAACAGATTTGTTTTGTTGCTAAGACCTTTGAGTGCGGTTTACTTTGTTAAATTGTTCACAATTCTTAACCAACCAAGATCAGCACTCTGTATCGTGAAAATAATATACGTTTATTGTCAATCCTTGATCAAGATCCCAGCAGGGACTGAAATACACAGTGATTGACAATAAACAAATTTTTTTCACGATATTGAGTGCCGATCCTTATACCCACGTACTCTTAATTTTTGATCCTGCACCCAATCTATCCACAGCTGATATATATATATATATGTGTATATAGTATATGGAACTCTGTGGTTTGTGTCTGCACACCTGCACGTGGAAATACTTGAATACACTATGACCTATGGCCCACAAGGTACGAAATGCGTAAGGCTGTATTTGAGATGTTTATCTGTTAAATAAATTACTTTTTAACTGCATAAAGTATTGTAATGAAGTCCAGTTTGTGCCAGTCTACTAGCAAATACAAGTGGCCTTATAGTTCAATCCTATTCTACTACTATAAAGTACTGGAGGCAGAATAATAGTTGTTCATAAACAAGATAACTAATTTACCTGGCTCTAATATCCATTGGTTTATGCTTTACAGTTGACCTGGAGCCTGCGCCAGTACATTTTCAGTCTTAATAATCCATCCACATCAACCAGCAAACTCTCTGTCTACTGCACTTTGAATAATATAAGGATATACTATTTGAATAATATAATAATTATTCAATTTATGGCAAATATTCCTCCTATGTTTTCCCTTAAAAACCTTATGAGGAAACACTTTAAAGAGATTGTTCACCTTTAAATTAACTGTTAGTATGATGTAAAGAGTGCTATTCTGAGACAATTTGCAATTGGTTTTCATTTTTTCTTATTTTGGGTTTTTGAGTTATTTAACTTTTTATTCAGCAGCTCTCCAGTTTGCAATTTCAGCAATCTGGTTGCCAGGGTCCAAATCCCCATAGCAACCATGCATTGATTTGCATAAAAAACTGCAATGTGAATAAGAGAGGACTGAATAGAAAGATGAGTAATAAAAAGTAGCAATAACAATACATGTGTAGCCTTACAGGGCATTTGTTTTTAGATGGGGCCAGTGACATTTGAAAGCTGGAAAGAGTCAGAAGGAAAAGACAAATAATTAAAAAAAAACTATAAATAATATATAATGAAGACCAATTGAAAAGTTGCTTAGAATTAACCATTCTATAACATAATAAAAGTTAAAGAGGTGGTTTAACTTTATGTTGACTTTTAGTATGTTATAGAATGACTAATTCAATTGGTCTTTACTACTTATTTTCTATAGTTTTTTAATTATTGCCTTCTTTTTCTGACTCTTTCCAGATTTCAAATGGGGGGGGTCACTGACCCCATTAAAAAAACAAATGCTCTGTAAGGCTACAAGTGTATTGTTATTGCTACTTTTTATTACTTATCTTTCCATTCAGTCCTCTCCTATTTATATTCCAGTCTCCCATTTAAATCAATGCATGGTTGCTGGGGTTACTTGGACCCTAGCAACCAGATGACTGAAATTTCAAACTGGAGAGCTGCTAAATAAAAAACGAAATAACGCAAACGCCACAAATAATTAGGGATGCAGCGAATCCAGGATTCGGTTCGGAATTCGGCAAGGATTCAGCCTTTTTCATCAGGATTACGATTCGGCTGAATCCTTCTAGCCAGCCAAACTGAATCCAATTCCTAATTTGCATGTGCTCATTTGCATATGCAAATTAGGGACTGGAAGGGAAATAGTGTGACTTTTTGTCACAAAACAAGGAAGTAAAAAATGTTTTCAAATTAAGATTCAGACTCGGTTCGGTATTCGGACGAATCGTTTGCAAAGGATTTGGGGGTTGGCCGAATCCAAAATAGTGGATTCGGTGCATCCCTACAAATAATAAAAAATGAAAACCAATTGCAAATTATCTCAGAATATCACTCTACATCATACTAAATGTTTAATTTAAAGGTGAACAACCCCTTTAAAGGAGAAGTAAACCCTTGCTACTAACATTCCCTAGCCCCCTCCCTGCTCCCCCCAGCCTAGGTGGTACCTTTGCTAAGAAAACCAAAAATAGTTCTGAGTCCCTCCAAAAATCAATCAGTGTTATAAAAAGTACAAAAGTTTATTTAGAAATGGTAAAACGGCCTAACCCAGGACCGGATTTTTGCGACGCCACAAAGGCCCAGGCCTAGGGCGGCAAGACTGTAGGGGTGGCATGCCGCCTGCATGCGCACACATGGACCTGAGGAGGAACAGGGGGTTGCACACGATGTTTGCGGGCGCTAGGACCCGGCGGTGCATTGGTTTGCGGGCGATAGGACCATGTTGCACAGAGTGGCCTCGGGGCAGCGAAGGTTGAAATCCGGCCTGTACTTACCCCTCGGTGCAGATTCAGGGCATCGGAGTTCACGGGTGCCATCTTCATTTCTTCGGTAATCTTTGGGGCTCCTTGTGGCCCTTCGGCAATATCTGTGACTTTTGGCGCATGCGCAGTTGTCGCAAAACCAACTGCACTTGCGCCGAAATGCCGCTCTATTCCCAAAGATTACCGAAGAGAAGAAGATGGTGCCTGTAAACTCCGATGCCCTGAAACTGTACCGAGGGGAAAGTAAAGAGTTAGGGGCATTAAGCAAAGGTACCACCTAGGCTGAGGGGGAGCAGAAAGGGGGGGGTAGGGGATTTCTAGTAAGAAGGGTTTACTTCACCTTTAAATCAGGTGCCCTAAAACAAGGGTGTGGTCTTGAACTAGAAGACGGATTATCTATCTGCTCCCTATAGGGTTGCCACCTGGCCGGTATTTTACTGGCCTGGCGGGTAAAAATGATGGTTGATCGTAATGTTATTAATAGGGAAAAAAGATAAATATATAGGAAGGCCGGTACAGGTATGGGACCTGTTATCCAGAATGCTTGGGACCTGGGGGTTTCCGGATAATGGATCTTTCCGTAATTTTGGTCTTCATGCCTTAAGTCTACTTGAAATTCATTAAAACATTAAATAAACCCAATAGGCTGGTTTTGCTTCCAATACTGATTAATTATATCTTAGTTGGGATCAAGTACAAGCTACTGTTTTATTATTACAGAGAAAAAGGAAATCAATTTTAAAAATGTGGATTATTTGGATAAAATGGAGTCTATGGGAGACGGCCATTCCGTAATTCGGAGCTTTCTGGATATCGGGTTTCCGGATAAGGGATCCTATGCCTGTATTTCTTCCCGGAAAAGATGGCAACCCTAGCTGCCTATGCACCCGTCTAATACACTAAGCACATCTAATCTAGACTGAATGAAAGTTCTTAAATAATAGTAAGGGGGCACTAGTGGAATCTGCTCTTTGCCCAGAGTGAGCCAAAACCCCCCTAAATTATCAGTATTTGAGCACATGGTGACATGAATGATATTTGTAGGGGCTTCAGCTGATCACTGTCTTCCCTTCCCCTTCTCATTGTTTCATTGCAGGTTGAAGAAGATAAAGCCGGAGAAGTAATAAATAAAGTGACCACTTACCTGCACAGCAGATCCCAAACATGAAGAATGGGACAAGGGGGAAGCTGGACATCCCCAGGGCCATTCCCGCATGTATTTTACTGAATAGTCACTGAAGAAATACAATTCTGGATCTGGAGTGTGAGTACTATGTGCTGTTTATTTAGTGTCTTTATCATCTGTCTCTGTTTTCTCTTTCATTATCTTTCTTGACCAGAGTCACCCAGCCCATTCCGCTTGTGGATACTGATCAAACGCTGTTACTCCCTTTTTTCACACTGCCAGGAACCTCACCGGATCTTGAGTAACACTGAACTAACACTCTCAGCAATCATGGCCACTTGACGCTGGTTTCACTTCTGCTTTTTTTTTTAATGTATTAATTAATGTCCTTATTAATAGCTGAAAATCCAATAAGCAAAATGCATTAAGAAAAAACTTTTTATTGTTAAATAAAGATAACAAATTGTATAACAGTAATATTCAGGGTTACCACCTGCCTTGTTTTGACCCAGACAGCCCGTTTTTTTTTAAAAGGATTGCCTGGGTCAAAACTGCCTGCCCGGCCTTCCAAATTAGCAAAACCTGGCAGGATTTCCTCTAAGTGACGCGACAACCGGCCAATCAGTGCTCGCCGTGTCATAGTCCCACCCCTGATGTCATGGTCCCGCCCCCACTGTGTCACTTCCCCTGCCCCTGCCATGTCACTGCCCCTGCCCGGATACCACAGGACGAAAAGATGGCAAACCTGGTAATATTTGACTTAAAGGGGCTGTTCACCTTTAAATGAACTTTCAGTATGATGTAGAGAGTGATATCCTGAGACCATTTGCTATTGGTTTTAATTTTTTATTATTTATTTATTTTTGGGTTATTTAGCCTTTTATTCAGAAACTCTTCAATTTGCATTTCAAGCAATCTGGTTGCTAGGTTCCAAATTACCTTAGCAACCATGCATTGATTTGAATAAGAGACTGGAATATGAATAGGAGAGGCCTGAATAGAAAGACGAGAAATAAAAAGTAACAATAACAATACATTTGTAGCCTTACAGAGCATTTGTTTTTTAGAAGGGGTCAGCGACGCCCATTTGAAAGTGGCAAAGTGTCAGAAGAAAAAGGCAAATAATTCTAAAACTATAAAACATAAACAATGAAAACCAATTGAAAAGTTGCTTAGAATTAGCCATTCTATAACATACTAAAAAGGTGAACCACCCCTTTAAAGTGGTTATACAATGGCTAATTCTAAGCAACATTTCTATTGGCTTTCATTATTTAATTTTTTTTGTTTTGTTTTTGAATTATTTGCCTTCTTCTTCTTCTGACTCTTTCAGCTTTCGAAATAGGGGTCACTGATACATCTAAAAGTCTGTTTTGTAAGACAACAAATGTATTGTTATTGCTACTTCTTATTAAAAATAATTTGTGAAACTGCCGCGAAAAAAATGTATGCCGGGGTCCGTTTTTTCAGACGCCGGCACAATTTTGCCAAAAACGGACGCCATCGTCTAAAAAAACAGACGCAGGCATCAAAGACAAGACGCTGGTGCCCTTTCGCTAATTTTTCGCTGTTTCACCAATTTCGCTGGAAATTCTCTAATTTTTCGCCCCAAATTCGCCCATCACTAAGCACTACCAAACAGTTTCCTAACGGAAATCTCTTGAAGCTTTCAGAGTATCCAGGACAAAATAAACTTCTTAAATCAGCCTGTACAATGTGTGTATAATTCCACTTCTCTAGCAATGGCCTTAAATACCGAATCATTTACATAATCACATGTTCTCTTTAATAAACTGATATCCCACACGCATGACACTACATATTATGTATAGATTTTGTAGATTCCTGATTTGAATATATATATATTACTCTTCAAAGGACCCACACTCCCAATTCGTGAAATATTTATCTTTTATTCATACTTGTGTATCCAATGTTTCGGCCCTCATTAGGGCTTTTATCAAGGACAAATTACAAGTGCAAAAGTGGCTATTGAAACTCTTAGCCCTTCCCATTTCAAAAAATGGAGCCAAACATGATATCATTAAACTAAACATCATTAGCATATTTGAAGCAAATGCTTTCATTATACACAATATGTACTTTCCATTCGCACCACAAGGTGCCACTGTTGAGTGGGGAAAGTGAACATTCATAAGTCCGTTCAGTAAAATCTTTGTATAACCTGTAAATATATACAAATTATACACGTTGTTATCAGAAGCAGCAGATACACTTTATCTAAAAGGAACAGTAACGTCAAAAAATAAAAGTGTTTTAAAGGAATAAAAATATAATGCAGTGTTGCCCTGCACTGGTAAAACTGGTGTGTTTGCTTAAGAAACACTACTATAGTTTATATAAATAAGCTGCTGTGTAGCAATGGGGGCAGCCATTCAAGGACAGGATACACAGTAGATAACAGATAAGTACTACTATAGTTTATATAAATAAGCTGCTGTGTAGCAATGGGGGCAGCCATTCAAAGGAGAAAAGGCTCAGGTTACACAGCAGATAAGCTCTGTCTAATGGTGTTATCTGTTATCCATTAGTTAACCTGTGCCATATAGCCGTTTTTCAATTTCCGCCATTGCTCCAAAGCAGCTTATTTATATAAACTATAGTAGTGTTTCTGAAGCAAACAGATCAGTTTTACCAGTGCAGGGCAACACTACATGATATTTTCATTACTTTAAAACACTTACATTTTTTGGTGTTACTGTTCCTTTAAACAAATATAGCTACAATTGCCATATTGGCTTCTCACATTGTGACAATCTTTATTATAGCATTTCTTATTCTGTCTCCTTTGGTTATAAATCAAGTTAACTAATTCAGTCTAATTTAAGAAGCAATTTAGGACCAATTGGCCATTTAACTCCTTAGGTGCCATGCAGTCAAGTTCATAGATCCAACAGGCTTCCCTTTGTAGTAAAGCCCTATCAAGTCACCTCCACGGGCTTTTACTGGAACATACTCCATCGCTCATCTAAAGGGCTATGTGTGGCCTTTGCCCAGGCCCGGATTTGAGGAGAGGCCACCAAGGTCGGGGGCTTCGGGTCTAGGATTTTAGGGGGCAGCATGCTGCCTATCCACACCCATATTGGTTCAGAAACACTGAGGATGAACAGGAGATGCAATCATTTTTTAAACCTCTCCGGGTCTAACGCTGCCCATATAATACATTCCAATGCCATCTTTAAGTTGTCCGATTGTTTTAACACAATAAATAAGACCTAGACCACAGGGACATTTTATATTTATTTATATTTTTAATATAAATGACCATAGTGGTGGTGCCTGTCATCTTCTGCTTAATTTCATATTTTTTGCCTTTCTGGGGATGCATAAAACTGGTACCTAGTATCAAGCTGCTGCACATCACATAACCGCTGCATTTAAACACACCTGGGTGTTGTGTTAAAAAATGCTGCTTCTGGGGCTTAGTATATTTAGCTACAGGGTCTGATGGACTCAAATTTTGTTTGAGGCTCCGACCCCTCTTGTAACTGAATCTTGGCCTGGGGGCGGAAGCTTTTTATGCAAGTTTTATGTAACGAATGGCCAATACTTCATCACACACTGCCGCATATGATACATACATAATACATTTCACCAGACTCATTTTTATTTACCTTTTTACTTTTCTGCCCCGATAACATGTTATTTCTGTCCAACTCAAGGGCCCATTCTCTGATATTGTGCACCAACTTAGAATATTTTAGACATTATCATCAGGTCTTCCTCTTCTTTTATGCAAGTCACTATCAATAACACCCACCCTGTAGGTATCAAGTCTAACAGATGTCTGGGATGGTTATTGTGATTAGTGTTCCTATCTGTATGTGTTCAACTTACCATTTCCTTTATATTCTTTTACAACCAAGAACTTAATACTATCCACATCATAATCCAGAGTGAATCTAATTGGACTATTGACTGCATTTAATTGGTTCATGAATGTTTCTAATTCATCAGTTGACCCTAGCCACAGAAAGGCTCTGCGGGGATTCGAGCAAGGGACCTTTGGGTTTCTGGTTCAATGCTTTAACCACTGGGCCAGGTAAGCAACATATAAATATGTTACCTTGCCTTTGCAGCCCTAGCCCAGCAGTAGCCTGATTGGTATGCAGTCAGCCAATCAGGGCTGACTCTGCCCTATTTAAGGCCAGCCCCAGGGCCAGATTTTATGAAGCGGCCCCCCGAGGCCAGTGCCGGACGATTCGAGTGTGCGGAAACCCCCCCCATGTCCACATGGTTCTAACGCTGGCTCCAAAAGACGAGAACCCCCTGTTCGCACATGAGCACGCACTTCAGTACCGGAGCACCCAGGACGTGGCAGGGCGGCATGCCGTCCCTAAAATTTTGGGGGCCACCACAAATCCAGGCCTGGCCAGCCCTCCAAACACTCTTTTCCTGAGCATTGGCTTCCCAAACTAGCACTGTGACATCACCCCTAGCTGAGGGTTCCAGCTCTAGCCTCCTTGCCTTGCTTTGCCTTGTCTTGTCCTGTCCTGTCTTCTCCTGCCTTGCCTTGAACCTCTCTTCCTTACTTTACTTTGTTCTGTTCCTGCCTTCTTTTCCTCCCGGTTCTGCTAAAGTTCTACTTTTAACCTTGACTTAACCTATTTCTGCCTTGACTGACCTTGCCTGTTCCTGCTTCCTGTCCTGTTCTGACTTGTACCTGTACCCTGTCTTATATCTTCCCTCGTCTCACTCTGTATCTTGCTCTGCTTTTTCCTCCCTCTCCTGCTATCCAGTCCACTTCTGCTATCTGCTCCAGTCCTTCTGCTCCAGTCCTTCTGCTCCAGTCCTTCTGCTCCAGTCCTTCTGCATTCAATCCCCAGTCTGATCTCTGATCGCCCGCTCCATCCTGTCCCATCCAGTCTGTTCCTGTTCCACTGCTGCTCCATCCTGTTCCTATCCTGACTCATCGCCCTCTTCATCTTGTCTAGTCCAGTCCTGATCTTCGCCCTCTCTGTCCTGTTCCGCTCTGCACCTATTCCAGTCTCACTCATCGCCCTCGTCACCCTGTTCCTGCCCTTTTCCTGTCCAGGGCTGTATTTAGGTCCAATGCCACCCTAGGCATCGGACCTAAACACTCCCCTACATAATGCGCGCTGATGTCACACGCTGGCATGCTGATGTCACATGTGTGCATTGACGTCATGCAACATATTCAGCGTCGCTGAACTCTTTCTTTTTTCTTAAACTACAACTCACAACTTTTTTCATGTTTTTTAAACGACAAGCATACACCGCACCAAGGAACAGTTACTTTGCTTTTTCTCTACAGCAAAATTGATTATTCACCTGGATTGAATTTACAATTGTTTTTATGTATATTTATTCGTAATTATTCATTGTGTTTCCTGGCCGGCCAGTGTTTTAGAGATTTTATATAAGTAATAAATTGTACTATTTTTTAATATACTGGCTTCGTAATCCACCTTCTATTTGTTCTTTATACATTTTAATTGATCCTCAATTGGGGATTGAAGGTGTGCATTCTCGACCAGTAAAATAACCTTTCCCTTTGTGTCACAAGACCCTTATCTGCTATATTCAGCGGAAGTGACTTCATTGCGCCGTGCGCGTGACATCTTTTCCGCATTCTTCCTCGGCCCCCCTTCCTCTCACCCCCTCAGCTCCGTTACTGGATTTCCTATGGAAATTCATGGAGGAGGGTTGTGAGGGTAAAAAAAAATTAAAAAAATAGGCTACTACCCTAGGCATGGCCCTTGGGGGCCTATATATAAATGCAGCAGTGCAGCCAACTCTTGTCTAAAGGACTCACCTTTCTCCTGCTGCCTCCACAGCTCCCCCCTACCTAATCCTTGCTACAATATACTTCATTTTGTAGGCGCCAAACTGTCTAAACATAGGATAGCCCAAAATCTTATCTTTCTCATACATATACAAGTACACATTTGCATATACAGGAGCTACCTTTGAACCCATTGCCGTCCCTGTACTGTGTAAAAAGAATTGCTTCTCAAATTTAAAATAGTTCTTATACAGAATAAATCTCAATAATGACAGTGTAAATGTGATGGGCACTCTATACCTGCCTCATGAGGAATGCAAGCATAGAGGCTCTGCACATCCATAGTGACCAGTACTAAATTAGATACAGGTACTTCAACACTTTGTATTAATCTCAAAAAGTCATTAGTGTCTCTCAAATAGCCACCAATTTGTTATACACAGGGCTGGAGTAATAAATCCACATACTCTGATATAGCCTGATTCAGAGACCCATTGAAGAAATGATCGGTGGTCTAGACAAACTCTTGTGTATCTTTGGCAGAATATATATTACCAGTATATATTACCAGTCTAACAGGGGAATTTAGGCAAAAATCCAACCATTGTTTACTGCAGAGTCCAATAAACACTTCTGGAAAATGTCTGTAGGGTCATAAATTAATTTACCTTAGCTGATTTCATCATTCAATTGTGACCAGATCTCTTGCCTATAATATCTGTAGTCCGGTATATATATATATATATATATATATATATATATATATATATATATATATATATATATATATATATATATATATATATATATTTACTACATTATAGCAGATTTAGGTAAGCCAACACCTTTGCGCATAGATCGGAAACTAATTACATATTGAATAATCCACAATTAAGACTACATTATTGAAAAGGTTTGTAGATGATATCAAGAGAAAGAAATAATTTATTGTTGTCATTTACTTTTCATCCACAAGAGGTCCCAAAAGTCCATTTATGATTAAAGGTGGCCATAGATGTATTATTATTATTATTATAAACATGTATTTATATAGCGCCAACATATTGCGTAGCAGTGTGTAACAAATACAATCTTTCCTTTAACCATTGGTCGCAGGAAAGATTGTTCGTTTTCAATAACTTTGATGAATTTATAGGACACTAATACAGATGAAGTTCTTAGTGTTCCCTGGCACTGACACACGGGTTAGGAAGCAAAGAATTGTTTTCTGAAGGTGAATCATTTATCTCTGGAATAGATATCATAGATAGTCTTGAAGTTATTTAATACTTTTAAATTAGGGGTTCACCAAATCCACCAAATTTTGGATTTGGCCGAACTCCCCAAATCGTTCATGAAATACCAAACCAAAACTGAATTCTAATTTTGGGGCAACAATGCCGCACCCCCCCCCGCGCAAAGAAAACAGATAAGTACTACGATAGTTTATATAAACAAGCTGCTGTGTAGCCATGGGAGCAGCCATTCAATCACAGGATACACAGTAGATAACATATAAGTACTACTATAGTTGATATAAACAAGCTACTGTGTAGCCATGTGGGCAGCCATTCAAGCACAGTATACACAGTAGATAACAGATAAGTACTACGATAGTTTATATAAACAAGCTGCTGTGTAGCCATGGGGGCAGCCATTCAAGCACAGTATACACAGTAGATAACAGATAAGTACTACGATAGTTTATATAAACAAGCTGCTGTGTAGCCATGGGGGCAGCCATTCAAGCACAGGATACAGAGTAGATAACAGATAAATACTACTATAGTTTATATAAACAAGCTGCTGTGTAGCCATGTGGGCAGCCATTCAAGCACAGGATACACAGTAGATAACAGATAAGTACTACGATAGTTCATATAAACAAGCTGCTGTGTAGCCATGGGGGCAGCCATTCAAGCACAGGATACACAGTTGATAACAGATAAGTACTACTATAGTTTATATAAACCAGCTGCTGTGTAACCATGGGGGCAGCCATTCAAGCACAGGATACACAGCAGATAACAGATAAGTACTACTATAGTTTATTTAAACAAGCTGCTGTGTAGCCATGGGGGCAGCCATTCAAGCACAGGATACACAGTAGATAACAGATAAGTACTACTATAGTTTATATAAACAAGCTGCTGTGTAGCCATGGGGGCAGCCATTCAAGCACAGGATACACAGTAGATTACAGATAAGTACTACTATAGTTTATATAAACAAGCTGCTGTGTAGCCATGGGGGCAGCCATTCAAAGCTCGAAAAAATGAGAAAAGGCACATGATACACAACAGAAAAGAGAGAAGCTCTTTAGAACACAATGGAATTATACAGAGCTCATCTGCTATCTGTATCCTGCCCCCATGGCTACACAGCAGCTTGTTTATATAAAACTATAAACACCAGGTTTTACCAGTGCAGGGCAACACTACATTATATTGTCATTCCTTTAAAACACTTTCATTTTTAGATGTTACGGATCCGTTAATTATATATTTATTCCTTTAATTATAGTTACCCCACTGGTCCTAAGAATACAGATCACTCTCTCTTGCATTGGAGCAAGACAATAGCACAATAATACTACACAGAACCGAGATATTAACACACATTTACCCAACAGCCTATACAAAGTTTACCAATTAAATTTTCGTTTGTAGCCGTCAGGTTGTTTCTGCTTCCTATGGAAATATGAATTAAGTAATAAACCTGTTATTTACAGAAATGATAAACAGGGTAATAGTATAGTTCAGCAATATTAGAATGATTACAAGTAGTTCAATACTTTATAGCAGAAGCAGTTCCCTGAAACAGATAAACAAGACTCCCTACTGCTGTGGGTCTGTCCCATGACATCTCAGTGGAGCAACTTTTCATTGCTCAGTATAACTGGTCAGCAACAGCCCTGATTTCTTTCTTAAAGGGGTAGTTCACCTTTAAATTAACCTTTAGTATAATGTAGAGAGTGATACTCAGAGCATTTGTAATTAGTTTTCATTATTTATTATTTGTGGTTTTTTGAGTTATTTAGCTCTACAGTTTGCAATTTCAGCAAACTGAAATCAAATTCCCCTAGCAACCATGTACTGATATGAATCAGAGACTGGACTATGAATATGAGAGGCCTGAATAGAAAGATGAGTAATAAAAAATACCATAACAATTCATTTGTACCTTTACAGAGTATTTTTTTTAGAAGGGGTCAGTGACCCCCATTTGAAAGCTGGAAAGAGTCAGAAGAAAAAGGCAAACAATTCAAAATCTATAAAAAGGAAAAAATGAATGCCAGATTAAAAGTTGCTTAAAATAAGCCATTCAGTCCTTGAAGCTATTATTGTTGTCATCTAGTTTTCATCCACTAGAGGTTACAAGAGGCCTCCTAAAAATCAAGTTTACCCCAGGGTTGGATGAGAAATTAGAAACACATTGTCACAAAGGGAAACAAATGGATCTGGTGCTTGAAATGCAAATATCAGAATGGTCTCAATGAGAATTGGGGTCTCAGCTGTTTTCCTAATTCTTTGGGGGGTTTTTTTTCAGATATTGTTTCAGACTCTGAGGAAGTGCTGAGTATCTAGGCAAGAAATGCATAAGTCCAGCACACCTGTACCACTTAGGGTGTTTCAATAAGGCCGCTTTTAATGAAATGAAATTGGTTCTCCATGGAGGTCCGGAACAGCGCCAGGTTAAGCAGGAACTTTTCTTGCTAATGTTGGTAAGAGAGAGAGAGGGGAATATATATATATATATATATATATATATATATATATATATATATATATATATATATATATATATATATATAAAAACTCTCCATCTTCCTTGAAAATTATTCCTAAATACATTATACAGGGAGCCGGAGGTGACTGAAAACCTAACTACATTACATAGTGGGAAGTAGTGGGTACTTTGGCACCATCACCATAAAGTATTAAAAACTATATCACATTCATGACTGTATTCCTTATAATAATTGTGGATACTTTTTCCCAGGATGCATCTGTACACGCAGGGCCGCCATCAGGGGAGACAGTGGTCCCGGGTCCGGCAGGATTTAAGGTTAAAGGGGGGCCCAGCTGTGCTGCACTTTCGGATTATCCCCCTTAAGTCAAGTCAAAGTCCCGAAGTCAAAGTCCTGAAGAGCCACGAAAATGTAATAAAAAAATTCTAGGGGTCCCTGACACCCATTTTTTAGTAATTATCTGTATTAATTACTAATCAGCCTTATATTGTGACATTTCTATTCTATGTGTCCTGTATATTGTAAGTGGGTTCCTAAGCTCAGTAAGTGACAGCAGCACAGAGCATGTGCAGTGAATCAGCAGAAAAGAAGATGGGGAGCTACTGGGGCATCTTTGGAGACACAGATCTTTACTGCTAAAGGGCTGTGGTTGCCTTGGGCTGGTACAGAAGCACAAAACATCATGTACAACATTTCTAGCTTACTTATTTAGTTTAACTTTCCTTGTCCTTTAAAGGGGTTGTTCACCTTTAAATGAATTCAAGAGTGATGTTCTGAGATAATTTGCGATTAGTTTCCAATTTTTATTATTTGTGTTTTTTTAGTTATTTAGCTTTTTATTCAGCAGCTCTCCAGTTTGCAATTTCAGCAATCTGGTTGCTAGGGTACAAGTAACCCAGCAACCATGCATTGATTTGAATAAGAGACTGGAACAGTGGAGTAACTAGATCTACTGGGCCCCACAGCAAATTATTTTTCAGGCCCCCAAAATGTTTAGAGTTTGACCTGTCTTACCAATATTTTTTGAAACTGTATATGAATTAAGGCCTTATGGGCCTCCCTTTACCTCCTGGGCCCCCCTGCAGCCGCAGGGTCTGCTCACTTTATAGTTATGCCCCAGGACTGGAATATGAACAGGAGAGGGACTAAATAGAAAGATGAGCAACAAAAAGTAGTAATAACAATAAGGAGGGTTATTTATTAAAGTCGAATTCCAAAAACTTTCTATAAAATTTTCATTTTTTAGTGGAAAAAAAACTTTAGTTTTTTGGAATTTATTAAACCCCAAGGGTGTTAAGTCCGAATAAAAAATTACTCCAACTCAGACTTGCCGAGTCCATGTAGAAGTCAATGGGAGAAGTCCTGGAGATATCCTGATCTGCACTGGGTTTCGTGCAATACTTCGTAGGTTTTGTTGTATTCAGACAAAAATCTGAAAAAATTTGGGATGCACCTAATCCATGATTTGTTTCGGGATTTGGCCAGGATTCTGCCTTTTTCAGCAGGATTCGGATTCAGACGAATCCTTCTGCCCAGCCAAACAGAATTGTAATTTGCATATGCAAATTAGGGGCGGGAGGGAAAATTCGTGACTTTATGTCACAAAACAAGAAAGTAAAAAATGTTTCCTCTTCCCACCCCTAATTCGCACATGCAAATTCGGATTTAGTTCGGTATTCGGCCGAATCTTTCACAAAGGATTTGGGGGTACGGCCGAATCTAAAAAAGTGGATTTGGTGCATCCCTAGAAAAAATTAAAATTTTTGCACGATTTTATTGTGTTTTTTCCCACACAGGAAATTTTCAACAAAACATATTGATAAATAAAGGTGAAGAAAGTCTGTGCAGATTTGGTCAGACTATTTTACCGCTAATTATCAGAAATTTTGAAAAGTTGCTTAGAATTGGCCATTCTATAAAATACTAAAAGTTAACTCAAAGGTGAACCATTACTTTAAAAATCAAATCAAACTCTACATGAAGACACTTTGGGGCCTATGTAATAACATTCAAATTTTTATTTTTTTCACAAATCGATTTTTTTCACTAAAAATTCATTCTTATTTTTTTTTTATTTCTCTAAAATGTCTAAAAAAGGCAAGTCAATTTTCACCCCTAATTCCACCCTAACTGGCCCCATAGATATCTCCATTGTACCTAGGAACACAAATAGCCATTTTTTCCAAATACCATACTAAGTGGCCTTTAAACTGAGGCCCCAGCTGCTATTCCAGTTCCCCATGGAGGGTACCACATATATTAGGAACCAATGTCTTAGGAGTAATGTTTGCACCTGATTTATTAAAACTTTGGAATCTTATCTGTCTGAAAACGATGAGTTCTTAGACTTAGTACAATAATTTTTTACATAATTTTTTTTCTATTACCCCCTGTCTACATTATGGTACAGAAACTAGGGATCCGTATCCAGGATTTGGTTTGGTATTCAGCCAGGATTCTGCCCTTTTCAGTAAGATTCAGGTGAATCCTTGTGCCTGGCTGAACCAAATCCAACTCGATGGACTTTTCATCATAAAAAAAGAAAGTTAAAAATTATGCATGTGCGGTTCTCTTTTTCCCTTTACAGCCCTGATTTCGGTCTAATCTATTAGGAAGGATTCGGAGTTTCGGACAAATCCCAAAATAGAGACAATATCATATGAAATCAAATGACAGAGATAGTCGTAGCAATCAGACAAGAGACATCAAGAGCATTTAAACTGATGTAGGGAGTAAAATAGAACATTGGTTGCTCCAAACTAAATGCAAATGCAGCCATAAGAGAAAAAGAAAAGATGAATGTCCATGCAAAAGACTCCTTTTAGGATGGAGTGATGGACATCTAATAGGAGCAATTACCGTATATACTCGAGTATAAGCCGAGTTTTTCAGCCCCCAAAATATGCTGAAAAACTCTACCTCGGCTTATACTCTGGTCAAGCGCAAAAACGGTCGACGGCGTCTAAGAATAGTCGCCAGCGTCCAAGAATACTCTCCAAGAATATTCGCTGGCGTCCAAGAATGGTCGCCAGCATCCAAAAACGAGACGCCGGCACCTCCAATGGGAGCTGAAACCCTCAATTTTTTGATTTAAACTTACCAGAAGCTGCTGCATTTCTCACCCTAGGCTTATACTCGAGTCAATAAGCTTTCAAAGTTTTTGGAGGTAAAATTAGGTACCTCGGCTTATACTCGGGACGGCTTATACTCGAGTATATACGGTATACAGTGTGTGCATGAAGCCAATACATTGTCAGCGCCCCCTGAAACACTAAACAAATGTGCAGAGTCAGCAAAAAACTGCAGTGCCTGTTAACCTGGTGGCAAAAGTAAGAGAATAATAATGTGCAGCAAGACTAAAGTTATAATTTTACTAAAGGGCGAAGTGACAAACACTGGCGAAAATTCACCAGTGTGACGTCATTTCGGGACTTTGCCGATTTACTAACGGGCGCTGGTTTAAATTCGCTAGTGAAGGAGATAGATTCTAGGGGTACTGTGCACTCTAACGTCAGGCGAATTTTCGCTCTGGCGAATGGACGTAAATACGCAAATTCACTAAGATGCAGATTTTAATGAACGTTACCACTTGCACCAGACTTGCCTTCACCACCTCAGACCAGGCAAAGTGCAATAGAGTAGATGCGAGTTCCTCAAAAAAATGCTAGCGACTATTCAGTTTTTCAGGGTGATAGGCTGCAAAAGAACATACATTTTTATAGGGTACCCGGCTTCCCCCCTACATTTCCTTATATGGCGTATAAACTATACACTGGGCTCATGTGTAGGGCAATATAACAACTTTATTTTATTTTATTAAGGTTCCCTGGACTTGTGTAATGTAATTTATTTGCTGCAACATATACGTCCATTCAACTTTAACTTGCGGCCGTATGCAAATTAGGCATCGCTACTGCAACGTCGCTTTGCTTGATGAATTAACGCTAGCGCAACTTCGCCATTGTTCAGAGCCCTGGACGCAACTTTGCATTTTAGTGAATCAGAGTTGTCCTGGGAAATTTTCGCCTGGTGAAGTGGGGCGATGTGAGCGAAGCCGTCGCGGGCGAATTTCCGTAACTTAGTGAATTTGCCCCATAGTGAGCTAAACTCATTCCCACTTCAAGTTGTCAGTAACAAGAATAAGGGGGTACGTGGCTTCTTTTACGGGAAGCAAGACCTCTTTAATCGCTTACAGAATGTAACCCTTTCTCGGCACTCTTGTGGGATCACACTGTTACCTGGCACATCACCTGTTGGAAATCCAGTAGACCTAGCCTCTTTGCTTATGGAAGATACTGGGAACTGGGATTTACAATGTAGTGCCTTCACCTATTGGGCACGGAGGAACACACCTCAGGGGAATTCTAATAAGAAAATAAAAGACAGAGTTTTGCAGCAAACAAATATGAACTTTACAAAACAATATGAAAAGTCAGTTTATAATTAACATTTGTGCACTGGGTGTGTATCTGACTCACTTTCTCAGTCCTGTGTCACAGTCCCACACTCTACTAGGGATGAGATGTGCAGTTCAGTCCATAAAAATGTCCCAAAGAAATCTCTCAGAACCCCAGTTAGCTGTACCTGCCCCAAGGTACCTCTTCTTGTAAGGGCACACGCTGCTATTTCGGGAGATTAGTCGCCCAGCAACTAATCACTTCTACTTCAGACGACTAATCTCCCCAAACTGCCTTCCCGCCGGCTATAATGTAAATCGCCGCCAGGATGGCATTCGGATTGCTTTGTTTTCCGAAGTTGCCCAAAGTTGTCTCATGAGGAGGTTCCCTTCCGTCACCTGTTGATGTAGATCCATTTCCATGTGGATAGGAGGAATACTTGCTCTTTAAATAATAAAAAAAATGCTGCAGAGATCCACCTGACATCAGATTTACAGTAATCACAGCATGGTTACACAATCTTCCAAACACACAAGGCTCTCAAGGCTCTCCAATACAAATGCACACAGCTGCCAAGTATGTTATGTCTGTTCAGTTTCTGTAAATACAAGGGATTGCGAGTAAACCCTGCACATGAAGTTTCTTGCATGCAGATTTTAAATTATATATTCAGGTGTATTTAGTAAAGCCCAAGATTTTTGATATATAATCTTGCTCCATATAGCTCTACCCAATAACTCCTATTATTGCTCTATATAGCTTTCCTATAACTTCTAGTATTGCTCCCTATAACCCTCCCTATAACTCCTCCTATTGCTCGATATAACCCCTCCCTATAACTCCTCCTATTGCTCCATATAACTCCTCCCTATAACTCCTCCTATTGCTCCATATAACTCCTCCTATTGTTCCATGTAACCCCTCCCTATAACTCCTCCTATTGCTCCATATAACTCCTCCCTATAACTCCTCCTATTGCTCGATATAACCCCTCCCTATAACTCCTCCTATTGCTCCATATAACTCCTCCCTATAACTCCTCCTATTGCTCCATATAACCCCTCCCTATAACTCCTCCTATTGCTCCATATAACCCCCTCCCTGTAACTCCTCCTATTGCTCCATATAACTCCTCCCTATAACTCCTCCTATTGCTCCATATAACCCCTCCCTATAACTCCTCCTATTGCTCCATATAACCCCCTCTCTGTAACTCCTCCTATTGCTCCATATAATCCTCCCTATAACTCCTCCTATTGCTCCATATAACCCCGCCCTATAACTCCTCCTATTGCTCCATATAACCCCCTCCCTGTAACTCCTCCTATTGCTCCATATAACTCCTCCCTATAACTCCTCCTATTGCTCCATATAACCCTCCCTGTAACTCCTCCTATTGCTCCATATAATCCTCCCTATAACTCCTCCTATTGTTCCATATAACCCCTCCCTATAACTCCTCCTATTGCTCCATATAACCCCTCCCTATAACTCCTCCTATTGCTCCATATAACCCCTCCCTATAACTCCTCCTATTGCTCCATATAACCCTCCCTATAACTCCTCCTATTGCTCAATATAACCCCTCCCTATAACTCCTCCTATTGCTCCATACAACCCTCCCTATAACTCCTCCTATTGCTCAATATAACCCCTCCCTATAACTCCTCCTATTGCTCCATACAACCCTCCCTATAACTCCTCCTATTGCTCAATATAACCCCTCCCTACAACTCCTCCTATTGCTCCGTACAACCCTCCCTATAACTCCTCCTATTGCTCCATATAACCCCTTCCTATAACTCCTCCTATTGCTCCATATAACCCTCCCTATAACTCCTCCTATTGCTCCATATAACTCCTCCCTATAACTCCTCCTATTGCTCCATATAACCCTCCCTGTAACTCCTCCTATCGCTCCATATAATCCTCCCTATAACTCCTCCTATTGCTCTATATAACCCCTCCCTATAACTCCTCCTATTGCTCTATATAACCCCTCCCTATAACTCCTCCTATTGCTCCATATAACCCCTCCCTATAACTCCTCCTATTGCTCCATATAACCCTCCCTATAACTCCTCCTATTGCTCAATATAACCCCTCCCTATAACTCCTCCTATTGCTCCATACAACCCTCCCTATAACTCCTCCTATTGCTCCATATAACTCCTCCCTATAACTCCTCCTATTGCTCCATATAATTCCTCCTATTGCTCCATATAACCCTCCCTATAACTCCTCCTATTGCTTCTTATAATCTCTCCATAGAACTCCTCCTATAGGTCGATAGAACCTCTTCATTAACTCTCCCACTGTTCCTCTTCCTTCGGCCCCAGTCATCTCTATATGCCTGAGTTCAATTCCAGTCTGTGATTCCCTGCAGGGAAACAGTTGTTGAACCCCAGCAGTGCTCTGGCAAGAACATCACATCTTCTAAACGTTAAACTTCCTTCCCCCTATTGTTTGGACTAAGCTTGGATAAGTCGGAGGTTTCACTTCCATGTAAGTCATTCTGTACATGAAATCCCATCTATTCACATTCACTATGAATATTCCCCGTCTCCGAGTTCTTGCTGCCTTCTGCCTACTCAGCGTCTATCAAGTAAACAGTAAGTTTTACCAAAATCATATGTTTCTGTTTTTCTTTAGTCTTATACTCGTTGCTCCAGAGAGAAAGCTGAAAAAATGAAGCCGCTGTTGTTATCACTGCCGTATAAAAGTGATGAATTTATTTGTAAGAGCAAGACAACAATTTATTATGTTCATTAATAGATATTATAACAACATATACCTGTGTGTGCAATATAGGCACAATTATATATTCAGTGGCTCTATTTAAAAGGGGATGTAAACCCCAAAATAAAATGTTGCTAAATAAAACATATTCAAAAATGTATTTATAAATATCACTGCCATAGAAAGCTGTATCTGTATTTGCCTTTACACACTGCTGCTTGAAACAACGTGTAGTAAATAACTTATAACATTTAAGGTTTGTTACTGATGAACTAGAATCACAGTTATATTTTGGGGTTCATATCCTTTTTAAAAGGAGAGTATCTCTGCACCAGTGCATGACGTAGGGTTTGTGAAAGGTTTAGATGACTTCTTTATAAAGGAGAAGGGAAGATAAAATCATTGGGGGTGCCCCTTCCTCTGTGATTCTAGACACTTACCTGTTACAGGTATGGGATCTGTTATCCGGAAAACTGTTATGCAGAAGCTTCAGCCGCCCAGTACTGCCTGGTCATAAGGCTGTCAGTTGATGTTGGGATGGCAGGTTCTATTAATGATTAAACAATAGTTTGAATAGCTTTTTAAACAAGCTCAATATCCAAGGCTACAGTAGTGTAGTGTATATGGAGTGTATGGAGTGTATGTGCCAGGGATCATTTTAAGGATTGGAACTTGATGGACTGTTACCTTACAAAACCCAAACCAACAATAAAACTATGAGATGACCACTCTCCCTTCCCTTTCCTTTCACTTTTTATTAGGGATGCACCAAATCCACAATTTTGGATTCGGCTGAACCCCTGAATCCTTCGCGAAAGATTCAGCCAAATACCGAACCAAATCTGAATCCTAATTTGCATATGTTAATTAGGGATGGGGAAAACATTTTACTTCCTTTACTTCATGTGATTTCCCTCCCACCCATAATTTGCATATGCAAATTAGGATTCGGATTCGGTTTGGACGGGCAGAAGGATTCGTCTGAATCCGAATCCTGCTTTAAAAGGTCGGTCCTGCCCGAATCCCGAACCGAATCCTGGATTCGGAGCATTCCTACTTTTTATTTCCTTTCTCTCTGTTTACAATATGTTCTCTTCTTCATTGTTCATTACTGTGCAGCTCCGATCCATAATGCGACTGTGTTAAATGTTAAATGTGATGTTATTTAATGAGTGTAAGAAATAACGGCATGAATGTGTCCACAACAAACAACACAATGCACAGCTTTTATTATATTATATTTGTATACTTTATTTTTAAAATCTAGTAGAAAAGTTTAACAAAAAACCAGGGGCGTAACTATAGAGGAAGCAGACCCTGCGGCTGCAGGGGGGCCCAGGAGGTATAGGGACCCCATGATGTTTTAGTTCATATACAATTTCAAAAAATATTGATAAAATAGAACAACCTCTCGATATGTTGGGGGCCCTAAAATTAATTTGCTGTGGGGCCCAGTAACATCTAGTTATGCCACTGCAAAAACAATGTAACTATGTATGTCTAGCATTGTACAGCAAATATTATTAGAAATAATGCCCTGTGCAAAAATAGTGACTATATCAGGGTTTTATGCCCTACCTCTCAGAAGTCATGATCCAATATCTTGCATTGATGAGATCTAACAAGGATGAAACAGACCAGGGTCGGACTGGGGTGTCTGGCCCCACCAGGGCTGCTGCTTCAGAGCCCCCCACCCAGACACAAACTCTTCCAAACATCGCCAGCAGTGGTGTGGGCCGGCCTGAAACCCCCGGGACCCACAGGTCGGGCCGTCTCCTGCATAAAATCTTCATCTTAGCATTGCCGGCTTCTGGCGACTACATTTATAGACTTGCGCACACCCCGCCCCTTTTGTGCAAACACTGTGACGTGGGGCGGGTCTATACATAGAGGGGGAATGGCTGGCTGGGCCGGGGCGTGTTGGGGTCGGGTCGAGAATTTCTCAACCGCTAATCGCCAGCTACCAGTCTCCTCCACTCGCACCGTGTACCTGCTACTTCCTTTTTATGTCCACAGTCGCGGGTAGAGCTGAAACAGCTAAGGGTCCAGCTGGGGAGTTGGAGCAATTTTGGGTCGGAGGGGGTTTTTTCCCAGTGTCTCGGCGGCCCAGTCGTGCATGTGCAGCTACATAATGGGGGGAGCTTGGTGAGAAGTGGGGACATTTGGCTACAGGGCAAGAGAATCAGGACTAGCGGTTAGCAGAAGACTCTTCAAGATGTACCTACCTAGTGCCCCCCCATTGCAGGTGCCTCTTCTGTCACCCCCTATTTCCAGCCCAGCCAGCAGCCCAATATCTGTTTTGTCTTGTGCATTATTACTTTTCACATTGGCATGCCCACCTCCTATTGTTTCCTTCTGAGATCTCCAATGCTGTTCTGGGACTTCTTTCTTTCTCCTATTGGATCCTAGTTAGTTGCCTAACAACCAGCCAAAACCATTACAGCAACACTCATTAGGAGACCTACACCAGGTACCATCCACCAGTCTAGCAATTCGGCTTTGTATTTACCGGTTTGTTCTTCCAATCTTCCCAGCCAATCGGTATCTTTCTCAGTTTGCAGAATGGTGCAGTTAGTAGACTCAAATGCCACCAGATCGTTCTTCACTATTTTTAACTCCCGATCCGACTTCTTCCACCACTAGCAATATCAGATCAGATCAGACCTTTAAAGGGGTGGTTCACCTTTAAGTTAACTTTTAGTAAGTTATAAAATTGATAATCTTCATTTTTTTTCTTTAGTGGCTGCTCCATTCCTAGGCAACTCTTTTATTTTTGGCTTACCGTCAGATGAACTCTGTATCCATAAAAAAAACATGTTCTTGGGGAACTGTGAACAACTGTAAACAAATCATTTTTTGAATAAATAAGGAACACACCAGGTTTTACAGTGTTATATTCTTCATGTGACATTTATGATATTGAAAGTTTTATTGTGCACAGAGCATTTTTTCAACTTGCTTATGGGGGACATACTCTTTTGGCACAAAAGTAACAACTTTTTCAGTCTTACTACATGCACTATTGACTAGTACAATGATAAAATTAACTAGCCACTATAACATGGGGTCGCTTAAAACATTGGCTTATACATTAGATAGCTTTAAGAAGGGGTTGGTTGTCTTTTCAGCAAGTGAGGGAATACAGGGTTATGGAAGATAGCTCATAGTACAAGTTGATCCAGGGACTGGTACCATTGCATCTTGGAGTCAGGAATTTTCTCTGTGTGTGCCATACTCTGCCTGCCCTATGCTCCCTGTGTGTGTTATACTCTGCCTGCCCTATGCTCCCTGTGTGTGCCATACTCTGCCTACGATATGCTCCCTGTGTGTACCATACTCTGCCTGCCCTATGCTCCCTTTGTGTGCCATACTCTGCCTGTCCTATGCTCCCTTTGTGTGCCATACTCTGCCTGTCCTATGCTCCCTGTGTGTGCCATACTCTGTCTGCTCTATGTTCCCTGTGTGTGTCATAATCTGCCTGTCCTATGCTCCCTGTGTGTACCATACTCTGCCTGTCCTATGCTCCTGTGTGTGCCATACTCTGCCTGCCCTATGCTCCCTGTGTGCCATACTCTGCCTGTCCTATGCTCCCTGTGTGTGTCATACTCTGCCTGTCCTATGCTCCCTGTGTGTGTCATACTCTGCCTGTCCTATGCTCCCTGTGTGTGCCATACGCTGCCTGCAGTGTCAGACTGGGACACCAGGGGCCCACCCAAAAACCTTTGACCAGGGGCCCACCAATTAATCTTCAACCAGGGGCCCACATTCAAAACTATTATTCTTCCTCTCCTCACTCAACCTCTATTCTCCTAGTCTCTTTTCTTTACATACTATACTCTATTATTCCATTTATTTAGCCTCTTTGTTCTCATAGAAATATGGAATGGCCATGAAATAGGCCAAATTTCTAGCAGCATGAGGACCCACTGACACCTGGCCCACCAGGACTTTTCATGATATCCTGGTGGGCAAGTCTGACACTGTCTGCCTGCCCTATGCTCCCTGTGTGTGCCATACTCTACTGTCCCTGTGCTCCCTGTGTGTGCCATACTCTGGCTGCCCTATGCTCCCTGTGTGTGCCATACTCTACTGTCCCTGTGCTCCCTGTGTGTGCCATACTCTGGCTGCCCTATGCCCCCTGTGTGTGCCATACTCTGCCTGGCCTTTTCTCTTTTGAATGGCTGCCCCCCCTACACAGCAGCTTATTTATATAAACAATAGTAGTGTTTCTGAAACAAACACAACAGTTTTATATGTGCAGGACAACACTGCATTATATTTTTAAAACACTTTCAATTTTTATGTTACTGTTCCTTCAAGCAGTAATCCCCCCCCCCAAGGATGGAAGTTGCTGAGCTTTAAATTCATATTGGCGCCTTATTTCGACTGGGCGTTTGCATATGTACAAGATGTTTATAGAAGGGAACTCTTTTATGAGCAAGTTCAGCCTTAACGCTAACATTTGACTTGGAACACAGGGCTGGAAATTCCTAATATTAGAAAGAACTTAGATTTAAAGGGGTGGTTCGTCTTTAAATTAACTTTAAGCATGTTCTAAAATGGCTAATTCTAAGCAAATTTTCAATTTTTCATATATCGTTTTTGAATTATTTGCCTTCTTCTGACTCTTTCCAGCTTTCAAACTGGGGTCATTGACCCAATCTAAAAAATAAATGCTCTACTAATGTATTGTTATATTATATTACTTTTATATTACCCATCTTTCGTTTCAGTCCCTCTCCTATTCATATTCTAGTCTCTTATTCAAATCAATGCATGGTTGCTAGTGTACTTTGGATCCTAGCAACCTAGCAAACTGGAGAGCTGCTGAATAAAAAGCTAAATAACTCAAAAACCACAAATAGTAAAACATAAACACCAATTACAAATTGTCTCAGAATATCACTCTCTACTTCATAATAAAAGTTAATTTTAAGACAAACAACCCATTTAACAACAGTCTAGTCAGGGGTAAAGTAAAATACAAATGGTTTCAAGGATTTGAGGGGGTGCCATAGATGTAACTGCTGCCAGCCCCTTGGATAAATAACTGAATTTATGAAATGAATGAGTATAGCAAATATTCTTAGAAGTAACTTTCACTTTGGGACCTGTATAAGCAATTCCCTCCCTTCAACTGTAGGACTTTGTTCTGTTTCTTTGATTTAAAAATACTACTGTGTCTTCTGGGAACAAACAAAAAGGTCTAAAAGGAGCCCAGCGTGCTTTTACATTCAAATGTATTGTTACAATGAACTCTTTGAAGAAACTGTAGTGTTAACAAACAAATTCTGTGTTTGCTGTTTGTAAGATGCAGTCTGAAAAAAAAGGCTTTTAAAGGGAACATGTGACCTTAAGAAATAATTTCAAATCATATTTTATAATGTAAGCCAAGCAAAATAAACTTAACTTACACTATAAAAAATATTTAAATCTTTGGGTTTTTTTAGTCTTGGAATTCACAATCACAGCAAGCAGGCAGCAGTCATTTTATGGGTTCTGTTATTAAGGCACGCTTTGTATCATGCCTAAATCTTGTTTATGTGCCAGAATGGGGGGGCCTGATGCCCATGCCCTGCTTACACGATCAGATGGTGAGAGGGGTGAAGGAATGTGAGCAGTGCAGTGACATCTACGAAGTACAGAATGGAAAGTGAAAATATGATTGACAGCTGAGATTTTTAAACGCATTTATAACAAGTAGGTGATGTTTTCACAAAAAAAAAAAAAAAAAAAGAAGAATTTGGTTTTCATGTTTAATTTGAAAAGTACTTTTATTATACAGATTTTTATGTCTCTGGGACCAGTCCCCTTTAAAGGGGAACTATCACGAAAATGAAAATTTAATATAAGTTTCGTCATACTGAAATAAGAAACTTTCTAAATACAATCAATCAAAAATGATGTACTATTTCTGAAATAATCAAGTTTATCTTTACTATCCCTCTCTCAGCATCTGTTTCTCCTCATTCTCTCTTTATGCAGCAGTTGGGTGTCAGATGAATGATCCAATATATCTTATAGGGGGGCTTCTTTCCTATCAGATGTATTAGAGTTCACAGAGGGACATGAACTTAACACAATATTTTCTATTCCCACCTCCACATAACCAAGAGGAATGCTGGAGGAGCTTGTTTACCATCACAGTTTTTGTCCTCCGCTCCTTACACCCTGTACATTACATCTTGCACATGTTTCAGCAGAGAAGGCCGGACCAGATGTTGGTGTTACATGCAAGTTGTAAGGTCCATGTATAGGCACCAGTACCCTTGCTAGCAGTATTAAAGTATGCCTCCAAAAATTTGAAAAACAAAAAGAGGGATAAAACCTGTGCCCTGAGAGGCCATGCCTATTTTATGGCCAAACTCCCTAATCACCATGTCCACTTTGTAAAATTTGAACACATTTCTGGGAGTTTTAGGGCCATGTTTTATGTGTTATAACAGTTTGGCTAATGAAGGTGAATTGCCCTTTAAGTTGCTAGTCTCAGTTCTCCCAAGAGACCTGCTTATCTTAAATAGTTGCAATTGTTTCTCTGCTTATTGTTAATTGTTACAAAAGTATCCAAGTGCAGCTGCAGAGTGTTCTGGGCTCTCTGCCAAACAACTTCTAATATAAATTACGTTTCAGAAACTTGGTATCTTTATTTGGAGTCAGTGCAGGAGATCATAGAGAAAGTCGGGACATTTAAGTAAGAAACTCAGGACTGCGGGATGAGCTGTCAAAATCGGGACTGTCCCGTTTTCTGGAAACTTTGCCTCTTTGTGGACATGTATTGGCCCCACCACACCCATATGTGAGTCACTACCTACAGCATCATTATCACTTCTGTGTGTCATTTGCCACCAAATTTTCAATTAAAGGATATCACGGGTAAACTCCATCTAAATTAATCATTACTCTATTGAACGTCTGACACCCAACTGCTGCATAAGGACAGAATAAGGAGAATCAGATGCTGAGAGAGGAATAGTGAAGATAAACTTAAACTAAAAATTATTTAGAAAGTTTCTTATTTCAGTAGGCTGAAGCTCATATTAAATTTTCATTTTCACTATAGTTCCCCTCTAAGGTATGAAGATCCAAAATATAGAACGATCCATTCTATATCCATATTCTGGATAACAGGTCCCATACCTGTATTAGGAACCTATACACTATACACTATACACTATGGTCCCTTTCTCCAACTTCCATTAAGGCCTTAGCTTAGCATAACCACATTAACATAAAGTCCAAATATGAAGAACTATGGGATCCCCTCCGGTTTATAAACTAGGAAATACATATACTACTCCTGAACCAATGGGAATTAATCTCACAGGACATAGCTTATATTTTACATAGTAGGAAAGGTTAAATCCTTGTATCCTCGACATACACAATATAAGATTCATGATACAAGGCTGATTAGTAATTCATCCAGCTTCACAATACACAACAGCATAGAAAGCAGTGAGGAATAATAGTTAGTATTATTTTATATAATTTATGTGAATAAATAATGTGCATATGTGTATGTCTCAGTGTCACCTGTTTAAATTCAGATAAGTGACTGTGGGAATATGTTTTCTTTATCCCAGCTTTCCTTCTGACTCCAGTCTTACAATTGGAGGACAAGATAATTGATGATGAAAGCACAGACATCACCTGCATGCTGCCCACCAATGAAACCTTGGATGTGGACTTAAAGATTGTTGCAAGAGAGAATTTCTCAGATTGTAGAAATGACAAGGGACCCCCTCCACAAACAATATGTAAACTGGAATGGAATGGAGGTTACATGTGAAGCTCATTTTGTAGCCAAGAGTAAAACAAAAATAATCTATGTCCATAGTAAGTATTGCACAATGTTATGTATCCTTTCTGTAACTCTGATTCTCTTGTAACTACTGCCCCATATAACTCCTCTTATTGCTCTATATAGCCCCTCCCTATAACTATAATTCCTCCTATAGCTCCGTATAACTCCTCCTATTGCTCCATATAACCCCTCCCTATACCTCCTCCTATTACTCCATATAACCCAGGGGCGGAACTACCGGGGGAGCAGGGGGTGCGAGCAGGCCAGGGCCCGCACCCCCTCAGGGCTCCCCGGCAGTCCGCGCGCCGCGCATATCCCGGCCAGTTCCGGGTTTACAGAGGGGGACGGGGGCCCGGCTGCGCGTCCTGCGCCAGGGCCCGCCCCCCTCTAGTTCCGTTTCTGATATAACCTCTCCCTATAACTCCTCCCATTGCTCCATATAACTCCTCCCTATAACTCCTCCTATTGCTCCATATAACCCCTCCCTATAACTCCTCCTATTGCTCCATATAACCCCTCCCTATAACTCCTCCTATTGCTCCATATAACCCCTCCCTATAACTCTTCCTATTGCTCCATATAACCCTGCCTATAACTCCTCTTATTGCTCCATATAACCCCTCCCTATAAAACCTCCTATTGCTCCATATAACCCTCCCTTTAACTCCTCCTATTGCTCCATATAACCCTCCCTATAACTCCTCCTATTGCTCCATATAACTCCTCCCTAAAAACTCCTACTATTGCTCCATATAACCGTCCCTATAACTCCTCCTATTGCTCCATATAACCCTGCCTATAAAACCTCCTATTGCTCCATATAACCCTCCCTTTAACTGGTCCTATTGCTCCATATAACCCCTCCCTATAACTCCTCTTATTGCTCCATATATCCCCTCCCTATAACTCCTCCTATTGCTCCATATAACCCCTCCCTATAACTTCTCCTCTTGCTCCATATAACCCTCCCTATAACTCCTCCTATTGCTCCATATAACTCCTCCCTATAACTCCTCCTATTGCTCCATATAACCCCTCCCTATAGCTCCTCCTATTGCTCCATATAACTCCTCCCTATAACTCCTCCTATTGCTCCATATAACCCTCCCTATAACTCCTCCTATTGCTCCATATAACCCCTCCCTATAACTCCTCCTATTGCTCCATATAACTCCTCCCTATAACTCCTCCTATTGCTCCATATAACCCTCCCTATAACTCCTCCTATTGCTCCATATAACCCTCCCTATAACTCCTCCTATTGCTCCATTTAACCCTCCCTATAACTCCTCCTATTGATCAATACACGTTGTATGAAGGAGGCCACAAAGCATCCTCAGTACTGTGCTGCAAAACTTTTATTCCAAAATACGCAACATGTTTCGAGTCAGCAAGGACCCTTTCTCAAGTGTTGTGTATTTTGGAATAAAAGTTCTGCAGCACAGTACTGAGGATGCTTTGTGGCCTCCTTCATACAACGTGTATTGATGAATCTTTTGGTCTTTACGGTGTGACCCAATTAAGAAGGTGAGCCCATTTACTAAAAGTTAAGGGAAGTGCTGGGAAAATTGCATAGGATTGAACTCCTATTGCTCCATGTAACCCCTCCCTATAACTCCCTCTTGCCATTGCTCTTATTGTTCAGTTCAATTAAATTATTACATATCACTATAAAATTGTTTACGTTTTAGTGTACGTATTGTATGTATTGTGCTTGTTCCTTTGCTGTACATAATATATCCTTTCATTCCTTATTTCCAGCTGAACCCAAGTTCACAGACTGCCCAGCAAAAGTTACCTGGGTGGAAGGACGTGAGGAGAGCTTTAAGTGCAAAGCTGAGGGCTACACATCTCCTGAAGTTCATTGCTATTTTAACAAATCCAAGGTAAAAGAAGGAGAGAGGTTCAGTGTATCCAGGATCATGGCTGGCAAGCACGACTGTAAAGCTGTTAATAGTGTGGATATGACATCAACAAAAGTGACAGTGACAGTGGAATGTAAGTACGTAGAGCTGCAGGACCATATTACATTGCCCATTCCTTGCTGCATCTGGTTGTGTTGCTTTTCAATCTGACATCAACAAGTATAAGGAATAGCACATTTCTTTTCAAGGTTGTTTGCTGGTTTCTCATAATGAAGGACGGGTCTGTCCTGTCAATGGTCCAGGTATTAATTAAACTGCCGTGTCCAGTAAAAGCTAGTTATTGCTTGTTGCTATGATACACGCTGGCGGGTGATGAGTTGATAGTGGAAGAGGCTGGTTGCAGAGTGATTGGCCTACTATTAATTGCTACCATTAGTTGACTTTAGTCATTATTTGCGTAGTATGAGGACATCTATTTAGAGACGGGTGAAGAAAATACAAATAAACCCTAGAACTCTCATGTAATCAAGTTATTGCACAGTGTCCCTGGACGAATCTGTCTCTCTACACGTAGGAGTCAGCACAGATTTCATTTCATTGATTATATATTGAAAGTTCCTTGTTTCCATCAGGGGAGGCTTTGATTAAATGTTCCTATTCGCAATCGTTCCCTTTAATAACCCTAACGAGTAGTGATGGGTAAATAAATTTGTCTGTCACGGATTTGTGGCGAATTTCCACATTCCGCCGCCGGCTAATAAATTTGCGAATGTCACGCTAAAATTCGCCAGCGTCAAAAAAAGTCGGTCTTTTCGGACGCACATCCAAATTTGGACGTGGGCATCAATTTTGGAGTTTCACGTTTTTTTCGCAAATTTCTTTGCCGTTAAAATTTGCTAATTTTCAGACGAAACGGGAGAAATTCGCCCATCACAACTAACGAGCAAGTACTGTCTTTAACTGTAGTAAGTACTGTAGTAAGGTTGTCCAACCTATGGCCCTTAAGTTGTTGTTAAATGCACAATCCATTGTAGGGGATGCACATCAATAATCAATGAATGGTCCACTTCTATTACTCCTGTCTCACAATGTTTCCACCAACTATTCCTGGAACAGAAGCAGTCCGGGTACTAGTAATTTATATATTTTGTCTGCTCTTCAGAAGGGATAATTACAAGCCTTTGTAGGACTTTGGTGCCCATTTTGAGCTTTCATATTCATAAACTGTCATCTGATTTGCGCCTCCTAGTAAACCAGGGGTGTTTTACCTGTATGTTATCTTTTAGCATGTTATAGAATGGCCAATTCTAAGCAACTTTTCAATTGGTCTAAATTATTTATTTTTTTATAGTTATTTAATTATTTGCCTTCTACTTTTGACTGTTTGCAGCTTTGACATGGGGGTCACTGACCCCTTCTTAAAAAAAATGCTCTGTAAGGCTAAAAATGTATTACTGCTACTTTTTATAACTCATCTTTCTATTCAGTCCTCTCCTATTCATATTCCAGTCTCTTATTCAAATCAATGTATGGTTGCTAGGGTAATTTGGACCCTAGCAACCAGATGTCTTGCTTGTGCTCTGATAAACTTCAATCACTCTTTACTGCTGTACTGCAAGTTGGAGTGATATCACCCCCTCCCTTTTTCCCCCAGCAGCCAAACAAAAGAACAATGGGAAGGTAACCAGATAGCAGCTCCCTAACACAAGATAACAGCTGTCTGGTAGATCTAAAAACAACACTCAATAGTTAAAACCCATGTCCCACTGAGACACATTCAGTTACATTGAGAAGGAAAAACAGCAGCCTGCCAGAAAGCATTTCTCTCCGTGCAGGCACAAGTCACATGACCAGGGGCAGCTGGGAAATTGACAATATGTCTAGCCCTATGTCAGATTTCAAAATTGAATATAAAAAAATCTGTTTGCTCTTTTGAGAAATGGATTTCAGTGCAGAATTCTGCTGGAGCAGCACTATTAACTGATGTGTTTTGAAAAAAAACATGTTTTCCGATGACAGGATCCCTTTAATTTAAAGGTGAACAACCCCTTTAATGTGTGGGCTGGGTTTCCACACCCCTCTAAAAATGTGAAATGTATTTTTACAATACAAAATAGTAATTAAAATAAGGCTCTTAATGGCTTCTAAACCATGAGGCTTAATATGGGTCCCCTTAGAAAAGGGTTGAGAAACAATGGATATTTTCCCTGGCTCTATAAAACCCATCAGTTTAGCATTAGAAATAAAAATAAGCCGTGCTTTACAGAATTTAAATCAGCAGATCTCCAGGCACATATTTTTCACCTGCTAAAGCTGCTCTGGTGGGGGGTCACCGACGCCGCCGAAACTGTTGTAAATTGATACATTTAGTTGATACATTTCTTATTTTTGGCCCCGCTGAGCTGAATCCCTGTGTTTCATTAAATGATAAGTAAACCTTGATGTAAAATTGATGTGGGGGATATTCTAGGCACTTTTGCAACGTACATTCATTATTGTTTTTTTTTTTGTTTTTTTTTAATTCCAAGATATTAAAGGATAGATGTACTGTTACCATGAATTAAGTTTGTTACTACTGCACCACCTGCTGTTAGAATTGATACAATAGTTACATATCAAGAGTTTGTTCTGTTTTACCAATATTTTGAAATTGGTCATTAATTAGGGCCCCTTTTACCTCCTGGCCCCTGCAGCCACAGGGTCTGCTTCTTCTGTAGTTCTGCCCCTGTATAGAGTCCACTCCAATCTATTAAAGGGTTGGTTCACCTTAAGTTAACTTTAAGTATGTTATAGAATGTCTCATTTTAAGCAACTTTTCAGTTGGCCTTTATTTTTTATTTTTTATAGTTGATATGCCTTCTACATCTGACTCTCCAACTTTCAATTGAGGGGTCACTGACCCAGTCTAAAAACCAAATGCCCTGAAAGCCAACACGTTTATTATTACTGCTACTTTCAGGGTCGGACTGAAACGGGGGGCCCCACCGGGTTCCAAACTTCCGGGCCCCCCATGCACATGTGTGGACGCCGGCAGGCACTGCACATATGCGAGCGCCATTATACACTGCACGATCGCGAATGCCTGCTCACACCACACCACAATATTTTGGTTTCGGGGCTCGCCAGATTAGGGGAGAAGGTCTGGGCCGGTGGAGGCTCATGAGGGTTGGGGCCCACCGGGTTTTTTCCTGGTGTCCCACTGGCCCAGTCCGACCCTGGCTACTTTTTATTAGTCATCGTTCTATTTAGGTGCAAAGTTTGCTACTGCATTCATGACTTATAGCAGGTGTTCAGCAGCAGAAAGCATTTAGTGGTTCTACGGGTTACTGCACCTGAGCAAACATATTGCCCTTTATTACATAAGGAGGCAAATGGGTAATCAGATCAACATTAGGCTTTGAATTATCATTGTACTAAGCAAATATGAACTTTTTGTTACAAAGGAAAATGAGTAGTGCTCAGCTACTTATAGCAGGTGATACAATCACAGCCTTTCACCTCCTCCAGGATTATACTGGACAAAATTAAACCACTTTGTTAATTGCAGGCCCAACTATCACAAAGGTCTTCTAAAAATACTACGTGTGGCATCTTTAAAGTGACAGTTATTGGAAAACATCCCACGTCCCTTCCAGCCCAGCCATTGACCTGAGACTCTGATTCTGCATAGACTGTACAACATATCTCATCATAGGAAGTCAGCATTACTTTATTTACTGGTTATGTATTATTTAGTAGCTGTGGGAGACCCTGCAGTGGAATTAAATGATCACAGTAAAAAAAAAAAACTCTTCTCCAGGGGCAGGGCCAGACTGGGTGGCCCGGGGCCCACCAGTGCTGCTGTCCCAAGGCACACGCACACTGGGACACTGGGTTTTTTTCATGCTAGGAAGATTATCCAGGGAGCGGGTCCCACAAGAGCCAAGGGCCCACTGGGTTTTTTTCTGGGATCCCGCCGGCCAATTCTGACCCTGTCCAGGGGCCAAAACTGAGATACAACACTTGAATGAGGCACCCACAACACGTGGGAATACCCTGCAGTGCTCAGCAAATTCAACTCAATGCAATGTCTACTGTTTCTGGAATCTGTCAGTGGTTTTCATAAAGTCCCTGTATAATAACTCAATTTCAGCTGACTGTATTCATTAAGATGCATTCATTGGCTTTGTGCCAAACAAGTCAATCCAGTGGTGTAACTAGAGTGCAATGGGCCCCCTGCAAAAAAACCTTCAGAAGGGCCCGGTGCACTCCGATCCCCATCCTCCCGCTCACTTCCTGTCCCACCTCTACCCTGACCACTTCCCACCTGACTCCGCCCACTCCCGCCCAACTTGCGTCCCAGGTAAGAGAGCGGCTGGGGAGAGGGGGTGGAGGATGCCCCCCACAATCTGGGCCCCCCTGTGACTGCGGGATGTGCTTTCTCTTAAGTTACACCGCTGAGTCAATCTATACCGAATCCGGCAAATCCACATAAACCAAAAAAATTATATAGTGTTGTAAAAGTTAGCACTGATGTTTTGCAGCGCTGGGGTCCTCAACTTATTTCCTAAAAAGGATACAGAGATATTGAAGGAATTCCCCATCTCTGCCTTGATGTTGAATCTGCCATGAGTTTTGCCAAATATTTTGGCAATTATTTCCTTTAGAGGCTATCAAATTTTTAACAAAGTTACAAGATGGTGACCCCCTGTAGCCAACTTTGAAAGCATAAATTATTTGTTTGATTAGGCTTGTGGTGCAGTAAGTTCTTGTTTATATTTAGTATACAAAATACAGCATTGCTAGCCTTATTCTATTTTACACTTTACATGCCCTTTGATGTAAGTTTCAGCTGTCAGTGGGGTGCTGGGAGTTTGTTGTTCAATAGCAAAAGGTTGGTTGCACCCTCCACTACTACTGCTGTTTCCTGCATCATTCCCACTATTCCTGAATCTCTCCGGAGAGAATCCTCCTTCAATGTCTTTAGAACTAAACGCAAAGACTACCTCTGGGAGCTCCTGCATAACACTGGCACTGGCGGCTGGCGCCGCCACCCACGTGGCGGCCATGGGCGCCGCCATTTTGGGAGCGAACGCCGGAAGGGAAGGACGCGCCGCCCGGAGCTCCTGGACCTGCTCCGGGCGGCGATCGTGACAGTCAGTCACAGACAGTCCTGCTGGGGCCGCGGAAGGAGCGTATCTACGGTATGACCCGCGTATAAGCCGAGGTTGAGTTTTTCAGCACATTTTGGGTGCTGAAAAACTCGGCTTATACGCGAGTATATACGGTACTACAAAGAGCTAATAATAGTTAAACCACATAACACAACTCTGTTAAGAATTGGATCAAGGTAAAAAAAAACAAAAAAAAACAAAACTTGATTTGGGGGGTCTAATGAAATTATAATGAAACAGGATTGAATTCTTGCCGCCATGTGAAGTGTACTTTCTGTTCAGCAGTGTGTCATAGGGTAGGGTCAGATCCATTGTAAGCTTAAAAGAATAAAAGTGGATTGATTAACTTGATATTTTAAAATGTACATATAGCTTTAAAGGAGAACTAAACCCTAAAAATCATTATGGTTAAAAATTATCATATTTTATACACTGAACTTATTGCACCCGCCAAAAGTTTGAGCTTGTCAATAGCAGCAATGATCCAGGACTTCAAACTTGTCACAGGGGGTCACCATCTTGGAAAGTGTCTGTGACACTCACATGCTCAGTGGGCTCTGATTGGCTGTTGAAAAGCTGAGCTTAGGGCTCGTCACTAATTATCCAGCAGAAAATGAGCTTCCCCTGTAATATAAGCTGATGCTACAGGGCTGATTATTAAATTCTGAGGCTAATTGCACTGGTTTCTGTGCTGCCATGTAGTAATTATCTGTATTAATTACTAATCAGCCTTATATTGTGACATTTCTATTCTATGTGTACTGTATATTGTGAGTGGGTCCCTAAGCTCAGTAAGTGACAGCAGCACAGAGCATGTGCAGTGAATCAGCAGAAAAGAAGATGGGGAGCTACTGGGGCATCTTTGGAGACATATATTTACTGCTAAAAGGCTGTGGTTGCCTTGGGCTGGTACAGAAGCACAAAACATAATGTACAACATTTCTATCTACTTCTTTAGTTAAGCTTTAGTTTTTCTTTAAATATATAGTGGGCAGAAACTGTGGTGGGTGGGGTGCATTGCCACTGTCCTACTGGAAAATGATATGGTATCACCCCTTCATATTGAAAAAAAACTGCCATTTTGCAAGAAACAAACACTACCAAAATTTTAAATAAATACCAAATGTAAAAGCAGATTTTTCACTCAATTTCTAATTTGCGTGTATTTGTAAGTCGGCTAAAAGGCTTGAGTGGTCTTTAGTTTTAAGTGTTATATTATGATTTTAATTTCCAGACAAACCGAAAATATTAGAAATGGAAGTCGTTCCCCCTGCCCCGGTGCCTGAAGGAGAAAAAGTCACGCTGACCTGTAAAGCGGAGGGTAACCCCCCTCCGACCTACAAATGGGAAACTCCACCTGCAGCATTCCAGTCCTCTCCAGACAGGGGGTAAAACGGGAACACTATGGAACATATCGGTGCAGAGTTCAGAACAAATATGGGGAGGCTGTACAGATACAGAATATCTCCCAACCAGGTAACTGCCCATTGGGTCATACACTCAAAACATCTCAAGTGAGATTTTCAGTTAATCTAATAAGGTTTTGTAGGCGCCACTTTGTGGTACCAATAAAGCACGAGTAGACAAGCCCAGTACTTTCAAAACTATTTTCTGTTGAGCCAAAATGACCAATTTAGCAGAGTGTTTACTTGTTTGCTCAATGGGAGTTCTCTACTAATGTAGGTAGGCAATTCACTTTCAATTTAACGTTTAGTTCATTATAGATCAGTCAATTCTGGGTAACATCAATTGGTCTTATTTTTTTTTTATTCTTTGTAGTTTTTGTATTATTTATTTTCTTCTTCTGACTCTTTAAAGCTCTAAATTGGTGGGTTGCCGACCCTGGCACCGTATAAATGATTGAAGGGTTGTTTATCATAGTTTGGAGAGTTTTTGGGTTTTTTTTTACGTTGAATGAACTCAAATGACCTCATTACTCGAATAGGATCTTATTTAAAAAAAATCAAATTGACAGTTTTCGGTGGAAAAAAACTCGAACATCAAACTGGCTGTTAACCTCTTCAAATTGTTCCAGGGACCTCTGCCATTGATTTCTACAGAACCTTGACAGGATTTAGCTGATGTATTTTCTAGCTATTTCCATGGTCGAGGTATAATCAATCTCGACTATTCTAGTTTTTTTTAAAAAATTAATTTGATCGATTTGAGTTATGTTTTAAACCCAGAAGATGTGAGTTTTTACGAAAACATGCAACTCGAATACTCGAAGTTTCGTGCAAAAACTCAAACCTTAATAAATCTTCCCCTTGATCGGTGAGGCTACCATTTAACTGTAATTTCTATTATTATTCATCTTTCCATTCAGGTCCTCTTCTACACCAGTCTCTCATTTAAATCACTGCCGGGTTGATAGGGTAATTTAAAACCTAGCCGTCAGCTGCTGAAATTCCACTAAAAAGCATCTGAACAAAGAGCTAAATACAAATACTAAAAAAATAAAGACCAGTTGCTAAATTGTCTCAGAATATCACGCTCTACATCATACTAAAATTAAAGCAAAGGTGACCAACCCCTTTAATGTGACACTTTGAGCAGGGGGACGGGCTACAAGAAGACCTTCTCCTGCTTCCGGATGTCCAACATAGAGAAGTGGGAGACTCATAGACTAAAGAACACACCAATTTCAATGCTCTTCACAACATTCACAGTAACAAAGGGACGTATGTTTATCAGAAAACTGAGCTTAAAGCATTCAGGAACTTATGATACAGGGCTTGTTATTTCCATGGGAATTTCGCAAGACCTGTAAATTAGACGACTTATCTAATTAATTTATCAGCAGGAAACTGTTCACAGAATCATATAAACTGTCTGAAAGTAAACAGACACGGAGCAATAAGAAAGGGACCCCAGGAACTAACATTGCAGAGGTAAGGGGAAGTAAAGACAGACCTATTACTGTAACACCACAATGTCCTGCAGAATTTCCAACATTCATATAGATATATTGTAGGGCATCAGGGGGTCATCTATTAAAGGTTGAGTTGTGTTTTCTTAAAAAATTCAAATCAAATTCAAAAATGTTTCTGGGGGGGAAAAAGCTGCTGAAGCTGCTAAAAGCCAGAATTCATAAATACTCCAGCTAAAATCTATCAAATTCATGTAAAAGTCAACAGCAGAGGTCCTGTTAACCATTTGAAGATGTTTTTGCCTTCGTGATTTTAAGGTTTTTCGCGCTGGTTTGTGCTCAAAAACGTGATAAATTCTAGATTTTTTTAGCCTATAAACTTGATAAATTCGAGGTATTCTAGTATTTTCCCCGATTGCATTCAATCGAGTTATTTTTACATTCGGATTTTTTCATAAATAAGCAAACATTCACGTTTATTCGCAAGTAAAAAAAAACCTCACAAGCTCGACCTTTAACAAATAACCCCCTAAGTGTTTGTATGGCTGATGTACCTGTGACGCTCTATAGCAGCTGTAGAACATCGCTGAACATGTTTATTGACAACGGTGTTATATTTTTGCTTTCAGTCATGCCTAAAATACAAAGATTTGAAGTCGTACCTCTACCTCCTCTGTCTAAGGGAGCAAATGTGACTCTGACTTGTGATGCAGAAGGCCTCCCCATTCCCACCTACACCTGGGAGACCCCAGCATCTGACATAACCTTCTCTCCTGACAACCGTACCATCAGTATACAGGGCATAATGCAGACTCACCTGGGGAATTACACCTGCATAGCTCAGAATAAATACGGGACCGACACCCAGAGAAAAATAATCACTATATCAGGTAAGTGAAACTTAAAACTCATCAGGCATGTTCCTCCAACTGTTTTTTTTTTTTTTTAATTGGAAAATTTGAAATTTATCATGTACTGTCTCTTTAAAAAACTCGACTTCGACCATTCACCATCTAAAACCTGCTGAATTGCTGTTTTAGCCTAAGGGGAACCTCCTAGAACAGGGACGCCCAGGACGTCGATCGCGGTCTACCAGTAAATCCCAGTCATGTTCCTGGTAGACGGCGACTTGCGGCCTGTCGTGGGAAGTGCCCTGGCTGGGCTGACAGCAGAGAGGAAGACAACCGCTGTCTTGTACGATTAGAATACACTATTACTTCGATTCATACAATTTGAATACGATCGAAAACTAACCTATTCGATCGAAAACGGACCTATTTGGCCAAAAGAAACTTTTTTCGTGATGGTCTTTTTGAATTCGAATTTCAAAGTTTTTTAAATTCGACCCTTGATAAATCTGCCCCTTAGCGTATAGAATCGAATTGAAAATTTGAAATTTGAATTTGCTACATTTTTTATGGTCAAAACTGACAAATTCAACTAGGGAGTTACTCAAATTCGATTCAAGCTTTTTAAGAAATTCGAAATTAAATTTTCCAGATTTATAATACTCTGGAGTTGTTTGCAGCCTTCCTAACATTCAGGGGCACATTTACTATTGGTCGAATATCGAGGGTTAACTAACCCTCGATATTCGAACCTCGAAGTAAAATCCTTCGACTATCGAAGTTAAGGATTTACCGCATTTCGTTAGATCAAACGATCGAAGGAAAAATCTTTCGATCGAACGATTCGAAGGACTAATCTATTGATCGAACGATTTTCCTTCGATCAAAAAAAGAAAGCAAAGCTTATGGGGACCTTCCCCATAGGCTAACATTGGTGCTCGGTAGGTTTTAGGTGGCGAAGTAGGTAGTCGAAGTTTTTTTTAAAGAGACAGTACTTCGACTATCGAATGGTCGAATAGTCAAACGATTTTTAGGTCACGGGCATGGAGAGCAGGCAGAAGAGCTCAACCGAAACCCGCATGCATCCTGAAAACGGTAAACCCGTGGGTCCCGCAGGTATAGGCCGACCTTAGACTGCCAGATTATAACTTCAAGCTTCCGGGATTTATAGGCGTGCCTATCCCACCCCTTTTGTGATGTCATCGGCTGGGTGGGTCTATAAATGGAGTGTGTGTGCGGTCATAAACCAGTATAAACCATGTATCTGTAACCATTAACCATACTCTGTAAGGCTACAATTTTATTGATATTTTTACTTATTGCTATTTATATTCCAGTCTCATTCAAACCATTGGTAGGTTGCTTGGGTAAATTGGACTCTAGCAACCAGATAGCTGCTGAAATTCTCAGCTAGAGAGCTGCTAAACAGAAAACTAAACTGGAAATGAAGACCAATTGAAAATGGTCTTATATGACCACGGTCTACTTACTAAAAGCTCATTTAAAAGTGAAACACGCCTAATTTTTATTTTGTACCTAGATTATTTTTGGAGCTTGTTTTACTCCACAATGATTTCATGTTCTCTTCTGTTTTGTTTCAGGAACCAACAGAGGAGAAAAGACCGAACCAGTTTTTGCCACAATACTTTTAATGCTGATTCCTGCAATTTTTATGTATTGTGTATATTAAAGGTTTTATGGATAAAGTTAGGGTCTCCAGTATTTCTTACCAAATCTACACCCCATTCTTTTGTTTATCCTCAAAAAGTTTAACTAGCCATTTTCAAGGCGGGCATGGGATTGTCTCATACAAATTTCTGTGTTTTCTTTTTAACCTGTCTAACTGCCAGTTGATCCAGAGGCAGTAGCGTCACTCGAAGGGGGAGGGCACTGGTGCTTGACGCGCAGCCGGGCCCCGCCCCCCTCCGTACGGCCGAATTTGTCAGTGGCGCACGGGCTGAGGGGGGGGCCTGGCCCACTCGCACCCCCTGCTCCCCCAGTAGTTTCCGCCACTGTCCAGAGGAAGGCAAAAAACCCCATTTGACTAGGACCAGTCCCTGGATCAACTTGTACTATGAGCTATTTCCCATAACCCTGTATTCCCTCACTTGCGAAACTCCATCCAACCCCTTCTTAAATCTATCTAATATATCAGCCTGTACCACTGATTCAGGGAGACTATTCCACATCTTCACAGCTCTCACTGTAACAAACCCCTTCCCAATATTTAGACGGAACCTCCTTTCTTCTAATCAGAATGGATGACCTCGTGTCAGCTGGAAAGACCTACTGGTAAATAAAGCATTAGAGAGATTATTATATGATCCCCTTATATATACATAGTCATCATATCACCCCTTAAGCTCCTCTTCTCCAGCGTGAACATCCCCAATTTGGCCAGTCTTTCCTCATAGCTAAGATTTTCAATACCTTTTACCAGCTTAGTTGCCCTTCTCTGTACCCTCTCTAATACAATAATGTCCTGTTTGAGCAATTTAGGTTTTTTTGGGGGGGGGGGTTCTACAACAAAGATCTACACCTAGGGGCAAATTTACTTATGGTTGAATATCGATTGAATGATTTTTCTTTGACCAAAGAAAAGATTGCAAAGCATATGGGGACCTTCCCCATAGGCTAACATTGACTTCAGTTGGTTTTAGGTGGCGAACTAGGGGGTCGAAGTTTTTTTTTAAAAGACAGTACTTCAACTATCGAATGGTCGAATAGTCGAACGATTTTTAGTTCGAATCGTTTGATTCAAAGTTGAAGTCGTAGTCGAAGGTCGAAGTAGCCAATTCGATGGTCGAAGTAGCCAAAAAAAAACATTCGAAATTCGAAGTTTTTTTTTATTCTATTCCTTCACTAGAGCAAAGTAAATATGCCCCTTAGAGTCTAATCAAGGATCCACCTGAAAAGATGGTCAATGTCTACTGCTATGCTACGTCCACCTTTTAAGAACACTGTTAACTTCCATATTATAATATACCATAATTACAGGTCTCTAATATACTTTTTATCTTAAACTGGTTAGTAATGAAAAACTAAGAATGAATAAGCTGCTGTGCCCCCTACGTTGTACACCACATGTGTCTCTAAACCCTTCATGTGCCAATTACAGCTGGTTTTACCCTCATCTTTGTTGTGTTATTATCTCCCCTTTGTTTTAGACCTTGCCCTCTATCCCTCCTGTAATCATGTACAGGTATAGAATCCCTTATCCGGAAACCCGTTATCCAGAAAGTTCCGAATTACGGAAAGGCCATCTCCCATAGATGCCATTTTATCCAAATAATCCAAATTTTCAAAAATAATTTGCTAATAAAACAGTAGCTTGTACGTGATCCAAACTAATATATTATTGATCCTTTTTGGAAGCAAAACCAGCCTATTGGATTTATTTAATGTTTACACGATTTTCTAGTGGACGTAAGGTATGACAATCCAAATTACGGAAAGATCCATTATCTGGAAACCCCCAGGTCCCGAGCATTCGGGATAGCAGGTCCCTTTTTCTTCCCATAGGTTTGATCACAACCAGACATTGGTATTAAACAATGGAAGCAGCCATTCCCCTTTGTCTATGAAGGTAAAACAATAGTTATCCCAGGCTGGGAGCCCTGATCATTAATGATGATATCCTTTTGTATCTATAGCTCTATAAGTCAGCCACCACCACCAGCCAGAGTTTTCATTCCAAACTAAATATCTGCAGAAGAAGAAGATTAACACACTCAACAATATAAATATTTTATTGTGTTTCAACCAGAACTTTCCATTGGTCTTACAAATGAAACAGTGTCATGAGATTTAATTAAGCACATGGCACAAGACACGAACAACGGTCACTTTGCTGAAAAAGAACGGAGAGAGAGAGAGAGAGAGAGAGAAGATATGGGCAAGTTAGCAGTTAAAAAAAAAAGTTCTGAATTTATTCTTAAATAGATCTCGTTTTATATGGTCTTGGAAACCCCATTCAAAGGTGGGAACTGCCATACTCTTAAGCTGTTGTTGGACTACAACCTAAGCAACCCATTGGCTGGAGAGTTGTAGGTTGGACATATCCCTTTGTATATTTACTAAAAATATTTAACAACTGTCACACAATGTACATTGTGCTTCTTTATATATATTTTTTACCCAGTGCTTAATGTACTACTGCATATTTAAACAACACCTGTATTTAGTTTCACTGCTTTGACTCCCACCCATGTGCCCCTGGGATTGATGGGTGCCCAGGACAAATGCCCACTCTCTTTCTCTGACAGAAATAGACATTAAAAAACAACTGGCTCCAGATACTGTTAATTGTAGAACAACAACAGCTGGTGAGTAACATGATAAAATATACAATCTGTATTAAAGACACCCATGGCTTTGCTAGCAGCAGTCCCTCCACTCCCTACATTTTACTCATTCTAGTAAATGTAATTAGCAATATATATATATATATATATATATATATCTCAGACTTGTGCTTGTAATAAATAAGGTGATCATGGAGCAGGAGCAGTACCAGCGCTTACAAAGTACATAACCCACTCCTAAGGGCTAGTCCACACGGGGAGATATCGACGCGTTTGCGGTCGCGGCGACAAAGCGCCGCGACAGTCGCCGCGTCCGGCGCAGGCGACAGTTTTGTATGGGCGCCTATGTAAAAACGCCTGTGCTAACCACACGAGGCGATGCGCTTTTCAACAGTCGCCTGAAAATGCCTCGCCAGGCTTTTTCAGGCGACTGTTGAAAAGCGCATCGCCTCGTGTGCGCCAGTCGCGGCGACTGTCGCGGCGCTTTGTCGCCGCGACCGCAAACGCGTCGCTATCTCCCCGTGTGGAATAGCCTTTAAAGTGGTAGCAGTAGATTAAGATTTAAAGGAACAGTAACACCAAAAAAATATCATGTGGAGCAATGGCGGAAATTGAAAAACGGCTATATGGCACAGGTTAACTACTGGATAACAGATAACACCATTAGACAGACAGACCTTATCTGCTATCTGCTGTGTAACCTGAGCCTTTTCTCCTTTGAATGGCTGCCCCCATTGCTACACAGCAGCTTATTTATATAAACAATAGTAGTGTTTCTTAAGCAAACACACCAGTTTTACCAGTGCAGGGCAACACTGCATTACATTTTCATTACTTTAAAACACTTTTATTTTTTGATGTTACTATTCCTTTAATAATGTATTTTAGTTACAAGTTTCCTGACTTTCAGGGCAATTTTGGATATATAAAAGAAAAAAAGAAAAATAATTGTGCTGCTGGGAATCCTGCATAAGAGAGTGGTGGTGGAGTACCTAATCCATACAAAAAAAGAAAATAAGATTTGGACTCAATAAAACATCAGTGAAAACCAAGAGGTCAACAAATATGCAAAACAAGACTCACTTCAATTGATAAATCTATACAACACCAATCAGTAATGTGGCTTCTTAAACTGGAGCTCGGAAGGTTCCTCCACAACCGCAGTATCTGGAGTAAGTCTTGCCGTCTTTCTTTGGGATAGTCCAGCACTGGGAACATCTGACCCCATATTTTTTATACCTTCAGTAAATTGTAGTTAACATGCATTAAACATATTTAATTGCATTGTGTTTATATGCAACAGGTGAAGGAGACGTTACATGGAGCAAAACTAAGATTTGTACAGAAATGGGTTATATGGAGCAATACATGGAGTTGTAAAGCGAGATTATATATGAGGCTTTATAGGGAGGGGTTAAATGGAATAACAAAATCTATAGGGAGAGGATACACTGAGCAAAGGAGATGTTATGAGTAGGAATATATGGGGTTAACAGAAGGAGATACAGGAAGAGGAAATATGAAGCAGAAGGGAGAGGCTACAAGGAACAACATAATATGTGAGAATAAGACATTGAGCAGTAGAACAGACTCATGTGATATAACAAAAGGCATTAAACCAGGTAATATACCCGATGTAGATTACAGCACATAATACATACCTGATCCCACAAGCATTGCATAGGGGTGTCCCATCCTCAGCATCTCTCCAGAGAGGGGTCTTTAGGGTTTTGCAAGATGCACATCGTTTGCTCTCTGATGGAGACATAAGCAATTCATTTCATGATCTAAACATCTTTGAAATTAATTCATTTTCACACCATATATGTAGTTGATACCAAGTCAGTTCCTATAGCGCTGGATTTTACAGTCAAAATTCCATTTTGGTATATTAAGTGCCTTCCAGGTATAGATTGTAAATCCCTTGACTAAGGGCACTTGCCATTGCCAATTTGTGTTGATATACTGCAAAGAGCCTACAATGCTTCTCGCCAGCACTTTATAATATTTGTTGCTCTACGAACTAATACTGTGACAATAAGAGCCCAAATTAACGTACGTTTTGTCAATATGGAAGGCTGATCATCTTCAGAGCTGCTGGTCAATGAGATGGAGTTCAACCTACTCTTGGATTTTATGCTCCCATGGCGACTCTTCTTCTTGCTGAAAGAAAAAAGCATAAAAAACTGACTTGTGCAATATTTCCTTTAGTTACACCATACCATAGAGAAAGACTCACAGCCCACATTTGACGTAGCCATGCCCATTCTTGGCTCAACCTTAGCTGGTTGGGTAGCTGGAAGGAGATGCTAGGACATCATTGGAGCAGAACTAAAGCTAATTCAGGGGAATATCGATGTGATCTTTTCTGCAACAATTTTCTAAAGGGGGGGGTGGAAAGTGGCCTATTGCCAACAATGAGGGGAATTGCCAATCTACAAGAACAATGAAGTTGTCTGACATGCTCCATTCTCACTCATTCAGAAACCAAATTCCTGAACCATCCAATATCACATTATTCAACAGTTCACCATCCTTGCCTCCACGTCACATCCACTATATCAATATTATTATGGTTTATTCCTGTCCCAGTCCATCCTATATACCTGTAAAATGATGTCACTATGAGCTGATAATCCCCACAATTCTCCTTCTCTAAACTCAAGTGCATCTGAAATTCAATGCCTTGGAACGATGGGTCAAGCTTTTGCATACTTTTAGATGGAGTCCTCTGTTTCCTTGGGGTCTTCATCCTACAAAGCTCTTGATCCAAAGATGCCTTTATGAGGGAGCTTACCCCTTCAGGAGACTTTCCCTCATGCTGGTCATCTCCTGTATTCATAAGTACTTTACGTGAAGTACAAGCGACTGCTACATTAAGTACAGATTGTTCTGTAGCAACTATTTTCAAAGAAGGATTTTTCCTTTCAGGAACTCTCTCTTCCTCCTTTTGAGCCTCAATGGCAACATGTTCTTCCTCTGCAATAAGAAGGCAATTTTCCTTCACCTCCACCATTCTTGTATCAATGCTCTTGCCCTTGCATGTGTTTAATCCTATTTCTTCCTTTACCAAGCCCTCTTGGTCTCCATCTAATTTATGCAAACCAGAACACTTGGTACTAATGAGGTTTAATAGTTCCATTGCATTATAATTTAGTGAAGAGTGCTTTGGGCTAAGCAAGATGGAGCCCTGACCCATCCTAGATGAGGTGTAGCAATGTCCTCCATACACACTCTGAGGATCTTCTGAACTGGAAGAGGATGGGTCACACACTCTTTTTTCCAGCTCAGGGAGCAACTTTGCACTTTCTTGCATGAGATATAGAATATTAGGTTCTGGAGGTGGGTGTACCAAATATTCCATTTTTTCCCTTTGCTTCTGTGACCTGTTGAGTTGCCTACGTGATGGACACCTGATTGGGGAAATAAAATTTGGAAATTAGTTACATTATTTGTAGTATGAGGTTTGATTTATCAAATACACACACCACTCAAGTTCATTATCCCATTAGTCCCCATGATGCCCCAACAACTGTAGTTTTGTGGGCTCTTTTGGATAGAGGAGGGACTTGTAATGATTTGGATCCCAATAGCTTGGGAGACAAAGAAAAAAAAAATAATCAAGTTTGATCACTGTCTGGCCACTACCCAGATACAGATCCACAAGCCAGCTGCAGCCAAAGCCGTACTCCTGCTGTGCAATGTACTTCTACACTTATCATAGACACAACTTTGGAGAAACAAGACCCTGCAACTGCTACGGCAAGGACTAAGTATTCTCATTCAAAAGAAAATAATCTTACTTAAAGGAAAACTATACCCCCAAAATGAACACTTAAGCAACAGATAGTTCATATCATATTAAGTGGCATATTAAAGAATCTTACCAAACTGCAATATATATTTAAGTAAATCTTGCCCTTTTACATCTCTTGCCTTGAGCCACCATTTTGGGATGGTCTGTGTGCTGTCTCAGAGATCACCTGACCAGAAATACTTCAACTCTAACTGTAACAGGAAGAAGTGTGGAAGCAAAATACACAACTCTGTCTGTTAATTGGCTCATGTGACCTAACATGTATGGTTTGTTGGTATGTTTGTGAGTACAGTGAATCCTACGATCCCAGGGGGCGGCCCTTATTTTTTAAAATGGCAATTTTCTATTTATGATTATCCAATGGCACATACTACTAGAAAAGTATATTATTATGAAAATGGTTTATTTACATGAAGCAGGATTTTACATATGAGCTGTTTTATGCAATATCTTTTTATAGAGACCTACATTGTTTGGGGGGTATAGTTTTCCTTTAATAATCTTAATTTACTTCCTTGTTTTGTGACAAAAAGTCACGTGATTTCCCTCCCCATCCCTAATTTGCATATGCAAACTAGGATTTGGTTCGGCCTGGCAGAAGGATTTGGCCGAATCTGAATCCTGCTGAAAAAGGCAGAATCCTGGCCGAATCCCGAACCGAATCCTGAATTTGGTGCACCCCTACTTATTTCCAAAGTTTAGGGGCTAAAATGATCTAGTCATTGGCCCTTAGGCAACTGATTGGCTCGACCTGTTCTTGCCTTGTACGTGGGTGGCCAAATCAGGCTAAGATCCAATCATTTAGTAGTATTTACTGTATAATCAAAATACCGTATATACACACAATAAAAAATTATTGCTATAAGGTAGGTTAGTAATAAATTCAGATTTACAACACAAGGCAGAACAGAAAATGTTTTTTTCTATACTCAGTCATGTAGCATCAGCTTCTGAGACAATTGTAAGCTAACTGTATACAAATGATTTCCAATGACCCCAAAGCTTAGCTTACCAGTAGAAGCCCAGGCCACACTGAGCATGTGCAGTGCCACTGACACACAAAAGATGCCTAAGGAGATACAAAAAGGGGACAGCTAGGGACAGATTTGAAGGCCTGGATCATTATTGTTATTGAGATGTTGAACGTCTGGTGTGGTACAGTACTTTAGTATATAAAATAAAGCATTTCTACCCATATTTCTTTTAGGCTTTAGTTCTCCTTCACAAATGCTACATAAGGAACTGGCACTGAATGGAAATTGAGGTTTAAATTTTAAAGTAACAATTTTAAATGGTTACTTAAACTGACATTTTCCTCAACTCTGCAACAATGTTGAATATTTATTCTTTTTGTAATCTTTAGGCGTCATCCTTGTGTAATCTCTGATTCTTGGGCTTCTCTGCCAGGAAAATGTAGTGTCTCCAGGGTTCAATTTTGCTTTAGGGAACAACTCCCAGCAGATAAAGTGTTTTGTCCAATAACATCTATTCTTTATGATATTGTGAGAGGACAATGAAGAAAAGTACCTATATTTGTATAAAAAATGTATATATGATATATAGAGTCACACTGTGCCAGGGAACCTGATATAACAAACGGGCACCAGTACCAAATTCACATGAATGTGCCATGAATTCAGTGCCGGTGCTGCTGGGATAATCAATGGCCTCAGTAGAAATTCCTCACACAAACCTGCAGGGGTCACTGCTGGGTAATGGAGTGACCTCTGTATGACCTGTGTGTGTGCTGCTGTAGAACAGGTACTGGCATGTTGTAGCCTCTCAATATATATATAGTGAATAAAGTAGCCCCTCTTGTAAAACATAAGGATATTATAAGTTACTGAGGAGTTACATGACCATATAAAAGCACAAGGCCGAAAGCTTTTATACAGGACATGGAACTCTGAGGTAACTTCTAATATCCTTATATTTTACAAAGGGGGGTACTTTATTTATTATAATACACAAGTTTCAGTGAGTCATGTGACAGAAATGACATCACTACTCACGGTTTATAACTGATGACATCACTAGTCACCGATCATAAGGATATAATTTACAAGATATTGATGGCTTTTGTGTAATATATAGTGAATAAAGTACCCCCTTTTGTAAAATATAAGGATATTATTAGTTACCGAGGAGTTTCATGACCATATAAAAACACGAGGCCGAAGGCCAAGTGTTTTTATACAGGTCATGGAACTCCGAGGTAACTTCTAATATCCTCATATTTTACAACTGGGGGTACTTTATTTATTATAATACACAAATTTTAGTGAGTCATGTGACAGAAATGACATCACTACTCACCGTTTATAAGGATATAATTTACAGGATATTCATGGCTTTTGTGTATTATAGATGTATAGCCTGTCTGTCTCTCAGTACACACATATATATATATATATATATATATATATATATATATATATATATATATATACACACACACACACACACATACAGTGTATAGTCTGTCTCTCAGTGTAGAGCCCGTACAGGCCCGGACTGGCAATCTGTGGGTTCTGGCAAATGCCAGAGGGGCTGCTGTGAGGTGCCATAGACAGTCACCATCTAGTGGGCTAGTGGAGGACTATTTGGGCCGTGGAGACTTGGAATTCCAGAGTTGCCACCTGGCCGGTAAAAATGATGGTTGATCCCAATGTTATTAATAGGGAACAAAGATAAATATATAGGAAGGCTGGTATTTTTTCCCAGAAAAGGTGGCAACCCTAGCCAGGGCCTATCTTGACTCCCAGTCCAGACCTGAGGCAGTGTGTGGATGTGGATGTGTCCTGGGTGGGAGCTAATTGTATGGCGCTGTTATTGGCTGTACTGACTGAGTGACTGAGGTACCAAATCTGCCTGTTCTGCAGTGGGAATGAGTAAGACTGTGAGACAGGAGTGTAAGGAGGGCACATGAGGCGTTATACACACATATATATATATATATATATATACATAAAGGCAGCAGCTCGGTATAAGGTCGGGTCGAGGTACCTGAGGGTCTGTCTGGTCCATATTCGCTGTGTGAGGAGATAGGACTAAACGCACCACCCAGTGTCATTATTATTTAAGAGGTGCCATTGTTATAGCCAGGGAGTTACACTCTTTTATGTCACAGGGACCCCAACTGATACCACTGTAATGAGCCCCTAAATAATGATATCAACCAGTAATAATGACCCCACCCCCCACACCAGGTCTGGACTGGGATTCACAATAGGCCCTGGCATTCCAAGTATATAGAGGCCCAAACAGCCGCCCACTAGCCCAATAAATAGTGACTCTCTATGGCAACTTACAGCAGCCCCTCTGGCATTTGCAGGCCCGGACTGGCAATCTGTGGGTTCTGGCAAATGCCAGAGGGGCTGCTGTAAATTGCCATAGACAGTCACTATTTATTGGGCTAGTGGTGGGGGGTCTGTTTGGGCCTCTATATACTTGGAATGCCAGGGCTTATTGTGAATCCCAGTCCAGACCTGCCTGCCTCTCCCTCAAGTGCCACATTCCCTCTCACAGTCAATCAGGCAGTTACTCAGCTATTTCCCCCATTACCCCACAGAACTTGAATCTTAAGGTTATTTCTTGACATGATTTAGCCCATGATACTTTAGCTTTCCATTCTGCCCCCAACCTGTGCCCTCAGCTGTAACTCGCACACCTGTTCTTACGCTTCTTGCTGCTCCCTCTGGTGCCCGCAGTTTGGTATTGCTCTGCCCGGACGGATACTTCGCCCCCTGCTGGTTGACCTCGGGACTCACAGGCTAATCCGCTGGCAGGTGCTTTCCCAACAGCGACGCCTAGTGGCGATTGTGCGCATTGCGTCTCTGCGCCGGTTCTCGTCCACTCGCTGATCTGATTGGATTCCGAGCAAGGAGTCGCCTCCAGGCAGGGGGGTAGCAGCGCCTCTTCCAGCAGGGTGAAGTCTGGGTAGACTCCTTCTACGAAAAACAGGTTCTCCATCGTCATCTGATCACATGGGGATCCGATATTGTTGTTGATTCACTATCTGAGATTGGATTATGGCGTTATTGGGTCCCTGGGGGCCACAGTCATCATCATCATTCAGTCTCCCAGGAGTTTGGGGTAAGATCTCTCACCCCACGCGATTCCCTTGGGACAGGGCTGATGATCCATAATAAAAATGTAACTCCATGTTATGGGGCAAGGCCTGGGGCAGAGCTGCACAATTAACTCCTCACCTGCTTCAACTTCTGTCCTGAATAAGAGGGAAACAGTAGAATGGAGCAGAAGGGAGCCAGCAGATAAGAGGTTAACAGAGCAGGTGGAGTCAGCAGGAGGGTCTGTATGGGAATCACCTGTTTGTAGGTAACAGCCCCTCCCCTGACCCCCAGGCTTAGCCAGTCTATATAAGGATCACTCTACATCAGGACTGCCTCTATGAAGGGGAATGTAGGGAGGTCAGTGTTAATAAGGAAATCACTAGGTTATCCTATATCTTCTGTATAAAGGGTCCCCAATATTCAGGGGTGTAACTATAGAGGAAGCAGACCCTATGGCTGCAGGGGGGCCCAAGAGGTATAGGGGCCCCATGAGGCCTTAATTCATATACGATTTCAATAAATATTGGTAAAACAGGTCAACTTGTAGACATTTTGGGGGGCCCAGTAATATCTAGTTACGCCACTGCCAATAAGCCCCCTTTGTTCTGCAATTTAACATTTGCTTCAATTTATTGCCTTGACGGTTTATTTCCATATTAAAGGGTCTGTTCACCTTTAAATTAACTGTTCGTAGGACGAAGAGTGATATTCTGAGACAATTTGCAATTGGCTTTCATTTTTTATTACTTGTGGTTTTTGAGTTATTTAGCTTTTTTATTCGGCAGCTCTCCAGTTTGTAATTTCAGCAATCTGGTTGCTAGGGTCCAAATGACCCTAGCGACCATGCACTGTTTGGAATAAGAGACTGGAATATGAATAGGCCTGGATAGAAAGATGAGTAATACAAATGAGCAATAACAATACATTTGTAGCCTTACGGAGCATCTGTTTTCAGATGGGATCAGTGACCCCCATGAAAGCTGGAAAGAGTCAGAAGAAGGCAAATAACTATAAAAAATAAATACATTTATAAATTGCTTAGAATTGGCCATTCTATAATATATGAAAAGTTAACTTGAAGGTGAACCACCCTTTTAAAACCAGAAAGTTCTAAGCAAATTCAAATACAGCCGTAAATAAAATGAATGTATAATTGCCGCCTTCCTGTTATCCGGGTCTGACTCTTGCAACGATGCAGCAATAGAAGTTGGCCGTCGGCTGACTTTGCAACGTTGATTCAGGAGTCAGAACCAGCAGTGCAGAGTAAAGACACTGTTTTCGATTGCAATGGTATTTACACGGTGTAGATTTTGAACAATTGTATATTGTAAAGTTGCTTAGAATTATAATTTCATTCACTGCAAAAATACTTTTTTTTTTTTTTTAGTGAGTTGCCATTTAAGGGTTCAAATCAGCAGGGCAGACTTTAATATGGGGAGTGATCCAATCTGTTCTGATAGGTCGGGGCTAATGAAAGCAAAATTCAGCTCAGCTGCTGTGAGTTTATTCTCTGACTCAACAGTTACCCCTCCCGTGTGCAGCTCTCAGTCCCCCTTGCAATAACATTTTCTATGGCCCCTTAAGTAAAGGTACATTTCTGTTGTGCAACAAATCTGTACTATTTTGAGGCAAAGCAGATCTCCGCTTTAATTAGACACCCTGACTCATAAGACTTTGTTAAATCCTTGCACCCATGCTGGAGTACGGTTGCCTCCCTACCCCATTAATACCGGCCACACATTTAATCATCATCCTGCAGCCTGGCTAATTAACAGTTAATTAAGGTGCATGGCTGTGCATAAATCAGTTCAGTCTGCAGCATGCAGCTACATTAAAAGAGCAGTCAGCCTTTATGTTAACTTTTAGTATGTTATAGAATGGCTAATTCTAAGCAATTTTTCAGTTGGTCTTCAATATTGATTTTTTTTTACCCCATGTATGTCCAGCTCAATGGCAATTGTTCTTTGGGTGTGTTCCCCATGAGTACCTTTGGGGTTCTGAATCCAGTAGTGTGTCACCTTCAAGTTTACCTTTAGTGTGTTTTATATACTGGCCAATTCTGAGGAACTTTTCAATTGGTCTTCATTATTTATTTTTTATAATTTTTAAATTATTGTCTTCTTCTGACTCTTCCAGCTTTCTAATGGGGGTCACTGACCCCATCTAAAAACAAATGTTCTGTAAGGCTACAAATCTATTGTTATTGCTACTTTTTATTAATTATCTTTCTATCCCGGCCTCTCTTATTCATATTCCAGTCTCTTATTCAAACCAATGCATGGTTGCTAGGGTCATTTGGACCCTAGCAACCAGATAGCTGAAACCACAAACTGGAGGGCTGCTGAATGAAAAGTTAAATAAATCAGAAACTTCAAATAATAGAAAATGAAAACCAATTGCAAATGGTCTCAGAATATCCCTCTCTACATCATACTAAGAGTTAATTTAAAGGCAAACAACCCATTTGGTTGCTAATTGACCATGCAAGACAAGGATTCAATATGTGGCAGGTATTAAATGGCTGAATGGCAACTCTATGCTGGAGATTTAGTTAATTATCCCTCGGGTAGAACTATGGTTCTGGGTCTACTGCTGCAGAACTTCTTATCTATACAAGTGCTGTTTAGGGACTGTCTGAACTGCAGTAATCTAAAATACTGGAGCTACAACCCATAGCAGTTAATTCTGAGCGGTCCTCAAAATGTTAACCCCCATCTGTAATAAAGGGCACTAAGTTTGCCCAGCAGCAGTAACCCATAGAAGCCAATAAGATGTTTGATTTTAAACAGGTGACCAGTAAAAGCTGCCTGCTGATTGGATGCTATAGATTACTGCACCTGGGCAAACTTAGTGCCTTTTATTGCATAACCCCTAAATGTTCTCTCTCTTTTTTTGCCCTCATAAGGATACTAAAAGTTCTTTCTATGGTCCTTAAAACATGACGCATTTTGAATCCACATCCTAATTAGCTCCAATGTGTGCTGCAGTCTGTCCTTCTGAATATATTGCTCATTAGCTATACAGTTTATACATAGATATTGCAGCCAACCCTAAAACAGATTCCTATGTCATGGTGGTTAGTTTGAATAACTTGCCCTTTGGTCTTCTCTTTTTCATTATATATATATATATATATATATATATATATATATATATATGAGACTACAAGTGTGTTTTAATTGATACTCTCCAATCAAATCAGACCCAACTGGTCACATGATAAACCAGACACATCCGGCATGGGGTTTCAACTTAGCACAGGTCTGATTCCCCCCCCTTTAAAGGGTAAGTAAGTGCGTATGTAAAATTGATGAGGGTGCTATTCTAAGCACTTTTGCAATGTAGTCATTATTTATTTTTTTAAAATTCCAAGATGTTAAAGTATTCGTGTAGTATTAACAGGAATGAATTTTGTTACAACAGCGCCACCTGCTGATCATTTTCCCACCAGTCTGACCACCAAGTAGTCAAGGAAGTTGTCAGGAGAAAGCAAGAGGCTGCTCTGATCTTCTTCCACTTAGGAAACATTTGACATCACATAGAAAGAAAATTTGCAGTTGGTTCTAATTTTTTCAGTTCTTTACTACTATATAGTTGCTAGCGACTTGTTTACCTTAGCAACCAGGCAGCAGTGGGAATGAGAGGCTGAAATAAGAAGGAGAGGGACTGGACAGAATGAGAAGGAATACACAGTAACCATAACAATAAAATTGTAAGCTCACACAGAGCAATTTATTTTTTTGGCTGCCAGGCTGCCTTTGGAAAGCTGTAGGAAAACTGCATCTATAAAATGAAGACCCAACTGCAAGAGCCCACTGAGCTATTTGGAACACTTTCCAAAATGGTGACCCCCTGTGACAAGTTTGAAGTCCTGGATCATTGCTGCTATTGACAAGCTGAAACTTTAGCCTTGTGCAATAAGTTCACTATATAAAATATGGCATTTTTAGCCATTCATTTTTTGGGCTTAGTTCTCCTTTAAACACTGCATGTGGCTCTGTGACAGGCCATATAGTGCATTTCTAGTGGGTTTCACACAAACTTGCCTACTGTACAATACAGATATGTGCACGCAAGAATATTGGCCTCCCCTTATACCCCTCCTCTATAATAAACATACACCTATCACCAAGTAAAATAATAATAATCTTCTAGCTTTGGCAGGAGCCTCTGAGACGTATTATTTACTCCCACTCAGTAAGGGCCACCCTTGAGCAAACCCCCAAATTATTGACCAGCTTTTTGCATATAGAGGGCCTCATTATATTAAAATAATGTCAAACATAGAAACCCTTGGAGCATCAGGCCTCCAGTAGGACAGGGTGTAGTAGGTGACATTTAATCAGAACAAATCCATAATGTGGCACTTTGAGAAGAGAACTGAATTGGGCCTTTCTCATTGTATTTCCGCTGACCCTGGGTTAAGGAAAGATCCAGTTTGAAATCATTTGAGGACTGGTCAGAAACCAGCACCCCATGTATGTCCAGCTCCATGGAAATTGTTCTTTGGGCGTGTTCCCCATGAGTACCTTTGGGGTTCTGAATCCAGTAGTAGGTCACCTTCAAGTTTACCTTTAGTATGTTATATAATGACTAATTCTAAAGAACTTTTCAAATCATCATTATTTTATTGATTTTTTTAGAGTTTTATAATATTCTGACTCTTCCAGCTTTCTAATGGGGGTCACTGACCCCCCTCTAAAAAATAAATGTATTGTTATGGTTACTTTTTATTACTTATCTTTCTATTCAGCCCCTCGCCTATTCATATTCCAGTCACTTATTCAAATCAGTGCATGGTTGCTAGGGTAATTTGCCCCATAGCAACCACATTGCTGAAACTGCTGAATAAAAAGCTTAAATATAGAATATAATATCAGAATATCACTCTCTACATCATACTAAAAGTTCATTCAAAGGTGAACACCACTTTAAGTATGTTATAGAGTAGATATAGATATATTATTAGCACCTTTGCAATTGGTCTTTTTAAAGAATCATTTACTTATTTCCCCACTTCTAAATTATTTGCGCTTATAAATGGGGGACAGCCAAAAACTCGACCTTTGATGCTACAAATCTGTTGGTTTTTATTTATTTCTCTGTTTAGTCTTCTATTCATATCTTGTCTCATTGAAACCACTGCCTGGTTGCAAAGCTAAAGAAAACCCTAACAACCCGATAGCTGTTGAAAGTCCAAGCTGGAGAGCTGCTGAACAAAAAGCTAAAATTGTTGAAAAACCAAATACACTAATGTGTAAGCACTGACGTCCCATCAGTTACTAGTCGGACCGTTGCCACTCGTGTAAGTCATTAAAGGAAAACTATACCCCCCAAACAATGTAGGTCTCTATTAAAAGATACTGAGTAAAACAGCTCATGTGTAAAACCCTGCTTCATGTAAATAAACCATTATCATAATAATATACTTTTCTAGTAGTATGTGCCATTGGGTAATCATAAATAGAAAATTGCCATTTTAAAAAATAAGGGCCGCCCCCTGGGATCGTAGGATTCACTGTGCACACAAACATACCATACATGTTAGATCACATGAGCCAATTAACAGACAGAGTTGTGTCTTTTGCTTCCTCACTTCTTCCTGTTACAGTTAGTGTTGTAGTATTTCTGGTCAGGTGATCTCTGAGGCAGCACACAGACCATCACTAAATGGTGGCTCAAGGCAAGGGATGTAAAAGGGCAATATTTATGTAAATATATATTCCAGTTTGGTAAGATTCTTTAACCCTTTAAATGCCACAGATCGTAGAATCTACGTTCTGTGGCAAAGGTACTTGAAATGCCACAGAACGTAGATTCTACGTTCTGCAGCACTTCCGGGTTCAGAAGCGGAGGAGCGGCTGTTAGAGCCGCTCGCTCCGTTCCTGCTCGATCCCCTGCCCCTAGGCAACGAGCAGAGCAGGGGATCGAGTGGCCCCTGGGGCGCGATCGCCCAGGGGCCCAAAAACAGCAGCAGGCACGTGTTACTTACGTGTCCTGCTGCTGCAGCCTGCACCGGATCGACGATCTCCGCCCCCACAGCACACAGACAGGAACCACGACGCAGAGGTCTTCCAGGGAGTCTTCCTGATCGCCTGCAACAGTCTCCAGCGATTTTTTCAGGTTAGTGCAACAATTACACACACAAACACACCAACACACACTTATTACAGTAATACACACTTAGATTCACACTTACACACACTTACACATACTTTTTGGGGATTGGGGGGGTCACTTACACTCACTGCACTTACACACATGTGCACACGCACACACGCGCACATAACATGTAATTTACCATTTGTACACACGCACACGCACATACATGGCATTGTGGCTTTTTTTTTTTTTTTCTTATCGCATCGTCTCTTTTTTTGGCTGAAAAAAATGTTTTATTGCCATTACGAATAGCGTATTCGCTAACCGTACTGTGCAATATCTTTTTTATGTTATTTCGGTGATTATATTGCAATTTTGGGTATTTTGGTGCATTTTTAGCCATTTTATTGAATTTTTAGCCATTTTATTGCATTTTCAGCTCTGCGTATGTTGTGTTCACTTGTTTCTAGCCGTATAACCTGTTTGGCCCAGCTAAAATATTGAAACTGTGATTCTGACGGCCGATAACACTAGTCTGGAAAAAAAACATTGATTTTTGTGGTTTTATTGGATTTTTTTGCATTTCACTCTTTACTGCCTTATTTTGTTTTGCCTTGTAAATTTTATCTACTTTATATCCATTTGGGGGTCTCTGTGCGCCACATAGTTTGGTATATCTATGCATATTGGGCATCAAAGTGTTCAGTAGACCCCTGGCGTTCATATTTAGGATGTTTTATGCTGATACGTTACGAAATGTGGGGCATATAATGGGGTAAAATTCAAGCTTTGTGACGATTTTCAGAAATTTGATAAAAACCGTTATGTTCAGCATTGCTTTGCAGTTTGGCAGTTTGCAGTAGAAACACTTATTTACCCATATTGGATTCGTCAGAATGTGTACTTTCTGAAAATATATGGTTTTCTGGGGTCTCTGTACTGTTAGGGGGGTCTAATGTCACATAATACACACACCAGGTGCTCATATTGCAGCAGCCAGCGCGTCAGCCGTGAAAATGTATATACACTATTGTCATTTGGGGGTCTCTGTGCGCCACATAGTTTGGTATATCTATGCATATTGGGCATCAAAGTGTTCAGTAGACCCCATGCGTTCATATTTAGGATGTTTTATGCTGATACGTTACGAAATGTGGGGCATATAATGGGGTAAAATTCAAGCTTTGTGACGATTTTCAGAAATTTGATAAAAACCGTTATGTTCAGCATTGCTTTGCAGTTTGGCAGTTTGCAGTAGAAACACTTATTTACCCATATTGGATTCGTCAGAATGTGTACTTTCTGAAAATATATGGTTTTCTGGGGTCTCTGTACTGTTAGGGGGGTCTAATGTCGCATAATACACACACCAGGTGCTCATATTGCAGCAGCCAGCGCGTCAGCCATGAAAATGTATATACACTATTGTCATTTGGGGGTCTCTGTGCGCCACATAGTTTGGTATATCTATGCATATTGGGCATCAAAGTGTTCAGTAGACCCCTGGCGTTCATATTTAGGATGTTTTATGCTGATACGTTACGAAATGTGGGGCATATAATGGGGTAAAATTCAAGCTTTGTGACGATTTTCAGAAATTTGATAAAAACCGTTATGTTCAGCATTGCTTTGCAGTTTGGCAGTTTGCAGTAGAAACACTTATTTACCCATATTGGATTCGTCAGAATGTGTACTTTCTGAAAATATATGGTTTTCTGGGGTCTCTGTACTGTTAGGGGGGTCTAATGTCGCATAATACACACACCAGGTGCTCATATTGCAGCAGCCAGCGCGTCAGCCGTGAAAATGTATATACACTATTGTCATTTGGGGGTCTCTGTGCGCCACATAGTTTGGTATATCTATGCATATTGGGCATCAAAGTGTTCAGTAGACCCCTGGCGTTCATATTTAGGATGTTTTATGCTGATACGTTACGAAATGTGGGGCATATAATGGGGTAAAATTCAAGCTTTGTGACGATTTTCAGAAATTTGATAAAAACCGTTATGTTCAGCATTGCTTTGCAGTTTGGCAGTTTGCAGTAGAAACACTTATTTACCCATATTGGATTCTTCAGAATGTGTACTTTCTGAAAATATATGGTTTTCTGGGGTCTCTGTACTGTTAGGGGGGTCTAATGTCGCATAATACACACACCAGGTGCTCATATTGCAGCAGCCAGCGCGTCAGCCATGAAAATGTATATACACTATTGTCATTTGGGGGTCTCTGTGCGCCACATAGTTTGGTATATCTATGCATATTGGGCATCAAAGTGTTCAGTAGACCCCTGGCATTCATATTTAGGATGTTTTATGCTGATACGTTACGAAATGTGGGGCATATAATGGGGTAAAATTCAAGCTTTGTGACGATTTTCAGAAATTTGATAAAAACCGTTATGTTCAGCATTGCTTTGCAGTTTGGCAGTTTGCAGTAGAAACACTTATTTACCCATATTGGATTCGTCAGAATGTGTACTTTCTGAAAATATATGGTTTTCTGGGGTCTCTGTACTGTTAGGGGGGTCTAATGTCGCATAATACACACACCAGGTGCTCATATTGCAGCAGCCAGCGCGTCAGCCGTGAAAATGTATATACACTATTGTCATTTGGGGGTCTCTGTGCGCCACATAGTTTGGTATATCTATGCATATTGGGCATCAAAGTGTTCAGTAGACCCCTGGCGTTCATATTTAGGATGTTTTATGCTGATACGTTACGAAATGTGGGGCATATAATGGGGTAAAATTCAAGCTTTGTGACGATTTTCAGAAATTTGATAAAAACCGTTATGTTCAGCATTGCTTTGCAGTTTGGCAGTTTGCAGTAGAAACACTTATTTACCCATATTGGATTCGTCAGAATGTGTACTTTCTGAAAATATATGGTTTTCTGGGGTCTCTGTACTGTTAGGGGGGTCTAATGTCGCATAATACACACACCAGGTGCTCATATTGCAGCAGCCAGCGCGTCAGCCGTGAAAATGTATATACACTATTGTCATTTGGGGGTCTCTGTGCGCCACATAGTTTGGTATATCTATGCATATTGGGCATCAAAGTGTTCAGTAGACCCCTGGCGTTCATATTTAGGATGTTTTATGCTGATACGTTACGAAATGTGGGGCATATAATGGGGTAAAATTCAAGCTTTGTGACGATTTTCAGAAATTTGATAAAAACCGTTATGTTCAGCATTGCTTTGCAGTTTGGCAGTTTGCAGTAGAAACACTTATTTACCCATATTGGATTCTTCAGAATGTGTACTTTCTGAAAATATATGGTTTTCTGGGGTCTCTGTACTGTTAGGGGGGTCTAATGTCGCATAATACACACACCAGGTGCTCATATTGCAGCAGCCAGCGCGTCAGCCATGAAAATGTATATACACTATTGTCATTTGGGGGTCTCTGTGCGCCACATAGTTTGGTATATCTATGCATATTGGGCATCAAAGTGTTCAGTAGACCCCTGGCATTCATATTTAGGATGTTTTATGCTGATACGTTACGAAATGTGGGGCATATAATGGGGTAAAATTCAAGCTTTGTGACGATTTTCAGAAATTTGATAAAAACCGTTATGTTCAGCATTGCTTTGCAGTTTGGCAGTTTGCAGTAGAAACACTTATTTACCCATATTGGATTCGTCAGAATGTGTACTTTCTGAAAATATATGGTTTTCTGGGGTCTCTGTACTGTTAGGGGGGTCTAATGTCGCATAATACACACACCAGGTGCTCATATTGCAGCAGCCAGCGCGTCAGCCGTGAAAATGTATATACACTATTGTCATTTGGGGGTCTCTGTGCGCCACATAGTTTGGTATATCTATGCATATTGGGCATCAAAGTGTTCAGTAGACCCTTGGCGTTCATATTTAGGATGTTTTATGCTGATACATTACGAAATGTGGGGCATATAATGGGGTAAAATTCAAGCTTTGTGACGATTTTCAGAAATTTGATAAAAACCGTTATGTTCAGCATTGCTTTGCAGTTTGGCAGTTTGCAGTAGAAACACTTATTTACCCATATTGGATTCGTCAGAATGTGTACTTTCTGAAAATATATGGTTTTCTGGGGTCTCTGTACTGTTAGGGGGGTCTAATGTCGCATAATACACACTCCAGGTGCTCATATTGCAGCAGCCAGAGCGTCAGCCGTGAAAATGTATATACACTATTGTCATTTGGGGGTCTCTGTGCGCCACATAGTTTGGTATATCTATGCATATTGGGCATCAAAGTGTTCAGTAGACCCCTGGCGTTCATATTTAGGATGTTTTATGCTGATACGTTACGAAATGTGGGGCATATAATGGGGTAAAATTCAAGCTTTGTGACGATTTTCAGAAATTTGATAAAAACCGTTATGTTCAGCATTGCTTTGCTGTTTGGCAGTTTGCAGTAGAAACACTTATTTACCCATATTGGATTCGTCAGAATGTGTACTTTCTGAAAATATATGGTTTTCTGGGGTCTCTGTACTGTTAGGGGGGTCTAATGTCGCATAATACACACACCAGGTGCTCATATTGCAGCAGCCAGCGCGTCAGCCATGAAAATGTATATACACTATTGTCATTTGGGGGTCTCTGTGCGCCACATAGTTTGGTATATCTATGCATACTGGGCATCAAAGTGTTCAGTAGACCCCTGGCGTTCATATTTAGGATGTTTTATGCTGATACGTTACAAAATGTGTGGCATATAATGGGGTAGAATTCAAGCTTTGTGACGATTTTCAGAAGTTTGATAAAAACCGTTATGTTCAGCATTGCTTTGCAGTTTGGGAGTTTGCAGTAGAAACACTTATTTACCCATATTGGATTCGTCAGAATGTGTACTTTCTGAAAATATATGGTTTTCTGGGGTCTCTGTACTGTTAGGGGGGTCTAATGTCGCATAATACACACTCCAGGTGCTCATATTGCAGCAGTCAGAGCGTCAGCCGTGAAAATGTCTATACATATTGTCATTTGGGGGTCTCTGTGCGCCACATAGTTTGGTATATCTATGCACATTGGGCATCAAACTGTTTAGTAGACCCATATGTTTATATTTAGGATGCTTTATGCTGGTAATGATACATGGACAATACGATGCTGGAAAGTTGAAGCTTTGAGGCAATTTCCAGATATTTCACCAAAACCGCCAAATTTGGGAAAGCCTTGCGACTCAGTAGTTTGGAGCAATAAGGCATGGGTACCCATTTTAGATTCGGTAGAATGTGTACTTTCCAAAAATGTATGGGTTTGGGGGGTAAACATATATTTCTGTGTTTTTACCCCACAAAAATGCAGTCAATGTGTTGATTTTTCATTAGATGAAGTTACCCACGGGACTGTTTGTATGCGCTAACTTCATTTTGGGGCCTCTAAATGCCAGATACTTTGGTAAACCTATGAACAATGGCCACCAAACTGTTCGAAGTAACCCTGGCAATCATATTTAGGGTGCTTTTTCTTAGTACGTAATGACACATGGGTGATATGGTGCTGGGAAGTTGAAGCTTTGAGGCAATTTTCAGATATTTCACCAAAACCGACAACTTTGGGAAAGCCTTGCGACTCAGTAGTTTGGAGCAATAAGGCATGGGTACCCATTTTAGATTCGGTGGAATGTGTACTTTCCAAAAATGTATGGGTTTGGGGGGTAAACATATATTTCTGTGTTTTTACCCCACAAAAATGCAGTCAATGTGTTGATTTTTCATTAGCTGAAGTTACCCACGGGACTGTTTGTATGCGCTAACTTCATTTTGGGGCCTCTAAATGCCAGATACTTTGGTAAACCTATGAACAATGGCCACCAAACTGTTCGGAGTAACCCTGGCAATCATATTTAGGGTGCTTTTTCTTAGTAAGTAATGACACATGGGTGATATGGTGCTGGGAAGTTGAAGCTTTGAGGCAATTTTCAGATATTTCACCAAAACCGACAACTTTGGGAAAGCCTTGCGACTCAGTAGTTTGGAGCAATAAGGCATGGGTACCCATTTTAGATTCGGTAGAATGTGTACTTTCCAAAAATGTATGGGTTTGGGGGGTAAACATATATTTCTGTGTTTTTACCCCACAAAAATGCAGTCAATTTGTTGATTTTTCATTAGCTGAAGTTACCCACGGGACTGTTTGTATGCGCTAACTTCATTTTGGGGCCTCTAAATGCCAGATACTTTGGTAAACCTATGAACAATGGCCACCAAACTGTTCGGAGGAACCCTGGCAATCATATTTAGGGTGCTTTTTCTTAGTACGTAATGACACATGGGTGATATGGTGCTGGGAAGTTGAAGCTTTGAGGCAATTTTCAGATATTTCACCAAAACCGACAACTTTGGGAAAGCCTTGCGACTCAGTAGTTTGGAGCAGAAAGGCATGGGTACCCATTTTAGATTCAGTAGAATGTGTACTTTCCAAAAATATATGGGTTTGGGGGGTAAACATATATTTCTGTGTTTTTACCCCACAAAAATGCAGTCAATGTGTTGATTTTTCATTAGCTGAAGTTACCCACGGGACTGTTTGTATGCGCTAACTTCATTTTGGGGCCTCTAAATGCCAGTTACTTAGGTAAACCTATGAACAATGGCCACCAAACTGTTCGGAGGAACCCTGGCAATCATATTTAGGGTGCTTTTTCTTAGTATGTAATGACACATGGGTGATATGTTGCTGGGATGTTGAAGCTTTGAGGCAATTTTCAGATATTTCACCAAAACCGACAACTTTGGGAAAGCCTTGCGACTCAGTAGTTTGGAGCAATAAGGCATGGGTACCCATTTTAGATTCGGTAGAATGTGTACTTTCCAAAAATGTATGGGTTTGGGGGGTAAACATATATTTCTGTGTTTTTACCCCACAAAAATGCAGTCAATGTGTTGATTTTTCATTAGCTGAAGTTACCCACGGGACTGTTTGTATGCGCTAACTTCATTTTGGGGCCTCTAAATGCCAGATACTTTGGTAAACCTATGAACAATGGCCACCAAACTGTTCGGAGGAACCCTGGCAATCATATTTAGGGTGCTTTTTCTTAGTACGTAATGACACATGGGTGATATGGTGCTGGGAAGTTGAAGCTTTGAGGCAATTTTCAGATATTTCACCAAAACCGACAACTTTGGGAAAGCCTTGCGACTCAGTAGTTTGGAGCAGAAAGGCATGGGTACCCATTTTAGATTCAGTAGAATGTGTACTTTCCAAAAATGTATGGGTTTGGGGGGTAAACATATATTTCTGTGTTTTTACCCCACAAAAATGCAGTCAATGTGTTGATTTTTCATTAGATGAAGTTACCCACAGGACTATTTGTATGCGCTAACTTCATTTTGAGGCCTCTAAATGCCAGATACTTTGATAAACCTATGAACAATGGCCACCAAACTGTTTGGAGGAACCCTGGCAATCATATTTAGGGTGCTTTTTCTTGGTGCGTAACGATACATGGGTGATATGGTGCTGGGAAGTTGAAGCTTTGAGGCAATTTTCAGATATTTCACCAAAACCGACAACTTTGGGAAAGCCTTGCGACTCAGTAGTTTGGAGCAATAAGGCATGGGTACCCATTTTAGATTCGGTAGAATGTGTACTTTCCAAAAATGTATGGGTTTGGGGGGTAAACATATATTTCTGTGTTTTTACCCCACAAAAATGCAGTCAATGTGTTGATTTTTCATTAGCTGAAGTTACCCACGGGACTGTTTGTATGCGCTAACTTCATTTTGGGGCCTCTAAATGCCAGATACTTTGGTAAACCTATGAACAATGGCCACCAAACTGTTCGGAGGAACCCTGGCAATCATATTTAGGGTGCTTTTTCTTAGTACGTAATGACACATGGGTGATATGGTGCTGGGAAGTTGAAGCTTTGAGGCAATTTTCAGATATTTCACCAAAACCGACAACTTTGGGAAAGCCTTGCGACTCAGTAGTTTGGAGCAATAAGGCATGGGTACCCATTTTAGATTCGGTAGAATGTGTACTTTCCAAAAATGTATGGGTTTGGGGGGTAAACATATATTTCTGTGTTTTTACCCCACAAAAATGCAGTCAATGTGTTGATTTTTCATTAGCTGAAGTTACCCACGGGACTGTTTGTATGCGCTAACTTCATTTTGGGGCCTCTAAATGCCAGATACTTTGGTAAACCTATGAACAATGGCCACCAAACTGTTCGGAGTAACCCTGGCAATCATATTTAGGGTGCTTTTTCTTAGTACGTAATGACACATGGGTGATATGGTGCTGGGAAGTTGAAGCTTTGAGGCAATTTTCAGATATTTCACCAAAACCGACAACTTTGGGAAAGCCTTGCGACTCAGTAGTTTGGAGCAATAAGGCATGGGTACCCATTTTAGATTCGGTAGAATGTGTACTTTCCAAAAATGTATGGGTTTGGGGGGTAAACATATATTTCTGTGTTTTTACCCCACAAAAATGCAGTCAATGTGTTGATTTTTCATTAGCTGAAGTTACCCACGGGACTGTTTGTATGCGCTAACTTCATTTTGGGGCCTCTAAATGCCAGATACTTTGGTAAACCTATGAACAATGGCCACCAAACTGTTCGGAGTAACCCTGGCAATCATATTTAGGGTGCTTTTTCTTAGTACGTAATGACACATGGGTGATATGGTGCTGGGAAGTTGAAGCTTTGAGGCAATTTTCAGATATTTCACCAAAACCGACAACTTTGGGAAAGCCTTGCGACTCAGTAGTTTGGAGCAGAAAGGCATGGGTACCCATTTTAGATTCAGTAGAATGTGTACTTTCCAAAAATGTATGGGTTTGGGGGGTAAACATATATTTCTGTGTTTTTACCCCACAAAAATGCAGTCAATGTGTTGATTTCTCAGTAGCTGAAGTAAAGTCCTGAACAATTTGGATGTGCTAACTACATATTGGTGTCTCTAAATGCCAGATACTTTGGTAAACCTATGCATAATGGGTATCAAATTGTTCAGTGGACCCCTGGCAATCATATTTCAGGTGCTTTTTCTTGGTACCTAATATAGTTTGGGATATGCGGAGCAGCAAAATAAAACCTTTGAAATGATTTTTCAGAATTTTGAATTTTTTGTTGAAAAACCGCTATGTTCAGACAAGCTTTTATGTTTGGTAGTTGGGAGTAGAGAGACATAGTTACCCATTTTGTAATCGGCAGAATGTGTACTTTTCAAAAATGTATGGTTTTCTGGGGTAAACCTACGGTTTCAGGATTTTTTGCCTTGGAATCTAAAGCATGCCGTTTTCTGCCTTGGTGCTTTCAAAATTTGGTAATATACTGCCGGGAGTTTTTGCTGTACAGAAATCCTAAATCTCCCTAAAACTATACATATCTGGTATTGGCACGTTCAAGAGACATAAGGCTTTCCAAATCAGTTGGATTTTCATCCGTAAAATGAAATATTTTTCTGGTATAAATTGATATACGATGAAAAATGGTAATTTTTCATTTTTTTTGGTATTTAGCACTATAAATTTTTTTGCACAGGTGTAAATACATGAAAACTCAGGCAGATTTAGAAAGCTCAGTTTCTACCGAAAAAAACAATGTATAGTTTTCTTAGGTAAACTATAGGTTTCCCCTCAGAAAATGCCCCTAAAGTGAGAGAGCACAAAATGTTTCAAAAACGGCTGGCATTTCGCGTAACCAAAATGTGAAATTCTGCTGGCACTTAAAAGGTTAATATGCCACTTAATATGATATGATCTGTTGCTTTAGTGTTCATTTTGGGGGTATAGTTTTCCTTTAACTCAAAGCTGAACCCCCTTTAACTTTAAAATCTTAATAGTCAATTCAAGGCTACTTTTCACTTTATTTTTTATATAGTTTTTTTTTATAGGATTTTGTATAGTTTGTTTTTTTAATAGGATTTTTTATATAGTTTTTTTTTTTTTTTTATAGGATTTTTTATATAGTTTTTTTTTTTCTAACATTAGCCTTCTGACTCTTATTAGAGATGGTTAAAGAAGCCTGTGCACACCAGGTAATTTCAAATAAAGTCTACATCGTCAGTGATTACTACTACTGAGTGCATATTGAGACTCTTTTTTCAATTATAATCCTTCCGACTCTTTCCAGCTTTCAAATGGGGGTCACTGACCCCATCTAAAATCAGTTGCTCCGTAAGGCTACAAATGTATTGTTACTTTTTATTACTCTTCTTTCGATTCAGACCTCTCCTATTCATATTCCAGTCTCTTATTCATATCAGTGTATGGTTGCTAGGGAAATTGACCTTAGCAACCAGATCGCAGATACTGCAAACTGAAGAGCTGTGGAATAAAAAACTAAACTCAAAAACCACAAATATAAAATGAAAATATCTTTCTCTACATCATACCAACAGTTCATTTAAAGGTGAACAATCCCATTAATTCCCCCTGTATGCTTCAATACATTGTTGAGCAAGGAACTAAAAAAGCCAAACTTCTTGACCAATTTTATTTTTTTCAGTTTCACAGCAGTGATATAAATATAGATTGGGACATCCAGCAGATAGTTGTAAATCTAAATCTCCCTTCAACCAAAGTTTCCGCCCCTTGTGACTTACACATTCAAACTCATAGCAAGAGAAAAAAAACCAAAAAACCTCTATATATAAAACCATAATAAAAGTGAAATTTAATGTGCCAAACAGATGTGTGCAGATTAACCCCACCGCTGCCAAGAGTCCTGCAATGCATTGTACAGTCAGTGTTTATTTTAAAGAGAAATACATACATAACCAAAAAATGTAAGTGAAATATTCACAGTTTAGAGGTCACCGAGCGCGTGATTAAAAAGTGAAAAATCTGTCCCAAAACATTAAGGCAGTGCCCAGCTTCTCTGCCAGTGCCAGCTCCGGGTATACACAGAAAGAGAGAATGTTCTATTAAACGGATCAGAGATATAAATATATAAATAGCCATTGTTTTTACAAAAAAAAAAAATATATGTAATTTCTAAACAACTGCCCCGGGTAGCAGCAGTATAGGCGATGCATTAGGGGAGAACCAGGAAGTAACAAATCCTAGTACAGCAGATCAATACCCACTGGCAGGTAACTAGTTACTTTACTATTCCCTTCAGAAGGGACTGGAAATGCCCAATGTGTTTTAGTCCTATACATTGGCACTTCGAGGCTCATTTATAAACACTGGGCAAATTTGCACCTGGGCAGTAACCCCATCAATGCTTTGCTTTCATTATTCCACCTGCAGGTGGCTAAAAAAATAAATAAAATAAAGCTAGTCACCGATTGGTTAGTGCCCAGTGTTTTATAAATGAGACCCTCCCCCATTTAAAGGGGAACTATCACGAAAATTTAATATAAGCTTTAGCATACTGAAATAAGATAAAATTAGTTAAAAATTCTGTACGGTTTCTGAAATCAAGTTTATCTTCACTATTCCTCTCTCAGCATCTGTTTGACTTCATTCTGTCTTCAAGCAGCAGTTGGGTGTCGGATATTCATTGACAGTTAGATCCAATATATCTTATAGGGGGGCTCCTTTTGCCTAGAAGATGTATTAGAGCTCACTATTAAAATCACCACACATCATGTCTCTCTACATGCAGAATTTGTGCCAATGGCAGTTATTTTGTTAGTGCTCACTCAAATAACTGATTCCAGTACAAACAAAAACTAAGGGTCAGGGCACACAGGCAGATTCAGGGAGATTAGTCACCCCCTGAAGAACAGGAGATGTCGCTGGGCAACTAATCTCCCCGAATCAGCCTGTATGCCCTGACCCTTAGTTTTTGTTTGTACTGGAATCAGTTATTTGAGTGAGCTCTAAGGGTCAGGGCACACAGGCACATTCCGGGAGATTAGTCGCCTGGCGACAAATCTCCTGTTCTTCAGGGGGTGACTAATCTCCCGAACTGCCTCCCCGTTGGCTAAAATGTAAATCACCGGCAGGATAGCACTCTGAGCGATTTATTTTCCAAGGTCGTCTGAAGTTGCCTCCTGAGGCAACTTTAGAAAACAAATCGCTCCTAAAGCCATCCCGCCGGTGATTTTAGTCGGCGGGGAGATTAGTCGCCCCGAAGAACAGGAGATTTTTCGCCGAGTCTGCCTGTGTGCCCTGACCCTAATACATCTGCTAGGAAAAGGAGCCCCCTTATAAGATATATTGGATTATATCTGACACCTAGCTGCTGCATGAAGACAGAATGAAGAGAAACAGATGCTACGAGAGGAATAGTGAATATTAACCTTGATTTCAGAAACAATGCAGAATTTTTATATTTTGGATTTATAAACTTTTACTTCAGTACGAGGAAGCATATATCAAAAATTTAATTTTCGCCATAGTGCCCCTGTAAACCCTGATTTAAAGGGGCAAGCCATTATAAAACTAACAATGCCGTTGTTGTAGCATTGACACGCAAAGAGACAGGCAAACAGAACAAACACTTTATACATAAGATTTACATTCGGCAGTGATAGACCCTGTACACTTTACAGACAGAAGCAGATCCACGGTACGACAGGAGATGTAGTGCTTTGGGACTGTGTCATAGAGATGGGGGAACAAACGAATGTAACCCACCAAGTATGGTGTCCGCAGCTCTGCTATAGCAAGACAATGGTGGTACTAAGGAAACTAAACGAAGAAACACATTTACAAACACCTGGAATAAAGCAATAGATAAAATCATTGTGGTTTTTAAGATATGGGAACTTAATACGATCTGAGCATCTTTTCTTAAAAGGGGGAACGATCGCGAAAATGAAAATGTAATATAAGCTTCCTCATAATGAAGAAACGGTCTAAATACAATCATTTAATAATTCTGCTTTGTGAAATCAAGTTCATCTTCACTATCCCTCTCTCAGCATCAGGGAGTCAGATGAATGATCCAAATATATATTATAGGGGGGCTCCTTTCATAGCAGATTTAGAGCTCACTCAAATAACTGATTCCAGTACAAACAACATCAACTGCCTTTTGCACAAATGCTGCATGTAGAGAGACAGGTCTCTCCACATCTTCTAGGCAAAAGGAGCCCCCCCCCAATAAGATATATTGGATCATTCATCTGACACCCAATTGCTGCATGAAGAGAAACAGATGCCGAGAGAGGAATAGTGAAGACAAACTTGATTATTTCAGAAACAATGCAGAATATTTGATTGTATTTACAAAGTTTCACATTTCAGTATGCTGAAGCTTATATAAAATTGTAATTTTTGCCATAGTTCCCCCTTAAAATCTCCCCCAGGGGCAATACCCTGGCTGGCCGAGTGACACAACCAGTTAGCTGCACCACAATAAAGCATTTTGCCGCCAGATAGGGAGCCCCTTGATCAGGGCAGCAGATATAAACCAACATTTCAGGTCTGTCCGTGCTGCATCTATGCAAAGACCAACTGCAACTGCTTCCCAGGTGCACATGCATGGCATGAAAGACAGGCGGGGCAGCTGAACATAGACAACACGCCTGATCGCTGCATGTGTGGGAGGGGTTTAAAAACAAAAATAATCCACTAACGGTGCTAAAGGTTTGGATTTGCAGGCTGTAAAATGACACAATGGGTATTTCAGCAGCATCCCATAATGCTCTGCACTGAAGCAGAATATGGGTTAGCAGAAAAAAATAAAACAATAACTGGCCTGCTTGGCTCAGAAAGGCAATTAAAAGAAACTCATGCACCTCAGTACAATAAAAACAGACCAGGACAGATGGAAAGTGAGAAAACGGCAGTGCATCTTATAAACACAAAAAAATATAAATTAAAAAGCATTTTCAGGAAAGAAAGCTTAAACGAGAACATGACAATCTGCCCCCACTCTACTGGCAAAAAGAAAAGGGGGCTCAAGCTAAACAAGACACTTAAAATTAAGTTAAAAACAAAAGCAAACTTAAAAGAAACTCCCTCTAGATCACACCAAGGTGAAAGAATGGAAACGGTGTTTACACAGTCTAGGCGTCCATCTTGGCCTATAATGGCGGTTCTCTTGTAAACAGCATAAAAACAAAAGGAAAAAAACAAGAGCCTTTCAGGACGTAGGAGAGCGGCGTTTTTCATTGTGAAGGCAACGAGCAGAAGACACGTAGATTCCTTCACTAAAATATCCTCTTCCGCTTTAGGTAAGAGTCTGCGTAGTGACCGCCAAGGCCTTGTGAATGTTGTCCGATATAGCCACCCTCAGGGCTGGGCTCTGGTGACGGGATTAAGTGCGAGAAGCCTCGTTTTTGGGCTCCAATGGGAGTCTGGAAGGGGAGAAAAGGTTATACAGTGTCTACAGGGAGCCTTAAATACTAATCAGACAAGTAAACAATCTTAAAAAAGGTTTATTCAGCAATACGTTTATTGAAATGGATTTTAAATTTAGTTGTTTAAGAATAGTTCAAAGGGGAACTATATCACGAAAATGAAAATTTAAAATAAGCTCCAGCATACTGAGGAAGTTTTCAAAAAATACTTAAATTCTGTACTGTTTGTGAAATAATCAAGTTTATCTTCACTATCCCTCCCTCAGCATCTGTTTCTCTTCATTCTTTCTTCATGCAGCAGTTGGGTGTCAGATACTCATTGACCGTTGGATCAAATATATCTTATAGGGGGGCTCCTTTTGCCTAGATGAGTTAGCACAAGACATCATTCCCAAAAAATGGAGTGCTGCTCTAGGTCTGTAACACCGGATTGGTGTCAGGTGCCGTCAGGTATCGGGCCCAAAGCCCAAAAAACTGTATATAGCAAAACAAGAAACCTGTGGCACAACTGATGTGGTTGATTCAGTGATCGGTGTTTTATTCAGCTCACAAAACAAAGTGCAACGTTTCGGGCATCTGCTGGGCCCTTTGTCAAGCCTGACATCATGTCTCTCTACATGCAGGATTTGTGCAAAATGCAGTTATTTTGTTAGATTGTTTGTACTGGAATCAGTAATTTTAATGTGCTCGAATACATCTTCTAGGCAAAAGGAGCCCCCTATAAGATATATTGGATCTAACCGTCAATGAATATCTGACACCCAACTGCTGCATGAAGAGAGAGTGAAGAGAAACAGATGCTGAGAGAGGGATAGCGAGCATAAAATTGAATTTAGAAAGTTTCTTATTTCAGTGTGATGAAGCTTATATTAAATTTTCATTTTTACGATAGTTCGCCTTTAATCAAATGTCCATTTAAGGCTCTCAGAACAATACGCTTATACGATAGCCATGCGAGTCTTCTTGCGGCAGTCAGGTGTCATATTCATTGGCAGTTAGATCCAATATATCCTTTAGTGGGGCTCCTTTTGCCTAGAAGATGTGCTAGAGCTCACTCTTAAAGTTACCAGATAGCACGTCTCTCTACATGCAGGATTTGTGCAAAAGGCAGTTATTTGGTTTGTACTGGAAGCTTATATTAAATTTAGATTTTTGCGATAGTTCCCCTTTAATCAGATGTCCATTTAAGGCTCTCAGAACAAAAGGCTTGTACGATAGCCATGTGAGCGGACAATATGCAAAGCTGCCTCCAGGATACAAAAGTGCAGCTTACCTTAAACACATTTCCAGATGGGGGACTGAGCTCTTCAATTTCCAGAGGAACACCACCAGGACTGCTCGGGGGCATGCCCACTGCCTGGACACAGAGAAAGGAAGAGCCGGAGAGTTAAAGAAAAAGTCAAGATTAAAAGTTTTTAGTTTTTAAAAAAAAAAAAAAAAAAAAAAAAAAAAACAACAACAACAATGTGGGGGTGTTATTCCTCATTGGAAGGAGGTTTAAGAGTTGACTGCAGTACTGAACTGCAAATAGCAGACAATACAGCACATGCAAATGTAGATCTGCAGTGTTAAAGAGAATCTGTCGTCATTTTAAACTTTTTTTTTTTGCATTTTTATAAAAAACACATCCATAAACACTGTCTGGCAAATAAAATGTTAATCCACAAATCCATGCATAAGTTATTTTAGTTTGTATTTTGTCATGGGGGCTTCCATTTCTGCTCATTACACATTCATCCTGTGCTGCTCTAACAGCAGGCACAGCATTACCTGTGTGCTTGGAGGCAGCCACTCTGTAATGAAAAGCCAAGTCGCACTACGACATGAGAATCTAGCTGTACACTCCCCCTCCCTGCCCATGCCTGTGATGTTTGGAGGAGAGAGGTCACATGGTTTGCAGGGAAGCAATTACTTTCACTTTCCTACGTTCTGCTCTACAGCTGCACTAGCAGCCCCTCCTCCCACAGACACTATCAAAGCTCCTGCCGTTCTGTAAGTTTGTTCTCTGCTTTCCTTTGGAGGGGGGAACTTTCTCTCCTTGCTGCCTTCCTAGTTAGTTTTACTGGTTACTAGATGAGGTAAAGGAGCTGTGAGTTCCCTCTGCTATCCACCTCACACAGACCTTGCTCCTTTCCTGCCTGCAATACTTTCTTTTTTCATTAACTACTTACTGTCTCCTTTCTCCTGAGCTATTTTAACCCTTCCTAGACTTCCTCTTAAGTTTTCCTGGTTTTCAAGTATGTCCTTATTTTATCCTTTTTTTTTTATTCTCTGTCATCAGTCCTGGGAGAGTACTCCTGTGTTTCATTTTTGTGTAAACAAATATAAACTATCTATATAAAATATTTTTTCCAGTGCCCAAAATGAATTCAGAGCACAAGTCACATGACCTGAGGGCAGCTGGGAAATGTCAAAATGTCTAGCCCCATAGCAAATTTTAAAATTAGATATAAAAAAAATCCATTTCTTGTTTTGAAAAACGGATTTCAATGCAGGATTCTGCTGTAGTAGCACTATTAACTGATACTGTTTGTAAAAAACATGTTTTTCCATGACAGTATCCCTTTATTGTGGAACATTGAAGATGGGAAGCATTTCCAGTGTAGGATACAAGCGCACATTGAAGTGGGCCCGAGGGTCCAATGATCGGATAATAATGGATCTGATGTGGGTGGATCGTGGGACCGCATAGACGCACAAATGCAGCCACAATCCAAGGGGATTTTTAATCCTGCCCAATCGAGATCTGCCCGACTTTCGGATGGCCCCACACACGGGCCCAATAAGCTGTATGGGGCCCTTTAGACTAGAACCAGGTACAATACAAGACAGAACACCGGCCTATCCAGAATGGGTGAGCACACAGGCCAGTGAAGTCCTTACTTTGTTGAGGTAGGTCTGTTTAAGCCCAGCTTGCAAGCCGCTGGTAAAGTAGGAAGAAGGAGAACCAGCACTAAATGGAGGAAGAGGAGCAGGCAGGCTATTGCTTCGCTCCCGAAATCTAGAGGGCGGAGATATCTGCAAAAGAGAGAGAGAGTGATAAACAAAGCCAGCCTGTACAAAAATCTGAAGCATTACATTTTATAAGAGCCATTACCTTATTTTGGGACTCATAGCTTCCCAGGCTGGGCACTATATGATCCCTGTTCTGAGAATACCTATGGGGCGGCAGCTCCTGGCAGAAGAAACCAGATCAATGTTAAAAACACTGCAATTCCCAATAATTTGTTTGCTCCTGGGCAAAACTTGAAGTGAAGGATGATAAGGAGTTAAAGAGGTTGTTCACCTTCCAAACACTTTTCAGTTCAGTTGTTTTCAGATTGTTCCCCAAAAATAAAGACTTTTTTTCAATTACTTGCCATTATTTATTTTTTACTGTTTTTCCAAAAACTACATTTAATGTTCGTGTCTCTGGTGTTTGAGTCTGGCAGCTCAGTAATTCAGATGCAGATTCTGAGCTGTTACAGTTTTGCAACATTTAGCTGATCCATTTCTCAGCAGCATCTCTGGAGTATTAGTAACTATTGTATCAATTCTAACAGCTGCTTGTAATGAAACCCAGAGATTCTGCTCAGCAGGGACAAAGATAAGAAATGGATCAATTAAGTATCAATATAGAACAGTTTACAGGGTCGGCGACCCCCATCCCAGAGCTGCTTTAGAAGATGAAAAATGACACTTACCCCATCAATATTAGAAAAACGGTGACACAGAAAATAGAGAGTCATTGGAAAAAAAGTCAATATTTCTGGTGATCTATCAGAAAACAACTAGTTGTTTGAAGGTCAACAACCCTTCGGTTATGATTTTTATGGTGTAGTTTTTAATGCTATCAGAGCACAAGTCACATGACTGGGGGCAGCTGGGAAACACTGTCTAGCCCCATGTCAGATTTCAAAATTAAATCTAAAAAAAAAAAAAAAAAAAAAAATGGATTTCAGTGCAGAAGTCTGCTGGATCAGCACTATTAACTGGTGTGTTTGGAGAAAACAATACAAAAAAAAAAAAAAAATTCCCACGACAGTATCCCTTTAAAGGATAATGTATATAGTAGATGACAAGCAGTTACTCCTACTTACTGGATAGTCAAATGAGTAACCATCAGTTGGGGTCAGCAACGAATCCTGCAGTGAAGCATTTGAGTTCCGGGTCCCCAAGTTTTTGTGTTTAAAAGGTGCTGGTTTGCTGGGGGGTCCTACACAAGAAAAAAATAAATAAATAAAAAGATGGTTAATCCAGCGTGCTCAATTACCCTTCTATACTTCCAGCTCATCTACCCACTGCCCAATTACCCATTGTGCCAGTGCTGGGAAGTTGGCTCGGATAGTTTCCATAGGGGGCGCTGTGAATGTTCACATCTCTGGGAGGGTCCCCCAAAAGGGACATCTGCAAGAAGCAGCATAGATTTAGCAAGCGAGACTGCAGAAAAACACTTCCGAAAAGGGAACCCAAACGAACAGATGTTCCAATGAGCAATGAAAAGTTGGACAAATTGGGTTCATACAGCAATTCAGTTCATTCGTTTCTACAAATAATGGAGCAGCAATAAAGTATTAAGGAAATAGTTTACAAATGATCTTACCCCTGGATCTCCCTGTTTCTGAAGTCCTGCCAAAACAGAGCCCAGAACAGGAGTAGGAGGGGGGCTGTCCCACTCAGAGCCCAACTGCCCCAGGAACGGTTGTGCTGCTGGAGGATTTAAAAAAAAAAAAAAAAAAAAGGTAATACATAGATCTAGATCACCTTCCGAGCATGAACACAAGACATATACAAAGGGCTATGCTAAACCAATGGGTAATATAATATACATACAGTAGTGCATAGGTGCAGAAGTTAAAAGGAACAGTAACACCAAAAAATGAATGTTTTAATTGAATGACAATATAATGTACTGTTGCACTGGTAAAACTGCCGTGTTTGCTTCAGAAAGACTTCTATAGTAGTTTATATAAACAAGCTGCTCTGTAGCCATGGGGGCAGCCATTCAAGCACAGGATACACAGTAGATAACAGATAAGTACTACTATAGTTTATATAAACAAGCTGCTGTGTAGCCATGGGGGCAGCCATTCAAGCAGGGCAACAATATATTATCATTCCATTTTTTGGTGTTACTGTTCCTTTGAGTAAGGTAGTTATAAACCAGTGCAAATGTAGACAATGAAGGGGCCTGTAAGCAGGTAATATAAAGAACATGGAAGAAGATTTAAATTACCAAGTCCTAGATCTGACAGCAGGTTCTTTCCAGGCTGGGGTGTTAGCTGGGGGGACAGACCCATAGCACCATACAAAGATGATAAAGGAGAATCGGCAAGAAAACCAGGTTTCTGCGGATAGAAAAAAGCAGAAGGTCAGTCATCCAAGTACAGTATATTCAACAGACGTGCCCAAGTCATTCCATTGGCAAAGGACTATAATGCAAGAATCCTATTTGAACAGGCATTCAAACCATAGGAACCCTTTATGCAGGTGTGGGATCCATTATCTGCAAAAATGTTTATCAGGAGACCGGTTATCCAAAGCTCCAAAACACAGAAGGCCATCTCCCATACACTATCATAATTAAATTGACATTTTTCAAAAAGAACTTCCTTTTTCTCTGTAATAATAAAACAGTACCTTATACAGGTATAGGACCTGGTATCCAGAATGCTCAGGTCCTGGAGCTTTCCAGACAACTTTTTGTAATTTGCCTCTTCATACCTTAACTCTACTAGAATAGCATGTAAATATTAAATAAACCCAATAGGCTGGTTTTGCTTCCAATGAGGATTCATTATATCTTAGTTGGGATCAACTACAAGGTACTGTTTTATTATTACAGAGAAAATGGAAATCTAAAAAATGTAATTATTTGAACAAAATGGAGTCTATGGTACCAGGCACAAGTGAAGACGCACTATCAAGTGCTCCCGGGGCCCTGGGTCTAATATTGTAAATCCCCCCTGGAATAAGGGGCCCAGCACATACCAGCAGAGTCTGGGCTGTGTGGAGGAGGCATCGCTGCACTTTTCCGGCCGGAACGAGCCTTCTAGCCACATCTGGGCCGAAGTTTGAGTTTTGGCCTAGCAAGGCCTGAAGCCGGGGACTCGCGTGATTGCAAGGCCCGCCTGCGGGTGACCGTCGGCGCAGTTCTTTTGAAGCGGTACAGGAGTGCTGCTGGTGGCACAGGACAGCGCTGAGAGGTACTGCAGAGGGGATAAGGGACTCCATAGGACCCCGGGGGCCACACAAACGGGCTATCCAAGGATTGTGGGCCAAGGTGTTCAGCTCTAAGGCACAAACAAGGCCATCAGCTCCAGCAGCCTCTAACAGCACTGCGTTGCTCCATATTAGCCCTGTGCTACTACCCAGACTGGCAGGAAGGGAGCTTGGGGCCTAAATTGAACTGCACAGCAACCCAGACGGACTATTGGTCAGATAACACCAGACTCCTTGGGGAAACTGCTAACCTTATAGCCAGGAGATTTAAAAGGAAATAAAGAGCCTGTATAAAAGGGGCAGTATAGTATATATAATACCTGCTGATACAATACTGCCTACAACGCCCAACCTATGCCCGGCCAAATTGACATGTGAGACAGGACAGATATGGAATACTGCGTAAATGTAGAGGGTCCCAGTGACAGCTCCGTGTACCACAGACTACATCCTTTCGCAGAGATCCTACCCCTGCAATAAACACAGAACCTATTATAAAACGCTATTTTTCCCTAAGATGAGAAGCAGCAAAACACAAAAACTGAAGGCGGATGCAGCATCCAAACTTGAGCAATTTGCCAGACAACCCTCCCTAACTGGCTCCCCACAGAAGGACAGCCAGATGGCGACTACAAGCTCCCCAACCAGAAGCGGCAACTCAACTGCTACCAGACGCTATTACGGACGGCAGGACATCACTTTTCACCAAAATAGAGGAAGTCAAAATTGACCTCTCGCTGCTCCGGGCTGACCTCCAGAATATGTGTGAGAGGGTGCGTGAGACAGAAAACAGAGTCTCGAGTTTGGAAGATGCCTGCGCCCCAAATCCCTTCAACAATAGCTCGCATGGAAACAAAACTCAAAGCTTGCACCGATAAGCTGGACGACTATGAGATCTGGCAGAGACTAAATAATATGCGTATTGTGGGGCTCCCTGAGAGAGCGGAAGGGAATGATCCAGTAGCCTTTGCGGAAAAATGGCTGAGGGACACTATCCCCACAGCCACCTTCTCATCCTTCTATGCGGTCGAAAGAGCCCATTGTGTGCCAGGCCGGAGTCCTCCTCCAGGTGCACCACCCAGACCCTTTCTAATTCGACTGCTGAACTTCAGAGACCGGGATGCCATTCTACAGGCTACCAGACAAAGCCCAGACATCATGGTGGAAGGAAAAAAAGTATCCATCTTCCCAGACTACTCGGCAGAACTTCAGAGGCAACGGGGCACCTTCACGGCAGCCAAGCGCCACCTGCGAGAGGCTAATTTGAAATATGGCATGCTTTATCCGGCCAAGCTGAGGGTTCAAGCCGGTGATAAAACCATGTTTTTCACCTCAGCTCAAGAGGTAAACGACTGGCTGGATGCACGGGGAAATCCGTCCCCCAGAGGCAGCCCTAATCGCCCAAACTAAGCTGGTGTCCAAAGGAAGGCGCTGCAGCAGGTGAGACTACTTGTATTTATGCTCCCCTGATTCATTCAGTCACCATAGACTAATACATATGGTTAAGACCCTATGCTTACAGCAACCCACCTACTAATGTTGCCTCTCTCACTGGTGTGGAAACTCCCATTGTTGGGTCAGCCCAGGACTCCCTTGGTTTCCTGATTTGGGGAATTATGCACACTGCAAATACTACTAACTGGGCACTATTGCATCCTCTGCATCCCCTACCGAATTACACCTGTGTAAGTCACCCCTTAACAGAGAGAGATATAACAGCAGCACCTTTCTTTCAATTATTCTACTTAAATGTAGCCTGACACGGTTTGTTCAAGAATATGCCCTAAGCCCCACACCTCCAGATAAGGGAGGAATGATGACAGCATCCACCTAGGTTTAGTACTCAGAAACATATGGATGACCGCTCTCCCATACAGGGGCTGGGGCACCAGAGGACATGAATATGGGGTTGCTATGAAAGGCCTCTTTCTGCTGTACTTCTGGAATTTTGGTGACACTGGTGTTTCACTTCCAAAGGAACACCTAACTACAAAGGACTCTACACAAAATATTCTGTTATTCGGGTCAGGTCCTGCTGCCGCAGCGAAACTAAGGATCAACCTGTTATGACTATATTTTTTAGGTATCACGGAGACTCACACTTTACCCCTGTCTTATCTAGTTTAAAAGTTATCTGTCCTTGGATAACCACTCCCCCAGTTACAATGTTTTGGGAACAATACCTGCCAAGTTACTGGGTCAGGTTGGGTGGGAAGGGTTTTATGGGATGTTGTTGTTGTTATGTTAATTCTTGGTTCCTGCTTCGACATTTGAAAAATGGTACTGTGATGTATTTTTTTTAATCTGATTACCTGTACGATAGAATGTTAAACATGGGGGGCCCACTTAAGTTTCTTTCCTGGAACATCAGGGGGCTGAATTCTAAATTCAAGAGAGCCTTAATGTTTGACTATGTCAAGAAGTACGCACCTGATGTTCTTCTCCTACATGAGACACACCTGGTGGGTGAATTGCTAGATATCGCTACCGATCACTATGGACGATATGTACTTATGGGGTGTATGATATCCAATCAATTGATAACCATAGCTAATGTGTACATGCCCCCCCCCTTTGATAATACGTTATTGGATAATATAATGAGTAAACTAGCAAACTTTCCACCAGCACTCCTTATGGGGGATTTCAACGCATTACTGAACCCCTCTCTAGATAGGTTGACCCCAAGCCCCCAAACCACCTCTAGACTTTCTCTCTGGACCCAGGCCATGAACCTCACAGATCTCTGGCACTGGAGAAATCCTGATACAAGTGTATTCTCTTGTTTCTCAGCAACCTAGAACACCTTATCCCGTATTGACCTTGCCCTTGCCTCTGCAGAACTACTGCCCTGGGTGAACTAGGTGGAATACTTACCAAGAGCTGTTTCTGATCATTCCCCTTTACTAGTAAAACTAGACCTTATCCCAGGACCCAGAGAACATCGCTGGCCTCTTATCCCAATTTGGTTAATGCAAACGAACATTAAGGAAGCAAATGAGGCAGCCCTCATAGAATTTGGAACCTTAATCCTGGAACAGCAACCCTGGGGACTGTGTGGGAAGCAGGTAAAGCCACACTGAGGGGAGCACTTACCTCAGCAATTAAAGGAGCTAGGAAAGAAGCCACTCAGGTACTGGAAGAAAAACAGAAAATACTGACTGAGGCAGAAGAGAATTATATTAAAAATGTAGGACCAGATACACTCCATACCTTTAGGGCTGCACAAATCGCGCTAGAAGAAACTAGAGTCAAAATGCCTCAAAAGAGATTGCTGTATGCTTCCCAAAGAACATTTGATAAAGGGGAGAAGAATGGGAAAATTCTAGCATATCTGTCTAAATCCCAAACTCCATCCAACACTATCCACAAAATCACCTCCCCTTCAGGCAACATAGTAACAAACCCCTCTCAGATAGCGGATGCTTTTGCAACTTACTACCAAACTTTGTATGCCACCAAAGTCAACTACTCATCAGAACAATTAAACTATCTTGATGATATCCGATTCCCCCAACTGTCACCACATGCAAATGCCCTCCTTAATGCCCCTATTACCTTAGTAGAAGTGCAAGATGCAATAGCCTCCCTTCAATCCAACAAAACACCCGGTCCTGATGGCCTTCCATTGGACTGGTACAAAACCTCCAGTGAAATGCTCTCCTCCTGGTTACACAAGACTATAATACATGCCACTGAGGAAGACAACCTCCCTCCCTCCTTCAATGAGGCAGTGATCGTGGTCATCCCGAAAGAAGGGAAGGACCCTCTTAAATGCGAGTCCTATCAACCTATCTCCCTGCTGAACACAGATGCCAAGGTGTTTGCTAAAGTCCTGGCCAACAGACTAAAGCAAACTATAGAGGAAATTGTGGAACCAGACCAAACTGGATTCATGCCCAATAGATCTACCAATGTAAATATCCGAAGGCTATTTACAAATTTGCATGCAACTCATGGTAATCATGGCTCACGTGTAGTAGTGTCACTGGATGCGGCTAAGGCGTTTGACTCTATAGACTGGCCATACCTTTGGGAAATCTTGAGGAGATTTGGCTTGGGGGACCAATACATTAAATGGGTGAAACTATTATACCAACAACCGGTAGCGAGAGTCAGCGCCAATGGCTACCTATCAGCTGTATTTAACCTTTATAGGGGCACCCGACAGGGATGCCCATTATCACCATTCCTTTTTGCCTTGGCAGCGGAGCCTCTGGCAGTCCTGGTCCGCCAGGCAAACAACATCACAGGACTCCGCCTGGGGAGAGTGGAAGAACGAATCTCTCTCTATGCGGACAACATACTGTTGTATCTGGATAACCCAGGGGACTCCCTTCAGGCGGTCCTGAGTATAGTGGATCACTTTGGACAATATTCAGGGCTAAAAATCAATTGGGAAAAATCAAGCATACTCTCTATCGATACCAACATCGACCCTGACTTATTCCCTCCCACCCCTCTGGTCTGGGTGGACTCGTTCAAATACCTTGGCATTGTGGTACATAGGAAGTTAGACGCCTTTATACCTTCTAATCTTGAGCCAATCCTCTCCACTATGAAAGACAAACTGTAAGTATGGGCTAATCTACCCATTTCCATCTAGGGCAGGATCAATCTTCTAAAAATGATATTTCTCCCCAAGTTCCTTTACATATTCCCCAATTCCCCTGTTCCCATCCCCCGTTCCTTCTTTACCTATATTGATATGGCCCAAACAGCGTTTCTCTGGGCTAACAAGCCTCCCAGGTTTGCTAGAGCCAAACTGTGGGCTCCTGTTAGCGAAGGGGGATTGGGCCTCCCACATTGGTACTTTTACTCACTGGCAGCCCAGATTTACTATATACATTGGTGGCTTAATCCGGATCCATATAATCTGAACTTCCCACTACAGGCCACTTTGGCAAGCTCAATAGAGTCACTCTCTTATATCCCATTTCGCAAATCCTCAGATTTTTACACAACCCACCCAGTTATACTCACTCTATACAAAGCGTGGGTGGCAGCGCTTAAAGTTTGCGATCTAGCACTACCCCTCCTGTCGCCTCATCTACCCTTATGGGGAAATTCCTTCCTCCCACATCTGCAACATATAGCAGAGTACAAAATATGGCCACAATGGGGCCTACGTACACTAGGGGACTTGGTTAAGGATGGAATGATATGCCCCAGGACCGAAATTAAACATGTCCAAACCCAGGAATCTCTCCCCTGGTTCTCCTATTTCCATCTTAGACAGGCCACCAATGCTCAATTTCAAGGGAACTCTATGAACCTTACAACATCCAAGATAGAATCAGCCCTGAGAGCCCCAACCACCAAGAAACTCGTTACCAGGCTGTACTCGCTTCTCCTAGCTACTATTAAGCCTCCATTTAATGCAGTGGGTGCAGCCTGGAGCAGAGCATCCCAGGGTTGGAGGATGGGGACTGGGAGGAGGCAACTGATAGGGCCTATGACTATCTCGTCTCGACCAGAGATAGATTGATTCAGTTCAAGATCCTACATAGACTCCACTTAACTCCAAATAGGCTGTTTTGTATGAACAGACTCTACTCACCACAGTGTCCTAAGTGTAGGGCCTCAGAGGCGTCTTACCTACACCGCATCTGGTCATGTCCCCCGAATCCAAGCCTTCTGGTCTCAGGTTCTCAACTATATTCAGGATAAAACGACACTACCCAACCTGATAACCCCTCAGGTGTGCATTCTTGGTGTAGTAGATGAGGTTACCCCAAGGGCGGCCATGAGAATTCTTTTTCGTACATTACTGTTCTATGCCAGGAAATGTATTCTGAATTGGATGTCCCCCCAACCACCCACATTTAATGGCTGGTTGAACTTGCTAAAAACAACACTCCCCCTAATACAACTCACTTATACTGCAAGAGGATGCCCTCAGAAATATGATCTAGTGTGGCGGGACTGGCTGGAGGCCACTGAGGAGCCTTAATGTTAGAGATGGCAAGATATCAATGGCATTTATATCTATCACCTACTTAAGTGCCCTAGGGGCAATATATCCAGAATTATACCCGAATTAAAGTATATACAAATGTAAAGGATTCAAATATTTCAAATGCTGATATACTGTGTGATAAGTTTACAATAAGATGGAACCATGCATTATACAATATTTGTTTATTGTTTGAAAATGCAAAATAAAAACCTTTTAAAAAAAAAATGGAGTCTATGGGAGACTGCCTTTTTGTAATTCTGCGCTTTCTAGATAACAGGTTTCCAGATAACTGATCCCATACCTGTACTTGATTCCAACAAAGATATAATGAATACTTATTGGAGGCAAGACAATCCTATTGGCCTACTGACTTAAGATAAGGAGATTGAAATGACAGTAAGTTCCCTTATCTGGAAAACCCCAGGTCCTGAGCATTTTGGATTATAGGTCCTATAACTGTATATTAAGCACTTTGCTCTGCCCCACCCCACTAGGTGCTCAAGCACTTACTACTAAAAAAAATTCTAATTATCTATACCATCTCACATGTTCAATCACGGAATATGACATATATTATATTGTGGCAATAGCGTAGTGGCATTGTGAATATATACGGGAAACTCTGCCCTGAGGCTACTGGAAAACAAGGAACAGAGCTCAGCAGGGCCATAAAAGGACAGAATCCCCTTCGATTAGGTATCGGCGGTCTTTCAAAACGCAGATATTTTTTTTTTGTGAAATGGTACCAGTTTCCAAAAATCGGAATTTTGCATCTGAAAACAAAAACAAGCAAGAAGTGTTTCTTCATTCATACCTGTGGAGTTTGTGCCTGCAGGACAAGCTGAAGCAGGGCAGTGGATAGAGCAGGATTAGCTAGGAGAGGTAAGGCTGGGGCAGCTCCCAGGAGTCCTGTAGTAACAAATAAAAATACAGTGGAGCCTCAATTTTACATCCCCTGATTTTAAGTTTTTCCTCATTTTACATTGTGGTTTGGTGGTCCCACTTATATATTATGCATAATGAATTTCCTGAATTTTACACCATTTTTTATGGTCCACTGCAAAACATAAAATGCGGGTTCTACTTCAAAACAAACCACCAGTGTTGCTCCCCATTTACTTGAATGGGAACACAGAATAGTGCTGGTGTTTTTTCAGTGTTTTTAAAATGGAGAGTTGGCTATGTGGGCCCTAGCTCTAAAGCCTCTACACTGCAATAATAAACACTGTCCATATAAACAGTAATAAAGTTCTAATACCACATAAATGTAAATTTTATATTCAGGGTTTCTTGATATCAGCCCTTTATAGAACCTTAAAGGAGAACTAAACCCTAAAAATGAAAAGGGCTAAAAAAATACCATATTTTATATAGTGAACTTATTGCACGAGGCTAATGTTTCAGCTTGTCAATAGCAGCAATAATCCAGGACTTCAAACTTGTCACAGGGGGTCACCATCTTGGAAAGTGTCTGTGACACTCACATGCTCAGTGGGCTCTGATTGGCTGTTGAGAAGCTAAGCTTAGGGCTCATCACTAATTATCCAGCAGAAAATGAGCTTCCCCTGTAATATAAGCTGATGCTACAGGTTTGCTGATTATTCAATTCTGATGCTAATTGCACTGGTTTCTGTGCTGCCATGTAGTAATTATGTGTATTAATTACTAATCAGCCTTATATTGTGACATTTCTATTCAGTGTGTACTGTATATTGTGAGTGGGTCCCTAAGCTCAGTAAGTGACAGCAGCACAGAGCATGTGCAGTGAATCAGCAGAAAAGAAGATGGGGAGCTACTGGGGCATCTTTGGAGACACAGATCTTTACTGCTAAAGGGCTGTGGTTGCCCTGGGCTGGTATAGAAGCACAAAACAATGTACAACATTTCTAGCTGCTTCAGTTCTCCTTTAAACCCAGCTCCATAAGACATTTTATCAGTTTCTTGGGCAGCATTAACTACCATGCTGGAAGCCATTCATGTAACATACCTTGCTTGTTCCCAGCTGCCCCATTAAGTAGAGGGTTTAGTAGGAGTTGAAGTGTGGCTGGAGACCCCAAGCTGCTTAGTATCTGTAGGATGTTGGGCTCTGGGAGAAGCCCATTTCCACGATTCAGTGCCTGCAAAGAGAGACAACAACATTAACCACTAGAACCATCAGACTACTTGTAGAACTAAGATGGAGAGAGTGCAGAGACTAAGTGCAACCAAACTGGCTAGAGGGATAACAGATTTAAATGATGAGGTTAGACTGTCAAGGTTGAGCTTGTTTTCTCTGGTAAGGGACATTATTACGCTTTATAAGTACATTAGAGGGCATAATAGACAGATAATGGGGCATCATTTTTCTTATAGAAATTATCACCACCCCAGAGGCCTCCCCTTCACACTAGAAGAAAAGAATCATTTGAAGCAACATAGGTGGTTCTTCACAGTCAGGACAGTGAGGTTGTGGAATGCACTGCCGGGTGATGTTGTGATGCTGATTCAGTTAATGACTATAAGAGGGACTTGGATGATTTCTTGGACAGACATAATATCAAAGGCTATTGTGATACTAAGCTCTATAGTTAGTATGGGTATATAGAATTTAATTAAAAGTAGAGGGGTGTATGTATGGATGCTGGGTTTTCATTTGGAGGGGTTGAACTTGATGGACTTTGTCTTTTTCCAACCTGATTTAACTATGTAACTAAGCAAAGCAGTGCCAATCACTTTACGAGTCACAAAACTATCCCTTAAAGGAGAAGGAAAGAAAAATTAAGTAAGCTTTATCAGAAAGGTCTATATAAATACACCAGTAAACCCTCAAAGTAATGTTGCTCTGAGTCCTCTGTCAAAAGAAACACCACATTTCTTTCCTTCTATTGTGTACTCATGGGCTTCTGTATCAGATTTCCTGACTTAACCTTAACCTCCTTGCCCAGGGCATGAGCATGCTCAGTTTGCTCCTCGCTCATCCCCCCCCCCGCTGTAACCTAAGCCCAGAGCTATGAGTGAGCAGGGAGAGACTCAGGCCGGAAGTGATGTCACACCAAGCTAATATGGCAGCTGCTATCCTAAACAAACAGAGAGCTTCTAGAGCCGTTTACTCAGAAACAAAAAGCATTCTGCAGAATAAATAGTGTTATAGCTTGTACTATTGTGGCTAATCTATTGCTTATCGGCTGATCTTCCTCATTGCTTCAGTGACGCTGGGCTGGCAGCGAGCGATCCTTCCATAGGCTGAATTCCTGTTTTCATTCCTAATCAGCCTATGGAAGGAATGCGCCGCCCTCAGCCCAGCGTCACTGAAATGGTTTAGAAGACCATTTAGCAGTGTGGGAGAGTCGGGTGAACTGAGGTTTGCAGGGGCTGGGGGCGGCTTTGCGGGGAACGATTACAAGTGCAGCATTTACTTGATACTGACACGTTCCTATGATTTTTATAGGAACATGTCAGTATCACTTTAACAGTAAAGCACCTTATAAAACTGGTTCCCCGGACAGTTTCCGTCATGTCACTACAATGAAGCTGAATGGGTGCCTGGGGTCAATTACATTGAAAAGGAAAATAAACGGTCCCGGTGATACGTTTTGTTTGCTTTAAATCCCTATGCAAACAGACACTGCTTTCACTGCCCTGGTCTATTAAATATCACACTCACCATTGCCTGTGCAGCTATAAGTGCAGCCAGCATGCTTCTCCCTGCTGGCCCGGGTGCACAGAAAGAAACCCGTACTTTGCTTCCAGCTACCAATGATCCATCCATTTGCTGCTGGACCATTTCAGTTACTGTCTCAGACTCGTACTCCACTATAGCAAATCCTTTATACTGATTATCCTGCCCGTACGCCAGCTATATGGTCAGAAAAAAAAAAAAAAAAAAAGTCACATCATTGTTGACCACAATGTTGAAGGAATTCGGTCATGATTTTTATGGTGTAGTTTTTATTTCTAAATTACACTGGTTACACTGCAAATAATTCACTCCACAATATAAAATTTCATGCCTGAACCAGTATATTTTCTTCAGTTCATATTGCTGTGTAGGTGCATCTCAGGTCATTTTGCCTGGTCATGTAATTTCAGAAAGAGCCAGCACTTTAGGATGGAACTGCTTTCTGACAGGCTGTTTCTACTACTTAATGTAACTGAATGTGTCTCAGTGGGACTTGGATTTTACTATTGAGTCCTGTTCTTATATCTACCAGGCAGCTGTGTTCTTTTAGGTTGCTAGGGGGAAAAGGAAGAGGGGTGATATCACTCCAACTTGCAGTACAGCAGTAAAGAGTGACTGAAGTTTATCAGAACACAAGTCACATGACTGGGAGCAGCTGGGAAACCGACAATATGTCTAGCCCCATGTCAGATTTCAAAATAAAATATATAAAAATATGTTTGCTCTTTTGAGAAATGAATTTCAGTTCAGAATTCTGCTGGAGCAGCACTATTAATTGATGCATTTTGAAAAAAAAAAATCTATTACTGTATCCCTTTAGTGAAGATTAAATTTTGTAAATATGCCTGTTCTGTGGGCATGGTAATGGAACACTCAAGTCACAGAATGAAGGCTTCATCTATTTCCCCTATACATACCTGGCAGAAGGAAGGTGCAGTAATTTTGGAGAAGGCTTCCCTAAGATCCCCTATATCACACTCCTGCAGCTGCTCCACCAGTAGGCAGTGGGAATGGAGTAACTCATATGTGAGCTGGTTGACGTCAGACCAATGAACATATAAAGTGCGAGAGCCCAGCTGCCTGCCCAGCAAGTCTGACTTGGCCCTAGACGCAGAGTCCTTCTTCATGTACTCCACAAATCCGTAGCCCTTTGGGCGACCAGTGGTGCTGCTGTAGACCAGGAAACATCGCTCCAGGTTACCGAACGGCCGGACAAGATCCTCAAATTGCTGCTGAGTGTAGGTAGGAGGCAAGTTGGCAATGCACAAAAGGGCATCTGTGGGCTGAAGCTGCACAGAGATTTCCCGATCACGTATGTGCGTCTGGTGGAAACGGCGAATAGCAGACTCCGCTTGCTCCCCATTAAGGAGGGTTACAAAAGCTATATAGGAGAAACAAAGTTTAAATGAGTAAGCCCTTCATAGGCAAAGTAGATTTAGATATTTCTACTGTAAATAATGTATTTGGGTGTGAGGTATCACTCACCTGTTCCTTTATATTTATCCACAAAACAGTATTTGAGCTCATATTCTCCCAGAAAGTCATGGACTTCCTGCAAAGGCAGAATAGAAAAACAGAATTAAACTCAATTTACACCGTTTGAGTATATTATTTTGTGTTTTCGTGGCTTATCCTTATTTTATAACAGTAGATACATTGTTCTCACTATGATAAAATTAGAAGTGACTGAGGGGCTCTGTGATCATATAAAGGCACAAGGCTGCAGGCTGAGTTATACAGGGAACTCTGAGTATCACTCATGTATTATAAAGGGATAATGTACCCCCTACTGTAAATGATAAGGATATTAGAAGTCACTGAGGATTTATGTGACCATATAAAGGCACAAGGCTGCGTTATACAGGGAACTCTGAGTATCACTCATGTACAGTATTATAAGGGATAATGTACCCCCTACTGTAAATGATAAGGATATTAGAAGTCATTGAGGGTTTCTGTGACCATATAAAGGCACAAGGCTGCAGGCCGAGTTATACAGGGAACTCTGAGTATCACTCATGTATTATAAGGGATAATGTACCCCCTACTGTAAATGATAAGGATATTAGAAGTCACTGAGGGGTTGTTCTGTTACCATATAAAGGCACAAGGCTGCAGGCTGAGTTATACAGGGAACTCTGAGTATCACTCATGTATTATAAGGGATAATGTACCCCCTACTGTAAATGATAAGGATATTAGAAGTCATTGAGGGTTTCTGTGACCATATAAAGGCACAAGGCTGCAGGCTGAGTTATACAGGGAACTCTGAGTATCACTCATGTATTATAAGGGATAATGTACCCCCTACTGTAAATGATAAGGATATTAGAAGTCATTGAGGGTTTCTGTGACCATATAAAGGCACAAGGCTGCAGGCCGAGTTATACAGGGAATCCTCATTTAAAGCATATAAACAGTTTTTATTCCGGACTTGTATTACACACAGAGTGTCAAATGATTTTGGGTGAGGTGGGCAGTCAGGTGACCGCATTGTGAATGGTTCAGAGGGTGGGATGGAATTCATGAAGGATCCCATTGTCAGGGGGTCAGTGAAAGGTTCATATTCTAGTCAATAGAGATGCAGAAAGCTGTTGTGTAGACAAAGAATGGATGTTAAAGGGCCAGTGTCTGTCCTGAAAGGAGACAACAATGTTTCCCCATCATAAGCCAAATGCAGCTGATAGAAGCACTCGCTGGAACAAAAGGGAGAAGTTCTGCCTGTCAGTGGGGTGATGATCGCGGTTTAGAAAGGGCAGGACAATAAACATTCATTTCAGTTTGGTTTGATTTACCCAGAACATAAATACATCACTTTCTTGTATATTGTATAGCAGCATGAGATACAGGATTACGTGCAGTGTTTCTGGAGCACTATACAACAGATACATTAACCGGGTGATTCCCCTTTAACTTCAACATTAAGTATAGTATAGAATATCCAACTTTTCAATTTTTTCTTTTTTACAGTTTTTGAATTCTTTGCCTTCTTCGGACTCTTTCCAGCTTTTAAATGGGGGTCGCTGACCCAATCTAAAAACCAAATGCTCTGTTAGGCAACAAATATAGTTATTGCTATTTTTAATTACTGATATTTCTATTCAGGCCTATCCTGTTCTGATACCAGCCTCTTATTCAAATCAATGCATGGTTGCTATGGTAATATGGACCCTAGCAACCCAACTGGCTTTTTATTCAGCAGCTCTCCAGTTTGCAATTTCAACGAACAACTCAAAAACCAAAAATGATAAAAAAAAATGAAAACCAATTGCAAATTGTCTCACTGAAGGAAGGCCATATCCCATTTAAAGCAGACTATTCTAATTAAAAAAAATGGTTTCTAGAAGGTAAAATATGGAAAACACAAATTGCTCAAAGATCCTTTATCCACAAAACCCCAGTTAATGAGTATTCTGGAAGACGGATTCCATATTGGTATATATATGCATGCCCAGTTTTACACAGAAAGCAATCATTTGGCAAGACTGAGATTCTGTAGAACTGTTATGGTCTCATATTGCACTCATGGCTGACAAAAACTTGCAGGGTCCCAGCAGCTGCAAAAGCCACAGGTTGGACGTCCATAAAATAATGCAGCTGACCTGAAATCAGAGCTATTGGTGTTGTACATAAGAAAAGGCAGTTACTCATTGCAATGAGATGTTGCATTAAATGATGTTGCTACAAAGTTGCAGAGAGTTACAAGTTTGAATGGCAGAGCCAATATCTGCAACCGAATTGCTGATAAGTGTGTGCTCTATAAGCAATAATCATATTCTGCAACTTTCTTGCTACACTGTTATCCAGGCTGAGAGACAGGGAACTGGAACTAAACATTTGGCCATTCTGAGGTCAGACACAGAGATAATGCGCTTCTCATGGTAATGATCTGGAGTTGTTCACGCTGGAGAAGAGGCGTTAAAGGCTGATCTGATAAATATGTATAAATATATAAGGGGATCATATAATAATCTCTCTAATGCTTTATTTACCAGTTTCTACTTCCAACTGACACAAGGTCATCCATTCTGATTAGAAGAAGAGGTTCTGCCTAAATATTGGGTAGGAGTTTGTTACAGTGAGAGCTGTGAAGATGTGGAATTGTCTCCCTGAATCAGTGGTACAGGCTGATACATTAGATAGCTTTAAAGGGGAAGGAAACCTAGTTGGCGCAAAAACCCTCCCCCCCTCCCGTGTGTTGCCCACCCTCCCCCCTGGCCTACCCGTCGCGCTGGGCAAATGCCCCTAACTTGTTACTTACTCTTCTGCGCAGGTCCAGTCCAGGGAGTTCACAGACGACATCTTCTTCCACGCGATCTTCTTCCTGCTTTGACTGGCGCATTTGCAGTAGGAGCATTTCGCAGATACGATCTACTGCGCATGCGCCAAAAGTACATTGTGACTTTTGGCGCATGCGCAGTAGATCCGTACCGGCGAAATGCTCCTACTGCGCATGAGCCAAAACGCCGTTCAAAGCAGGAAGAAGAACGCGTGGAAGAAGATGTCATCTGTGAACTCCCTGGACTGGACCTGCGCAGAAGAGTAAGTAACAAGTTAGGGGCATTTGCCCAGCGGGCGGGTAGGCCAGGGGGGAGGAGGGAGGTAGGTTTCCTTCCCCTTTAAGAAGGGGTTGGATGGTGTTTAGCAAGTGAGGGAATACAGGGATATGGGAGATAGCTCATAGTACAAGTTGATCCAGGGACTGGTCCCATTGCCATTTTAGAGTCAGGAAGGATTTTTTCTCCCTCTGAGGCAAATTGGAGAGGTTTCAAATTGGGGTTTTTCCCTTCCTCTGGATCAACTGGCAGTTAGGCAGATTATATACAGACTTAATAGGTTGAACTTGACAGACATGCGGCTTTTCTCAGCTTAATGTTATACTGACACTAAAAATATTCTTTTCAAAATATTAATCTACATTAAACGCTGCCTATGGGTCATGTTGATCATTTTTCACTGATCGTTTTAATTTGGTAAGTAATTGCATGGGGGTAAGAAAGGTAATGTAAAAGCATCACCCAAATACTTTTACGGCAAAATTATAAATAGCATTCAAAGTTAATGTTATGACAAATACAAAAAAAGGTTATTTTCTGGTGTCAGTATCTCTTTAACTTACTATGTTACTATATAGAAAGGGACATGCTGACAGTCATCCAATTGGCACATGCCAAAATACTCAGCACCCTGTTTTCATGATCAGAGTTGTGCCCATGGGGGGAGGGCTGCACCCCAGCATTCCTACCAGCTGCCTCACTACAGAGAGTTTCTAGCTCAGGATGAGATTGTGACGTCACTCACCCACATTATATAAATCACACCCACCTGGAGACAAGCATCCACCTGTGATAATCAATGATGACAATGTTTGGGGCAGAATGTCATGGCAGTAAGAGGGGGAGGGTGAATCACAAAATTGTGTGTGTAACCCCAGAGAGGATAAAGAGTAGGAAGACCTGAATTTAAACTGATAAAACAAATACAAGTCTTCCTCTTATGGTTTAGCCTCCCAGTCCTACTCCAAGTCTTTCCCTTAATGAAAGTACTGAGCTGCTTGAGCACAGAAAGAAGAGCATGCTGGGTAGTGTAGTCCAGAAACAAGTAACTAGCTAGAGTTTAAAGGGCGCTGAGACCTACACACAGACATTGGCCCCTAGGAAAGCAGGAGGCACATGTTTCAGCCCTACTCACCTGGTTAGTGATATCCCCGGGCAGCCCTTTAATAAGAATCTTTCTCCGGTTCCTCACTTCCCTCCTCATCCTCTCCACCCGGCTCCGGATCTCCTGCGGCTCCAGTTTAACTTCTGTCTGCTCCTCCGACTCAACAGACTCCCGCTCCGACCTCAAGCCCCGACTTCCCACCATCTGTCCCCCTTCACCAGTTCGAGTTCTAACGGACACGGCCGCCGCCATCTTGCTAGAGGAGTGAAATTTGCCTACCTCTGGAACAACACTCGTGCGCCAGCCCTCATTGGTCGAGTTTAAACCGTGCGGAGAAGCGCACGCTCATTGGTTGTTTCAGACGCGGCCCCGCCTCTGCTGCCGTTCTCATGGCGATAGAAGGGCGGGGCCTGTTGTCAGTTAATAGTGAGGGGGTGACTGGAACTTTGTGGACAAAGTGCTGAACGTGTAGTAATAGATACACAGCTGTCATTGTACCTCTGGGCCAGGGATGAGCACAAACATGTGAGAGCGACTTTATAGGCCAGCTGCTCTCCAAATGTTTTCTTTTTTATGTGGAAAATTGTGTTGTGAAGACACTATATAACATGCTTTATATTTTTTTTTTGTCGAAAATGGTGTTTTGAAGACACTTTAATATATTTTACTTTTTGTGGAAAATGGTGCTGTGAAGACACTATATAATATCTTTTATTTTTTGTGGATTAGAAATGTTTACATTTCTCCCATGTTTAGAATTAAAAGCAAATGCCTTTGTGTAACAGAAGAACAATAAATAAACCTTGCTGTGGAAATGCATTCCGCCTAGTTTTTTGTTGAAAATATCCATATTTTCAGAATTTTTAGGGGTTATAAACCCTAATGTACAGGGTGTACAGGCCCAAACACATATAATTCCAGTTAAAGGACAAGTAAAGCCTCAGGCACAGATAGGGTTGCTCCTGGCATACATTTTAACCGGCCTCGTCTGTAAAAATGATGGTTGATCCGAACGTTATTTATAGGAAAAAATTATAAATATATAGGAAGGCTGGTATTTTTTTTCAGGAAAAGGTGGCACCCTTGTCACAGGGGTGGCAATTTCTTAGGCACCTCCCAGTAATTTGAATCATTTACCTCTCACCCTGAGTTGGTGCTGCCATTCATTAAAAGGGCACAAGCTTAACTGGGGTCGTATTTTGAAGGCTGGGTCACCGCCATCTTTTCTAAGCTTCCCAGGCAACCGCTGCATCTCTTCAGGCTACGTGGTAAGGGATTAGACACAGGGAGGTGCCTAGCAAATAGATTTGCCTCTGGTAAAATGTCAACTCAGTGGATGGTTCTCCTCTTGCCTCATGCCAGAAACAGGGAACTTTGGTTGAAAGGAGATCATCTCTGAACACTGTATAAACAAGCCCTAAACTGCAGCCTTTGGTAGATTTTGAGATAAGTAGAGGTTCATTATGCAGAGGGATTTTCTGTGGGCTGGTCGTTTGTTTGAGGACTGTATAAACAAGCCCTAAACTGCAGCCTTTGTTAGGCTTTGAGAAAAGGAGAGGTTCATTATAAAGTAGGGATGCACCGAATCCACAATTTGGGATTTGGCCGAATCCCGAATCCTTGATAAAAGATTAGGCGAATACCAAACCCTAATTTGCATATGCAAATTAGGGGCAGGAAAGGAAAAAGTGGAAAAAATTATTTTATGACGAAAAGTCACATGATTTCCCTACCCACCCCTAATTTACAAATGCAAATTAGGAATTGGATCGGCCAGGCACAAGGATTTGGTCAAGTCCGAATCCTGCTGAAAAAGACCGAATCCCGAACCGAATCCTGAATTAGTTGCATCCCTATTATAAAGAGGGCTTCTCTGTGGGTTGATCATTTGTTTGAGCACTGTATAAACAAGCCGTTGTTAGGTTTTGAGATAAGGAGAGGTTCATCATACAGAGGGCTTCTCATTTGCAGGAACCAGGAAGTGCTCTTGTTTAGTGCAAAAAATTAAAAAAAATATATTGTAATACCATTTTATAATACTAGGTGGTACCAATTTGTTGAGTTCCCTAGAGATGACAACCAAGAAGTTTTATATTTCATGTGCCCATTAGCCCCATTCTTCCAGTCATACTCCCTGCTCTGCCAAATAGTTCAATGGCGTGGTTTAACATTAATTCAGGTGCAAAGTACAGGGAGCAGGAGACTGGGCTGTTACAGCAAGTAACCAGGTAAGTGGGGTACAATATAGTGTGACCATCTCTAACCATGAGGCCTGTTAGATCAAGCCGGTCTGGCAATCTGTGGACTGCTGAAAGATGCCATAGACAGTGGTACTGACACATCTGCTCAGTTAACCTAGACCGTTTGGAGTGTGAGCTCCTGGGGTCACACTCAGTAGAATAGAGGGACAAATAGTGATAATGCCAGAATTATTTTATTGATAGGCAAAACTTGTATCACTTTAATATGGGGATGCACCGAATCCACTATTTTGGGATACGGCCAAATGCAGAATCCTTTGTGAAAGGTTTTCGCACTTCCTTGTTTGTGTGAAGAAAAGTTACTAAATCTTCAGAATTCGGTTTCGCCAAGCCCTTGGATTCAGCAGAATCAGAATCCCGATGAAAAGGGCCAGATCCCAAACTAAATCCTGTATTCGGTGCATCGCTACTAAAATGGAGTCTATGGGAGACAGCCTTACTGTAATTTGGAGCATTCTGGATGACAGGTTTCTAGTTAACGGATCCCATACCTGTAATACACAGCCCTGCATGCTATAAACCCTTTGCTCACTACAACAGAAAAAAAGGCCACAGCTGCCATGCCTCGGTGCCAGATAACAGACTGCTACTATGTGAGTAACCGTATGCATAGGTTTTTATTTCATATACAACTGAACAGCATGGTTATGGTAAAATACCTTCTCCCGACAAAGCACAGAATTCACAGACATATTACGTTATTCAGCCCAGAGATTCACATCATAGTGACATACCGTTCTCTTGATAAGTAACATGCACGGCAGCTTCCATCTGTGTAACATGGGGGAAATAAAGATGCCACCCCTTTATAGGTTAAAATGGCTTTTCACAGCCCTAAAAATACAGTAGCTCGCTGATACCCTACACTAGTGCGACTGATCCTTTAACACCGTATTATTAGTTGGCCTTGATATCTGGCAAAAATGAACATGAATGCATTAAATAAGCAAAAGGCCACTGTGTCAGACTCTTTCCAAAAGTGAAAGACATTAATCCATGTAATATCTGAGAGCCGGTTAGTCTGACCTATTATATCATTGCACAAGTCACAGTCATTAAGTCACTTAAGTGGGAAAAAAGATCCCGCGGATACGTGAACCCATCACAGTGATACCAGTTCTTTGGAAATCACAATTGCACTATGCCACTAATACACACAATCCCATTGGTTGTCATATGAGAATGACCACTTCATCATTCACAACAACTTTCTTTTCCGGCAGCCAGGGACGGAGTTTTTGCAACCCGAGCTTTAAGTCACAGCGCGGCCATCTTGGAAATCCTGCGGGTTGTTTCTTGTCCTCCCTTGAACTCTGCTCCCTCTTCTGCAATGTATAAATGGAGTCTCGCCCAGTTCACAAGCAGACAATCTTGTTGTGGGGGGTTCTGGTTCAGGAATTTCAAACTGCATTCTCCATATTCTTTAAGAAGGCACAACAGTTAGAAGAAGTTAAAAGGGGGTTGTTCATATTCTCAATTGGTTTTCATTCTGAACTGTCTTAAAGGAGAAGGAAAGCTACGGAGGCATTTTATTGTCAATAGATCAGCTGCAATAGTGCAAGCTAGAATGCTATATTTATTAAGTAGAATGTTTTACCATATCTGAGTAAACAGCTATAGAAGCTCTCTGTTTGTTTAGGATAGCAGCTGCCATATTAGCTTGGTGTGACATCACTTTCTGCCTGAGTCTCTCCCTGCTCACTTATAGCTCTGGGCTCAGATTACAGCAGATAGGGGAGGAGGGAGGGGGGAAAAGGAAGAGGAGATGGAGAGAGCAGCAAACTGAGCATGCTCAAGCCCGTGCCCTGGAGGTTTAAGCTGAAAACAGGAAGTCTGATACAGAAGCCCATGAGTACACAATAGAAGGAAAGAAATGCTTTGTTTCTTTTGACAGAGGACTCAGAGCAGCATTACTTTGAGGGTTTACTGGTGTATATATGGGGACCTTTCTGATAAGGCTTACTTAGTTTTAACCTTTCTTTCTCCTTTAATTCCTTGCAGCTTTCAAATAGGATTCACAGACCCCAGCAGTCACAAAACTATTGCTCTGTGAGGCTACAGTTTAATTGTTACTTTTTATTACTTTTTTTTTCAGGCGTCTCCTACTCATATTCCAGTCTCTCCTTCAATCCACTGGCTGGTTGCTAGGATACGTTGGGCCCTAGCAATCAGATAGCTGGTTCCACCCACAGGTAAGTGTGATCTAAATGTGACGTGACAGGCCATGTATGAATGTGAAGTGTATCCAATATGGCTCATTAGCTACAAAATGGATGTACTGACATTAGTTGAAGCTGAGGTTATAAAAGGATACCTTTGTTTATCATTAAATATTGCTTAGGAAATGTTAAGGCGAAGGAGAATGAAAGGAAAATCAGAGATAGTACAGACATGATTGTCATGAAGAAGAAAGCTCATGGTCACATTTCTGGGCGTATGACCATTATTTCGTCCACAATAAGAATTAAGGACAAATCCTGCAATGATTGATCATTTTATTATTGTACTAGTATAAAAAAGAGCACATTTAAAGGGGTGGGTAATTTAACTTTTAGTATGTTATACAATGGCCAGTTTTAGGTAACTTTTTAACTGGTCTTCATTATTTATTTTTTTATAGTTTTTCAATGATTTCCCTTTTTCTTCTGGCTCTTTCCAGCTTTCAAATGGGGGTCACTGACCCCATCTAAAAAAACAAATGCTCTGTAAGGCTACAAATGTATTGTTATTGCTACTTTTTATTACTCATCTTTCTATTCAGGCCTCTCCTATTCATATTCCAGTCTCTTATTCAAATCAATGCATGGTTGCTAGGGGAATTAGGACTGCAGAAATTGCAAACTGGAGAGCTGCTGAATAAAAATTTAAATAACTCAAAAACCACAAATAATAAACAATAAAAAACAATTGCAAATTGTCTCAGAATATCACTCTCTTCATCATACTAAAAAATTTAAAGGTGAACAACCCCTTTAAGGGGGTCTTGGAACTTCATCTACAAGCAGACGTGTTGTGTAGAACCTTTCCCGATTGGCCTGGCTTTGTATGTATTCTCTTACAATATATTATTCTCATTTGATATTGATCATTTTGTATGTGTGTTTTATTTCTATCCTGTACTTGATAAAATGGCCAAGGGAAGTTTGGCAAGACAGTAAAGTACAGCATAACCTACTAAGTGTCCTAGTGACACGAAACGCATGAGTTGTTTATACAAATAAAATATCCTTTATTTTTACCTACTATTAGTCTGATCTATGCGTGACCTCTTGAGTGCCTTGCTCCAACATTTTTGTTTTTCTACATACGGATTGTCTGCTCCCATGAGCTGAGGGCCTGGGGCAGGAGCATCTGGGCCACCCATTTAATTTGAGGAGTTATTCTAGTGTCTGTGTGTGTCTGTGTCTGTGTCTATACAGCCCCCATTCCCATACAGTTTTAGCCACATGCTGATTTTACCATAAACCCTACTTAAGACAACCCAACTACTTTGTCATCGTGGTAAAACTGCATTAACATGCGCCATAGGTAGGGTTGCTGCCAGCCCGGTATTTTACCATTCTAGCTGGTACAATACCTGCCATGACCTGTATTATAAATTTACCGGCAATGTAGTAGCCGGTAAATCTATAATACAAGTAAATTCAGCCCCTGACCTGCCCCCGATCCACCCAGAATCTACTCTAAACTAGGGTTGCCACCTGGCCAGTATTTTATTGGCCTGGCCAGTAAAATTTCTGGTTGAGCCCAATGAGAAAAAAGAAAAATATATAGGAAGGCCGGTATTTTTTTCCAGAAAAGGTGGCAACCCTCACCTACCATTTAGCTTCATATTTCTGTGCCCAGATTCTCCATTAGTCAGCCGTGACATCATGACCCAGCCCACTTTTGGCTAGGGATGCACCAAATCCACTATTTTGGATTCGGCCGAAACCCCCAAAAGCTTTGTGAAAGGATTTGCATATGCAAATTAGGATTTGGTTCAGCCTGGCAAAAGGATTCGGCCGCATCCGAATCCTGCTGAAAAAGGCGAAACCCGAACCGAATCCTGGATTCGGTGCATCCCTACTTGCGGCATATCCCCACCCCTCTGATATCACAGACCACCCCTTTGTCGCCGACCCCCCCTTCCCATTCTCAAAAAGTGGCAACCATAGCCATAGGTTAGTTTCCATCATACTTACTGTAGTTCTAGCACAGGCTAAACACGGATGGGGCCTGGGTCGAGTACGTGTTGTGATAAGATTTCAGGATTGGAATAAGGTGATTAAATGTTGGACGGAAATTTGCTTCGGTTTCCCAGCAGTTTTTCATAAGCTTATAGATCTGGTGGAAAACATGGAAAAGAACTGGTGATACCCGCTTACTTATATATGACAGACTCATGGAAATAAATGTGAGTGGAATATTTTAAAGTTTTTTTGACCTTTAAGAAATAAAACAGTATTACACTATGAGATTTCTGTATCTTTATATTGGAGCCTAACAGTGGTCCGGGGAGAAGATTGCTGATTATTACTACATGTTACATCTTACTACAATCTTGTAAGTGTGCATTTTAGCCAAACTTGGTGAAGGTCTTTGAAAAAACTTGTTCATACTACATGTTCTTACTACTATCATATTACAATGATACACCCATCATGTCTGACGTTTAGCATTATTTACTTAACATATTACATCTGCTGAGTGTGCACTGTCTTGTCCTGTCCTGTCTTGCAGGAGTTGCATATTTTTTGCACTTGCACTTTGTCTGTTGTCCGGTACTTCTATGTTGTGTGTAGCACTATGTTCCTAGCGGAACGCCACCTCGGAATCTTTTTCACAATCTTGCACTGCTTTACATCGGTGAAGCAGTGTAAGACCGTGAAAAAGATTCTGAGGCTGCGTTCCGCTGTGGAGTGCACTCACTGTAGCAGACTGTGCACCATCTTGGATCTTAGTGAGAAGGATGTCTGTAGAGAGGTGAATTAGTGAAACAGTATTGAGGCTGCTGAGAGTTCAAACCCGGAATACTGGAACCTAGACTGGTGAGACCAATCCAATCTCTTTTGGGGGGCTTTTTCAGCTGGCAAGGAGGAAGGAGTGGGGGACGCCCCAATACATCTCCTAGGAAATTTGCTCTCTATATCTTGCCATTCATCAATCTGCCTGCTAATCTACTTAGTAAAGCACTCTGCATACTTCATTGCTTCACCATATTGGGGCAAAAAATCCTGATCACAACCCCAATTGAAATAACTTTTCCATCTTGCTGAACTATAACTCACAACCTTTTTCTTGTTATTCAAACTACAAGCATACTAGTGATGTGCAGGTCAGGGTTTTCCTGACCCCCACCCGACCCTAACCCGCCCTCCTGCAGCCCACACCCACCCCACAAAAGGGGCGGGGCGAGCAGACGCAAGACTATAAAACCGGAACCCGGATGCCGGCATTTGAAGGTGGCAGACAGGGAGAGCAGGAGAAGAGCTCAACCCGCGCCCGCCACCTGCAAGGAGCAGTGCGAGGTCGACCTGAACCCGTGGGTATCGGGTCAGCCCGCACATCACTAAAGCATACACCACAACCAGGGAACAGTTACTTGATTTTTTTTTTTTACACAGGAAAAGTGATTACCCACCTGGATTGAATCTATAATTGTTTTTATGTATATTTATTAATTTATTCATTGTGTTTCCTGGCTGGCCAGTGTTTTAGAGATTAAGGGGACCATTTACTTAGCTCGAGTGAAGGAATGAATAAAAAAACGTTGAATTTCTAATGGTTTTTTTTGGCTACTTCGACCTTCGACTACGACTTCGAATCGAACAATTCGAACTAAAAATCGTTCGACTATTCGACCATTCGGTAGTCGAAGTACTGTCTCTTTAAGAAAAAACTTCGACCCCCTAGTTCGCCACCTAAAAGCTACCAAAGTCAATGTTAGCCTATGGGGAAGGTCCCCATAGGCTTAGCTAGCTTTTTTTTAATCGAAGAAAAATCATTCGATCGATGGATTAAAATCCTTTGAATCAAACGATTCAAATGATTTAATCGTTCGATCGAAGGATTTTATCGTTCGATCAAAGGATTTTTCGCTCGATCAAACGAATAGCGCTAAATCCTTCGACTTCGATATTCGAAGTTCAACAGTCGAATATCGAGGGTTAATTAACCCTCGATATTCGACCTTAAGTAAATTTGCCCCTAAATGTAATTAATATATTGTACATTTATAAACATACTGGCCTCGTCATCCACCGTCTATCCGCTTTTTGCTCGACTGATTTAACTATACATATAACTGGAACAAAAAGGAAAGTCTCTTTGAAGGGGGAACATACACTAGTGGTTTCTATACTTCTAGCACAGGGTGCTCCAAAAAGAACTTAAAATACTACACCATATTTTTGTTTCTGTTTTTTGCTTTTTTCCCCCGTTTGCTTTAGGCGCTGATCCAACATTTTTTATGTGACACATGGAAAAGAATTATATCCATGTCTTACCACTGTATAAATAGAATGGCTGCCATAAAAGCAAGGCTGTTTTACAAGTAAGTGGCAGCAGTTTTACTGCTATATCCATTTGCAAGCAGGGCAGCCCTTTTGCAAAGAATCCCAGGAAGGCAATACAGAGCAGTTTTGAGTTTTGCTTACCTCTAGAGGACAGTCGCTAGGACATGGTAACCTCTGACCTCTCTCCAGCAGGTCAATCAGCCTCACTACAGTCATCTGTCCCTGGGTGACCCCGATCATCTCGATGAATTTCTATAGTGGCACAAGGTTAAAGACATGAGCTCTGGGAGCCATTGTGTTGGAAGATTTGGATGACAAACATGGATTTGTCTGCATGGCAGAATTCTAGACCTGCACAGCTAACCCTTAAAATAGACAATTATTTTCCAAATACTTAGCACAGCACATTTAAAGGGATGGCTCACCTTTAGGTTAAGGTTTAGTATATAACTATGGGGGGGGGGGGTTGTGGATGCACACCTGAGGCTAGTTTCAAAAAGTTTAAAGCCCTGTCTAAGTAATTCAAGTAAATATGCAAGTGCATGTAATTTTGAAACAGGGTTTTTTTGTTACAAAGTTATGATCATAATATTGATAAGCCACCATACCACGTCAAGGTAAAACCCCACATGGTGGTCCCTAAGTTATTTAGCTTTAGTCATAGTAAAAAAGGAATATTACCTCTCTGTGTAGTAACAATTCTTTATGTAAACATCTCCTGTGCTTTGGTTTCAAACTCTGTGCTAAATCCTCCCCCGCCAACTGCTGAGCGGCTTTTAAGAGGGAGAGACTGCCTTAACCAACGCCCATTTTACAAAAGTAGAAGCAAGGTGTTGTAATTAAAAACAGAGTAGAGTGATATGTGCAGTTGCACAATAGTGTGTATACATGTGTAAGTGAAATGTGAAGGTGTGTATGGTAGTGGTAAGGGAAAGTGTATGTGTATTTGGGAGTATGTATGTAAGTAAACATAGAATGAAAGAGTGTAAAGGAGAACTAAATGAATGACAATAAGTGTGTGTGTACATAGAGAAGTGTCTAATGGGACGTTGGTTTTTTTCACGGCTAGATCCTCCCATGCCGCTAGCATCTATGGCTTTTAAGAGAGAGTGATTGCACAAACCAAGGCACAACAAGTGAGGGGGACCACGAAAAATATAAAGGGGTGGGTATGTTGTGCCTTGGTTTGTGCAATCACTCTCTCTTAAAAGCCATAGATGCTAGCGGCATGGGAGGATCTAGCCGTGAAAAAAAACAACGTCCCATTAGACACTTCTCTATGTACACACACACTTATTGTCATTCATTTAGTTCTCCTTTACACTCTCATTCTATGCTTACTTACATACATACTCCCAAATACACATACACTTTCCCTTAATTGGCCTCAGGTGTGCATCCACAACCCCCCCATAGTTAAGGTTTAGTATATTATAAAATGGCCTGCTCTTTTCAATTGGTCTTCGTTATTTATTTTTATATGTTTTAAATTATTTGTCTAGCTTTTAAAAATAGTAGGGGAGTCACTGCCCCCATCTAAAAAACGAATGCTCGGTAAGGCTACACATTTATTGTTATTGCTATTTTGTTTTTTACAACTCATATTTTTGTTCAAGCCTATCTCCTATTCATATTCCATGTTTCTTATTCATATCAATGCATGGTTGCTAGAGTAATTTGGACCCTAGCAGACAGATTTCTGAAACTGCAAACCGGAGAGCTGCTGAATAAAAAGCGAAATAAGTGAAAAACCACAAATAATAAAAAATGAAAACCAATTGCACCTTATCTCAGAATATCACTCTCTACATCATCCTAAAAGTTAACCCAAAGGCGAACAACCACTTTAAGGTAGCAATAAGAATTGAGCCTGGCACTAGCAGATTTACTGCAAAATGTTTATTTAACACACGACATGTTTCGGACAATAGTCCTTTATCAAGTGGATACAGCACAACCAGCATACATTCTATTTAAGGATTATACCACACCCATACAATTAAGTACGTGGGAGGAGCCACTGCTATTGGGAGTACGAAGCCTAGCTCCCATGTATCAAAGATATAGTGTTATATATTTTCAATTGTGGTTCAAGTATCAAGTGTCACACATTATAAAGACATCAACACAAGTCCATAGATAAAGCAAGTGAAGTAGCAATCCATCCTTTGAGTGTTCAAATGTTGTTTCCAACTTGGTGTATAGTCCAATCTATTAATAAAAAAGTCCAATAAACTTGGGGCATTAGCATGGATGGGAACGTGAACATGAAGAAAAAATCAACTTAACATTTAAAACATTTGTTACTTCCTGGTACTGCCCATAGGGCCTACCAAAAGGGAATCCATTGTATGTACCACAATATTATTCATGTAGATTCACATTTTAAAACATAAATTGCTGCATCAAACTTGTCTAATTTAGACATTCGGAAGGATATATAAAAGACTACCTTAACTAATTATAAGTTTCTTACCGCAATGTGGGTTCACTTAAATCACTATACAGAGCAGCTCTTATATTCTATCTGAAAGGGAAAGAAATAGCAATATGAGACCTGTATATACTTCACAAGAAAGAGGTGGTTACTAAACCACAAAGGGGAGGGGATATCAAGAAATTACTCCTTCAGAGAGAAGCAGTGTGGATCAAGAGACTTAACAGTATGGTCCCCATAGGGTTAAATGAATACTGGAGTATTGCACCTTTCTTGTGAAGTATATACAGGTCTCATATTGCTATTTCTTTCCCTTTCAGATAGAATATAAGAGCTGCTCTGTATAGTGATTTAAGTGAACCCACATTGCGGTAAGAAACTTATAATTAGTTAAGGTAGTCTTTTATATATCCTTCCGAATGTCTAAATTAGACAAGTTTGATGCAGCAATTTATGTTTTAAAATGTGAATCTACATGAATAATATTGTGGTACATACAATGGATTCCCTTTTGGTAGGCCCTATGGGCAGTACCAGGAAGTAACAAATGTTTTAAATGTTAAGTTGATTTTTTCTTCATGTTCACGTTCCCATCCATGCTAATGCCCCAAGTTTATTGGACTTTTTTATTAATAGATTGGACTATACACCAAGTTGGAAACAACATTTGAACACTCAAAGGATGGATTGCTACTTCACTTGCTTTATCTATGGACTTGTGTTGATGTCTTTATAATGTGTGACACTTGATACTTGAACCACAATTGAAAATATATAACACTATATCTTTGATACATGGGAGCTAGGCTTCGTACTCCCAATAGCAGTGGCTCCTCCCACGTACTTAATTGTATGGGTGTGGTATAATCCTTAAATAGAATGTATGGTGGTTGTGCTGTATCCACTTGATAAAGGACTATTGTCCGAAACATGTCGTGTGTTAAATAAACATTTTGCAGTAAATCTGCTAGTGCCAGGCTCAATTCTTATTGCTATATTACAAGCCTTACATGGACTTAGGCTGAGCTGAAGGCATGCTGAAGGCTTTATTGGAACCAGGACACTCACCTCTTAACCACTTTAAGGTGTCGCTATTAAAAAGGAAACTACTGTTCAACTGTTCTTTTCACTTGATTTATTAAGGGTTGAATAGTAAATTCAAATTTTTTATTTTTTTTTGGTGTCAAAATTCACACATTCAAATTTTAATCCCCCAATTCGAATGCGAGATTTATCACACCTCAACCATGGAGTTCTAATTCGAATATTCGCTACCCAAAACCTGCCGAGTTCATTTGGCAAAAGTCAGTTAAACCATTTGAATATGTTAATTGTCTGACAAGAGTTTTTTTCGTAGGGAAAACTCATTCGAATTTGATTAATTTTCGGTTCGGGACTATTCGATCGAATATTAGACGTTTTCAATTTTTTCTTAAATAACTCCATTCGAGTTGTGAGTATATTTGGACTTTTTAGAGTATAGAAAAAAATTCACATAAATTCGAAATTCCACCTTTGATAAATCTGCTCATTAATGTTGCCCATTAAGTCATTAAATTCTTTGTATAAAACTGTAAGCCTACCGAGCAATGTACTTACAGCAGGGGGGCTGAGATAGGAATCACAGCGAGTCAAGAGCTCATAGAAAGTGACCCCAAATGACCAAACATCAGAAGCATAGAAGAATTTACACTCTTTCAGACACTCGGTTGCATACCTTTCGTGGGGAAAACAGAGGCAGTTAAGAGATTAGATTGATTTTGGCAGTGAAAAAAAAAAAAACAACAAACATTTTTAAAACCCCTTAACCCAGGGATGATGATATACATCTCAAACATTGTGTTGAAACTGCACATCATTTAGGGCTATGGAGCATGGGACATTGTTTGCTGCTGCCATCTATTAGAAAAGAGTAAACAAAATGCCCTAACACTTGTCATAGGTTTGTGGTGCAGTAATTCTAGCATTTCTAGCCTTATCCTAATAAAACAAATGATTTATGCTTTCAAAGTTGGCCACGGGGGGGGGGTCACTGCATATTCTGATCAGAATATACAGACTGCACTGGGTCCTGTGTTGTCATGTAATCTAATGTGGATTTTATAGTTTTTGTATTGTTTAATATAAACTTTCTCCAACTCTGCAGAAGCAGTGGCTGCAGCAAAATAATCCCCCAAATAGAATCCCAGTTTATCTGTTTAAATCTGGCCATGATCTTTGTCCCTGCAGCTGGAGTTGGAAACAGTAAAGGGGATGTAAAGGCCAAAATAAAATCCAATACAAATCTCTACACAGTCGCCGACTGCTCTACAGGGAAAGAAACAAAGCTGCTTGAGTTCTGCATGGCTGGGAAGTAAGGCGGGGGCTCCCCCTGCTGTTCATAAGTATGATTGTTTCACTGCTCAGCAGTTAGGGACTGTGACAATTTCACTGCATACGGTCAGGTTTCTTATAAAACTTGTACTCATTTTTTAATTAAAGTATTTAGAGGATATTATTGTTCAAAATGAAGTACAATATTTGGTGTGTGTATGGCAGGAGACCAGCTGACAGATATCGGCAAAAGACTTCGATATCGGTCGGCTCGTTGGTTTTGATCAGGTGCTTTTGAAGGAGCCCGAACATTGGCCAGTGTTTACTGCCGAGGAGTCAGATGCAGGTAAAATTCTATTGTTCCTAACTGTATATCTGACGATTCAGCTCTAAATGTCTGTATTGAAAATGAATAATCTTTGATGTGACCAATGGCAGCAGGAAAGATTATTATTGTGACATATATGTCCATCTTTACACTCCCTACAAAGTGATTTACATATAATACTACCATGAGAGATGGGTGTTTCTCTGCTGACAGGCAGCAGTGCTCAAACCGCCCTGTGTGCCATTACCCTTAAGGCTCCACCGGCCCCCCTATAGTCCTGGGACCCCCAAATGTTGCAGGGTCTGACCCCCATCTCTATGCCTCTGTGTCGTTAATATTGTGGGAAGCTGTTGGTCAGGCACTTCTCAAATGGAAAGTAACCCCCCCCCAAAGAAAAAGTAAAATTGTTCAGAATGTTCTACTTCACACTTTTCCAATTCATACCAAGTTACAATTTTCTTTTGTTTTCAATATATTAGCAGTTCTGCATGCACTGTTCCAAGAAGCCGCTGTACTGGACAGCCAGCCACCAATGTGCTAAGCATTAAACAGGTGGTTCCTCTTTGAGGTAACTTTTATTATGTTATAGAATGGCCAATCCCTAAGCAACTTTTCAATTGGGTTTCATTATTTATTTTTTTTATAGTTTTATAGTTATTTGCCTTTTTTCTGACTCTTTGCAGCTTTCAAATGGGCATCACTGATTCCCTTCTATAACAAATGCTCTGTAAGGCTGTAGGTTACTTACTTATCCTTCTATTCAGGTCTCTCCTATTCATATTCCAGTCTCTTATTCAAATCAATGCATGGTTGCTAGGATAGTTTGGACCCTAGTTACCAGACTGCTTAAGATGCAAATTGAAGAGCTGCTAAATAAAAAGCTAAATAACAAAAACCTTCAATAATGAAAAATGAAAACCCTCTCCTATTCCAGTCTCTTATTCAAATCAGTGCATGGTTGCTGGGGTAATTTGGACCCTAGCAACTAGATTGCTGAAATGGCAAACTGAAGTGCTGTTGAATAAAAAGCTAAATAACTCGAAAACTGAAAAAATGAAAACCAACTGCAAATTGTCGATCACTCTCTACGTCATACTAAAAGTTACCTCAAAGGTGAACAGCCCCTTAAATAGAGAAATTATTTATTGGTATTAAGACTCCATGCTGATATACACTCTATTTAAAATTTGTGAAAGTTAATAAGGTAAGCTGGCCGGCCATTTTTTAAAATAGACTGTATATCAGCATGGAGTCTTAATACCAATAAATAGATTTCTTAATTAAGTGAATACCATTTAAAGTTTTTAAGGTGGCAAAAGTGAAAAAGGAGTTATATAGTGACTACTACGCTTTTTGGTCTAAGTGTTAATAGGCAGGAATGGAACAAGAAATAACAGAAATAACATTTTCTAGACCATTGGCTGCCTTTACCAGAAAACTGGGCTGTCTCCATCCTCTCTGACTCGGTAATATTCATGCCCTTCAGGGACTGCTTTGGCCAGCCCAAAATCTCCAATTTTCACCACGTTTTCATTTTCAACAAGGACATTGCGGGCAGCGAGATCACGGTGTATGTAATGCTGAGAGTGAAGATAGGCCATTCCCTGTGTGAGAGAGAAATGCTAATCTAAGTACAATTTTTTAACCGCACCATTAAAGGGAACTCCATAAAAAAATACAGGTCTTACCTCGCAGATCTGTTGTGCAAATAGTAATATTTGGGCCAGGCTCACATTGTGCTTGGGGAGATAATCTCGAAGGCTTCCCAATGGCACATATTCCATAATGAGCTGAACAATCTTATCTCCTGTCGAAAAATACAAAAATCTGTTACTGTTTAATGTCAGTAATTAACCAGGAGCATGGATCAATTTTGAAGCTATTATGAGCATCATATAAGATAAAGTCCATGTAATACCTAGGGGCACATTTACTAATGGTTGAATATCGAGGGTTAATTAACCCTCGATATTCAACTATCGAAGTTAAATCCTTCGACTTTGAATATCTAAGTCAAAGGATTTACCGCTATTCGTTCAATCGAACAATTAAATCCTTCGAATCGAACGATTCAAAGGATTTTAATCCATCGATTGAACAAAATTCCTTTGATCGGAAATTTGTTAGAAAGCCTATTGGGACCTTCCCCATAGGTTAACATTGATGTTCGGTAGGTTTTAGTTGGCGAAATAGGGGGTCAAAGTTTTTTTTAAAGAGACAGTACTTAGACTATCGAATGGACGAATAGTCGAACGATTTTTAGTTTGAATCGTTCGATTCAAAGTCGAAGTAGCCAATTCGATGGTCGAAGTAGCCAAAAAAACGTTCAAAATTCGAAGTATTTTTTCTTCTATTCATTCATTCGAGCTAAGTTAATATGCCCCCTAAACTTCATTCTAACTCTGAGAAGAGAAGCTTTACTTTTGCTGACCTTGTTCGCTGCAGCATCCCTTGTACTTGACAATGTTCTCATGGTAAAGAGTCTTCAGGATCTTGATCTCTCCTTTCCAGCTGGATTCCAGTTGTTGGCTGCAGCCAGACTTTAGGGACTTCACAGCCACCATCTCTCCTGTGCCATCGTTGTTGGGGTCGTAGCAGTAAAGGCTGACTTTGCCAAAATGGCCCTAAGAAAACGGAGAAAGGAAACAGAAAACACTGTGACTTATTGGAAAGGAAATAAACCAGATTAAATAAATATTACAGAGAGTAAGCAGATATAAGAGTACTTGGGGGCATTAAGCCGTATTACCTCTCCTAGCTCTCTGATTTTTTTCAGGTAGCGCTTTTGAAACACTGTGGGGTCCGTGATAGAGACTGGGCTGACGGCGGCAATGTCTGGAAGAACTGTTAAATCAAAGGACATAAATATCAACAAATTCAGGTTGTAATATACCAATTTGTATAAAGGCTTAATAGGTCTTCACAGTGATTTACTTAGCCCCTTGTGACCTTTAAATTAATGTTTAGTATGATGTAGAGAGTGATATAATTTGCAATTGGCTTTCATTTTTTATTATTCATGGATTTGTTGCGTTATTTAGATTTTTATTCAGCAGCTCTCCAGTTTGCAATTTCAGCAATCTAGTTGCTAGGGTCCAAATTCCCCTAGCAAACATGCATTGATTGGAACAAGAGACTTGATATGAATACGAGAGGCCTGAATAGAGTGATAAAAAGTAGCAATAACTATAAATTTGAAGCCTTACAGAGCATTTGTTTTTGAAAGCTGGAAACAGCTAGAAGAAGACAGCAAATAATTAGAAACTCTTAAAAAGAAAAATATGAAGGCCAATTGAAAAGTTGCATAGAATTAGCCATTCTACAACACAGTAAAAATTAACCTAAAAGGGAACCAGGGTGCATAAATGCTTTGAGGTTATGACGTTGTGGGAAAGACTATGATACCGTTACGTTCTCATCCCACTCACCATCAGGCTGCAGCTGTGTCAGCTCTCTGAGGATTGTTCGGAAAGAGGGTCTTCCTTCTGCATTGTAATTGTGGCACTGGCCAATCAGGTCAGCAAGCTCCTTGCAGGAAGGTTCTGGGAGACCCAGCTCCTTCTCATAAAAACGCTCTTTCTAGAATACAGGATCAAAATATAAAAAGAATCTTTCTGCTCAATATACAGTTTCCATACAACTACTCCAATTACTATATATATATATATATATATATATATATATATATATATATATATATATATATATATATATATATATATATATATATATATATATATATATATATATATATATAAATAAATAACCCTTCCTATAACTCCTCCTATTGCTCCATATAACCCTCCCTATAACTCCTCCTGTTGCTCCATATAACCCCTCCCTATAACTCCTCCTATTGCTCCATATAATCCTCCCTATAACTCCTCCTATTGCTCCATATAATCCTCCCTATAACTCCTCCTATTGCTCCATATAACCCCTCCCTATAACTCCTCCGATTGCTCCATATAACACCTCCCTATAACTCCTCCTATTGCTCCATATAACCCCTCCCTATAACTCCTCCTATTGCTCCATATAACTCCTCCCTATAACTCCTCCTATTGCTCCATATAACCCCTCCCTATAACTCCTCCTATTGCTCCATATAATCCTCCCTATAACTCCTCCTATTGCTCCATATAATCCTCCCTATAACTCCTCCTATTGCTCCATATAACCCCTCCCTATAACTCCTCCGATTGCTCCATATAACACCTCCCTATAACTCCTCCTATTGCTCCATATAACCCCTCCCTATAACTCCTCCTATTGCTCCATATAACTCCTCCCTATAACTCCTCCTATTGCTCCATATAACCCCTCCCTATAACTCCTCCTATTGCTCCATATAACCCTCCCTATAATTCCTCCTATTGCTCCATATAACCACTCCCTAAAACTCCTCCTATCAGGGGCATATCTACAGAGGAAGCAGACCCTGTGACTGCCCTAATTCATATACAGTTTCAAAAAATATTAGTAAAACAAATCAACCTCTAAACATGATTTGCTGTGGGGCCCAGTAATATCTAGTTATGCTACTGCCTCTTATTGCTCATTATGAATATGCTGTCATTATGATACAAAACAATTTATCACAGATCTTTCAGACAAGTATAAAGCCACAGACAATAATACCATTGAGTATATACAGCTTATATACTGTAACTCCCCCTATTGCTCCATATAGTCCCTCCATATAACTCCTCCTATTGCTCCATATAACTCCTCCCTCTAACTTCCCCTATTGCGCCATATAACTCCTCCCTATAACTCCTCCTATTGCTCCATATAACTCCTCCCTGTAACTCCCCCTATTGCTCCATATAAGCCTTCCCTATAACTCCCCCTATTGCTCCATATAACTCCTCCCTCTAACTTCCCCTATTGCGCCATATAACTCCTCCCTATAACTCCCCCTATTGCTCCATATAAGCCTTCCCTATAACTCCCCCTATTGCTCCATATAACTCCTCCCAATAACTCCTCCAATTGCTCCATAGAGCCCTCCCTATAACTCCTCCTATTGCTCCATATAACCCCTCCCTATAACTCCTCCTATTGCTCCATATAACCCTCCTTATAACACCTCTTATTGCTCCATATAACCCCTCCCTATAACTCCTCCTATTGCTCCATATAACCCCTCCATATAACTCCTCCTATTGCTCTCTGTAAAAGGAAAAAAGGTCCCTGCCCCATAGAGCTTACAATTCAATATCTACTTCTGCTCCTCAATCTCATTCCATAACTGGTCTGACTACTTATACAAGTCCTCCCTACCTCAGGAGGTGTTCTTTCTTTCAGAGGAACTTCACCATTGAAACAAATTTCCAGCAAGGTTGTCCCAAAACTCCATTTATCAGCGGCGGTGCTAAGACTAGAGATGTTTCTGACACACTCCGGTGCAATCCATGGAATCCTCTCCACACGTTCTAAAAGGAAGCAGATAATCAGTTTTATTATGAAGGAGTAGTACTGTAATTGCCAGCAGGTTAAGGGCTATGTAACACTGGCTGTGTTAGTTACTGCCTAAAAGCAATTAAAAGAAATCCATACCCTCTCTGGACAAGACTGTGAATGTCACTCCTGGATCACTCAGTTTGATGAATGGAGAGGAATTCTCTTCCAAGCCTTTTCTGGCCAGCAAAATATTTTTTGCACAGACATTTCCATGGACCAAATTTTTATCTTCCTGCAAAAGGAAGAAAAACAATGTCGTTACTTTTTCATTTGGCTCTGGATTATCTCCCTGTGTAAATAGCCAAACCACTGTATTCTACACAGCTATCTGCTATGTGTTTGCTGTAATCCCATATCACCTTGTATGAATGCCCATTGGCTACACATCAGCTTATTTTAATTAACTGTAGTTGTGTTTCTGATACAAATACGCTGTTTTTATCAGTGCAGAGCAGCAGTTCATACCAGGTAGCTCAAGGCGCTCGCCAGTTGTCTGGCTACAGTGAATTTCCATTCTGTTTTAATCCTCAGTTTGTCCTTCCGTAGACAGACATCCAGAGGTCCGTGTTCAATAAACTCTTCCACCATGATATCTTTCAATAGAAAAGCAGAAATAATTCAGTAAACAGATATTATAACTGGTCACCGTGTTCCCTAGTGGAGTTGCCCTTATATCATGTTTAATTATTGTTGCCACGCGGCTGGTATTTGACTGGCCCAGACGGTAAATCACTAGCTGGGGCTGGAATTACAAATTCACAAACAATGAAGCTACCAGTATATTTGCAACACCCATAAATCCCTCCCTTCCCTGTCCATCTCCACTAACAGTAACCCTATATATGTATAGGCCTGTCTATTCCCTGACCATTTCGCCACCCACCCTGCTTATTTCCCTGCCCAGTGAGGTCACCACAAGGAATGAGCAAATTTTTTCGCTGTGTTTTGACGTGGAAATGACACCCATAGACTTCAATGGGAGAAAAAAAAATGTTGTGCGTCAAAAAAAATGTAATGCATTTTGGATAAACGAAATGGGTTAAATTCGCCCATCATCCATTGTCATCATCCATTCCTGACCTGAAGGCCGGTTTTATTCAAGTAAAAGGTGATGTTCACATTGAAACACCTAGATAGTTTAGCAGACAAAGACTTTTTACAATTACTTTCTATTTGCTATGTATGACTGTGTTTCTAATATTGGTGTAAGCTATGAGAGAGGGGTCGACGACCCTGTAAACTGTTTTAAATTGAAACATTTAGTTAAAACATTTCTTAGCTTTGTCCCTGCTGAGCAGAATCCCTGGGTTTCATTATAGGCAGCTGTTAGAATTGATACAATAGTTGCTAATACTCCAGAGATGCTGCTGAGAAATGGCTCAACTAAATGTTGCAAAACTGTAACCGTTTAAAAGTCTGCACCTGAATTACTGAGCTGTCAAACTGAAACACCAGAGACATTCAAATTTCAACTTAAGATTTTGAAAAAGCGGTAAAAAATAAATAATGGAAAGTAATTGAAAAAAGTCTTTATTTTCGTGGAACAATCTGAAAACAACTCAACTGAAAAAAGTGTTTGGAAGGTGAAGCTCGCTCGCTATAGGGCCTCTACTTTATACCATGACATTGCGTTATCTTTCTCCGCGGGAGAGTGCCTCTCTCATGTGTCATTGGTTCATCTTCTGACTTAATAGGAATACCCCATTATCATGGTCCATGGTATGGAGACGCTAAACCAGCTGTCCCCAACCATTTTTGACCCAGGGACCAGTGTAAAGCCCTAATTTTTTGCAAGGACCGGGGGGGGGGGGGGGGCGTCAACTGCTCTCGATGTGTTGAATTTGGGCGCACCAGCATCAAATATAGTGCAAACGCGTCAAATTTGGGCGCGTTATGTCAAATTCAGGTGTGCTGCTTCAAATTCTGACTCGGCAGCCTGGTAATGGGCCATGGCCCGGCAGTTGGGGACCCCTGCACTAGACTATTAAACCATTTCAGGAGTAAATAAGATAAGTGTCCTGTGCAGCCATATCTTGGACCAAGAAGGAGGCACAGTTAGGTTGTTATTTCTTAAAAGCCAGACCTAGCAGAATTTAATTATTTCCTGGTACGAAATAAACATTTTTAACAATAGCATCCTCTAAAAAGCAAATATATGTAATTATTATTATTATTATGATTTCCACCTAAACCATAAGTAAAAACAAAAGACTTGTTTCCAGATAACTCACTCTCAGACTCTCGAACACAAACTCCATGAACAAACACAAGGTGGATGTGGGACACTTGGCTCATTAAACTTGCCGTCTCAAAGAAAGCCTACGTTATAGAGAGAAAAATATATAGTAAGGAAGGATCAGAGAAGAACTAAATGGCAATAAAGGCAGAAGTGGAATGGCAAAGCTGAGTAAGAATATTGCTAAGGAGAGAAAGGAGAGAACAGGATGGACGTAAGCATTAACAGCACAAAGAGAGGAACAGAGCAGTAGATGAAAACAACATGGAAGAGAAGAAGAGTCCCAGTATGTTCAGAGGGTAAAGAGAGCAAGGCAGAGAACTTCAGAAAGCACCAAGACCAAAAGCACAGGGATCGCCATACAAGGGTGGGAAATAAAGGGTTTTTGAAACCAGAGTAGGGAGGAGAGAAGTAGGGATGCACCGAATCCAGGATTCGGTCTTTTTCAGCAGGATTCGGATTTGGCCGAATCCTTCTGCCTAGCCGAACTGAATCCGAATTTGCAAATACAAATTAGTGGCGGAGAGAGTAATCACGTGACTTTTTGTCACAAAACAAGGAAGCAAAAAATGTTTTCCCCTTCCCATTCCTAATTTGCATATGTTAATTAATTCGGCCGAATCTTTCACAAAGGATTCAGGGGTTCGGCCGAATCCAAAATAGTGGATTCGGTGCATCCCTACAGAGAAGAAATGGATGTTTCAGAGATAAGTGAAGAGAGGAAGTGAATGGAGACCACATAGGTTGGAGAAGAGCCGAGACAAGGAAAGAGTAGAAAAATTGGCAGGAGGAGAGTAAAAATAAGAAAGATAATCTGGAAGAGAAGGGTGAGACGATAATGAAGGTAGAGTGGGCTTAGAGAAGTTATGTAAGAAATATTTGGAACAAGAAGGTATAAGATGATTGAAAAAGACATGACTGTGCCTTACCAGTGCTATGTCTCTGTGGCTGGGATCCAGAACTTTCAGAACCACCCTCAGATCATGGGAATTGTTATTAAGTTCACCAGACTCAAAGTCAGACTCCTGCTCGCTTCCCTCGCTCACCAGGAGCATCCCGTCATAAATATTAGTGCGAGTGCCCTGCCCCAGGTGTGCTTTCTATACGAGAGGAAAACAAGATCATTACGCACTGTACAAGTGAAAAGAAAGGAGAGTAACTGGAAAAATATAAATTAAATGGATAACATTCTAGTCATATTCTGTCTGCTGAAAACGAATGGACAAACCTGCAGAATCTCATGCTTGCGGATCTGGTGGAAACTGAGTTGGCTCAGGTTGAGGTTCTTGGATACTGTTCTGTCCTTGCTGTTTTTCCCTCTCCGGGAGACAGTCAAGTTGGACACTTCTAGAATGCAAAATAGAAGTGGCTCAGCCCCCTGCTTTAAATGCCTTCATGTTCCTCCATCAGAGAAAAAGATCTAGCATTTAAAGGCTCTATTACACCTTCTGTCCCTCGAGATGATGGAAGATGATTGTAGCTGGAGCTCAACATGTCTACTGATCACACGAGCTTTGCATACTCACCCTTGTACTTTGTCTTAATGCAACCAATTAATTCCATCTAAATCAACTAGTAGTTAGGTCAGATGATACTTATGTTTTCATGTTACCTCCAGACTTGGGTAAGATGCACTTCTTCACTGTGAAGGTCTCCTTTCCAGATTTCAGGGTGCAGCCCCGCAGGCTTTCCACTAATTCTTTTACACTGTGGAACTCACGATCCCAATCCTCTAGCGAGAACACTTCACCCTTCTTCTCAATTTTGAATTGTTTGTAGGCAAACCCTTTGCTCTATAAAAAGGAACATGGGTGTCATGGAATGACAAGTTGAAAGTCATGAAGCAGCTCCATGACCATGGCCACAGGCCAAGTTCTTTGATACAGGTCATGGAACTCTGAGGGGACATCTAATATTGTCATATTTTACAACAGGGGGTACATTATATATTTTAAAACTAGTTTTATTAAGTCATATAACAGAAATGACATCACTAAGAACCAATTAGGATATTCATGGCTCTTGTGTATTATAGGGTTATATTTCCAGGTCTTTTAGGCTGCAGTATAGTCCACCCTGCTCTACATTTCACTGGTGGTGCCATAGTTCTAACGTCCAGCCAATGGTTTACATGTGCAATGTGAGCACTAAAACAGGCTAAGTGAGGGAATTCATGAACAATAAAGGAATTAATTCTAGAATAAAAATTCTCATAGAGGTGTGTAGATGCGTCACATTCATATCCCACCTGGTTGGCACTCTTCACAGCCATAATTATGATGTTAAAAGTGAAGGCACTCCATCTTATAATGTACACTCCCTCTTCCTGCTCCTCTCGCCTCAGTTTCTGGACAACATATTGCTCCCTGTAAAAAAAACATTGAGGTGGATACAGAATAATAACATGGACAAAAAAGAATTACTGAGAAAAGGTATACTGATCAATTGAAGAAATCATATGAGTTCCAGTGTGGGGTTATATGGAGCAACAGGAGTAGTTACGGAGTTATAGGGAGGGGTTATATGGAGCAATACAAGGAGTTATAGGGAGGGTTATATGGAGCAATAGGAGGAGTTATAGGGAGGAGTTATATGGAGGAATAGAAGGAGTTTTAGGGAGGGTTATATGGAGCAATAGGAGGAGTTATAGGGAGGGGTTATATGGAGCAATAGCAGGAGTTATAGGCAGGGTTATATGGAGCAAGAGGAGGGGTTATAGGGAGGGTTATATGGAGCAATAGGAGGGGTTATAGGGAGGGTTATATGGAGCAATAGGAGGAGTTATAGGGAGGGTTATATGGAGCAATAGGAGGAGTAATAGGGAGGAGTTATATGAACAGTAGGAGGGATTATAAAGAGGGGTATATGGACCAACAGAAGTAGATATGGGGGTTGGGGTTATATGGAGCAAGGAGGAGTTATAGGAGGGGTTATATGGAGCAGTAGGAGGAGTTATAGGGAGGGTTATATGGAGCAGTAGGAGGAGTTATAGGGAGGGTTATATGGAATAATAGGAGGAGTTATATGGAGCAATAGGAGGAGTTATAGGGAGGGTTATATGGAGCAATAAGAAGAGTTATAGGGAGGGGTTATATGGAGCAATAGCAGGAGTTATAGGCAGGGTTATATGGAGCAAGAGGAGGGGTTATAGGGAGGGTTATATGGAGCAATAGGAGGGGTTATAGGGAGGGTTATATGGAGCAATAGGAGGAGTTATAGGGAGGGTTATATGGAGCAATAGGAGGAGTAATAGGGAGGAGTTATATGAACAGTAGGAGGGATTATAAAGAGGGGTATATGGACCAACAGAAGTAGATATGGGGGTTGGGGTTATATGGAGCAAGGAGGAGTTATAGGAGGGGTTATATGGAGCAGTAGGAGGAGTTATAGGGAGGGTTATATGGAGCAGTAGGAGGAGTTATAGGGAGGGTTATATGGAATAATAGGAGGAGTTATATGGAGCAATAGGAGGAGTTATAGGGAGGGTTATATGGAGCAATAAGAAGCGTTATAGGGAGGAGTTATATGAACAATAGGAGGGATTATAAAGAGGGGTATATGGACCAACAGAAGTAGATATGGGGGTTGGGGTTATATGGAGCAAGGAGGAGTTGTGGGGAGTGGTTATATGGAGCAATAGAGATTGCCTATATCCCACTTACTGCAAGGGTCCATGAATTCCGTTTGCAACACTCATCACTAAACGTGGCGGGGCAACCTCATGGCAGAGATAGTGGTTAGAATCAGTTGTGAGCCTAAAATATCCATCTACCAGAGATACAAACGACAAGGCATCCTCACAGGAAGGCAGAGCAATCTCCTGGAGAAACAAGGGAAGAAGCATCTGTATAAAGTGTATCTATAATGATTGCAATTCATTGCAGAAACAAAAACAATATAGTGTTGACTTGAGAAAAATGTACTTTAAATACTGTAACTGCCCAGCTTTCTTTCTGGTAAAACAGCATCTGCCCAGCCCTGCTGTATGGCAGAAGTTCTACATATATATATATACACCTATATCTAATTTATAATATTAGTTATCTGAAAGGCAAATTTACAATATACACCTAATTTAAGCTTCAAGAAGTTAAGTGGACTTAAAAGGGTAAGTAATACCAATATCCCTTTATAAAGTCTCAAGCTCAGTGGGCCTCAGGCCGGTTCCCCAGATAGTAAAAGGACATCTCACCAGACACCGGTTATCTTGACAGCTGACGCTGACTCTGCTCTTGCTGATGACGATGTGTGTGATATCCTGAAAGTCACAAAACGTCAGCCATTTTGGTTCATTTTTTTCTGTAATCTGTTGGGGCTTTGAGGCCCTCTGTCCTTTTACCCAGCTTTTCTTGCTGAAGTAATGCCTCTGGGTGCTGACTTCGGCGGTCTCCTACACACAGAAATGACAGAGTTGCTAGTATTCCTTCCAGGAGAAAGCCTTCAACAAAATACCCCAGGTATGGGACCTGTTATGCAGAATGCTCGGGACCTGGGGTTTTCCAGATAACGGATGTTTCCATAATTTAGATCTTTATAAGTCTACTAGAAAATGTAAACCACATATACTGGATCAGAAACATGAATGAGTTGCACCCCGAGGCCACAGAACATACAATAGTCCCATTTATTCCCATGGTGATATACAAGCAGTCCTTGGGAAGCAGCTAGGGTTGCCAACCGGCTGGTATTTTACTGGCCTAGCCGGTAAAACACCTGCCAAGGCCGGGGCGGTATTACAGATTTATCGGCAATGTAGCTGCCAGTAAATTTGTAATACCCTTCAAAAAGACCCCTCGGCCTGCCCCCAATCCACTGTACATTTAGCTTTTGTCCTCTGTCTTTAGCTCTCCGCGTCGTGGCCCAGCCCCCTTTTACATCATGGCCCCGCCTCTTTTGACATCACACCCCGCCCCTTTAGTTCCCGTCCCCCACCAGCCGGTAAAAAATATAGGAAAAGGTGGCAACCCTAGGAGCAGCAGCTGAATAATAGGTAGTGATTATAATGGAGCAAGATTGAGATAGCAGGGTAGGATGGAGTTTTATACAACTGGTATGGAACCCGTTATCCAGAAACCTCAGGACCTGGGGTTTTCCAGGTAAGGGATCTTCCATAATTTGGATCTCCATAGTAAAAAAATCAACATTAATTAATTAAACCCAATAGGCTGGTTTTGCCTTCAATAAGGATTAATTATATCTTTGTTGGGATCAAATACAAGGTTCTGTTTTATTATTACAGGGAAACAGAAATTTGTTTATTTGGATAAAATGAGATCTATGGGAGACAAATACAAAAAAAAAAACGCCAATACCTTAGTATGCTGCAACAGGGGTGATCCCAATTTATTCTATAGTGCTACCAGACACTGCAGTTACAATCAAACGTTTCGGGAACACCTGTCCCTTCCTCAGTGATAGTGCAATTACGCTGCTGTGCAGCTTTTATAGGAAATAAAACAGTGACCTCTATTGGTGAAAATTTATAATAATCTAAAAATCTCTAATAACAACAACCAGCTGTGAAAAAGTTCATTTGTTTGCAATAGCCATATAAAAAGTTCATGGTAAATTCTTCCATATTTGTGCATTATAATTTATACAAATTCATATAATATTAGAAAGAATCAGAAAAATTTGTAAAGTAGAAAATTCGTAACATAAACTATCACAAGGTTATAAATCTAAAACCTATATGCAAAAATATTTTTGTCACAAACACTGTAATATTATATTATTAATAATATTATAATATCTATGGGAGACAACCTTTCCGTAATTCAGAGCTTTCTGGATAACAGGTTTTCATATAACGGTTCCCATACCTGTACTGGCCAATTCCCAACTCCCAGACATCAGAAAATACAAGTATTTTGGTTTCAACACCTTCTTCAATGTCAGTAACAAAATAATAACACAAATTAGACTTAGACCACATGGTGGATCATTGAGCTTCACTCTCTGTGCATAAAGATTTCAGATCCTAGGATTAACATGGAATTTTTACTGGCTTTCTTCCTAGTTGACCTATTTCACCCTTAAATATGTTACCTAAAGTTAGTCTAAAAATACATATAATTTATGTTAAACCTTCTGTACTGCTACAATGCAAGTGCACAGACTGTAGCCGTTTTATTAAATATACAGGTATGGGACCTGTTATCCAGAATGCTTGTGACCTGGGGCTTTCTGGATAAGGGTTCTATCTGTAAGTGTTGTCTATATATCTTAAGAATACAAAAAAAATAATTTAAACATTAATAAACCCAATGGATTTTTCAAAATTATTATTACAGAGAAAAGGATATCCAGCGCTGTGAAATATGTTGGCGCTATATCAATACATGTTAATAATAAAAATAATAATAATAATAATATCAGTTTTAAAAATTTAAATTAAAATGGTGTCTTTGTGACATGGCCTTCCTGTAATTCGGAGCTTTCAGGATAATGGGTTTTAGATAACAGATCCAATTCCTGTACTGAGGAAGTCTTTACTTGCATTCACCCTCTCTGCTTCCCCAGTAACCAACAGATTACTGTTTTAATTGGGCAACACTAATTTTTTTACTACTGAACATTTTTTCACTTACTTAATTTAGTAACAAATTCCTCATGTTCTAGTTTCTCTGAATTTGTATTTTGTTTTTTTAGAAACGGATTCCTGCTTCACCATTTACTGCAATGTTTACAGTTTCAAAATAAATTTTCTGCCTGACTTAAAAAGACTATGCGTGGTCAGTTTTGGTTTCCTTCCCTTTCTTAGATTTGAGCGAAAGACATTTTAGGATACTCTGCAATAATATGCATTGTAAAGTCTTCTGAGAAACAAAGTTATTCACATGCCTCGTGTTAGGCCACATTAGAGTTATTAAAATACCCTGTGCATAAAGGAACAGTAACTCCAAAAAATGAAAGATTTAAAGGAATGAGAATAGAATATGTTGTCCTGCACTGGTAAAATCTGTGTATTTGGTATACTAAATACTACTTTAGTATAAACAAGCTGCTATGTAGCCATGGGGGCAGCCATTCAAGCACAGGATACACAGTAAATAACAGATAAGTACTACTATAGTTTATATAAACAAGCTGCTATGTAGCCATGGGGGCAGCCATTCAAGCACAGGATACACAGTAAATAACAGATAAGTACTACTATAGTTTATATAAACAAGCTGCTGGGTAGCCATGGGGGCAGTCTTTCAAGCACAGGATACACAGTAGATAACAGATAAGTACTACTATAGTTTATATAAACAAGCTGCTGGGTAGCCATGGGGGCAGTCATTCAAGCACAGGATACACAGTAGATAACAGATAAGTACTACTATAGTTTATATAAACAAGCTGTTGTGTAGCCATGGGGGCAGCCATTCAAGCTCAGATACACAGTAGATAACAGATAAGTAATACTATAGTTTATATAAACAAGCTGCTGTGTAGCCATGGGGGCAGCCATTCAATCACAGGATGCACAGTAGATAAGATAAGTACTACTATAGTTTATATAAATAAGCTGCAGTGTAGCCATGGAGGCAGCCATTCAACACAGGACAGATTCAAGCACAGATAACATACCGGTAAGTTCTGAAGAATCCCACTGTATAATATAGAACTTATCTGTTATCTGCTGCATATACTGTGCCTTTTCGCCTTTTTCAGCTTTCAATGGCTGCTCCCGTGGCTTTCATTTTTTGGTGCTACTGTTCTAAGTGTTGCCCCAAACTTACAGCCACTTTCATAAAAAAAAAAAGGTGCTGAGCCTATCTCTCTTCTGTGGCAAACTCCTATAATTGACTTGCCTTGCCTTTTATATGATAGTCTGTGAAGGAAGAGTTCTTTCCTTGATTCCTGCCACTGTTTTATCATTTATAATCTTTATACTGTTACGCCAGTCCTTCCTAACATGGTAAAGTCTTAAATATGTATTATGTGACTTGTCCAAACATTTTCCAGTATTGTCATCATATCACTCATCCAATGCCAATAGCTCAAGCACCCCTATGTTTCCATTTACTATTCCTTATCACACCCTTAACCTACCTCCTCTTTGATGACTCTGTATTGGATTCCGTCCATCCCGCTCACCATAACCTGATGAGTGCCGATTGGTTCTCTGTTCACAGTCTCTGTATGTTCCATGTAGCCGCCATTTAAGTAAAATGGCAGCTTCTCTCCCTCAGCCGGCAGTTCCAATGACAACGCCTTGAAAACCTCGCAGCCAAACCTTGTGGCTAAGTTCTCCAGCGTTGACAAGTACTTGTACATGATGTCTTCCTCGGTCAGCTTTCCGGGGCTCACGGTATGGAGGTGGAAGCGCCGGACGAATTTCTTGAAAACATTCTTCATGCGGAACTTGGTAAGGTAATTATTCTGCTGGATTTGGCGACAGAATGACTTTGGGATGCACTCTTTAAAGCTGTAGAGATAAAACACAATGTACACAACTGTGGTCTGCATCAGATTAAAGGGGAAGTTCATGTGAACTCCAAATGCACCCAGTTCAGGTCCCTGCAAAGAATACTGGAAGCAGAAGAAAGTAAAAGTACCCCTGACTTGCTGGTTGCTTCATAAAGCAGACACCGGCCACAATTGTGCCTGTTTTGCTAAATGCAGGGTGACTAACAAATTGGAACCCCAGTGATTTTAACTTTAATTGAAATTATTATTCTGTCTCTTTACGAATAATCTTTTTGCCATTCAAACCACTGACTGGTTGATATAGTATGTGGGGCCTAAACACACAGAAAAAGGTTTGCACTGAAGACTGCAGAGCTGTGTAACAAAGAGTCATATAAATCAATAATTACACAAAAAAAGTGAATACCACTTGCACATTGTCCCAAAATATTAATGAATACGCAACAAGCTGTAACCACCCATTTAAGGAGACAATAAAGGGGTGGTTCTTTTTATTGTTTTTTTTAATTATTTGTCTTCTTTTTCTGACTCTTTCCAGCTTTCAAATGGGGGTCACTGACCCCATCTAAAAACAAATGATCCATTAGGCTTCAAATTTATTGTTGCTACTTTTTATTACTCATCTTTCTATTCAGGCCTCTCCATAGTCTAGTCTCTTATTCAAATACATGGTTGCTAGGGTAATTTGGACCCTGGCAACCAGATTGCTGAAACTGCAAACCGGAGAGCTGCTGAACAAAAAGCTAAAAACCACAAATAATAAAAAATGAAAACCAATTGCAAATTGTCTCAGAATATCACTCTCTATATCATGAGACCACATTGTGATTTATTTTTTGGTAAACTTTACAAGTATACTTAACTTCATAGGACCAGACATACATTTTTGTTTATTTGACATACAAAGCTATTACCTAATTTGCTTTGCCACCTCTTCTAGAGACACTTTCTTCTTTATGGCGATGTGAGACAAGTGAAGCACGGCCATGCCAAGGCTCTCGTTCTTAAATCTGTGGATATCCTGCTCCATCGGGAAGTCCTTCAGAGATACCACATCATTCACAAAGTCAAACTTTCCCTGCAAGAGAGAGGAAAGAGGATGATTCATAAGAATGATACATGCCTACAGAACAATGGTCACCATCACAACTACAGCACGGCCAGAGCTGCTCCTCAGATCTCTAATGACCTGGAGATGTTATTCCATTCATTCCAAATGCTTTAGGAGAACTAAAGAAGTAGCTAGAAATGTTGTACATTATATTTTGTGCCTCTGTACCAGCCCAAGGCAACCACAGCCCTTTAGCAGTAAAGATCTGTGTCTCCAAAGATGCCCCAGTAGCTCCCCATCTTCTTTTCTGCTGATTCACTGCACATGCTCTGTGCTGCTGTCACTTACTGAGCTTAGGGACCCACTCACAATATACAGTACACATAGAATACAAATGTCACAATATAAGGCTGATTAGTAATTAATACAGATAATTACTACATGGCAGCACAGAAACCAGTGCAATTAGCATCAGAATTTAATAATCAGCAAACCTGTAGCATCAGCTTATATTACAAGGGAAGCTCATTTTCTGCTGGATAATTAGTGACGAGCCCTAAGCTTATCTTCTCAACAGCTGCTCAGAGCCCACTGAGCATGTGAGTGTCACAGACACTTTCCAAGATGGTGACCCCCTGTGACAAGTTTGAAGTCCTGGATCATTGCTGCTATTGACAAGCTGAAACTTTAGGCTGGTGCAATAAGTTCACTATATAAAATGTGTGATTTCTAGCTATATTAATTTTTAGGGTTTAGTTCTCCTTTAAGGCTGATGCATTGGCTCTATGAAAGCCAGTAACAACTGCAGCATAGAGTGTTTCCTAAGCATTGGCTTCTATAGATAAAGGGGAAACCAGAAATGTAGGTTTCTCTTATCCTTAGCCTGAAATACAGATGGGTAAAATGTTAAACGATGATTCACCTCCTCATTTACATATTTGGTTTAAAATGTCACATTGCTTTCTGTTCATTTGGAAAGTTCCCTTCACTCCCTATGACAGTAATCACACCCCCAAAGAATGGAGGGAGAAGTTTTAGCAAAAAGAGAAGTGGGGAATACAATGAATGCAGTGGATTCTTATTGTTATATATGTACCTCTAGGCAGGTACAATATGCCCTATCTATAAGGTTTATTATTTTATATTCAAAAACCTTCAAATAAAGATTAAAATGTAATAACTGGGTAATTGAGCTTGTATTCCACAACCCATCAAAGCACCAGCCATTACCTGTTCAAAAAGGTATTCAAAAGAAGCCAAATCCAAGATGGCTCCTGCCTGCTCAATGCGGCTCCTCTCCTCACTGCCGTCTCTGCTCTTTGGAACATTGCGAAAAACAACAGGTTCCTTCTCGTTCATACCGTGCCAGTTCCTAAAATAGTACCTGCAAAGCAAAAGGGATAATAATCATGATACTTGAGCTTGTGCAGGGCAGCGGGAGAAAATAGAAGTTATATAGAGAGGAAAAATGGAACAACAGAAGTTATAGACAGCGATTATACGAAGAAGGAGGAGTCATATGGAGGGGTGACACGGGGAATGGGAGGAGTTACAGGGAGGGTTATCTGAAGCAATAGGAGGAGTTATAGGAACCTTAAATGAAATCCTCTCACCTCATGCGGAAATGGAGAAACAGTTTCATATCCTTTGTGATAGTAAACACATGGTCGGGAGGATACCAGTATTTTCCATGCACATCATACAGAGCAAATAAAGTGTAACACAGCGGTGTGATCCCTGAAACAAAATAAGAACATTCTCAGCCCAACACATCCTCTTGTATATCATAAATACATAGCTGTATATTCACTGTATCACCCTGGAGTGGGAGGGACAGACTCATGTCCCATAGTTCCCTCCTGTCTGTGTCACTGTATCACCCTGCAGTGGGAGGGACAGACTCATGTCCCATAGTTCCCTCCTGTCTGTGTCACTGTATCACCCTGCAGTGGGAGGGACAGACTCGTGTCCCATAGTTCCCTCCTGTCTGTGTCACTGTATCACCCTGCAGTGGGAGGGACAGACTCATGTCCCATAGTTCCCTCCTGTCTGTGTCACTGTATCACCCTGCAGTGGGAGGGACAGACTCATGTCCCATAGTTCCCTCCTGTCTGTGTCACTGTATCACCCTGCAGTGGGAGGGACAGACTCGTGTCCCATAGTTCCCTCCTGTCTGTGTCACTGTATCACCCTGCAGTGGGAGGGACAGACTCGTGTCCCATAGTTCCCTCCTGTCTGTGTCACTGTATCACCCTGCAGTGGGAGGGACAGACTCGTGTCCCATAGTTCCCTCCTGTCTGTGTCACTGTATCACCCTGCAGTGGGAGGGACAGACTCGTGTCCCATAGTTCCCTCCTGTCTGTGTCACTGTATCACCCTGCAGTGGGAGGGACAGACTCGTGTCCCATAGTTCCCTCCTGTCTGTGTCACTGTATCACCCTGCAGTGGGAGGGACAGACTCATGTCCCATAGTTCCCTCCTGTCTGTGTCACTGTATCACCCTGCAGTGGGAGGGACAGACTCGTGTCCCATAGTTCCCTCCTGTCTGTGTCACTGTATCACCCTGCAGTGGGAGGGACAGACTCGTGTCCCATAGTTCCCTCCTGTCTGTGTCACTGTATCACCCTGCAGTGGGAGGGACAGACTCGTGTCCCATAGTTCCCTCCTGTCTGTGTCACTGTATCACCCTGCAGTGGGAGGGACAGACTCGTGTCCCATAGCTCCCTCCTGTCTGTGTCACTGTATCACCCTGCAGTGGGAGGGACAGACTCGTGTCCCATAGCTCCCTCCTGTCTGTGTCACTGTATCACCCTGCAGTGGGAGGGACAGACTCGTGTCCCATAGCTCCCTCCTGTCTGTGTCACTGTATCACCCTGCAGTGGGAGGGACAGACTCGTGTCCCATAGCTCCCTCCTGTCTGTGTCACTGTATCACCCTGCAGTGGGAGGGACAGACTCGTGTCCCATAGCTCCCTCCTGTCTGTGTCACTGTATCACCCTGCAGTGGGAGGGACAGACTCGTGTCCCATAGCTCCCTCCTGTCTGTGTCACTGTATCACCCTGCAGTGGGAGGGACAGACTCGTGTCCCATAGCTCCCTCCTGTCTGTGTCACTGTATCACCCTGCAGTGGGAGGGACAGACTCGTGTCCCATAGTTCCCTCCTGTCTGTGTCACTGTATCACCCTGCAGTGGGAGGGACAGACTCGTGTCCCATAGTTCCCTCCTGTCTGTGTCACTGTATCACCCTGCAGTGGGAGGGACAGACTCGTGTCCCATAGTTCCCTCCTGTCTGTGTCACTGTATCACCCTGCAGTGGGAGGGACAGACTCGTGTCCCATAGTTCCCTCCTGTCTGTGTCACTGTATCACCCTGCAGTGGGAGGGACAGACTCGTGTCCCATAGTTCCCTCCTGTCTGTGTCACTGTATCACCCTGCAGTGGGAGGGACAGACTCGTGTCCCATAGTTCCCTCCTGTCTGTGTCACTGTATCACCCTGCAGTGGGAGGGACAGACTCGTGTCCCATAGTTCCCTCCTGTCTGTGTCACTGTATCACCCTGCAGTGGGAGGGACAGACTCGTGTCCCATAGTTCCCTCCTGTCTGTGTCACTGTATCACCCTGCAGTGGGAGGGACAGACTCGTGTCCCATAGTTCCCTCCTGTCTGTGTCACTGTATCACCCTGCAGTGGGAGGGACAGACTCGTGTCCCATAGTTCCCTCCTGTCTGTGTCACTGTATCACCCTGCAGTGGGAGGGACAGACTCGTGTCCCATAGTTCCCTCCTGTCTGTGTCACTGTATCACCCTGCAGTGGGAGGGACAGACTCGTGTCCCATAGTTCCCTCCTGTCTGTGTCACTGTATCACCCTGCAGTGGGAGGGACAGACTCGTGTCCCATAGTTCCCTCCTGTCTGTGTCACTGTATCACCCTGCAGTGGGAGGGACAGACTCGTGTCCCATAGTTCCCTCCTGTCTGTGTCACTGTATCACCCTGCAGTGGGAGGGACAGACTCATGTCCCATAGTTCCCTCCTGTCTGTGTCACTGTATCACCCTGCAGTGGGAGGGACAGACTCATGTCCCATAGTTCCCTCCTGTCTGTGTCACTGTATCACCCTGCAGTGGGAGGGACAGACTCATGTCCCATAGTTCCCTCCTGTCTGTGTCACTGTATCACCCTGCAGTGGGAGGGACAGACTCATGTCCCATAGTTCCCTCCTGTCTGTGTCACTGTATCACCCTGCAGTGGGAGGGACAGACTCATGTCCCATAGTTCCCTCCTGTCTGTGTCACTGTATCACCCTGCAGTGGGAGGGACAGACTCATGTCCATAGTTCCCTCCTGTCTGTGTCACTGTATCACCCTGCAGTGGGAGGGACAGACTCATGTCCCATAGTTCCCTCCTGTCTGTGTCACTGTATCACCCTGCAGTGGGAGGGACAGACTCATGTCCCATAGTTCCCTCCTGTCTGTGTCACTGTATCACCCTGCAGTGGGAGGGACAGACTCGTGTCCATAGTTCCCTCCTGTCTGTGTCACTGTATCACCCTGCAGTGGGAGGGACAGACTCGTGTCCCATAGCTCCCTCCTGTCTGTGTCACTGTATCACCCTGCAGTGGGAGGGACAGACTCACGTCCCATAGTTCCCTCCTGTCTGTGTCACTGTATCACCCTGCAGTGGGAGGGACAGACTCATGTCCCATAGTTCCCTCCTGTCTGTGTCACTGTATCACCCTGCAGTGGGAGGGACAGACTCATGTCCCATAGTTCCCTCCTGTCTGTGTCACTGTATCACCCTGCAGTGGGAGGGACAGACTCATGTCCCATAGTTCCCTCCTGTCTGTGTCACTGTATCACCCTGCAGTGGGAGGGACAGACTCATGTCCCATAGTTCCCTCCTGTCTGTGTCACTGTATCACCCTGCAGTGGGAGGGACATACCCGAATAAGCCCATGTATCAGTTACTTACCAAGCCTCTCAGATATGTGAATACAGACATCCTCAGCTGTGATCTGTCCCTGGCTATAAGTGACATAGTGCTCCTTGCCGTTGCTCCAGTAGAGAAAGACTCTGAGCCCCGCTGGAGTGAAGCTGCAGCCTTCCATGTCTGACTCACTGTGTTTGACGGCACATTGACAAAGAGCCATGTCTCGCAGGGGGGAGGGACCAGCACTCGGCTTCCTGCTGGGAACAGACATTCAGTATAAGGAACGGGGGGGGATTCTATGTTGTAGGTATCTGCCTTTACCTATAAAGCCAACCATACAGACAAATAATGTGACAAGCAAGAGTGGTGGGGGTATATATCTATCTATCTATCTATCTATATCTATCTATATCTATATCTATATCTATATCTATATCTATATCTATATATATATATATATATATATATTGTATATGACAGTAAATATTGAGACACATCTGGCCTATTCTTATCCAGCATCCTTAATCAGCCATAAGGATCCAGACAAATTAAAGGATTATTCCCTTGTTACCTATGGAGGGCCAAACTGCCCCGACTAACTTGAATGAGGCAATCACAAGCGAAGAGAGAGAGAAGTGCAGCCCCTGAAGCCAATCAGAATTGCCGTAGTTGGTGGACAGTAAATTAAAATAAACCCCACACCCATGCCTTTAAGAGTCGTGGCATTTTGCCATCAGGAGAAAGTTCCCAGGGGTAACAACCTGACCAGCAGGGTCAAAGCAATTTCCATGAAAGTCAATGGAGAGTCAAACTGAAACATGAAATAATAAGACTCGTGTGCAGAATCAGTGTTTCTTAAACTCCTTATCGGTGGACCTAAATAAATTCAAGGCTTAAGATCAGAGACCACCTACACTTTCTGTAGAACAAGAATCTTTCACTGTATTTATGGGCATCACTGTGATACACCCTAACAAGCACAGGGATCCATTTCATCTTATAAAAAGACTGCCATAAAGCAAGGCAGGACTGCTGCTTACAATGGGGATCAGATAGGAATTGTGCAGTCACTGGGAAAGAATGTTCTGTTATACAGATAGCTAGAATCTCAGCTGCCATAAAGCAGGACAGGACTGCTGCTTACAATGGGGATCAGATAAGATCTGTGTAGTCACTGGGACAGAATGCTCTGTTATACAGATAGCTAGAATCTCAGCTGCCATAAAGCAGGACAGGACTGCTGCTTACAATGGGGATCAGAAAGGAATTGTGCAGTCACTGGGACAGAATGTTCTGTTATACAGATAGCTAGAATCTCAGCCATAAAGAAGGACAGGACTGCTGCTTACAATGGGGATCAGATATGATCTGTGCAGCCACTGGGATAGAATGCTCTGTTATACAGATAGCTAGAATCTCAGCTGCCATAAAGCAGGACTGCTGCTTACAATGGGGATCAGATAGGATCTGTGCAGCCACTGGGACAGAATGCTCGGTTATACAGATAGCTAGAATCTCAGCTGCCATAAAGCAGGACAGGACTGCTGCTTACAATGGGGATCAGATATGATCTGTGCAGCCACTGGGATAGGATGCTATATAAAGGTAGAATGCTGTTTAAAAGATCTCTCCATAAAGCAGGGCAGGATTGCCATGAAAAAAAAGGGAAGAAGACAACCTCCTGAATTTATTTTTACAAATCACATATCAATGAGTTTTCACCCCAAAACAACTGTACTGTACTACCCATTGCATATTTTCAGTACAAGTGGTATTACGGGACATATTTATCAAAGGGTGAAAAGTCTTCTCTACAAAATTTTCATGAAGAAAAGAAATCAACTACAATACCAATGTTATACTAAAATTGGGCATCTACCCGAGCCACAAAAAGACCCTTACATGCCTGAGAAGCCAGCCATTTCTGTTACACATCTGTATAAAATACTCCCAGTGCACATGAACTGCCCAGTCACATTTTTGATAAATACAGCCTTACATCTCGCACGTACTCTCATGTACGACAAAAGATTAATTCAAAGGGCATTGCATAATTTGCATTTGCATAATTAAAGAACAGGTCATTCTAAGCATCAATAATTGCACCTTTTTCATTGGTCTTAAAGTGAAAATGCAATTGCGAATGAAAGTGCCATTTGTTGGGTTGTTTATACGTACTACACTGCCGGTTCTGACTTCTGAAACAATGTAGCAGAACCCAGCCATGCACTGAAACGTTGTAACGAATGTATATAAACAGCTTAAAATCATGACTTCCTCCATTATACAAAATTGTATTTTTGGGTTTGCATTCCTGTTATGCACCTGTCTGTTCTTAAAGGGATGGTTCACCTTTAAGTTAACTATTAGTATGTTATAGAATGGACAATTGTAAGCAACTTTCAATTGGTCATCATTTTTTTTTTAATATAGTTTTTGATAGGGATGCACGGAATCCACTATTTTGGATTTGGCCGAACCCCAAATTCAGCCAAATATCAAACGGAATCCTAATTTGCATATGCAAATTAGGGGTGGGAAGGGGAAAACATTTTTTACTTCCTTGTTTTCTGACAAAAAGTCACACGAATCATATGCAAATTATGATTCGGGTCGGCCAGTCAGAAGGATTCGGCCGAATCCGAATCCTGCTGAAAGAGGCCGAATCCTGGGTGAATCCAGAACCAAATCCTGGATTGGGTGCATCCCTAGTTTTTGAATTTTTTGCCTTCTTCTCCTGACTCTTCCCAACTTTCCAATCTAAAAAACAAATGCTCTGTAACGCGACAAATGTATTGTTAATGCTATTTTTTAATAGTGCTCAGGCCTCTCCTATTCATATTCCAGTATCTTTTACGCAAATCGATGTATGGTTGCTAGGTTAATTTGATCCCTAGCAACCTGAACCAGCTGAAATTGAAAACTGGAGAGCTGCTGAATAAAAAGCTAAATAACTGAAAAACCACAAATAACAAAACATGGAAACCAATTGCAAATTGTCTACATCATACTAAAAGTTAATTTAAAGGTGAACAACCCCTTTAAAGCAAAGATAACATTTAGGGGCATATTTATCAAGGGTTGAATTTTGAATTGAGAAAACGTTAAAATTCGAATTCAAAAAGACTAACTGAAATAAATTTGAAATTTTTTTGGTCAAATAGGTCAGTTTTTGATCGAATAGGTACGTATTCGGCCGAATTCGAAACGTACGAATAGAAGGAATAGCGCATTCGATTCTAAGTTTTTCCAATCCACCAATGGACGCCAAATAGGTTCTAGGAGGTCCCCCATAGGCTAAAACAGCAATTCAGCAGGTTTTAGATGGCGAATGGTAGAAGTCAAATTTTTAAAGAGACAGTACATGATAAATTTCGATATTCTAATGTTTTAATTTTTTTCAAATTCAAATCGAATTTGGACTATTCCCTAGTCGAAATATACAAAAAAATAGCATGAATCCGATTTTTTTTTTCATTCGAAGATTCACCTCGACCTTTGATAAATCTGCTAAACCCTTACTGACGGAGACATTGCTAATGCGACACACTATTCATTACACACTCGCTCTGGCTAACCACTTCCCTTAGACACACAGTGCAGATCTCCCTGCACACGTAGTGACCTTCTTATGAGACGCTGGTTCAGTTCATGTAGGGCAGCAGCATAGAATCAGAAAAACGACTTCTTCAGACCTGCTACAATGGCTTTATTGATGTATTGTGTTCAGCTCAGGTTATTTCTCTGGAAACAAATCATAATGGAACTTCCTCTGTTTCTGTTTCACCAATGAAATATCCCTACGCACATTCTACAAAACCACTACATGACAATGTAAAGGGGAAGTTCACTTTTGAATTAACGTTTGGTACTTTTTTTAACTTCTTTATTTATTTTGTATGCTATTTTTTCAGTATCGGCATTTCTATCTGCTACTTCTGGTTGTAGGGGTCACTGACCCTGGTACCAAAAAAAAAAAAAAAAAAAAAAAAAAAAGAGACCGGTTATCCAGAATGCTGGGGAACTGGGGTTTTCCGAATAATGGGTCTTTCAGTCATTTGGATTGTCATAACCTTTAGTATGTTCTAGAATTGCCAATTTAATAAATTTTTTTTCAATTGATTGATACTTCATTATGTATTTTTATTAGGGATGCACTGAATTCACTTTTTTGGATTCGGCCGAATCCTTCACAAAAGATTTGGCCAAATACCGAACCCTAATTTTCATATGCAAATTACGGGTGGGAAGGGGAAAATATTTTTTACTTCCTTGTTTTCTGACAAAAAGTCACGCAATTTTCCTCCCCACCCCTAATTTGCATATGCAAATTAGGATTCAGTTCGGCCAGGCAGAAGGATTCAGCCGAATCCTGCTGAAAAAGACCGAATCCTGGCCAAATCCCGAACTGAATCCTGGATTCGGTGCATAACTAATTTTTATAGTTTTTCTTCAGACTCTTTCATTTGTTTTTTAGATGGGGTCAGTGACCCTCCTTTGAAAGATGGAAAGTGTCAGAAGAAAAAGGAAAATAATTAAAAAAAAACCCTGACCCCATCTAAAAAAATAAATGCTCTGTAAGGCAACAAATGTATTGTTATTTCTACTTTTTAATACTCGTCTTTCTGCTCAGACCTCTCCTATTCATATTCCAGTCTCTTATTCAAATCGATGTATGGTTGCTAGGATAATTTGATCCCTAGCAACCTGAATCAGCTGAAATTGAAAACTGGAGAGCTGCTGCATAAAAAGTTACATAACTGAAAAACTACAAATAATAAAAAATGAAAACTACTTGCAAAGTGTCTCTAAATTGTATCACTCTCTACATCATACAAAAAAAATTAACTCAAAAGTGATCAACCCCTCTAAGTCTACTAAAAAAAATCATTTAAAACCTTAATTAGACCCAATTAAAAAAAAAAAAGAAATTTGCCTCCAATAAGGATTAATGATATCTAAGTCAGGATCAAGTACAAGCTACTATTACAATTTACAGATTTACAAAGCTAGCGAATGTTAAAGGGGTTGTTCACCTTTAAATTAACTGTTAGTATGATGTAGAGAGGGATATTCTGAGACAATTTGCAATTGGTTTGTTTTTTTATTATTTGTAGTTTTTAAGTTATTTAGCTTTTTATTCACCAGCTCTTCAGTTTGCAATTTCAGCAATCTGGTTGCTAGGGTCCATATTACCCTAGCAACCATTCATGGATTTGAAAAAGAGACTGGAATATGAATAGGAGAGGCCTGAATAGTAAGTTGAGTAATAAAAAGTAGCAATAACAATACATTTGTAGCCTTACAGAGCATTTGTTTTTAAATGGGGTCTGTGACCCCCATTTGATATCAAAAGGTTCAAAAACTATAAAAAAAGAAATGAAGACCAATTGAAAAGTTTCTTAGAATTGGCAATTTTATAACATACTAAATGTTAACTTTGAACCACCCCTTTAAAAATAGTGATGCTTTCAGATTTACCAAGACCAATTCATTCAAGCATCTTAAAGGTTGTTGTTCACCTTTAAACTAACTTTTCAGGATAACGTAGAGAGCATTATTCTGAGACAATTTGCAACTGGTTTTCATTTTTTTTATTATTTGTGGTTTCTGAGTTATTTCGCTTTTTATTCAACAGCTCTCCAGTTTATTTCAGCAATGGTTGCTACGGTCCAAATGACCCTAGCAACCATGCATCGATTTGAATAAGTGACTGGAATATGAATAGGAGAGGCCTGAATAGAAAGACGAGTAATAAAAAATAACAATACATTTTTAGCCTTACACTGCATTTTTTTTAGATGGGGTCAGTGACCCCCATATGAAAGCTGGAAAATGTCAGAAAATCTATACAAAATAATAAAGGCCAATTGAAAAGTTGCTTTGAATTAGTCTTTCTATAACATACTAGAAGTTCACTTAAAGATCTTGTCCAAACAAACCATCAATTCCCACATGAATTTGTATTAAGGATTTGATAAATGTACTTGTTCATGAAACAGTTATATATCGGTTATATAGTCAGTTCCAGTGAATGAAACACAGAGTTATGTGGTTACGGTATTCAGGGGTGCAGTTTCAGAAGGTGATGCCGCTGGCATGTTCTAAGAAATGATATTTATGAATAAAACTTTAAGGAAATAAAGATAAGATAGATTCCAGTTCAGAGAATGAGATGTGTCAGAGGCGGAGGAGCTGTGATCGAAGGTATGATTAAATGCAGAGCGTGATAATTAGCGGGTATGGTATAAATACACAGGGGAAGAGGCTTCATTTAAAGGAGAACTTAACCCTAAATATGAATATGGATAAAAATGCCATATTTTATATAGTGAACTTAATGCACGAGGCTAAAGTTTCAGCTTGTCAATAGCAGCAATGATCCAGGACTTCAAACTTGTCACTTGTTAGCAGTAAAGATCTGTGTCTCCAAAGATGCCCAAGTAGCTCCCCATCTTCTTTTCAAGTAATTCAATTGTTTGTCGGGTGGTCCCTCACTCCAAAGACATCAAGGCTCTATCAAACAGAGTCAGTGGCACCGTCCAAGCCGCACAATATCCAAGGTATAAGCAAAGTTCACTCTGGAGAGCCAAATTAGATTCAGTGTACTTTATTCAAACACAATAAGTGTTTGAATAAAGTACACTGAATCTAATTTGGCTCTCCAGAGTGAACTTTGCTTATACCCCATCTTCTTTTCTGCTGATTCGGCCGAACCCACGAATCCTTCGCAAAAGATTCGGCCGAATACTGAACCGAACCCTAATTTGCATATGCAAATTAAGGGTGGGAAGGGGAAACCATTTTTTACTTCCTTGTTTTCTGACAAAAACTCACACAATTTCCCTCCCTGACCCTAATTTGCATATGCAAATAAGGATTCGGATTCGGTTCGGCTGGGCAGAAGGATTCAGCCGAATCCCGAACCGAATCCTGGATTCGGTGCAGCTCTAAATACTATAGATACTTTAGTTTGTGCTACTGCCACAATAGGAATATCTATGGTACCACCTCACAAAAATAAATATTAAATACAAAAAAATATATAATGAAAAAAGTAATAAATAAGAAAACACTCACAGTTCACCTCAGTCCCAAGGTGCAAAAAACCAAGAACACTGTATCCCAAAAATGTGAGGGTTTCCAAAAATAAAGAAACAGATATAAAAAGTACAAAATTTTATTAGGACATGTCCTAATAAAATTTTTTACTTTTTATATCTGTTTCTTTATTTTTGGAAACCCTCACATTTTTGGGATACAGTGTTCTCTAAATACTATGCCTCGAAAAATAACCAGTCTTTAAATAAATACCATAGCAAATGGTCACCGTGGAATAATAGTACCTAATCAGATGTTGTTGTTTTTTTATTTCCTTAAATCCAGAGAAGCTATTAGACCTAATGTTTGCTTTTATTATGACTTATAATACTTATTTCTTAACTTCCTTTTTTGGTCGGTACCTAGCACTAGAACATTGTTTTTGTTTTGTTGGTTTTTCTTTTCTTTCTTTCTGGTAATCTACCGGTACTTATTAGATTAAAATACATGCTTTATCCTATCGTATTGCTATGAAAGGAAAATGTAGACGTCAGAAATGATATACCTCAACAATTTAAGTGCTATCTTTCTACTATGTTGGTTTTTTTTTTTCTGTTTTTAATCGTTTAAAAAACTAAATAAAGAAAAAAAATAATAATAATAAGAGGATGACACTGGGCAGAATACAGGGTAACAATGGCTACAGAAACATTAAAGTGGACCCGTCACCCAGACACAAAAATCTGTATAATAAAAGTCATTTTCAAATTAAACATGAAATCCAATTTCTATTTTTTCTTAAAGCATTCATAGCTGTTGTAAACTCATTAAAAAATCTCAGCTGTCAATCAAATATTGTTTGCCCCGCCTCTATGCCTAGGCAAAGAGGCGGGGCAGACAATTGCTTTCACTTTCCATTCAGCACTTCCTAGATGTCACTGCTTTCCCCACATTCCCCCGTTCTCTTTACCATTTAATTGTGTAGCCAGTACATGGGAATGGACTTCAGGTCCCCCATTCTGGTGCACAAACAAGATTCTGAGATGATACAAAACTTGTCTTAATAACAGTGTCCACAAAATGGCTCCTGCCTGCTTGCTATAATTATGAGTTTCCACTCTGAAGGAAACAAGATTCAAATAATTTATATAGTATAATTAAAGTTCATTTTGCTTGACTAATGTGATAAAATAGGATTTTGAATAATTTTTTATTGGTGACGGGTCCACTTTAAAAGGTATATGGTATATAAGGTATATGCACCCCACATACATTAGGAGCCAAGGTAAATGCCTGTTTCTAGGTAGTTCAGTCCCAGTTCCTTGACAATCCAAAGCCCAACAACATACTAACAGGGAAGCTGCTAGTCACCACTATCAGACATGATGGACTCCTCCAATTCAGCAAGGGGGTGTTGTAAGGAATATACCATAATAAAGATGTCACTAGGAAGACTGGGGAAGATAAATAAGAAAAGGCGTTGCTAATTAGGAGTAGGGCGGGTGTAATTAGGGGGACAGGCCCATTATAGCAGGTTCCCAAACTCACCTTGCCCAATCACATGACCCACAATGCTCCTTCCCTGGGTACCCGAGAGTCTTCTGTTTGTCAGGCCGAGAAGACTAAACGTGACGCCACTAGGGCGGGACAGGTTTATTAACCACGCGAACTTCCGGCCATCGCAGGTTACTTATTGGTCAGCGCGGTCATTTGCCAACACGGCTATTGGCTGCAGGCAGAAGGAATTGCCCAGTAGAAACATCACGTGACTAAAAGCAGGAAGTGTTTTTTTTTTTACCTACGTTGTTTTTTTTAGCGTGTAGACTAAAAAGTCAGGCAGCTAGAGGCGTGTTGTTTGCGTGTGTGGAAATCCCGTGAGAACTATATCACTCTAGTCCTGAACTGATTTGCAGAACAGAAACACAGCACGTTACACAAGATATGTTTCCTAAATCTGTTGTGGCTTATATAACTGATATACCGTGATGGAAACTGCTCCTGAAATATGTGCCAGAGCCTTGTAGTCTTCTTTGTCAACACTGGGACAACTTATGACTTGAATTTGTTTACTTTTAGTAGGATAGTGATATTCTGAGACAATTTGCAACTGGTTTGTATTATTTGTGTTTTTGAGTTATTTAGCTTTTTGTTCAGCTGCACTCCAGTTTGCAATTTCAGCTGTCTGGTTGCTAGGGTCCAAATGACCCTAGCAACCATGCATTAATATGAATAAGAGACTGGAATATGAATAGGAGAGGCCTGAATAGAAAGGCGAGTAATAAAAAGTGTCAATATTTGTAAATCTGTAGCCTTAGGGCAGAGACAGACGAGAAGATTCGGGGGGATTAGTTGCCCGGCGTCAAATTGCCTCTTCTTCGGGGCGACTAATCTCCCTGAACTGCCTCCCCGCTGGCTAGAATCTAAATCACCGGCGGGATGGCACTCGGGCGACTTCGGAAAACAAAGCGATCCGAGTGCCGTCCTGCCGGCGATTTAGATTATAGCCGGCGGGGAGGCAGTTCGAGGAAATTAGTCATCGAAGTAGAGGCGATTTGTCGTCGGGCGACTAAATCTCCCCGAATCTTCTCGTCTGTCTTTGCCCTTACAGAGCATTTATTTTTTAGATGGGGTCAGTGACCCCCATTTGAAAGCTGGAAAGAGTCAGTTCGGTATTCTGCCTTTCTCAGCAGGATTCAGCTGAATCCTTGTGCAAGGTTGAATCCGAATCCTTAAAATCACATGACTTTTCATCACACAGACAAGGAAGTAAAATATTTTTTAACCGTGCAGCGTATGTATATGCAAATTAGGGTTTTATAATGGATTTGGTTCAGTATTCGCCAGAATCTTTCACAAAGGATTTGGGGTTCGGCCAAATCCCAAAATAGTGGATTCAAATGCATCCCTATCGATAAGATACTAAAAGTTAACTTAAAGGTGAACCACCCCTTTAACCCATGGCCACGTGTTTGCTTTAATTCCACCTTTGCCTGGCTAAAAATGCTTTTCAGTGATTAGTTGCTGTGGGTTACTGCCCAGGTGCAGATTTACCCTGTGTTGATAAATTACCCTCCAGTGTTACCCCCTTACTACAACAATGTATTTAATTGAGTTGATCAAATAATCAGCGTATTTAATCAACTCACGAGGATTCTCCAGTACTCACCCTGTTTTGACCCCAGCTCCCCCTGTAATTTGCCCCTGAATTCCAGTGAACCCCCTCTGCCACATTGCCTCAGAAAACAGACACCTTTGGGCAGAGTTGAGCCCATGATCAGGGTATAATTCGGCAAGTCCAAAACAAACACGATGTATAAAAGCGCAGGGCTCTGGAACTCTGAATTTCCACTTACAGTGATACTGACACTAAAAATTCATATTATTATAGTACATTACGGGGCACATTTACTAAGCTCGAGTGAAGGATTCGAAGTGGTACTTTGACCATCGAATAGGCTACTACGACTTTGACTTCGATTCAAACGATTCGAAATAAAAATTGTTCGACTATTCGACCGTTTGATAGTCGAAGTACTGTCTCTTTAAAAAAAACTTTGACTACCTACTTCGGCACTTTAAACCTACCGAACTACAATGTTAGCCTATGGGGACCTTCCCCATAAGTTTTCTAAGCTTTTTTTGATCGAAGTATTTTCGGTAAATCCTTTGACTTCGATATTCGAAGTCGAAGGATTTTACTTCGAGGGTCGAATATTGAGAGTTAATTAACCCTCGATATTCGACCCTTAGTAAATGTGCCCCTACAAGTTGCCTATAGGTCATGTTAATCATTTTTTACTAATAGGGCTGGTTTTGTAAATAACTATTACTTGAAGTTCCTAAATCTGATTGTTTTACCTACGTGAATGTCCCTTTTCCAGCTGTCAGTTAGAGTTTCTAATGCTAAAGGACTAGTGGGACATAACGATAACAAAGGGCAGAGGTCAGTTGCCGCTCTTGAGATATCTAAAGCGTTTGACACGGTAGAATGGTCATATATCTGGGCTGTTCTTAAACAATTTAACTTTGGTGATACATTCACAAACTGGATCAAGCTGCCATATATTGCACCTAAGGCGTCCCTAATAGTGAACGGAGCCCAGTCCGCCCCCTTCTTTTTGAAACTTGGCACACGCCAAGGATGTCCCCTTTCCCCGCTCCTCTTTGCCTTGGCTATGGAGCCTTTTGCACAAGTTATTAGATCAAGTCCCTTGATTCAAGGGTGGCGAATTGGGCAACGTGAAGAACGCATACAGCTCTATGCTGATGACACTCTAATATACTTGGATGACTGGGCTCTCTCTCGACAAGTCATGTTCACCCTGACTTCCAACTTTGCCCGAGTCTCAGGTCTGGTTACAAGCTCAGCTAAGTCTGTGATTTTTCCAGTGGACCCGCTCCCCTCTCAGGGTTGTCCCGCTGCTTTCCTTTTCCTGTAGTTCCTCAATTCACATATCTTGGGGTGATAATTAAATTGCCATTGACTGACTTCTATGTAAACAATGTATTTCCCTTGTGCGATGTAATTCTGGCTAAAATCAAAGCATGGGAATCCCTGCTGCTGGGCCCCATGGGTCGCATTCAACTGTTGAAGATGATTCTCCTTCCCAAATTGCTATACATACTCCTCCAGGCTCCCCTGATGATTCCTCAGAGCTTTTTCAATAGAAGGGAATCCCTTATTAGGCAGCTGATCTGGGCCTCCTCCAGACCGAGAGTTAGCCTTTCAAACCTAACTAGGAGTAAGGACAAAGGGGGTGTTGCTCTTCCAAATATCTATTTGTATTATCTAGCGGCTCAACTGAGCCATTTGGCCACCTGGGTGGAGGCTGCACATCACCAAACTCTGTTTACATTGCAACAGCAATTACTGGGTACCTCCCTCACCCCCCTACAATGGCTACTGGTTAAGAAACCCCCTAAACTGCCATACCATAACTTTGTTCTTCAACATACCCGCATCCCGGATTTTTCAATTTACTGGCTACCCTCCTCAGACCCCACTCTGGAACAATCACTGGTTTCCGGGCATAGTACAATTGGGAAGGAATCTGGTTTGGGAACATTGTAATATTCTCACGATTGGGGACATTTGGGAAATGGCTAGCTTTCCCTGTCTCAAGCGTGAATTCTCTGTGCCCTATAGTCAATGGCTCCAATACTTGCAGATACGTAAATCCCTGTCTATACAACGCAACAACTCTGCTATTCGTCTGTCACAGCACTCAATGTTAGATGACATAATGCTCGGCTCCTCCAAGGGCTTAATTACCAAGTTATATTCTGCACTGCATGACAAGTTTTTTAATAAACCTCTGGACAAGCTGAGGGACAAATGGGATGAGGAGCTTGGGTCCTTAGATGATGATGACTGGGATGAACTGCTAGAATCCCCCTCTAGCATAGGTTGTTACAATTATTTTTTGTACACATGGCTTACTATACACCTGCCAAGCTACACAGAATTTTCCCCGGGGTCCTCATCTGAATGTCCCCGATGTCATGCTGGTAATGCTTCCCTGCTGCACTTGGTATGGGAGTGGCCCGCATTAACATTGTATTGGTCCGAAATTCTTGACAAATTAGATTCTGTCCTGGAGGGTGATATCAGGCCCGGACTGGCAATCTGTGGGTTCTGGCAAATGCCAGAGGGGCTGCTATAAGTTGCCATAGACAGTCACTATATTTTGGGCTGGTGGGAGGCTGTTTGGGCTGCTGTGTGGCCTGTTTGGGCCTCTGTGTACCTCAAATGCCAGGGCCTATTTTGAATCTCAGTCCAGGCCTGCACGCCTCAAGCTTGTCTGTTATTTGTTGGTTTAAAAGAGAAATATACACATTGTCAACGTATTCTAGTCAGTGAATGCTTATTTGTTGGGAGGAAATTGGTAACCAGGAAATGGAAAGATCAATTACCCCCCACCTTACTTACCTTGCTTACCAATTGCTGTGACTTCTATGTGCTGATTTTTCAATAAACTTGCCTGAGTTAAAAAAAAAAAGGACTAGTGGAACTGTTGTGGAATTCCAGGAACGGGACATGACGAGGTTAAAAGATAAACAAAGTTTATTTGACATGAGATGTGTGGATTCTGAACTCACCAAGAATGAGACTCCCAGATAAAGGAATCACAGGGTTTTTATAGACTTTTTATTTTCACGGCACAAAAAGACAAGCTTTTGTAAGAAATTGCTCCCAGAATGTTACATTGTAGTTCTGAATTCAAGGATTTAGGGGGTTATTTATTAAGGTTCAAGTTGTGTTTTCCATAAACATTTGAGTTTTAGAGTTGATTTTTTTGGTCAAAACTCAAATTTTCTGGTTTAAAAAAAAAAAATTATGTTTTTCGAGATTTATATTACCCCGACCCTGGAAATAGCTTGAATCTGAAAATACACAAGCTAAAACCTGTCGAGGTCATGAAGGAGTCAATGGCAGAGGTCCCTTGAACCATTTAAAGATGTTAATAGCCTTCATGATGTTCACGTTTTTTTTAAGAGGGTTTTGCCCGAAAACTCAATCAATTTGAGTGATTTGAGTTTTTTCCTCGCGAAAATTAGATCAATTTGAGTTTTCTGGTTCTGCAATTCGAACTCGCTGAATCGAGTTTCAGAAACCATTTCATTTGAGGTAAAAAAAAATAATTAAACATTTGATAACCCTCCTTAAAGTCTTGAAACAGCACTAACAACTTAATGGGGTACAGTGCTGCAGAGGGTAAGGGGGGCCTGGCCACGCCACACTTACTTGATTAGCCGGCCCCCCATCTTTCTGAGAGCTGCTGACTTTGGGAAGGCATGGACGTTTAAGGGGCCCTGGCCACCAATTTTTTTTCTCATGTGGGGTCCTAGCCACCAATATTTTTTAATGGGGGGGGGCCTGGCCACAAATGTTTTTTTTAGGGGGGGCCCTGACCACCAATATCTTTATTTTTTATTAACATGTGGGAACCCTAGCCACCAATATTTTTTTTGTTTTTTTACTGTGGTAGGGGGCGGACCTGTGGGGTGGGGGGCGGACCTGTAAGTGGGGCTTGCGGTGGGTGCAGCCCAGGGGGCCCAGGAAATTTTGTCGTATGGAGCCCTGCGATTTCTGATGGCGGTCCTGCCTATACCATACCTCACATTTTTGACCATGACCTTTTTGTGACAACACCCATAAATACCACATCCATTCTACAGAATTTGACATTATGGAAAGCTTGAACACATTTCTGGGGGTTTTATGTTGGTCAGGTTTTATGTTGTTACAGTATACAGTGAATTGCCCTTAAAGCTGCTAATCTCAGTTCTCCAAAGACGGAGTTACAAAGACTAGTTACAATTGTATTTTTGCTTATCTTAAATTGTTACAAATATATCTAAGTGCAGGTGCCGCGTATTCAGGGCTCTCTGCCAAAAGCTTCTTGTTTAATTACATTTCAGAAACATTGTATCTTTTTCTGGCTATTCACTGCAGGAGATCAAAGAGAAACTCAGGGCATTTCAGTAACAATCCAGGACTGCAGGCTGAGCTGTCAAAACAGGACTGTCCTGCAAAAAACAGGACAGTTGGGAGGTCGCTATACAGATTCACTACACCAATATGGCAACCCCTTATAGAGGAACATGGGATTTCAGATAGGTATTGTTAAAACAGCTGGAAAATACTTTTATGGAAAATTATTAATAACATGCAAAGACGATGTTATGAACGATGTAAAAAGAAAGATTTAATTTCTGGTGTCAGTATCTGTTTAAGGCAATGGCACATTTGGATTGGGAGATACAAGGCACTTTGCTTACCATGTTTATTTTAGCAGCCCAAAGGCAAATACCAAAGCTGTTGAAATTGCTTTTTGTTGTAAAGTGCCTGCAATCACCCTATGTGCCAGAATTCCTACTGTGTCCCATACCAATAAATACAGGCTGTGAATCACTGGGCCCTATACTACTACTAAGTTAGCAAGACTTAACCCAGGGGTCCCAATTATTAACCCACTGGTAACCAATAAGCAAGCAAGCCTCGCTCCATTATTATATACCCTCTTTTTGATTATTAGCTCTTCGGGCAGGGTCCTCTTTACCTTTTGTATTGCCTAATGGTTATTTTCTGTATGTAGTCTGTATGTTCAATGTATATACCCCTTTATTGTACACGGCTGCAGAAGATGTTGGTCCTATATAAATTCATGATGATAGTTATAATAATAATGATAGTGGTGTTGATGACCAATGTGTGCTATAGTCGTGAAGAGCCCCCTAATGGACACTTATACTTGTATCATCCTTTAGGCGGAATTTCAAGGGCCACACACAAGTCTAAACCATCCCAAATTTACTTTAAACCTCCCCCTGCTCTTTGTTTACGGCCACCCTTTCTGTCCACACATACATCCAAACTGTCCCGTTTTTCACAGGACAGTCCCGATTCTGACAGCTCAGCCCACAGTCCCGGGTTTGTTACTAAAATGTCCCGACTTTCTCTTTGATCTCCTGTACTGAACAGCCAAAAAAAATACAATGTTTCTAACTTAATTGGCTTTTGGCAGAGAGCTCAGAATAGATCCTTATGTAACATTTTAAGATAAGAAAGTATCTTGGGAGAACTTAGACTCAAAACTTAAAGGAGAACTAAATCCTTAAAATGAATATAGAAATGCCATATTTTATATACTGAATTTATTGCCTAAAGTTTCAGCTTGTCAATAGCAGCAATGATCCAGGACTTCAAACTTGTCACAGGGGGTCACCATCTTGGAAAGTGTCTGTGACACTCACATGCTCAGTGGGCTCTGATTGGCTGTTGAGAAGCTAAGCTTAGGGCTCGTCACTAATTATCCAGCAGAAAATGAGCTTCCCCTGTAATATAAGCTGATGCTACAGGTTTGCTGATTATTCAATTCTGATGCTAATTGCACTGGTTTCTGTGCTGCCATGTAGTAATTATCTGTATTAATTACTAATCAGCCTTATATTGTGACATTTCTATTTTATGTGTACTGTATATTGTGAGTGGGTCCCTAAGCTCAGTAAGTGACAGCAGCACAGAGCATGTGCAGTGAATCAGCAGAAGATGGGGAGCTACTGGGGCATCTTTGGAGACACAGAAACCACAAAGGGCTGTGGTTGCCTTGGGCTGGTACAGAAGCACAAAACATAATATACAACATTTCTAGCTACTTCTTTAGTTAAGCTTTACTTCTCCTTTAAGATCCGCTCTTTTGACAACCTCACCAAAAGAGCGGATTGAATAGTGTAGGGCCACCATTAGTCCTGTTAGTGCAGTTAGTTTCATTGCCACTGAGTACTTCTCTGGTGTGACATGAGCCAGAAGGAAAGCATTGATATTAACATGGAAACAGTCTATACTGATTTGCCGCCCTGAAATGAATGCAATTTTATCCACTCCAGTCATTTCCTATACAATTTCTCTGCTGTTTATCTGCCTGGTGTGATTCAGCTACCGGTGTGTGTATAATAGGATTCCAGCTGTAATCTTTCTTTATTATTTGTCATCTCCCTCTCTGTAATAGTCTCATTCCTTTACCATAATTAGATTTCCATTCTGATCCATTTAATAACGTTAAGCAGAACTAAAGGAAAATCAATTTACTGGTGTAAAAAATGAAATGAAATTAATTTCGTTTTTTTTTTAATAAGAAATATCCGTGATTTGAAATAGGAGTTCACTTCATTACGTTACAGAAAGATAAATATTACTGAAGTGTAGATGGAGTACAGTGATGTTTGAAGACAAGTGCAAAGCTGTTACCAGCCAACGCTTAGGGACAGATTTATCAAGGGTCGAACTGAAAATTCTAATTATAAATTCAAATATATCGATTTTTTTATATTTTAAAAAAATTCACATTCGATTTTCGAAATGTGTCATACTCTGGCCCTTTAAGAACTTGAATTTGACTATTTCACCACCTAAAACCTGTTGAATTGCTGTTTAAGTCAATGGGAGACGTCCAGTGATTAATTTGGAGTGGTTTGCTGCCTTCCTGACATTCGAGTTTTTTAAATTTGAATCAAATTTGTTTCGAGTTTTCAGGTTGATTATATTCATCTGAGTTTAAAAAACGTGAATGTATTTATAAATTTCAATTGGTCGAAATTAGAAATTATGGGAGTCTAGGGGAGTTTTTAAAAACTCACATGAATTCAAAATTCGACCTTTGATAAATGTGCCTCCCAGTGTATGGGGTGCAAGGAAACCTCACAATGGTCACTAATGTTCCATCAGGGGTGTAACTACAGAGTAGGCAGACCCTGCGGCTGCAGGGGGTCCAGGAGGAATAGGAGCCCCATGAGGCTATATATATTATATTCAGATACAATTTTAATAAATATTGATAAAACAAGTCAACCTTTAGACATTTTGGGGGCCTGAAAAATAAAATTTGCTATGGGGCCCAGAAATATCTAGTTACGCCACTGTGTTCCATATTTCATAAAGTGATGATTGGTTTACAGTTTTTAAATGGGTTTTTGAGTTATTAACTTTTTATTCAGCAGCTCTTCAGTTTGCAATTTCAGCAATCTGGTTGCTTGAGTCCAAATGACCCTAGCAACCATGCATTGATTTGAATAAGAGACTGGAATATGAATAGGAGAGGCCTGAATAAAAAGACGAGTAATAAAAAGTAGCAATAAACAATACATTTGTAACTTTACAGAGCATTTGATTTTTAGATGGGGTCAGTGACCCCCCATTTGAAAGCTGGAAAGAGTCAGAAGAAGAAGGCAAATAATTCAAAAACTCTAAAAAAGAAAAAATGAAGGCCAATGGGAACGTTGCTAAGAATTAATCATACTAAACCTTACTTAAAAGTAAACTACCCCTTTAATAAATCACCGCTCCCCAAAACTTGGACTGTTCCAACCTCAGTTGTGCCCTCTCCTTATCCTGTTTTACGAGGTCACTTACTGGGTCTCTGTTATTTTCTAAGGATCCTGGATCTTAAAGGACCAGTAACATGAAAACATTTTTTTCAAAAATTCGTTTGTACTTAACGGAAAAAAACACCAAGACACTTAACTTGAAATTCGCAAAGTCTTTATTAAGAAATAACTTACCGATTATCCGCTTGCGCTCCTCTTCAGAAACGGCATCAGAGCGACGATCCAACATGCGGTGCTCGATTTCTCCTCCCCGGCTATCTCCTATAGAGGGCAGGGAGGGCAAATCGAGCGCCGCACGATGGATCGTCGCCCTGTCGCCGTTTCTGAGGAGGAGCACAAGTGGATAATCTTTAAGTTATTTCTTGATAAAGACTTTGCGAATTTAAAGTTAAATGTCTTGGTGGGTTTTTTTTCGTTAAGTACAAACAAATTTTTTTTATGTTACTGGTCTTTTAAAAGGGTGGTTCACCTTTAAGTAAAGGTTTAGCATGTAATAAAAGCAACTTTTCAATTGGTCCTCATTATTTATTTTTTATAGTTTTGTAATTATTTTGACCCCCATCAATAACAAATGCTCTTTAAGGTACACATGTATTGTTATTGCCACTTTTTATTACTCCTTTTTTCCATTCAGTCCCTCTCCTATTCATATTCCAGTCCATATTCAAATCAATGCATGGTTGCTAGGGTAATTTGGACCCTAGCAACCAGATGGCTGAAATTGCAAACTGGAGAGCTGTTTCATAAAAAGCTAAATAACTCAAAAACCACAAATAATAAAAAATGAAAACCAATTGCACATTGTCTCAAATTTCACTCTACATAATATAAAAAAAATAATTTAAAGGTGTACCCACCCTGCATGTAAGCATTAAATATAGGTCAAAAAATGATTAGCCTCATTATTGATTTTTTTCTTTAAAATTATACTTTGGTTTGGTCTGACTTATTCCAAAAGTTAATACATTAAATGGCTTCTTTATAAGAGATCAGTACATGTACAGATGATTTTAAAGGCTGTCCAGAAACAGAATAAATTGTGTAAAATATATTATTGAACATAACATTGTTGTGTATGAAGTGGCCAATGTGCCAACACAGCATTTAAATGTTCTAGTGCAACATTGTATTTCTCTGAAACCTGGGCCTGCTGAGCTGTAACTCACAGAGATTATGTAGAGTATTGCCGGCGATTTGGGAATACCCTTTTAATAGTGCCGTTTCTTTGAATCAATTTCTAAACATGAAAGCCTTCTCTGAAGAATGCTTTGACATTTTACAGTTGCTCTGCAGCTCAATAAACATGAATGCGTAATGTTGATCACTGGGAAAAGCCAATAACTCCAACCTGGGGGGATTCTTGAAAGCAAAACCAGCCTATTCGGTTGATTTAATGTTTAAATGATTTTCTAGTAGACTTAAGGTATAAAGATCAAAATTATGGAAAGATCCGTTATCCGGAAAGCCCCAGGTCCTCAGCATTCTGGATAGCAGGTCCCATACCTATACAGGTATACGATCTGTAATCTAGAAACCCATTATTTAGAAAGCTCCGAATTACAGAAAGGCCATCTCCCATAGACTCTATTTTAGCTAAATAATCAACATATTTACAAATGATTTCCTTTATTCAAACTAAGATATAATTAATCCTTATTGGAAGCAGTCCCATGTTATTGGCTTTATTTAATGTTTAGCAGATATATTGTATGGAGATGGCATTCTGGATAACCGGTCCCTTACCTATACTTCTGGTCTTTTTGTAATCATTTTCTAGCTTTGCTAGAAAGACAATGGGACAGGTTTTAAAATGCCTATGGCAGTCCAAATGCTAGTACTCTTATACTTATATTAAGTTATTCCATGTTATTAACATTTACAGATAAAAGTGCCTGCTAAGTTATACATCATATTAATAGGTGATGTAAAATATATAAAGGGATTCTGTCATAATCTTTATTGGTGTCATTTTTGTATCACTAAATTACACTGTGTACATTGTAATTCATTCTACCATTTAAAATGTTATTCTTCATTATTCCATTGTTTTTGGTGTGTAGGTCATGGTCACGTGCTTTCAGAAAGAACCAGCACTTCACAATGGAACTGCTTTCAGATAAGCTATTGTTTCTCCTGCTCAATGCAACTGTAGTGTTATTCTCATATCTACTGCTTGGTGGGGCATGGGAACATTTTTAGCAGTGCAGGTATCAGGGAGCCTGTCTATTGTTCTGTTGATAGTAGGGAGGATTTGGTTCGGGATTTGGCCTTTTTCAGCAGGATTTGGATTCGACTGAATCATTCTGCCTGGCCGAACCGAATACGAATTTGCATGTGGAAATTAGAGGCGGGAAGGGAAATCCCTTGACTTTTTGTCACGAAACAAGGAAGTAAAAAATGTTTTCCCTTTCCCACCATAATTTGGAGTATTCGGCTGAATCTTTCGCAAAGGATTCGCAATAGTGGATTCGGTGCATCCATAGTTGATAGTCTGCTAGTGGGAATTGGAAAAGGATGGGGGTGATATCATTCCAACTTGTAGTGCAGCAGTAACATCAGAACACAAGTCCCATGGCTGAGGGCACCTGGGAAACTGAGAAAATGTCTAGCCCACAATCTGTTTGCGCTTTTAAAACCAGATTTCAGTGGGGGATTCTGTTGGAGCAGTACTATTAACAGATTTGTTTTGTTTTCCTGTAGCAGAAACCCTTTAAGTTGCATGGGGTGCAAGCTAAATCTTCTGTGCTCCCCACAGTGGTGTGTTAAATTGGCTTTGGAATTAAAGGAAATTTTTGCTTTGGCCATTTTCCATGCAGCTTCTTTGAGTTGTGTTACTGGTTTAGCTTGCAGTTTCGGCCATGCCCAAGTTGCCATTGTCCCAACATATTGGAATATTTCCAAAACTGAACTTAGTGGAAATTTGGTTAATGAAGAAGGAAAGTGCAACATGCAACCCAATGTGAAAAATTCAATGTATTTTTATTTCAGGGCTATCACATCTTAACCCCAGTGCAGCAGCAGAATAGACTAAGGGGGCTAAACAAAAACAGATATTGAATAAATCACTGCAGTTTTCAGCAAAGATGAATACAGAATCTCTCTCTGGCCAGGTGGCTGATCTGGAGGCTTCTCAGTAAGTCAGTTCATAGCAGCAGGAAACTTTTTTAAGTTGAATTAGGGATGCACCGAATCCAGGGATTCGGCCAGGCCAGCCAAATCCTAATCTGAATATGCAAATTAGAGGCGGGGAGGGAAATTGCCTGACTTTTTGTCACAAAACAAGGAAGCAAAAAATGTTTTCCCATTCCCACCCCTAATTTGCATATGTTAATTAGGATTTTGGTTGGTATTTGGCCGAATCTTTTGCAAAGGATTTGGGGTAAGGCTGAATCCAAAATAGTGGATTCGGTGCATCCCTAGTTGAAATTGCATGATAAAAGGCGAAAGGAAAGAAAAACAAAAAGCTATTGTGTTCAGGAAGGTTTTACTATGAATCAATTAGAGTCCCATTTATCAAAGGTCGAAATTTGATTTCATGTGAGTTTTTTTTAACTTTATTAATTCAAATATATTCAAAATTCAATTGGGAGGCTATAAAAAAAAAAAAATAGAATATCTACTCAAAACAAATATTTCCGACCCGAAAACTCGAACAAATTCAACTTGAATCAAGTTTTTTCTCCTAAAAAAAAACCTCAAATGTCAGGAAGGCTAATAACATCTTTAAATTGGTCACCGGAATTATTCCATTGACTTATACATGAACTTGGCAGGTTTAAGGTGGCAAACCGTTTTTAAATTAGTCCAAGGGTATAGGCTTGATAAATCTTGAAATTCGAATTAAAATTTGAATCGAGTTCGAGGATAATTCCCAATTCGAAATTGAGAGTTTTGACCAAAACAAAACAAAAACATTCGAATTTCCAATTTGACCCTTAATAAATCTTTTCCTAAGTTGCCTCACAAGAAAACTTCAGGCGCATTCGGAAAACCAAAGAGATCCTAGTGCCGGTGATTTACATTTGAGAACCTCTCAAAATATGTCGACAAGATTATTGATCCCGCTAGTGGAGAAATTTCCAACTTTTTTGAGAGACACAACAATGTGTATAAGTAAGTTTGAGAATGTACCCTGGAAAAGTACTCTATGGATGTTACTGCCCTTTATTCTTGTATTGAACACCATTTAGGGCTACAAGCGATAGAATACTGGCAAATTAATGAAAGAATTTTCCCTAATACACAAAGCAATTTCACACTTAAATCAATTACGTTTTTACTCCATTCCAATTACTTTTATTTTGACGGTGCATTCTACCTCCAAAGACATGGTGCCGCCATGGGGGCGTCCGTTGCTCCCATTTACGCCAACCTCTTCGTGGGTTGGTGGGAGAGGAAACACGTCTTTGGAGATACCAATCCTTACCATAAACATATAACCGTATATACTCAAGTATAAGCCGACCCGAGTATAAGCCGAGGTACCTAATTTTACCTACGAAAACTGGGAAAACTTATTGACTCTAGTATAAGCCTAGACACAACTACAGCCCTGTCTCCCAGCAGCGCACATTCTGCCAAAGCGACCCCCCCCAGCGATCAACCAGACTTCTTTGCAAAGTTGATGGTGACAGAGAATTGCCAAACGGATTACTGTGTGCATTGTCCCACTGTCCCACTACCATGTGCAGAGGGTGCTGTTTGATATTGCCATCACTGTTAATCTTTCATTTAACCAACAGAGGGCGCTGTGTGATATTGCAGTCACTGTTATTCTTTCATATAACCAACAGAGGGCGCTGTGTGATATTGCAGTCACTGTTAATCTTTCATATAACCAACAGAGGGCGCACTGTTATTCTTTCATATAACCAACAGAGGGCGCTGTGTGATATTGCAGTCACTGTTATTCTTTCATATAACCAACAGATGGCGCTGTGTGATATTGCAGTCACTGTTATTCTTTCATATAACCAACAGAGGGCGCACTGTTATTCTTTCATATAACCAACAGAGGGCATTGTGGGATATTGCAGTCTCTCCCCAAGTGAACTGTTGGTATAGGAATGATTAAAAGTGACTGCAATCTTAGCTACTCGGGTCGGTTACCGCTGACCCGAGTATAAGCCGAGGTAGATTTTTTCAGCACATTTTGGAAGCTGAAAAACTCGGCTTATACTCGGGTATATACGGTATTCAATTTTTTCAATACATCGGTGATTATATCAGTATTTGGGATGGAGATGAACAGTTGTTATCATTGTTCATTGATTATTGTAATGCAGCAACTCATGGGATACAGTTTACATATGAGACACACGCTAATTATATGCCCTTTTTACATATCACATTTACAGTGACTCAGAATAGTATTGGAACGAGACTTTATCGTAAGCCGATTACTCTGAATACTTTATTACATGCTCAGAGTGGACATCCGTTGTCCTGCCTGGGGAGGATCCCAGTGGCCCAATTTTTAAGGTTGCGCCACATTTGTTCTACTTGGGATGCCTTTCAGGATAGAGCAATGGATCTTTGGGATAGATTTGTTGAACGTGGGTATGATACCAAAGTCATCAAAGCAGCTTATGATCAAGCTGTTTCTAGAAATAGATTGGATCTATTGAAGTACACCAATAAGCGCAAAAAGAATAAATATGATACCCATACACCATCTATTGGTCAAGAACAAAATTCTAGGTTGCGTTTTTCAATGGTATATACCAGTGATCCCCAACCAGTAGCTCGTGAGCAACATGTTGCTCCCCAACCCCTTGGATGTTGCTCCCAGTGGCCTCAAAGCAGGAGCTTATATTTGAATTCCAGGCTTGGAGGCAAGTTTTAGTTGCATAAAAAACCAGGTGTACTGCCAAACAGAGCCTCAATGTAGGTTGACAATCCACATAGGGGCTACCAAACGGCCAATCACAGCCCTTATTTAGCACCCCAAGAACATTTTTCATACTTGTGTTGCTCCCCAACTCCTTTTACTTCTGAATGTTGCTCACAGGTTTAAAAGGTTGGGGATATACCAAAGATGACAACGAAATGCAGGTGCACACCTGGTCCCTCTGTAACGTACACGGTGTGTGGGGCATAGGAGGACGGCACCTCCAACCAGTAGGGATGGGCCTCGTTTCGCCGAAAAAATTATGCCCATAGACTTGTATGGAGACGTGCATCAAAAAAAAAATAATTTCGCCGCGCAACAAATTTTTTTTGACGCCCATAGACTTTAATGGGCGTCTGCGACATTTCGCCGGCGGCGAATTTTTAGCGAAACGAAACGGGTCAAATTCGCCCATCCCTGCCAACCAGTAATGCGAAACAAAGTACTCCAGCACACGTAATCTGCTCAAGGGTTACTAACCGTGTTTAATGTCAAGCCAAAAGGTTACAACGTTTCAGGGGCGTGCCCCTTTGTCAGGTGATCTGTGCCTCCCACCTCCACCATTAAATACGTAAAAAATCGTTAATCCCCACCCACTTAGGGTAAAATTTACATATCAAGCAAAATACAACCAAAATGATTTCCTAGGATTACGAGAAAAGTCCAAAAAATTCAGAGTCCAGAATCCATGTAATGATTGAAGTATCCGTTATTTTCACTCAAGTCCAGATATATTCAACCGGCTGAAAAGTTTGAAAACATTTTGTTTTAAAAGAACAAAACAAAACAATAAGGGTTGCAATCAAGATACAGGGTTAATTAACCTAATACAGTTATTTGGTTTAGGAAGAGATTAATCATACCTTTCCTTTTCTTAATACTTCCTAACGAAAAAATATCAAGTTAGGAGAATCTGTAGAAAGATGGAAACAAATTAGCAACATAATTCAAAAAAAGAATGTTACATTGTTACAAATAACATGTCAGGCTAAAATCCTCATTTAACCCACTCGGTGTCTGTGTTTGTAGCAGCCATATCCAATAAGCCTCACGCAGTGGCGTAACTACCGGGGGAGCAGGGGGTGCAATTAAGCCAGGGCCTGCACCCCCGCAGGGCCTCCCGGCAGTCACGCGGCAACTGGATTTGGCTGCAGCCACACGGACGATGGTGGGGGCGGGGCCCGGCTGCACGGCCGCCCCCACCTAGTTCCGTCACTGGCCTCACGTTGTGCCAATCTTAACTTGAGGCTTTGACTAGTTGTTTGTACTTTTTCGAATACCTGCCATCTTAATTGTGATGTCCTATGGCCTGCTTCAAAAAAAATGTTGATATAAAAACCAATCACCAATTTCCTTAGTTTGTTCTTTTTGTGGTGGTTTATAATTTCTGATGGCAGCCTTATGTTCGTTTTACCTTATCTTTACCGGTCTACTTGTTTGGCCAATATATATATATTTTTTAATATATTTTAAACAATAAATTACTCCCTGCGAGTTACAGGTATGAAAGCCTTTTATGTTGTGCTTTGTGCCTTTTTGAGGCTGTACCACATAATCACCCTTAATAATGCCAGTACAATGGCCACAATTAAGGCAGGGAAAAGTATGTCAATATATTTCTTGGGGACATTTTGATTTTTCTTTTTAATATCACCAACATTTCTGCCATGCTTGTATGAAAACGCTGGGGGCAATGTAAATAATTTACCCAATTTAACATCACTTTTAAATACCTTCCAATGTTTTAAAATTGTTTTCCTTATGTATTTCGCATTAATGTCATAAGTTGAAATAAAAGGGACGCGTTCATCATTATTAGGAGTCCGTATCTGTTTTTGTAAAAGTATCTCACCAACCTCTTCACGGATTTTTAATAGGCTATTTTTATCATAACCCCTAAACATGAATTTATCAATCATCTTTTCAGATTCGCATGCATATAACCCATCATCCGATGTAATTCTCCTAACCCTCATTAATTGACTTTTTGGTAAGCTGTTAAACAAGCTAAGGGCATGGAAACTGGTAGGACTCAATAGATTATTACGGCCAGTGGGTTTTATAAAAACCGTTGTTTTAAATAGGGATGCACCGAATCCACTTTTTTGGATTCGGCCGAACCCCCGAATCCTTCACGAAAGATTCGGCCGAATACCGAACCGAAGCCGAACCCTAATTTGCATATGCAAATTAGGGGTGGGAAGGGGAAAACAATTTTTACTTCCTTGTTTTCTGATAAAAAGTCACGCAATTTCCCTCCCACCCCTAATTTGCATATGCAAATTAGGATTCGGATTCGGTTCGGCCAGGCAGAAGGATTCGGCCGAATCCTGCTGAAAAGGCCGAATCCTGGCCGAATCCCGAACCGAATCCTGGATTAGGTGCATCCCTAGTTTTAAAACCATTATCCGATCGACATATATCAACATCTAAAAAATGTACGTTGGTAGGATGATACTCTAGAGCAGGGATCCCTAACCTTTTTCACCCGTGAGCAACATTCAGATGTAAAAAGAGTTAGGGAGAAACACAAGCATGAAAATGTTCCTGGGGTGCCAAATAAGGGCTGTAATTGGCTATTGGTAGCCCCTATGTGGACTGTCATCCTACTTTGAGACTCTGTTTGGCAGTACATCTGGATTTTATGCAATCAAAACTTGCCTCCAAGCCTGGAATTCAAAAATAATCACCTGCTTTGAGGCCACTGGGAGCAACATCCAAGGGCTTGGAGAGCAACATGTTACTCACGAGCTACTGGTTGGGGATCAGTGCTCTAGAGTGAACCTTTTGGCTTGACATTAAACACGGGTAGTAACCCTTGAGCAGATTACGTGTGCTGGAGTACTTTGTTTCGCATATACCAAAGATGCCCATTATATACAGCAAAGTATACAAAGCCATTGGGGCATTCTTTTACAGGACCCCATTTTGAAAGATACTTTAGAACAGTCGCCATTCTTTGTATTTCGAAAGGGGAAATCTTTAGCATCATATTTGTCCCCTAGTCTTTACAAATCGAAGGGATCCAATACAGAAGCTGCTTGGCTGCGATATAAAGGCGCTTATAAATGTGGCCGGGATAGATGTAAATCGTGGACAGTACTTAACATCTCTGCAGAGTTTAGCAGTACAAATAAAGGTAAAAACTTTACGGTCAAACAATATTTTAACTGCTGTTCTAGGTGGGTTATCTACCTGGCTACCTGTGCATGTGGCGCTCAATATGTGGATAAAACCACACGACACAGTTGAAAGGGGAGACAAAAAATCAGCCATAGCCAAGCACATAATAGAAAAACACAACGGAGTGTCCAACATAACTTTTCAGATAATTGATAGTCCTAAACATAATGTTAGGGGAGGTGACAGGGATAAGACCCTGTCCAGGCTAGAAACATACTGGATTTTTCAATTAAAAACAATTAATACATACGGAGGACTTAATCGTGATTGGGAACTAACTTGTTATTTTTGACGTTACATTGTTGGAGGTCTAATCCACTGTTAAGTGTTATAATGAACCAATATAAATGGTTTTCTTTAAATTTATATAAGAATCTGATTATAAGTGGTAAATAATTTAAATATTTATTCAATTAATTCATTTAATTAAGTATTATATATAAAATGAATTCTTGGAGTATTCATTCAACTTCACTAAATTAATTTAATATTCTCTGTTTTGCCTTAATATATATTATTAATTTATTGAAGTAATTAATTAAGTTTTAGAACTCGTATTTATGTAAGTGGCACACTTCTTTCGTTCTAAGGATATATCGTTGGTGTTTTCCTACGATAGGGTTAATGGTTTTAGAAGGGGTGTCGTATTTTTCTCTTTTAAATGTTCACATGGATGGAAACAATTTCGCTTTTTGAGGAAGTGGTTTGTCCACGAAATGCGTCAAAGCATACTGATTCTAAAAATGCTCTGTCTAATGTTTTAATGGATTTCTAATAAATGGATGTTTTAAACCTGCTGGTGCTCCGTGTTTGGAAGATATTATCGGAAGTTTTACGCATCGGAATCGGTTCACGTAGCAGCACAGCGGATACACATCAGCGGGTCAGTAAGTGCTCCCTTTTTCTCATCTGCCTTTACAATTCTAGCCGACGGGAAGGCAGTTGGGGGAGATTAGTCGATGGGCAACTAATCTCTCGAAATAGCAGCGTGTGTCTCTGCCCTTAAACTCAAGGTACTCCTTTGTACAAAAAAAAAGAAAGCAAGTTAATGCCCAACAGACAATTAGCAGGCTTGTAGTAAAGCCAATCATAATATTTCAGTAAAAGGCCATCTTACTCCCCAATCCCATTGACATGTAGCACGTTCTGTTCTTTCCCGAGTCAGCCATCCCAGGAATGATCTATTCATGCACAATTCATGGGTGCCGCTTCTGTGTCCATAATCCTTATGATGTTCATGTATTATTAAAAAAAAAAAAAAAGATAAATATTATTAGCGGGACCTCTTAGGGCTAGTCCACACGGGGAGATAGCGACGCGTTTGCGGCGACAAAGCGCTGCGACAGTCGCCGCGTCCGGCGCAGGCGACAGTTTTGTATGGGCGCCTATGTAAAAACGCCTGTGCTAACCACACGAGGCGATGCGCTTTTCAACAGTCGCCTGAAAAAGCCTGGCGAGACATTTTCAGGCGACTGTTGAAAAGCGCATCGCCTCGTGTGGTTAGCACAGGCGTTTTTACATAGGCGCCCATACAAAACTGTCGCCTGCGCCGGTCGCGGCGACTGTCGCGGCGCTTTCTCCCCGTGTGGAATAGCCCTTATGGGCCAGTAGCTCAGTTGGGGCTCTTTTCCCATTGAAGAGATCCAGCTAATTCCATCTATTTTTTCCTGGAGCTCCTCTAATGCCATTGATCACTTCTGGTGTCTTATGAAATCTCTGTCTGGTCAGCAGCTTCATATACAGGTTATACAGAGTCGGGAGCCTTAGGCTCTGGACCATCTCCTCCCTTTGCATTCGGAACCCAAAGTCCTGAGTCAATACATTGCTTCATGTAAAATCTTGCTTCCTGCAATGCAAGTGAATAAAAATGCGTAAAACAGGATCTGTTAGAAACAAATCAATGAATAATGTGATAACTATAAAATAGAACAGGTAACGTTATCATTAATCATTGGTGCTTAGTGATATCATGCGTCAAATGCCTCACTTAAACTTGTGTAAAACATAGAATAGTTGAAGTCACATTAGACAAGTCTATGACCTATATGTCTTAGACTATAGCCTTGTGTATCATCTCAGTGACTTCGAATATCCTTACTATTTACAGCAGGGGGGTACATTATCCCTTATAATACATGAGTGATAGTCAGAGTTCCCTGTATAACTCAGCCGGCAGCCTTGTGCCTTTATATGGTCATAGAACCCCTCAGTGACTTCTAATATCCTTATCATTTACAGTAGGGGGTACATTATCCCTTATAATACATGAGTGATACTTAGAGTTCCCTGTATAACTCAGCCTGCAGCCTTGTGCCTTTATATGGTCACAGAACAACCCCTCAGTGACTTCTAATATCCTTATCATTTACAGTAGGGGGTACATTATCCCTTATAATACATGAGTGATACTCAGAGTTCCCTGTATAACTCAGCCTGCAACCTTGTGTCTTTATATGGTCACATAACAACCCCTCAGTGACTTCTAATATCCTTATCATTTACAGTAGGGGGTACATTATCCCTTATAATACATGAGTGATACTCAGAGTTCCCTGTATAACTCAGCCTGCAGCCTTGTGTATTTATATGGTCACAGAACAACCCCTCAGTGACTTCTAATATCCTTATCATTTACAGTAGGGGGTACATTATCCCTTATAATACATAAGTGATACTCAGAGTTCCCTGTATAACTCAGCCTGCAGCCTTGTGCCTTTATATGGTCACAGAACAACCCCTCAGTGACTTCTAATATCCTTAACATTTAAAGTAGGGGTATATTATCTCTTATAATACATGAGCGATACTCAGAGTCCCCTGTATAACTCAGCCTGTAGCCTTGTGCCTTTATATGGTCACTGAGTCCCTCATCGTTGCATCATTGTCCTCGCTGCTTATAATATTCAAAGAAAAAAATTTGCAGGTGAGCCACAGGCAAGGCAATCAATATGGCACCTCTCAGTCCAGTGCCAATAGCAAACATGCAAATAAGGAATGTTTTTAAGGAAAGGCAGCTCCTTCCTATTTAAACAAGATAATATCTCCATGTACAGTGAATGGTTGACTACCCTGCAAAGAGCCATGACCACAAACCAAATCAAAACCCGAGAGAGGGATTGAAATGCCAATATTATTTAGGTCTGATCCCCAACATTACTGCTTACCTTCTTTTGTATAAATGTACATATCTTACATTGCCTTCCAAAAAGAGTTAAAGTTTCTTTTAGGGGCTAAAAGAGGACTAAATTTGTTGGGCAAGCAGGTGTCCACAAACATTTAGCCTTTTAGTGTGGATAGCAGTATGGCTCATAGACGATCAGTAGAATAACCTTAAAAATTGACCTTTGGCCACCATAAAACTCTTCCATTGAATACTGGCTCATGGTTTAACAGGTTCAATGGAAAATTGTGGTACAGCAACAGACTTACATTAGGGTCATTTTTGCTGATGGTGTCTTGTAACATCTGAATATCTTTAGAATCAAAATATTTCTGAAGCTCCTGTGAAAATAACAGAGACGAAAATGACTGGTTTGCATCGGCACAGGCAAACAAAACTTACAGGGTTGTTTCCCTTGGTATTTCCAGGATCAGCGGTATCTCTATCCCTTACTCTTGGTTAGGTATTGTAGAGAGAAACAAAAGGATTTAGGGTGAGGCAGTTTATAACTGGGAGGGGTAAGGATTTACTGAATGGCTCACTTTGACAGCTCAAACATATCTGGCAAGAGGTGCATTCGTTGGGGGTGATAATCTGGTGATTTTTTACTATGTGATAGGGGGTTACTATGTGATAGGGGGTTACTATGTGATTGATAGGTGGTTACTACGTGATAGGTGGTTACTATCAGTCACATAGTAACCCCCTATCGCATAGTAACCACCTTTCAATTACATAGTAACCACCTATGTGACTGATAGGTGGTTACTATGTGACTGATAGGTGGTTACTATGTGACTGATAGGTGGTTACTATGTGATAGGTTGTTATGTGAGTGTAGGGATATAGAAAGAATTCCTTGTTATCTCCCTTGTATATAAAGGAAGCCTAATTCTTATGTTGCACAATGTGTTTCAAGAAGCAGAGATCTTCTCCTTGAGGATCTGATAAACAGAACTTGTACTGGATCTGTACTAGCATTTTCAACAAAACATGCCCTCCCTCACTAAATGGCTGGAACAGAGCTTGGCAGAGACGACATGGCATGTTGCTAAAGCACTGCTCACAGCCAGGACCGCCATCAGAAATCGCAGGGCCCCGTACAACAAAATTTTCTGGGCCCCCTGGGCTGCGCCCACCGCAAGCCCCACCTACAGGTCCGCCCTCCCCATCACACAGTAAAAAAACAAAAAAGATATTGGTGGCTAGGGTTCCCACATGTTAATAAAAAGATATTGGTGGTAAGGGCCCCCCCCTAAAAAAAAACATTTGTGGCCAGGGCCCCCCATTAAAAAATATTGGTGGCTAGGACCCCACATGAGAAAAACAAAATTGGTGGCCAGCCCCCCCCCCACATTATAAAAAAATTGGTGGCCAGGGCCCCTTAAACGTCCATTCCTTCCCAAAGTCAGCAGCTCTGAGAAAGATGGGGGGCTGAGCTAATCAAGTAAGTGTGGTGTGGCCGGGGCCCCCCTTACCCTCGGGGCCCCCTACAACTCTCCCCCTGTCTCCCCCTGATGGCTACCCTGCTCACAGCCCTACATTCAGATGAATTTAAATAGAAAATAACCACTTACAGATGGGAGAGATTCATAAACCTCCACTGGATCCAGCCCTCCCGGACCAAGTCTCTTTTTCTTTTCCTCCTCCTCGTACTCCTTCATTGCCTTCTCTATTCGAGCCTTGGCTCTCTCCCTCACTCTGCCCTTGAAGGATTCCAGTTCATTATTAAATGCGTCCATGTACTGCTGGTCTGCAGTCTGTCAAAGTAACAACTAGGGGTAGTTACAAATCTTTACTTTAATGAAGGTTCTGGTATAAAGATAAACACAGATATATTGCTCATTGGCTGCCACAGGAGAAGGTATGGCCGACTGACACTGGTAAGTAAACTGTCCATAGACGCAAAGACATAGTAATAGTACAATAGTAGTATACAATAGTATGTCGCAATGCTGCCTTAAATTAAACCTCTCTAAAACGGAAATGGTTCTCTTCCCTCCAACTAACACCATTATCATCCCGGAAGTATCGATCAATTCCACTATCACCCCCTCTCCCCAGGCCTGGTGCCTTGGGGTTATCCTAGATTCTGCCCTGTCATTCACTCCTCATATCCAGTCACTTATTAAATCATGTCACTTCCACCTAAGGAACATATCCAAAATACGATCATTTATCACCCAAGATGCTGCCAAAGGTCTTCTTCACTCTCATCATATCGCGTCTAGACTACTGTAACTCTCTTTTAATTGGCCTCCCTCTCCAGAGACTGTCACCTCTCCAGTCCATAATGAACACTGCTGCGAGGCTCATACACCTCAGCAACCGCTCCTCCTCTGCCTCGCCATTCTGTCAATCCCTGCACTGGCTTCCAATACCTTTCAGAATCAAATTCAAATTAATGACCCTGACATTCAAAGTAGTTTATAACTCTGCCCCAGCCTACATCTCTGAACTCATCTCTATATACTCACCCAATCGCTTACTACACTCCTCTCCTGACCTTCAACTCTTCTCGCATTACCTCCTAACATGCTCGCATTCATTTCATTCCCACTTCATTCTGATCTTTCCCCCTTCCACACCTTGTGTCTGATTCCCTTCCCTTTAGATTGTAAGCTGTTTTGTACCAGTATTGGTTGTGTTGTATGTAACTCCATATGTTCTATGTACAGTATGTAATTAATGTGATTTAGTTGTATAGACACATTTACTTTACAGCGCTGTGAAATATGCTGGCTCTATATAAATACATTTTAATAATAATAAAATAATACATAGTAGTAGACAATAGTAGTACAAAACCAAGGTCTGTACGATTTTCGGTCATCCCCGGAATTTTCCGTACCACAGCGAATGGTCATTTAGTCAGAGAGGCTAGAGGATTTCTTTGCATATATTGCCGATCTATTGCAATCTAATCACTAGTTGTCGGACATAAATTTCATCCGATTTGTTATTTTTCCTATTTTGTTTAAACCCGGATGGTTGGTTGTAGATTGCTACGTTGACATGAACACTCTTGTCACTCAAAGAATAAAATCTGCACGTCTATTTCTAAATTACTGCGTTTACACTGCAAATAATTCACTATACCATATAAAATGTAATTCCTAACCCCATAAGTGTATTTTAGTTGTAATATTGGTGTGTAGGTGCATCTCAAGTCATTTTGCCTGGTCATGTGCTTTTAGAAAGAGCCAGCACTTTAGGATGGAACTGCTTTCTGGCAGGCTGTTGTTTCTCCTACTCAATGTAACTGAATGTGTTGCAGTGGGACCTGGATTTTTACTATTGAGTGCTGTTCTTGGATCTACCATGGAGTGGTTATCTGGTTATATATAGCCAATGAGCTCATTGTTTGTGATAATGATCTCTGTTTGGCCAAGACTGTGAGTACAGCCTTCGGCCAAGCACACTCTATGGGTGCCCTTAGTATCTACACTGTCAGCCTGACTGATCTGTTCAGGGAGTTCACTGCCAAGGAAATTGTGCAAAATCAGAGCTGGCAGCATATCATTATTAGCACACACCTTGATCTTGGTGAAGAACTGTCGGAAGCAGGCCCTGGCATCCACCTTCAAGCTCTTGGCCAGTTCCAGGACAAACTGCATAACAATAGTCTGATGGGCGACTTGTTCCATAAGGGCGTGTTTCTGGGAAAAGGGAGAAAATAAACAGAGGTTGATATTACAGTTCCATCACAGCATTTTACAAAATACAGGTACAGGACCAGTTATCCAGAATGCTTGGGACCTTGGGTTTTCTGGATAAGGGAACTTTCCATAACTTGAAACTTCATACCTTACATTTGCTAAAAATTATTTAAACATTAAATCAATCCAATATGATTAAATGGGTTGTTCACCTTTAAATTAACTTTTCCTATGATGTAGCGAGTGATATTCTGAGACAATTTGCAATTGGTTTCCACTTTTTATAACTTGTGTGTTTTGAGTAATTTAGCAGCTCTCCCAGTTTGAAATTTCAGCAATCTGGTTGCTAGGGTCCAAATTACCCTAGCAACCATGCACAAATTTGAATAAGACACTGGAACATGAATAGGAAAGGCCTGAACTGAAAGATGAGTTAAAAGGATAGCAATAACAATAAATGTGTAGCCTTACAGAGCATTTGTTTTTTAGATGGGGTCAGTGACCCACATTTGAAAGCTGAAAAGAGTCCGGAGAAGACAGCAATAAAAAAAATTGACTTTACTACCCTCAAGGGTTTTAATGCTGGGAAATGCCCTATTAATTCAGTTGAACTGAATAACCCTTGGAGTGGTGAAACACTTTCAAGAAAAACTCTAAATGTCCAGTTGCTTTGACTTAAAGGAGTTATTCACCTTTGAGATAACTTTTAGTATGATGTAGGAAGGGATATTCTGAGACAATTTGCAATTGGTTTTCATTTTTTATTACTTAAGGCTTTTGAGTTATTTAGGTTTTTATTCAGCAGCTCTGCAGTTTGCATCTTAAGCTGGTAGCAAGGGTCCAAATTCTCCTAGCAACCATGCATTGATTTGAATAAAAGACTGGAATATCAATAGGAAAGGGCCAGAATATAGATATGAGTAATAAAAAGTAGCAATAAAGATACATTAGTAGCTTTACAGAGCATTTGAGAAGTGGTCAGCAACGCCCATCTGAAAGCTGCAAAGAGTCTAATCTCCCGAACTGCCTTCCCGCCGGCTGGATGGCGATTTGTTTTCCGAAGTCGCCCAAAGTTGCCTCACAAGGAAACTTCGGGTGACTTTGGAAAATGAAGCATTCCGAGTGCCATCCCGCCGGCGATTTACATTCTAGCCAGTGGGACGATTAGTCGCCCTGAAGAAGAGGAGATTTGTCGTTGGGCGATTAATTTCCCGAATCTAACCGTGTGTCTCTGCCCTAAAGGTGAACCATCCATTTAATTATATATTAGTTTGAATCAAGTACAAGCTACTATTAATTTATTACAGAGTAAAAGGTAATCTATGGGAGATCACCTTCCCGTAATTTGGAGGTTTTTGGATAACGGGTTTCCAGATAACGGATCCTACACCTGTATTGTTAACTTTCCCAATGTACTAGTTTGGACAGAGACTGTATTACAGATTAGTTTCCTTTATCCATACTGGACCAAAACATTCCACAGAGCTTTCAGAGATTATACATTATTCACATCAGCCCTGCCCCACTGGAGCCAAGTCCAAGTCCCCATCACATTCATGCACACTACTGTATTTTTCAGGAGCCAGTTAACCTGCCTGTATGTTTGTGAGCCATAGGAGGAAACCCGAGTACCGGTAGGAAACTCATACAGATATGGGCAGAACATACCCCGGCTGTAATCAAACCTAGGACCCCAGTGCTAATGCAGTATCTATAGAAACTGACAAAATGTTGATTTTTTTTACCTCTTCCACTTCTAAATCAATGCACCAGATAACCAAATAGTTGGCAGTCTCTTCACACACCAAATGAGGGTTATCTGATAAATATTTCTGACTGTCATCAGACCTGGATTTTACTATTGAGTGCTGTCCTTAGATCTACCAGGCAGCTGTTATCTTGTGTTAGGGAGCTGTTATCTGTTACCTTCCCATTGTTCTGTTGTTAAGATGCTGGGGGGGGGGGGGGGAGGGGGAGAAAGGGGTGATATCACTCAAATTTGCAGTACAGCAGTAAAGAGTGACTGAAGTTTGTCAGAGCAAGTCACATGACTGGGGGCAGCTGGGAAACTTACAATATGTGTAGCCCCATGTCAGATTTCAAAATGCTGCCGGAGCAGCTCTATTAACTGCTGCGTTTTGGAAAAAAAACTGTTTTCCACGACAGTATTCCTTTAATATTGTATACTCTGTATAAAACTATATGTATGAATATTCCATAATTATAAATCGCTAATACTAGGGCTTTAGTATGTCATAGAATGGCCAGTTCTAAGCAACTTTTCAATTGGTCTTCACTATTTATTTTTTTTTATAGTTTTTGAATTATTAGCCTTTTTCTTCTGACACTTTCCAGCTGTCAAATAGGGGGTCACTGACCCCATCTAAAAACAAATGCTCTGTAAGGTTACAAATGTATTGTTATTGCTACTTTTTATTACTCTTCTTTCTATTCTCTCCTGTTGATATTCCAGTCTCTTCAAATCAAATCAATGCATGGTTGCTAGGTTAATTTGAACCCTGGCAACCAGATTTCTGAAACTGGAGAGCTGCAGAGAAAAAAGCTTAATAACTCAATAACTCAATAGCTAATTGTCTCAGAATAGCACTTTCTACATCATAATAACAGTTAATTTAAAGAGGCTGTTCACTTTCCAAACACTTTTTTAAGTTCAGTTGTTTTCAGATTGTTCCCTAGAAATAAAGATTTTTTTCAATAACTTTCCATTATTTTTATTTTACTGTTTTTCCAAAAATTAAGTTTAAAGTTGAATGTTCCTGTCTCTGGTGTTTGAGTCTGGCAGCTCAGCAATTCAGGTGCAGATTCTGAACTGTTACAGTTTACTACATTTAGTTGATAAAATTGTTGATCCATTTCTCAGCAGCATCAATGGAGTATTAGCAACTATTGTATCAATTCTAACAGCTGCCTATAATGAACCCAGAGATTCTGCTCAGCAGGGACAAAAATAAGAAATGTATCAACTAAATGTATCAGGTTAGAACTGTTTACAAAGTCGGCGACCCCCCCCCCCCCTTCTAGAGCTGCTTTAGAAGGTGAAAAATGACACTTTACACTTCAATATTAGAAAACCGGTGACACATAGAAAATAGAAAGTAATTGGAAAAAGTCCTTATTTCTGGTGATCTATCTGAAAACAACTAGTTGTTTGAAGGTGAACAACCCCTTTAAAGCTGAACAACCCCATTAATGATTAAATAATGACTTTTCAATTTTTATTTTCTATTAATTGTTTGGATTATGCAACATTTGTCAGTATTTATTTTTGTATTTTTGCTCTGCGTGGGTTTACATCACTATTCACAATTTTGTATGTAAATCGGTAAATTGGCAATTTGTTTTCACAATTGTGATTGGTTGAGATATACACACTTATGATTGGTCACAGCCCCTATATAAGAAGTGTACATGGGGGGTGTCCAGTAGACTATGAGTAAGTGCCTCAGTAGACACAAATGCGTTAGGCCTTCGCTTGTATTGTCCTAATAAATGGATTTGAACTTTTAACCATTTTTTTTGGTTTGTTGCTTTTGAAAAAAAAAAACCTCACATCTTTTGCTGTTGTATTTAATTCAACCTGTACCCTTTTCTTGCTAAAAGAGTTGAATTTGAATGAAATTGTCACTACACTACATAATGATAAAATGTACAGTCTGGGGCACCAATTCTTTATAGCTATTGATATGTGCAGCCTGCACTAGTACCAGTCACCCAAGGATCCCCATATTAAATGTATCCAAAATGCCACTTAATTAGTTATCACTCACTCATTGAATCCAATGGTAAATGTATGGACTGCAAAATGGATTGTCACTCACCAAAGTGTTTCAGTTGCTTGATGCTCTTTTCGACAAAGGTTTTGTGTTTTTGCTCCTTCTCCTCCTCCTCTGTTACTTGTTTGTTTTCAGGTTTAACATTAAATACGCTCTGTCCACCAAATAGAGGAACAAGAGGATTTAGAAAGTAGTGTAACAACGGCATACCCAGCTACAGACTCTAGAGCCTTGTAAAGACAGCCAAAGCATGGCTTAAAAGAACAGTAAGATCAAACAATAAAAGTGTTTTAAAGTAATAAAAATATAATGCAGTGTTGTCCTGCACTGGTAAAACTGCTGTGTTTGCTTCAGAAACACTACTATTGTTTATATAAATAAGCTGCTGTGTAACAATGGGGGCAGCCATTCAAAGGAGAAAAGGCTCAAATTACACAGCAGATAAGCTCTGTAGAACATAATGGTGTTATCTGTTATCCACTATTTAACCTGTGCCATACAGACTTTTTTCAATTTCTGCCATTGCTACACGGCAGCTTCTTTATATGAACTATAGTAGTGTTTCTGAAGAAAATACAACAGTTTTAACAGTGCAGGGCAACACTGCATGACATTTTCATTAGAAAACTTTAATTTTTGGTGTTACTGTTCCTTAAAGGGTCAGTCATCTTCATTACCCTATACTGCTGTTACTCAACCATTGTATTGAATACCTTTAAATATCAGCATTTGAAAGGCATACCTTTCTTAAGAGTGCAGTAAACCCTATCTACGAAGCTGTCCAGACTCCTTTTCTGTCAGTCCATGACATCACCAGTGAGCTGTGAAAAGGAAACAAGAAGACACAACGAATGTGTCCAGTGTATACAGCCTGAATGGTGTCAATGGGCCACTCAGACTCTTGGGCTTATTTCTCAGTGATACTGTAAAGGCTGGTTGGCTGAGAAAAATAAATACATTTATATGTAATACGGTTACAGCGCTTTAATTTCAGCAGAATAACCCAAGCCACCACCTACCTTGCTGAAGCCCTCCTTGCTCAGAGTGTCTACATTCCACGGCATTGTCTTCTCTTTCTTCCTCAATTCACCCTCTTTCTTCTCCCAGACCCTCTGCTCTCTCTTCAGCAGACAAAGGTCTGACTGTAGCTTCTGTATATCACTCTGTGCTGCATCTTTAAGGCCTAGCTCATTCAGCTTTTTCTGACAATCCGCCAGTTTCTTCTTACACTCAACGGCCCCTTTAGATAACTCCTCTTTCTCCTTTTCGAACTGCTCCATCCTTTCCACGCAGGCAAAGAAAGAAGAGAAAAGTCAAAACGGCATTATTTAAGCTGTTGTTCTAGCGGCTAAAACTTTGGCAAAAAGTGTTAATGAAGCCTACAGATGCACTGGAGTAAAGGGGTTTGTATCCGAAGGCTTTACCCTGACATATCGGGAAAGAGGCAGCTACAGGCTGTCCGCTACAGGCTGTCCGCTACAGGCTGTCCGCTACAGGCTGTCCGCTACAGGCTGTCCGCTACAGGCTGTCCGCTACAGGCTGTCCGCTACAGGCTGTCCGCTACAGGCTGTCCGCTACAGGCTGTCCGCTACAGGGTGTCCGCTACAGGGTGTCCGCTACAGTCATCTTTGAATTATCAAAATGAGGACTGCAGAAACGGTCTGATTTTGGCCGACTCTTTGGCAGAATTCTGTCCCTATCTGGCATTACCTGGTGACGCCATCGGAAGAGACTGGCAGTATCAATGTTGGGATGAGTGTCATCTTCGTCATCAGAAACTTCAATGTGGTCCCACACGCTATAATCCACCATTGTGTAGCAGAAATTAGACAAGTAGGAGATTCGCTGCAATGAAAGGCATAAAGAAATACTGATTTACATGTATAGAAACAAATCAAAGGTCTGTATTTCTACTAGCTACAGATGCAGCTTCTACATTTCTAGAAGATTATCTAATGTATCTGTCTTGCATTAATCTGTGGTGACATAGCTTTGCCAGTTGTCCTCACTCCTGTAGAACATATATATTCTTTGACCACCACCAGTAGCTGTCAGACTGCCTCACGCTGCATATTTTTATAAATTTCCAATCAGCCTGCTCCCTCCGGAACCGTATCATCTGGGTGCCTCAGATCTGCCCTGTTCTCCTGTCATATTTCAGAAAATACAGTGCAGCATGCTTGGCAGTGCCATTTTTGGTGAGTATAGATCCTGAACTCACGTCTTTAAAAAAAAAAAAATCATACAGATGTAAATCTTCCTTTCATTGTAATAGACACACACTCAAGCCTATGTGTAAGGCACTAAAGCACTATCTTCTTATGAAAGGATTGGCGAGTGATACTCATTATTTAGACTATACTCATAGTCTAAATAACTCAACTAAGCTAATGAAATTCCAGCAGATAGCAGTGCAAGTGTGCAACTCCTACTAGCTATTGTTGCTGCGCCTGCCTCATCACTATCAAGGACTGAATCCAGGAACAGAACCAGCACAGTAGCACTGGGGCAATGAGACACTAGTGGGTTTTCCTGGGCCACAATGTAATGGAGCTTTTATAAATCCCCTTTAATCTCTGGATAAATCACAGTTTTTCTCTACAGAATGCACTGAAAGGCTGTCATTGGGGGCAATTCTACAGAGGACAATGCAAATAAGCTTTAATGCCCTTTGGTCTCTGTCCCAACTTTGACCAAACCAAGGTTACAGATATACAGAAACATTGGGGTAACAGTCACGCTGATATAGTTCCAGGGGTACCCAGGGCACAAATAATCACTCACCCCCAAATCTCCCCCTAACTGGCCTTCAAGTTGGGCCTCCTTAGCTCATAATAAGGTTACAGATATATAGAAACATTGGGGTAACAGTCACCCTGCTATAGTTACAGGGGTACCCAGGGCACAAATAAGCACTCACCCCAAATCTCCCCCTAACGGACCTTCAGGCTGGGCCCCCTTAGCGCATAACAAGGTTACAGATATATAGAAACATTGGGGTAACAGTCACCCTGCTATAGTTACAGAGGTACCCAGGGCACAAATAAGCACTCACCCCAAATCTCCCCCTAACTGACCTTCAGACTGGGCCCCTTAGCTCATAACAAGGTTACAGATATATAGAAACATTGGGGTAACAGTCACCCTGCTATAGTTCTAGATGTACCCAGGGTACAAATAAGCACTCACCCCAAATCTCCCCCTAACTGACCTTCAGACTGGGCCCCCTTAGCTCATAACAAGGTTACAGATATATAAACACATTGGGGTAACAGTCACCCTGCTATAGTTCCAGGGGTACCCAGGGTACAACTGACACCCATCCTAAATCTCACTGCAACTGGCCTTTAAGGAATAATAACAGTCCTGTTGTATTTGATGGATGCTAAAGAAAAGGAAAGTTTGACCATCCAGTGAAATACATCAGTGCAACTCCCAGCTAAGTGCATGTGAGTAGTTCTGCAACATCTGGGAGCAGTGAAGAGTCTCTCGCTTTATGATATAAATTCAGAGCAATAGTCTTGAGAGTGACTCTCAATCGATATCACAAATATACTTTCAGCCAAATTATCCGCCTGCCACATCCCATGGACTAGAATAAGAAACATGGAAGGGATAAGGGGAATCACAGGGAAATAAGATACTATGACCAAGACATACACAGCCGGGTCCCAGATTTTGTTGGACTACAACTCCCAGACCCAGTAAGTCTTGATTACATGGTGAACAATGATGGGAGTTGTAGTTCAGGGACATGTCAGGAGATTCTGGGCAAGAGCAGTGTGTATAAGTACATAGTATATACCAGTACAGTACATAACTAGAAATAAAAGTAGCACCCAGCTATGAGAATAATACATTACCTGGCACACCAGGGTGCAGCTGCACACCCCTCTCACAGTTCAAATCTCCAGCACTCTGTCTCAGCCTGCCCACTCAGTGACATCACTTCCTTTACCTCAATGCGGCTGCTTTGCACTTACACTATAGTCGTCTAACTAACTTCCGTCTTTCATTTTCCCTTCTCCTTACGTCACTTCCTTTTTGCTCGAAGGGCTGATTTGTGCTTGTTGTCGCAGGGAGGGTGCTGATATGGCTGTGTTTTGTGAAGGAGGGAAGCGGGACAGATACTGCTTTGTAGGGAACCGCTCAGAAGGCATAGAGAGAGAGAACTTAGTTCGAGGCAACTGTCTACTATACATTCATTGTAAAAATTAGATGCTTTTAAAGTTGTTTTGTTTGTTTTCAAAGCAGTATTTATCTGGCTGTTTATTTTGATTGCACTACCGGTTCTGATCCTCAAACAATGTAGCAGCAGAGAACATAAACTATTAACCGAACACTGCTTTTTATTGCAATTACATTTACACATTACCTTAACTCATTATGTAATTGATTTTAAAGTTGTTTTGTAATTTCTATTCAAAGCAGTATTTATCTGGCTGTTTGTATTCATTGCACTGCTGGTTCTGATCCTCCAACAATGTAGCAGAACCAGAGAACACAAACTGATGACCAAACACTGCTTTTTATTGCAATTACATTTACAAATCCCCTCCTTAACCCAATATGTAATTGATTTTAAAGTTTTTCTATATTGTCTGTTCAAAGCAGTATCCATCTGGCTGTTTATATTATTAGCACTGCTGCTTCCGACTTCTCAAACAATGTAGCAGAACCAGAGAACACAAACTATTAACCAAATAATGTATTTTATTGCAATTACATTTACACATCACCGTAACCCAATATGTAATTTGATTTTAAAGTTGTTTTGTAATTTCTATTCTAAAACACTCTCCATCTGGGTGTTTATATTGCACTGCCGGTTCTAAACCTCCAACAATGTAGCCGCAGAGAACATAAACTATTAACCAAACACTGCTTTTTATTGCAATTACATTTACACATTACCTTAACCCAATATGTAATTGATTTTAAAGTTGTTTTGTAATTTCTATTCAAAGCAGTATCCGTTTGGCATTTATATTCATTGCACTGCCAGTTCTGATCCTCCAACAATGTAGCAGAACCAGAGAACACAAACTGATAACCAAACACTGCTTTTTATTGCAATTACATTTACAAATCCCTTGCTCAACCCAATATGTAATTGATTTTAAAGTTGTTCAAAGCAGTATCCATCTGGCTGTTTATATTATTAGCACTCCCGCTTCCGACTTCTCAAACAATGTAGCAAATCCAGACAATGCAAACTGACAAATACTGATTTTTTTTTTTATTGCAATTTCATTTAAAAATCACCTTAAACTGATATATTTAATGGTAATGGTTGATGAGCAGTTACTAATTGTGCTTAAAGTGATAATGACACTAAAAAATGTTCTTTTGAAAATATGAATGTACATTAAAAGTTACCTAAAGGTCATGTTGATAATTTTTCGCTGACAGTTCTGCTTTTGTAAGTAATTGTTACTTGAAGTTTCTAAACCTAACAGTTTTGCCAACTTGACTGTCCCATCTCAGCCTGTCAGTTAGCGTTTCTAATGCGTTATTTAATGAGTTATTTAACTTTTTATTTAGCAGCTCTCCAGGTTGCCATTTCAGCAGTATGGTTGCTAGGGTCCAAATGACCCTAACAACAATGCATTGATTTAAATAAAAGACTCGAATATGAATAGAAGAGGCCTAAATGAACGATAAATAAAAAGACGAGTAATAAAAAGTAGCAAAAACAGTACATTTGTAGCCTTACAGAGCATTTGTTTTTAGTCCTCTAATTGAAAGCTGCAGAGAGTCAGAAGAAGAAGGCAATTATTCAAAAACTATTAAAAATAAAGGTCAATGGAACAGTTGCTAAGATTTAACCATTCTATAAAGCTGAATCACTCCTTTAACGCATTTCTCCATTTTAACATTATCCTGGATTTTACGCTATTTTTTTTCTGGTCCCCTCAAAAATGTAAAATGATGTGGGTTCTGTTCTGCTTTATTTAAATGTCATTTTAATATATATATATATATATATATATATATATATATATATATATTTTTTTTTTTTTTTTTTTATTTTTTTTTTTTTTATTGTTTTTTTTGGAAGCTTTTTACAGGTTTTTTTTTAACCCTTTAGATGATATTTTGTATTCTGCAAATTAAATCAGGGCTGTGTGACACTAGATCAATTCTTGTACTGCTAATCCTAGTTGTGCATGAGATGGGGAGGGAGGCTGTTAGTTATACAGTCATGCTGTAAATCCAGGCTCAACTAAGAAATTGGATCTCTGGGGATCAATAAAAAAGTTAATCTCTCTGTATTATGCCTTGATACTATTAGTTTTTTCCAATTGTGATTGTCTGCCTTCCCTAAATGTGCATAGACAGTTTTATTTCCAAGAGGGGAAATTAATCAGCAACCAGCAAATACTTGCTTTTATCTCTAAAGAGGAGCTCCAGTAGTTCTAGAGTCAGCATGTAATGATGTTACCTCTGGACAATCCCTTTCCTTGCAGTGTTTTTACTATTCATAGTGACCCCAAACATCTAGTTAGGGGTGCATCTGACAGAGGCAGGTATAATGCTAGTATTTCACAAATTGGATTCAGATATCTGGGTCACGCAAGCAAAAGTCAGATGTCGGTATCAGAACACAAATGCAGCCGCAACTCGAATACTTTCTGATACATGGAATCCGGGATTTGGTTTGGGATCTGAATAAATCCTAGCACTTTTTGAAGGATTCAGATTCGGACAGATCAATTTCAGCTGCACCTTAAAGTCATGTGACTTTTAAGCTCTGGACAACAGAATGCAACCATAAAAAAAAAGAAATCTTAATTTGCAAATTAAGGTTCATATTCAATATTCTCTTTGGCACAATATTTCATGGAGGATTCAGTATTAAAGGGGTTGTTCACTTTTAAATGAGCATTTAGTATGATGTAGAGCAGTGATCCCCCAAACAGTAGCTTGTGAGTAACATGTTGCTCTCCAACCCCTTGGATGTTGCTCCCAGTGGCCTCAAAGCAGGTGATTATTTTTGAATTCCAGGCTTGGAGACAAGTTTTGGTTTAATAAAAACGAGGTGCACTGCTAAACAAAGTCTCAATGTAGGTTGACAATCCACATAGGGGCAACCAAAGGGCCAATCACAGCTCTTATTTGGCACCCCAAGAACATTTCTCATGCTAACTTGCTCCCTAACTCCTTTTTCTTCTGAATTCTGCTCAAGTGTTCAAAAGGTTGGGGATCCCTTATGTAGAGATTGATATTCTGAGACAATTTGCAATTGTTTTTCATTTTTACCATTTGCGTTTTTTTTAGTTCTTTAGCTTTTTTCTCAGCAGCTCTCCAGTTTGCAATTTCAGCAGTTGGGTTGCCACGGCCCAACTTACCCTAGCAATTGATTTAAATAAGAGACTAGAATATAAATAGGAGAGGCCTGAATAGAAAGCTAAGTATTAAAAAAGTAGCAATAAAAATAAATGTGTAACCTTAACAGAGCATTTGTTTTTAGATGGGGTCAGGGTTTTTTTTTAAATTATTTGTCTTTTTCTGACACTTTCCATCTCTCAAATGAGGGTCATTGAGCTGCTGTTTGGTTACCTTCCCATTGTTCTGTAGTTAGACTGCTGGTGGGAAAGGGAGGGGTGATATCACTCTAATTTGCAGTACAGCAGTAAAGAGTTTATCAGAGCACAATGTCACATGACTGGAAAACTGACAATATGTCTAGCCCCATGTCAGATTTCAAAATTAAATAATAAAAAAATAAAAAAATCAGTTTGCTCTTTTGAAAAATGGATTTTAGTGCAGAAGTCTGCTGGAGCAGCACTATTTTTTAAAAAAATATGTTTTCCCATGACCGTATTCCTTTAAGAGCTTGTTGCTTGTCATTCCTGGTCTTTTAGTACCACATTCCTTTATGTTCCAAAACATCAGACCAATGGTAATGGAATTATCACACTGAGAGTTTTGGAGAGAAGGGGCAGAAATAAGGATAATGGAAGTGTTACACAAGGCCAAAAAGACTGAAATTGAAGGTATTTATGCATTTAGCTCTTAGGTTGATGCCATCAGTTGGTTGTCAGTTAGGTTGGTGCCATCAGTGGTTCTTGAAAAATCCAGCTGGTTTGTGTTGAGCATCAAAGTTGCAGCCGATATGTTGTTTTTTTCTTTTTAAATCGGACCTGTCACTGAGACTTAAAAAGCTGTATAATAAAAGTCCTTTTCAAAGTGAACATAAAACCCACATTAATTTTTCATTTAAACATCCATACCTGTTATAGATGCATGTAAAAAAATCTCAGCTGTCAATCATATATTGGCTGCCCCTCCTCTATGCCTTAGGTAATTACTTTCACTTTCGATCCAGCGTAAGTGAAGTTTATTTTGCTTGACTAACATCATAATATAGGATTTGGAATTGTATCTTAGGATGACAGGTCCCCCCCACTACAGGCTCTTGACATTAGAGAGTGCCATCAGAATGAAGATAGCCCTCCCTTAGTTAATGGTGACCAATTCTATGTTCTAATTGGACCGTATCATTCTAAGTTTCTGAGAGATGCTTTGCAATATTGTCATCATAATAATGGTTCACTCGCCTACTCTTTGACCATGGTACTAGGATTAAAGAGCTTTGTAAGCTCCTACTAACTCTTAAGGTGGCCATAGGCGTAACAATTACGATCTTTCTTGGAAAAGATCTTTCCAAGAAAGATCGTTCGTTTCAATATACACGTGTAGAGCAGAATCGTCAGATAAACAGGTAGATATACAGATAGAAACAATAGAATTCTACCTGTATCTGATGTTTCAGCACTAACAATGGCCAATGTTCAAGGTGTCTTCAAATACACCCGATCAAAATTTTTCCGTCCAGCCCGATCAATGAGCCGACCGATATCCAAGTCTTTTGCCGATATCGGTCGGCTCTTTTCCCACCACACACGCACCGAATCGTACGATATTATCTGTGCGTCTATGGCCACCTTTAGTTATATATCTCAGCAAACCCTTACCAACCCTTACCTTTTACCTCCAAATGGCATCACCGTGCCCTTTTCAGTGAACAAGGTCTGTCTGACCCATGGATCCACATTTCAGTGGGACATCAGACAATAGAGACTTGAGAAAACCAAGACTTTGTTTTCAGGATCCTGTTCCATTCTCCGTATGCTTATTGCTACTTTATCAACTGTCATGGACTTAGCTCCCTGCAGGCAGATAGAAAAGAAAAAAAGAAGATTGATCTCATTCAATTTCCTTGTTTTCTCGTTGGGCAACATAATAATTTCCTTGATTTTATTAAACCTCCCTGTGCCTCCTTGCATAGTGATTCTTTGGTACTGCTTGGCTGTACATTGCTTAGGTCTGTGGGTATTATGTTACTGATGGATGGGGTGTGCCAAGCTCATATTCTGTTATAGGAAATATTGATTGGCTGCTTTAAAAACCCCCACTAGATTAGCAACCATGTAGGAGGCTCCGGTAGAACATCTGTAGAACATCAGCAAAGTACTGCAGGTTTAGAGCCATTTTTGGACCAGAGTGAAGTCATGAAATAGGGACCTCTCCTCTTATGAGTTTGTATTTCTATGCCTTGTGCTGAGTTTCTGAGCATTCTGGTAACATTTAATAATAGATGTAGATGAAAAGGGTGGAATCTGAAGAAGGGCATCTTTAAACATCTTAATCGGGTCTTACCTCCTCTTGATTTACAAACAGGATCTAAAGGTCCGAGACTTTGGCTATTGAGCTCCCCTCATATTTTTTCCCTTCTCCTTACTCAACTCTTTATTAATCTAGTCGTTTCTCTTAACCTACTGTCATCTAGCCTTCTTTCTATTTCTCTTCTGGGCCTGCCGGGAGTTTTACTGGTATCCTGATGGCCTGGGCCAGTCCAACAGTGTAGTCAGAATATCTTCCCCTTCATCTCAATGACAATTGCCTGGTCTAGAATGGGGTCTAGGTCTGATAACTCTGTCTGTCCAACACCAAGGGCAACTCTGTGGGTTTTGCTCCTCATTTCAGTTATGGAGTTGGCTGCCATTCTCCTGGTTTCTCCAGTCTCACCCCCTCTCTCTACAATTAGATTTCCTTCACTTTATCAGCATGATTACGAATTTCAGGTAATGCGTCTCACAAAAAGCCTCTGAATATCTGGTAATGTAATATCTTTCATGCTGAATTAGCTCAGAGAAAATGACATGGAAATGCACAGAGATCTAGAAGCAAATGCAACAAAGCAAAGCGAGGCAGAAAAGCATGTGTAAATATTTTATGTCTCTCTTATATTTATTGAGTTTCCATTTTCAATGTGTTGACCAACACTACTTATATGGTATCTGGAGGAGCTTGCATAAATACTATTGATCTGCTTCAATTTTCTGTCTCCTCTCATAGCAACGTGTTCTAGACAGGCGAATACCTGCTGAGTTCTGGGGTTATAAGATTCCTCATTACAGAAAACGTGGCATTTTTTACTCTTATAAACCTAATTGGGCTGGATTTAGAAAAATAAAATGTGTATGTTGGAACATAATAATGTCTAACCCAAATAACAAGGTTTAAGTATGATCTCTTGAAGGAGTATAGATACTCCATTTGGCAGTCCTGTCTTTTATTTTCTTAATTTTGAACATTCTAAAGGCCTGATTGGCTACAAGCTGTTACCATCTTGGGAAACTTCTAATGACCTTGTTGATTACAACCTCTAATATTGGGCATACATGAGCTGATTAAATCTGCTGACTCGGTCCATGTATCTGGGCCCTTCCCACAGCCTGACTAACGGATTTGACCAAAAATCAGCCACATATTTGAAAATCCAATCAGGCTCAGGCTGAACTGGCATGATGATATAGTCCTCTCCTAATGGGTCTGCATAGACACACATTAGGATTCAATGATTGGCTCCAAGCCCAGTGATTGGATTACTCAATTCTGACCCTGCAGATGGGTGGCCAAATCATCAAACTGTTTGGTGATCTTGCATAACAATTAGATCTGTTTGTGAATGGCCAGCTTCAGTAGTGTAACTATAGAGGAAGAAGACCCCACAGTCGCAGGTAGGCCTGTACTGGGCTGGTGGGACACTGGGTCTGGTGGGCCTGCCCCTCGTGGGTCCCTCCAGCCCAAACCTGCACCTGCCTACGGCCCTCACTTCCCCCTAATCACATCCCCCAGCCCCGATGACGGCCGCAACCACCACACAAGTAAGAGCCAGGGCCTGAAAGGTGGGTCTAGGCTGGGTTTGGGGGCCTCTAGGAGGGTGGTCACAGAGGTAGGGGAGACTGGCAGGGTGCCCTGTGACGAAACTAAACTCCTATAAGTACATGATATATTTATTCACCCGACTCGGGTGTTCATGGTAATGTCATGGAGGGAAACTTTCCAAAAGCCAAAGAAGGGCCACTATATACAAATATTGGCACAGATATACAGTATATTTCATTACAGATTATCAAACACCTATCTACTATATATGTGCCATATGGGTTGGCCCCTCATAATCCTAAATTCTAAGGCTGCACCTAGTCACTGAATGTAAAATATATTGATCATTTCCATACCTGTACAAGTTTTTGGTTAATGTTATTCAAGGACTTTGGGCATTGAATTAAACCCATAAACCACAGGTATTGTTTAGTTTGTGTTTATGCTTACAGCTTCTATACGACTTTCAGGCAGCCATATGCTACTTAATTTTTATTTAAGCCCAACTGCATGAACTCCCGTTTACTTTCCCTTTAATATTAAAATGTACCTTTGAATATTCTTTTGAATATTAGCAGCCTGTTGGAGGGGAGCATGGATGGTGATGTCAAAGGGGCGGGGTAGTAACATCACATGGGCAGGTTAGTGGAGGGTCCAGGGCAGTAGGTGGTGGCTGGGTCATGTAGGGGAGCAATTTTGGGAGAGGAGGAATGACAGGGAATTACAAATATACCAGCACATGCAATGTAATGTTATAGCTGTCCAGTCTGGTGATATACTGAGTAGGCAAGTATAAGTACCATGAATGGCCTCCAATAAGCATGCAGTATTTTTTACTCAAGGGAACATGTCTATCACATCTTTTCTGCTTTCTCGAGGGGTTAAAACCTGTCCCTGTTGTGCCAGACAAGAAAATAAAGCCTTTTCTCCCGTCCTGACTTCATAACATTTTCCCATTGCCGAATGTATTTTTTTTTTCTTCCCCGTGTCTGTTTGATTGGATTACAGGCTTTAGGGCATCAATTAATCCAATATGTTTTTGTTCTCAGGCAGTGGTGAGAAGGTTTGGATACACAAACAACATTCTTATATGGCACTGACATTATTTAACCCTCTAACTAATCTAAAACATCCATTTTGCACACGTTGACTCCCCATAAAGATCATATTTAAAGGTCCGCTGTTGAATGTGATAAACAAAAAGTGGCATTTTATGTCCCCTGTAAAGAAAAACAAAGAGTGGACACACAAAATGTGATTTTTCTTAGTTCAGCATGCATTTAAATAGAATGAGCTCTTACCCTTGCCTTAATAAATTCTGTGTGTGTTTGCATCAGAAACACTACTAAAGTTCATATGCTATTCATGGCTCTCAACAGCACTACAGCATGAAACCCTTCTCAAATAATTGGGCATTTTTTGGCAAGAAATAGTTCATTTGTAGGGACTGTGTGAGCAGCATAAACCAGATCATTTAAATTAGTGCCAAGAGACATGAACTATGGTATTATTAATGGAATATGGAATTAATGTGACATGATTGCACTCAGCTACAGATTAATTATACTTCTTTTTATCCTCCATACAGATAGGCCAGAATGCCCACGACTCCAGCTCAGATCAGTACAGGTCAGGAGAACATATTTATCATACATGTATCACTATGGAAACATATTACCACTAATATATATATATATATATACCCAATAGACTGGTTTTGCTTCCAATAAGGATTAATTATATCTTAGGTTGGATCAAATACAAGCTACTGTTTTATTATTACTGAGAAAAAAGGAAATCATTTTTAAACATTTGGATTATTTGGATAAAATGGAGTCTATGGGAGACGGCCATTTCGTAGCTTTCTGGATAATGGGTTTCCAGATAATGAATCCCATACCTGTACCTTAGAGGCTGCCAACAGATTATGTATAACCAAGCTGTATATGTAATATCACTAATGCTATAGAAACCTACACTAACCAATAGAGGGGTAACATAGAACCAAGTGGGCACCACCATGTCTAAAGACCAATAGCAGGTCATCAGTAGATCAGCAAGAGCTACTGTAACTGCTAGATATGTTTACTGTTAAACCTAGAACAAACATTGTATATTATTTTTACAAAACCCAATGTTGAGGGCCCACCCTGAGAATTATTAGCTGCAGAAGGTGCTTGAAAGAGCAGCCATGAGTCTGTGGGTACAGAAATATCAACTGACAGGGAAGTCAGAACTGACATCAGTTTTTGGGCCCATCCTGTAAAATCATTACGTTTCATTAGTAGGCTATTTGGATCTACATGTTCAACCTCACACAGACTCTATTTATGGGTACCCAATTATAAATGAATTAAGTGGTCCGGGATGCCAAATCAAAAACAAAGTAGAGGCACCAACCAAATGTACTGCAGTCCAACTAGAAATATAAAGATAAGGACAAGATCTCAGAGTTCACCCCAACTGCATGGTGATGGTGGGACATGAAGGAAAAAGCCTAATGCGTTTTGTGAATGTTGGGGCACTTACTCATAGGCTTTGAGCTTTATATCACAATTGCCTTTACTACTTTAGTTTGCAAGGAAATCCATACCATCCACTATGTAACCTTTCTTAACTTAGTGTTAAATCCTCTTTCCTACAGTCACAATGATGGCCATTAGTGATGTGCTGGTCAGGGTTTCCCTGACCCGCACCCGACCCCCCCCCCCCACCCTGCACCGACCCACGCCCGCCTGCACCCACTTCCGGGGGTCCTTTTATAGACCCGTGCCGACCCGCCCTGCTGAGGACGTCGCAATGACGTCACACAAGGGGCAGGGCGAGTAGACGCGAGAGTATAAAACAGGACCCCCTCGCAGTGCTCCTCGCAGAAGTCGGATGACGGCATTTGAAGGTGGGGAGAGCAGGAGAAGAGCTCAATCCTCACCGGCCCGCCATCCGCGAGGAGCACTGCGAGGTCGACCCAAACCCACCCGACCCGCGGGTCCAGCAGGTATCGGGTCGGCCCGCACATCACTTATGGCCATGTATTAAGTCATTATGCTTAGGGCATCAGCTTAAAGGGATAGTTCACCTTTAAGTTAAATTGTAGTATCTTATAGAATGGCTAATTCTAAGCAAATTTTCAGTTGGTCTTCATTATTTATTTTTTGTAGTTTTTTTATTATTTGCCTTTTTCTTCTGACTCTTTCCAGCTTTCAAATGGGGGTCACTGACCCCATCTAAAAAACAAATGCTCTGTAAAGCTTTAAATGTATTATTATTGCTACTTTGTATTACTCATCTTTCTATTCAGGCCTCACCTATTCATATTCCAGTCTCTTATTCATATCAGTGCATGGTTGCTAGGGTAGTTTGGACTCTAGCAACCAGATTACTAAAATTGCAAGATGGAGAGCTGCTGAATAAGAAGCTTAATAACTCAAAAACCACATATAATAAAAAATGAAAACCAGTTGCAAATTTTCTCAGAATATCACTCTCTACCTCATACTCATACAAGGGTGAACAAACTCTTTAAGGGGGGTGCCTATATATATATATATATATATATATATATATATATATATATATATATATAAAATAATGTTTTTAACATAATTCCCCAGCCCTTTGCCGGGCACTTTTTGTCAGGGGGGCTAGCCCTTAGTGCTTGATTTGCACTTTTCATGCACTTGCATGACTTATTGGCTCTGTCAGTCCTTTTGATACTCTTTAACAGGTACCCCCTATTAATCTGAATACTGAGGAGGAACCACAGAATGCCATGGCAAGATTTTTTTAAAAAAGCATAACATTTTGTAGTGATGTAAGACATTTTAAGTGATATTTTGGCAAGTAGGATCTTTCTAGGTAGTGTTTAGAGACAATGGGGAAGTTCAGAACATTAAGACACAGTCAAGGCCCAATTAAAATAAAAGCCAAAAGTGTTGCCAAGAATTATATGGGATAAGAGCTGTGTTTTGGGGAAGTGTAGCAAAATAGATCTGTACTAGTAGGGGCAGAACAATAGAAAACACTATCAGAGCTATAGAGAGAGATATAAACGTAACACTGAATCAGCGTAAGGGTAAGGCCAGACGAGGAGATTTGGGGAGATTTTGTCGCCTGGCGACTTATCGCCACGTCTTTTCTGCAACTATCTCCCCAAACTGCCTCAGCGTTTTTTTCCCCAGAGGCTACAGCGCAAAATCGCCTGCGCTAATGCACACGCAGAGATGCGTTTTCAATAGTTGCCCAAAGTGGCCTCACTGAGGCATTAGCGCAGGCGATTTTGCGCTGTAGCCTATGGGGAAAAGACGCTGAGGCAGTTCGGGGAGATAGTCGCGCAAAAGATGTGGCGATAAGTCGCCAGGCAACAAAATCTCCCCAAATCTCCTCGTCTGGCCTTACCCTAAAGGGGAAATAAATGCAGTTTGTGTACATGCCAGGAATACAAATGATAGAGAAACACAAGTTATACAACAGGCTAAGGACAATGTCCATGCTGCAGGATTCTGATATACCCAGGGTTTTTATTGAAAACATTACAAAAAAACATAACTTAACTCAAACTGACATCCTTCTGGGTTAAAATACTACAAAATAAAAATATTATATCAAATATTACTTTTGAATATTACATTGCAAACATGGGCGTTAGTGATGTGCGGGTCAGGTAAAACCAGACCCGCCCTCCCTCCACCCGCATCCGACTTCCGGGTTCCTTTTATAAACCTGCACTGCCTGGTCGACGATGTCACAAAAGGGGCGGGTCGAGCAGGTGTGCGGCTATAAAACCGGAATCCGGCAGTGCAAAGTGACGGGCAGGCAGAGCAAGAAGAAGAGATCGACCTGGGTGCGAGGTCGGCCCGAACCTGATGGAATCGCAGTTCCCGCGGGTATTGGGCTCATGTGTAGGGCATTATATTAACTCTCTTGTCTTTATTAAGGTTCCTTGGACATTTGTAATAAAAAGTGGTATCTTCAAGCATTTGCACCAACATTTATAATAAAGACGTCCATACAACTTTAAATTACCTGCCGTATGCAAATTGACCTACGATCATTAGCGAATTTTCGCTAGGCACAAACGAACGCTAGAGCATCTTCGTTATGAAATGCTCGCGCTGCCAAAGTAACGATATCAAAAAGTCACCGAATTTGCGCCTTGCAAAGTGGTCGCTGGCTTCCTCTTAGATGGTATCAGAGCAGCTCCATTTACCAGATTCTAAGAAATAATGTTGCAAATGGAGAGAACACCATAAATGTGCCAAGTTATATGACAAATGTTGCGTATACAGGCAGGTTAATTGGCTCCTGATAAAATTGGCCTGAGTGTTATAGGGGCATTAGATTGTAAGCGCCGCTGGACAGGGACTGATGGCAATGATACATAGCCTCTGTAAAGATCTATGTAACGGTACATAATATTTAAGTGAGCTCAAAACACTTTCATTAGTAAATACAAGAGTCAACTTTCAGTATGTGAAAGAATGACCTGTTCTTAGAAACTATTCGATTGGTCTTTTTTATTTTCTATAGAGTGTTCATTATTTCCCTTTCTCTTCTGACTCTTTCCAGCTTTCAGATGGTTGTTATTTTTTACTCATAAGTCTATTGCTCTGTGAGGCTACACTTTTATACTTATTGTTACTTTCAGTGGTGTACCTAGAATGAGTCGGTTACCCCTGCAAAAAAGATCCTCAGAGGGGCCCAGCAAGCACTTTTACCATTGGCAGCGACCACTGTAGGAGGCAGGTGTCGCTTGGGGGGTGCGGGGGCCCTTGTGGGAAGTAGCCCCGGTGAGCCCAGAACCCACCAGTCCGACCCTGGTCTCGCTCATTTGCTTGTGGCGGGCAGGAGGATATTGGCCAGGTAGGGGGACTTATTTAAAGCTGTAGAGGAAGCAGACCCTGCAGTCAGGTCTCCCCTGGTCTCTGGGCCCTATAGTTATGCCACTGGTTACTTTTCATTGATTTGTCTTTCTATTTAGGCCTCTCCTATTCAGATCCCAGTCTTTCATTTAAACCACTACCTGGTGGCTAGGGACCCTAGCAACCAGAACACTGCTGAAATTTCAAACTGCTGCTGAACAAAACACTAAATAATAAAAAAAAAGTAGGGATGCACTGAATCCACTATTTTGGATTCGGCTGAACCCCCCGAATCCTTCACGAAAGATTCGGCCGAATACCGAACCAAATCCTTATTTGCATATTCAGTTAGGGGTGGGAAGGGGGAAATCTTTTTTACTTCCTTGTTTTGTGACAAAAAGTCACACGATTTTCCTCCCCACCCCTAATTTGCATATGCAAAGTAGGATTCGGTTTGGCTGGGCAGAAGGATTCGGCCGAATCCAAATCCTACTGAAAAAGGCCGCATCCCAAACCGAATTCCGGATTCGGTGCATCCCTAAAAAAAGCACTAAAAAACTTTAAAAATTGCTAATTGTCTCAGAATATCACCGTGAACCTCATACTAAAGGTTAAAGGTGAAATACAACTTTAAATAGTAAACAACATAAAGCAATCTCATTAATGAAACCCACCGGAGTGATCGTGTCATTATAAGCAAATACTCAGAATAACGAAGCCCACAAACAGCCAGCTAGAATTAAAAGCAAAATGATATTCACTCGTTAAATCATTAGAAATAACCCTTCAGCAATTGAGACTTTTTATTCTGGCAGCTTCTCCTATAGAAGTGGAATAAAGGGCTGAGAAAGCTCCTGGAAGCTGTTCGGCAGTAATACAGGCACATGAAGCTGTTCCTCCCAGCAAAACTAGGGCAGATGTGTCCCTTTGGATGTTTAGATTTGCTTTGTTCTATAGATGCAAAAGGAATAGACGCTATCTCAGAGACAGATAAAAAAAATAGTTTTTGAAATCTTTTTGAATTTTCCTTATTCCTTTATTATTATGGCAAGCGGCTAATTGACTAATAATTTTCTGCAGGTGAAATGGGAGGAGAGAAGTAAAAAACACGTTTCATGAGGGGGACCTTCAGTAGAAGTGCAGGTTTATTTAGAGATTTATTATACTACTTTAAGTTAACCGCTGTACACTTGAGGGGGGTTTAAACCTCTAAGAAGGGGTCCTAGATGCAGGTCTGGACTGGGATACAAAATAGGCCCTGGCATTTCAAGTACACTAAGGCCCAAACAGCCCCCCACCAGCCCAATTGACTGTCTATGGCATCTTACAGCAACCAGCAGGCATTTGCCTGAATCCACAGTTTGTTAGTCCAGGTCAGATGAGTAATAAAAGTAGCATTGAAAATAAATGTATAACCTTACAGAGCATTTGGTTTTTAGATGGGGTCAGTGACCCCCATTTGAAAGCTGGAAAGGCAAATAATTAAATAATATATAAAAAAGAAACAATGAAGAAAAGTTGCTTAGAATTAGCCATTTTACAATATACTTAAAGTTACCTTATAGGTGAACCAAGCCTTTAAGTAAATATTTATTAAAAAAACATACCTCCTATACCTGCTTTCAATGGAAAGACATACATTGGAAAGACATACATTGGCAGATTTGGGGAGATTAGTCGCCCGGCGACAAAATCTCCTCTTCTTTGGGACGACTGCCTCCTCACTGGCTTCGTGATTCGTTTTCCGAAGTTGCCTGAAGTTTTGACGGCAACGAGGAAATAATGAATCGGATAATGAATCGCTGTGAGTGCCATCCAGCCGGCGATTTACATTTTAGCCAGTGGGGAAGCAGTTCGGGGAGATTAGTTGCCCTGAAGAAGAGGAGATTTGTCGCCGGGGCGACTAATCTCCCCGAATCTGCCTGTGTGTCCTGACCCTTAGGGTTGCAATGTATGGGAGGTATGCTTTTTTAATACTGTATATATTTACTTAATATATATTTACTTAAAGGAGTGGTTCATCCTTAAGGTAACTTTTAGTATGTTATAAAATGGCTAATTCTAAGCAACTTCTCCACTTTTCTTAATTTTTTCTTTTTTATATATTTTTTTTAATGATTTGCCTTCTTCTTCTGACACTTTCCATCTTTCAAATGGGGTTCATCTAAAAACCAAATGCTCTGTAAGGTTACACGTTTATTGTCAATTACTCATCTTTTTATTCAGGCCTCTCCTATTCATATTCCAGCATCTTATTCAAATCAATGCATGGATACTAAGGTAATTAGGACCCTAGCAAGCAAATTGCATTAATTGCAAACTGGAGAGCTGCTGAATAAAAAGCAAAATATTGCAAAAAACACAAATAATGAAAAATGAAAACCAATTGCAAATTGTCTCAGAACATTGTCCTTTAAATTGATTAAAATGAGGATAAAAAGTATCCTTACAATGTATCTAATAATAACTGTATCATTATACTTTTTCTGTGGGCATTTTTTTTGGCCAAGAACCAGCCTGTGAGACTTGGGGCCCTATGTTAATGCCCTTACTGCCCGGGGCTCTTTTTCACCTGAGGCAGAATTGTGTGTCTGTACTTATTACCCAGTCTTATCTTTCCTTTAGGCACCAGTGCAATCTCCCTCTTGAGAGTGTACAATGTAACTGGAAATGTTCCTTTGGATTAAATCCAGAAGATGTGGTCTTAAATGGATAATAAAAACCTGATGTATTATACTGTAAAATAAGGTCTATTGTTATGTACAGTGATGTAGATTTCGAGGGGGAAAAACTATTAAAAATGTATTGTCACAGGTCATTGCGCCTTATCCTGTGCTTTGGGAAAGAGCCAGCACTTGTTTCTCCTCCTCAATGTAACTGAAGGAGTTGCAACTTGCTTTAGCCAGATCTGGATTCTTATTATGAGTGCTGTTCTCATATCTACCACTAGGTGAGGCATGGGAGCATTTTTAGCAATATGGGTACCAGGGAGCTGTTATCTGGTTACCTCCCCATTCAGAGGCGGCCAGGTCATCCGAGCGCCCTAGGCAACACAGCCGGCCAGCTCGCCCTTCGGTCCTCCGTTGCGCAAGATGAAGTTGAGCAGTGACGATGCGCGCGTGTACACACTAGTTGAGTGACAGGTTTGCCTGGTCTAGGGGTAGGTAGAAGAGGTAGCTGCCCAGCGCCCCCCAATTGTTGCGCCCTAGGCAGCTGCCTCTTCTGCCTACTCCTAGTTCTGGCCCTGTTTCCATTGCTCTGTTGATGGGCTGCAGGGGGGAGGAAAGGGAGGTGGGTGATATAACTCCAAATTGCAGCGCAGCAGTAAAGAAAGACTGAAATTTATCAGAGCACAAGTTACATGGCTGAGGGCACCTGGGGAACTAACAACATGTCGAGCCCCATTTCAAAATTAAATATTAGAAAATCTGTTTGCTCTATTAACTAATGCATTTTGTAAAAGAAACATATTTCCCATGACAGGATCCCTTTAAAGTGATGGTGTAAGGGGCAAAGACTTCTGCGCCTTGAAAAAAATCTTACTCACAGCCCTTGCCTATAATAAGTGGCACTAAATAACTTGAATAATATTAACAATAAGTGTTTGCTCCGTTACATGCCATTTAGGCTTTAATCCCTACACTGTCGCTATAGACGGATGGTTGAATCTGGCCCCAGGCTGAATGTTAAAAGCCTGTCCCTGCATGAATGTCAAACATTAGAACGTTATGAGACAAAGAAATATCCATGATATAAACCCCAGCTCAATAATAACCAGTCAAACCTCTAATTGAAATAGAGAACGTGGGCAGCACCACCTCCCAGCTCATAAATCAGCACATTCCAAAAGGACAGCACAGCAACCGTGAAGGTTACAGTTCAGCTGCAACAGAAAAGGCTCACACCAGCAATTCCTGAGCCACACCGTGTTTCCAGCGGCATGTTACAGTACAGCAACTGTCAACTGTCCTGGCATTGAAACTAGATGATGTCAACTGGCAGTCTCCCCGCAGGCATTATAATGATCAAAATAGACTGTCTCCTGGGAGAGGATACAGAGAGTGAAACAAATGTATAGCTCATTCCCTGGGGAGAAGTGATGAGCTGCTTTCTTAGTGGTAACATAAAGTGGGGATTATTTTAAATACTGTCCCACATTCGGCAGCACAGTTATTCTGGGGTAGCCAAATAGACACAGGGTCGGATTGGGCCGGCAGGCTCCCGGGAAAAAACCCGGTGGGCCCCTGGCTCTTGTGGGCCCAGCTGGCCCAGATCCGCATCCAGATTTGCAGGATTCTCCCTGCAAAGACCTCCCTTATGTGGACGGTCACGGCAAAACATAGTGCGTGTATGTGTACACATGCTGTGCAGCAGCGGCGTGCCGGCGGCGCAGCAGGGGGGTGGAGGGGGCCCTGGACAGCAGCCCCAGTGGGCCCCGGGCCCCACAGTCAGACCCTGTGTAGACATCACCCTCTTCTGCACCCTACCCATGTCCTAATATGTTATTCAGAATGCCAGGTTAGGGAGTGCTACTATGGGGCAGCATTACACGCTCTGCACTAGTGATGTGTTGGTTGGCTCGAAACCCAAAAGTTGGGCCATTAAGATGTAATGTAAAAGGCATTGCAAGGATGGAGCTAATTTATAATGTCTTAAAAACTGTGATTTTTACAATTTGCTTTATCCAAGAGACCAGGCTTAAAGGAGAACTAAAGCCTAACTAAAGAAGTAGGTAGAAATGTTGTACATTGTGTTTTGTGCTTCTGTACCAGCCCAAGGCAACCACAGCCCTTTAGCAGTAAAGATCTGTGTCTCCAAAGATGCCCCAGTAGCTCCCCATCTTCTTTTCTGCTGATTCACTGCACATGCTCTGTGCTGCTGTCACTTACTGAGCTTAGGGACCCACTCACAATATACAGTACACATAGAATAGAAAGGTCACAATATAAAGCTGGCCATAGACGCAAAGAACTGATCGTACGAATCGAGGATTCGTATGATTTTCGAACGTGGGCAGCACCATGGCCACCTTAAGGCTGATTAGTAATTCATACAGATAATTACTACATGGCAGCACAGAAACCAGTGCAATTAGCATCAGAATTTAATAATCAGCCCTGTAGCATCAGCTTATATTACAGGGGAAGCTCATTTTCTGCTGGATAATTAGTGACGAGCCCTAAGCTTAGCTTCTCAACAGCCAATCAGAGCCCACTGAGCATGTGAGTGTCACAGACACTTTCCAAGATGGTGACCCCCTGTGACAAGTTTGAAGTCCTGTATTATTGCTGATATTAAGAAGCCAGTGTAATAAGTTCAGTGTATATTAATTTTTAGGGTTTAGTTCTCCTTTAAAAACAATAAGGATGTTTATCCTGCTAAAAGAGAGTGAATTTTGAGGCCCTCCTATTGGTCATTTGGATTAGATGAATATGTTGGGATAAGAATCCTGTTTATTTATTTAAAACATGATTATTCTGTTGATAAAATAATCAATCGTATCATGAATGTCATGTTGTTTTTGTCACGGAGGCCTAGCGGCTCCCAACAGGAGTAGTTAGGACCAAGGAGGAAGCTAGAACAGAAGTCCAAGTTTGCAGTATCCAGAAGGGGTTAACAAGAAGCGTCAGAAACAGGCGAAAGGTCCACAAGCAAGGATCAAAAACAGGGACAAGCAAGGGTCAATAGTCCAGAGTTTAAACAAATAGAGCAGTATAATAACACCCAGGTACACCAGGATTGGAAACCTATAATTATGTTGAAATTTGCGCCAATGCGCAGCGTCAAGACGTCACGCGTGGCGCCTAAGGGCGTCGCCATTTTGGTGCCGCGTGGACCTGAAGGGAACGCCACTAAGCGCTCCGAGCGCTCATGACAGTTTTAGATCTAAGGTTTTGGAACGAGATTTTCATTTTGTTGTCAGCAATATTGACAGGACCAGGAATCATGTCTTACAGTACGATGAAAATTTTCTTAAAAACTTGAAAAATTTATAGTTTTTCTTACTTCCATCCAAAATCATAAAGTTAAATGGGCGAGCCGTATAGACAGATTATATATAAATAAGCAGTCTGTACTGAGTGGATTCAAGCTTATTCCTATGGAGGTTTCAGACCATGATATGATTGTGAATGGTAGGGGGATATGGAAGTTAAACTCATGCACTTTGTATGATGAAAAAGTGAAGCAGGAATTTCAAAACTTCTATGATGATCGTAAAACCACTCAGTGCCTCTATGATAATATCTCAGGCTGGTGGGAAAATTGAAAAACTGATACAGTATTAAACTCTTCTATAAATCTAGAGCAAAGAGAATCAGTAATGCAAAGTATATGCAATATATGGCCTTATAATTAAAGGGCATGTAAAGTCTAAAATAGAATAAGACTAGAAATGCTGTATTTTGAATACTAAATATAAACATGAACTTACTACACCACAAGCCTAATCAAACAAATAATTTATGCTTTCAAAGTTGGCTACAGGGGGTCACCATCTTGTAACTTTGTTAAACATCTTTGCAAGACTAAGACTGTGCACATGCTCAGTGTGGTCTGGGCTGCTTAGGGATCGTCATAAACAAAGCTGCTTGAGTTCTGCATGGCTGGGAAGTAAGGCGGGGGCTCCCCCTGCTGTTCATAAGTATGATTGTTTCCCTGCTCAGCAGCTAGGGACCATCTGACAATTCCTATCCACAGCAGTAAATGAAGGGAAAATGTCACTGCATAAAATCAGGTTTCTTAAAAAAACAGTACACATTTTTTAATAAAAGTATAATGGAGATAGGTTTCTTTTTCATTAAAGAAAGAAAAAATGGGATTTAATTTTTTTGACTTCACATGCCCTTTAAAGCTTAGCAGGCTATAGTCCGGTATTAATAATGGGGAAATTATTGATGCTAGTTGCATTTCTTGTATTAAAAATTAAACCCTGCGGTATGAGTGCATGGATTCTCTGAAGGCCGAGAATAAATTTGATAGCTGGGTTTTTTTAGGTCCTGACCCTTTTGAAAGCTGTAAGCCAGGAGTGCCCATACTTTACTAATGCGGGGTCTACTTTTAGTGAGGTTCTCCCATTATGATCTACATCCATAAAAGCATTGTTAGAATTATATTCCATGGAAAATATTACTTAAATATTTAGACAAGCTGTTTGTTGACAAGTATCTTGAGATCTACTGATCACCAGCTAAAGGTCTACTGGTAGATCCCGATCTACCTTTTCGGCACCCCTGCTGTAAGCAAATGGTAAGTAAGAAAGTGATTTCTGCTTTCATTGATAGTGATGGCATTCTTAGGACCAAGCATGATGAAATTTAAAACATGATTGCTTTATATTAAAAAGAACTGTTTAATGGAAAGAAAATTGGCTGTGAGAAAATAGAGCAGTATTTGGGGGATGTGTCTAACCCTGTGCTAGATCAGTAGAGTGCACACGAAATGTAACTACCCATAACAAAGAATGAGGTGAGACCTAAGGGGTTATTTATCAAAGTCCGAATTTATCTCTATTTTTGCTACAAACTCCTCTCGGGTTTTTTACACTTACTTATTATTACATTTTCCTAAAATAAAAAAATCAGATTTTCAAGATTTTTCACCTGAAAACTCCACGAAACCCAGCGCACATCAAAAAAATCATCGGGACTTCTCCCATTGACTTATATGCAACCTCGACAGGTCTGAGATACCGTATTTTCAGATTCAGACTTTTCCATCCTCAGGGTTTAATAAATTCCGAAAAATTTATTTTATTTTATTTTTTTATTAAACAGATTTTTCGTGATTGTTGCATTCGGAATTTAGTAAATAACCCCCTAAGTGTTAAATCTCTAACTGATAATAAAAGTCCTGGTACTAATGTATTAAAGTGAATTTTATAGGGTTTTCTCTGAGCTTTTGGTGCCAGACCTTGTGGCCCTATATTATGAGGTGTTAAAGGCTGGTACACCTTCAGACTCCCAATATGTGTTAGTGCTGGTTCTTCTATCTAAGAAAGGGAATCTGAATGAGTTGGCTCCCAATATTCTTGCTGAATGCAAATCATAAGATTCTGGCCAAAATTCTGTTTTCCAGATTGAGTAAAGTGACTGATATACTAATAAGTCCTTTAAAATCATGTGTTTTTAAACATCGTCAGTTAGGTGACAGAAGATGCCGGGAATAACCGAGATGAGGTGGATCGTTTCCTCTGAAAGCCGGAGTGCGCCAGGGCTGTCCCATAAACCCATTATTATATGTCTATAGTATTGATCCCTTATTAAGAAGAATTTAGCATCATAGAGGAATCCAAGGGAAAGAGATATGTATAAGGGACAAGAAAATGGTTAAAGGCTTGTGCCTTCATGTTACAACAAGAACGTTAAAGACCATGTCCAAATTAATGGTTGTAACACACCTAAAAAACGAATGGCTTGTGCTCATGGCAGGGATATCACTCAAAAGTTTATTAAGTCATAGTAAGACATGCCCTTAAATCCATATGCCTCATCCTACCCTGTGGATAACAAAGCAACCCCAGCACATAATTAAACACCTTTGGGACCCATAAAAATGATTTCCAAATGCTGACAAACCCCCAGAACAAGCCAAATCAGGCTCATGTCCCACAAGTAGCATAGGACAGGCAGAGTATGGCACACACAGGGAGCATAGGACAGGCAGAGTATGGCATACACAGGGAGCATAGGGCAGGCAGAGTATGACACACACTGGGAGCATAGGACAGGCAGAGTATGATACACACAGGGGGTATAGGGCAGGCAGAGTATGGCACACACAGGGAGCATAGGGCAGGTAGAGTATGGCACACACAGGGAGCATAGGGCAGACAGTGTATGGCACACACAGGGAGCATAGGACAGGCAGAGTATGGCACACACAGGAGCATAGGGCAGGTAGAGTATGGCACACACAGGGAGCATAGGGCAGGCAGAGTATGGCACACACAGTGAGCATAGGTCAGGCACAGGGAGCATAGGGCAGGCAGAGTATGGCACACACAGGGCGCATAGGACAGGCAGAGTATGGCACACACAGGGAGCATAGGACAGGCAGAGTATGGCACACACAGGGAGCATAGGTCAGGCACAGGGAGCATAGGGCAGGTAGAGTATGGCACACACAGGGAGCATAGGACAGGCAGAGTATGGCACACACAGGGAGCATAGGGCAGGCAGAGTATGGCACACACAGGGAGCATAGGTCAGGCACAGGGAGCATAGGGCAGGCAGAGTATGGCACACACGGAGCATAGGACAGGCAGAGTATGGCACACACAGGGAGCATAGGGCAGGCAGAGTATGGCACACATAGAGAGCGGGGAAGGCAGAATAGAGCAATAGACAGGGAAGCCTATGAGGGCCACTGTTAGATAAACAATTCATACTGTGCTACATACAGTGACATAATGCTGGTGCCCTTTGTATGAGGTGTGAACAGATGAACAATGTGGGCATTTATAATCTGGGTCTGAGGTGTGAACAGTACAGGACTTTAGGGGTTTGAACAATGGAGGTGTTACACGTGCGAACAATACAGGGGATTACTGTCTGGTTTTGAGGTGTAAACAACGCAGGGGTCAATTAATCTCTGTATTTATACCTTTTGAATCTTACACATGGTAAACAAACACAGCAGGCAGACTTATTTGGGGGCCATACAAGGAGGGGGGTCGCGGGCCGGATGTGGCCCGTGGGCTGCCAGTTGGACAGCCCTGTGTTAAGAGGTTGATATTTAATGATTTAAAGGATGTTTATATGAAAGAATCTGAAACAGATTACTGGAAAAATATGGACTTTTGTTTTAAGAGACATTTGATGTAATTTGAATTGTTTTTGTAAATTTTATGCAAGAATTTTTAATAAAACAAACAGTTCCTCCTTTAGCTCCATGTAACTCCTCCCCATAACTTCTCCTTTTGTTCCATATAACTCCTCCCTATAACTTCTCCTTTTGCTCCATATAACTCCTCCCCATAACTTCTCCTTTTGTTCCATATAACTCCTCTCTATAACTTCTCCTTTTGCTCCATATAACTCCTCCCTATAACTCCTCCTATTACTCCATATAACCCCTCCCTATAACTCCTCCCATTGCTCCATATAACCCCTCCCCTTAACTCTTCCTATTGTTCCATATAACTCCTCCTTTTGCTCCATATAACCCCTCCCCTTAACTCTTCCTATTGCTCCATATAACCCCACCCTCTAAGTCCTTCTATTACTCCCTAAAGCCCCTTCATTTAAGAGCTCCTATTGCTCCACATAACCTTCCCTGTACAGCTTTTCTCTTATAATTACATCCCAGGCTCCTCTTGTAGCAGTGAATGGAATTTAATAGGCTGTATATCCCCCAACCTCCTCCCTCTAAAGAGCCTCCGCTGCTACTGTCTCTCCCCTATAAGGAGAAGCCACACACACACTCACAGATAAGAGACAGTCAACAAAGAATTCCCCGAGAATAAGGCAGAAGACAGGCACACAAACAGAGACAGCTTGAGCTCTGACATCTCTCCCAGCAAGGTAGGACCATGTCTCTTCCTCTCCCACCCCTCGCTCCTACATTGTATAAAGAGAAACATTTTGCGTTTGCCCATGCATGGACCACAAAACAGCCTTATTCCAGCGCTGCATTGGGACAGCTGCAGCCTCTGGCTTTTTGTGATATCAGCTCCTATTCACCGCATGTGCCCATCATGAAATAAATATATAGAGAGAAAGCTCCTGTCTGCGCTAGGGGAGTCTGCAAACTGCAGCTCCTGCTTCTCTATTGCAGTTTATTTCCATGGGTAGAGGGGAAGTTGGTTATGCGAGAGATAGAAAGCGGTGGACGTACTGTCATCCTTATCAACTAAGCCACTGAAAAATACCCCTAACAACATAATGAATTTAAAAAGGCTCCAGTAACGGCGTTAAGAATAAATTGGGTTAGTGACCTGCAGAACTGACAATCTAGCAGGCATGTTGAGTGGAGCGACTTGTGTGAATAGGCCACAGCACAGCTGACTGTTGTACCCATTGTGCTTTGACTTGATAGGAATGCAATATAATGGTGAGCATGCCTGCCATCATAACTGTGTATGTAAACTGAAACCACATATATTTGACTTTTTCCATTATTCACTTTTTAAAAAATCAAAACTTGTAATGGGTTTAACCTGGCATCCAGTAAATATATACACAGTATATATTGGGGTCCGCTTTTGTAAATTGAGAGACTTTGTTTGTTTGATTTTTTGTTCAGTTTTGCAGTTTAAACTGTTACCTGGTTGCTAGTGTCCAGTCTAACATAGAAACCAGTGTGTATAAGAAACTGATCTGCACACGTTGATTAATGCAGTCAGGGAATATCCCCTTTTATTCAGCCACCAAACATCAACGATTCGGGGGGGAACACCCACCCTTCATCAGGATGAATGTTCCCCCCTGAAACGTTGATGTTTGGTGGCTGAATAAAAGGGGATATTCCCCGACTGCATAAATCAGCGTGTGTGCGGATCCGTTTCTTATACACATCGGTTGCTAAGGGACCCGGCCGGGTCAACGGAAGGAACGCACCACCAATTGCAGGATTGGTGAACTACAGGTGTGCGGTAGGAGAATTACATTGTAACATAGAAACCAGGCCAGCACAGCTGCTGGAGGGCCAAAGGGTGCAAAAATATACATATTCAGCAGGTGGGCATGTATTATTGGCTAAAGCAGGGTTTTCCATATGGAGGCATACATGTTGGATTTGGCTCTCCAACGGATTTTTATGACATAATTTTTAATAGAATTCATCTTTTCAACAATTATCAGCCAAGAAACAGTTGCACAGCATTGAGCTACACAAATCCATTTGTATATGAGAATTTGGGACATTTTTTACCTATTGGAACAGACAATGTTTGGGGGATCTGAGCAGGGCTGACTGTGCATACTTATCGGAGCACCATAGAGCAATAGTTGTAGGTAGAGAAATTGTGGCCCAAAAAAGAGAAAGGCTAGGGGGGGTAGTCTGAGTGTAATTGGATATGGCCACATTGACCTTTTGACTGTCAAGGCAGAGCAACAGTGCTGATTTAACAAACCTGGGAAGGGCCCGTGGCTGTGGGATAGCAGGTATAGTAGGGAGAGATGGTGCCTATAGTAACAGTGGGATAATAGTCTCTGGGAAGGGAGTGTGACTGTGGGATAGCAGGTATAGTAGGGAGAGATGGTGCCTATAGTAACAGTGGGATAATAGTCTCTGGGAAGGGAGTGTGACTGTGGGATAGCAGGTATAGTAGGGGGAGATGGTGCCTATAGTAACAGTGGATAATAGTCTCTGGCAAGGGAGTGTGACTGTGGGATAGCAGGTATAGTAGGGGGAGATGGTGCCTATAGTAACAGTGGGATAATAGTGTCTGGGAAGGGAGTGTGACTGTGGGATAGCAGGTATAGTAGGGAGAGATGGTGCCTATAGTAACAGTGGGAATAATAGTCTCTGGGAAGGGAGTGTGGCTGTGGGATAGCAGGTATAGTAGGGAGAGATGGTGCCTATAGTAACAGTGGGAATAATAGTCTCTGGGAAGGGAGTGTGGCTGTGGGATAGCAGGTATAGTAGGGAGAGATGGTGCCTATAGTAACAGTGGGAATAATAGTCTCTGGGAAGGGAGTGTGACTGTGGTATAGCAGGTATAGTAGGGAGAGATGGTGCCTATAGTAACAGTGGGAATAATAGTCTCTGGGAAGGGAGTGTGACTGTGGGATAGCAGGTATAGTAGGGAGAGATGGTGCCTATAGCAACAGTGGGAATAATAGTCTCTGGGAAGGGAGTGTGGCTGTGGGAGAGCAGGTATAGTAGGGAGAGATGGTGCCTATAGTAACAGTGGATAATAGTCTCTGGGAAGGGAGCAGGGCTGGACTGAGAATTAAAATAGGCCCTGGCATTTCAGGTACACAGAGGCCCAAACAGCCCCCACCAGCCCACAAAATAGTGACTTTCTATGGTACCTTATAGCAGCCCCTCAGGCATTTGCCAGAACCCACAGATTGCCAGTCCGGGCCTGGAAGGGAGTGTGACTGTGGGATAGCAGGTATAGTAGGGAGAGATGGTGCCTATAGTAGTAGTGGGATAATAGTCTCTGGGAAGGGAGTGTGACTGTGGGATAGCAGGTATAGTAGGGAGAGATGGTGCCTATAGTAGTAGTGGGATAATAGTCTCTGGGAAGGGAGTGTGACTGTGGGATAGCAGGTATAGTAGGGAGAGATGGTGCCTATAGTAGTAGTGGATAATAGTCTCTGGGAAGGGAGTGTGACTGTGGGATAGCAGGTATAGTAGGGAGAGATGGTGCCTATAGTAACAGTGGGATAATAGTCTCTGGGAAGGGAGTGTGACTGTGGGATAGCAGGTATAGTAGGGAGAGATGGTGCCTATAGTAGTAGTGGATAATAGTCTCTGGGAAGGGAGTGTGACTGTGGGATAGCAGGTATAGTAGGGAGAGATGGTGCCTATAGTAACAGTGGGATAATAGTCTCTGGGAAGGGAGTGTGACTGTGGGATAGCAGGTATAGTAGGGAGAGATGGTGCCTATAGTAACAGTGGATAATAGTCTCTGGGAAGGGAGTGTGACTGTGGGATAGCAGGTATAGTAGGGAGAGATGGTGCCTATAGTAACAGTGGATAATAGTCTCTGGGAAGGGAGTGTGACTGTGGGATAGCAGGTATAGTAGGGAGAGATGGTGCCTATAGTAACAGTGGGATAATAGTCTCTGGGAAGGGAGTGTGACTGTGGGATAGCAGGTATAGTAGGGAGAGGTGGTGCCTATAGTCAGGGCCGCCATCAGGGGGTACAAGTGAACCGGGCCTGAAGGGGGGCCCAGCAGTGCTGAACTTTTTGAAAGAGCTAGGCCCCCCTTGACAGCCCCTGCCACCAATTGTTTTTTTAAAAAAATATTCTTTTTTTTTTTACTTTATAAAGGGGGGCCTTGGCACCAATGTTTTTTAAAGAAAATATTCTCTGGGGCCCCAATTTTTTTAACTAAGCCCACAGCAGAACCATGCCTTGTACTTATTAAACATCTCTCTGTCATTCAGGCACCTTGCTATCATCTGGACTGGCCCCTCACCCCATTAGACCTGTCTGTGTGATTACTTTACTTTCTGTACATTGTAGTTTCTATTGATGAGATATATTTACTCTAATGTGTTTTGTACCATAGAGGCGCTGTGGCTCCATAAAGCTGCTATACAAACACAGATGTACAGCAGCCTTAGAGCAGTTGATTTTTCCCCAGCCAATCAAATTCATAAAGCTATAAGGTTGTGTTTGGGCTGTAGAAATCAGCTATTTAACACTTGAAACTGTATAACGCATGTAGAGAGTTGTGTCTGTTTTCCAAAGGCTCATGGCAGCTTATTGTATCTAGGCCAATTGAAAAATCTACAGGTCTCCTTTAAGTGCTGAGTGAGAGTGAGGTGAAAGCAGAACGAGAAGAAGAAAGGGGAAGTATTTTATGATATTATCAGTTCACTTTCAGGAAATCAGAGCAGGAAGATGGAGCATAAATGCAGTTTGGCAGGGGAGGTGGGAGCACAGGAGATCTGTTGCCATTAGCGCTGATGTGACTGTGTCTTATCTATCAAGAGGTGATATGTCGACTATACCAGCAGGTACCTGAATGAAAAGTCTTGTTCAACTTTATGAGACAGCTGCATGCAGTGGGGCCAACCAGGGCTGCCATTAGATATCACGGGGTCTGTACAATAAAATTTTCGGGACCCCCTGGCGCCCACCCCAGCCCCCAAGCCCCACCCAGCCCCAAGCCCCACCCACAAGATCCCACCCACACCACAGTTAAAAGACCACACAGACATAAACGCTAAAAACTTTAACCCCCCCAACACAGAAGTTATAAAAAGCTATTGATGCTCAGGGCCCCCTTATAAGTTAAAATAAACTGTGGCGCCAAGGCCCCCATAAAAGTTTTTTTTAAAACTTGGTGGTCAGAGCCCCCCTACAAGTTTAAAAAATTATTGGTGACCAGGGCCTCCAGAGAATATTTTTTAAAAAAACATTGGTGGCAGTATTAAAATAAAAACATTGGTGCCCAGGGGTTTAAAAAAAATTAAAAAAACACACATTGGTGTTCAGTAGAACTGAACTTGTGGCTTCGGGACTTCATTTGGAGGGGTTGAACTTGATGGACTTTGTTTTTTTTCAACCCGATTTAACTATTTAACTATGTAACTATCTAACTTCGGCTGCTTTCGTGACTTCCGGTATTTTCCCGGCTTCAGGACTTCAACTTCGGCTGCTTTCGTGACTTCGGGTCTTTTCGTGGCTTTGGGACATTGGCTGTTCGGTACTTCATCTTTTCAGGACTTCAGGAAAGGCGGCACGGCTTCGGCACTGTCAAGGGGGCCCCGGCTATTTTGAAAAGTGCAGCACAGCAGGGCCCCTCTTCAGGCCCCGGCCCGTTACACTTGTGCCCCCCTGATGGTGGCCCTGGGGCCAACGATGGTGGATCCTGGGAATTATAGTTCAGCAACAGCTTTGGCGAAACACATTTCAGTGCCACAATACTTCACACCTACAGATTATAACTGTGTGTGGGTCGCTATACCCCCATTCACAGTTTCTATTGCTCAGTAATAAAAATTCAAAACTTTTTCATGTAGATATGGGCACTAGGTGCAGTGTTGCATTGGAGAAACACAACAGAGCCATCCTAATAATAATTGTCTGGTCTGATTAAAATCGCCATCCTTTTCCATCCAGTAAAAAATATAAAACATAATGGAAAAAAATATCAATCTGGACGTGTCGGGGGTCTTAGAAAAAGTCTTTGGGTAAACGGTCTTTTAAGGAACGCAGTTTCATTTAGGAATGCACTGAATCCAGGATTTGGTTCAGGATTCAGCCAGGATTTGTACATTTTCAGCAGGATTCGGCCGAATCCTTGTGCCTGACAGTACCGAATCCAAATCCGAATTTGCATACATAAATTAGGGGCAGGAAGGGAAGACATGTGACTTTTCCCACCCCTAATTTGCATATGCAAATTCAGATTTGGTTTGGTATTCGGCCAGGCACAAGCATTCAGCTGAATCTCAAATAGTGGATTCGGTACATTCCTAGTTTTATTACTGCTTAATTGTGATGAGAGGATGTAAACCCTAAAATTAAATAAAGTGTTCAGCTTCAGCCTCCAAAGCTCAAGAGAAAGCCTGTGTCAAAATAGAGATGGTACAGTGAATGCCAACTAAATGAATAAAGGGAATGGAGGATCTGTGCCATTGGCTTGCATAAGAGGACAGGCCTTTAAGGGAGTAAATCAGTTTTGAAACAACCTCAAATCTATACTTGCCTGGAGGCTGCTTATAAATGATAAAGGGCATGCGCTGGCAACATGACTATTAAATATAGCTGCTGTGTAATGTGCCTGTTGATAGGGAAATATAAATTGTATATTTACTTAGCCCTAGTTACATAAAGGACATTCTGTATTTTCGCAGCTCTCTCCATTGTTCAGATATAAAGGAGCAATTAAAGGGTTTCTCCTTTTCTTTTCCCTGCTAGAGAATGGAGCAGAGTTTTATCTAATGATTGTGGAAGAACGCTTGTCTGGCGCTTGCTTGATGGATGTTCAGATTAAGGATCAATCCCACCAGGAGGCAGAGTGTCCCAATACCAGTGCTTAATGGCTTTTAATGGCCAACCCTACGGCTCTGACCAATAACAGCGAGTGTCTGATGCATTGGAAAGGGCGGAGGGATACTGGGGGTCAGGGAATAGACTGACAGAAGTTCAATAACTGTTGCTTTTGTGCTGCTCTACTCCTGTGCCCACCCGGTGGCATGGGGATAATGGGAAGAAACTGCAAGGCTGAACTAGCACAAGCACCACTGATTGATTATTCAGTGTGTTCTCCTCTCATCATTTGATATGTCTATTTAATATGTTAATGTTCAGGTACCAGAATGGGGTGCATGGAAGAGCCAATACCTGGTGACACATCGGCTGATCAGGTGCAACTGGACTGATATCTTTGGCACACGTCATTACTTTTCCAGGGCAGCTGAAGACTAGAAAAGTGCTCAGAAAGGGAGGGGAAATATTGGTCAGTGTTTTTGTGAATGAGCACAGATGGGGCTTTCTGTACCCCACAGGGTCCAAACGATTTGTATGATAATCCAACCTTTGGCTGGGAGGTGAAGGGCCTCAGATTGGGCAGTACACCCTCCCTCATCCACAGGCAGGGCCGCCATTAGAAATCACGGGGTCCTGTACAAAAATGTTTTCGGGGCCCCGCCCACCCCACCACACAGACATCAGCGCTAAAAAAGGTAACCCCCCCACACACACACAAGTTAAAAAAAGCTATTGATGGCCAGGCCCCTTTTTATAAGTTAAAAGTTTTTTTTGATGGTCAGGGCCCCCCTGTAAATTAAAAAAAAATGGCGCCAGGGCCCCCATAAAAGTTTTTTAAAAAAACATTGGGCCTCCCTTACAAGTAAAAAAAAATGGTGCCCCAGAGAATATTTTTTTAAAAAAAACATTGGCACCAGGGCCCCCCTTACAAATTAAAAAAAATTGGGGCCCCAAAGAATATTATTTTAAAAAAACATTGGTGGCAGGGGCTTATAGAGTATTACAATAATACATTGGTGGGCAGGGGATTTAAAAACAAATTGGTGTTCAGTATTGAACTTGTGCCTTCAGGACTTCAACTTCGCCTTCTTTCGTGACTTCGGGTCTTTTCGCCACTTCGGGTCTTCACACCGCTTCAAGACTTTGGGTCTTTTCGCAGATTTTGGGACTTCAGCTGTTCGGCTTTTCATAAGGAAGAGATGGCACGGTTTCCCCATGGTCAAGGGGGGCCCTACTATTTCAAAAAGTGCAGCCCAGCCAAGCCCCCATGGGTGTCCACACATAGGCAGGGTCAGACTGGCCCGTCGGGACACCATGAAAAAAACCCAGTGGGCCCGACCCTCATGGGCCCCTGCCGGGCCAGATCCTCTCCCAATTTGAAAATAAACATTTCCTGACACGCAGCACCAGGAGGCAGGGGGAGCCGGAATGGAGGAGGCGGCGGTGGGGAGCCTTGAACGGCAGTCCCAGGCCCGGACTGGCAATCTGTGGGTTCTGGCAAATGCCAGAGGGGCTGCTATAAGGTCCCATAGAAAATCAGTATTTAGTGGGCTGGTGGGGTCCGTTTGGGCCTCTGTGTGGGCTGATTGGGCCTCTGTGTATCGGAAATGCCAGGGCCTGTTTTGACTCTCAGTCCAGCCCTGGGCAGTCCTGTTGGGCCCCGGGCCCCGGGCCCCCCAGTCCGACCCTGCACATACGGGCAAAAGGGGGGAGCATTTGCCCCCCCCTGGATGCGCCTTCAGTGTGTGAGGCAGAGAGAGGAAGGAGGAGGAATGAGTGGGGGAGACCCTGGTATCACATTTTAGGACATTTGGAGAAAGGACGCTCTGGCTGTGTGCGCTCTCCTAAGGAAGAAATGCAGACTTGCCTTTACTCACTGATTCAAGAGGCTGCAGTGACACCTCCGTCCATGCTGCAAATACTTGCCGACTTGCAATCTCCCCCTTTGCTCGATCCTCCCTCCTTAGCCCTCAGCCCCTCCCCTCCTCAGCATAGCCCCTCCTCTCCTCAGCCCCTCCCCTCCTCAGCTCAGCCCGCAGTCCGGGATTGTTACTGAAATGTCCTGAGTTTAACTTTGATCTCTTACACTGAACAGCCAGAAAAAAAAAATACAATGTTTCTGACATGTAATTTAATAAGAGGCTTTTGCAAAGAGCCCAGAATACTCGGCACGTGCACTTGGATACATTTGTAACTATTTAAGATAAGCAAAGATACAATGGTAACTATTTAAGATACAAAAATACAAAAGAGAAGGGTAAAGTTAAAATGTGGCCAATTAATCAATGCACATTCCCTGGTCCCCTGTCTCATAAGTAATCAGTATATATGCAATAGTGGTGTGCGGGTTGGGGTTTTCCCGACCCTAACCCACCGCCTTCAGCCTGCGCCCGCCCACACCTACACTTCCGGGTTTTTTTTTACAGACCCGCGCCGACCTGCCCCCCCGATGATGTCACAAAAGGTACAGATTTGGGGGCAATATGTTTGCTGCTGACCTGGCACAGATTTGGGGGGCAGTACTTTGGCTGCTGCTGGCACAGGTACAGAATTGAGGGGCAATATTTTTGCTGCTGCTGGCACAGGTACAGGTTTGAGGGCAATACTTTGGCTGCTGCTGGCACAGGTACAGATTTGGTGGGCAATATTTTGGCTGCTGCTTACCTGGCACAGATTTGGGGGGCAATATTTTGGCTGCTGCTGACCTGGCACAGATTTGAGGGGCAAAACTTTGGCTGGTGCTGGCACAGGTACAGATTTGGGGGGGGAAATATTTTGGCTGCTGCTGGCACAGGTACAGGTTTGGGGGCAATATTTTGGCTGCTGCCAACCTGGCACAGATTTGGAGGCAATATTTTGGCTGCTGCTGGCACAGGTACAGATTTGAGGGGCAGTGTTTTGGCTACTGCTGACCTGGTACAGATTTGGGGGGCAATATTTTGACTGGTGCTGGCACAGGTACAGATTTGGGGAAATATTTTGGCTGCTGATGGCACAGGTACTGATTTGGGGGAAATATTTACATTGCCAGCCCTGTGTTCAGCCATAGTTACATGCCAATAAGTAGAAATACTCAAAGGGATAACGCTCACAAATTTGACTCTCAAAGCAGAAAGACGTCACTCATATTTTTTGTGCATGAGAGAAAGGGGCTTCAGCTTTGCCCCCTGCTCATTCAGGCAGATGACAGTCTGGACTAAACTGGCAGCTGTGCAAAGATTAACCTCACTTGTGACCCCTTTCCCTAGCAACTACCAGAGGAGAAGGCTTGTGTAAGTAAATAGGGCTCTTGCCAATTGTTCTGTGTTCTCCTGACGAGGAGATGCTGGTAATTGTAATTTACATATACAGAAAATGAATGGTGACTGGTCTCTTCAACTTCATATCCTCTATTCTGGGGTGTTGGGTCATTTTTTACGGTATTGGGGATTTGCAGATGTTGCAGGAATCAGACCCTATTAGATGTCCGTTAATACTAGGGAGCTGAGGTCACAAACCGGAGCAGAGGCTCTTCTGTATTTCTGTATTGAGTAAGTACTGCCAATGTTTGGTTAATCACATAAGTAACAAAAATACGGCACTATGTTTCACTCTCACCTCTCCTTATGCGAGTGACATGTGAGCACCCGGGAGCCGGCCCTTTATTCCACCCACACCGCTTCCGAAACTGATATAGACAGTCCTGCCTGCAACCAATTCTGCCCGAAACGGCGCAAGGACTAACCGCTTCCAACCTTCCAAAATATTCCTGTCACCCGGCCTAATAAATCAGGATGCACCGAATCATTCGCGAAAGATTCGACTGAATACCAAACCAAATCCGAATCTTAATTTGCATATGCAAATTAGGGGAGGGAAGAGGCAACCTTTTTTACTTCCTTGTTTTGTGACAAAAAGTCACACAATTTCCCTCCCTGCCGCTAATTTGCATATGCAAATTTGGATTCTGTTCGGCCGACTGAATCCGAATCCTGCTGAAAAAGGCTGAATCCCAAACCGAATCCTGGATTCGGTGCATTTTTACTAATAAACTAAAATGTATCAGCGCTATACACAAGCTTTGTCAAAGTATTATTTATTAGGCAGGGTGACGGGAATATATGGTTTATCCCTTTAGAATCCGTTTTAAGCTGCTGACCCTTGAGTCAACTCAGCTTACTCTCCTAATGGTATTTTAACCTTGGTGATTTCTGGACAGACCATTTTATTCTGTATAATTTTATAATGAATTTTAATATTGTTCATATGGTGGGAATCTCTGAATGATACAGTGGGGAGTGCAGACATATGTGTCAAACTTTCTTTTCCTTAATGCTACCTAGTTGTAGTTTACCAATGGCTACCCATCAGGCTGGGTATCTATGCTCTACATTGCTTCTTCTCTCAGTGATGAATGGCAGATGTTTCAATTGTTTGTGCTTTTGTGTGAACCGGTGATTCTGTATCCATCATACTAGCAGCATGGCAGAGGATTTGCAGCATTCCAGCATTCTCACAGGAACAGTAAATACGTTATTGCAATACTAAAGCTGTTATTGGATTTAGGCACAGAATCAGCACACCCTGTATCTACAGTCTGACCTTGATCTGTATCTAAAATATCCTGCAGAAAGTCACTACTCCATCTGGCAGTGTGCTATTAGCAGCTCTATAGGTCTTGTTTTCTTCTTATCAGGTGGAGTCTGTCCCTCCCACTGCAGGGTGATACAGTGACACAGACAGGAGGGAACTATGGGACATGAGTCTGTCCCTCCCACTGCAGGGTGATACAGTGACACAGACAGGAGGGAACTATGGGACGTGAGTCTGTCCCTCCCACTGCAGGGTGATACAGTGACACAGACAGGAGGGAACTATGGGACATGAGTCTGTCCCTCCCACTGCAGGGTGATACAGTGACACAGACAGGAGGGAAATATGGGACATGAGTCTGTCCCTCCCACTGCAGGGTGATACAGTGACACAGACAGGAGGGAAATATGGGACATGAGTCTGTCCCTCCCACTGCAGGGTGATACAGTGACACAGACAGGAGGGAACTATGGGACATGAATCTGTCCCTCCCACTGCAGGGTGATACAGTGACACAGACAGGAGGGAACTATGGGACATGAGTCTGTCCCTCCCACTGCAGGGTGATACAGTGACACAGACAGGAGGGAACTATGGGACATGAGTCTGTCCCTCCCACTGCAGGGTGATACAGTGACACAGACAGGAGGGAACTATGGGACATGAGTCTGTCCCTCCCACTGCAGGGTGATACAGTGACACAGACAGGAGGGAACTATGGGACATGAGTCTGTCCCTCCCACTGCAGGGTGATACAGTGACACAGACAGGAGGGAACTATGGGACATGAGTCTGTCCCTCCCACTGCAGGGTGATACAATCTTATATCCATCAGACAGGCCATATAAATGTGAGTGTATAACTGGACAGACTCATATATAATTCAGGTATAATGAGGAGTGGCTGCTGCCTGGTCCAATTTTCCTCACCGTATTAATATAAGGCACAAGTGATGCTGAAGCTCAGTAAGTAATTCCTTCCATAGTCAGAGTGACAGGGGAGAGCTGCTTATGAGATTGCCATAGTGTTTGACACCATCAATTCAGTAAAAGTGCTACACTGCTGGAATCCTAATATACTCCCAGCTCACCGTGCAGCCGCTTTCTATACGACTACCTGTGATTTATATTTCTTACCTTAAGGGCAAAGGGCAGCCTTAACAAAGAAATTTCATTTCCTTTGCACCTCTCATTTCCTCAGGCAAAAATCAGCATCAAATAAGACTTGATGTGCGTTGTTTGTAGGGATGCACCAAATACATCATTTAAAGAATTGGGCACATAAAGAATTTTTGGGGACAGATTGTGCAAACACTGTTGGAGTTTGACTACATTTGCAACCAAATCCTGGTTTTCGTCTTCTTTTGCCTTATTTGATTAAAAATATAACCACCGCCCCGGTGCTAACTGACACTAACTTCCCATTGGTTGCTACTGGTTACAGCACCAGTGTCACTTCTAATATTAGACTTTATTACAGGAAAAATAAGGGAGTGACAATAAAGCAATCAATTTACTTCCCACATTAGCAATTTCTACCCTTCATAATTAATCTCCTTAACGGAGCTTGCTCTCTGAACGAGAGAATCAATCCCCAATAATATTGTAATAACCAAGCAGTGCCCCGTGAATGTTTTGGCAACAGGAAAGTTTATATGCAGCTCAGTTTTTAGAGAAGCACTCTGTGTTACAGTGATGGGGATATTGGCCCACTGAGATCCCAGAATGGCGCCCTGTTACTGTGGTTGATCTGCATTTCCCTGTAGCAGCCGGTAACTAGGGCTGTGGATCATCAACTGGAGCATATGGCTGGTTTTTCAGTTGGTCAGCAAAGGGTATTTGCCTTACTCACCCTGAATCATATGGAATCCTTGGCCTGGTAATTACAAATCAAAATATTTTAGTATTCATTTTTGGGACTTTTAAGCATTGCTCCTCCAGCTATGCTGAAACTCTGATACATTGCCTATCCCTGGGCTTGTATGAAATACAGTGCCTATCATTGGGTTGGTATGAAACACAGTGCCTATCATTGGGTTGGTATGAGATACAGTGCCTATCATTGGGTTGGTATGAGATACAGTGCCTATCATTTGGTTGGTATGAGATACAATGCCTATCATTGGGTTGGTATGAGATACAGTGCCTATCATTGGGTTGGTATAAGATACAGTGCCTATCATTGGGTTGGTATGAGATATAGTGCCTATCATTGGGTTGGTATGAGATACAGTGCCTATCATTGGGTTGGTATGAAATGCAGTGCCTATCACTGGGCAAGTATGGGATACAGAGCCTATCATTGGGTTGGTATGAGCTACAGTGCCTATCATTATGTTGGTATGAGATATAGTGCCTATCATTATGTTGGTATGACATACAGTGCCTATCATTATGTTGGTATGACATACAGTGCTTATCATTGGGTTGGTATGAGATACAGTGCCTATCATTGGGTTGGTATGAAATGCAGTGCCTATCACTGGGCACGTATGAGATACAGAGCCTATCATTGGGTTGGTATGAGATACAGTGCCTATCATTGGGTTGGTATGAAATGCAGTGCCTATCACTGGGCACGTATGAGATACAGTGTCTATCATTGGGTTGGTATGAGATACAGTCCCTTTAACTGGGCAGGTATGAGATACAGAGCCTATAATTGGGGTTGCATATTACTTGGTTAGTATGAGAAAAGTTGACTGCATACAGGATGATATTTGCATGCTGCCCAGGCCCCTTTGGCCGGGGGCCAGACAATTGGATAAATAAAATTTAATTTGGTGCCTGGATTGGCAAATTGTCCAATGGCCTGTATGGTCAGCTATAAAGCACAAAGTTGAACACCGGGGGTCAGATAGAGATGCAGTATAATGCATATGATGTTGTTGATGTGAGATATAGGGCAGATTGTTTAGTTGATGCTGTACAGTGCCTATCATTGGTTTGGTATGACATACAGTGGCTATCATTGGGTTGGTATGAAATGCAGTGCCTATCATTGGGTTGGTATGAAATGCAGTGCCTATCACTGGGCAGGTATGAGATACAGAGCCTATCATTGGGTTGGTATGAGAGACAGTGCCTATCATTATGTTGGTATGAGATACAGTGCCTATCATTGGATTGGTATGACATACAGTGCCTATCATTATGTTGGTATGACATACAGTGCATATCATTGGGTTGGTATGAAATGCAGTGCCTATCACTGGGCACGTATGAGATACAGAGCCTATCATTGGGTTGGTATGAGATACAGTCCCTTTAACTGGGCAGGTATGAGATACAGAGCCTATCATTGGGGTTGTATATTACTTGGTTAGTATGAGAAAAGTTGACTGCATACAGGATGATATTTGCATGCTGCCCAGGCCCCTTTGGCCGGGGACCAGACAATTGGATAAATCAAATTGTCCAATGGCCTGCTCCTTTTGCATCCTCAATTGAATCTTAGCATGTATGGTCAGCTATAAAGCACAAAGTTGAACACCGGGGGTCAGATAGAGATGCAGTATAATGCATATGATGTTGCTGATGTGAGATACAGGGCAGATTGTTTAGTTGATGCTGTAACTCCCACAGGCATGAATCTGAACCTGAGCTTGTAGTTCAATGATATTATAAATATTCTTTTTGTAAGGGTCGATTCCAGGAATCCAGCTGCTGATAAATTCTAATCCAACTAGCAATTATTCTTCCTTTATTAAAACAAATCACAAACATAGATTGCATTATTCTCTATACAATCACAATCATCCCCGCTGGTCTGCATAATGACACTTGGTTTCTATACACTGGTAATGAACATGCTGTGCAGGATAATGGCGTGAAGTATGTTCTTACTGATAGTGAACACGACTGAGTCACTAATCGCTGACCAGCATGGGTGTTCAGTTCTTCAGATGGAGTGTCTGAGTAGTGGGTAGGTGGGAGCATAGGTGGGTAATGTAGGAGGAAATAAACTGCAAGAGTTAAGGAAGTGTAGTGAGTGGGGGACAGGTGTGTAGAGATGTAGATGTAGAGGAATGGATGAACAGAGAAGTAACAGGGTGGTCTATAGTGGTGAGACTCCTGTTATTTATGTTACTTATTACTGACTGGCTTATGACCAGAGACTATTATCCACTGTTACTCTAGGCACATCTCTCCTTACTATACCTGCTATCCCACAGTCACACTCCCTTCCCAGAGACTATTATCCACTGTTACTATAGGCACCATCTCTCCCTACTATACCTGCTATCCCACAGTCACACTCCCTTCCCAGAGACTATTATCCACTGTTACTATAGGCACCATCTCTCCTTACTATACCTGCTATCCCACAGCCACACCCCCTTCCCAGAGACTATTATCCACTGTTACTATAGGCACCATCTCTCCTTACTATACCTGCTATCCCACAGCCACACCCCCTTCCCAGAGACTATTATCCACTGTTACTATAGGCACCATTTCTCCTTACTATACCTGCATCCCACAGTCACACTCCCTTCCCAGAGACTATTATCCACTGTTACTATAGGCACCATCTCTCCCTACTATACCTGCTATCCCACAGTCACACTCCCTTCCCAGAGACTATTATCCACTGTTACTATAGGCACCATCTCTCCTTACTATACCTGCTATCCTACAGTCACACTCCCTTCACAGAGACTATTATCCCATTGTTTCTATAGGCACCATCTCTCCCTACTATACCTGCTATCCCACAGCCACACTCCCTTCCCAGAGACTATTATCCACTGTTACTATAGGCACCATCTCTCCCTACTATACCTGCTATCCCACAGTCACACTCCCTTGCCAGAGACTATTATCCCACTGTTACTATAGACACCATCTCTCCCTACTATACCTGCTATCCCACAGTCACACTCCCTTCCCAGAGACTATTATCCACTGTTACTCTAGGCACCATCTCTCCTTACTATACCTGCTATCCCACAGTCACACTCCCTTCCCAGAGACTATTATCCACTGTTACTATAGGCACCATCTCTCCTTACTATACCTGCTATCCCACAGTCACACTCCCTTCCCAGAGACTATTATCCACTGTTACTATAGGCACCATCTCTCCTTACTATACCTGCTATCCTACAGTCACACTCCCTTCCCAGAGACTATTATCCCATTGTTTCTATAGGCACCATCTCTCCCTACTATACCTGCTATCCCACAGTCACACTCCCTTCCCAGAGACTATTATCCACTGTTACTATAGGCACCATCTCTCCTTACTATACCTGCTATCCTACAGTCACACTCCCTTCCCAGAGACTATTATCCCATTGTTTCTATAGGCACCATCTCTCCCTACTATACCTGCTATCCCACAGCCACACTCCCTTCCCAGAGACTATTATCCACTGTTACTATAGGCACCATCTCTCCCTACTATACCTGCTATCCCACAGTCACACTCCCTTCCCAGAGACTATTATCCACTGTTACTATAGGCACCATCTCTCCTTACAATACCTGCTATCCTACAGTCACACTCCCTTCCCAGAGACTATTATCCCATTGTTTCTATAGGCACCATCTCTCCCTACTATACCTGCTATCCCACAGCCACACTCCCTTCCCAGAGACTATTATCCACTGTTACTATAGGCACCATCTCTCCCTACTATACCTGCTATACCACAGTCACACTCCCTTCCCAGAGACTATTATCCACTGTTACTATAGGCACCATCTCTCCCTACTATACCTGCTATCCCACAGTCACAGGATGGCAGCTAAATGTTGTAGCCCAGCTCACTTCACATTTTTACATACAGATATAAATACACACACAGTGCTAGGAAGCTGCTCCAAAAGAAATCCAATCCCATCACCCCTGATAGGACAATATTTATTGTATTCCCTGTTTATGCTTTTTACTCCTCCCCCACCCCAGTTATTGCTGAGACAGATCAATCGCCCATTAAGTTTATTTTGGTCTTTGGTACATACTGAGAATAGACTTGTGTTCCCCAAACATCTGTCTTTTTTCAATACAGTTATGCTGAATAATTGTACTCCTTAGAATTATTCGTTCCAGACAGTTCTCTTTATAGGGGTCATTTACAAACACCAGCGCAAATGGACATACAAAATTAAGCACATTAATGTTATTCACAAACATACTTGTATCCTTACGTGCACATAAATGCTAAGTAACCCACATCCATCTCCATCCACCGCTGCCCTTATGCCTCCTTGCACCCAGAATAATGATTGCCGGATCCTTTTCTCCTGTAGTCATGAATATTAGAGTGCCAATAATCCTGTGCTCCAACTTTGGGATTTGTACTTGCTCTCTTCTCACTACTGAACTATTTTATTTAATATAAAATATAAAACGGCTGCAGTTTGATGAGGCAGTCCAATTTCACGAGACTGCAAATTAGTTTTAAAGGGACATTTTATGAAACAATTATGGAGAGATGGCAGTGAATGCTGTTAATGTTGGCAGTCTAACGTCTGAGAGATTAATCTTGCAAGATCATTGGCTGGTTAGAATCATGTCTGTGAGTGGCGGAACTACCGGTGGTGCTTGCAGGGCAGCCATCGGGGAGGGACAGGGGGGAGAGTTGTAGGGGTCCCGAGGGTAAGGGGGGCCCAGCCACGCCACACTTACTTGATTAGCCGGGCCCCCATCTTTCTGAGAGCTGCTGACTTCGGGAAGGCATGGACGTTTAAGGGACCCTGGCCACCAATTTTTTTTTCTCATGTCGGGTCCTAGCCACCAATATTTTTTAATGGGGGGGGCCCGGCCACAAATGTTTTTTTATGGGGGGCCTGACCACCAATATTTTTTTTGTTTTTTTTACTGGTTGGTGGGTGCGGACCTGTGGGGTGGGGAGGGCGGACCTGTAGGTGGGGCCCAGGAAATTTTGTCGTATGGGGCCCTGTGATTTGTGATGGCGTTCCTGGGTGCTTGGGGTGTGATCGCACCCCTTGGAGCCACGGAAAAGGTAATTTGCGGATGGGAATATGAGAATTTGAACACAAGCATGTGCGCATGTTCCCCTTGTGCCTCAGATTATAGGAGCCTTAGATTGTAGGTTTGGTCAACTGGTGGCATTCAACTTTTGTTAAAGGGGTTGTTCACCTTTAAGTTAACTTTTAGGATATTAAAGAACGGTCAATTCTATACAACTTTTCAATTGGTCTTTATTATATTTTTCTTTCTGTAGTTTTTTATTTATTTGCCTTTTTTTCCGACTCTTTCCATCTTTCAAATGGGGGTCATCTAAAAAACAAATGCTCTTTAAAGCTTCAAATATATTGTTATTGGTATTTTTTTTTTTTTTTTACTCATCTTTCTATTCAGGCCTCTCCTATTCATAAACCAGTCTCTTATTCAAATCAATGCATGGTTGCTAGGGTAATTGTGACCCTAGTAACCAGATTTATGAAATTACAAAAGGGAGCAGTACACCCAGAAATTATAGACCCCTTTTTAAATCATTCCCTGAATATCTGGGATAAATATAAATACGCAGCCAAACTTATCTCACCTTTCCACCCAGCAGCACCGATTCTTGGTAAGCCTTTGTTTCCCCCTGGCTTGTCTCCCACATCTTTGCAAAGGTGGACATCTATTGGTTTCAAGTCCAGATACAATTTTTATTCTATATCAGGTCCTAAAACCTGGCTTACTATACAGGGACCTCATAATTTCCCCCTATCAGAGATATTTCAATACCAGCAAATAAACCACTTTATACATACCTACAATAAAGAAAAAGCATCAAATACTCCCACATACTTTGAAAATGCTTGCATTAAATATACATACACAAGGGGCCTAATCCCATATTTGTATCAATTACTTCTTGACACACAATCCCAAACCCCTCTGTCATATGTTACAGCATGGGACAAGGAGCTTGACACTACAATAGATAAGGAAACCTGGGACAAGAAATGGGAAACCACAGCTCTCTGTTCTAGGAATATTTCACTACTGGAAACTGCATGTATAGTTCTTACACGCTGGTATATGGTCCCTTCTCGTTTGCACTAGATAAATCCCCAATTTAGTCAAGACTGCTTTAGATGCTGCGGTCAAACAGGTACTGTGATGCATATCTGGTGGGACTGCCCAAATATCCAATGGTCAATAATGTAACTGGAGGGGGGCGGGCCCTGGTGCGGAATGTGCCACCAGGCCCCCGCCCCCCCTCCGTACCAGATTTTTTTATCCAAAATAGCCCGATGCGTCCGGAAATCCGCAACTGCCGGGGGGCCCTGAGGGGGTGCGGGCCCTGGTCCAATTGCACCCTCTGCTCCCCCGGTAGTTCCGCCACTGCCAATGGTTCTGGACCAGGATTTATACTATTATATATTCGATAACACAAGTCAACCTTAGGAAAGATCATTTAAATGCTCCATTGAATAAAAGGATATCTAACATCGATACCTATACAAGAATTTTGATCACTTTTATGTTTTTGGCAGCAAAAATCACTATCGCTAAACACTGGAAATGACCCTTTGTTTCCGATTTCCCATTTTAAAGACAAATTGAACTGGATAATGGCTAATAAAAGTTCAACCAGTATACTTACAGATAAATTCAAAGAAATATGGGAACCGTGGTGCCGATATTCTTTCCCAAACACAGGAACCGATTCAATCTTCCTGTAATCGTTCTATAATGACTATATAGAGCGACAAGTGTTTTGTTATACTTTTTTAAAAAAAAAATTTATATATAGTTCGAGACTAGCTAATATTCACAGGTTATATCGCAGGTAAATCCTACAACCCACAGAATTATTTTCTATTATGGTAAACAAGGGACCTCGCAGAAAATATCTTCAAACAAGCAATGCTCAATATTAATTCATGAAACACAATATGCCGTAAAAAGTTATTTTTATCTATTTGCTTTATTCTTTTTCTCTCTCTTTAATCGGCCCTAACTAGTCCGAGTTGGGGCCGATTCTATATTTTTCTCTCTTTCCATTTTCCTGAAACACCAGAATATACTGCGTCAACGTAACGATTGCTTATCTCTCTTAATATGTTAAAACTCAAATAAAAACTATCAAAAGAAATTACAAAAGGGAGAGCTGCTGAATAAAAAGCTAAATAACTCAAAAACCACAAATACTAAACAATTAAAACCAATGGCAAATTGTCTCAGAATATCACCAACAACATTATGCCAAACGTTAACTCAAAGGTGAACAACCCCTTTAAACAACAATTCAAGAGGTGGAATGGTGGGAGTTGTAACATCTAACAGGGTCTGTAAATACTTTAGACTTCATAGTTGCAGGAGTGACGATACTGCAAAGAACTCATTGAAGCATTGGGACTAGTTTCAACATGAATTAGTCACTCTCAGTCTCAGCCAACAATTATCCCACATACAGAGAGATTTCAAGAGCAACAGCCTCATGTCAGCCACAGATTTGCTCTGTAGTCCCAAGGCTTTGGAAGGGGAGTCAAAGCAGCATCTACCAGGAAACCACTCACCTTGCAGCTATAATCTCCCATTGCTCATTAACCAGTCAAAGGTTTTAAGAGCTCCTCAGGCTGTAAAAAAGAGAAAGGAACTGCTGATAGCAATAATTTTATTCTTGAGAAGGAGGAACAGTGTGGCTTTACTTGGCAAAGGACCAGGGTCATCTTGATTGGAGGAGGTGTCTGGGTCAAAAGAGACTTCCTTGTTATTTATATAGACTAGACCTAATCAATGTATGATGTTCAGCTATTGATAAACTGTACTCCTGCTCTCATATAACGTGTTTCTGTTGCCATCTCACCATATTTATTCTCTCACAACCACACTCCCTTCCCAGAGACTATTATGATTATCCCACTGTTACTATAGGCACCATCTCTCCCTACTATACCTGCTATCCCACAGTCACACTCCCTTCCCAGAGACTATTATCTCACTGTTACTATAGGCACCATCTCTCCCTACTATACCTGCTATCCCACAGTCACACTCCTTCCCAGAGACTATTATCCCACTGTTACTATAGACACCATCTCTCCTTACTATACCTGCTATCCCACAGTCACACTCCCTTCCCAGAGACTATTATCCACTGTTACTATAGGCACCATCTCTCCCTACTATACCTGCTATCCCACAGTCACACTCCCTTCCCAGAGACTATTATCCACTGTTACTATAGACACCATCTCTCCCTACTATACCTGCTATCCCACAGTCACACTCCCTTCCCAGAGACTATTATCCACTGTTACTATAGACACCATCTCTCCCTACTATACCTGCTATCCCACAGCCACACTCCCTTCCCAGATACTATTATCCCACTGTTACTATATACACCATCTCTCCCTACTATACCTGCTATCCCACAGCCACACTCCCTTCCCAGAGACTATTATCCCGCTGTTACTATAGACACCATCTCTCCCTACTATACCTGCTATCCCACAGTCACACTCCCTTCCCAGAGACTATTATCCCACTGTTACTATAGGCACCATCTCTCCCTACTATACCTGCTATCCCACAGTCACACTCCCTTCCCAGAGATTATTATCCACTGTTACTATAGGCACCATCTCTCCCTACTATACCTGCTATCCCACAGTCACACTCCCTTCCCAGAGACTATTATCCACTGTTACTATAGACACCATCTCTCCCTACTATACCTGCTATCCCACAGCCACACTCCCTTCCCAGATACTATTATCCCACTGTTACTATATACACCATCTCTCCCTACTATACCTGCTATCCCACAGCCACACTCCCTTCCCAGAGACTATTATCCCGCTGTTACTATAGACACCATCTCTCCCTACTATACCTGCTATCCCACAGTCACACTCCCTTCCCAGAGACTATTATCCCACTGTTACTATAGGCACCATCTCTCCCTACTATACCTGCTATCCCACAGTCACACTCCCTTCCCAGAGACTATTATCCCACTGTTACTATAGGCACTGTCTCTCCCTACTATACCAGCTATCCCACAGCCGCAGTCACTTCCCAGAGACTATTATTCCACTGTTACTATAGGCACCATCTCTTCCTATTATATCTACTATTGTATCTTTCCTTATATTGAAGTGTAAGCTCTGTAGAGAGGACGCAGGGCAAGATTTCCTTCTCCCAATGGTTCTGTGTCCCTCTGTATAGTAAAGTGTAAGCTTTGCAGGTCAGGTTTTATTTAGTTTCTCTCTTGTTTCCTTTACTGACATAGAACATTCTTGGCCACTAATGCGTTTGCTTTTCTCTGTATTATATCTTTGGTTTTTTGTATATTTATATTGCGTTACAGTCGGTGCTTTAAGCCACTTCAGTAGCAAAACATTTAAGCAGAAGTGACATTCGTGTCATAATAGTTTTAATACAGAGTATGAAATATGATGGTCGAATAAGAAACTTACTTAGTATCACTAAGTAACTTCCAGCATCTGTTATGGTTCTGTGTAGGAAATATAAATACAAATTCATTCCAAAGTGGAAAGAAGCCTTTTGTTGTTGAACTGCACTGAGTGCCCTGGGAGACACAGAGCTATGTAAGAGACACTTACCTTGCAGTATTAGGAGATTCAGTAGCCCTGGCCTTGTGGGCTGCTCCTCCTGACCAACCCTAACTTGCGTGTCTGAATTACTCAAACGTTTGGAGTTGTAAGGGGCAGATGGGGGTGATGACCTTGAGGTCAGCAGACATATATCCTGGGCAGAGTGGAGTGCAGGTTGAGGGTCCAAGGTTGCCAGCACATGAGTATCCCCAAATGTATATGTGTAAGCATAAGAACATCAGAAGATTGTAGAATAACTCACCAAAGTAGAATGGTGGTCCAGGTGCTCCTGCCCCAGGCCCTCTGCTCAGAGGAGCGGACAATCCGTAATCAGAAGAATGTGAGGTTTAGGGCACTCTAGGAAGCCATGTATAGATCAGACCAAAAATAAGTTGGTTAAAAAGATTAAAAAAACTTTATTTAAACAATCACCTCGAGCCTTATGTGTTTTGTGTCCGTAAGACACAATCATAGGCACATGAGTATCCCCTTGTACAGCCTACTTTGCATGTCATTTACACTGTGCAAGAAAGGAGCACCAGGGGACATAGGCATCAGATGGAGCTCTTTATTTGCCATCAGCAAGCTTAAAGGACCGGGCTCCCTTGTGTCTGTGAGTGAACTAGTGCTGGAGTTTCTACCTGCAGGGCTGTGTGAGTTATAGTACAAGGTGCAAGTGCTGAGAATATTTGATCTAAGTCCTCAGGGCTTAATTTCAATGCCACACACTGAGTACAAAGTGCAGAAAAAAAGGCCTTTCTGAGAGCAACACCCTGGGCACATAGATGAACACTAAGGGTCATGCTCTTGGTTTGATAAATGCCCCCTTGATGTTTTTTTGTTCTAGCATCTATATGTATGGACTCTAATGTCTCTGAATCAGACACAGGCAGAACAGAAAGTACAAAGTGTTACTTGTAAACCAAAAACCAAGAAACCATGGCGATTAGCTGGACACTAATAGTTATAAGTAACCACTCATTCACCACAAATAAACCTGTTCAGGAAATGATAACACAAAGAAAGTGGTAACATATAAGTTAAAACATAACTTTTACTGTCATTAACCAATAAAAACACACTCATTAAAGTACATACCCACTAACCAACCAATCCGTCGGCAGTGCTGGACAATGTCCTTAAAATTGACATACAATTAAAAATATTTAGCAAAAGGTGGATCAGTGGGGTCTCTAAGAGACATCGCTGGTTGTTTTTTTTAAATTTTACCCTCCCAAATACAGGGAGACCACAACCGCCCGCTCCCTCCCTTCCAAGCAGACTCCCCTGTGCTGAACCTGCCTATCTATGTCGGGGACTGCGTGGGAGCTAAGCACTCCACCGTCCACCTATGCCGCCTACTAAGTGTTACTTCTCAGACCACTGTTCTCTGTATATTTCTATTTCTGCTGATATTTCCCTCCCTAATGCAGTTGGTTGGGGAGAGTTCAGAGTGATGCCGGTCTCTCCCTCTCAAATAATTGCCAGTAACGATTATTCCATATAACACAAGTCAGTGCATCTCTGCCTGAACTCTATTCTCATGCCCTGGATTCTCTCGTATCGGCAGGGTAAGAGTTGCTTTTATGTCATTCTCAGAGTACTCCCTCCTCTCATCCTCCCTCTCTATATTTGTTCCCCTACTGTTTGCAAAGAGTCACCTGAGGCACCGCACTGAATAACAACCGCCTGGTATGAACAGCAGTTTGTGACTCACATCTATGAAGCAGGGAGAAGCCTTTGCTTATTATATTATAACATTTTTACCAACCTCATAAGGATTTGTGTAAATCACAGGACTGGATTTTACAAAGCCGTGCCCCAAGGCCGCATGGTCCCAGCGCCAGCCGCTTCACATGTGCATGCCCCCCTCCAGACTGCACTGTCCTATCACCGGTTTCTTATCGATCGCACTCTCTCTGCGTGCGCGAGCGTGTTTTCAAGCACCGGAGATTTGAGTCCTCAATGCTCCTTAGGATGCGGCTGGGTGGCATGCCACCCCTAAAATTTTCCAGGCCTGGGCCACAAATACGGGCCTAGTAATTAATTTCATTGTGTAATTGTTCCCCCCCCCCTTTCATTGTTTGCTGCTGCTACAATGATGTTAATGACTCAGCTTGCCGTTTAAGGGTAAGGCCAGATGAGGAGATTCGGGGAAGTTTTGTCGCCTGGCGACTAATCGCCACGTTTTTTTCGCGACTATCTCCCCGAACTGCCTCAGCGTTTTTTTCCCATAGGCTACAGCGCAAAATCGCATGCGCTAATGCACACGCAGCGATGCATTTTCAATAGTCGCCCAAAGTTGCCTCAGTGAGTTAGTCTTGCCTACAAAAAGCTTACCTCACACACTTTGGCCAATGACCAAGCACCCAATTTCTGGTTGAAATGACCCTTGGTTTGCCCAGTTGTGGCTGTGACTGCCAAATAGTTGGATCAGAGTTTATATAGGCCAAATTATGTGCCTAATTCAATGCTCCAGGGGGTGTGGGCTGATATCAGTAGCGGTTGGGTAAGTGCATGCATTGATCCCTGTTATCCCTGAAATTACCACCGGCCTTGCAGGACCTTCCAGTAAGCCTCTTGGTTGGGGGTATAAAAATACAATTAAGCACACCTGTCCAACTGGCGCCACCTACTGCTGCCCTAGGCACTGGAACTCAGCATGCCCCCCTACCATTCTGTGCACAATGTATAACATAATTTCTGCAGACAAGCACAAAAACTCCTAAGAGCCCCCCGAATTAGCCACAGTATTTGCCCACAAGTCTCTTTCAGCAGTAATTTGTTATATAAGGACCTGAGGGCTGCCCCTTTAAAGCTGCAGTCCTAGTATATAAATACAGCCCTAGCTACCTCCCTGGGCCTCCAATACCCTTTAGCGTAGCTTTACAACTGGTGCCAGGAGCGGCCCTGAGCCTCCAGTTAGACAGCTGTGCTCTGAAATACAGACATGGGTGCATTAATGGCTGGTTTGTACATAATATAAGAGGAATTTGCTATTTAATGTACAACAATTTGTTAATGAAACAGGAATAACTGTGAGAATCGTAAACTGCCTGAAGACCTGCCACTCTATTATTTACCAAGTCATAGATGAAAAACAACAGCCGTGAGAAGCATTTTAAGAAGGAAGTATTGCCTACAGAGCTAGCACTCTAATGAATGTAGACTGGTGGGGATAGGAGAAAGGAATCCCATCCTGCAGAACTTTGGATTTATTATGAGGGTGTAGGAGACTGCTGAACAACAGATGGAGGGAGCTGCAATTAGGATATCTCTGGCTTAGACTATCCATTTTTTTTTGCTACAAATGTTCCTTGTACTGTATAAGAGAAATACAGCTACTGATCTCCCTTCCGTGGGGCTCAGAGGAAATTCCCCCAGGCATTTTCCTGTCCGTGTGTGGATTTAGATTTACTCAGCAGAGCAGATGTGCCATCGCTTTGTGATCACATTAACGCCAGAGCAGCGTCTGTCTAACACCTGGCCTTGGATGAATTTGCTTGCAAACCAAATTGAGATAATTTAGTTTGCTGACTGGGGAGAGGGAACATTTGAGTCCAGAGGATTGAGCTTGAGAAAAGCCAGGGACCAATAGGCGGCCCTAAGTAACGAGGGCTTGGTTATTTGTAGTGGCCCAGTATGTACAATGCAGTAGTGGGGCGGACTGAGACCATATTACATTTAAAACAACATCTGACTTGTTTCATGCACAGAATATGAATGCCTGACCTGGTATTGGGGAATATTCTCTATAAGAAAACAGGCAGTAGGAACTTTATTTACAGAACTACATTCTGCACTTGCTCAGTATCCCTCTACTATACAGAGGGACACAGATACAATAAAGGGAGGGGGGACAACTGGGAGAAGGGGATCCTGTCCTGCAGAGCTTACACACTACTATACAGAGGGACATAGATAAAATACAGGGAGAGGGAACCATTGGAAAAAAGGAATCCTGTCCTGCAGAGCTTACACTCCAATATACAGAGGGACATGGATACAATACAGGGAGAGGGAACCATTGGAAAAAGGGAATCCTGTCCTGCAGAGCTTACACTCCAATATACAGAGGGACATGGATACAATACAGGGAGAGGGAACCATTGGGAAAAGGGAATCCTGCCCTGCAGAGCTTACACTCTAACATACAGAGGGCTATAGATACAATACAGGAAGAGGGAACCATGGGGAGGAGGGAATCCTGCCCTGCAGAGCTTACACTCTAATATACAGGGGGCACAGATACAATACAGGGAGAGGAACCATTGGGAAAGGGGAATCCTGCCCTTCAGAACTTACACTCTAATATACAGAGGGACACAGATATAATACATGGAAAGGGAACCATTGGGAATACTGAATCATGCCCTTCAGAACTTACATTCTAATATACAGAGGGACACAGATATAATACAAGGAGAGGGAACCATTGGGAAAAGGTAATACAGGTACAATACAGGAAGAGGGAACCATGGGGAGGAGGGAATCCTGCACTGCAGAGCTTACACTCTAATATACAGAGCGGCACAGATACAATATAAGGAGACAGAACCATTGGGAAAAGGAAATCTTGCCCTGCAGAAGAGGGACACACATCCAAACCATTAGGACAAGCAAAATTGGGGGGGGGGCCTGGGGAACAGGGGCGCTCCGACCATGGCATCCACTTCCTCTACAGCCGCTCTACTGCTTTAAAATTTGTGTCTGCGTCGGGCACATGCAAGTGGCTCAGGACGGAGTGGGGAGGGGTAGGTTGCTGCAATATGTGCCCCATATTATGCCACTACCTGCAGGGCATACAATTTAATACACAGTGGGGCACAGATTTATTACAGGGAGAAGAGAAAGCTTCCACAGAGAGGTGTCCTGTCCTGCAGAGCTTACATCCTGGTTTTAGGAAGCCTTTAGGACATTCTATAGGACGCCTTTGAAAATGGCTGTGAATATGATTAAGCACATACCCATCCAATGTTTTATGTTTAGCTATTTTTAGGAAAAGTCTAAAACCTTTTTTTCTTTTACGGACAGTTCTTTGAAGCAGAGACACATCATTTACAACACGGAGGATTTCAGCTTCCTCTAATCTCCTGCTGCCGGAGTACAATGGGAATGCCTGAACATCAGAGAGTTAAAGACTGAGACTTTAGGAACTGGGATTACATCTGGGGACCCTGACGAGGGAGCACTTATTTATTTTTAAGGCCATTTATGGATCTGGCACGTTTCTCAATGTAAGGGACAAATGGATTTACAAGCTTCGCAGCCATAGGACTAAGAGGGGCAGCAGTGGTATATTAAATAAATATGATGAAGAAAAGTCGGAGTGTCCTAACGGTTTCTAGTGATGAGGTAAGAGCTTCATTCATTTGTAGGAGGATTGTAGGGGAATGTAATTAAAGTCGCAAAGAGAAAAACAATTCGAACCAATAAGAATAAAAATCCACATCTCGCAATGTAATATTGTTTCTTAAAATGTTATTGCATTGCGAATTTCAATTTCACACTCTTGAAGGTGTCGTAATCTTTTGGAGCAAAAAACGACTTTTTCAGTAAGAAGTTTTATTACATTTACTGTACACTGGCGCAAACCATAAAATTCGCAAACGGTCTTCCACTGTTGGTCGCTATACAGTTTCTGGGTTCGCAAAAGCTATATTAAATTTGCGCAAAGCAAAATGTGTTCGTGCAAAGGCAGAACTTTTCGCGTTGTGAATAGTTTTTCCGTTACCGACTTTTATTACATTCCCCCATTGGTCTTCTAAGGGACATATGAGGTTTAATGTAGATTAATGTAAATGATGCATTTTGGGGAGAAAGTTGAGCCCTTTATAATTAAAGGCCTAAGTCTAGCATTACAGACCACATTCCCTCCGCCTTCGTGGGTTAATTTAAAGCAGACCTGTCACCCACACACAAAAAAGCTGAATAATTAAAGTCTTTTGCAAATTAAACATGAAACCCAAATTCTTTCTTTCATTTAAACAGCCATACCTGTAATAAAGTCTGCACTGTCAATCATATATTGCCTGCCCCGCCTCTATGCCTGAGGCCAAGTCAATTACTTTCACTTTCCATCCAGCACTTTTTAGATGTCACTGCTCTCCTCTCATTCCCCCTCCCTCATCACACTCTATAATTGTGTAGGGCAGTGCAGGTGGACATTGGGTCCCTTATTCTGATGCATACACAAGATATTGTTGTGCTTCACACATTTCCTCAATAACAGTGTCTACAAAATGGCACCTGTCTGCTTGCTGTGATTGTATAATTTCAAGACTGAATGAAACAATATTTAAATAATATAAATAGTGTAAGTAAAGTTTATTTTGCTCAACTAACATGATAGAAAAGGACTTGGAAATATTTCTTATGGTGATAGGTCCCCTTTAAGCTGATGATTCTGCCCCTTCAGATGAAAGTTTATGTGCCTTGTGTGTGGGGCCCACCAAATGGCCTGTCCAACTGATAGGCTGAAGAATGCTTGAGCATGTTGATGTGGTCCTTATCTGACAGATCTCCATAGGCGTAATAGAAAAATTTCTGTACAGCACCTTGTAGAATAAAAATGCCTTTATGCAATTTTTCATGGCAGTATCTGGTTAGCAACATTTCAGGCCTACATGCAGCCTTTTTTCAAAAAATGTTCTATTACGCTGTTCCTGGTGGAGGATGGACCACTGATGGTACGTGCACCTGTTCCTTAAGATTGGGGGAAATAGACAAGCTGACTCTGAAGTGTTTGTATTGAGATCTCCATAGGCCCCATTGGATGAACTGGTTGTTTGCCCTAAGGCCAATGAGCAGATCAGCCTGATCATTGTCGCACAACTCCCAACTGTCCCGTTTTTAGAGGGAAAGTTATCTCTGCTTTAAACCCTGCCCTGCTGGGGGCACTTACTTATAGAAGCCTATGATTAAGTGCCCCAACAGGCATGATAGGCATTAGGCGATTATTTTATCCTAATAAATGACTTTATTCTTTTAACACACTTTTGGTTTTTTTTTAATTTTTGGGGAAAACCCACATATATCTTTATCTCTGCTTCAAACCCTGCCCAGAATTGGGGGGAAAAGGCTGAGCCTTTCCCATGAATATAGCACTGTCTGTGCTCACGAGTTCTGTATTCACGAGGGACAGGCTGGGGCAGTAAGTAGCTGTTCCCTTGGAAGCCTCATGACATTTAGGCAGTGTCATCAGGCGAATAATACAGGAGAACCTGGTACTTACTGCCACCAATCTCAGTGCAAAATACATGTACCCACGACAATGTGCTCAATTGCACAAAGTAGGGCTCCAGCACTAATGAGACCTATAGACTGACAGGATAAGAGTTTAGAAAGCACTGGTTTTGTTTAGAGCCTTTATGAAAAGCATGAAAAGGGAACAGTGTCAGATCAGGGCCCCCCTGGGGGATGGGGATCAATGACTGAAATCTCTCCCCCCTACGTTGAAAACATCAAATGTGGTTAGGAAATGATATGTATATATATATATGTATATATATATATATATATATATATATATATATATATATATATATATAAAGATGTTTGGGTGTCCGCACTCTGTCTTTGTCGCAGGCGAGGTGCACGATCAATTGGAATGATACAATCGATGCAGGGATCAGCACACTCTAGTAAAGGTAAATTAAAGGATCCTTGATAAAGGTCCCCAGGTGGAACCAAAACATTGGACAATGCTGTGTTACAAATAAAAACACTTTAATTCACCTTTACTAGAGTGTGCTGATCCCTGCATCGATTTTATATATATATATTTATATATATATATATATATATATAGATGCATTTTCACCCGTTAGTAGATGTAGCCCAAAGGGACATTGGAACATTTGCAGTGAATATGGGAATGGCTTCTCTCTCTGACCCACTGGAGCGGTACATATCTATATAACTTTGCCAATGTGTTTGTATAGGGATTTGTGTGAACATTAATCCCCCCTGTAATCCAGCCAAAAAAATGTTTTATTCATGAATGCTTAATTTGTGCATAGCTGCAGAGCGTGCCTGCGTGAGGCCCAAAAAGCTGTCAGAAAAGCATAAGAGCTGGAAAAACTGCATTTCCTTTCACCGATGTGCCGTCTTCAAGGGCATGCTCCCTCCTAAACCCTCTCTATCTAGGGGTACCCCAAAGGTTTAAGAGATACTGCTGGCAATTTAACAACAAGCCAGAAAACCTAATTACACGGGGAATTTGATGTTTACATTAATTGGTCAGGGCTACAGTCTCAGTGTTTAAAGGAGAACTATAGTGAAAATTAAAATTCAATATAAACTTCATCATACTGGAATAAACTTTGTTAATACAATCAATTAAATATTCTGCATCATTTCTGAAATAATCAAGTTTATGTTCACTATCCCTCTCTCAGCATCTGTTTCTCTTCATTCTGTCTTCTTGCAGCAGTTGGGTGTTGCGGGACCCACAGGTTTACCTGTGGGTCAGGCGGGTTCGGGCCGACCTCACACTCTTCCTCGCGGCATCAAATGTCGGCTTCCGACTTACGGGTTCGCCTTTTATAGACGCTGCTCCTGCTCGCCCCGTGCCTTTTGTGACATCATTGGTGGGATGTGCGGCGCAGATGTATTAGAGCTCACTCAAATAATTGATTCCAGTACAAACAAAATCTAACAAAATAACTGCCTTTTGAACAAATTCTGCATGTAGAGAGACATGATGTCTGGTGATTTTAATAGAGTGAGCTCTAATACATCTTCTAGGCAAAAGGAGCCCCCTATAAGATATTTGGATCTAACTGTCAGTGATTATCTGACGCTCAACTGCTGCATGAAGACAGAATGAAGAGAAATAGAGAGAAATAGTGAAAATAAACTTGATTATTTCAGAAACATTTTTAATTGATATATTTAGAAAGTTTCTTATTTCAGTATGCTGAAGCTTATATTAAATTTTTATTTTCACGATAGTTCCTCTTTAAAGATTGGCCACCCCCTGGCAAACACCAGCACAGTATGGGTCAGGTAGGTTGGAGGAAGGGTCCTCACTGACACTCACTGAAACGGGCGCCAGTGGTTCTTTAACAAACTGATAACAGTTACTTAATGGAATCTGCATTGGTACACAGAGATATTCAAGATGCTAAATGCCAAACAGAGTTATCAATTACACACTAAATTAGCTCTCATTCTGGGATGCCAGCCACAGTGTTCAGCCCTCCAAGGTGAACTCCTAGGAGTTCTGATGTACTAATGCTCTGCAATGGACGTTCCTTAATATCTGTGAACTATCCTTCACTCATGCAATGACTATATGTAGGATCTAGCCTTCTGCCAGTCAGTCCTCATTAAAAGGCATGTAAATCCCATTTTTACTTTCTTTAATGAAAAATATCTTTATTTAAAAAATGTGTATTATGTTTATAACAAACCTGACTGTATGCAGTGAAATTGTCAGACAGTCCCTAACTGCTGTACAGGGAAACAATATTAATTATGAACAGCAGAGGGAGTCCCTGCCTTACTTCCGGGCTATGCAGAACTCAAGCAGCTTTGTTTGTTTCCCTGTAGAGCAGTCGGCGACCGTGTAGAGATTTGTATTGAATTTTATTTTTGGCCTTTACATCCCCTTTACTGTTTACAACTCCAGCTGCAGGGACAAAGATCATGGAGCCAGATTTAAACAGATAAACTGGGATTCTATTTGGGGGATTATTTTGCTGCAGCCACTGGTTCTGCATAGTTGGAGAAAGTTTGTATTAAACAATACAAAAACTATAAAATCCACATAAGATTACATGACAACACAGGAGCCAGTGCAGTCTGTATATTCTGATTATTAATCAGCCTTGCTGTATCGGCTTCTGGCAGATATTATTTGACTTGTGCCGTTTTGATAATTTACGACGATCCCTAAGCAGCCCAGATAGGGTTGCCACATTTTCTGTAAAAAAAATACCGGCTTTCCTATATATTTATCTTTTTTCCCTATTAATAACATTTGAATCAACCATCATTTTTACCGGCCAGGCCGGTAAAATACCAGCCAGGTGGCAACCCTAAGCCCAGACCACACTGAGCATGTGCACTGTCTTGGTCTTGCAAAGATGTTTAACATATTTTAGTATACAAAGTACAGCATTTCTAGCCTTATTCTATTTTAGACTTTACTTCCCCTTTAAGGGGTGTTTTCTGCATGCCTTCCACTTACGTCCTCTCTTATCCCAAGACTCCTTCTTTATACTGTCTCAGAACTAACATGGCAACACGAACCTTATAACAGTAGAACCCCCATCTTATGTTTTTCAGGGGACCAGGAAAAAATTATGTAAAATCCGGGAAAATGTAAAATCAGGGAAATGTTTTAAAGTAACTTTTTCTGCAAGTAAAAGTAGGCAACAGATAGCGGTGTGCTTCTAAGGCTTCATGCGTGTCTAAAAAAAGGAAGAGTTTGCTGATTAAATGTGGGAAAACCTAAAATCAGGGTACTTAAAATCGAGGTTTCACTTCATATTACTAGGAGGAAATCACCTGAAATCCCTGTGCCAATTTGGGGTTCCCCTGCCACCCACAAGACATGCCTCCTCCCACTCTGCATACACAGATTGGCCCTCTATATAAGCCCCAGAAATGAATGGGGAGCCAACCATACAACAAAAGAGAAATCCCAACTCCTTTCTGCTAAAAGTGCCAAAATGTTGTGTTTTCATTTTTCTATTTACCACAATGAATGGCTTTTTGGATGGCATTACTCTGTATTGGAGCAGCACCAAGTCTCGATGCCTTGTATCTCTTTTCTCAGCGGTATCCAGCATTAACTCTGGCACAGATACAGGCAACGTAGAGATAAATCTCGTATCAGCAAAAGCAAAACAATGGAGCGTCTGTCAGCGGGGGAACTGGGGGAAAGGAGCAGGGCTGCAGATTCCATCTGTAACGTGGATGTACCTATTCTCCTGGCATGAAGCCCTAGATATTCCAGTTTGCTCTGGACCATGTTGCATACTTAAAGAAGAACTGAAGCTTAAATAGGAAAATGTGTATAAATGCTGTCGTTTGTATTCAGATATAACTGTGCCAACCCTGAGGTTCACAAGCCCTATACCAGTAATGATGCATCTCTTCAAATCTGTCTGAAGAAACTCCCCAGAATGAATCTCAGTAGGCTAACTTTTTTTTGCCAGTGGCACTGCACTTGGGTATCGCCACCAATCCAACTGTTCCCACAGTATAACCCCTGACTACTCAGAATGTTTTTTTTCTGCAGACTGATCAGTTCTTACCCCAACCCTAGCAACAGCTTGGACTGTTGGGCAGGTGGGCAGTTGCCTGTGTACAGAATAGGGATGTAGCGAACGTCGGAAAAAAAGTTCGCGAACATATTCGCGAACTTGCGCAAAAATGCGAGCGGTTCGCGAACGGTTCGCGAACCCCATAGACTTCAATGGGAAGGCGAACTTTAACATCTAAAAAAGACATTTCTGGCCAGAAAAATGATTTTAAAGTTGTTTAAAGGGTGCAACGACCTGGACAGTGGCATGCCAGAGGGGGATCAAGGGCAAAAATGTATCTGAAAAATCTGCCTGTGTGTGCTTGGAAGAGATAGTGTAGGGGGAGAGCTGTTAGTGATTTCAGGGACAGATGATAGTAAGTTTGCTGGCTAGTAATCTGCTTGATACTGCTCTGTATTGGAACAAAAAAATAAATAAAAGCAGTCCTTACAAGGACTACTGTTATTGCAGCAGTCAGCAGATGAGATCAGAAGCAGGACAGCTGCCCACTGCAGCTACATACAGAGCACTGCAGTAGAAGGTAGATTACTAGCCAGCAAAGCTACCTAAGCTTAAATGTCCCTCAAACCCCTGCAGACTTCTGTCCCTCCAATAACAGAGCAGTATCAAAACGATTACTAGCCAGCAAACTTTCAACTGTCCCTGAAATCACTAACAGGCAGCAGCTCTCTCCCTACACTATCTCTTCAGCACACACAGGCAGAGTGAAAAAAACGCTGCAGGGCTTCGGTTTTTATAGGGAAGGGGAGTGGTCCAGGGGAGAGCTTCCTGATTGGCTGCCATGTACCTGCTGGTCTGGGGTGAGAGGGCAAAAAAAAGCGCCAACAATGGCGAACCCAAAATGGCGAACGTCGCGCGACGTTCGCGAACTTCCGGCGAGCGCGAACACCCGATGTTCGCGCGAACAAGTTCGCCGGCGAACAGTTCGCGCCATCTCTAGTACAGAATAGGGTTCAGTGCTGTGCAGGTATAGTAGAGAATATGGTGCTGCACTGGAATAGGTCCTACTGAAGAGGGTATGGTACTGTGCTGGTTTAGTAGAGAATGTGGTTTTAAAGGGGAACTATCACGAAAATGTAATATAAGCTTCATCGTACTGAAATAAGAAACTTTCTAAATACAATCAATTACATATTACAAATTTTCACGTTTATCTTCACTATCCCTCTCTCAGAATCTGTTTCTCTTTATTCTGTCTTTATGTTGGTGTCAGATATTCATTGACAGTTAGATCCAATATATATTATGGGAGGGGCTCCTTTTGCCTAGAAGGTGTATTAGAGCTCACTCAAATAAATGATTCCAGTACAAACAAAATCTAACAAAATAACTTTTGCACAAATTCTGCATGTAGAGAGACATGGGGGCCGATTCACTTAGGGTCGAATTTCGAAGTTAAAAATACTTCGAAATTCGACCCTCGAATTGAAATCCTTCGACTTCGAATATCGAAGTCGAAGGATTTAGCGCAAATCCTGCGATCGTACGATCGAAGGATTTTTCGTTCGATCGAACGATTAAATCCTTCGAATCGAACGATTCGAAGGATTTTAATCAAACGATCGAAGGAAAATCCTTCGATCAAAAAAAGGTTAGCAAGCCTATGGGGACCTTCCCCATAGGCTAACATTGACTTCGGTAGGTTTTATCTGCCGAAGTAGGGGGTCGAAGTTTTTTTTAAAGGGCAAGTACTTCGACTATCGAATGGTCGAATAGTCGAACGATTTTTACTTCGAATCGTTCGATTTCGTTCGACTTCGATCGAATTCGAACGAATTTAACCAATTCGATGGTCGAAGTACCCAAAAAATACTTCGAAATTCGAAGTATTTTTCATTCGAACCCTTCACTCGAGCTGAGTGAATCGGCCCCATGATGTCTGGTGATTTTAATAGAGTGATATCTAATAAATCTTCTAGGCAAAGGAAGCCCCCCATTAAATACATTAGGGGTTATGTAATAAAAGGCACTAAGTTTGCCCATGAGCAGTAACCTATAGCAATCAAACAAAAAAGTGATCCCTTATCAAATTTATCCTGCTGTAGAAGTAGAGGTCTGACCTAAGTCAGTAAGGATTAATTGAATAATAAAGGAGAAAAAGTACCCCACTTGCTTAAAACTCGCTCAACAGTCTCTCAATTATTCCAACTACCTATTGGAAGATATCTATATTAACGTGCAATGTTACTGATTACCTTAAAGTAATCACAAAATTTTTTTTTTTAAAAAAGTATAAAGTGCAGTGCTATAATTTAAACAGTTAGAACTACCAATTAAATTAAAACTTAATTTAATTAAACTTAAAATACAAGTACGATACAGTTCATTCCATTAAATATAGTAAAGCTTAAAGGTATATAATAGTGATATGATCCTTACTACAATCAATTCTACTTCACACTGATTTATATCCTTTGCAATAAGGTGTATTATCATATAAATTGCTAAATTGTGGGTATATTAGCAATTTATATGATAATACACCTTATTGCAAAGGATATAAATCAGTGTGAAGTAGAATTGATTGTAGTAAGGATCATATTACTATTATATACCTTTAAGCTTTACTATATTTAATGCCCCCCCCACACATTATAAGAAAATTGGTGGCCAGGGCCCCTTTAAACGTCCATGCCTTCCCGAAGTCAGCAGCTCTCATAAAGATGGGGGGCCCGGCTAATCAAGTAAGTGTGGCGTGGCCGTGCCCCCCTTACCCTCAGGGCCCCCTACAACTCTCCCCACTGTCCCTCCCTGATGGCAGCCCTGGGCACATCAGATGCAGCTTTACACAGGCTGACACTCCATTAGGACAGACTTGGCAGGTCTCCTACTTCACCTCTGCAACATATTCCGGTAGTGTCTCTGGATCAACCTCAGGGCAATCACTCTCTCCTGATTCCCTCTCCGCTGGGATCCCTATACTACAGGCAATATGGCCTGGGAGAGATACCTCCAATCTATCACTCCTGTGTTGGAGCTGAGAACTGCTCTTATCTAGCTCAATCCTGACTACATTACACTCCTAGAGTGTACTAGTACTGGGATCTACACCTGCCACTTTCTATTCCTCATTCACAGGGTTGCCTGGTCCCTGACTTGGACACATGATTTTGTGGGCCTTCTGTACCCAGGCTCCCCTGGGCACACCCAGCTGGATCAGCATCCAGCAGCCAAAGAGGAAGAGGCCACTCCTTACACACACTATAGTGCAGTGTGGCAGGAAGTTGTCATATCACCTCTTGGCCAATAACACTGAGCAAAGGGTGGGGCATTAAAGCCATAGGGGCAGATTAACCCCCTATGGGCCCTTACATTAATTTTTCATTTTTGTGATAGTTACCCTTTAAGGAATGGAATAAGAATCAGTCCTGGCTGGGCTAGGAAGTTGTCCAGGTGAAGAGGGCACAGATTAAGGAGCTGTCTAGTTACAGATTCGAAACTGTGCAGTGAAAGGTACTAAACAAGAGCTGCTCAGGTAAAACAGTTGTTTTAGCACTGACAAGTGAGAGATATATGGTTCCACACAACTTCATATCAAATACTCAGCTGGCCATTGTTCAGCATCTAGGACTCCTTTAGCATTTAACTGTCCTGTATCCTGTTCCTGAGCGGAACCAGTTTTCATACACCTGGAGAGCTCCCAATTATTTGTGGTAACAAACACTTCTCAGCTCAGAATTCTGGACCCTGTAACCCCTTCATTCAGCATCTGACCAGCTTCCCAACTAGCACTTCATCATATTCAGCTAACAGACATTAGCACTTGGACAGCTCCCTATTCAGTACTTGGACAGCTCCCTATTCAGCACTTGGACAGCTCCCTATTCAGCACTTGGACAGCTCCCTATTCAGCACCTGTGCTGCTCCTACTCAGTGCATGGAAAGTTGCTGGGGCTTTGCATATACACCCCACAATGGAGAAATACAGTCAGCACTGGTCATTTAATATCCAAATCTAATACTACTACTGAATGGGTTTTATGCTTTTCATACTGACCACTTTTGGTTATGAAATGCTTATTTACAGTACATCTGGTAACTGGACCAATCATTATTTATTATCCGGATGGCAACCTTGGACAGCTGATGCTCAGGCCCAAATTTGTGGGAAGGCCACAAAGGCCCAGTCCTAGGGCAGAAGGATTTTAGGGGCGGCATACCACCCAGCTGCATCTACATTGGTTCTGAAGCACTGGGGAAATGCAGGAGATTTGAAACTGGGAAGACTAAATATACTACTTCAATATACATACCCATGATGATATATATAGTACCTTTGTTTGAATGACCTGTGTTTTTTCATCCTCAGCTTATATGTCACTATGACTCTATTTCCTATATGGCACACATTTCATAACAGTGATTTATCCTTATACAGTAATCTATCCTAGTAGAGTGATCTATTCTAGTACAGTGATCTATTCTAGTACAGAACATTGAGTCTGTTTGTGAATCACTTACTGGTCAGTACATGATATAAGACATAAGCAAACCAATGGTGATAGCTTTGTTATTTTGCAGGTGAATTCAGCCATGATAGGCATGTATATACTTTGGCTATACCCCCCCCCTAATTTTACCGCATTCATTCATCAGCTGATTACAGTATTCTCTATGTATTCTATTACAGTATTCTCTAAGTTTTATGTCTGTTTACAATACATGATAGTGTTTATGAGCTATTCAGTAGAGCCATTACAACTTAGTATCAACTCTCCAGAGAGCTCCCTTACTCTCCCTAGTGAGAATTAGTTTCCCATAGTCAAATTCATTAGTATAGATTAGTATACTTTAGTCAGATTCATTAGTATATATTAGTATACCATAGTCAAATTCATTAGTATATATAAGTATTCCATAGTCAGATTAATTTGTATATATTAGTATACCATAGTCAGATTAATTAGTATATATTAGTATATCATAGTCAGATTAATTAGTATATATTAGTATACCATAGTCAGATTCATTAGTATATCTTAGTATAACATAGTCAAATTCATTAGTATTTATTAGTATTCCATAGTCAGATTAATTAGTATATTTAGTATAGAATAGTTGGATTCATTAGTATATATTAGTATAACATAGTCAAATCCATTAGTATATATTAGTATACCATAATTCAGATTAATTTGTATGTATTAGGATTCCATTGTCAGGGAGTCATTAACCTATTTACCTGGACAACTTCCTATTCAGTACCTGATATTATTACTACTCAGTACATTGAACAGTTTCTGCTCATTTCCTAATGATATTAGTACTCAGCACCCTGGACAGTTATCTACCCAGTACCTTGTTTTATAAGTATTTAGTACCCTGGATAGTTCCCTACTCAGTACGTGATATTATAAGCATTCAGTACCTGATAGTGTCAGTATTCTGTACCTGGACAGCCATTCAGAGTGAGCTGTATTGGTGCAAGCACTGTCCATATGATGTCAATATGATGCACTTCTTTTAAATATAAGATTCCCATTTGAATTAAGAACCCAGTCATCTCCCGATTCTGTAGCTGATATTATCAATATTCAGAACCCAGACCGCTGTCTAGTCTAAATAGACAAGGAATAGTACTCCAACAAGTGTTAGTTACTCACCGAGTTATGGAAGAGGCCCAGTGCACTGCCCTGAGCATTCAGCAAGGGGAACGGTCCAAACCAAAAATATTTAGAGCAGGCACTCAAAAAGGGCAATCGTCCACCAGGCAGTCGAATAATCAAAATATGTATTATGTCAGATCAACATGGCCTTACCCGCTTCTGTTTCTGTGCAGCTTCCTATGGGGTCTTCAGCAGTAGCCAAGCCATGAGCCTCTAGCAGTTGACCACTGATCTGATAAAGTTTTATTTATTCATTTTTATTTGCAAACTCCACTATAGGACAATGGAAGGGGGGATAACCTATCAGTGCTCTGTATCACTTTATGGCACAGAATGTGCATTACATATTTCCTTGTACAGCAAATCATATTGTATATGTGTCCCCTATAAAAACAGAAAACTTGATATGTGGTTATAAAGTAGGAGGTAGGTTGGTCTCTCATTTCAGTGTAGTAGCTTTGCCATGAAGCCAGCCCTGGGCATCTTGACTGGTTCTTAGGTGTAGTCTATGAATCTCTGAGGAGCTCAGGGTTCCAGCTTCCAGCTCCTGTCATCATCACTATATGCTGCAGCTCCATTGCTCCGCTTTATGAAGACCAAGGTTACTTTATGCCCTTGACAGTTTGCGAGACATATTTATGAATTGCTTCCCAGTGGGCCGGAGTCCAGTTCAGATCTTTATTTCAGGACCCATGCCAGATATCTGAGATATATCTAGATGGCTTATCCTGCTGTGCCAGACATTGGCTAGCAATTCTTATCTTTAAAGTGGTATGCTGATATTGTGTTTAGTAGTGGCCCAACCAAACTAGAGCAGGAAGAAAACCCAGGATCCAACCCCTGCCTTGTCTTAATTAAGTAAGTAATAATTAGATACATTTACATTTGTAGATACAGATTGCTGCTCCAGATTATATGCAATACACTACTACAATAACTATGACTATTTTAGAGCACAGCAATTTGACTGTTATACACATTGCATCTGGTCCACAGACTTCCAGAGATGGACCCACCCACACTCGCAGCAAAGTGGCAGAACAACAACAACAGTTTTTTGAGTTAGTGCTGAAAGTGCTCTGGGCCTGGGCAAACACACTTTGCTATTATCTTTATAAAGCAGAATCTGTAGAACTACAACTGCTGACACTCTTCAACAGAATTCAACTGTCAGTAAGATGCTGGGAGTTGTACTTCAACAAATGTTTCCATCGTGTCCATTATCTTGTCCTGTTGTAAGTGCTACCAACCAGACATCCTACCCGCAAAAGCTGATTTGGGGGTCTTCTGTTCTTTCCATTTTACAGTACCATGATAGCAGACAATTAGGATAACATCGGGATTGGGGTGTTTAGTTTTCTGGCCTGCTAACCTTAGAGAAGCCATCTCAGTCTTTTAGTTCCACATTCCCTGTAAGGGGGGCCCGGCTAACCCAGGAAGTGCAACATGGCTGGGGTTGAGTCACTGAAGCAGAGTCAAAAGTCTCTGAAATGAGCCAAAGCCACTGCAAGGAGCCAAAACCCACCACATGGAGCCAAAGCCACTGCAAGGAGCCGCCCCGAATGGAGCCAAAGCCACTGCAAGAAGCCAAAAGCCAATGAATGGAGCCAAAGCCACTGCAATGAGCTGACAGCCACCACATAGAGCCAAAGCCACTGCAAGGAGCTGATAGCAGCTGAATGGAGCCAAAGCCACTGCAAGGAGCCAAAAGCCATTAGCCACCGAATGGAGCCAAAGCTACTGCAAGGAGCCAAAAGCCACCGAATAGAGCCTAAGCCACTGCAAGGAGCCGATAGCCACCGAATAGAGCCAAAGCCACTGCAAGGAGCCAGAAGCCACAGAATAGAGCCAAAGCCACTGCAAGGAGCCAGAAGCCACAGAATAGAGCCAAAGCCACTGCAAGGAGCCAAAAGTCACCGAATAGAGCCAAAGCCACTGCAAGGAGCCGATAGCCACCAAATAGAGCCAAAAGTCACCACAAGGAGCTGAAAGCCGCCAAATGGAGACAAAGCAACTGCAAGGATCCGAAAGCCATCACATCTCTGAAGGCGAGCCGAAAGCCTCTGTAATGAGCCAAAGCCACTGCAAGGAGCCGATAGCCACCAAATAGAGCCAGAGGTCACCACAAGGAGCTGAAAGTCGCCAAATGGAGCCAAAGCAACTGCAAGGAGCTGACAGCCACCAAATAGAGCCAAAGCCACTGCAAGGAGCTAATAGCCGCCGAATGGAGCCAAAGCTACTGCAAGGAGCCAAAAGCCACCGAATAGAGCCAAAGCCACTGCAAGGAGCCGATAGCCACCGAATAGAGCCAAAGCCACTGCAAGGAGCCAAAAGACACCGAATAGAGCCAAAGCCACTGCAAGGAGCCGATAGCCACCAAATAGAGCCAAAAGTCACCACAAGGAGCTGAAAGTTGCCGAATGGAGCCAAAACAACTGCAAGGAGCTGACAGCCACCAAATAGAGCCAAAGCCACTGCAAGGAGCCAAAAGCCACCGAATAGAGCCAAAGCCACTGCAAGGAGCCGATAGCCACCACATAGAGCCAAAAGTCACCACAAGGAGCTGAAAGCCACCAGATGGAGACAAAGCAACTGCAAGGATCCGAAAGCCACCACATCTCTGAAGCAGAGCTGAAAGCCTCTGTAATGAGCCAAAGCCACTGCAAGGAGCCGATAGCCACCAAATGGAGCCAAAGCCACCGCATGGAGCTGAAAGCCACCACATCGAGCCGAAAGCCGCAGAATAGTGCTAAAGCCAGCACAAGGAGCTTGAAAGCCACCGAAAGGAGCCAAAGAATAGGAGAAGATGCCGAAAGGAGTGAATTCACCAAATGGAGCTGAAGAAGACTTTTGAAGGTAAGCTCCGCTGAACACCAATGTTTTTTTTTTTTTTAAACCACTGGCCACCAATACTTTCATTTTTATTATGGTGGACCATGGCAACCAATGTTTTTTAATAACTTTATGGGGAGCCCTGACTATCAATTTTTTTTAACTTTTGGGGGTGTAGTGGCCACCAGTGTTTTTTTAACTTATAGGGGTGCCTGGTGGCCGCCAATGTTTTTTTTTTTTTAATTTATTAGGGGAGCTGGCCACCAATGTTTTAATTTTAACGTGAAGGGGGAATCCTTGCCACCAATTATTTTTTTTTACTCATACGAGACTGATTTCTGAAATCTTGACGTGCAGGGGCCTCATGATTCTTGATGGCAGCCCTGCTTGAGGCTCATCTATAAGTTTTGAGCAGATTTCTTTGATATAGTGTTTACTTAACAGTGTAATATTGCTGGACATTTGCTTTGTGTCTCTATGCACCATCATCAGGGGTGACATGTCAGAGACAGATGCAAAAGGGATAAGTTACTATAGGCTTTATTGATCTCATTGAGGAATGTAATTAACTAGTCTATTGAATTTTCTTGTTTGCACTTCCTTTTAGATAAATCCATATAAGTAACAACTATACTGTATTATCAGTAGAAGTAGTAGAAGTATAGATAGTAGTTACTTCTAGTTCAACTCTCTCTATAGAGTACCTGTTAAACTTACTATACAGAACCTGCACAGAACACTATTCATTGACTGTTCCACTCTCTATAGAGTACCCAATACAGGTATGACACCTCCCAACATTTTGGAAATAGAGGGAAAAAAAGATGTGTCACGCTCCGAAATATTTGACCACACCCATTTTTGTGGTCACACCCCCCTAATTACCATGTTTACAAAATTTAGCAGGTTATGAAAGTTTGAACACATTTCTGTGGTTTTTATGTGTTATTACAGTTTTGCTAATGAAGGTGAATTACCCTTTGAGCTGCAAGTCACAGTTTCCCGAAGAGACCTGCTTATCTTAAATTGTTTCAAATATATCTAAGGGCACCTGTTGAGTGTTCTGTGATCTCTGCCAAAAGCCAATTAAGTTTCAGAAATGCTGTATCTTTTTCTGGCTGTTCAGTGCAGGAGATCAAAGAGAAAGTCGGGACATTTCAGTAAGAAACCCGGGACTGCAGGTCAAATTCGAGACTGTCCCTCGAAAAACATGACAGTTGGGAGGTATGTTATGGGATCAGTTTTCTGGAAACCCATTATCCTGAAATTTCCGAATTATAGGAAGGCCATAGGCCCATAGACTCTATTTTAATAAAATATTCCAATTTTTAAAATTCTTAATAATCTGTAACAATAAAACAGTACCTTGTACTTGTAATTAATCCTTATTGGAGGCAAAACAATACTATCGGGTTTATTAAATGTTTACATGATTTTTTAGTAGACAAACTATGAAGATTCTATATTACAGAAAGATCCCTTATCTAGAAAACCCGAGCATTCTGGATTACAGGTCACATACCTGTACAGCGTATCTAGTATAAATACATTAGATCGATTTTAGAGGGGGAACATGATTTATTTATGAAATGAGCCAAGTGTTTCTTATCCTGAGCGATCCAGTCAAATCTGCGACTGAGGCCTATCTGTCCATCTGACTTTCAGCCTGTGAAATATAATTTTAGGCAATTTATCATACAGCAAGAGTCATTCAATGAGTAATCCGTCCAATAAAGAGCACATTGATGATCTCAGCACACACTGACTAGATCCACATCCTACACGCACTTCTTTCAACTGTAAATCTTCTATTGTCCCTGCGGGATTAATTAAGGATTGTCTCTGTAGGTGTATAATGAGAAGATTCTAACTCGCGTTTGATTCTTACACATTCAGCTCATAAATATTTAAATACAAGCACGTCTGGCCTACAGCCCTCCAGCTGCCGCTGAACTGACAGTCCTGGTGGATTTAGAGGAGTTCTGGGAGTTGTAGTTCAGCAACAGATGTTGCACATCTGGTTCGATTGAATTGCTTGCTAATGTTCCCCTACGGGGGACTACTCAAAGGGGATGCCCCCCATCTACCCTAAGCATGTTATCAGGGATATGGGCAAAAGCCCTCAAGTATAATAAGGAGGCACAAAACATTATTTCCCCCTTCACACCTTTATGGTGCAACCCTGACATGGGACAGTTTATGTCCGTTCCAGACCCAGCACTGTGGGCAAAGTATAAAATTAAATATCTGGGACAACTATATGAAAACCAAAATGTTAAGTCCTATGAAACTTAAGCGTCTGAATACAACCTCCCTAGAACAATGTGGTTCAGAAACCTGTCCTCCAACTCATGCCGCAAATAGCCAGTTTCCTATTCCTCCCGGGGTCTCTCTCTCAGTCCTCGAAGAAGGGCTCAGGGCACCTGTCTGGAAAGGTGTAACTACCGGATCTACTCTATACTCAATAAGCAGAGGGGTAATCCCTTTGCCCAAAGTTATACTAAATGGGCATCTGATATACAACAGTTAAACCTAGAAGAATTGGAGGACATTACTCATTCCTACTTACCCACTGTAATTAGTAGCAATGATACTCTAATACAGTACCGTACAATACACAGAACTTACCTCATGTCAGTGAGGCTGCATTCCATGGGCCTCATTGGAAAATAACCTAGGTTTCAAACGTGGAACCAGACCAGGTACGTTCATACATACTTTATGGTCCCAGGGCCACTTCTGCTATGAGGCAAGGTGAAACCCTTGCCTCAGGCGACATGAAGCGGCCAGTTACAAAGGAGCGGCAAAAAGCCGCCTCTGGTAACTTTAAGAGCCGAACTTCCGGGTTTTAACCAGGAAATCCGGCTCCGCTAGTGCAGAGAGCGCAATTGGGCTTAATGCACTAGCGACACTGCCCCCTTAGACCCACTCCGACGCTAATGCTGCCGCCCCAGAATCGGCGCTGTATGGTTCTGTCCACTAATTGATCAATTTAGGGCAAAAGTAACGTCATTCATAGAACAAACGCTGGACATAATGTGCGATCACCAGAAGAATGTCTCCTGGGACTGGTGGAAAATATAATGTCCGATAAGCATAGACGCTCCCTGTTGCGGCTTCTATATTTCTATGCTAGGAAAATGATTCTTCTGTCATGGAAGCTGCCCAAACCCCTACCCTGAAAAGATGGAAATCCTTGATAAATGAGGCCTTACCACTTTATAAACTGACCTATTTGAGCCGAGGCTGCCCAGACAAATTTGACAAAGTCTGGGGCCCGTGGGCAGATACACTGGACTCAGCTACAGCACAAAACAGCAGATACATGACCCCTAAGATAGGGGCGGTTGAGTATACTGAATAACCTCCATGGCCTAACCCCCCCTTCTCTCCCCCCTCCCTCTATTTGTAGTGTGTTTGTTATAAGTTTAGAGAATATAAAAAAAAAAAAAAAAGTTTGTCCATTCACATGTACCCTGGCTTGCCGGGGAAAATGTACAAAAGATGGTTCTAACACATGTATGAAGAAGAAATGCTTTGTTATACTCACCGACAAATATGTTGTTGTTCAAACAAATAAATAAAACTTTATTCAAAAAAAGTGACTTCTCTTCCCGTTAAAAAAGTGACTTCCCTTCTGGTTAAAAGTGACTTCCATTCCAGTTAAAAGTGACTTCACGTCTGGTTAAAAGTGACGTCATTTCCAGTTAAAAAAGTGACTTCACTTCCGGTTTCGCTGGTGGGGTAAGTGAGCTGTTTGCTGGCTGGGTCGAGCAGCAGGTCTGGTTGGTGGGGTATAGTGGGTGGTGGGTCCAGTTTGCAGGTCAGTGGGTCGGGGTTGGCACAGGTCTGCCTGATTTGTCCCAAGCAGGACTTGTGTGGCGCAATAAAGAAGGGGGGCAGAGGCTGATGGGAATTTGGAAGAGTTTACAACTAGAGGGGGCCCTTAGGCAGTGGGGCCACTGGGCTAGCCCAGACACTGTCAAGCTTTTTTTCACTTTGTGGATGAGATAGTTTATATAGTTAATTTATAATAAAAGTCTATGGCACATTTAAACAGTCCTAAGGGCCATAAAATCCCTTAAACAGACATTTATCTTGCAGACCTCAAGGTGGTTACACCTCTATCAGCAGAATATCGTCTCTTATGGACAACCCATTGGATATTGTCTCCCTAGCATCCCCAGGCAGCCCAAGGCTGTAGAAGAGTTGTAGTTCCAGAACATATTTTATGGCCGCTGGTTGGCCATTCCAACACACCAGCAGCATTTCCATTTATCTCTGATATCCTTAATTCTCATTCATAAAGCATTGCACCGAGAGTTCTATTAGAGATACACGGAGCGATTACAAGCCCAGAATAATGAAGGCTGCGCCATTGCCAGGGAGGAGATGAAAGAGGAAAGATGAGAGAGAGTTCTGATGGCACAACCTTCCAATCAATAACAAAACAAGGGATTTAAAAGGCAACAAGAGCTGGAATAATCACATGGATCAACTTGACAGAATCCTTATTGTTGGTTACAACTATCACCCCCCTGCCCCACAAGTAAAATACACATGCTTCATTTATAGTTGGTCCATAGGCGGTGCAGTCACATCATATTGGTATGTTGCAACGGGCCCGTAAAGGTGAAATGTACCAAATAAAAGTAGCCACACAACACACATAGTATATATTATATTTATCTATTGATGTTACTTCTCAGTGGCTCTCTGCTAGTCATGAGATCAAACTTTAGTGCGCAACTTCTAGTATAATCTGTTTGTAACTTACTATATGAACATGGTGGAAATAGGGCCTCAACGTGTGGATGATTCATTGGAGAAGAAGAACAGAAGAGCCTAAGGGCTCCTCTTCACTCCTTGCAGTTCCTATTGTTCGGGCTGTTGGCCTGAATAAAGGAATAAGTGCCTTGGGCACGAAACGCGTAAGGCTATTATGTGTCCTACATCTGCTTGCTATAAAGTACAGTTCTTTTTTAATGCCTGCTTGTGGGATCTGTGAGTGACTGCCAAACTTTTTGCTGATCTGAATGAACAATAGTATAATATATTTTTTGGTTCCTTTGCTGTTTTTGAGGCTTCCTCAGTATATGCTCAGAGCTACTGTATTTCATGTATTTTAATTCCTCTCCTCTGGACGTTCAGTTTCGTGTATCTGTCTCTCTCTCGTTAATGCCGCTGTCTCATGTTCCCTCCCTTCATTCCCACATTGTGCCCTCCAGTCCTGCCTCACTCACTTCTGCACCATTTTTTTTGCACCTCCTACAGGTAATGGGACCTGTTCCCTTGTTAAACCTTAAGCCATAAAGTCTAATTTGTTTCACATAGTGGCATACACCTGTTATAGAGTAAAATACTTATATGATTAAGAGCCACTGGCATCTCTTTTTATGAAGAAACGAGAGTTGAGGGTTGTATTTCAGCCTGCAAATTCTTTTTTTCAAAACCCTTTTACAGACCAAGCTGAGAATGGAAGTCACAGTGTAGCAATGTTGTACCAATCAGCTGCTGTGGTTTGAAGGCAAATCATTTCACCTCTCCTTCTACCAATTAGACTACAAGTTTAATGTGAATGTATTAAATCAATCTCCCTGATTTGTTATAAAATGTATTGTTGTACTTGAGCTCTCTCTTGTGTTCAATAGGCATACTGCAGCTTACTCATTAATCTTCCTTTATTCAGTCATATATTGAAAAAGAAAAAAAAATAGACAGTCCCCATATGTAGTAATAGGCACTACAGCAGTAGGGGCAGTAACCCGTAGAAACCAATGAGATGTTTGCTTTTAAACAGGTGAACAGTAAATTCTACCTGCTGATTGGTTGCTATGGGTTACTGCTCCTGTGCAAGCTTTGTGCCTTTAATTACATTATCTGCTAGGTGTTGAGATGTTAACTGACAGGTCTCATCTCAGAGAGCTAACCAGTTTTTTCCCGATGTCCCACCAGCCCAGTCCAACCCTGGCTATCATACCCTCACTGATAATAAACACATGATATCCAAAGACCCCCTAATAGCAGCCCGGAGCCCACTGAGCATGTGCAGTGCCACTGACACACAAAAGATGACCTAACAAGATCCAAGATGAGAAGCTGGATGGGACAATTTAAAGGCCTGGATCATTACTGTTATAGGGTTGCTGAACCTCTGGGCTGGTGCTGGAAGTTCATTATATAACCGTATATAAGGTACAGCATTTCTAGACATTATTTTCAACTTTATTTCTCCTTTAAAATGTGGAGTGTTTTCCAGATTTTCTAGATTTACACCTTCCATGTGCTTTGCATGAAAGGCTTTATAACTGTCAATAAATCTATAGGGATCCAGTGAAGGTTAAAAAGATACATTTACCTGTATTCTCTTGACAACTAATTTAACAGATGTACCTGTCACTGCTGTTCCACAGATGTTCCACTAGGGGGTGCACATGTCATTAGTTTCTAAGCACAGAAAGGCATTGTGAGAGCAAGCTCCTGTGCTTATGTATCCAAACTGCAGAATCCCTAAATACTTGCCTTGCCTATGGCTGCCTGGCATGTTACAGTGGGGAATTGGTGTATTTCACTTCCCAGATTAAAAAATCTGGGAAGTGAAATGAACAGCATGTAGAAGGAGTAGGGAATAGGACCTATAGAATGTAAGAACCCTATTGTCAAGGGCCAATCAGTGCGCTCTAGAGGGGAAGTGCATGACAGAGGTTTCCCATTTCAGAGCAGAGCAGTGAAAAAGAAATTTGGGGTGCTCCAGTGCAGGGTTCTGGGCATGTAACTTTGGGCAGGGGCACTTTCCCCAATCAGCGCCGGATTTTACAGAGGCGCGCCCCTAGGCCGCGCGGTCCGAACAGGCGGCCGCGCGGTCCTAGCGCCCACCCCACCTCACTTTACCAGCGCGCCGGCGAAAAAACGCCGGCGCAGCTGCTGTAAATGAATGGGGACGCACGCGTCCCCATAATGCGGCTGGGCGGCATGCCGCCCCTATTTTTCTGCCGCCCTAGGCCCGGGCCTATGCGGCCTTGCCGCAAATCCGGGCCTGTCCCCAATGCAGAAAATTTGTGGATTTTTCCCGGAACATACAGGTCTGGGAATGTAACTCTGGGTATAGAACTGGGGCAGAACATACAGGGCTGGGAATGTAACTCTGGGTATAGAACTGGGACAGAACATACAGGGCTGGAATGTAACTCTGGGTATAGAACTGGGACAGAACATACAGGGCTGGGAATGTAACTCTGGGTATAGAACTGGGACAGAACATACAGGGCTGGAATGTAACTCTGGGTATAGAACTGGGACAGAACATACAGGGCTGGGAAAGTAACTCTCAGTGTCAGACTGGGATGCCAGGGGCCCACCAGAAAACCTTAGATCATGGGCCCACTTCCCAAACTATTATTCCTTCTCTTCTCACTCTATGTCTTTTTTCTCCTAGTCTTTTATCTCAACATGTTTAACTCTATTTTTCCATTATTAAGCCTCTTTTCCCCATAAAGCAAAAGAGAATGACAATGAAATAGGCCAAATGATTAGAAGCAAGAGACCCACTGACACCTGGGCCCACCGGGAGTTTTCCTGGAATCCTGGTTTGGCCAGTCTGACACTGGTAACTCTGGGCATAGAACTTGGGCAGAATATACAGAGCTCTCATATTGCTTTAACTAGAATCCTCTCTTTTCCTAGACTAATAGCGAATATGCTTCCTGCCTTCAGTTCTTCCAGCGCAGTTCCATATGTAACTACCCGGTGTAGGGCAGCCATAGATTAGCTGTTGCAGGTGATGTATCCGGTGGGTTTGGTGAGGATATTACTGTTGGTGAGTCTTGATAAGTTGACAGCCGCCTGCTGCTTTGTTCTGTTTTGCTTCCCCTTTGCTCCATTACTCTGCAAGTTTCTGGCTCCCTCCTCCCTTTAATTGAATTAGTGCATCCCAATCCTCTCAGCAAAGCCATCTCAATTATTGATTACTGGGGGTATTGACAGGCGGCGTCTCAGAGGGCAGGTCTAAACCAAATGAATTCTCTTCAGTACAATGGCCAGCTGGGGGAAAACAAGCTGCTCTTCTCTAGCATTGACCCGATGGCTCTACAACTCCCAGGATCCTCAGGGAGGCCTTTTCATTATGCTCAGGGCCCAAGAGTCGGGGGCCCAAACAGCTCCGCACACCTCCCAACTGTCTCATTTTTAGAGGGACAGTCCCTGTTTTGACACCTCAACCTGCAGTCCCTCATTTGTATTGAAAAGTAACGTTTTTTCTGCACTGAACAGCCAGAAATAGAAACAAAGTTTCTAACTTAATTGGCTTTTGGCAGAGAGCCCAGAACATCCACAGCAGAAGATAAGATACATTTGTGACAAGTCAAATGTACCTAGATAAGCAAATAAGTAATTGTAACAATATAAGATAACAGGTCCCTTGGGAAAAGTAAGACTCACAGCTTAAAGGGCAATTCACCTTCATTAGCAAAACTGTAAAGAACTGAAAAAAACACAGAAATATGTTCAAACTTTTATAACCAGCGAAATTTAGTAAATTGAACATGGTAATTAGGGGGTGTGGCCACAAAAATAGATGTGGCCAAAAATTATGCCACGCTACGTGCAGCAACTTTTTTGTCCCTCTTTTGATTTCCAAAATGGGAGGCTTAAGGTCCCATCCCAAGCAGAAGGAATAGTATAAACTGGACACTGTGGCCCCCAATCTGAACTACAGCTCAGCGTTCCATGTAGTGAAAATAAAGCCCTGCGTGGGGCCCACTTCCCCCGTCCCAGTCTGATTCAGACAAACAAGCAGGGCACAGTATGGGCAAGACTTCCATTTAGACGACTGTATTTCAGGTTAAGTTGACCTTATTTAGCCAACGCAGCCTCTGAATCAGGGAGAGAATAAATCTGCACTAGCCAACACTTTGCACCCGCAGCACCAAAGGGGCCACATTGCACCCCTATATCCCTCCCTGTCATTCCCATTATAGATTTATTAGACCACTGTTATCAGTCTAATATTACCCCCCCACTTTATATTCACTTGCTTCTGTGTTACTGTGTAAGTTTCCATTGTTCTTTGATGACATTGACTAGACACAGTCTCCTTTCTTTATTGCCACCTGAAGTACCAGAATTCCTTTAGGGCAAAACCAGACTCAGCATTGTGGGCTACTGGTTTCCAGGGGGAGTTAAATAAGACCCTCCCTTAGTAGGACACAACACAAAGGGATGAATTCAGATGATGGTGACATGATGTTCTGTTTGCTGCACTTAATATTCCATTCATTATAAACATAGTGGATGTCCAACCTTTATATCATTTTTCTCGAGTTATATCAGCTCAAAGGCTTTCAAAGGATGCTGGGAGTTGTAGCATCCTGTGGGTCCCTTTCAGAGGATGCTGGGAGTTGTAGCATCCTGTGGGTCCCATGGGTGCTGGGGGGCCTTCAGGCTGAATGAGAGATGGGAGTGTAATGCCCCATTGTACATACTGAGGCAGCCCCATGCCCCTGTCACTTAGCCCAGAAGTGACTGGAAAGGGAGCCAGGGAGGCCAAAGGAGGCCAATGACTGGGCTGCACTGAAATAATAAATATTTATATGTATTCTGAACACTGACAAATTCTTCCATTCTATCTATAATCAATCTATCTGTCTGTCTGTGTATATATATATATATATATATATAGTATAATGAAAGGACCCGCACTCCATATTCTCATGAACAAGTTATATATATATATATGATCTAACAATTTATGTAATTAAATATTTATATCTACATCTATCGATGATTTTTTTATTTACTTATCTCTCCTTATAGCTAACTGTCTGTCTATCTATTCTCGTCATCTCTCTCTCTCTGTCACTCTACCATCAACCACTGTCTTTTGTCTGTCTATACAGTATATATACTGTATGTCTAAATCTATCATGTGTCTGTACTGTAGGTCTGTCTGTGTGTGACTCTCGCCTGTGCTGTGGGTGAATGGGTGGGAATGATGTGCCGGGGTTCATGTGCAGAGCTGTAGCTCAGGGCACATGTCAGTTTGGTTTATACATGAATGTTGTGTATTGCTGCACACACAGCCCATACTGTATGGGTCCTAAATGTCAGCACAGCCCACGGGGATGGCTAATATACTGAGCACGAAAATAAAAGGAAAATTGGGAGTCAGCTTCTTCAGATTTTCTCTTCATTGAGGAATATTCACTTCTCTGAACAGAGAGCCCCCGGCACCGACCCTGCTGTCTCCACTCCAGGAGAAGTAACTCCCTGTGTGTGGGATGAGCTGCAAGAACTTTATTCACCAGCAGGTGGCGCTCTGGGGACAGGTTATGGGGAGCTGTTAGAGCACAGAGCAAACAGAATACATGCACAAGATTTTTGGAATATATATCTGCAATAGAGATTTGTCAGCATATAGATAATCCCAATATACAGGGGGGGCTTATTATCAAGAGTATAGCTGAACATTATACATCACATTATACAGAGTAGAACTGTTGTTATCAGGTATAGATACTCAGTCCCATTATACAGAGAGGGGAGATCATTATCAGGTATAGATACTCAGTCCCATTATACAGAGAGGGGAGATCATTATCAGGTATAGATACTCAGTCCCATTATATAGAGAGGGGAGATCATTATCAGGTATAGATACTCAGTCCCATTATACAGAGAGGGGAGATCATTATCAGGTATAGATACTCAGTCCCATTATACAGAGAGGGGAGATCATTATCAGGTATAGATACTCAGTCCCATTATACAGAGAGGGGAGATCATTATCAGGTATAGATACTCAGTGCCATTATACAGAGAGGGGAGATCATTATCAGGTATAGATACTCAGTCCCATTATACAGAGAGGGGAGATCATTATCAGGTATAGATACTCAGTCCCATTATACAGAGAGGGGAGATCATTATCAGGTATAGATACTCAGTCCCATTATACAGAGAGGGGAGATCATTATCAGGTATAGATACTCAGTCCCATTATACAGAGAGGGGAGATCATTATCAGGTATAGATACTCAGTCCCATTATACAGAGAGGGGAGATCATTATCAGGTATAGATACTCAGTCCCATTATACAGAGAGGGGAGATCATTATCAGGTATAGATACTCAGTGCCATTATACAGAGAGGGGAGATCATTATCAGGTATAGATACTCAGTCCCATTATACAGAGAGGGGAGATCATTATCAGGTATAGATACTCAGTCCCATTATACAGAGAGGAGAGATCATTATCAGGTATAGATACTCAGTCCCATTATACAGAGAGGGGAGATCATTATCAGGTATAGATACTCAGTCCCATTATACAGAGAGGGGAGATCATTATCAGGTATAGATACTCAGTCCCATTATACAGAGAGGGGAGATCATTATCAGGTATAGATACTCAGTCCCATTATACAGAGAGGGGACATCATTATCAGGTATAGATACTCAGTCCCATTATACAGAGAGGAGAGATCATTATCAGGTATAGATACTCAGTCCCATTATACAGAGAGGGGAGATCATTATCAGGTATAGATACTCAGTCCCATTATATAGAGAGGGGAGATCATTATCAGGTATAGATACTCAGTCCCATTATACAGAGAGGGCAGATCATTATCGGGTATATATACTCAGTCCCATTATACAGAGAGGGGAGATCATTATCAGGTATAGATACTCAGTCCCATTATACAGAGAGGGGAGATCATTATCAGGTATAGATACTCAGTCCCATTATACAGAGAGGGGAGATCATTATCAGGTATAGATACTCAGTCCTATTATACAGAGAGGGGAGATCATTATCAGGTATAGATACTCAGTCCTATTATACAGAGAGGGGAGATCATTATCAGGTATAGATACTCAGTCCCATTATACACAGAGGGCAGATCATTATCGGGTATAGATACTCAGTACGCATTGTTGCTGCACATGTTGGAATGGGTGAGGGCACATGGAATGCACTGGGCACAGGATCACTGCTTAGTTGCAGATTCCTGTAAAATTAAGTGCCTCTTAAGCAGAAAATTAAGAAAATCAAAAAACATAAACCACAAAAGCTAGCCACATTAAAGACTGCGACAGTTAGAAATGGCCAATTTAAATAGGCTAATCAGGGATTTGCTTTTCATAGTGGTGACAAGTGGAACTGCAGCTGAAATATTTAAACCACAATGTAACACAATTGAAGAGACACTCACTGATACAGTGTTTAATGATTCCATCTTGTCCTGTTGTTGCTATTTCTTCTTACTGTTGCCATTTTGCCTTAGTATTGCCATCTTAGGCTTCTTAACTATTTTGCTCTACTGTTGCTATTTTGTCCTGCTATTTCCATCTTGTCCTTCTTTTGCCATTTGTTCTACTGTTACTGTTACCTTCTTACCCTACTGTCGTCTTCTTGTTCTGCTTTTGCCATCTTGCCCTACTGTCTTTTTCTACAATCTTGTCATATGGTTGCCAACTTGCCCTACATTCTCTGTCTTGTCCTACTGTCTCCATCATATCCTACAGGTGCCATCTGGTCCTACTGTCCCAATGTTGTTGCTACCCTGTCTTGCTGTATCCATTTTTCCTACAGTTGTCATCTGGAACTAATGTCCCAATCTTGTTCCTTTTCCTACTGTTTCCATTTTGTCATTCTGTTGTCTCCAGCTTGTCCTGCCATTGCCATCTGGTACTATCGTCCCAGTCTTGTCCTTCTGGTGCCATCTTGCTCTACTGTATCGATCTTGTTCCACTGTTGCCATTTGCCCTACATTCTCCATCATGTCATACTTTTGTCATCTTACCTTTCTGCTAATATCTGATGGCTTCTTGCTCTCCTCTTGCAATCTTGCCCTTCTGTATTGTTCTTCTGTAGCTATCTTATCTTACTGTTTCCATCTTGCCCTACTGTATCCATCTTGTCCTGTTGTTTTCATTTGTAATTCTGTTGCCATCTGGGGTGTGCATGATTTGACGATGTGAGGGGGAGAGGAACACACACAGAGGTACTCCAGAAGTGCCTATGGGGGAACAAGGGCCTGGACCGGGAGTAGGCAACAGAAGAGGGTCGTGCTTGGCACCCCTACTTCATTCCTCCCTAGGCACATGCCTCTACTGCCTAAGCTCAAGAAAATAGAAAGCCGGCACTCCAGATAAAGATGAATGGTGGTTTATTGCAACGGGTCACAAACCAACATTGCCTGATGCATTTCGGGAGCAACTCCTTTAATCATAGGCTTCATATCATAATCATCAGGCGAGTTGCTCCTGAAACGCATCAGGCGATGTTGGTTTGTGACCCGTTGCAGTAAACCACCATTCTTTTTTTATCCAGAGTGACGCCTTTCTATTTTCTTGAGCATATTTAACTAGAGTGGGAACGCTGGTCGCAGAGCACCGGAATACTGAATGGAGCTGTACCAAGGAGAACACTCAAGGGGTGAGTTTGGAGCATCCTAATCTTTTATTACATCTTCTGCCTACCCCTAGTTCCAGACATGAATGTGATCTTGCCCAACTGTCTCCATCTTGACCTTCTGTCTCCATTTTGTTCTACTCTTGCCATTTTTCACTATTGTTACCATCTCTCCCTACTGTCTCCATCTTGTCTTTACTGTTGCCATCTTGCCTCACTATCTTCATTATATCATATTGTTGGCATCTTGCCCTAATATCGCCATCTTTTTTACTGTTGTCATTTTTCCCTACTGTCTCCATATTGTCATACTGTTACCTCCTTGTTACCATCTAATACTGCTGTATGTATTACCATAATGCTGCCATTTTACTCTACTATCTCCATCTTATGCTGCTGCTGCCATTGCCTTGTCATAATCTTCCCAGATTTGCTCCCTGGCAGGGGACTACTATATGCAGGACAGTCATATGTCAATAGGCCCACCCCAAAAACAACTCAGTATATGTCAAGGGGAAAGAGGCATTACATTGGCAGAGTAACAACAGGACTCCAAATTACTACCATGCCTTATGGAGGGTGCTTCGCCCAAGAGATTTTTGCCTTATGGAAAAAATGTTAATTCTAAGCAGCTTGCCAATATAAGTCATTATATAGGTTTACTGGTTTATAAATGTCATTGCTGTGAAACCAGCAGAATATAAACAGCCCGCCAGATATAAACAATTTTAAAACCTCTGAGATCTCCTAATAAATGAGTTCCTTACATTTGAAATTGGATTTGATTATTTGGGTGGAGATATCCATTTAAAGCTGCTGAATTCTCTATACCAGTGATCCCCAACCAGTAGCTTGTGAGTAACATGTTGCTCCCCAACCCCTTTCATGTTGCTCATAGTGGCCTCAAAGCAGGTGCTTATATTTCAATTCCAGGCTTACAGGCTTCTGGTTGTATAAAAACCATGTGTACTGCCAAACAGAGCCTCCTATAGGCTGCCAGTCCACATAGGGGCTACCAATAGCCAATCGCAGCCCTTATTTAGCAGCTCCCAGGAACATATTTCATGCTTGTGTTGCTCCCCAACTCTTTTTAAAATTGAATGTGGCTCATGGGTGATAAAGGTTGGGGACCCCTATAATATTCAGAGATGAGACCTCACTGAGTAGTGGCACATTCAAGCATTGGCCGTGGCTGGCACTTAAGTGGTTAATACATGAATTTTCCCCGCAAGAATGACTTATGGGGCTATTGATTATGGGGCTTTTCCTTTTCTTTCTCCTTTTTTAGTGAATGGATTTTTTTCTTTTTTTCCTCAGTTCTCTTGGGGGCAGCAGTGAGGTGAGGGGGAAGGAAACATGTCAGATACATTATATATTTATTGATACAGTAATGTGCATTCACTTGGGCTCAAGCTGATAAGTAAAAAGCCCTTGTCACATGTAATGTACAGTCTATGAATCATCCCAGCCCCGAGCTGAATTCAATGTTTCCATACAAATTGCCTGAAAGCTTTTCTGTGTCAGCTGCTGAGCGTGCACAAAGCTTGGGGGGCACATGGCTTCCACCTATTTTGCTTTAAATGGAAACTATACCTTATGTACTGTATATTTATTTTTAGCCTGTATTCTTCTTTTGACAAGGAATGCTTATGGCATTGGTGTTTAGACATTGGGGTTCCCTATGACATTTTTGTGCCCCCCTGCCCTTACCTAATAATAAGGTTGCAGATACATGAAGACATTGTTGTTTGCAGGTTTGGAAGCAGCGCAGGCACCTGCCAAGGGCACACCCATTTGTGGAAAGTGAGGGGGTGCAAACAGGGACATGTTTATTGATAGGCAGCTGATGGTCTGTGCCTAGGGCAGCAGCTTTTGATGGGTGACCCTTGGGTACTATATCATTAAATAAATCAAATTTTAAGAAAAATACCCCTCAGCTGAGGGGGTGGAGGTATAGTGAAGGTATGAAGAAGAAGCAGAAAAGACATGAAAAAATTACAAAAAATGTTACAAAAAATATACAAAATGTTAAGGAGAATTATACAATAAATATCTTAAAAAACACTTTCTGAACATGAATAATAGCAGCAGAGAATGCACAAAATATAAGTAAAAATACATGTGTACATGATCAATCAGAAGAGTTTTATATATATATATATATATATATATATATATATATATATATATATTTATATATCCTTAAGTCATGCTAGAAAACTATACTGTACTACAAAACTCTTCTGATTAATATTTATTGTATAACTCTCCTTAACATTTTGTACATTTTTTGTAACATTTTTTGTAATTTTTTTAAATGTTTTCATATAGTTTTGCAGAGATATATAAGAGCTGCTGTCTCTTTAAAAATTGTTTTGTTTTCTCTTCATTTTCTTCACGGGATCAAAAATACAAAGTTGAACAGACTAATGCTGATGAATTAAAGCTTTATTTTTTTACCAAACATTAAAAGTGTGTAATGTCCATTACTACTGACGCGTTTCGTTCCCTTTGGCACTTCCTCAGTAAATTCTTCTTACCTTTATTTTGATTGGTTGTCCTCTGTATAAATGCTCATATGCTGTGGCTGGCATCAGAGCCCATGACTAAGTGCCCCAGGTGGGTGCGAAATGTGTAGGGTGGATAGAGATGCAAATATACATTATTTAACTTATTGTACAAATAAAAATATTTTTCTCTGGTCCTGTGGATCCGTCTGAGTGCCGGTTGGCCCTGCTTCTTCTTTGCCGTACCGCTCCCTAAAGCTGGGGGTCTGGGGCTGGTGCACCCGGACCACATTTACTATTTGGTGAGTCATTTACAATTTATTCTGGGGCACCTTATTTTTTCCAAATTACTGGAGGTATAGCGCCCTCTGTGCTGATAACAGGAAGTGACACATCCCAGAAGCGGCTGCACGTGACATCACTTCCATTAGTTGGGGGGTGTCGGACTGGGCTGTTTGGTGGCACGCCAGGGGTGGTTCAATTTTAAGTTAACTTTTAGTATGTTATAGAATGGCTAATTCTAAGCAACTTTTTAATTGACTTTCATTATTTGTTTTTTATAGTTTTTGAATTATTTGCCTTCTTCTTCTGACTGTTTCCAGCTCTCAAATCGGGGTCACTGACCCTATATTTAAGACAAATTCTCTGTAAGGCTACAAATGAATTATTATTGCTACTTTTTATAACTCGCCTTTCTATTTAGGGCTCTGCTATTCATATTCCAGTCTCTTATTCAAATTAATGCATGGTTGCTAGGGTAATTTGGACCCTAGCAACTAGATTGCTGAAATTGCAAAGTGGAGAGCTGCTGAATAAAAAACTAAATAACATTCCCTCAAACCTCTGATATATGCTGGAGATGCCTAGAGACAAAGGGCACCATGCTACACATGCCCTTTAATAAAGACATATTGTGGTCAAATAATTACTCTGTCTGATGAAATTCTAAACTGTATCTTAGATAGACATCCAGCATACTACTTGTTATTCCGTGTGGAGAAACCTATCTCAACTTTTAGAAATTCCCTAGAACCATATCTATTTAATGCTGCAAAATATCTCATTCCTTTAAATTGGAAATCGGGTACCAACAATAAAAGACTGGTTCGCAAAGATGGAGGAGCTCTATGTTTTCGTCTTTCGAGGAACTCTCAATGGGCACAGAAGAATAAAACACCATTTTTACTGCCATTTGGGGGAGATGGTTAGAATTTAAAGAAACAGATCAGCTCTTATAAATCTCCTGTCTTCCCCCCCTCAAGAAAACAGAGGGTTTTTTTCTCTTTCTCTTTTTCCTCCCCTGGAGGACCCCTAATTAAGATTTTTTTTTAAAAAAAAAAAGGACTTTATGGAGAAATGGCAGCAGTATAAGTGACAGCTATCTGGATAATGAATTTCCAGATAATAGGTCTCATACATATGCATTGTTGCTTGACGATATCCTATTATATATATAAGTATGATGCAAATTAGGAAAAAAACTGCCCTGCTTTGTGTTAGGGGTGAATAAAGTGCACAGGATGTAACAGGATTGATCGAAACACAATCAATCAGCAGGATAATCAGTAGGAAACACAGGATTTCCTCCTTCCTTAAATACAACACAGTCAGCTCAATGGGAGGTGTACAGTACAGACTATGTGTATGGGCACGAACACAGTCACGCACAAACAGATTGCTCAGCCAGCCGGGCCCTCTCAAACGGAATAACCATTCCAAACTTTTTCACACATTAAACACTGGAATTATCATATAAAACTTTTATTGTTGGTAAGAAATGTCTATAATGCACACAAGGAGCATGTGGGCAACGTGCTCTCACTCTTTTCTCTCTTGCCAACTGCAGTTTAACAGCATGACATTGCTGGGGATTGGAGTGCAAAGCGAATTTAACAGCCATGATATAAATATCCCGCGGTGGGGCACTTGCCTTATGTTCTTCTCCTTCGCACATCCCAGCCAACATGGCCAAATGTTACAAGCCCACCCACTCACATTTGACTTTTGTTGTAAATATATCCATAAAGCAGATTTTTCTTCTTGGCAAGATCTTTCACCGTGCACTTTCCTTGATGTTGTGAGAATCTTCATGTCATTCTCTCCTGAAGATCAATCAATGACAGGAAGGCTCTGCAGAACTGACCATCTGCTCTGCTTGTCGCAGCTAGGAATCACGTTCCTCCAGAGACTCAGTTGGAGCTGCTTCCGTATCAAGCTTAGTTTGTAGTCCATGACTAAGGACTGCTAGCCCCATATTGTTATGGTTGGATGTGCCGATTGGGAAACCAGGACATCCCCAGTTGGTCTCTAAATTCTATGCCAGCACTTTGCTTCTCTTGACTAACTCTGCTGTAGACCTTTCAAAACTGAATCTCCTGTCCAATCACCATGTGATGTCAGGAAGCAGAGATGTGGAGTTTGTACCTTTTGTATTCAAACACCTTTTTACGGACAGTGTTCCATCAAGGACCGCCTTTACCATTTCTTTTTAATTTTTTAATGATATTTGATATCTAAAGAGGGGTAGAAAGTGTTGTATACTGGGATGTCGGTGGACCACCAGAAAACCATAGATTATAAATTCATTCTCCGAACTATTTGTACTCGTCTCCTACTACAATGTATCCTTCCATCTGTTTTTCTTTTTTCACACATATATAGGAAACAACAATGAAACAGACCGAAACAGCAGAAGGGCCGACCAACACTTGGGCCACCAGGAGTTTTCCTGAAGAGAACACCTTAGTAGAATACAGAGAAAAAGTGTCCCGCGAGCAACCTAAATCTCACCTTAAAGGAGAACTAAATCGTAACTAAAGAAGTAGCTAGAAATGGTGTACATGATGTTTTGTGCTTCTCTACCAGCCCAAGGCAACCACATCCCTTTAGTAAAGATCTGTGTCTCCAAAGATGCCCCATTAGCTCCCCATCTTCTTTTCTGCTGAATCGCTGCACATGGTCTGTGCTAAAGTCCTGCATGGGTCCATTTTTTAGGACCCGTACCCGACCCGTACCTGCAGCCAGCATTCTTATCCACTTAAAACCGCTACCAGACCCTACCCGCAAGTACCTTATCCGCAAACCGGACCCGTGACCCACTGACCATCAAGAATCAGAAGTGCTGTCATTGTAAACCGGAAGGGACGTAATGGGAAATAGACGTGACCAGAAAAAAAAGAGTAAATATCGATATTGAGAAGACCCGTGGCCCAACCCGCGACCTGCAAACCCACAGAATCTTTACCCAGAACTTCTACCCACAACCCGCAGGGTACTTCAGGTTTTTGCGGGTAACCGACCCACTGCAGGACTCTGTGCTGCTGTCACTTACTGAGCTTAGGGAGCCACTCACAATATACAGTACAAATAGAATAGAAATGTCACAATATAAGGCTGATTAGTAATTAATACAGATAATTACTACATGGCAGCACAGAACCCAGTGCAATTAGCATCAGAATTTAATAATCAGCAAACCTGTAGCATCAGCTTATATTACAGCCAGGGAAGCTCATTTTCTGCTGGATAATTAGTGACGAGCCCTAAGCTTAGCCCACTGAGCATGTGAGTGTCACAGACACTTTCCAAGATGGTGACCCCCTGTGACAAGTTTAAGTTTGAAGACAAGTTCTGCATACTGTATATTTGATTTATGTTGTATAAATCATAATGTTCCAAGAATATCTAACAGTAAATACCCCCTAATCTCACTCTAACTGTCTATGAGACTCTGCTTCCAGGAATATCTAGTAATGCATAAACTTTCTCCCCTAATCTCATTCAAGTGACCTTCAGACTGGGCCCCCAGTCACTGCTTATAACCATTATCGGGGGACAGAGCGATACATCACAATTTGGAATCCTCTGCTTTAAATAAAAAGAGCCACGGAATGCTGTAACACTGGGATTCGTGTAGGGAACATTGACAATGTATGGTGACACAACACAATTTTGTAGACGCGTGGAAATTAATCATTAAATGATTACAGAGGAACAGATTCAAAGCCTTTATAATAATGATAATTATCACCTAGTATATATTCATTCATTGTTACAGACATATGATACTCTAGCAAATGCATTCTGTTCATGTTAACTGCATCGCCATTGCTATGCAATGCTATTCATTATACAGACCCATAGTGCATTATAACCCCACCCCATGCTGCCCCTTCAAACATGGGGAGCATTTGGACTTACTTGTGTTTTGTTTGACCAGGTGACAGTGTTATCCTTTTTCTGGTTATTTCTATATAGAATTAGTAATTTAATAGGTATTTAGTTCAGGTTATAAATACAGTGTTAGTGCCCCTTATATGAAAAGGACTATATGTGTAGGTTAAAATGACATTGGTATAGGAGTGCCAGTTAATTTTCCATTTAATATAAAATCCTAGGGTGAAGAGTCGTAGAAGAGTCTAAGGTAGAGGAGGTAGAAGAATCTAAGGTAGAGGAGGTATAAAGGTCTTAGAAGAGTCTAAGGTAGAGAAGGTAGAAGAGACATAGACGATTCTTAGATAGAGGAGGTAGAATAGTCATAGAAGAGTCTAAGGTAGAGGAAGTATACAAATCTAAGTTAGAAGAGTTAGATGGTAGAAGAGTCATAGCAAAGTCTAGAGTAGAGGAGGTAGAAGAGTCTTAGAAGAGTCTAAGGTAGAGAAGGTAGAGGAGGTATAAAGGTCTTAGAAGATTCTTAGGTAGAGGAGGTAGAATAGTCATGGAAGAGTCTAAGGTTGAGGAAGTAAAAGACTAATAGAACAGTCTAAGACAGAGGAGGAAGAAGAGTCATAGAAGAGTCTAAAGTAGAGGAGGTAAAGTAGTCTTAGGTAGAAGAGTCCAAAGTAGAGATGGTAGAAGAGTCAAAGAAAAGTCTAAGGTAGAGGAGGTAGAAGAGTCGTAGAAGAGTATAAGGTAGAGGAGGTAGAAGAGTCTAAGGTAGAGATGGTTGAAGAGATGGTTGAAGAGTCATAAGAGTCTAATGTAGAGGAGGTAGAAAAGTCTAATGTAGAGATCGTCGAAGAGTCGGAGAAAAGTTGTAGAAAGGTCTAAGGTAAAGAAGGTAAAAGAGTCATAGAAGAGTCTATGGCAGAGTAGGTAGAAGAGTCTATCATGATCATTTGTTACTGCCTTTGTTTTGTTTCTAACTGGGTCTAGCAGTTCAGTATTTAGGGTTCCCTTATAAACCATCTTCTTCCTATAGTGTTTGAGTATAGCTAGAAGTTCCTGAACACCATCTCATCTGTTTGCTTTTGACTTCTGGTTTCTGTTACTAACCTTGGCCTGTATACTGTCTACAACCTGCATGTTCTTTTTCTGCTGATCTGCAATTATTATTTTTTTTTAGTTTGAGCTGAGTTTCTGCCTCTCAGCAGAAAGGTTGTACATGTCAATCTCTATAGGTGATGTCAGCGGCCATCTGCAGAGATTGCTGCAGAGGGTACATTTCTCTTTTAAAATCTTGTCCATTCCATTTCCATCTGGCATCCTTGGGTAAAAGCTTGTTGGGTATATTTTTAGAGATCTGATTAATCGGATTATGTGTGGTTGTTTAAACTGATTAAAAAACAAAACTGCATTGACAAGGTTTTTCTGCTTCTACCTTACTACTGCAAAAGCTGTTAGACCTTCATATAGCAGCTCTCATGGCGTATATAATAACTAGTAGAAGTGAGGATGACATTTTTCTTCTGTGTAGACTCGCCCCATTGAAAGGATAGGGTTCCCCATTGCCTGGTTGTTAATAGTTCTACATACATTTTGCAAAACACATTCTTTGCTGTTGTTGCTTAAACAACAGCCTGGACTTTTCAAGCGTTGAAGGCTCTGGTCAGGCAGAAAAAGCTTTTAAGTTCTTAATTCTTCTTTCACATGGCTTAGTTCTCCAAGCGTCTCAACAAATAGCCTCCTTGATATGCATTTGTTGATGATCGATGTGTTGGCGGAATGAATCTCTGACAAGTCTGTGTGGGTAGCTGAACCGGGATATTAATAGTCATTCAAGCTTTCCCTTTTCTGATGCAAGTTCCCTCACCTGTGACCTTTCAGGTTGGCTCTCCGAGCACCACCATCATGCAGAGACCTTCTCTTTCAACATTTTTTTAACAACATCCTTCATATCTTTTTCTCCATCACTGGTTTGTTTGATGTGTGTGTCCCTGTGTGTGTGTCCCTGTGGCACCTATTTTACTTCGATTTGGATCTAAGCAGCCATTTTCTTCATTAGTATATTCTTCTTCTGGTGGGACATGCTCCAGATCATTACTGGGGTTAATTAATCACTTAATGAAAACACTGGTCTTGTCTTGCCAAATCACTTTGCATTTTGCAGTTGTTACAAACACAAATGAGTAAAAACACAACCATAATAGTGAAGACAGACACATATAATGAAATTGGGCTGTGCCGTTTCATTCATCGTGAAGCCAAAACTGACCTCTGTGAATGTTCCTCGTTGGGTTCTGATATCCTGAATTTGATCATAATGATTTATTTTCCTGGAGCAATGACCAATATGTTAGTTCATATTTGAATTTCAAGTCGCAACTAATGAACTAATAATGTTTACTACTTTTGGCGAGGAACTTGTAGACAACCTTGTATCCCAGAACATTTGCTACATGCTTTGAGGGAAGAGTATGAAGAGAGACAGCATCGCTTTGTTGCTGATATAGTATGGGCATGGGCCAGGTATCTTTTTTCTCATTCTTCAGTTGCCATTTCTGAAGCCCAAAAGGACAGTACCTTCTATGGCCCACAACAATAGGTCCAAGGATTAAGAGTAAAGACCAGGAATTTGGTGCAAAATGGAGTAAATACTAGAGGAGAACTTGCAGTCTTGCTTCCATTGTTACTTCCAGGCTTGCTTCCATTGTTCATCAAAGACCAGGTTCTGGTGCAAAATACTCAAGGACAAAGGGACCCTAAGTTAGTTGGGTTACCTTTGCCTTATGTAGGTAGTAAGCTGGTCTAACAAGGACAATTCATTAATGTATTTTGGAACAAACCATATTTTGAAATCCCAGTGTAATGTTCTGTATGGAGTAAGCAAAGATTGATATGGAAATTCTTACAGTCTGGTTATATGTCCTTTATGTAGGGATGGAGGTAACAGGACTGGTGGGAAGGTCCATCACTAGTAGGAACATCTGCCTTGTGGCCCAACAGATTATTACTGTTATTATTTTATCCGGTTTCAGATATTAGCAAGGGAATTGGGGGAGCCAGAGAAGGGCCACAGAACCAGAGATCCACTAAATGTTTCCCACTAAACGCTGTGATACAATGTGTTAGAGAGCCATCGAAGGATGGAAAATATTCAGTGGCCTTTTTGAGTTTTCCATGTGTTATAACTCTTTTTTTGCTTTTAATGGAGAAACTTATAAGCACTTACAAGAGATGAGCGCATAACATTTGTTGTTTAGTCAAGTTCTATTCTCTGACTCCCCCAATCCCCTTGCTAATATCTGAAGCCCCCTAGAATAATAACAGTAATAATCGGTTGAAGAATGGGTCCATTTTTATGTGGATTTATTGTTGCATCAAATCATTTTGCAGATGATTATAAATGTCTTTGTATCTGGTACTAGCAGTGTATTATTATTCAGCCACTCTCATCATTCTGTCCTTGCTCCGTTCCCATCAACTTTCACATCCTCACAACAAATTATATAATAAGCTTTTATTTTTGAAAGATTGAGAATTAGACTTGCCATGTATATCTCCCCTCTCTGTATAATGGGACTGAGTATCTATACCTGATAATGATCTCCCCTCTCTGTATAATGGGACTGAGTATCTATACCTGATAATGATCTCCCCTCTCTGTATAATGGGACTGAGTATCTATACCTGATAATGATCTCCCCTCTCTGTATAATGGGACTGAGTATCTATACCTGATAATGATCTCTCCTCTCTGTATAATGGGACTGAGTATCTATACCCTGATAATGATCTCCCCTCTCTGTATAATGGGACTGAGTATCTATACCTGATAATGATCTCCCCTCTCTGTATAATGGGACTGAGTATCTATACCTGATAATGATCTCCCCTCTCTGTATAATGGGACTGAGTATCTATACCTGATAATGATCTCCCCTCTCTGTATAATGGGACTGAGTATCTATACCTGATAATGATCTCCCCTCTCTGTATAATGGGACTGAGTATCTATACCTGATAATGATCTCTCCTCTCTGTATAATGGGACTGAGTATCTATACCTGATAATGATCTCCCCTCTCTGTATAATGGGACTGAGTATCTATACCTGATAATGATCTCCCCTCTCTGTATAATGGGACTGAGTATCTATACCTGATAATGATCTCCCCTCTCTGTATAATGGGACTGAGTATCTATACCTGATAATGATCGCCCCTCTCTGTATAATGGGACTGAGTTTCTATACCTGATAATGATCTCCCCTCTCTGTATAATGGGACTGAGTATCTATACCTGATAATGATCTCCCCTCTCTGTATAATGGGACTGAGTATCTATACCTGATAATGATCGCCCCTCTCTGTATAATGGGACTGAGTTTCTATACCTGATAATGATCTCCCCTCTCTGTATAATGGGACTGAGTATCTATACCTGATAATGATCTCCCCTCTCTGTATAATGGGACTGAGTATCTATACCTGATAATGATCTCTCTTCTCTGTATAATGGGACCGAGTATCTATACCTGATAATGATCTCCCCTCTCTGTATAATGGGACTGAGTATCTATACCTGATAATGATCTCCCCTCTCTGTATAATGGGACTGAGTATCTATACCTGATAATGATCTCTCCTCTCTGTATAATGGGACTGAGTATCTATACCCTGATAATGATCTCCCCTCTCTGTATAGTGGGACTGAGTATCTATACCTGATAATGATCTCCCCTCTCTGTATAATGGGACTGAGTATCTATACCTGATAATGATCTCTCCTCTCTGTATAATGGGACTGAGTATCTATACCTGATAATGATCTCCCCTCTCTGTATAATGGGACTGAGTATGTATACAGGGCTAATAAACACACTGCCAGGGATAATAATGATAAGTAGCAGGGAAGTTTCTATAAAGCCATAGGATGTAAAGGGATTTGTTTATGAGATAAGTCACAGTACAGACAGTGAATGACTCCTGTGTAGCTGCTGATTGAAGCCACATTGCCAAAGCAGAGTAAATTGCTGAAATCTAATTTGGTTTTAGTGCAATGTAGCCACATCCAACAACATGTAATTGGGCTGCTGGGAAATCCCTGAGCTGTAATGAAGAGGGTCACAGAGAAGGTTCCGGGCTGATTAGAGTGCATGGCAGGGTTCCTGGTGCATTTAGGGGCCACGCTGAGTGTTAGAATGACATTGAGTGATTGGAGAGGGGAAACATTATGTGTATTAGAGTTGCACATACAGAATTGGGGGGTGAGAGCACTGCACACTCCCTTCCTACACCTTTACTGATTCCTTTCTTTCCCAGTCTCCATGCCTTCCCCTTGTCATCACTGAGTCTGGATTCATATTTTTTCCCCTCTTTTCTTTCTTCTCTCTTCTTTTCTGATTTCCACCCCTTCTCTGCTGCATCATTGTCATTTCTCAGTGATCTCTGTGCCCTTCCTTCTACTGTACCTGTTCTCTCCAAATACCTTTACTGATCCTTGGTCAGTGCCCCAGTCCCTACTCCCTATAAGATCTCTGTGCCCTTCCTGCCTCCTTCCCAATCCTGATATTTGTGTCCTCTGACACTTTCTCCCCACTCTTTTCCCAATCTCCATGCCTTCTCCCTCTCCTTTCTTTCACTGGCATTATGCCCTCTTCCCCCACTTCTTCCCTGATATTCAATCCTCTCTCTTCTTCAATCCTTCTCTGATCCCCATGCCGACTTCCCATCTTCTTAAGCAGTGGCGGATTAAGGACACGTGAGGCCCCTAGGCTACACTTTCCACAGGGCCCCCTTCTAGGGTAGGACTTTATTTTGGCGAGCCGCGCCTGGGTGGGAGTGAGACCCCAATGCTGATCCCAGTGAAACACAGCCACTGCCCAACGGTACGTGCTGTCTAATTCAGCCTTTGCTGTCTGAGCCTGAAGTTTTTAATTTAAAAAAATTCTCTGCCCACTGACCAAATTCTCTGCCCACTCCTTGCTGCAGTACCCAAGAACTGCTTCTGGACCGGGTGCTACCACGATGGCTGGCCTGGTGGGCCACCACCCCACCCCTGTGCCTGGCTTTCTAGCTAGCTGGGAGGGAGAGACAGTTAGGCTGGCAACTGGGCACAATTAGAAGACTTAGCTAACAGCTAGATTTATAAGAGCAGGCAACTTGACAAGAGTCACAAAGAGACAGTCAGACTGCGTCTCTGTTCTGTGCAGTGTCTGACTGTGACTGCGTGTGTGCAAGAGCGTGCTCAACTCTCTCAAATCTTTACCCCTAAATCCCCACTCATTCCCTCATCTTAATTCCTTCCCTGCCTGCTCCCCTCTTCTCACCTCTTCCTCCATTCTGATGTTACAAGTTAGATTATTATTAATCAATGCTGATGTAGATTGCACTGGACTCATTACTAATTCATTGCCTGTATGGTGAAGGTTATATTGTATATATTCTGTGTATTTTGAGTCGGTCCAGCCCAAAGCATGTGCTGTACAGCAGCAGAATAGAAGACAGAACAAAATATATGGTGTATCATTTCTAGTCTACTTCTGTGATGCACATTACTTCTCATTTAAGCCTATTACAGGGGCCAGAAAGGGGGGTATTAACCTAGTGTAATGTCAGGTTACTGGGGGTGAACACAGATATAACATAAAACAATGGCAGCACAGACATTCCCCTGTACTAAGCACAGTCCTGCAGGAACACATTTTGTTTGCTCAGATCAGGGTGGGTTTCCATGTACCCCGGTTCCCTCTCACACTCCACACCAGGCTGGTTAATTGTCCTCTGTTTAATCTGACCCTAGTGTGTGTGTGTTAACAGGACAGGCAACTGTAAGCTCCACTGGGGCAGGGACTGATGGGGTTGATGAACAATTTCTGTTCCTTAAAGGGATACTGTCATGGGAAAAAAAAAAAAAATTCCGAAATGAATCAGTTAATAGTGCTGCTCCAGCAGAATTCTGCACTGAAATCTATATCTCAAAAGAGCAAACAGATTTTTTAATATTCAATTTTGAAATCTGACATGGGGCTAGACATTTTGTCAATTTCCCAGCTGCCCCAAGTCATGTGACCTGTGCTCTGATAAACTTCAATCACTCTTTACTGCTGTACAGCAAGTTGGAGTGATATCACCCCTCCCTTTCCCCCACCAGCAGCCAAACAAAAGAACAATTGGAGGTAACCAGATAACAGCTCCCTAACACAAGATAACAGCTGCCTGGCAGATCTAAGAACAACACTAAATAGGAAAAACCCATGTCCCACTGAGACACATTCAGTTACATTGAGAAGGAAAAACAGAAGCCTGCCAGAAAGCATTTCTCTCCTAAAGTGCAGGCAAAAGTCACATGACTTGGGGCAGCTGGGAAATTGACAAAATGTCTAGCCCCATGTCAGATTTCAAAATTGAATATAAAAAAATCTGTTTGCTCTTTTGAGAAATGGATTTCAGTGCAGAATTCTGCTGGTGTAACACTATTAACTGATGCGTTTTGAAAAAAACATGTTCTCTGATGACAGGATCCCTTTAAGAACCGCAGTAGCTCCCAGGCCCGGATTTGCGGCAAGACCGCATAGGCCCGGGCCTAGGGTGGCAAAAAAATAGGGGCGGCATGCCGCCCAGCCGCATTATGGGGACGCGTGCATCCCCATTCAATTACAGCAGCTGTGACGGCGTTTTTTCGCCAGCGCTGGTAGCTCCATAAACACTTGGCTAATATGCCACCCAGGCAGCTCCTGTTTAATACTGTTCACTGTCTGTGCGGGTTTTGTGTTCAGCTCTGACCAGAACCCTTTTTTTCCCTGCAGGTTAACTGGCATTTGATAGACCGGGCTCCCCAACCCTTTTTTACCTGTGAGCCACATTTAGAAGTAAAAATAGTTGGAGAGCAACACAAGCATAAATAAGTTCCTGGATGGCACAAAAAAGTGCTGTGCTTGGCTATTTGGTAGCCCCTATGTATACTGACAGCCTATAGGAGACTATTTGGCAGTATGTCTGGTTTTTATGCAACCAAAAGTTGCCTCCAAGCCTGGAATTCAAAAATAAGCTCCTGCTTTGAGGCCACTGGGAGAAACATCCAAGGGGTTGGGGAGCAACATGTTACTTGTGAGCCTTTGGTTGGGGATGAGTGTGATAGACCCTTATATTTGTGTCAGTAGTAGAGCTGAAGTTTTTTTGGGGTACTTCGATCATCGAATAGGCTACTTCGACTTTAAGGTGGCCATACACGGGCCGATAAAAGCTGCCGACAGACCGTGTCGGCAGCTTATTGGCCCGTGTATGGGGGCACCCGACGGGCTTCCCCGATCGAGATCTGGCCGAAAGTCGGCCAGATCTCGATCGGATGGGGTTAAAAATCCCGTCGGATCGCGGCCGCATCTGTTCGTTGATGCGGTCCCGCGATCCGACCGCCCATTTGTGAGAGCTATGATCCGATCGTTGGGCCCTAGGGCCCACGATCGGATCTGCCCGATATTGCCCACCTTCAAGGTGGGCATATCGGAGGGAGATCCGCTCGTTTGGCGACATCGCCAAACGAGCGGATCTATCCGTGTATGGCCACCTTAAGACTTCGACTTTGTATCGAACGATTCGGACTAAATATCGTTTGAATATTCGACCATTCGATAGCCGAAAAAACTTTGACTACCTACTTCACCACTGAAAACCTACTGAGCATCAATGTTAGCCTATGGGGACCTTCCGCATCAGCTTTCTAAGCTTTTTTTGATCGAAGGAAAATCCTTCGATCGATGGATTAAAATCCTTCGAATCGTTCAATTTGAAGGATTTAATTGTTCAATTGCACTATTTTTCCTTCGATCGTTCGATCAAAGTATTTGCGGTAAATCCTTCAAACTTTGATATTCGAAGTTAATTAACCCTCGATATTCGACCAATAGTATATGTGCCCCTATATGTCCTCTCTCTACACTTCCTTACCTTTACATATACTTATCTTCCTTTCTCTCCATGTCTCCTCTCTTTTTCTTATACAGAAATTGGGCATGGTCACGATAGAGCCATTCTGGTGGGCCAGTCTGACACTGGTTCTAATGCAAATGTAGGACCAGAACTAGGGGTCGACAGAAGAGACCCATTTAAGGGGCAAATTCACTAAGATGTGAAGTTGCGCCAGGCGCAACTTCACCGCACTTCGCCACACTTCGCCAGGCAAATTTTCGCCAGCGCTCCGCAAATTCACTAAAATCCGAAGTTGCGCACAGGGGTAGCGTTAGTTTACGAAGTTGCGCTAGCGTTAATTCGCCAAGCGAAGTTTCGCTAGCGATGGTTAATTTGCATACGGCGCGAAATTCAAATTTCAATGGAGGAATACGTATCTGCACTACAAATGCCTAGAAAACCTTCAAATCACCAAATAAAAATTTTATTTTGCCCTACACATGTGCCCCACTGTCTAGGTAAGTCAGAAAATGTAGGGGGGAAGGAGGGGAGCCCCAAAAAAAATTTCGATCTTTTTCAGCCTATCACCCATCATGTAGAAAACACGCCAGCGTTTTTTGGGACTTAGAAAAAAATTTGACTTTTTTTGGAAACAATCCCTATCTACTCTATTGTGCTTCGCCAGGTCTGAGGTGGCGAAGGAAGTCTAGCGTAAAAAGTAGCGTTCAGTACATCACTAGCGAAAATTCGCCTGGCGTAAGTGTGCGAAGTAACACTAGCGAATTTACGCCAGCGTTCGTTAGTGAATTTGCGAAGTACCGAAAATGCCAAACGCTAGCGAATTAACGCTAGCGTTCGGCGCTTCGGCGCTTAGTGAATTTGCACCTAAGAGTGAGAAGTAGAAGGCATTCAAAATTCAAAACATATAACAAATAAAACACACAATTACCCCCTTATCTATTACCCTTTATGTGAGAGGTTGATCTATATAGTATATAGCCATGAGATTAGAATGGTCTGACATGTTTGAAGGGTGTGGGAGGCAACAAAAAACTATAAAAAGTAAAAATCATGGGGGGGGGTAAAGGTTTGATGACTGTATCCCTTTAAAAGGGCTGCTCACCTCTGAGTTAACGTTTAGTATGATGTAGAGAGTGATATTCTGATATAAGTTGTAATTGGTTTTCATTTTTTATTATTTGTCGTTTTTGAGATATTTAACTTTGTTTTCAACGGCTCTCCAGTGTGCAATTTCAGCCATCTAGTTGTTAGGATCCAAATGACCCTAGCAACCATGCACTGATTTGAAGAAAATACTGGAATATGAAATATATAGTAATAAAAAGTAACAATAAATGTGTAGCCTTACAATGGGGGTCAGAGACCCCCCCCCATTTGAAAGCTAGAAAGAGTCAGATGAAAATGACAAATAATATGTAATGAAGACCAATTGAAAAGTTGCTTAGAATTCCATACCAATCTATAACATACTAAACGTTAAATTAAAGGTGAACCACCCCTTTAACCAACAAGTTTAATTTGATGCAGAATGTGTTGCCTCAAAGGGTCATGGTAACTTATTATTAAAATCTTCTCAACTAACTGTCACAGTAGTAACTCAAATCCAAACAGAATTTCCTAAAGATAATAATAAAAAAAACTTACTGATAAATATCAGCGGGTAGGTCTCAGCGGGTAGGTGCATGTGCTGCGCAGTCAGTAATAAGTGCAGCATCTTTAGACTCCCTGTAATCCTTTCGTCGTGAATATTTCTTTATTAGAAGTTCTCGTCAGGCAATTACAAAACTGTCAGGGCGTCTCAAGTCAATGTGTCAGCGCAGGAAATGTGGCACTTTTATGTTTGTTTGTTCTGCACCCTGAGATCCAAGACCCGTCTTTCCTTATCTTCCCTGGGGTATGATGCTCTGGCAACCACCCAGTAGTGATGAGCGAAGCTATCCCGAAAAATTCATGAAACGCATTGAAGTCAATGGGCCTCAATTATTTTACGCACGACAATTTTTTTTTGACACATTCAACATGTTTTCTTGCTCCAAATGCATTAAGGTTAATGGGCATTTTTTCTTATGGGCGTTTTTTCTTTTGGGCGATTTTTCTCTACAACTTTTTTGTGAGGTGAATTTTGTGCAGCAAATTTTTGCCGCAGTTTCTGGAAAAAATTCGCCGATCAGAACCACCAAGGGTTGGATTGGGCTAACGGGACACCAGAAATAAACCCAAGTCCACTCCCTAATTCCTGCCAGGAACATTATAAAGTTTAAAGGAAAGGCTTTGTGCATAGGATCCCATCTTCCCACCTGTATGTAACTAAGGGAAGACTTACTAAGGGAAGACTTACTAAGGGAAGACTTTGTGCATAGGATCCCATATTCCCACCTGTATGTAACTAAGGGAAGACTTACTAAATTAAGACTTTGTGCATAGGATCCCATATTCCCACCTGTATGTAACTAAGGGAAGACTTAATAAGGGAAGACTTACTAAGGGAAGACTTTGTGCATAGGATCCCATATTCCCACCTGTATGTAACTAAGGGAAGACTTAATAAGGGAAGACTTACTAAGGGAAGACTTTGTGCATAGGATCCCATATTCCCACCTGTATGTAACTAAGGGAAGACTTAATAAGGGAAGACTTACTAAGGGAAGACTTTGTGCATAGGATCCCATATTCCCACCTGTATGTAACTAAGGGAAGAATTACTAAGGGAAGACTTACTAAGTTAAGACTTTGTGCATAGGATCCCATATTCCCACCTGTATGGAACTAAGGGAAGACTTACTAAGGGAAGACTTACTAAGGGATGACTTTGTGCATAGGATCCCATATTCCCACCTGTATGGAACTAAGGGAAGACTTACTAAGGGAAGACTTACTAAGGGAAGACTTTGTGCATAGGATCCCATATTCCCACCTGTATGGAACTAAGGGAAGACTTACTAAGGGAAGACTTACTAAGGGAAGACTTTGTGCATAGGATCCCATATTCCCACCTGTATGGAACTAAGGGAAGACTTACTAAGGGAAGACTTACTAAGGGAAGACTTTGTGCATAAAATCCTATATTCCCACCTGTATGTAAATAAGGGAAGACTTACTAAGGGAAGACTTTGTGCATAGGATCCCATATTCCCACCTGTATGTAACTAAGGGAAGACTTACTAAGGGAAGACTTACTAAGGGAAGACTTTGTGCATAGGATCCCATATTCCCACCTGTATGTAACTAAGGGAAGACTTACTAAGGGAAGACTTACTAAGGGAAGACTTTGTGCATAGGATCCTATATTCCCACCTGTATGTAAATAAGGGAAGACTTACTAAGGGAAGACTTTGTGCATAGGATCCCATATTCCCACCTGTATGTAACTAAGGGAAGACTTTCTAAGGGAAGACTTACTAAGGGAAGACTTTGTGCATAGGATCCCATATTCCCACCTGTATGTAAATAAGGGAAGACTTACTAAGGGAAGACTTTATGCATAGGATCCCATATTCCCACCTGTATGTAATTAAGGTTAAGACTTTGTGCATAGGATCCCATATTCCCACATGTATGTAACTAAGGGAAGACTTACTAAGGGAAGACTTACTAAGGGAAGACTATTTCATGGCCATTCCCTATTTCTATGAAAACAAAGAGGCTAAATAGATGGAATAACTGATTATAGTATGTAAAGAAAAGAGTCTAGGAAAATAGAGGTTGAGTGAGAAGAGGAAGAATAATAGTACTGAGAGTGGGCCCCTAATCTAAGGCTTTTGGGTGGGACCCTGGTGTCCCAGTCCAACACTGACGTCTGGCCTGGCAAACCCATTCATTCTGATCTGAAGCAGAAAATCCCTTTTTAATTCCTGCATCAGCTTCTTGTGACCCAAAGCAAATTGTTAAGTCTTGCAGCGTTTCCCATTTTAGGCACCAGAAAGCAGATATTGATATTTGTAGGGTTTGTATAGAATCGTATACCAAGCCTAGTTTTTGGAAGAAAAAACTGTCAAATAATTGTGCTTCTGTAATAACATGTATACTGATTTCCTTTAAACTAGCGGATGGGGCAGATTTAAAGGGGTCATTCAAATCTAAATTAACTTTTGGTGTAGAAAGTGATGTTCTAAAACAGTTTGCAATTAGTTGTTATTTGTTATTGTTTGTGGTTTTTGAGTTATTTAGCTTTTTATTCAGCAGCTCTCCAGTTTGCCATTTCAGCAATCCGCTTGCTAGGATCCAAATTACCCTAGCAACCATGCACTGATTTGAATAAGAGATTGGAATATAAATAGGAGAGGCCTGAATAGAAAGATGAGCAATAAAAAGTAACAATAACAATAAGGGCTCTTACACACGGCCGTTCCGACCTGCGCTCCCCTGCGTTCCGTTTTTTGGCGTTCAGCCGCAGGGGAGCGCAGGAATAGACGCAAGTAATTATTTGAAATGGGGCTGTACTCACTCAGGCGCGTGTAGGCGCCGAACGCAGGTTCAGACGCAACATGCTGCATTTTTCCTGCGTTCGGCGCCTACACGCGCCTGAGTGAGTACAGCCACATTTCAAATAATTACTTGCGTCTATTCCTGCGCTCCCCTGCGGCTGAACGCCAAAAAACGGAACGCAGGGGAGCGCAGGTTGGAACGGCCGTGTGTAAGAGCCCTAAATGTGTAGCTTTACAGAGCCTTTGTTTTTAAGGTGGGGTCAGTGACCCTCCTTTGAAAGCCTAATTTTGCTCTGTGGGCAACAACTGCCGATCACATAAGACTGCACCAGGGTGGTTAAGTATGTAATAGAATGGCCAATTCTAAGCAAATTTTCAATTGGTCTTCATTATTTATTTTTTACAGTTTTGTAATTATTCTCTTTCTTCTTCTGACTCTTTCCAGCTTTCAAATGGGGGTCACTGACCCCATCTAAAAAAAAACAAATGCTTCGTAAGGCTACGAACTTAATGTCATTGCTACTCGTCTTTCTATCCAGGCCACGCATGGTTGCTAGGGTAATTTGGAGGCCAGCAGATAGCTGAAATTGCAAACTAGAAAGCTGCTAAATAAAAAGCTAAATAACTCAAAATTATAAAAAATAAAGACCAATTGCAAATTGTCTCAGAATATCACTCTCTACATCATACTAAAAGTTAATTGAAAGGTGAACAACTCCCGTTGTTAGCACAGCAATTGACATTTGTTAGGGGAACAAAAACCACAACATATGTCTTTATAAAACTCTGCATAAAGTGACAGTGACTGGGAGCCGACAGTTTATAATTGCTTGGCCTTTAGCTGCAACAAGTGTTTAATTTTACACCTGAATAAACCGTTCCTTGTTCCAGCCCTTTTCTAATTAAACTTCAATCACCTCGCAAGTCATTTGCAGAAGAGTGGAGAAGACGGAACGCTGGAGAGAGATTCCACACACAGTCGCACACAGCAGTGCAGCCCTGTCAGCTATCAGTCCTGAGTGATTCACTCGCGCTCAGGAGTCCTTAAAATAAAAACACTCTAATAAAGCACAAGTACCGCTAATTCATTTGTCTTATTCTCTCTCTGTTGTTCCACAAAAGGATGAACATGTGATAAATTAGTAGTGAAATAGAGAGGATGTAAGAGAAGGGAATCCTGCCCTGCAGAGCTTACACTCTAATATATAGAGGGACAAAGATACAATACAGGGAGAAGGAACCATTGGGAGAAGGGAATCCTGCCCTGCAGAGCTTACACTCTAATATACAGAGGGACACAGATACAATACAGGGAAAGGGAACCATTGGGAGAAGGGAATCCTGCTCTGCAGAACTTACACTCTAATATACAGAGGGACACAGATATAATACAGGGAGAGGGAACCATTGGGAGAAAGGAATCCTGCCCTGCAGAGCTTACACTCTAATATACAGAGGGACACAGATACAATACAGGGAGAAGGAACCATTGGGCGAAGGGAATCCTGCCCTGCAGAGCTTACACTCTAACATACAAAGGAACACAGATACAATACAGGGAGGGGGAACCATTGTGAGAAGGGAATCCTGCTCTGCAGAGCTTACACTCTAATATACAGAGGGACACAGATACAATACAGGGAGAGAGAACCATTGGGAGAAGGGAATCCTGCTCTGCAGAGCTTACACTCTAATATACAGAGGGACATAGCTACAATACAGAGATAGGGAACCATTGGGATAAGATAATCCTGCTCTGCAGAGCTTACACTCTAATATACAGAGGGACACAGATACAATACAGGGAGAGAGAACCATTGGGAGAAGGGAATCCTGCTCTGCAGAGCTTACACTCTAATATACAGAGGGACATAGTTACAATACAGAGATAGGGAACCACTGGGATAAGATAATCCTTCCCTGCAGAACTTACACTCTAATATACAGAGGGACACAGATACAATACAGGGGCACAGATAATTTACAGAGAGTGGGAGCCATTGGGAGTGAATCGCTAAGTAGATGAATGATGATAAAGATTCCTGGACTGTTTCTCCACCGTGAGTTGAGCCTCGCCACCCTGGTGTTATTATGCATCTGCCTCTCACACAGGATAATGAGCTGTTGGGAGTGAAATATAGAGGTATATGCCTATTAGCAGCACCCTATAATAATCCAGTGTGTGCAGCTCGACTCATCCTGGCACCCTTACCCGTTCATTAGAAATGATAAACAGCTCCCAGCACCTGATTTGTTTAACAAGAGCCAACAAGGTTGGACAGTGTCTCTGCTTTCTGTACATTCAGGGGAAATGTAATTTACAATGAACTTTTAATAGGACGCATCCAGTATTATCTTCAGACAATAGACAGCAGCTCTTTTTCATTCCTATATGTACTGCATAAATAAATATATATATATGTTCTGTAACTGTTATGTTTTAGGTAGCCGAGGATGAGTAGATTATAACGGTGCTTTATTAGCAGAGTCATGCAGGCATTACACAACAGTAACTTTCACTTTTAAGCTACCAGAAAGTATGCACAGTATAGGTATGAGCTCAGTGACATCTACAGGCCATTTGTATAAACACCACAGTAACTGGGACCTGTAAGTAAGTGAGACGGAAGATGAATGATAGAGAAGGTCTTAATGGAAACATAAGTCTTTAAAAAATAATAACACTGGAAATCTAAACACCAAAGGAATCGTATTTGCCTGTGCTGGGGTCGCTGACTATAGCAGCCTGCCAATGTTTTTTTAAAGGGCTGGTTCACTTTTAATATGTTATACAATGGCCAATTCTAATAAACTTTTCAATTGGTTTTAATTATTTATTTTTTTTAGTGTTTTTTAATTATTTACCTTCTTCTTCTGATTCTTTCCAGTTTTCAAATGGGGGTCACTGACCCCATCTAAAAACAAATGCTCTGTAAGGCTCCATATTTATTATTATTGCTACTTTTTATTATTCACCTTTTTATTCAGGCCTCTCCTATTCATGTCCCAGTCTCTTATTCTAATCAATGCATGGTTGCTAGGGTAATATGGACCCCAGCAACCTGATTGTTGAAAGTGCAAACTGGAGAGCTGACTAAAAAGCTGAATAACTCAAAAACTGCAAATAATCAAAAATGAGAACCAATTGCAAATTGTCTCAGAATATCTCTCTCTCTACATCATACTAAAAGTTAATTTAAAGGTGAACCACCCCTTTAATATTCATGTTGGAAAAAGGCAAAACAAAACCTTTATAAATACACGTGAATGTATAACCAAATCAGAACCAATGATCTCACATGGGATCTAGTGGGGTGATAGTGGGATTCTATGGCCTGAGACCAGAAACCAGGCTGAGATTGGTCCATTCTTCATCAGCCATTTTTCTGCTTTCCCAACAGAAATCAAAAGAGGACACAGGAAGATACAGCAGATCATTCACACCCACCAGCACCCTGGGAGTGGAGCTGCGCAGGGCTAGAAGGAGACCTTCCTACACTCTGCAGGTCCCACCCTTTAGGCCCGGGGAGAGAGCCCGATCACCTGACTATGACAACATGCAGAGACCCACCACCCTGCCCCTCCGGATCCCTCCTCGAATATCAATCACCCATTCTGATTGTGACAGGTAGGAGAAACATGGATACCTTATTACCTCATAATCGACTAGATGTGACCTCACTACAGGTCCATTGGAATGTTCCATTACTGGGTATAGCCTCTTGATGGAGGTGCTGTACCCACAGGTGCTTTCACTTGCTTTTATTGCATGGTCTTTTTTTATGTATCAAGGTCATTTGTTTCCATGTTTGTTGATTGTGGCCACTCCGTATGGTATTGAGCCACAGGGAAAAATTAAATGGGTACAGAGCTTTACTTATATGCAAACCAGTGAAATATGTACAGTATAAAGTATTTGCCTTCGTTCATATTGTTTGGCTATTTCTCTTGAATCTGTCTTAAGAAATAATAAATCTACTACTGTACAGTTTGGCCAAAACCTGTATAATTCAGCCTTATCATTTACACTAGGGGGTACATTATCCCTTATAATACATGAGTGATACTCAGAGTTCCTTGTATAACTCAGCCTGCAGCCTTGTGCCTTTATATGGTCACAGATCCCCTCAATGACTTCTAATATCCTTATCATTTACAGTAGGGGGTACATTATCCCTTATAATACATGAGTGATACTCAGAGTTCCCTGTATAACTCAGCCTGCAGCCTTGTGCCTTTATATGGTCACAGAACAACCCCTCAGTGACTTCTAATATCCTTATCATTTACATTAGGGGGTACATTATCCCTTATAATACATGAGTGATACTCAGAGTTCCCTGTATAACTCAGCCTGCAGCCTTGTGCCTTTATATGGTCACAGAACAACCCCTCAGTGACTTTTAATATCCTTATCATTTACAGTAGGGGGTACATTATCCCTTATAATACACGAGTGATACTCAGAGTTCTCTGTATAACTCAGCCTGCAGCCTTGTGCCTTTATATGGTCACAGAAACCCTTAAAGACTTCTAATATCCTTATCATTTACTGTAGAGGGTACATTGACCCTTATAATACACATGAGACTTCCCTAACCATTATGCAGAACAGTTACATCTGTATATGGCAGAACTCACCTATACATGGAAGAGGGAACCATTTGGAGAGGTGAATCCTGGCATACAGAGCTTACACTCTAATATACAGAGGGGCACAGATACAATTCAGAGAGATAGGGAAGCATTGGGAGAAGGGAATCCTGCCTTGCAGAGCTTACACTTTAATATCCAGAGGGACACATATACAATACAGGGAGAGGGAACCATTGGGAGATGGGGATTCTGTCCTGCAGAGCTTACACTTACAGAAGGATGCGGCAAAGAAACAATACCATTTCTTACATAATTAGCTGTAATACAGACAGACAAACTCAACAGTAAATTGAAGTTAGAGAGGAGACTCCTGCCCAGCAGATCTGACATGTTGGTTATGTGCCCTTGCCATGTTCTGAACGAGAGGCGCTGAAAGGGTTAATATAATTCAGTACTTTTGTTTTCCGATTGCATCACACTCAATCCAGAGTCAATAATCTAATTTTGCCTCTTACATCTCCTATTGGGTCGGCTCAATACTCATTAACGTTGCTGATGGGCCAGGCCATGTCATTAATACTAGGACGCTGCACTTTACAACCCCAGGCCTATTTGCCATTGATTTCTGAGTTTATTGAGTTAAAGAAACACCGCGGCTCGCACAGCCTGGTAATGGCTACGGATCATAGCTCATTAATGGATCAAGGTGTGTCTGTATCCAACTGCCAGGCCTGCAGAAACTGCCAGGATTCCCCTGTATGATGTCACATGAGTGAGTCAGATACTGGTGGGGTAATGTAATAAATACCTGCACCAATACTAACTTGGTTATAAGGGCAAGATGTCATTAATGCAACCAGGTTTTGACTGGAATAATCATGGAGCCCACTGGTACAGCGACTGAAAGGCCCTCTCCCTGGCACCTAACCTAGCCCCACCCCCACCTGAGTGCCATTTATCTCCTTTTACTCTGGTGGATTTTCTGCAGGTCTCTGAACTTCATTTTGGAGTACAGAGCTGTGGTCACCTCCATGAATACAGTGTTGCCTGCGCTAAGCAGCTCTGTATTCATAAAAGATGGGCAGGGGTTGCACCTAAATGCCGACTTGTGCCTGTTACCCTAACTTGCTTGTTGAGAAACCCGCATGGGGGCATGGGTGTGTGGCCGCTTCAAGGGGCAATAGGGCCAGGATCACCCCTGTTCGTGGGGACTTAAGGACTGTGCCTAAAAACAATGCACTCTATTGCCTCTTAGTGCTTTTGTTTTTACTGTGTAGGGCCCAGGGTTGCCACCTGTCTGGTTTTGAGCCAGACAGTTCGGTTTTTGAGAAGGGCTGCCCAGTCAAAACTACCTGCCCAGGACTCCCCTAGATTAAAGTGGCCAATTCCTGATCGCCACGTCATCACCCACCCTGTGATGTCACAACCATGCCCTTGTGACATCAGCTTCCTCCCCCGTATCTCATGGTAATGTACGAGCCAGGTGGGTTTGGGCCTACCAATTGCCCCTACAAGTGGGTGTAGGCAAGTCCCAGACCTCTCTACCCTGTTGCAATAGACTAATATGCTGATTGGTTGCTATGGGGTGACAGGACAGCAGGAAACCTTTCCCCACTGATACAAGAATTGCCCATAAATCCTATGTCCAGCCATATCCCCTTCAGGCCATAGGGTAAAGGAGACCCAATAAGAAAAAAAGGGCAGAATCATTATCTCCAAGCTGACCTTGAGGAAAAATAGAAAAGTGGCAGTTTTCAGAGTTTCTGTGATTGGCTGAAATTCACTTAGTAACATCAGGAACATAAGAAACCCTCGCAGCAGCAGTGAGATTACAGCGACGCATTTCACACAGAGGAGTTATTTCAGTGGCATATTGTTACAAACGGGCAAACGTAAAGCCCTCATTTATTGCCATTAAAGCAACGGTGTCCCATTTTGCGCCGGTACAACAGAAACCTTGATTACAACCCACTCTGTATTCCTCCCCCGCCAACTTTATTATAGAGAACCGAGCGATTGTTTAAGGGCGGATGGATTTTGCAGGCAAACATTAGCCACCAGAAACCGCACTTAAACATCAGGCTTTTTAAGGGGAAATTAACCTTCGTGAGGATCTGTGCTCTGAATCTATTGCTCATTAGCCCTGCAGGATGGGGGTTTTATATGTGCCATTATTATTGTAATATTTAATTGCCAAACAGATTTAACCTATACAGTCATTTTACATGACTTGCCCATTAAAGGGAAACTAAAGCTGGATTTTGAGCAAGCTTTGTCTTCATTCATATTCTCCTTCATTATTTAAGCAGCCAAGTTTTTGGGCTGGGGGTGCAGATGGCACATTTTGTTATTGCTTTGGGCAGTGGGTACCGGACCCCTGGACAGGACGGGTGCTGAGGGCCTAAGGTGGCTGATAGCGGATATTTTGCTCTCTAATCCGGCAGTACCAAGAGCTTTAGTCTTGGCTTCTTTGGGTCTGTTGCTTTATGTTATTATTTCACTGTATGACATCATAGAAAGAAGACAGAATATCATTCAGGACATAGCAGATGCCTCTGGGCTGTACATGGAAGGGCCACGGGGCCAGTGCGGGTCCCCATAACCCAAGCTCTCTAGCTGTCAGTGGATAATGGGAATTGTAGCTCATGTGGATTCATGTTGGACTTTGTATAGAGTGGGACAACCTAGAGGCACTGTATAGGGAGCAGAACCATGAGGGGGCGCTATTGCATAAGCCAGGGGTGAGGAAGGGGCATCTCAGGAGTCAGAAAGGAATGAGAATGTGCAGAATACAGAACAGAGACAGGAGTTGGGAATGTGACTCAGCTAATGGGGAGGGAATGTGGTGCCAAGAGATATTGAGGAATATCAGACAATAAATGGCAACAAGCCCAATTTAGCAGCAAGGGGTAATATTCAGTTTGCATTCCGAATCTTTCGCAAAGGTTTCGGGAAGGATTCAGGGGTTCAGCCGAATCGAAAATAGTAGATTCAGTGGATCCCTAATTGTTGTGAGACAAATTTCTAGTTATGTCACTGCCAGGTGAAGGTGCAATGCATAGAGGCAAAAGCGACTCCTGAATAAAGTACTGGGTGAAGGTGCAATGCATAGAGGCAAAAGCGACTCCTGAATAAAGTACTGGGTGAAGGTGCAATGCATAGAGGCAAAAGTGACTCCTGAATAAAGTACTGGGTGAAGGAGCAATGCATAGAGGCAAAAGCGACTCCTGAATAAAGTACTGGGTGAAGGTGCAATGCATAGAGGCAAAAGTGACTACTGAATAAAGTACTGGGTGAAGGTGCAATGCATAGAGGCAAAAGCGACTCCTGAATAAAGTACTGGGTGAAGGTGCAATGCATAGAGGCAAAAGTGACTACTGAATAAAGTACTGGGTGAAGGAGCAATGCATAGAAGCAAAATCGACTACTGAATAAAGTACTGGGTGAAGGAGCAATGCATAGAGGCAAAAGCGACTACTGAATAAAGTACTGGGTGAAGGTGCAATGCATAGAGGTGCAAGCGACTCCTGAATAAAGTACTAAGTGAAGGTTCAGTGTAAAGAGATGTGATGTGGGTGGTATTGTCTGACTGATACAAAACTTAATTCTCACATTGTCCATTGCAAAATGTCAGTGTTTTCAGTGAGGAAACCACAACATAGTCCCTGTAGCACAGCTGTATAAGGGGGTGAGTAGAGGAGCCCCCCAATCCTGGTGCCAATCTGCACCCCCGTTGCTCCTCACTGTGGGATTCCTGCCTGGTTGAATGTGAAGTTTTTATTGCAAATTTGGACGTCGCTATGAAAATAATTTCGCAATTTGGCAGGAGCCGCGGCCTGAATCTGGGAGCCACTGTAATTCCCACTAATGCCGCTCCATAATATTCAGCTATAAATATATTTATAAAGACTTATCAGCCAACAGGGACCCCTGTAGCAGCGTTTGTGTAGGAGGAACAAGCCAACCGGAGAGACACACGAGTCTGTTCAACTTCCCCCCCTTCCTCCGACAGTGATTCATACACCTCCCCCCATCTGCCTAATGTACCTACAGCAAGAGAACCTACCACTTTCCTCTGCCTAATGTACCTACAGCAAGAGAATCTACCCCTCCATCTGCCTAATGTACCTACAGCAAGAGAACCTACCCCCATCTGCCTAATGTACCTACAGCAAGAGAACCTACCTCCATCTGCCTAATGTACCTACAGCAAGAGAACCTACCCCTCCATCTGCCTAATGTACCTACAGCAAGAGAACCTACCCCTCCATCTGCCTAATGTACCTACAGCAAGAGAATCTACCCCTCCATCTGCCTAATGTACCTACAGCAAGAGAACCTACCCCTCCATCTGCCTAATGTACCTACAGCAAGAGAATCTACCCCCATCTGCCTAATGTACCTACAGCAAGAGAACCTACCTCCATCTGCCTAATGTACCTACAGCAAGAGAACCTACCCCTCCATCTGCCTAATGTACCTACAGCAAGAGAACCTACCCCTCCATCTGCCTAATGTACCTACAGCAAGAGAACCTACCCCCATCTGCCTAATCTACCTACAGCAAGAGAATCTACCCCTCCATCTGCCTAATGTACCTACAGCAAGAGAACCTACCCCTCCATCTGCCTAATGTACCTACAGCAAGAGAACCTACCCCCATCTGCCTAATGTACCTACAGCAAGAGAACCTACCTCCATCTGCCTAATGTACCTACAGCAAGAGAACCTACCCCTCCATCTGCCTAATGTACCTACAGCAAGAGAACCTACCTCCCCCTATGCCTAATGCATCCAGAGCAGAGGAACCTACCTCCTAATTGTTAATGTACCCACATCAGGTGCACATACCTTTACCTACTTTCACCTACCCCTGCACTGCACATCACACAAAGCACCTACAGGCGGGTACAAATCAGACATGCACTGGCAATCTGTGTATTCGGGCAAATGCTGCTGTAAGTTGCCATAAATAGTCATTATTTTTTGGGCTGGTGGGGGGGCTGTTTGGGCCTCTGTGTTCTTGAAATGCCAGGGCTTATTTTGAATCCCAGTCCAGACCTGGTACAAATCATTCCCTTCCTTTAACGACAGAGACTAGAGGGGCAATTACCCTTCCCCGCAGCGAAATGTGTCTGGAACCTTTTATTCATAGAAATAAACTGTCTCCCTCCCGTGCTCCCCACATCTTCTCCTCCCGGGGCAGCGGCAGTGCAGATAATAGCAAAGACTGAGTAGGTCTTATGAGAGTAATAAAGTGTTTTAAAGGAGGATCTGAAGGATAAGCTCTGCTGACCAGCCTGAAATGCAGGGCCATAAAAAGGTAAATTATTTGTCTGTATCCTCAAACCACAAAAAAGCAAACACAATAAGCAGATTTTATATAGAGAAAACAGCAATAGCATGGGCCTGTTGTTCAACTACAACTCCCAGACAGCAACGATCAAAGCGTTTTCAATGGGTTTCTTTCCATTATTGTTTCTCTGCCAGTTTTACCCTTGTCCTTCTGCCACCCAGTTATCTGCCCAAAATCTTTGGCTCCAGTTTCAGGAAAACTCCATTGTTCTGATCCCAGTCCTCTGTGCCAGGAACCCCACATGGGTCTCTCCCTGCTCAGGATATAATATCCACTTTATATATATCATGTGACATTCGCTGAAATGCCCTTAATAATTAATGCCCGGCACTGGAGAACTCTGATCGATAGAGAAATGATAAATGGCAACGGCTGACAGAGGCAATATTTCAGCATGTAAAGAAAATAAGAGCTTTTAGCCTGACTCATTCAGTTCACCTATTGATTCTATTGCAGGTGCGTACGTTTCGCTGCCTGGGTTCCCCAAATAAAAAGATTTTTCAAGCTCCCCCAAAGCGAAATCACAGGATACCCACAACAGCTACAAAAATGTAGTTTACAATTTTAGTATTTAAAAATTATACATCTTGTGCTGGAGAACTGTCCCTTTAAAGGGCTGCTTCACCTTTAAGTTAAGTTTTAGTATGTTATAGAATGGCCAATTATAAGCAACTCTTCAATTGGTCTTCATTATTTGTTTATTTTTATTGTTTTTTTTCTTCTTCCGACTCTTTCCAGCTATTAAATGGGGGTCACTGACCCCAACTGAAAAACCAAATGCTCTGTATTGTTATTGCTACTTTTTATTACTCGTCTTTCTAATCAGGCCTCTCCTATTCATATTCCAGTCTCGTATGCAAATCAGTGCATGGTTGCTAGGGGAATTTGGACCCTAGCAACCGGATTGCTGAAACTGCAAAGTGGAGAGCTGGCGAATAAAAAGCTAAATAACTCAAAAACCACAAATAATAAAACATGAAAACCAATTGCAAATTGTCTCAGAATATCACTTCCTATATCATACTAAACGGCAAACAACCTCTTTAAGATCACTTTCAAAATGTCCTAGAGTGTCATTGTGTTCCTCATTCTAATTCATTGTAAAGTACAATCCCCTTTAAGGATGAAGCTACTCTGGGAGTCTCAGACTGTTCCATAAAGGATATTTAACATTCAATTAGTAAAGAAAAACATATTTAAACTATTAACAAACTGTGACATTCTAAGACATAACCCTTATAATACATGAGTGATACTCAGAGTTCCCTGTATAACTCAGCCTGCAGCCTTGTGCCTTTATATGGTCACAGAACCCCTCAGTGACTTCTAATATCCTTATCATTTACAGTAGGGGTACATTATCCCTTTATAATACATGAGTGATACTCAGAGTTCCCTGTATAGCTCAGCCTGCAGCCTTGTGCCTTTATATGGTCACAGAACAACCCCTCAGTGACTTCTAATATCCTTATCATTTACAGTAGGGGGTACATTATCCCTTATAATACATGAGTGATACTCAGAGTCCCCTGTATAACTCAGCCTGCAGCCTTGTGCCTTTATATGGTCACAGAACAACCCCTCAGTGACTTCTAATATCCTTATCATTTACAGTAGGGGGTACATTATCCCTTATAATACATGAGCGATACTCAGAGTTCCCTGTATAACTCAGCCTGTAGCCTTGTGCCTTTATATGGTCACAGAACCCCTCAGTGACTTCTAATATCCTTATCATTTACAATACTCTGTATATAATTTATGTGAAAAAAATGAATTACATTAAAATGTAAATAAATAATTTCTGGTTGTCAAAGGCAGAATAGGAAGGAGTAAGGATAAATCCTTAGAATATGCCCATTTTGCATTATAATATTCTTGATTATCAATGTACAATTTGACTGAGCACAGCACATTTTTCAAGACCTGATATTATATATATGTTCTATTAACATTAAAATAATTACATTTATAATAAAAGGCTTTATTACATGTGCTGCCCATTTACCTTACATTGGGGGTGAATTGTTGCCTCATCAAATACATAAACTGGTAATTAAGTGGAAGAGAAACAATGTATTTAGCCAAAATGCTCTCAGATTTTACACTCAGAACTGAGCAGAACAAAATTTTCTTTCCCTTCCCCAAGAGAAACAACATTTCTTAGTTAACATGTGTTTTTTTCCTACGCTTTTCTCAGGATAAAATGAGGGTAATTGGGAACAGTATGTAAATAACAGCAGCTGCACAGTCACATCTGTGACATCACTGAGCTAGCAAGTAGGGCTTGTATACAAATATATTCATTTTATTATAGAGTTACTAGTAACTCCCTGACCTACAGACTGCAAGGTCTGGCGCTTAGTCATAGGCAGAAAATGCACAATGTTGTTTTGCTGAACTACAACTGCTGGAAGAATGTTGGAAATTGTAATTCGTCTTGAGCTGATTTAAAGCCTCAAGCATTAGTGAGAGATGAAGCCTATAGTAACAGTGGGGTAATAGTCTCTGGGAAGGGAGTGTGAGTGTGGGATAGCAGGTATAGTAGGGAGAGATGGTGCCTATAGTAACAGTAGGGTAATAGTCTCTGGGAAGGGAGTGTGAGTGTGGGATAGCAGGTATAGTAGGGAGAGATGGTGCCTATAGTAACAGTAGGGTAATAGTCTCTGGGAAGGGAGTGTGACTGTGGGATAGCAGGTATAGTAGGGAGAGATGGTGCCTATAGTAACAGTAGGGTAATAGTCTCTGGGAAGGGAGTGTGAGTGTGGGATAGCAGGTATAGTAGGGAGAGATGGTGCCTATAGTAACAGTAGGGTAATAGTCTCTGGGAAGGGAGTGTGACTGTGGGATAGCAGGTATAGTAGGGAGAGATGGTGCCTATAGTAACAGTGGGATAATAGTCTCTGGGAAGGGAGTGTGACTGTGGGATAGCAGGTATAGTAGGGAGAGATGGTGCCTATAGTAACAGTGGATAATTGTCTCTGGGAAGGGAGTGTGACTGTGGGATAGCAGGTATAGTAGGGAGAGATGGTGCCTATAGTAACAGTGGATAATAGTCTCTGGGAAGGGAGTGTGACTGTGGGATAGCAGGTATAGTAGGGAGAGATGGTGCCTATAGTAACAGTGGATAATAGTCTCTGGGAAGGGAGTGTGACTGTGGGATAGCAGGTATAGTAGGGAGAGATGGTGCCTATAGTAACAGTGGGACAATAGTCTCTGGGAAGGGAGTGTGACTGTGGGATAGCAGGTATAGTAGGGAGAGATGGTGCCTATAGTAACAGTGGATAATAGTCTCTGGGAAGGGAGTGTGACTGTGGGATAGCAGGTATAGTAGGGAGAGATGGTGCCTATAGTAACAGTGGGATAATAGTCTCTGGGAAGGGAGTGTGAATGTAGGATAGCAGGTATAGTAGGGAGAGATGGTGCCTATAGTAACAGTGGGACAATAGTCTCTGGGAAGGGAGTGTGACTGTGGGATAGCAGGTATAGTAGGGAGAGATGGTGCCTATAGTAACAGTGGATAATAGTCTCTGGGAAGGGAGTGTGACTGTGGGATAGCAGGTATAGTAGGGAGAGATGGTGCCTATAGTAACAGTGGGATAATAGTCTCTGGGAAGGGAGTGTGAATGTGGGATAGCATGTATAGTAGGGAGAGATGGTGCCTATAGTAACAGTGGATAATTGTCTCTGGGAAGGGAGTGTGACTGTGGGATAGCAGGTATAGTAGGGAGAGATGGTGCCTATAGTAACAGTGGATAATAGTCTCTGGGAAGGGAGTGTGACTGTGGGATAACAGGTATAGTAGGGAGAGATGGTGCCTATAGTAACAGTGGATAATTGTCTCTGGGAAGGGAGTGTGACTGTGGGATAGCAGGTATAGTAGGGAGAGATGGTGCCTATAGTAACAGTGGATAATAGTCTCTGGGAAGGGAGTGTGACTGGGGGATAGCAGGTATAGTAGGGAGAGATGGTGCCTATAGTAACAGTGGATAATAGTCTCTGGGAAGGGAGTGTGACTGTGGGATAGCAGGTATAGTAGGGAGAGATGGTGCCTATAGTAACAGTGGATAATAGTCTCTGGGAAGGGAGTGTGACTGTGGGATAGCAGGTATAGTAGGGAGAGATGGTGCCTATAGTAACAGTGGGATAATAGTCTCTGGGAAGGGAGTGTGAATGTGGGATAGCAAGTATAGTAGGGAGAGATGGTGCCTATAGTAACAGTGGATAATTGTCTCTGGGAAGGGAGTGTGACTGTGGGATAGCAGGTATAGTAGGGAGAGATGGTGCCTATAGTAACAGTGGATAATAGTCTCTGGGAAGGGAGTGTGACTGGGGGATAGCAGGTATAGTAGGGAGAGATGGTGCCTATAGTAACAGTGGATAATAGTCTCTGGGAAGGGAGTGTGACTGTGGGATAGCAGGTATAGTAGGGAGAGATGGTGCCTATAGTAACAGTGGATAATAGTCTCTGGGAAGGGAGTGTGACTGTGGGATAGCAGGTATAGTAGGGAGAGATGTGCCTATAGTAACAGTGGGATAATAGTCTCTGGGAAGGGAGTGTGAATGTGGGATAGCAGGTATAGTAGGGAGAGATGGTGCCTATAGTAACAGTGGATAATTGTCTCTGGGAAGGGAGTGTGACTGTGGGATAGCAGGTATAGTAGGGAGAGATGGTGCCTATAGTAACAGTGGATAATAGTCTCTGGGAAGGGAGTGTGACTGGGGGATAGCAGGTATAGTAGGGAGAGATGGTGCCTATAGTAACAGTGGATAATAGTCTCTGGGAAGGGAGTGTGACTGTGGGATAGCAGGTATAGTAGGGAGAGATGGTGCCTATAGTAACAGTGGATAATAGTCTCTGGGAAGGGAGTGTGACTGTGGGATAGCAGGTATAGTAGGGACAGATGGTGCCTATAGTAACAGTGGATAATTGTCGCTGGGAAGGGAGTGTGACTGTGGGATAGCAGGTATAGTAGGGAGAGATGGTGCCTATAGTAACAGTGGATAATAGTCTCTGGGAAGGGAGTGTGACTGTGGGATAGCAGGTATAGTAGGGAGAGATGGTGCCTATAGTAACAGTGGGATAATAGTCTCTGGGAAGGGAGTGTGAATGTGGGATAGCAGGTATAGTAGGGAGAGATGGTGCCTATAGTAACAGTGGATAATAGTCTCTGGGAAGGGAGTGTGACTGTGGAATAGCAGGTATAGTAGGGAGAGATGGTGCCTATAGTAACAGTGGATAATAGTCTCTGGGAAGGGAGTGTGACTGTGGGATAGCAGGTATAGTAGGGAGAGATGGTGCTTATAGTAACAGTGGATAATAGTCTCTGGGAAGGGAGTGTGACTGGGGGATAGCAGGTATAGTAGGGAGAGATTATTTCAAATCACCAAAGGCAAATCTGTCTGTCCTCTATAACAAATTTGCTCTGCTTTTTGGAATAACTTTAACGTGTCTGTGGATACTGGGCTTAAAAAGACATTTAACAGTATGGATATATGCCTCTGAACCATTAGGCTGTATCTGTGCTATACATAAAGGAGTGATTTACATGTCTCTGACCATAATGCCTTATGTGAGAGTTAACATTTTTAGTATGAAGGAAGTGCTGTATGAGGCATGTATTTTCACATACATTGCACAGTAACAGTAAATATAATATAAAATAATATAAAAAAATATACATACAAATATCTTTGAAGAAAGTAACAGAAGTTTAGATATTTGACACTAGGTGGCGCCACTTTGACTTTACAGGGCCACATGCACAAATACACATAGTCTCAGGCTCAGTGTTTCATTGCAAGCGCTGCTCATGGCAGATTCTAAGGGGCAAATTCACTAAGATGCAAAACGCCGAACGCTAGCGTCAATTCGCTAGCGTTTGTCATTTTCGGTACTTCGCAAATTCACTAACGAACGCTGGCATAAATTCGCTAGTGTTACTTTGCACACTTACGCCAGGCGAATTTTCGCTAGCGACGTAACTACGCAAATTCACTAACTTGCGCAGTGTACTGAACGCTACCTTTTACGCTAGACTTCCTTCGCCACCTCAGACCTGGCGAAGCACAATAGAGTAGATAGGGATTATTTCCAAAAAAGTCAAATTTTTTTCTAAGTCCAAAAAAACGCTGGCGTGTTTTCTACATGATGGGTGATAGGCTGAAAAAGATCGAAAATTTTTTTGGGGCTCCCCTCCTTCCCCCCTACATTTCCTGACTCATGGCAACTTACCTAGACAGTGGGCACACGTGTAGGGCAAAATAAAATTTATATTTGCTGATTTGAAGGTTTTCTAGGCATTTGAAGTGGTGATACGTGTTCCTCCATTGAAATTTGAATTTCGCGCCGTATGTAAATGAACCGTCGCTAGCGAAACTTCGCTTGGCGAATTAACGCTAGCGCAACTTCGAAAACTTACTCTACCCCTGTGCGCAACTTCGGATTTTAGTGAATTTGCGGAGCGCTGGCGAAAATACGCCTGGTGAATTGTGGCGAAGTGCTGCGAAGTTGCGCCTGGCGCAACTTCGCATCTTAGTGAATTTGCCCCTAAAAGCTGATAGATATCCTTTTGCACTTCTCTGGGCTGGCACTGTCTCTGCAATGCTATGAATCTGAAATATAAAAATATGATATACAGCATTTATACACATATATAGTGTATTAGTCAGCCACTATGATTTAATGTACTGTCTTTATGGCAATATTAATTTGGAAATATTTCCCTTAGGACAATGCTGAGTGGATGAGTCAGTGATATAAAGCCCTTTATGCAGCTTCCATGGTGATTTGCAGTGAAGGGGGGGGAGAATAGAAGCCCCAGGGTGCCCAAGTGCTTTTTGGAGGGGGCACACATAATATATGATTATGTGGTTGGGAATGAAAAATATTTGTCAGACACTGAGCTTTGTTTTAAAGAGAGGCAGTTAGTTACTCAGCTTTATATGATGCAGGAGGCTAAACATCCATAAGGGGGTGCTATTGTACAGGGTCCATCCATTTGCCCTTTATATTGATGCCAGTATAATTAAAGGGGTACTTCACCTTTAAGTTAACTTTAGTATGTTAAGTTTATTATATGCTATTTCTAGGCAACATTTCAACTGGCCTTCATATTTAATTTTTTTTATAGTTTTTGAATTATTTGCCTTATTCTGACTCTTTCCAGCTTTTCATCTAAAAACAAATGCATTTAATAACATTGCTTATTTTTACTACTCATCTGTCTATTCAGCTCCTCTCCTATGTATATTCCAGTTTCCTATTCAAATCAATGCATGGTTGCTAGGGTAATTTGGACCCTAGCAACCAGATGGCTGAAATTGCAAACTGGAAAGATGCTAAAACCAATTGCAAATCGTCTCAGCATATCACTCTCGACATCAAACTAAAAGTTAATTTAAAGGGAAACAAATAGAAAGGCCAATACATTTCTCCAGAAAGCTGGCACCCCTACCAACACAGGCATTATGGCACAATTAAAGCATTTAGTTCATCGCCTGTGACATTACTGCTTTCTCAACCAATCACTGGATCAAGTGAGACAAGTGCAATTATAGTAATTAGTTCCTCGGGCCTATAAATAGAAATGCATTTTAAACACTATTGTCTGTTTAAGATGCCACTCGGCAGGGGTGCAAGCGTCTGATTGGCTGTGCTTCCTTATCACATTATACAGGAGCAAGCCACTTAAGTCACCTAACCACATTAGATGGTAAGCTCTTGAGAACAGGGTCATTCTTAAATTTTTCCTACTGCTTCGTCATCGTTTTTATTTGTTTGACTTCCAGCTCAGAAGGCGATGCTGCAAAAAGTTCATTTGGATTTTGATCATGGTAATGGCACTGGTGTATTGGGGTGACCTGGAACGTAACTGGGCACACTGGGGGTGTCTTAATATATTTAATGTCTTAATATATTTAATCTTGTTTTAGTTTTTTTGCATTGACATGGGCTCTCTTTCTTGTAACAGTGGCCCTATGGGCTGGTACATAATGTCAATCATACAGTGTTGTTCCCTTCCGTGATTCTTCACGCTCTCTGATTACACTGTCTCCAATGGATCCAGAGCATTTCATTCATAAAAAAAAGGTGTGTCAATCCTGACTTTCAGGGCTCGATTTAAGGATAGAAAGAGAACTGCATATGCGTAATAATAATATTTAGTATTTTAAATCAGAAAATGTGCTGATATCCTTCTGCAGCTGGGAGCTGTAGTTTGTCACCCTGGCTTCAGGTTTGCCTTGCCCTGTACTCCTCCTTCTAAAAAGTAAGCTTCATATTTAATATCCTTATATATGAGGGGTTCTTTATATGGTCACAGAACCCCTCAATGACTTCTAATATCCTTATCATTTACACTAGGGGGTACATTATCCCTTATAATACATGAGTGATACTCAGAGTTCCCTGTATAACTCAGCCTGCAGCCTTGTGTCTTTATATGGTCACAGAACAACCCCTCAGTGACTTCTAATATCCTTATCATTTACAGTAGGGGGTACATTATCCCTTATAATACATGAGTGATACTCAGAGTTCCCTGTATAACTCAGTCTGCAGCCTTGTGCCTTTATATGGTCACAGAACAACCCCTCAGTGACTAATATCCTAATTAATTTGTAATTATTTACAACAGGGGCTCATTATCCCTCATAACATGTTGCTATTTATAATGTGTATACTGAATAGAATTGGTTACAGCTGTGACATTTAAAGAATATTATGGCAGATAAAATGAAGTTCCTGTATTGGGCGCAGGCTCTTGGCGCTGTGCTATTTCCTTGCTATGAGCGTATTTAATGGGAGATTCCACGGATAGCAACAAGCTGGGATTGGTTAAGTGAAGGAGCCGAGGGCCGAGACTGGGTCGGGAAGTGGAATCTCTGGGGGGCGGCTGGGAAGGGAATAAGCAGTGGAACATGTAATAATGCGAGATTGTGAGCGATAATTCCTGGCTTTCCAGTGTAGTCTATTCCTGCTGTCAGAGATCTCCAGCTGTTACATGTCCAGACTTTGTTCACATCCCCTCTGCCTCCACTTGGACCTTCAAGTCATCCCCACGGCTCCTCCTGCAGCCCAATCACCAGACTGTAACCGGATCACAGAATTTCCAATTAAAAATGGAAATTGGAAATTAAAATATGTTGACCTTTGGGCTTGCCAAAAAATAATATAAACTCCCAGCCACCCACTGATTACATTCTAATTCTAACTAGAGAGGAAGCAGACCCTGTGGCTGCAGGGGGGCCCAGGAGGTATAGGAAGCCCTAATTAATGAGCAATTTCAACAAATATTTGTAAAACAGGCCAACCTCTTAGGTAGGGTTTCCAGCTTTATTTTTGTGAAAACGGGCAGGCCGGTGATGTGGGTGTTGGGGCAGTGACCCCCCAGGGGGCGGGGCAGGTGATGTCAGGGGCGGGACTGATGGCGTGGCGATCAGCCAGTCGTCATCCACTTCAATGTGGGGCCCAGTAACATCTAGTTATGACATTGATTCTAATTAAACATCACTATGAATGGTTCTTATGTATGATGTACTTTTGTAAAGAATATAAAGGATTATTTTGGAGAGAACTGGAGTAATAATGATCCAATGAGATATACTGAGGTCTCATGGTGTATAGCCCAAGCACTGTGCATGACAGACTTATTATCTGTTTATACCAAGCATAATCCTCCATATAATATCTGGTAGTATTACAGTGACATTGGCTATAAGGGCATTTTAATTACAAACAGTCAGGGTCACATCCATGATGCCAGGAAAGATCCCGGTTGACCCCAAAACCCACTATTAGTCCCACAGGCTCTGGTTCATTAACTAAAAAAAGGAACAAGGTTTTCTAGGAAAGAGGCAGGGGTTTGGGTCAGATTGTGGCTCAAAATGGTCCAGTACAGGTATGGGATCCATTATCTAGAAACCTGTTATCTAGAAAGCTCCTAATTACACAAAACACCATCTCCATTAGACTCCATTTTAATCAAATAATTCAACTTCCCCCTCCCCCTTTCCCCTGTAATAATAAAACAGTACCATATACTTGATCCCAAATAATACAAAATGAATCCTTATTGGTCCTCTTGGCTTTATTTAATGTTTAAATGATTTTTTTTAGTAGACCCATATTACAGAAAGACCCCATATACGGAAAACACCAGGTCCCCATCATTCTGGAAAATAGGGTTGTCATGGCACCATGACGGTGGTCCCAGCTATTCCCCATATACCACATATTATTAGTATTATTCCCATTGGTTATCACCTTTTCATTGTGTGCTGCTGATGTCATGCACAGGAATTCTGAAAAACAGGATGTTTCCGATGAGGAATGGGGAGGGAGGCTCATAATTCAGGTCTGGAAACATGGCCGTGTCAAATATTGAAGTGCAGGTTTCCTTTTTTCCTTCTCCACCCTTGAAGCATAAACTTAGTATCAGATCTTAAAAAAAGGGGGTAATTTAGTGTGTAATTTAAGTGCTTACGCAGGCCATCAGAGGGGTACACCCAGTGGCGTAATTAGATATTACTGGGCCTCACAGCAGATTATTTTTCAGGCCTCCATGTTGACCAGTTCTATCAACATTTATTTAAATTGTATATGAATTAGGACCTCATGGGGCCCCTATACCTCCTGGGCCCCCCTGCAGCCGCAGGGTCTGCTTCCTCTATAGTTATGCCCCCTGGGTACAGCAGTCAGGGAGCCCATGACAGCGGAGGGCCCCATGATGGAAAAGCACATTTGCAGGGAGGACCCTCCTAACTAAGTAGCATGGGGTCCCTGATATCTGATAGTGGCCCTGAAATTGCTTTGACACCAGGGGGTGCAAAATGAATGGCATCCCTCAAAAAGCAATTGCATCTGGGGTCTGGCTGCCTCCTGCACCCCTGTTATCCTATCACCTTGATCCAAGTGCTAGAGCATTAGGGGGCACCAAAACGCACCCCTTAGTGCTCATTTAAAAAGGCACTTGAGTCTGGCTGCACCCACTGCTGGCTTGGGAATAATGCAGAAATTAGGGGCTTTTCTTTTGCACTTTATAAATTACTTGTTGGGGTTTTTAATTGGTACAACACATTTTTTGGGTGGAAACGTTGTTTGGAAGTGGCTATGCAGTGATTCTGATGATGTTGTTCTGGTTCCCATGGAGCTAACAGTCAGTCTTCTATAAGACCAAGTACAAGGATTTTCTACTGCAAATATTCTTGGTCGAATCCTTAGAGATTCCATTTAGCTGAAATATTTGGCTATTAGGCTTTCTATTAGACAGGCTTGTACTTGAGAGATGGAAGGACTTGAGTGGCCTGAACCTCACTGCACATTAGAAATTCAGAGTGCGGTGCATTCGTTGTATATGAGAATGAATATCTGTTGTACTCTTATTGCTTAATATTTTAGATTATATTATATGTTTTATATGTTAGCGTTTGCTGTGCAGAGGGATCAATGGCTGCGAAAGAAAAGCGAGAGCAAATTGCAGAGGGTTCAGAGCAGTGAGCTTGTGTCTTTGTTCAACCTTCACAGGGAACCAGTCTATGTTCCTTATCAGCGGCATCTATAATCTGCACTGGGAAGGAAGGAATAAGGCTTAGCTAAATTGCACCCCCTTCCCATTCCCAAGCACAAATAAATTCTATGATTCAACCAAGCAGCCAAGCTGCTTCATATCTTGGCATTTGTGGGGTAAAAACTGTGTCTTTTCAGCAAAATAACATAATGAGTGAATCATGGTTTGTGTCTTACCTTTAAGTTAACTTTTAGTATGTTATAGAATGGCCAATTTATATGACATAGAGAGGGATATTCTGAGACAATTTGCAATTGGTTTTCATTTTTTATTAATTGTGGTTTTTGAGTTATTTAGCTTTTTATTCAGCCGCTCTCCAGTTCATCAATCCGATTGCTGGAGTCCAAACTACCCTAGCAACCATGCATTTATATGAAATATAAATAGGGGAGGGACTGAATAGGAGGATGAGTAATACAAAGTAGCAATAACAATATATTTGTAGCCTTACAGAGCATATGATTTTAGATGGGGTCAGTGACCCCCATTTGGAAGCTGGAAAGACCCAGGAACTAGTCCAATTAGCATTTTGGAGTCAGGAAGGGATTTTTCCCGCTCTGAGGCAAATTGGAGAGGCTTCAGATGGGTTTTGAACTTGATGGACATGTGTCTTTTTTCAACCTTACTTACTATGTTACTATGTTACTATGTAGAAGAAAAAAAACAAATAATTGGAAAATTATAAAAAATAAAAAATGAAGACAAATTAAAAAGTTGCTTAGAATTAGCCATTCTATAACTTGAAGGTGAACCACTCCTTTAAGGGGGCCCAGATGGGACATAAGTGTTCAGTGCAATTGATCCTTAGCATGCAGTCAGCAAGCAACCGTTTTGACCCATCTGGGACTCCCTCAAGCCACTGATTGGTTACTGCCTGGTGGAAATCAAGAGAGCTGCAAAGCAGGAAGTAGTGTTCTGGCTATTATGTTAGACATCCAGTCACTCCAGCCTTTATACATTACATTTTTGGCTAACTAACTATATTAGATACATTTTTTATTTTGCACAGCCTATCTATTTACCCAGTTTTTATTTTTATACTAACAATTCCTTGAAAGATGAACAACCCCTTTAAGGTATGAGTATGAGACAGATAAGGCAGCGGAGCTGAGGCAAATCACATACATTGCCCCCAATGCAGTCGTACAGAATAAAGAGGCAACATTTATGTGGTTACAAAACCTTAGCAAATGAGCCCCACTGCAATTTAATAAGTAAGTAATAAGAGCAGTGCCGGTATCAAAGCCACGGCAGGGGATATCTGATCATTCAGAGAACAGAACACAAGGCGGCTGTGATATTCCCTAATCCGGGTGGTTTGATTGGCATCCGGCTCTTTATCCCCTCTAATTAAGCTTTGGGCTGGCAGATTGCAGGATAATAAACACCTTTAATTTGGGGAGAGCTAGGAGCTTGCAGTTCAGCGGTAGCCGGGCCAATCTACAGATTAGTCCAACAGACATCGGTCCCTAGCATTTTACAGATCCTGGGTGAATGGGTTAAATGATTCCTATCGCAGCGGATGTAGTGAGCCCCCTGGGCATGGCAGCAGTTTAACGCGCTGTGTCTGTAGCTGCTGAACTATAATTAGGTAACAGGAATACTAATTAGCCTTTAAATATTGGATAACAGAGCAGGGAATGAGTTCACTCGCTAACAGCGGGCGGCTTTAAAGGGCCACTATTCCCTATGTATTTCCTGCTGAATTGTGCTTTTGCATAGAAGGCTATTTATACTGGCATAGCTTTATGGTATCTCTTTGTATAGGCACTGAGCAAACATAGGGGGCTGTTCCTGCTGAATTGTGCTTTATACAGAGGGATACCTATGCTGGCACAGGTTTATGGTATTTCTCTGTACTCTGAGCAAACACAGGGGGCTGTTCCTGCTGAATTATGCTTTTATGTAGACTAGAGGAATAACTATGCTGGCACAGGTTTATGGTATCTCTCTGTACTCTGAGCAAACACAGGGGGCTGTTCCTGCTGAATTATGCTTTTATGTAGACTAGAGGAATAACTATGCTGGCACAGGTTTATGGTATCTCTCTGTACTCTGAGCAAACACAGGGGGCTGTTCCTACTGAATTGTGCTTTATACAGAGGGATACCTAGGCTGGTTTATGGTATCTATCTGTGCTCCGAGCAAACATAGGGGGCTGTCCCTGCTGAATTGTGTTTTATATAGAGGAATAACTATGCTGGCACATGTTTATGGTATTTCTCTGTACTCTGAGCAAACATATAGGGGGCTGTTCCTGCTGAATTGTGCTTTTATATAGAGGAATAACTATGCTGGCACATGTTTATGGTATTCCTCTGTACTCTGGGCAAACTTGGGGGACTGTTACTGCTGAATTGTGCTTCATACAGAGGGATACCTAGGCTGGCACAGGTTTATGGTATCTCTTTGTACTCTGAGCAAACATAGGGGGCTGTTCTGCTGAATTGTGTTTTATATAGAAGAATAACTATGCTGGCACAGGTTTATGGTATCTCTTTCTGTACTGTGGGCAAACATATGGGTTGTTGTAACTAAAACCTAAAAAAATAAGTCAGTGACCCCAATTTGAAAGCTGGAGAAGGTCAGAAGAAGAAGAAGAAAAAAGGCTAATAATTCATTTTTAAAAATGATTTAAAAAGTAATAATGAAGACCAACTGAAAAGTTGCTTAGAAATGGCCATTTTATAACATACTAAAAGCTAACTTAAAGGTGAAGCCCTTCAATTGTGCATACTTAGGACAGACAATTCACCAAACTGCCCTCTTTAAAAATTCCCCTTTAAATGTCTGAACAATGTATTTCAAGTTGGAAACTCTGTGGCCTTTCTGAGTTGTTTATTGATCATGTGAAGAACATTTAAGCCCAGATTTAATTAATTAAGCTTTAACGAGCGCTTATTGATGTCAGGGGAACCGGCCAAAAAAAAAGCCACAAACACAATTTATTTAACTTTACAAAAAGTCCATCTGATGAATTTCCCACAGCGATTCTGGTTGCAGGGATGGGTATCATAAAGTCTCACCCCCATAAAACTCAGGTTCAAGGCAACCCAGATCATTTTTTTTTGGGGGGCTATAAATGAGGTTTAATTGCATGGAAAAGGTCTGATGACTTTAATGTAATTGCCAAGAGGGACATTTCGTTTTTATTTATTTAATGCTTTAATTATTCTGCTGGATTAAGAGAAGACAATAGGATTGTGTGTGAATAAATGGAGTTACTGTACTGGATGTGACTCCATTGTACCCGGGAGTTGTGCAAAGCACAGGGAGACCTTAAACTTCCAGCATAAAACCCATGGTTTATTTTTATGGCCAAAGATTTCTGCCTTTTCAAATGTCCCTTTTGCTTTATTCCCTATTGGTACAAGGGGTTTATCTTCCCTAGGCTCCACCTCTTCAGCTTCATCCCATAACTAGAGGCTGGGCATCCAATAATAAAAAGGAAGACCTGTTATTTTTATTTTATTTACATAGATTATAAAAACCCTTTTACAAAATAATGCACACCTTCAAATTACTAGCATGAGGCAAACTCTAATTAATGAGATTCCATTTATGGCAGTTCATGTAATATGTGACACCAAACCACCCAATCCACCCTCCAGAGGATAGTCAGAATCCATTGCCTGCTGATTGATAGGAGTCGGACAAAGGCACATAACCATTAAAGGAATTGTTCACCTTTAAATTCACTTTTAGTGTGATGTAGAGAGTGACACTCTGAGACAATTTGCAAATGGTTTTCATTATTTATTATTTGTAGTCAGGGTCCGACTAGCCCCCCACCCCAGTGGCAAAGACACCTCAGGCTCCCAGCGCCGCAACCTTTTCTTCCTGGTCACGGCGGCAACCGGGACGGGAGTTCAGGGAGCAGGTATAATACCATTTCTGTGTTTTTTCCCGGTGTCCCGCTGGCCCAGTCTGACCCTGTTTGTGGTTCTTGAGTTATTAAGCTTTTCATTCAGTTTGTAATTTCAGCAATCAGGTTGCTAGGGTCCAAAGTAGCCTAGTAACCATGCATTTATTTGAATAAGAGACTGGAATATGAATAGGAGAGGGTCTGAATAGAAAGATGAGCAATAAAAAGTAGAAACAACACTAAATTTGTAGCCTTACAGAGAATTTGTTTTTTTTAGATGGGGTCAATGACCCCCATTTGAAAGCTGAAAAGAGTCAGAAGAAAGCGACAAATAATTCAAAAACTATAAAAAAAGAAACAAATGAAGGCCAAATGAAAAGTTGCTTAGAATTAGCCATTCTATAACATACGTAAAGGAGAACTAAACCCCCTTTTAGGCAAAAGTCCCCACTGGCCCCGCTCCCTGTCTACCCCCTGCACAGTGTTACCCCTAAATTGTGGTAAGAGTCAGCGCAGTGGCGCTCACGGATGCCATCTTCGTCGCTTCGGTATTCTTCATTACGTGAGAGCCATATTGGCGCATGTGCAGTTGGAGCAGTCTTCCGGTTCATTACAACTGCGCTTGCTCCGAAAGTAACAGAAATTGGCGAGGGCAAGGAAGAAGCCATGAAGAATACCGAAGCGCTGGAAGATGTCACCTGTGTGGTCCAAATTCCCCTAGCAACCATGCATTGCTTTGAATAAGAGACTGGACTGTGAATAGGAAAAGCCTGTTGCAATAACAATACATTTGTAACCTTACAGAGCATTTGTTTTTTTTTAGATGGGGTCAGTGACCCCCATATGATAGCTGGAAAGAGTCAGAAGAAGAAGGCAAATAATCCAGAAACAATAAAAAGGAAAAAATGAAGGCCAGTTGAAAAGTTGCTTAGAATTAGTCATTATATAACTACTATATAAAACTGGACCACCCCTTTTAACGGACAGTGGAGCATTTACGCTGCAGTGATTGTGTCATCCCCCCTTATTGTGTTATTAACATTGATGTCACAGTGTAGTAGTTACACACAGCCACTGGATCATTTCTCACTATGTGTCACTGCAAATGGAAACTCCAGTTAAAGGGAAACTTCTCCCCAAAACTGTTTTTTTGCTTGATAAAACAAACAATCCTGGATTAGGCACCTTATGCCAATATTTTGAGTACATTTCACAGATTTAAAGGAGTTATTCACCTTTGAGATAACTTAGTATAATATAGAGAGTGATATTCTGAGAAAATTTTTATTTTAAGCAATCTGGTAACTAGGGTCCAAATGACCCTGGCAACCATGCATTGATTTGAATAACAGACTGGAATATGAATAGGAGAGGCCTAAATAGAAGAATCAGTAATAAAAAGTAGCAATAACAATACATTTGTAGCCTTACAGAGCATTTGTTTTTTTAGATGGGGTCAGCTGCAAAGAGTCAGAAGAAAAAGGCAAATAACTATAAAAAATAAATAATGAAGACCAATTAAAAAGTTGAGTTACTTGGCCGTTCTATGACATAATAAAAGTTACCTTAAAGGGCATGTAAATACAAAAAATAAAATCACATTTTTACTTTCATTAATGAAAAAGAAACCTATCTCCAATATACTTTAATTAAAAAATGTGTACTGTTTTTATAAAACACCTGACTGTATGCAGTGAAATTTTCCCTTCATTTACTGCTGTGGATAGGAATTGTCAGACGGTCCCTAACTGCTGAGCAGGGAAACAATCATACTTATGAACAGCAGGGGGAGCCCCCGCCTTACTTCCCAGCCATGCAGAACTCAAGCAGCTTTGTTTATGATGATCCCTAAGCAGCCCAGACCACACTGAGCATGTGCACAGTCTTAGTCTTGCAAAGATGTTTAACAAAGTTACAAGATGGTGAGCCCCTGTAGCCAACTTTGAAAGCATAAATCATTTGTTTGATTAGGCTTGCGGTGCAGTAAGTTCATGTTTATGTTTAGTATACAAAATACAGCATTTCTAGCCTTATTCTATTTTAGACGTTACTTCCCCTTTAAATGCGAACCACCCCTTTAACTCCGACTTTGTGAGTCTGACAAAAATGGTGTTTATGATGTTAATTCCTAGACTGATACGAACGAGTGTGGAGAGTTATAATTCAGCAGCTGGTTGGCGCTGGAGCGCAGGTTTGTATGTTACTATGAAGCACAGTTGGGTAGATAATCATTGAGACAATTTCCAGGAAGAGCCAGAACATTAAAGGAATCTAATTGCCAAGTGAATCTTTTTGTCGAGTTGTTTCCCTGCTGCTAAACTTGTGTCACTGGTGGGAAACGAGGAGCTGAAAGCAGAAATGGGTTTTTAAGGAGCTCAGTCTGAATTCTTAATTAGCTTAGATTCGTTTGCCAGGCGGCGGAGCTTCCTCATTGGCTGCGCTATTGAGAGCCCCTCTACTCCATGTTTATGTGATGGTCCCACGGCGGGGCCCTCAGCCCTAATGATCGTTCTTGAAGCCCTTATCTCTTGGGTCTTTTGTTGTTATAATGTGAGCCACATTTCTTCTTTCTTTCATAGAGGAAAATGGGAAGGTTTAAAAGACTGGTACTTTCTATACTGTTGGTTTAAGGGCAAGTGAAGCAGAGTGTGGATTTGGTTATTATAAGAAGATTGAAGCTGTAGCTGAACACCAGCTGGACTCCTACATCCAACTTCCCTCTTTAACATAGTTGTATTTTATGTTGGGGCCCCACATGTTCTTTTCTGAGAACCCCCAACCAGCGTTGGAACAGTAACACCAACAAATGAAAGTGTTTTAAAATAATGAAAATATAACATACTGTTGCCCCGCACTGGTAAAACTGGTGTGTTTGTGTCAGAAACTCTACTATAGTTTATATAAACAAGCTGCTGTGTAGCAATGGGGTTAGCCATTCAAGCACAGGATACACAGTAGATAACAGATAAGTACTACTATAGTTTATATAAACAAGCTGCTGTGTAGCAATGGGGGCAGCCATTCAAGCACAGGATACACAGTAGATAACAGATAAGTACTACTATAGTTTATATAAACAAGCTGCTGTGTAGCAATGGGGGCAGCCATTCAAGCACAGGATACACAGTAGATAACAGATAAGTACTACTATAGTTTATATAAACAAGCTGCTGTGTAGCCATGGGGGCAGCCATTCAAGCACAGGATACACAGTAGATAACAGATAAGTACTACTATAGTTTATATAACCAAGCTGCTGTGTAGCCATGGGGGCAGCCATTCAAGCACAGGATACACAGTAGATAACAGATAAGTACTACTATAGTTTATATAAACAAGCTGCTGTATAGCCATGGGGGCAGCCATTCAAGCACAGGATACGCAGTAGATAACAGATAAGTACTACTATAGTTTATATTAACAAGCTGCTGTGTAGCCATGGGGCGGCCATTCAAGGCACAGGATATACAGTAGATAATAGATAAGTACTACTATAGTTTATATAAACAAGCTGCTGTGTAGCCGTGGGGGCAGCCATTCAAGCACAGGATACACAGTAGATAACAGATAAGTACTACTATAGTTTATATTAACAAGCTGCTGTGTAGCCATGGGGCGGCCATTCAAGGCACAGGATATACAGTAGATAATAGATAAGTACTACTATAGTTTATATAAACAAGCTGCTGTGTAGCCATGGGGGCAGCCATTCAAGCACAAGATACACAGTAGATAACAGATAGGTACTACTATAGTTTATATAAACAATCTGCTGTGTAGCCATGGGGGCAGCCATTCAAGCACAGGATACACAGTAGATAACAGATAAGTACTACTATAGTTTATATAAACAATCTGCTGTGTAGCCATTGGGGCAGCCATTCAAGCACAGGATACACAGTAGATAACAGATAAGTACTACTATAGTTTATATAAACAAGCTGCTGTGTAGCCGTGGGGGCAGCCATTCAAGGCACAGGATACACAGTAGATAACAGATAAGTACTACTATAGTTTATATAAACAAGCTGCTGTGTAGCCATGGGGGCAGCCATTCAAGGCACAGGTTACATTAGTGTTATTTGCAAAAGTGCTCAGAAGAGCACTTGGTTTTCAGAAACCAGAGAAAGTGGCTTAAAATCAGGGCAGGAAAGACTGAAAGAACTTTCGCTGAGACAACAGTATAACCAGGGGAGTTTCTGCCATGAGGCAAGGTGAGTACCCAGAAGTTACCAGGCATGGAAAAAAAACGTAAATTCAGCTTTTCTATCGCAGAAAGCACAATTTTGCTCTCTGCGCTAGTGATGCACCCCCCCTCCAACCCCTGTCGGCGATATTAAGGTAAGCACGCCGGACGGGGGGAGGCGGCATTTAGAACACCGCCTCAGGCAGCATTAAGGTCTGAAACGCGCCTGAGTAGGTTTAAAAATATATATATATATTTATATACAGTATATTCCTAATCAGTGGATTGGGGATTGATGTGGCTGTCTCCACTCAAGCAGTTAAATGATGGTATTCTCTGCTAGAGGCGGCTGTGCCACTGGGCAGATTAAACTTTTCCATAATATGGTTGGACATATTTCGGGAAGAGCAGATGCACTCTGCAGAATACCATTCCATTACAGAGCTTATCTGTTATCTGCAATGTAACCTGTGCCTTTATATAAACTATAGTAGTACTTATCTGTTATCTACTGTGTATCCTGTGCTTGAATGGCTGCCCCCACGGCTACACAGCAGCTTGTTTATATAAACTATAGTAGTACTTATCTGTTATCTACTGTGTATCCTGTGCTTGAATGGCTGCCACCATGGCTACACAGCAGCTTCTTTATATCAACTATGGTAGTGTTTCTGAAGCAAACACATAACTTTTACCAGTGCAGGGCAACAGTACATTATATTTGTTATGCTTTAAAACACTTTTATTTTTTGCTGTTACTGTTCCTCTATATGGGCCAACCAAGTGCCGGGTCAATAGATCTTTACTGATAAAGGGCTGTGGTTGACTTGGGCTGGTACAGAAAACCAAACCATAAGAGGGGTCATTTACGATGGCAACCAAGTCTATACTCATTCTTCATTTACCTTTAACTCCCATCCAAGCTGACAGGATCCCCAAAGATCATTGATCCTCAACCAGTGGCTTTTTATCAACATGTTGCTCTCCAACCCCTTGGATGTTGCTCCCAGTGGCCCCAAAGCATGTGATTATTTTTGAATTCCAGTCTTGGAGGCAAGTTTTGGTTGTATAAAAACCAGGTGTACTGACAGAGCCTCCTCTAGACTGTCAGTCCACATAGGGATAACAAATAGCCAATCACAGGCCTTATTTGAAACATTTCTCATGTTTGTGTTGCTCCCAAACTCTTTTTACAATTGAATGTGGTTCACGGGTGAAAAAGGTTGGGGACCCCTGCCATAGATTAACAGCTCCTAAGAGTTGGTGACTTTTTGGTAGGGATGCACCGAATACACTATTTTGGATTCAGCCGAACCCCTGAATTAATTCGTGAAATATTTGTTGAATACCGAACCGAATCTGAATCCTAATTTATATATGCAAATTAAGGGTGGGAAGGGGAAAAAAATTTTACTTCCTTGTTTTGTGACAAAAAGTCAGGCGATTTCCCTCCTTGCCCCTAATTTGCATATGCAAATTAGGATTCAGATTCAGTTCGACTGGGCAGAAGGATTCGGCCGACTCCAAATCCTGCTGAAAAAAGGTTGAATCCCGAACCGAATACTGGATTCGGTGCATCCCTACTTTTTGGTGAATTCCTACAAAATAAAGTCTTCTGGAAATCTCCCCTTCTACATCCCTACTGAACTCTATATGTTATGATATTCCTCCAAGAGGAACTTTCCCAGGATCACTAGGACAGTTGTATGAGCCATGGCATCTAATATACTATAGTCATGGGCGTCCGCAGAAAATTTTCCAGGGGGGGGCAAGTAATTTCGTTTAGGGTAGCATCCCCCAACAGACAAATAAATATATATATATATATATATATATAGGGAATGACCACTATAATAAAGGGTGGAATGAATTTATGGAATGTAATTGCTTAGGTGCCCCAGTGTGGAAGTGGTTGGGATAGTTTATTGGCAGATTTGGAAGTAGATGGAGTGTACTACTAATGTGAGGCAGGGTCTTGACATGAAGGGGCCAGGGATGGGGGACCTCGTGAATCAGGAAGGAGCAGGCTGAGATCAGGTTGGGGAGAGAAAAGGGCAGGTCCTCACCTATTTCTTTTTCATCGCTCAGCTCAGCTCCCGTGCATTCGACTTGTCCTCACAAAGCACCCTGGCGAGTGGCGACGTTGCGTCGGCGACATCACGTTGCGTCGGCGGCGTCACGTTGCGTCGGCGACGTCACGTTGCGTCGGCGACGTCACGTTGCGTCGGCGACGTCGCGGCGCCATCCGTGACGTCAATCAGAGTCAGCCCGGAGACTGGGGGAGGCAGTTGGGAAGCGCTGGCTGTGGGTAAAATTAAGCGTGCAGAGAGATTTGTGTGGACAGTCCCAGGAGGGGGCACTGCCCCCTCTTGCCCCCCTCTGTGGACGCCCATGACTATAGTATTAATAGGGAATGAAATGCTTAGAGGACTCTCTCATGCTTTACTATCAGTTCACAATAATGCTCGGAGTACCATCACTTCCTTTACCATATGCAGCCTGGGGGCTCTGAATGTCATATATATATATATATATATGTGTGTGTGTGTGTGTGTGTTCTGTTCCTAAAACCCTGAATCCTGCTCTTCCCAAAACACGTCCAACCATATTATGGAAAAGTTTAATCTGCCCAGCGACACAGCCGCCTCTAGCAGAGAATGCCATCATTTATCTGCTTGAGTGGAGACAGCCACATCAATCCCCCATCCACTGATTAGGAATATATATATATATATATATATTTTTTTTTTTTTTTTTAAAAACGTGTTATCCTGTTGTCTCAGCGACAGTTCAGTCAGCCCATACAGTCTTTCCTTCCCTGATTTGAAACCACTTTCTGTGGTTTCTGAAAACCCGAGTGCTCTTCTGAGCACTTTTGCAAATAACACTAATTTTGTTTTTGTTCTAATGATGCTAGCATTTTTACACCACTGTCATCAATGTGCAACAGGAGTGCCCCCTCTGTTCTGTCCTGTAAAACTGCTAATACAGGTATAGGATTTGTTATCCTGAAACCTGTTATCCAGAAAGCTCCAAATTATGGAAAGGCCGTCTTCCATAGACTCCATTATAATCAAATAATCCAAATTGTTTAAAAATGATTTCCTTTTTTTCTGTAATAATAAAACAGTAGCTTGTACTTGATCCCAACTAAGATATAATTAATCCTTATTGGAAGCAAAACCAGACTATTGGGTTTATTTAATATTTACATAATTTTTTTAAGGGAGCTAGCACACTGGCAGATTCCGGGAGATTTAGTTGCCTCTTCTGCGGGGCGACAATCTCCCCGAACTGCCTTCCCCCTGCTATAATAAAAAAATGCCAGCGCCAATGCACTTGCAGCGCTTCGATTTCCGAAGTTGCCCGAAGTTGCCTCACGAGGAATCTGCCCGTGTGCTATAGCCCTTAGTAGACTAAAGGTATGAAGATCTAAATTACAGAAAGATCCATTATCTGGAAACCCCCAGGTCCCGAGCATTCTAGATAACAGGTCCCATACCTGTATCATGAAAATAATTAGTCAATTGCAAATGTGCTCAGAGGAGCAATTTTACATTAAGGAGGTTATTTACTAAATTTATCTCGTAATTAAAATGAAAAAAGCTTGACCAAACTCCCATGTCCGATTTTGCCTTATTTATTAATTTGAAACATTTTTATAAAATAATTTGAATAAATCGTATTGTGAAAAAAAAACCATAGAATCGAGTGAAAACCCAAATAGTATTTTTGTCCAAAACCCCCAAATTTAGCAAATTTTCAGATTCAGCCTTTTTGCAGCATAAGGGTTTAATAAATCCTGAAAAATTCGAGTTTTTTGTGAAAAATTTTAGTCTTTTGCCCCAAAAAGCCCAACCAGAAAAACGTATTAGTAAATACGTTTTGTGGGTTGGTATATGTCCTCCTTTAAATATTTATCACTTTTATTGAAGTATTTGACAGCTGTGGTTCTCAGGGGGTGATATAATCTTCTATTACCACCCAGTTGCAATGTTTCCGCTTAGCCAATATTTTCCAAAGTTTAGGGCATGTTCTCCTATGGGGGAGCAACATAAGCAGATTAATGGGGTAGTTCCAAAGCTCCTGCTACTGACCATAAATATTTACATGTGCCCTGCGCACAGCCTATGGAACAATACAAGGGGCATTGTGTATGCTAAAAATCATTACTCTAAGTGCAGTGGAATTAACGTCAGTAAGGAGTAACAGGAGAAGTTCTACAGCAGAGTATAGAGGGATATCAATGCCACCTTGAGCACATTGCATACTGAGGACAGGTTCCATAGTATAAAAATAAATATATATATATATATATACAGTGCATGCAACCTGAGCAATTTATGGGTCAAGCGAATGAAGACTGAACTGACTTCCCGTGCTCGCCTGGGGAACAGACAGTTCAGCCAGCTGTGAAGTCAATGTCAAGAGGGGGTCCCACAGAGGATTCCCCATCAGAAGAATAACATGATGGGTTCTAGGCTGAACATAAGACACAGGTATCTTTGTGGACATGGGCTTTGTTCTGCCATAGAATAAAACACTAAGTGAAAGGGCTGCACTCACACTGGTGGGTGGAGAGTTGCAGAGATCAAGCTGAGTGACTGCACATAGAATTAGTGCGTCTCAAGTGCACATGGAACTAAATGCATTGTGGGTTAGTGCATATGGAATATGTGCACGTGAAACAAAGGCATTCTGAGCATGAGTGCATAAATACCGACCAAGTGCATAGCGAGCTAATTCATATAGACAAGTGCAACGTGCGTGCACATGAATTCATTCTGAGCGAGTGCATTTAAAGTTCCAGGTTTGAGGCTTCCTAACTCATATCTGTGTTTTATGTATCAAAGGAGTTGTTCTGACAGCTCACACATAACATCACATGTGAGTGCACACAGGGGCCCAGAGCACTAGACTTGCATTGACAATAGCCAGATTATTGTAGTTATGCGACTGGGTGAGTTGCAACTTGTGGCAGATTTAGCATTAAGCTCCCCATAGACGTGGCGATTCTTCTTGCCGAACGACCGATTTTAGGGAAGCCCTACCAATCCTTCGAATTTATCGTGCGGTTAGTGGGATTCGAACGATCGTACATCTTACGATTTTTCGGCCGACATCTGTCGGGAAATTGATCAGCCAGGTCACAAAATCTTTGTCGGTCCCAGTGCAATCTATCTATGTTTGCAGGGCCAAGCAGGCAGCTCCCCTTTGTTTTCCTGGCAAATTGGTCTTTTTAGTTGATGGTAAATTCATACGATCGTACGATCATTCTGAGAAGATCGTGGTCTCACAATCAGGATCTGATCTTTTAAAAATCTCAACATCTATGGCCAGCTTTAGGCTACTGCAGTCTGTACAAGTGGCTACTAAGCCAGTGCAGTGGGGGAGCAACATAAGCAGAGGAATGGGACCTACTAACCCAGTGCAGTTTGTGCAAGTGTCTACTAAGCATTTATACAGACTTACTTAATGTAAGTGAATACTGAATGCAGACACGCCATTACTCCAGTACATTATAATCAAGTACAGACAAAGTAAGTGTATTCCGAACAAGTGCAATGAAGCAAACACAGAGAAAATGACCGATCAATGTACATTCCCTGGCCCATATTTATCAGTAATTTATTTTATACAATACTTCCAATACTAGTATGCTGTCTTCTGGGTGCTGCTCTTTTACTGAGCATGTCCCTGCAAAAAGGCAAACATTCTGAGTCAGACCCATAAGTGTGGGGTATTCTGTACCGTCTCTGCCCTTCAGCTCTTGTTGAACCGCAACCTCCTGAATCCAAAATACATAGATGGCATTCCTCTCAAATATCACAAAAGCTGGCCTAAAGGCTGGACCCACCAGCAACTTCCAAGACCCCCATTCCCCCAGGTGGACAGCACCATTTTGCACAGACCTCTGCAACTGCAATACACAGACAACTGAATTATCTCATTATCTGAATTATTCCATTGTGGTCCACTATGTGGGTAGCCAGATTGGTAAAAGATCTTTTCGTTTGATACCGCACCATAATGGGGGGACCTTTCTGTGTATGGGCAGCTTTTATTGCTTGGCCAATGCTTGGAGAATGATGGACCAAAGGAAATACAGGAAAAGAGCCTAATGTTCATAGAAACACAGTTTTACAATGAACTGCAGCTGTGATGTAAACAAACAGAAATCAGCAGAAAACAACGTGTAGGGATTCAAAGAGCAGCAAATGTGCTCATAAATAGAGGGATCTGAACACTATGGGGGGCAATTGATTGGATGGAAGCCAGCGGATGGCCATGTTCAATGAAGTCAAGCGCATTACTATGGATTCATCCCCCTCCGGTGAGGGCATTGATTGGAAGCACTTTGGTGAAGCTGGAAATTGCTTATTATCTGATCATCAAAGATTTTCCTTTTCATTTTTGTATTTATTGCTTTAGAAGTTGCCTACGTGCGACACCAACAGCAATGTGATGCCCATAAAGGGGTGTATATAATAAATGGTATAATGCCCCCTGCCCTGCTGCGTGCTGTTCCCCTAGAGGCAGCTCTGAATCTATGTCTGCTTATGAATGTATCAATAGAATTCATTCCCATATATTATGGATATCGATTTTCTCAGTTACCGTTTTTGTTCCTATATCATTTCCCTTGTGGACCCTCTACCTGCTGTGTTCTTGCCGTAATTTCCCTACGAGTGGCCCTACCTCTGCCCTTGTGTTACATTTAATATCCTGTAAGGAGAGAGTCTCCTGCCACCACTGGGCTAGACTTACCAGCTAATCGCTGCTGATTAAAGAGCGGTCACACATTCATCCACCCAACAAGGCAGCTTCCATAATTAATAGATGATCAGCAGGCAGGCTCGCTCATTAGCAGGTGGTTATGTTCATTTGCAGGTGACCTCATTCATTTGCAGGTTGTATTACAAATTAGCTTGTAGCTCATTAGGAAATGGCCTGGCTCATTAGCGTGGGGAATGTCATTTTTTTAAGGGGCAGTTTGCCTTAAAATTGAACTTAAGAATGTTGCAAAATTAAGTTGAAATCTCAGAAGGAACCTATTTCCAGTGAGGGGCATCAGGGTTGTCATTTGAATCATGGGACGTGTTTGCATGAATTGTCATTCCCTCAATCTACTCTCATCCTGTCCCTGATCCACTCAAATGCCAACAGAAGGCAGTCTGGGCATCCACAGTGCTTCCTGTGCCCTTTTATAGCAGCCTTGTGGGGCACCACTGGGCCAGAACTAGGGTTAGGCAACAGAGACTCATGCCTAGGGTGCAACTGGAGGAGTGCACAGTTCCAACAGTGGTGGTGAGTAGGGTTGCCACATTAACCAATGGAAAAGGGAGCTGGTTATGATGCAGAGGGCAGTGAGGTTGGGGACATGCCAATGACATCAGGGGTGGTCATGATGACGGTCATAGTATGAACACAGGCCTGTGAAGTTATGGTAGAATTGTTTATTAATGACCTGGAGGTGGGCATTGAAAGTACTGTTTCTATTTTTGCAGATGATACTAAATTGTGCAGAACTATAGGTTCCATGCAGGATGCTGCCACTTTGCACAGTGATTTGTCTAAATTGGAAAACTGGGCAGCAAACTGGAAAATGAGGTTCAATGTTCATAAATGCAGGTTATGCACGTTGGCAAAAATAATATAAATGCAAGTTATACACTAAATGGCAGTGTGTTGGGAGTTTCCTTAACTGAGAAGGATCTTGGGGTTTTTATAGATAACAAGTTGTCTAATTCTGGGCAGTGTCATTCTGTGGCCACTAAAGCAAATAAAGTTCTGTCTTGAAAAAAAGGGCATTAACTCAAGGGATGAAAACATAATTCTGGCTCTTTATAGGTCCCTGGTGAGGCCTCATCTGGAGTATGGGGGCAGTTTTGGACTCTAGTCCTTAAGAGGGATATAAATGAGCTGGAGAGAGTGCAGAGACTAAGTGCAACTAAACTGGTTAGAGGGATGGAAGACTTATATTATGAGGGTAGACTTTCAAGGTTGGGGTTGTTTTCTCTGGAAAAAAGGCGCTTGCGAGGGGACATGATTACACTTTACAAGTACATTAGAGGACATTATAGACAAATAGCAGGGGACCTTTTTACCCATAAAGTGGATCACAGTACCAGAGGCCTCCCCTTTAGACTAGAAGAAAAGAACTTTCATTTGAAGCAACGTAGGGGGTTCTTCACAGTCAGTACAGTGAGGTTGTGGAATGCACTGCCGGGTGATGTTGTGATGGCTGATTCAGTTAATGCCTCTTAGGGCTCTTACTGACGAGCGGTTGTAGCTGCGCTCCCCTGCGTTCCGTTTTTCTGCGTTCAGATGCAGGGGAGTGCAGGAATAGATGCATTACGTTTTTTCCAATGGGACTGTACTCACACAGGCGCATGTAGGCGCCGAATGCAGGAAAAATGCAGCATGTTGCGTCTCAACCTGCGTTCGGCGCCTACACGCGCCTGTGTGAGTACAGCCCCATTGGAAAAAACGTAATGCGTCTATTCCTGTGCTCCCCTGCGGCTGAACGCAGAAAAACGGAATGCAGGGGAGTGCAGCTACAACCGCTCGTCAGTAAGAGCCCTAAGAGGGGCTTGGATGATTTCTTGGACAGACATAATATCAAAGGCTATTGTGATACTAAATTCTATAGTTAGTATAGGTATGGGTTTATATAATTTATGTGAAAGTAGGGAGGGGTGTGTGTATGGATGCTGGGTTTTCATTTGGAGGGGTAACTATGTAAATATATAGTAAATATATATTGTAAATATATGTAACTATGTAAATATATAGAGTTATGGCATCACTCTGACCAGTTTTCACAATGTTAAAAATATGGGGAGCAGGGGAGGAGTCAGCGGGCAGGGTGTTGGGCCAAATAGTATTGTCTTGGGCAGAATACTACTTAGTCCTGTTCTGTTTCAACTTGCTTGTGCATGTGCTGCCGAGCCTGCAACATCATGGTAATACTCATGTGCTGAGCTTATGGCTTGAGAAAGGAGGCGAGTTGACGCAGCCACACCTCTAAAGAACAGAAGAGTTCTGGACTGGGAATCAAAATAGGCCCTGGTGTTTTAGGTACACAGAGGCCCAAAAAGCCGGCACAGAGGCCCAAAGAGCCACCACCAGCCCAATAAATAAATAGAGTCTATGGAAACCTACAGAACCAACAATTTGGCAGACTGGGGCCGAAGAACAGTATTCTAGGGGTACAGTTAAAGTACTAGAAGTGAGTGGGGTCACTGGGTCATGCTTTACAAATTGGCAACCAGACCCTTTCTTGTTCTAATCCTGGAGCCCCTAAGTTCCTGTTGGGAATCAGTAATATGTGACTGCCGTGGGTCTTCCTGAGACCTTGGTCAGAGCGCTACATTGCCATGAGTAGGTAGCTACATTTTATTCCTTAGCAGTGAGATTTCTTCATGAGACAGCAGTCTCTCTTGCTTCCCAGCGCTCTTATTTATTCGTTCAATAATCAGTTTCCTTCATTAGAAAACAGCAAGCTCTTGCCCATTAGGATCCACGCTAGCCTGACTCGTTACATTGTTACCTTGCCTCTGCCTACTGTCTGATTGATTAAAGAAGAGTATCATTTATCTGAGGCCCATCCTGTACATTATATACCAGTTTTGGCGTGAAACAGTCTGTCTTATTAAGCAGCCATGTCTCACCATCTCCGATATCTAATTATAGATGCTATATTCGGAATACACAGGACTCTGCACCCTAGAGCTGCCTACATTACTTTTGTTGATCTATATTAAGACTCACTTTTCACCGTACTCTTTTTATTCTCATATATCTTTTTATATCTGCTAAGGTAAGGCAACGGATGTTAACCTGTTGGCAGCACCGTAGTCTAGAAAGTTAGCCTGGGTGGTGGTAGGGAATGGCTCTTCTCTTTTTTTGCCGATGTTTTTTAAATTACCAACGGATGTCATTTTTTTTTTATTATTATGACATTTGAGCCGTTCCGCTGGGAATTCATGTACTGCACATTTCCCAGACGTGGAACAAGCAGAATAGTTGTGTTTAATGGGACCACAGAGTGACTAAACAAGACTCGCAGTGGGTGGACATGTGTCAACATAGATTCTCCTGTACATCTCATGGGATGACCTCTCATTCACTGGATATACAGTAATCCTGACAATGACTGGGACTTGATTCTATGTGAATAAACAAAAGCTCAGTCATTAACTATATTGGGGTACCGGCTCTATGTTCTTGTGAAATGCTATTACTAACAGGGGCCCCTTCAATTCCCTATGCTGTGGTTATAATATGGCAGGAGTTTTAGGCTACTCCTCTAAATATCCTTGACTGTCTATCAAACACAATGCAGGATTAAATGCCATTCCATATATAATGTTCCAGAACACATAACAGGATAAATACAGTGCCATTTCCATATATAATGCAGGTATGGGATCCGCTATCCGGAAACCCGTTATCCAGAAAGCTCCCAATTATGAAAAGGTCATCCCCCAAAGACTCCATTTTATCCAAATAATCCAGACTTGAAAATGATTTCAGTTTTTCCCTGTAATAATAAAACAGTAGCTTGTACTTGATCCCAACTGAGATATAATTAATCCTTATTGGAAGCAAAACCAGCCTATTGAGTTTATTAAATGTTTACATGATTTTCTAGTAGACTGAAGGTATGAGGATACAAACTACAGAAAAATTCATTATCTGGAAAACCCCAAAAGTCCCAAGCATTCTGGATAACAGGTTCCATACCTGTACCACATAGAATACCAAGAACACATGACAAGTTAAATGCATTGTCAATTCCACGTACAATACCACTGAATGCAATGTCAGATTCATGTATCATAGTTGTTTCTTCTGCCCTATATTTTCTAATCCTTACTCTGATCTTTAGACTAGTGATGAGGAGTGAAGCACACATCTGCCTCAAGCCTTAGAGGAATCAAAGTGAAACAAGTGACCATTTATTTCCGTATGCACATATATTGAACAGATATTGTATATCAGTTTATCTCTATTTTCCATGACACCCTGATTAAACTCCTCTTACCTGCTCATCCCCAGTAACAGGTCCATCAAAGCATAGATTGGTCATCTGAAATCATAAGCACAGCGGAGCATCAAATACAAACAGGGGTGGGGCCTGGACAGAACAGGGTGGGGGCCTGGATGGAATGGGGGTGGGGCAGGTGGACCTAGATGCACCTGTATCACTTTGGATTTGGGTTGGCATCTATATATCAAGGGTAAGGGTCCTACATGATAGGGCATTACATCACTACTGGGACTACTATTCGTTCATCCACTAATCCTAATGTTACAGGTAGATTCCTACCTACACATGTCTTTATTTAGGTAATGAGGAACTTACTTATATCAATGATTCCCAAACTGTAGAGATGGTTCCTTAAGGGTGTTAGAGCAGTTGCTGTAGGGGCTCAGATAGAATACTGGTTATCTGCTTCATTATACTCTAGGTTAAGATAATTCTACTCAAGTTTGGACATCTGTGGTGCTTGAACTGAAAGAGTCAGACAAACAGTGTCGGAATGAGGGTCCTGGGGCCCACTGGGGTTGCTGCTTCGGGGCCCCCACATCCCGCCCCCAACCCAGTGGTGAAGACACGTTAGACACCTCAGGGTCCCCCTGCCTGAGCAGCAACCATGCTCTAGCCCCCTGCGCCTACCTTTATTCCTGCTCAAGACTGAGGACCGAGGGAGGTCAGGGAGCAGCACCAATAGCGGGTCTGAGCTGGCATGGCTCACAAGGGATGGGGAGGCCATCAGGTTTTTTTCCGGTATCCCGCCGGCCCAGTCTGACCCTGCAGACAAGCCCAGTTGTATATCTCAGTGCACCTATGATGATGGCACTACCTGTGAAATGCCTAGACTGATACTGCTATTTTTTTGTAGTGTCAAAGCAATACATGGGCACCCTAGTCAGTGGAGTATAGATAATGAGTTGCCTTCGGATTTATTTTGCTGTTAAATAACTTCATGGTATACTGGGGCCATTGATTATCCTCTGCAACCTCTCCAATGAGGATCTGGTTCTTCCTGACCGAGTAATAAGCAGAAACTGCCGCATTAGCTGGCTCTGCTTTTGTCACTGGACTGCAACTATAATTGGCTGCAGTTTAAATTGGACCCTGGCACTGTGAGCTTACAGCCTCTGTTTGGAGAATCTGGGCTCAATAGAAAATGGGAATGAAAACAAGGCGGCCCTTGAGTGCACCATCTGCTTTGGCCAGCGCTGACATTTTATCCAAGCCCAATGAAAGATAGATATTCTAACTGCCTGTTTCCTGATTTAGAGGCTCATATAAATATGTGCCCTGGGCATGTAAATGAGGCAAATGTGTGGGCTCAGCACAGGGCTACAAACTGAAAACAATGATAATATATGGTATCTATCAAAGCAGTAAACCCAAGTTGTCCCTCAGGAAACCTCCAGCAACACAACATTCATTGTTAAACACAGAGTCACAAACCTCTTAGAATATTGGGCTCCCTTTATGGACCCATTCGCTCCAAATGATGTAGGAATTACAATTTTTAAAATGATTACTTTTTTCTCTGTAATAATAAAACAGTAGCTTGTACTTGATCCAAACTAAGAGATAATTCATCCTTATTGGGAAGCAAAACCAGCCTTTTGGGTTTATTTAATGTTTAGACTTAAGGTATGAAAATCCAAATTACGAAAAGATCCATTATCCGGAAAACCCCAGGTCCTGAGCATTCTGGATAACAGGTCCCATACCTGTATACAAACAGTGCAAATTCCCTATATAATACCCCAGAAGACAGGGCAGGATAAATACAGTGCAAATTCCATGTATAAGGGTAGGACTACACAAACGATTTCAGCACAATCCAACGCACTGTGACTTGACGCATGCGACTTGACACAGGCGACTTGACGCAGGCGACAAAATGTAGGTATAAGATAGAATAGTCACATGGTGTCACAGCGCTGATCCGACACGACTGTCGGATGCAGACGCAGCATGCCGAAATCGTTTGTGTAGTCCTACCCTAATACCCCAGAATAGAGAGCAGGATAAATACAGTACCAATTCCATGTATAATACCCCCAGAACACATGGCAGGATAAATACAGAACAAATTCCATGTATATTACCCCAGAATGCATGGCAGGATAAATACAATGCCAATTCCATGTATAATACCCCAGAACACACGGCAGGATAAATACAGTACCAATTCCATGTATAATACCCCAGAACACGGCAGGATAAATACAGTACCAATTCTATGTATAATACCCCAGAACACATGGCAGGATAAATACAGAACCAATTCCATGTATAATACCCCAAAACACATGGCAGGATAAATACAGAACCAATTCCATGTATAATACCCCAGAACACATGGCAGGATAAATACAGTGCCAATTCCATGTATAATACCCCAGAACACACGGCAGGATAAATACAGTGCCAATTCCATGTATAATACCCCAGAACACACGGCAGGATAAATACAGTGCCAATTCCATGTATAATACCAAAGAACACACAATAGGATAAATACAGTACCAATTCCATGTATAATATCCCAGAACACACGATAGGATAAATGCAGTACCAATTCCATGTATAATAGCCAAGAACACAGGGCAGGATAAATACAGTGAAAATTCCATGTATAATACCCCAGAACACACAACAGGATAAATACAGTACCAATTCCATGTATAATACCCCCGAACACATGGCAGAATAAATACAGTACCAGTTCCATGTATAATACCCCAGAACACACGATAGGATAAATGCAGTACCAATTCCATGTATAATACCCCAGAACACATGGCAGGATAAATACAGTACCAATTCCATGTATAATACCAAAGAACACACAATAGGATAAAAACAGTACCAATTCCCTGTATAATACCCCACAACACACAATAGGATAAATGCAGTACCAATTCCATGTATAATACCCCAGAACACACGGCAGGATAAATACAGTACCAATTCCATGTATAATACCAAAGAACACACAATAGGATAAATACAGTACCAATTCCATGTATAATACCCCAGAACACACGATAGGATAAATACAGTGCCAATTCCATGTATAATGCCCTAGAACACAGGGCAGGATAAATACAGTGCCAATTCCATGTGTAATACCCGAGAACACATGGCAGGATAAATACAGTACCAATTCCATGTATAATACCCCAGAACACAGGGCAGGATAAATACAGTACCAATTCCATGTATAATACCCCAGAACACACAATAGGATAAATGCAGTACCAATTCCATGTATAATACCTCAGAACACATGGCAGGATAAATACAGTACCAATTCCATGTATAATACCAAAGAACACACAATAGGATAAATACAGTACCAATTCCATGTATAATACCCCAGAACACACAATAGGATAAATGCAGTACCAATTCCATGTATAATACCCCAGAACACACGGCAGGATAAATACAGTGCCAATTCCATGTATAATACCCCAGAACACATGGCAGGATAAATACAGAACCAATTCCATGTATAATACCCCAGAACACATGGCAGGATAAATACAGAACCAATTCCATGTATAATACCCCAGAACACATGGCAGGATAAATACAGTGCCAATTCCATGTATAATACCCCAGAACACACGGCAGGATAAGTACAGTGCCAAATCCATGTATAATACCAAAGAACACACAATAGGATAAATACAGTACCAATTCCATGTATAATATCCCAGAACACACGATAGGATAAATGCAGTACCAATTCCATGTATAATAGCCAAGAACACAGGGCAGGATAAATACAGTGAAAATTCCACGTATAATACCCCAGAACACACAACAGGATAAATACAGTACCAATTCCATGTATAATACCCCTGAACACATGGCAGGATAAATGCAGTACCAATTCCATGTATAATACCCCAGAACACATGGCAGGATAAATACAGTACCAATTCCATGAATAATACCAAAGAACACACAATAGGATAAAAACAGTACCAATTCCCTGTATAATACCCCAGAACACACAATAGCATAAATGCAGTACCAATTCCATGCATAATACCCCAGAACACACGGCAGGATAAATACAGTACCAATTCCATGTATAATACCAAAGAACACACAATAGGATAAATACAGTACCAATTCCATGTATAATACCCCAGAACACACGATAGGATAAATACAGTGCCAATTCCATGTATAATGCCCTAGAACACAGGGCAGGATAAATACAGTGCCAATTCCATGTGTAATACCCGAGAACACATGGCAGGATAAATACAGTACCAATTCCATGTATAATACCCCAGAACACAGGGCAGTATAAATACAGTACCAATTCCATGTATAATACCCCAGAACACACAATAGGATAAATGCAGTACCAATTCCATGTATAATACCCCAGAACACATGGCAGGATAAATACAGTACCAATTCCATGTATAATACCAAAGAACACACAATAGGATAAATACAGTACCAATTCCATGTATAATAAGCCAGAACACACAATAGGATAAATGCAGTACCAATTCCATGTATAATGCCCTGGAACACAGGGCAGGATAAATACAGTGCCAATTCCATGTATAATACCCCAGAACACACGGCAGGATAAAAACAGTGCCAATTCCATGTATAATACCCCAGAACACACAACAGGATAAATACAGTACCAATTCCATGTATAAAACCCCAGAACACACAACAGGATAAATACAGTACCAATTCCATGTATAATACCCCAGAACACACAACAGGATAAATACAGTACCAATTCCATGTATAATACCCCAGAACACACAACAGGATAAATACAGTACCAATTCCATGTATAATACCCCAGAACACACGGCAGGATAAATACAGTGCTAATTCCATGTATAATACCCCAGAACACAGGGCAGGATAAATACAGTGCCAATTCCATGTATAATACTCCAAAACACACGGCAGGATAAATACAGTGCCAAGTCCATGTATAATACCCCAGAACACACGGCAGGATAAATACAGTGCCAAGTCCATGTATAATACCCAAGAAAACATGTTAGTTTAAATACAGAACCAATTGCATGCCTAATACCCCAGGACACATGACAGTGCCAATTTGCTCTGCTTGTACCTTGTGTTTCGGGGATTCTATATGGAATCGGAACAGTATTTCTCCTGGGGTTTACACAGGAAACTGGAACTATATTTATCTTGCAGCATATGCTAGTAGGTATTTTGCATGATATTCATTCTGGGGTGTTGTAGATTGAATCGGCCCTAAGATACTAGGAATCAATCTGTGCATAAAGTGCCTTTGTTTAGCCTCACCAAATATAGAAATCCCCCTCCGCTTATGGCTAAGTCATTGTTTCTAGACACCAATGCCACAGAAACCCTAGTGCTAACTAGATGTCTATAGCTGCCTATAGAGAAGACATCAGCCGAGGTGAGCAATATGGCCGCCCTCACTCATATATTTGGGTGCAGTTATACAAGATAGGCATGTTCTGACTGCACACAAAGGGATCATCATACGATTCTGTATTCTGTAACATTTTTACAGACAAGCAACATTTCCCGTTCCAAGCACATTTCCCTCGGGAAGCTATTTTCCATGTTTTGCTTTGGTGTAGCTGCCACAGCGAAAATGTTAAAGGCGACTGATTGAAATAACTAAGTGGGTATTGATCCCAGCGCTGAGACTCTTTTCCCCTCGTTATAGAAATATTAATTGGCCTTCAAAAGAGCTACTTGTGACTCAAATGCAAGGATGAAACCATGTCCCTCTAGTGCAGTGATCCTCAACCAGTGGCTCGTGAGTAACATGTTGCTCTCCAACCCCTTGGATGTTGCTCCCAGTGGCCTTAAAGAAGCTGCTTATTTTTGAATTTCTGGCTTAGAGGCAAGTTTTGATTGTATAAAAACCAGGTGTACTGCCAAACAGAGCCTCAATGTAGGTTGACAATCCACATAGGGTCTACTAAATGGCCAATCACAGCCCTTATTTGGCACCCCAAGAACATTTTTCATGCTAGTGTTGCTCCCCAACTCCGTTTACTTCTGAATGTTACTCACAGGTTCTAAAGGTTGGGGATCCCTGCTCTAGTGGCTGGGAGTTTCGGCCAAGGATGTTGGGAATTGTAGTATTCCATTCCACTTCAAGGATAACTAATAATAAGGTTAATTGATTTCACCCCAAGTCGTATCTTAAAGTCTTCTACATGACCCCCCATTCACTGCTTTGGATTCCATTAAGGTCTATTGATGATGTTTAATTTTACAGCAGCAGAGCTCACAGTATGTCAGCCCCCAGACATGGCAATAAACACAGATATGCTGATAAATACAGCTCCGCGGGCAGAAAATCTATAGCAATACACATGCTTTGCTGAGCCTTTGTAGGAAAATAAATTGAATATAAACTCCGCTAATAAATAATGTCTACAACAATGTCTGTTCCTTTAAGTGGCTTTCTGAAAGCCTTAAGTGGAAATCTTTAAAGGGAAAGTCAAGTGGTTTTTCTTCTTTCTTTTCAGCTGCCCCATAGAATGGATAGTAAAGTGCATTTATTGAATGGGAACTCAAGCCTCAGCACACACTGATATATATATATATATATATTTATATATATATATGCTGTTATGTGCCCTCTGCTGACATATATAAGATGTCCTGTAGGGTTCCTATAGCACCTGAACCACCAAATCCTTTGTGAAAGATTCGGCGGAATACCATATCCAAATCTTAATCTGTATATGCAAATTAAGGGTGGGAAGGAGAAACATTTTTTATTTCCTTGTTTTGTGACCAAAAAGTCCCACCCCTAATTTGCATATGCAAATTAGGATTTGGTTCGGCCGGGCAGAAGGATTGGCCGAATCCCGAATTGAATCCTAGATTCGGTGCATCCCTAATATATATATATATATATATTTATATATAGTCAGTTTCATCATCATGAGGAGCTGCCATATTGTTTCCTTGGCATTAAAAATAAAAAGGCCCTATACATTGCCCCCCCAGCAGTTTGGTTTTCGTAAGTCAGTATTTATTTAAAAAAAACATAATCTGATTAAAAATATGTTCACGTTTTTCCTTTTGCCTGTATCCGTTCCTTCTAATAAGCTGCCTTACTGCCAATTTGTCACATAAGAACTATTCACCTCCACCTGAGACTGCAGCAGCCAGGCTAATATTATAAAAAACAAAATGAATGTAAATTGCAAAAGCTCTCAGAATTTTAAAAAAATTTTCATCATCCCCCCAACCCATTCTTTCCCTTTTCTCTGCACATTCCTGATGCCATCAGTTCCATAGAATTCCCCAGCGTGCTCACATTATTCCCGGCACAAACCCAATGCGGGGCCATTGCAATAAGACTCATATCCCGCAGAGATTTAGAATGATGTCTTGCACAACAGTGTGACTCACACCTGCCTAAATTAGGCAACCCCTACTCACCCCTGTGTGTTACCTGACACAGCAACAGCGGCCCCTCATTTCAGGGAGAAAGACAGTGAAATTAGCATTTCTCCTTCATAGAGAAGCGAGTGGCACACTCCCAGCAAGAGGCTTTTGTGGTGAACAGAAAAAGCAGCGTTTTCCCATTTCATGTTGGACAATTGTATCTTTCACTTTGCCACTCGCAAACAATAAACTCTCTGTAATAAGGAGATGCTCCATGTCATTAATTACTGCTATTATACCCCGCACTGCTTCCCTCATTCACTATATATATATACTGTATATACTGCTTGTAAGGGTAACCATGCACATTATCAGCATTTAGATACTCAGTCCCATTATACAGAGAGGGGAGATCATTATCAGGGTATAGATACTCAGTCCCATTATACAGAGAGGGGAGATCATTATCAGGTATAGATACTCAGTCCCATTATACAGAGAGGGGAGATCATTATCAGGTATAGATACTCAGTCCCATTATACAGAGAGGGGAGATCATTATCAGGTATAGATACTCAGTCCCATTATACAGAGAGGGGAGATCATTATCAGGTATAGATACTCAGTCCCATTATACAGAGAGGGGAGATCATTATCAGGTATAGATACTCAGTCCCATTATACAGAGAGGGGAGATCATTATCAGGTATAGATACTCAGTCCCATTATACAGAGAGGGGAGATCATTATCAGGGTATAGATACTCAGTCCCATTATACAGAGAGGGGAGATCATTATCAGGTATAGATACTCAGTCCCATTATACAGAGAGGGGAGATCATCAGGTATAGATACTCAGTCCCACTATACAGAGAGGGGAGATCATCAGGTATAGATACTCAGTCCCATTATACAGAGAGGGGAGATCATTATCAGGTATAGATACTCAGTCCCATTATACAGAGAGGGGCGATCATTATCAGGTATAGATACTCAGTCCCATTATACAGAGAGGGGCGATCATTATCAGGTATAGATACTCAGTCCCATTATACAGAGAGGGGAGATCATTATCAGGTATAGATACTCAGTCCCATTATACAGAGAGGGGAGATCATTATCAGGGTATAGATACTCAGTCCCATTATACAGAGAGGAGAGATCATTATCAGGTATAGATACTCAGCCCCATTATACAGAGAGGAGAGATCATTATCAGGTATAGATACTCAGTCCCATTATACAGAGAGGAGAGATCATTATCAGGTATAGATACTCAGTCCCATTATACAGAGAGGGGAGATCATTATCAGGTATAGATTCTCAGTCCCATTATACAGAGAGGGGAGATCATTATCAGGTATAGATACTCAGTCCCATTATACAGAGAGGGGAGATCATTATCAGGTATAGATACTCAGTCCCATTATACAGAGAGGGGAGATCATTATCAGGTATAGATACTCAGTCCCATTATACAGAGAGGGGAGATCATTATCAGGTATAGATACTCAGTCCCATTATACAGAGAGGGGAGATCATTATCAGGGTGTAGATACTCAGTCCCATTATACAGAGAGGGGAGATCATTATCAGGTATAGATACTCAGTCCCATTATACAGAGAGGAGAGATCATTATCAGGTATAGATACTCAGTCCCATTATACAGAGAGGGGAGATCATTATCAGGGTATAGATACTCAGTCCCATTATACAGAGAGGGGAGATCATTATCAGGTATAGATACTCAGTCCCATTATACAGAGAGGGGAGATCATTATCAGGTATAGATACTCAGTCCCATTATACAGAGAGGGGAGATCATTATCAGGTATAGATACTCAGTCCCATTATACAGAGAGGGGAGATCATTATCAGGGTATAGATACTCAGTCCCATTATACAGAGAGGAGAGATCATTATCAGGTATAGATACTCAGTCCCATTATACAGAGAGGGGAGATCATTATCAGGTATAGATACTCAGTCCCACTATACAGAGAGGGGAGATCATTATCAGGTATAGATACTCAGTCCCATTATACAGAGAGGGGAGATCATTATCAGGTATAGATACTCAGTCCCATTATACAGAGAGGGGAGATCATTATCATGTATAGATACTCAGTCCCATTATAAAGAGAGGAGAGATCATTATCAGGTATAGATACTCAGTCCCATTATACAGAGAGGGGAGATCATTATCAGGTATAGATACTCAGTCCCATTATACAGAGAGGGGAGATCATTATCAGGTATAGATACTCAGTCCCATTATACAGAGAGGGGAGATCATTATCAGGTATAGATACTCAGTCCCATTATACAGAGAGGGGAGATCATTATCAGGTATAGATACTCAGTCCCATTATACAGAGAGGGGAGATCATTATCAGGTATAGATACTCAGTCCCATTATACAGAGAGGGGAGATCATTATCAGGTATAGATACTCAGTCCCACTATACAGAGAGGGGAGATCATTATCAGGGTATAGATACTCAGTCCCATTATACAGAGAGGAGAGATCATTATCAGGTATAGATACTCAGTCCCATTATACAGAGAGGGGAGATCATTATCTGGGTATCGATACTTAGTCCCATTATACGTTTCTGTTCATTTTCAGAGAGGGAAGTTTCCTTTAATCACCACATACTTTTCTTTCTCAGTGTGGGATTTTGATTTAAATCTACTTCAAGCTGCTTAAAATATTTGAAATTCAATTATTTAACGGCACCGCTATTTAAACATTGAATGTCTCTGCAGGGGTTCCCGGTTTACGACAGAAAGAGAGAATTCAAAAATGTAATATTTTCTTTTCCTAAAACAAAGTAAAGAGAGGCAATTCTACTGTATTTCTTTCTTTTTTTCATTAAAATGTGCAAAAATTTCGATTTCTCCTGGTTGGAAGATTTTGCCTTTTTCAGAGCTGTTATTTATATTCATTCACAGAGAGAGGAGGAAATATAAATAAACAGATGACAAACATGGAAGCAGCACAGCTGTTTCTTTAATATACACAACCAAACAGTCCATTCATTACATTCATACCTAGTGTATCTCTTTAATATAAAGTCTGTCCGTAGCAAAGGACAATGTGGGCAAGTACTGCCATGCTCTGGCTGCCTACTATAGCAGGGTGACTGTTACCCCAATGTTTCTATATATCTGTAACCTTGTTATGAGCTAAGGGGGCCCAGTCTGAAGGTCAGTTAGGGGGAGATTTGGGGTGAGTGCTTATTTGTGCCCTGGGTACCCCTGGAACTATAGCAGGGTGACTGTTACCCCAATGTTTCTATATATCTGTAACCTTGTTATGAGCTAAGGGGGCCCAGTCTGAAGGTCAGTAAGGGGGAGATTTGGGGTGAGTGCTTATTTTTACCCTGGGTACCCCTGGAACTATAGCAGGGTGACTGTTACCCCAATGTTTCTATATATCTGTAACCTTGTTATGAGCTAAGGGGGCCCAGTCTGAAGGTCAGTTAGGGGGAGATTTGGGGTGAGTGCTTATTTGTACCCTGGGTACCCCTGGAACTATAGCAGGGTGACTGTTACCCCAATGTTTCTATATATCTGTATCCTTGTTATGAGCTAAGGGGGCCCAGCCTGAAGGCCAGTTATGGGGAGATTTGGGGTGAATGCTTATTTGTACCCTGGGTACCCCTGGAACTATAGCAGGATGACTGTTACCCCAATGTTTCTATATACCTGTAACCTTGTGACTGTTACTATCCTGTATGAGCAAAGAGGATGCAGTTGTTTTTTTCAGGCACAATTACTGCGTACCTCCCAACTGTCCAGTTTATAGAGGGACAGTCCCTCTTTTGAGAGCTCAACCCGCAGTCCCTCATTTGTACTGGAAAGTCCCGTTTTTCTCTGCACTGAACAGCCAGAAAAAGAAACAATGTTTCTAACTTAATTGGCTTTTGGCAGAGAGCCCAGAACAGCCACAGCACCAGATAAGATACTTGTGTAACAATTTCGAGATAAGCAAATAAGTAATTGTAACAATATAAGATAACAGATCCCTTGGGAAAAGATAGACTCACGGTTTAAACTGCAATTCACCTTCATCAGCAAAACTGTAATAACTAAAAAAAACACAGGAATATGTTCAAACTTTCATAACCTGCCAAATTTTGTAAAATGACCATGGTAATTAGGGGTGTGTGGCCACAAAATGGACATGGTCCCTCTTTTTATTTCCAAAATGTTGGGAGGTATGCAATTACTACATATTTTTTTTTGTGCAGCAGAATTACTTGGACCCCTTGAATCTTCACTTTTCTTACCAACCCACCGTCAAGGTCTGATCTCCTTGATGTTCAACCTGAGCCATCCACCTGAACGGATTTCTGAAATCATTTTTAACTTTGCTTCAAAGGGGCCGTTCAAAGTACCTATTCCCTGACTCATCCTATCAGAAAGAAAAAGAAGCAAATGAAATCTTGTTTGAAGCTGATCCCTGGAATTGACTACTGAGATTTGTATCTGCTGTTGGAGCAGCAGCCTTTCATGCCCTAGGTGGGATCTTCTCTTAGCTCAGCATTTCGCCTAATAATAAAGACCCTCTAAAGGTTTCTACCTCTTCAAATCTATTGCTTGGATAAAGAAGCACGCACACTCCAATTCCTCCACAAATCAATATCCTTCTTCATCTGAAATTCAATTTTCAACATATTTATTTTAGCTGACAAGTCAGATTCCCTTAGATATAAATCATCCTACTCCTCTCACCCGCTGCCATTTCCGGAAATCAAACTTCGTGTCCAATAATTTCATTAAAATTATGGAGGCAGACATATTAATTTTTGAAAAAGCTCAGAAAGCATGTTTTTGAAAAAAATTGTGAATGTGTTTTTATGCCTCGATTTCAGATCATGGGGGGAAAATGACGTGTGCGCCTTTTTACTTCGGCACTCCTCGTGACATCATTGCGGTTTGGTGCAAAATTCTAATATTTAAAGGGGCCTCGACCAAACATTCACTGCCAAACGTAAGGTCTATTTCCATAGTTCTTGGGTGTGTTTATCTAGTCTGATCTGATTATTGACCCTTGCCTGTTCCTGACATCTTGCTGCCTGCACTGACAACTGTTTTTGACCACTCTTGGGATTCTGATTCTATACCACGTTCCTGTTTGGTTTTTGACCCTGGCCTGTGACCTTGACTACACTTCTGTTCCTGATTTTGTACTGCATTGCCTGATTGGTACTGGCCTGGCCTGGCTGTCAACTACGATTCTTGTTTCCTGTTCTACTACTACACGTTCGGTTCCCTTGCCTGCCCAGAACTCTCTCCTTGGTCCTCTCACATTAAGACCTGGTGGCATCTGAGTAGTGGAGGGCTCCTCCCAAAGCCAAAGGCAGCTGCTATAGACCGAAGCGTGAGCTGAGACTGGGTCCTTGGAGTTAATTCTGTGTTTGGGATACCCTATGTTACAGCCCCAAGTGTTACTTTGTTGATTGAATTCATTTGTGCCAGTTTACAGCTGTTTTTTTTCTTGTTGTATAATCACATATCAGGAGTAATTTTACTCATGCAATTCTATTTCTAATAAAACTAATGTTTATTTGCATACAGGGTTTATTTTCCATTTATTTATAACAGTGTTGGACTGGCCTGTCAGATTACCGGGGAATCATTTGGTGGGCCCAGGTCCTGGTACTGGGTCCTACTATAGGACTTTCCCTTCAGTTATTTTATATTTACCATAGAGCCTATTATACCAAGACCATTTAGAACATTATATAGGAATGGGGACTTAGGATCGGTCCTGGATGCTAGGGTTTCTTGGGCTAAACAGGCACAGACATTGCTATTTTTGCTTATGAACAATGTTCTATAAAGAAGCAGAAGCATTTAGATCATTTATGCTGGACCATTTAAAGGGTAGGACTGTGCAGGCAAGACCCTCAAAAGACCCCAACCCTTGTGGGACCTTGGTGCATGGTCATGCGCCCAAGGCCGGAGGTGGGGGGACACAAGGGTCTGAACTAGAGGAAGGTGGCAGAACAGGTACGTGCCTGGCGCTCCTTCACCTTTGTGCCCCAGGCATGTGCCTCTTTTGTCTACCCCTAGTTCTGACCCTGGACCCAGACCTGCTCCCCACCCTGGGGGAGCCGCAACAAGAAGTACAGGGGGGTTGCAACTGGGGTGGGGGTCCCATAGGCAGAGGGGGGTTATGGTTGAGGTGGAGGAACCAATGGGATGTGTGGGCCCAGTACCGTATCTAGAGGGGAGCGGGCCCTGGTGCATGATGTGCAGCCGGGCCCCGCCCCCTCTGTAGGGCCCGCATTTCAGTGGTGCGCGGGCTGCCGGGGGGCCCTGAGGGGGTGTGGGCCCTGGCCCGCTCGCACCCCCTGCTCCCCCGGTAGTTCCGCCACTGTGTGGGCCCCCGAGGTGGCAGCTCCAGACCCTCAGTCCAACACTGACCATTTATATAGTAATGGACAAATCTGACCATTTTGGCTTCATCAAAAATTTGTGAAACTGCAAAAATTCGAAGTCTATGGTCGACAGAATTTTTTTGACACGCAACAATTTTTTTTCACCCATTAGCGTCTATGGGGGGGAGGTCATTTTCCCCCAAATCTCTGGGCCAGCTGCCTCCCTGATCCCCCCCCCATTTTACCACCGACACCAAAATATGTGACTGATGAAAATACAATTTAAGGAAAACTACAACTCCCATTACGACTCTGCAACTAGCTGGGGATTCTGGTCGCTGGGGTTCTGCAGCGGCAGAGACTCTAGTGGAGCATTGGGGGGAACAAATGGTTGCCAGGCACTATAATGAAACTTTCAAAACAACTGGAGTCGGCAAGCTGTATTTAATAGGAATAAATGAAATTAGATAAGGTTTGTAACCCTTTCTTGGCAGGAATATCCAGGGCCACACTGTGGCGCTAACAGTATAGATCCCAAGCCTCCGCTAAGTGGGAGATTTGCGGGGTTTGGATAAGTTAAGTGCCTCCACCCAGGGCTAAAACCAGATATTGGTGGCATACAACTCCCTGGGATACCAATTGTAGCAGACAATAAACCACACAATAGGCAGATATGCAGTAATATGTAATATTAGAAATGCAATATATGCAAAAATGCAATAAGAACAGTGAAATAACAATAATACGATGAATATAAGACAATATAAGTATCACCCTTGGTATGAAAATGTCCACTGTCACTTTAAGAATGGTGAGTGTGCACACTAGAGGTCTGAGGGGATATACCAAAGTAGTAATAGAAGAGGGATGTGTTGCAACACTAGATTGATGCACCCCGGGGTGTGTAAAGTGAAGGTCTCACCAACTCCCAGTGATAATGAAAGAAGAAAGATCCTGTGAGGCAGAGCAGATACAGGGAAGCAGTCTGGCAGCTTTAATCCACACTGAGCTTGGGATGCTGGTGTAGGGAAAGGCTTCCTGAATTCCTGAGGAGATCCACTGTCACGGAGGCTGGTGGGAAATCCACAATCCAGATCCGATGTACACGCTGGCAACTCACTACAGGGCTGAAGTCCTATCTATCCTACAGGGATTACTTCCCTAGCAATAGCTCAGGCAGCTGCACTAGTTCCAGTCACTATGATGGCTGACTGGAAAGGGTTAACTAACTCCCTGTGATCTGACTATGGGATTCCCTATATGGGTAAATGTTCTATAGGTGAAATCCCTGGCTTCCTACTCAGATAAATCAGCAGGAACACTCACAAGAGAGAAGGAGAGATTGCAGGCTGCTCTCTGTGTATTAGTCCATGCTTTCCTCTTCTCTTCTTCCTGGTTAACCTAAGCCTCACTTTCATTTTGGCTCCAAACTTCTTTCAGAGAGGTCACAAGGTCAGAAGCAAATCCTTCTTGCTGATTGGCTAGGCTGTGGCTGAAAACTGTCTCACTGCAGTGCAAGCAGCAGCCATGCTTTTGGTGGATCCAGATTTAAAGTCACAGGGTTATGCAGTTAGGGAAAGGGCAAATAACACTTCCCTACAGGTTGATCATGTAGAAATCCCTGTAGGTTTTCCTACTGGGTGGTGTGTGGGCGGAGCAGTGGAGCGGTTCTGTGCTGGAGAGATAAAAGGTCTGGCAGTGAGACCGCCACTGCCATTTAATGACAATAGTTTATTAGGGAAGATGTTGCCTCAGCATGGGGATGTGCCAAATCCCTCATTTGTTTCATTAAAGAGGATACCCACCCAACAATGAAACATTTTATTTCTTGGTTTATATTGATTTATTAATTATTTGTAAATGAAATTGATGTTAAACACAGTTTTATGTCCTTTCCTATTGTCCCGACTACAGAAATAATATATACGACGTTAACTCACTCCATCCCAACCAAGACTCCACTTCCCATGATGCCTTGCATTGCATGTGGGATTATGATTGTTGTCTGGAGGAGAGGTGACAAGCAATATAATAAGGGCAACATTGCTAAGCCCCCCCCCACGTAGATCTGCCTTGCACTTCTAATTGAATAAATGCAATTGTCACTGTAAGTTACCAGTGTCGGTTACGTGTGCATACAGAAGCGCATCTATATATTACATATTAGTGGGAAGGATATGATGTGTAAACTTGCAGGAATCTGTCTCCATAAATATCTTTCACAAAGCTAATTTAGTTTCAGCCCAGACTAAACACGATTAAAAATGATTTACTGTTAGAATTTAGCCCTATAAATAGCCACAATAAGTGGGGAAGGTGGGATTGTTTTCCAGGCAGTGAAAGGAGGAAATTGAGTTATCTCTCACCCGCTAGAAATCTACTGCGGCCAACTGCTCACACCTTATAGGTGAGTGGAATCTCCAATATACAGTCATATGAAAAAGTTTGGGAACCCCTCTTAATTCTTTGGAGTTTTGTTGATCATTGGCTGAGCTTTCAGTAGCAACTTTCTTTTAATATATAACGTGCCTTATGGAAACAGGAGTATTTCAGCATTGACATAAAGTTTATTGGATTAACAGAAAATATGCATCATAACAAAATGAGACAGGTGCATAAATTTGGGCACCCCAAGAGATATTACATCAATACTTAGTTGAGCTGCTTTTGCAAATGTAACAGCCTCTAGACGCCTCCTATAGCCTTTGATGAGGATCTGGATTCTGGATGTGGGTATTTTTGACCATTCGTCCATACAAAATCTCTCCAGTTCAGTTAAATTTGAATGCAGCCGAGCATGGACAGATCGGGGGAGGAGGCCTGGGCTGGTAAGGCCCATGAGGGCCAGTTTCCCGCCGGCCCAGTCCGACCCTGGTGACGGCCATTCCAGAATATTGTACTTCTCCCTCTGCATAAATGTCTCTGTAGATTTCTAAGTGTGTTTAGGGTCATTGTCTTGTTGGAATATCCAACCCCTGCGTAACTTTGTGACTGATGCTTGAACATTATCCTGAAGAATTTGTTGATATTGGGTTGAATTAATCCGACCCTCGACTTTAACAAGGGTCCCTAATAGTCCCTGAACTAGTCACACAGCCCCACAGCATGATGGGACCTCCACCAAATGTGACAGTAGGTAGCAGGTGTTTTTCTTGGAATGCCGTGTTCTTCTTCCGCCATGCAAAGCGCTTTTTGTTACGTCCAAATAACTAAATTTTTGTCTCATCAGTCCAAAGTTCTTTGTTCCAAAATGACTGTTGTCTAAATGAGCTTTTGCATACAATAAGCGACTGTTTGTGTGTGAGTGCAGAAAAGGCTTCTTTCTCATCACCCTGCCATACACATGTTCTTTGTGCAAATTGTGCTGAATTGTAGAACGATGTACAGATACACCATCTGCAGCAAGATGTTCTTGCAGGTCTTTGGAGGTGATCTTTGGGTTATCTGTTATATGGAGCAATAGGAGGAGTTAGAGGGAGGAGTTATATGGAGCAATAGGAGGAGTTATAGGGAGGGGTTATATGCAGCAATAGGAGGAGTTATAGGGAGGGTTATATGGAACAATAGGAGGAGTTATAGGGAGGGGTTATATGCAGCAATAGGAGGAGTTACAGGGACGGTTATATGGAGCAATAGGAGGAGTTATAGGGAGGGGTTATATGGCGCAATAGGAGGAGTTATAGGGAGGGTTATATGGAGCAATAGAAAGAGTATTAAGGAGGGTTATATGGATCAATAGGAGGAGTTATATGGAGCAATAGGAGGAGTTAAAGGGAGGGGTTACATGGAGTAATAGAAAGAGTGTTAGGGAGGGGTTATATGGAGTAATATGAGTTATAGTCAGGAGTTAAATAGAGTGATAAGAGAAGTTATAGCCAGGGGTTAAATTGTACAATAGGAGAAATAATAGGGAGGGGTTAAATGGAACAAGAGGTGAAGCTGCTATTGCAGTTGATCCATTCCATGGAATGATTACATGTTAGAAGGAAGGAGCTCGTTCCCCGGTTTATAACTGAACTACTTGCATCCTTTTATTTTCCTGGATGAGTCACTGTGAGTTATTTATGCCAGCTGGTTATGCTGTGAGCACAATTCTCTGATATATAACATAGCCCAATATAGTATCCGCTCTGCCCTTACAACCCCCCCCCCCTTGAATGGAAGGCTTAGTAAAAAATCACCAGGCTCCCAATGATAAGAGGCAGGGGGAAAAGATGATAATAATAGAGGCGATAGCAGGGAGCTATGAAGTCTCTGCTGTTATTGTGGAGCATACAATGGGTTCACCCAAGCTCAGAGAGTGCAGCGCAGGGTTAAGTCCATTAATACTGGGAATGAATGGGGAGACAAAGAGCAGGTGAGGGGTGTGCAGGAGTAACTGAGATATTTCTGGAGAGTTCCGTGGGCAAAGCTCTCATTGAGCTGCAGCAGATTATTTTAGCAGATTTATGATTTTTTTTTCCCAAAGCGACTATTTATAGCTCTCATTTAGGGGATTTGTCCCTCCTTCCTCCCAGCTTCAAACAGCATCAGTGTTTCAGCAGCTGAAAATTCCTCCACATTCCTCCTGCTCCCCTCACTCCTGTCTGACTCACCTGCCAAAGCTCTGCTGTCACATGTTGCACTATACACTGAGAGCGAGTATGACTTTTGGGGGGGAAAGGGATCCTGGGAGAATAACTGAACCAGCACTTTATAAACGCTGTCTGTTCTTGGTTCATCATATTCCTCCCAAAAGCCTAAAATATAACAGCACCTTCCATCCCTACTACCCTCTCCCTCCTTTATTTAATGCTCAGCACTCCTATTCAATAGTGAGGTTCATACTGTATGTGTTATGCTGTACTGAGATAGATAGATAGATAGATAGATAGATAGATAGATAGATAGATAGATAGATAGATAGATAGATAATAGATAGATAGAGACAGGGGGGCAAATTCACTAAGATTCGTAGTTGCGCCAGGTGCAACTTCGCCGCACTTCGCCAGGCGTAGTTTCGCCAGCGCTCTGCAAATTCACTAAAATCCGAAGTTGCGCACAGGGGTATCGTAAGGTTGCGAAGTTGCGCTAGCGTTGATTCGCTAAGTGAAGCGAAGTTACGCTAGCGAAGGTTAATTTGCATACGGCGCCAAATTCAAATTTCAATGGAGGAATACGTATCAGCACTACAAATGCCTAGAAAACCTTCAAAACATCAAATAAAAATTTTATTTTGCCCTACACATGTGCCCACTGTCTAGGTAAGTTGCCATGAGTCAGGAAATGAAGTGAAAAAAAAATTCGATCTTTTTCAGCCTATCACCCATAATGTAGAAAACATGCCAGCGTTTTTTGGGACTTAGAAAAAATTTTGACTTTTTTTGAAGCAATCCCTATCTGCTCTATTGCGCTTCGCCTGGTCTGAGGTGGCGAAGGAAGTTAGTGAATTTGCGTAGTTACGTCCGTACCGAAAATTCGCCAGGCATAAGGGTGCGAAGTAACACTAGCGAATCTACGCCAGCGTTCGTTAGTGAATTTGCGAAGTAACAAAAATGCCCAACGCTAGCGAATTGACGCTAGCGTTCGGCGCTTAGTGAATTTGCCCCAGGGAGAGATGATAGATAGAAAGAAAGCTATATAGACAGATGATTAGATAGATGATAGATAGATAGATAGATAGATAGATAGATAGATAGATAGATAGATAGATAGATAGATAGATAGATAGATAGATAGATAGATAGATAGATAGACAGCTATATGATAAATAGAGGCATAGAGTTGGATAGATTGAGGACCTAACTATAATATCTGTTCTCAAGCATTTAAGGGTACCAGTGGAATACCATACAATATTATAGCATCACCTACTTTATTTATAGAATGTTTATTAGAGTCTGTGCCCATGGTCTGGTATAGATCAAGCAGAACTAGTATAGAAAACACAAACAGATAAGAACTTTTAAAGTAACGTAATATCAGGTAATACACTAGCACAGAAGGATTATGGGAGGTGATGGTGCTGGTAAACATCCACTGGAGAATGGGGTCCCACACAAACCCGCAACATGAGTCAGTGTCACCTTCACAGAAGGAAAGCAAAGCATATATCAAATAATATCAAAGGCTATTGTGATACTAAGCTCTATAGTTAGTATGGGTATATAGAATTTAATTAAAAGTAGAGAGGGGTGTATGTATGGATGCTGGGTTTTCATTTGGAGGGGTTGAACTTGATGGACTTTGTCTTTTTTCAACCCAATTTAACTATGTAACTATAATAACAGTATAACTGTAGGTGAAACTATAGGTATTGTACCATATCTATAACTCATCTAGTAGCAAAATACCGAGTTCCACATGAGGTTAGGTCCCCAAGTCTGTTCCATTCTGTAGAAGCAGCTCACCTGCATATTTGTGCTTATTTGCCTTACACAGAGAATATACAGTAATTGTGATACAAATATGATCTGTGTAATATATGGGTCCCCAGAGCAGCCGGTGGGCAATTGAATGTGAAAGCCCGAAGTAGCATTATACAGACTGGGGAGCAGAATTCCCTTGTTTGCACTCTGTATAAGCACAAACTGTTGTAATTTATAGAGATTACCCAAAGGGCATATTATCACTGTGCCATTATTATACAGTCATGCAAATTCAGATCCTTACCTGGGTGTGTTTATATAAAGGATTTAAGTTAGGGAAATGGACAAAAGTATAGCTACTGTTGACTCTCGGCACCAGGTCTCATTGACAGCACAAAGGGCAAAGTATTGTATTTATAAGTATGGGACTTGTAATCCAAATGCTCAGGACCTGGGGTTTTCTGGATAATGTATCTTTCCGTAATTTTGATCTTCATACTTTAAATCTCCTATAAAATCATGTAAAAATAAACCCAATATGCTGGTTTTGCTTCCAATAAGGATTACTTATATCTAAGGTGGGATCAAGTACAAGCTAATGTTTTAGCATTACAGAGAAACAGGAAATCATTTTTTAAAATTTGGATTATTTGGATAAAAAGGGGTCTATGGGAGACTGCCTTTCCGTAATTCAGAGCTTTCTGGATAACGGGTTTCCGAATAAAGGTTCCCATACCTGTGCTAACAAGAAAACAGACAAGTTCATTTGCAGTTCTGTAATTGTAGCAAAGTTACAGTAGTAATAAAATAGCTCACAAAGCTTTTGTTTGATACCCTTATGCTCTCTTTATCCGGCAGTTGGCCAGGTAAGATCCCACCTTGATTTTGTACTACCAAAAGATAGCCTAAAAAATGTACAGAGAAGGGCAATATAATTAAAAAAGGGGACTTAACCCATTTGCTGGATATACGGTTTGTTCTCTCTAGTGAAAGAATGCTTGCAAATGATATATAATGAGATAAGATATTTTTTCATATATATTAATATATATACTCTCACAGTGTTAAATCCTCAGGCAGGAAGTTCTCTGATCTCCAGGATGTGAAAAAGAATGCAGTGTGTGTGGGGGGCGTGTGGGTGGGGGGCTTGCCCTGCAGGATTGGCTGACAAGGGAACTCAATCTTAGATAAAATAGCTCTTAATTCCTGTTATTTGTGACTTCCAGAAGCCCTTATCTAGCGCAGGAGGGGTAAACAACCAGTCCAAACCCCCAACAGAGTAGACCAGAGCCAAAAGCCCTTAGGGCTGCCTTATATAAGGAAATTCTAACAACTGGAGATAAAATAATGGCTTTGTTTCATTTTAGGGATCTCTAGGAAACTTTAGCTAGCACAGTAGGCTGATTGGGGGCAAAACATTAGAAAAAGAAGACCCTGGGGGTACTGGGTTATGAATCAAGACTATAAAGGCTTGGTGGGGGGTTCTGCTTGAAGAACAATTTTGTTTCATGTGTGCCAAAGATATGACCTCCTTCTAGGTTTTGTGGATGAGGCTGTAGATCTTCTGCTAGTTCTGCCTATAGCACTAGGATAGAATCAGTTAGAAATTCCATAATATTCCCTGTCAAGGTCATAGATAATCTCCTTCCCAGAATACCCCTGGGGGCACACGACCAGCTGACTGATTAAATATGATGGTGTGTACCCTTATAGTGCTCTTGAAAACTCACCAGTAACTTGTTTTTTTTTGTTTACAAAAAAAAGCAGCACTAAGGGTAAAGAAACGTCATGTTTTCTGCCTACAATGCAGAGTTTGGTTAGTAAATGCTACTCTGCACAAGACCGGGTCATGAGCGTATACCCTTATGCCCCTCACGTGCATGACTCTAAAGTGCAGGCATTCCTTGCACCTTTGAATGGTGCACCGAGGGCCAGATTTCAAGATGCTGTCGCCCCCTAGCCCCCAACTGCTCAAGCCGGACCCAACTGCCCCCACAAGCACTCACACACCCCCAACCCCCCCCCCACTGCTCATAATGCTTACATCAACCTGCTTCCCATCCCCCCATTTTTTACCACCCTAGGCCTGGGCCTTTGTGGCTGAGACCTGCAATTAATTCAAATTTTAAACACAGAAAATACATTGATGTTCTGCAACCTCTTAATGTACCGTATATCAGTTTAGCACATGTATTCTCTTTTGCACCTATGCCAGTAAATTATTCCTATGATTTGTAATTATAAAATTAGTAGCTTTATGTGTTTATGGGACTCTCCGGGGTTATCAGTCTGTTGCTCTGGGTATTAGAAAATCTGCTACTAATGCTACACAGACAGTGAATAAGGGGGTCATGTTATGGGTAACTGTGTTCTGACCTTCAGCAATCTCAAGGGCCCTTCATTATGACAACCATAAAATTATAGATTTCACTGCCTGAGGACCTTAATGTATATTAATGCATACCAGATTATATATACCATATGCCAATGGACCAGTTTGGATAAGTAGGCTTTTCTTGTTCACGGTCATTAATTAATTTAAACTGTGTTGACCTTGGGATAATTTCCAAATGCTTTTTACTAGTCCAGATTGCTTTCTTCGCTCTGTGCAACCTTTAATTCTGGCAGAGTCAGCTGCAGAGAACTCAAGAGGAACTTTAGGGCTTTAGGTTGGACAACTGATATTAAGTGTTACTATCATTATCTTGGCCAAGTATACCTGCTTTCACTCTTCTTGTCCCCTACTGCCATTCTGCAGGATCCCACTGTGTGTAGAACCAAGCTTAGTCGCTCTTCTTTGCAACCCTAATGCCATAGTCCATAGTAAACCAATGAGGTCACCTAATGTGATCATTTCTTGCCTTCCTGGAGGTGCGGTGGTTAGCATTTGATACTATATGGAATTCATAAATATTCTTGAGGTCTCCAGGGTTTCTGGCATCTTCCCACACTGGCTAATAAAAGCTTTTGACAGACCGAGCCAGTGTATGGGGCCCTGAGGACTGATGACCGTAAGTGGTCCTCATGCCAACCGCCTGATTTCCCTGCATTGTGAACTGATTGTTGAGCCCTAGGGCCCACCATTGTATAAGCCCGATATCATTCACCTCAAGTTGGGCATATTTGGGAGAGATTAGCTCGCTGGCGAGATCTTTGCGTGTATGGCCATTTTTTACTCTAATCTTCCTCTCATTAACAAAATGAATAGCCCCCTTGAGACTACAAGTTTCCAGAAGATATGCATAATCTTTTTAGGACAACTAGGACTTTATAGTTTAAGAAGAATATCACCAAACCGATATCCCTAAACATGGTTAAAGCAAGAAATAATTCTTTATCCCAGTACTGGTTTCCAACCGTGGCCCCCAACAATTGATGCTGAGGATAATTTGTACTATCGTCTACTGAAGCAAGCAACTACAGTGGCCGTCACACCTCAGCAGAGCTCATAAATGGGGCTGGCCAACATTTATCGGTATATGGCAGAAAACAACAAGTGATGAGTAGGTGGTTTATTTGTACAAAGGCATTGGGCAGCCAGTGTGGGTGGATATCAGGTACATCTGAAATGAAAATTGCATTGCTGGGAAAAGTGCACTGTGTACATACTGGGTAGATTTAATTTCACATTACAGTGTCTTCCATGACGAATGTACATTAAACATGGTGCTTTTTTGACATTACTGTTGAAGAAGTGCTTCTACTAATTACATGGTAATGAATTCCTAATAGACTTTTGGACTAAATGATGTCTTTAGAAAATCAAAATAACCCTCACACCTGTCTAGAGATGTAAAACTGTCATTTGTTTTATAGATTAGCCTGAACGGCGTTGTCTCTATGCTACCTTTTTCTACCATGTTGTAATACAATGAAGAAAGGGAACGCTATGCCTATATGTTTCCATTCTAAGCGACTGTCATCTGTTCAGACCCCAACTGATATCAGACCCTAAAGGCTCCTTGTGAATGGAACAGGAATTGAAAAGGAAGTTGTGATCTCAAGGAACGTAAAGACAATGGTAGTACTGAAACTCCAGGCCGGAGTAGTAACACATTAATAGAAGCTAGGACACAGAATGCCAGAGGGGGGGAAAAAAGATGCCTTGGTCATTTCCATTAGATAAACACAAAGGGAAATGTAAAAATGAAAATACAGTGGCCCTTAATACATGTGAAATTGGCCGGGATATATTCAAGCAGCCTGGAGCCGCAATTTATGCCGATTTCCTCTGCTGGGTTATTTTAAGCAAAGCACTGGCTTTGATGTGTAACCCCAGTCCATCTACATGTACCATACTCAGAATTATATTTCATAAGGCTTGAATGAGAGGAGTCCTATAGTCCAGGGATCATAATAGCGATTCACTCCTGTTATTTCATTGACAAAGAGGTGTCAGATATACAGCAGTCTTTCCGCAGATAGACAACTATTTTTAGCTCTCTGCAGAGTGCTAAAGTTGCACTGCAAAGTGACAGTTGCAGATAGGAAGGGTGTAAGGACTGCAAAAGTAGTGACAGATACTGTAGTAATAGTGTTGCCCTGTGATATCCATGGAAATAACAGGGCAAAATGTTGCCCAAACTGTAGCCCTTCACTTGTTTTTGTGGATTACTAACAATTGCAGAGCCACTGGTCTGAATGATTTCCATTGGGTCTCACTATTGCTAAAGCTGCTATGACTAATAGACTTTGTGGGCCCCCTAAAACCACTGGAGAATTAAGCAGAAAGGTAGAATTTCTTGTGCATTATCCACATAAATTTTATCCAAAAAAAACCCCACTCTGGGTCATGGAATCTCACTATCGAGATACAGAAAATGGTTGGAATTTGCTGTCTGGTTTCCATACTTTTTCTCCAGTGAGACACCTGCTCTCATTTTAGGGGACTTCAACATCCCCATTGACAACTCTGCTTCTGCTGCCACCTCTAAACTTCTCTCTCTAACAGCTTCTTTTGGTCTCTCTCAGTGGACCGACTCACCTACCCACATCGAGGGTCATGCTCTTGACCTTATATTCTGCCACTCATGCTGCCCATCCAACTTAATTAACTCTCCCTACCCTCTGTCTGACCATCATCTACTCTCCTTTCAGATACTGCTTTCACCTGCACCTTCACAACCATCTCTCTCTACCCACACGTACAGAAACCTTAATGCCTTTGAACCACAACAATTATCAACAGTATCAGCACAATCCATATCTCATATTAATACTCTCTCCTGTCCCAATATGGCAGCTTCTCTCTACAACGATGCCCTTTCAACAGCACTTGACTCCCTTGCACCTTCTACCACCCATCACAGCCGACCAGCTAAACCACAACCCTGACACACTAGTGTAACACGGTACCTCAGAAGATGTAGTAGATCAGCTGAGCGACGGTGGAGAAAGTCACAAACTGATCCTGACTTCATCCACTTCAAATTCATGCTCTCCTGCTATAACCGAGCTCTATCATTAGCCAAAGAACAATACTTCTCTTATCTAATATCTACTATGTCCTCCAAACCACAGCAGCTGTTTGCCACATTTAACTCACTCCTATGCCCCCCTCCACCTCCTCCACCTATTAATGTTACCACCCAAGACCTGGCTCATTTCTTTAATGAAAAAATCGATCTCATTAGGCTGAGCATACCGTCCGACAACAATCTCAGACCAACGTGCAGTCCACTCACATCTACTTTGCACTCCTTCACCGCTGCAACTCTAGATGAAGTTAGCAAACTTCTAGCCAGCTCAAAACCCACCACCTGCTCCCTTGACCCCATACACTCTCGCCTTCTCCACCCAATCTCTGATACACTCTCTCCTGCACTTACCCACCTATTCAATCTTTCACTTTCTACTGGTACCTTTCCATCATTATACAAACAAGCACTAATCACTCCTATCCTCAAAAAACCTTCCCTTGATCCCAGCTCTCCCACTAACTATAGACCAGTCTCCCTTCTTCCATTCGCATCCAAATTACTAGAAAGGCTTGTTTACAAACGCCTGATCCAGCATCTCACTCACAACTCCCTCCTCGACCCCTTGCAATCTGGCTTCCGCCCATCACACTCGACTGAAACTGCACTCACCAAAGTAACCAATGATCTTCTATTGGCAAAGTCTAAAGGTCATTATTCCATTCTAATCCTTCTAGATCTCTCTGCAGCCTTTGATACAGTTGACCACACACTCCTCCTTGACATTCTACACTCATCTGACATTCGGGACACTGCTCTTTCATGGTTTACATCTTATCTGTCTGACCGTTCCTTTAAAGTTTCCTTCTCTAACTCTACTTCTACTACTTTCCCACTCTCTGTTGGAGTTCCTCAAGGCTCTGTTCTTGGCCCCCTGCTGTTCTCGCTCTATACAACTTCACTAGGAAAACTCATTCAGTCATTTGGACTTCAGTATCACCTTTATGCTGACGACACCCAACTCTACTTGTCTACTCCTGATCTTTCTAATTCTGTCCTTTCCCAAGTCACAGACTGTCTATCTGCTGTCTCCTCCTGGATATCACAGCGCCACCTGAAACTGAACCTTTCTAAAACAGAACTCCTCATATTTCCTCCAAGATCTTCCCCTGTCCCTCAGATATCACTCACCGTAAACAACACCACCTTTCATTCCACCACACAGGCACGCTGCCTAGGAGTCATCTTAGACTCTCATCTGTCTTTTTCACCACACATTCAAACACTTGCAAAATCTTGCCGTATTCAACTGCGCAACATTGCTCGAATACGACCCTATCTCAGTTCAGAATCAACTAAAACACTGATTCAGTCTCTCATCATCTCCCGCCTTGATTACTGCAACTTACTCCTCACAGGTATTCCAACAAGTCACCTTTCACAACTCCAATCTATTCTAAACGCGGCCGCTAGACTCATTCATCTAGCTCGCCGCTCAACACCAGCTGCTCCCATATGTATGTCCCTTCACTGGCTCCCAATCTCATCTAGAATCAAATTCAAATTACTTACACTCACATTCAAGGCCCTTAATAATGAAACCCCTCCCTATATTTCATCTCTAATCTCCAAATACTCTCCTTCACGAAACCTACGCTCTGCTTCTGATCTTCGCCTCACTTCTCCTCTGGTCACTTCTGCCCATTCTGGTCTGCAAGACTTCTCTCGGGCTTCTGCTTTTCTCTGGAACTCTCTGCCACAAGCTGTCAGACTTTCTCCTTCCTTCCAAACTTTCAAGTGCTCCTTAAAGACCCATCTGTTTAAAGAGGCCTATTCGATGTACCTTAATTAATCATTGCTGTATCAAAAATGACAAATTGTTTATACAATCCTAATGTCTCAATTGTACCCTAACCTTTTCGTTTGTAAACCCTATTGTATTCTGTAATCCTTGTCTGTTATCCACCATTTATTCCCTGTTTGCTATAACTGCAGTAAATCACTGCGTATCTCGACAGCGCTATATAAATAAATGATGATGATGATATGGAGCATATATTCCTGGTCTCTGCTCCACAAAAATGATTGGGGTAGGCAAGACAGATTCCTGGTTTGTGATCCAGAAAATGGTTAAAGTAGGAAACATAGATACATATGGTCTAGAAAAATGGTTGGGTAGGCAACATGGATTCCTGTCTGTGATCCAGAAAATGGTTGGGGCAGGCAACACAGATTCCTGTCTGTGATCCAGAAAAATGGTTGGGGTAGGGCACAGATTCCTTGCTTTTGATCCAGAAAATGGTTAGAATAGGAAGCATACATTCATGGTCTTCAATCCAGAAAATGGTTGAGGCCTGCAGGCAGCATAGATTCAAGGTTGGTGATATAGAAAATACTTGCAGTATATAGCAATATAGTTTATTGGTCTGTGATCCATAAAATATTTGGGCGGGCAGCATAGGTTTTTGGTATGTGATCCAGAAAATATTTGAGACGGGCAATGTACTGTATAAGTTTTGGTTGCTGGCAGTACATACATGGTTCATACTAGGAATGCACCAAATCATAAATCATCACAATAAAAAATGTTTATTCCACTTTTTCCCCTTACAGTCCCAAACATGCATATGCTAATTATGATTCGCTTCGGTATTCGTCTGAATCTTTTGTGAAGGGTTTATGCATTCGGCCAAATCCAAAAGAGTGGATTTGTGCATACCTAGTTAATACTTTGCAAAGATCCATTGAACCCATGATTTTTATATTTTACCAAAAATCCAAACAAAACAATGTGCCTTTTAAATGATTTGGCTTCTATGGTCTCCTTGAAGAAAAATTGACCAGAGATACAGAAAATAAAACTTCTATATCAGGGACATGGGGAGTCTCTAACCATTTCTTGGACTTGGGACAAAAGGTTAACCCTCATCTACCATGTAAGCGCAGGGGCACACAAAGCTACTGGGGGAGATTAGTTGCCCAGCGACAAATCGATTCTTCTTCGGGCGACTAATCTCCCCAAACTGCCTGAATCTAAATCGCCGGTGGGATGCCAGTCGGATCGCTTCGTTTCCTGGAATCACCCGAAGTTGCCTCACGAGGAAACTTCAGGCGACTTCAAAAAATGAAGCAATCATTTAGATTCTAGCTGGCGGGAAGGCTTTTCAGGGAGATTAGTTGCCTGAAGAAGAGGCGATTAGTCGACAGGCGACTAAATCCCCCCGAATCTTCATGTGTCTCTGCCCTAACTGTACAGCATCACAGCATCTTCCTTTCTGTGGATCAGCAGCGTGAGAAGGTGAGTTTGCCTAAATTATTTTTTGTATTAGCAGCAGAATGACTCCTTTCCTTGTTATGCAAGTCAGGTAGGCATTGGCTCTTCTGCTCAATGAGTTGCCAATAATGGATAAGAATGCTCAGACATCTGACTCTAATGCTGTCTCTGTATCAGAGGAATATCTCTTTCTCTGAATCATTGCGGGAAACACACTGGGTCAAAGACCCTCAGCTCTTAAACACATTGAAGGTCCTAACTCCATCATCCTTGATTAGGTGGAGCAGCCGAGAAGAGACACCCACCAGCTTCCAAGCTGATTTATGGTGGCTTTGTCAATACATTGATAGACACATTAAGATGCATAATGAAGGATGTCTCTGGCAACGCTGTTTTATTGCCGTCATGGATTAGTCTGACAGCAACTGTTTCTATTATCCTTTACAGGGGTATTTGTGATCTGGAAGTCAATACGGTTGATGCAAAGTAGCTGTTTAATGGAGCAGGTTGTTCTTCCTCCCTTCATTTCACTTTGCACCACTCTTCTCTTGGGAGAGGGATTACACCTAAATCTATGTCCATGCGTAGGTGGCAATATCGGCAGGTTACACTAGAGGGAGTTATGATTGGATTTGCATTCAGATCCTGCTCTCTCTACTTTATTATGGCACCTGAGCGGCATCTGCAAGAAGCTATTGGCTTGAGCGGTGCATTGCAGAGCGTGGCAGAGGGCTATTTGCAGTAGGCAGCTCCCATTGCACAGAGTTGAGTGGGAAGCTGCAGTGCATTTTGCTATTTAATAAGATAGAGGGACCTGAGTTATTTCCAGGTTGAATCCATATTTCCAGGTCCAAAATACGTCCCATGTTTTATAGATGCCTCGATTTCACACCTCCCAACATTTTGGAAATGGAAAGAGGGACAAAAAGATTTGCCGCGTGGAGTGATTTTTTTGACAACGCCCATTTGGGTGACTACACCCCCAATTACCATGTTTATTTTACAAACTTTTGGCAGGTTAAGAAAGTCTGATTACATTTCTGTGGGTTTTGTGTTTATCACAGTATTACTAATGAAGGGGAATTGACCTTTAAGCTGCGAGTCCTGCTTATCTTAAATTGTCACAATTGTTTCTTTGCTTATCTTAGATTGTTACAAGAGTATCTAAGTGCACCCGCCATGTAATTTGGGCTCTCTGCCAAAAGCCAATTAAGTTTAATAAACATTGTATCTTTTTCTGGCTGTTCAGAGCTGTCAAAGTCGAGACTTTTCCGCAAAAAATGGGACAGTTGGGAGGTATGTGATTCCTATGCATGGGCACCAAGGAGAAGGGGGGGTGCAAAGTTTAGACCCTCCCACTTCCTGAGAGGCAAGGCAATAACTGAGCCACAGAGGTTCTACTGTGTTGGTCCCCCCCAAACATTTAGCTGCATGGGACCCAAATATTCCTCATAGAGGTCCTACTCCTATATGTTAAGTCATGACTGTCCAACTGTTCCTTGCATGACATCATTATGTACATCTACTCCCTAAATATATGTTAATCAGCGGTTCAGACAGTAGTGTTGAGTGTGTCAGCCCAAAACCCACAGGACCCACTTGTTTACCTCTGAGTTGTGCTTATTTATATACTTGTGCCTGTCCCACCCCTTCTGTGATATCAGAGAGGGGGAGGGGCGGGCGCAAGTATATAAGTAATGATGGCGCACTAGGTCAGCTTAGTTTTGAGCTGGGAGAGGAAAGGTTAGGGTCAGGCAGAGGCTGACTGTTTTTGACAATACACTTTCGCAGTGATCCCCAACCAGTAGCTTGTGAGCAACATGTTGCTCTCCAACCCCTTGTTGCTCTCAGTGTCCTCAAACCAGGTGCTTATTTTTGAATTGAATTGGTTTGGAAGCAAGTTTCAATTGCATAAAAACTATGTATAGTGCCAAGCAGAGCCTCCTGTAGGCTGCCAGTCCAAATAGCCAATCACAGCCCTTATTTGAAACCCTCAGGAATTTTTCTCATGCTTGTGTTGCTCCCCAACTCTTTTTACATTTGAATGTGGCTCATGGGTAAAAAAGGTTGGGAACCCCTGCACTAGCGTATAAGAGATGGGGACAGTTTGTTATGGGTCCGTTTTAGTTGAGGGTGGGTGACAAGAGTTGACAATTTGTCTACCTGCACTATATTAGGTAACAATCTTACAAGTTAGAAATAGGGTTATTTAAAGGGAACTGATTAAATAAGAAATGTGAATAACCTGGCACCCTGTGGAACACAGAAAATACAAAGGTGACAGAGTCATGGGCAAATCAGAATGGGGCAAAATGGTGCAACTGCGGAGGGGCCCCAGGAAACCTTCTGCAACTGGGTGGGAGGTTGGCCGAGTAGCACATTATGCCCCTGGTTCTCAAGGCGCCAGCTATGCCAGAATGTTCCTTTAAGCTCCGTCACCTTATAAAAAACAACACTTACATTTCCATTTTTTTCATGTCGCCGTCTGCTCGTGTTTAAAGGAAAAACAAATATTACAGCAGAAAACATAAACACATAGATGCCTGCCACACACTCTCCCCCATCTCTGCTTTGTATCTGTTGGCAATAATCCCTCTAATTATCCCCGTTACCAGGTGTCACTATATTTCCTGCCACGGAGAGGAATTGGCTGTCGGAGAGAGAGAGCACAAGAGAGAGAGAGACATACGTTCTATTGAAATCACATCATGTCACATCCAAATCCACAGGAGCCCCGGCACCCTCACTGAACTGCCATTGTTATACATGAAATAAATCCATGTGTGAGTATTGTACATTCATATCATACACCTCCCAATAGCCACCTTTAGCTCTGTGATACAAATTGTACAATGGACATGGCAGTGAGGGCACATGTTAGAGGCACAAGTGCGAGGGTTTTGGGGTTGGCGAATTATTATTAGTAACATTGCTGCCATACAGCCCACTGATACTGGCAAGGAGTCTGTATGTTTTGCAGGCGTCTGCGTGGGTTTCCTCCCACACTACATATACAGGCAGGTTAATTGGTTCCGGATGAGACTGACCTGAGTGTGTTTGAATCCAGGGCAGGGACAGAGGAGCAATCTCTCTAAACGTCTCAGTGCCATATAAATAAAGGAGAATGATAATTATGTGCGGCTGTCAAGGTTTCAGCCCATTTCCCATGACTGTACTCTTATACAGAGGAATATTGGATTGTCAACTTTTCTGGGGAAAAAAACAGCCTTCCTATATTTTTAGCTGCTTTTCTTATTATATTCCTTTAGATACTCAGTCCCATTATACAGAGCAGGGAGATCGCTATCAGGGTATAGATACTCAGTCCCATTATACAGAGTGGGGAGATCATTATCAGGTATAGATACTCAGCCCCATTATACAGAGAGGGGATCATTATCAGGTATAGATACTCAGTCCCATTATACAGAGAGGGGAGATCATTATCAGGTATAGATACTCAGTCCCATTATACAGAGAGGGGAGATCATTATCAGGTATAGATACTCAGTCCCATTATACAGAGAGGGGTGATCATTATCAGGTATAGATACTCAGTCCCATTATACAGAGAGGGGAGATCATTATCAGGTATAGATACTCAGTCCCATTATACAGAGAGGGGAGATCATTATCAGGTATAGATACTCGGTCCTATTTTACAGAGAGGGGAGATCATTATCAGGTATAGATACTCAGTTCCATTATACAGAGAGGGGAGATCATTATCAGGTATAGATACTTAGTCCCATTATACAGAGAGGGGAGATCATTATCAGGTATAGATACTCAGTCCCATTATACAGAGAGGGGAGATCATTATCAGGAATAGATACTCAGTCCCATTATACAGAGAGGGGAGATCATTATCAGGTATAGATACTCAGTCCCATTATACAGAGAGGGGATCATTATCAGGTATAGATAGTCAGTCCCATTATACAGAGATGGGAGATCATTATCAGGGTATTGATACTCAGTCCCATTATACAGAGAGGAGAGATCATTATCAGGTATAGATACTCAGTCCCATTATACAGCGAGGGGAGATCATTCTCAGGTATAGATACTCAGTCCCATTATACAGAGAGGGGAGATCATTATCAGGGTATTGATACTCAGTCCCATTATACAGAGAGGAGAGATCATTATCAGGTATAGATACTCAGTCCCATTATACAGCGAGGGGAGATCATTCTCAGGTATAGATACTCAGTCCCATTATACAGAGAGGGGAGATCATTATCAGGTATAGCTACTCAGTCCCATTATACAGAGAGGGGAGATCATTCTCAGGTATAGATACTCAGTCCCATTATACAGAGAGGGGAGATCATTATCAGGTATAGATACTCGGTCCTATTATACAGAGAGGGGGGATCATTATCAGGTATAGATACTCAGTCCCATTATACAGAGAGGGGAGATCATTATCAGGTATAGATACTCAGTCCCATTATACAGAGAGGGGAGATCATTATCAGGTATAGATACTCAGTCCCATTATACAGAGAGGAGAGATCATTATCAGGTATAGATACTCAGTCCCATTATACAGAGAGGGGAGACATTATCAGGTATAGATACTCAGTCCCATTATACAGAGAGGGGAGATCATTATCAGGTATAGATACTCAGTCCCATTATACAGAGAGGGGAGATCATTATCAGGTATAGATACTCAGTCCCATTATACAGAGAGGAGAGATCATTATCAGGTATAGATACTCAGTCCCATTATACAGAGAGGGGAGATCATTATCAGGTATAGATACTCAGTCCCATTATACAGAGAGGGGAGATCATTATCAGGTATAGATACTCAGTCCCACTATACAGAGAGGGGAGATCATTATCAGGTATAGATACTCAGTCCCATTATACAGAGAGGGGAGATCATTATCAGGTATAGATACTCAGTCCCATTATACAGAGAGGGGAGATCATTATCAGATATAGATACTCAGTCCCATTATACAGAGAGGGGAGATCATTATCAGGTATAGATACTCAGTGTCATTATACAGAGAGGGGAGATCATTATCAGGTATAGATACTCAGTCCCATTATACAGAGAGGGGAGATCATTCTCAGGTATAGATAGTCCCATTATACAGAGAGGGGAGATCATTATCAGGTATAGATACTCGGTCCTATTATACAGAGAGGGGAGATCATTATCAGGTATAGATACTCAGTCCCATTATACAGAGAGGGGAGATCATTATCAGGTATAGATACTCAGTCCCATTATACAGAGAGGGGAGATCATTATCAGGTATAGATACTCAGTCCCATTATACAGAGAGGGGAGATCATTATCAGGTATAGATACTCAGTCCCATTATACAGAGAGGGGATCATTATCAGGTATAGATAGACAGTCCCATTATACAGAGATGGGAGATCATTATCAGGGTATTGATACTCAGTCCCATTATACAGAGAGGAGAGATCATTATCAGGTATAGATACTCAGTCCCATTATACAGCGAGGGGAGATCATTCTCAGGTATAGATACTCAGTCCCATTATACAGAGAGGGGAGATCATTATCAGGGTATTGATACTCAGTCCCATTATACAGAGAGGAGAGATCATTATCAGGTATAGATACTCAGTCCCATTATACAGCGAGGGGAGATCATTCTCAGGTATAGATACACAGTCCCATTATACAGAGAGGGGAGATCATTATCAGGTATAGCTACTCAGTCCCATTATACAGAGAGGGGAGATCATTCTCAGGTATAGATACTCAGTCCCATTATACAGAGAGGGGAGATCATTATCAGGTATAGATACTCGGTCCTATTATACAGAGAGGGGGGATCATTATCAGGTATAGATACTCAGTCCCATTATACAGAGAGGGGAGATCATTATCAGGTATAGATACTCAGTCCCATTATACAGAGAGGGGAGATCATTATCAGGTATAGATACTCAGTCCCATTATACAGAGAGGGGAGATCATTATCAGGTATAGATACTCAGTCCCATTATACAGAGAGGGGAGATCATTATCAGGTATAGATACTCAGTCCCATTATACAGAGAGGAGAGATCATTATCAGGTATAGATACTCAGTCCCATTATACAGAGAGGGGAGATCATTATCAGGTATAGATACTCAGTCCCATTATACAGAGAGGGGAGATCATTATCAGGTATAGATACTCAGTCCCATTATACAGAGAGGGGAGATCATTATCAGGGTATAGATACTCAGTCCCATTATACAGAGAGGAGAGATCATTATCAGGTATAGATACTCAGTCCCATTATACAGAGAGGGGAGATCATTATCAGGTATAGATACTCAGTCCCATTATACAGAGAGGGGAGATCATTATCAGGTATAGATACTCAGTCCCACTATACAGAGAGGGGAGATCATTATCAGGTATAGATACTCAGTCCCATTATACAGAGAGGGGAGATCATTATCAGGTATAGATAATCAGTCCCATTATACAGAGAGGGGAGATCATTATCAGGTATAGATACTCAGTGTCATTATACAGAGAGGGGAGATCATTATCAGGTATAGATACTCAGTCCCATTATACAGAGAGGGGAGATCATTCTCAGGTATAGATAGTCCCATTATACAGAGAGGGGAGATCATTATCAGGTATAGATACTCGGTCCTATTATACAGAGAGGGGAGATCATTATCAGGTATAGATACTCAGTCCCATTATACAGAGAGGGGAGATCATTATCAGGTATAGATACTCAGTCCCATTATACAGAGAGGGGAGATCATTATCAGGTATAGATACTCAGTGTCATTATACAGAGAGGGGAGATCATTATCAGGTATAGATACTCAGTCCCATTATACAGAGAGGAGAGATCATTATCAGGTATAGATACTCAGTCCCATTATACAGAGAGAGGAGATCATTATCAGGTATAGATACTCAGTCCCATTATACAGAGAGGGGAGATCATTATCAGTTATAGATACTCAGTCCCATTATACAGAGAGAGGAGATCATTATCAGGTATAGATACTCAGTCCCATTATACAGAGAGGGGAGATCATTATCAGGTATAGATACTCAGTGTCATTATACAGAGAGGGGAGATCATTATCAGGTATAGATACTCAGTCCCATTATACAGAGAGGGGAGATCATTCTCAGGTATAGATAGTCCCATTATACAGAGAGGGGAGATCATTATCAGGTATAGATACTCAGTCCCATTATACAGAGAGGGGAGATCATTATCAGGTATAGATACTCAGTCCCATTATACAGAGAGGGGAGATCATTATCAGGTATAGATACTCAGTCCCATTATACAGAGAGGGGAGATCATTATCAGGTATAGATACTCAGTCCCATTATACAGAGAGGGGAGATCATTATCAGGTATAGATACTCAGTGTCATTATACAGAGAGGGGAGATCATTATCAGGTATAGATACTCAGTCCCATTATACAGAGAGGGGAGATCATTATCAGGTATAGATACTCAGTCCCATTATACAGAGAGGGGAGAACATTATCAGGTATAGACACTAAGTCTAATTATACAGAGTTATTCAATAGTAACAGCAGTAGCAATTCTCTGAGCACAGAGACACAGGGCAGGTAACAGAGGTACTGGAAGTGCACAATTGCTCTTCAGCTTAATGTTCCTGGGCTGGTGTTGTACAGAATAATGAGATTATTAATGCTATACATACATATATACTACACAGGGAAGTGTTCTTTCTGTCTCTGCAGCACAACACACAGGACAGAGACACCTTAAATACAAATGATCACTGCTATAAAACCCACGTGTCTTCTTCAGGAAGGCGGGTGCGGGTAAACATTTCCCGAGTCCTTATTGGATTAAACCTGTAATGTCCCGCGTTTGCCATCCAATGGACGGAACGAGGAGGGCGTTACCCACGGTCCTCAGCTCCACCTCCAAAACAACGTAACAGAATGGGTGTAAAAGGAGGCGGGAAATACCTGGCAGCGTTCAGTCAGTTGTTCAGCGGTCTGGGCTGAGGAAGCAGGGGAGGCGCGCAGCTCCCTCTGTCTGCTGAAGTGAAAATTGTCAGAATTGTGAGGAAAAGACGCAGATTGTGTACTTCGCTTTTATCAGCTGAAATAGGCTCTTATCGCCTGCTGCTGAGGAGAACGCAGTACGTGTGAAGAAAGGGACGTTCCCACTTGAGGCAAAGCAATAATTTCTGAAGAAGAGAACTGAGGAGAAATCGGTGAAAGTGATTGTTTTGGCTTTAGCTTATTCTGTGGAAGCAAGGAGTGAAAACGTTGTGTGTGAGCAGAGTAGTGACAAAAAGAAGAAGAGCTGAAGAAAAAAACTGATTTGTTGCAAGAGAATTGGAATCCCACATAGGAGTTATATATATTTATATAAAGCGGTAACATATTCCATGGCGCTGTACAACTGAAGGATCATTCTCAACCGAAAAAGTGTGGGAGTTCTGGATGCAGGTGGCATCTGACAATCAATAACAGACGACCCTCTTCTGGATAGGAACGAACGCGCAGGAAGGAAAAATAAGGAATTCATTTCATTTGCCCCAGAGAAAATGGCAAGAAAACACCCAGATGTTCTAGCAAGAAGCAAAAGAGCTTTTTAAGATGAGATACGTGTAATTAAAAAGTCACCCAGAGTGTTAAACATTATCTGTCTGCCCTGGGGCGGGCGGAGGGGAAGGATTGTGCAAGTTGTGTATTTAGCCAGGCGTAGATAAACAGCTGCAAAGGATTCAATCTGGTTATTATTTCTGCACTAAATGATAGTTTGATGCACCCACATGGATGTGAAGATCTCTGCTTTTTCTTATTCCTGCAGCTCGGACCGACGTGGTAATACATTAAACCCGCTTTCGTGCCTGCCTTTTTTTCCTGTTTAATCATATTTCCATCGAGAACAACCAAACAACCGGATTTTTGTTCTCCTTTGCCATTGTTTTTTTTATTTGCAATAACCAGAGCAATAATGTGCTAGGAGAAGATGAGATGATCAGATCTGGAAATTGTATGTAAGGACAAATGGGAACTTGAGTGGTCGTGTTAGAAAGAAGAAATAAAGGGAATTGGTGGGGCTATATTTCTGATCTGTTGACTGCCTGTTTATGCGTTGTGTTTATATTTAAATGGACAGGATGATATTTCATCAGAGATAAAGCTGACATGCAACAAAGGATCTGCTTATACCGTAACTGCAAGCCATCCGAACTTAGTACATGCAGGGGAAAAAAATGAATACTGATTCTACCACTGAAGATTTCTACTATAATAAAAAAACACTACGTGACATATTGGAACAGTGACAGCCACCCTGTTATAATTAAGAATGAGAATTTGGTTCTTGTTTTCTTTTCCTGTATGTTTTCTTTTTTTAGACTCGGAAATAAATCAGTTGCTAACCACAGCTAAATGCTCTTTTTTAATAATCACTTTATGCCTTTATTTTTTATATTTTCGCCACGCAAAGAAAAATAATTTGCCCATCTGCAACGGATTTTAAAAAAAGAAATACTTTTTTTCTATCACGAATTTGCTTTATTTTTATAACTTATACAATATTTTTGGAACGATACCAACAGAGTTCTGACAGATGGTGAGCATTTTTTTGCTTTCTTTTTGAAAACCATTAACACCGGGACTGTCACATCTGATCAGTTACCATCAATCAATTAAGAATATATGTTATTTTTCTAATATGACAATTAAACATTAACATTTTATATAGTTGTAGTCATTTTGGTTTAGAGTTGGGTAACACCATATTTATTTTTGGAGATTTATTTTTTCTTAACTTGGTTTGGAATTTTATTTGCACTATGATGGAAGTACCTTCTTGCTCAAAGAAAAGTCTCTCGCTGACGCTTCCCGTACCACGGGAAGGGCAAGCTACCCTGAAGCCTCCACAACATCTGTGGAGGCAACCAAGGACGCCCATTCGAATAAAGCACAGGGGTTACTCGGACACAGATCGCCATCCTCATCGGCAGATGGAAAGAGCAGATGCTATGGATACCAGTGACCGACCTGGTCTGAGAAAGTCCAGAATGTCCTGGCCATCTTCTTTCCATGGTACCACCAGCAACAGCCATTCAAGCCATAAACAACGGTAAGGATGTCTTGTATAAATGTTATGATGTGCAGTTGTCTTGGAGCAGTAATCAAGTCTTATTGACATCTTGTTTTTGGTGGTACTAGTGGTAATTCTGACAGGTGTTGGTACGTAATTGGGATGTTTAAATGGTTGTTGGAGAAGGAGGACTGGAGTTTAAAAAGGGTGGGGGGTTAGGTGAGTAAATTAAATGTTTAAAGCTGTTTTTGAAGTACAACATACAGGGTTTCACCTGATAATGAGATGGTAAAAATTGCAGTTTAACAACAGCCAGAGGGTTTCACCTCGATTTCCCTAATATAAATAGTAATACAAATTAGTGGGGGAAATGAGGGCTGAGAGTGTAAGCACTCTTTCCTAAACCCTTGTAGGAAAGTGTACTATGTCCTTTCCAGCCTTTCAATGGATTGTCCACCAGTGTCTGAAGACTACAGATGAAACAACCATAAGTGAACTGCTACAAATGGCACAGAGAAAAACATGTCCAAACCTCATTGCAGTAGGGAGAAACTGAGAGCAAGAGCTGTCTTTAGAGGACCCAGGGAGCATCAACTGCCAAAATTGGTGCCCAAAGAAGAGTAGTTATAGCAAGGCCTGCACTAAAAGTAGACAGAAGAGGCATGTGCCTAGGGCGCAAATGTGACGGGGCACTGGACACATGCCTCTTCCATCTGCATAGCCCTGTCCCAGACCATTGTCTACGCACTGAAGATAGAAACTGTGCCCTCCCCATGATTAACCACAATGCGTGTGTAAGTAGTCATGTGGTAGGAGGGAGAAGTGGCCTGCTGAATTGCCTAGGGTTCCTGGCCGGCTTGGCTTTGAGTTGTAGGTGGTAATATCAAATGTAGTAATGTAAAGTAAATACTGTAATAGTAGCGCTAAACAACTGGTAAAATACTATTCAAGGTTGGGCTGGTATTACACATTTACCCGCAATGCAATCTAAATAATTTTGGTTTCAGCCTGCTCCAAATTTCTGCCAATCTCCCAGTTCCTGCTCCCCCTCTAATCCCCCACAATTTACGTATCCTTATTCACCCAATCTCGGCCTCATCTTCAGCATCTACATCATGGCGCTGCCCCTTTTACATCTTAGCCCCTTCTACTGACCCCAACCCTCTCTCCCCTAGCCCCAGGTGGACATTGGGAAAAACTTTGGGCTCACCACTCCCTATCCCATTTGCGGTCGCTAGTACAAAGTAAAAGTAAAAGCGTCACAGTGGATGTAGTTTTAAAACTGGCAAGTTTGGGGGGGGGGGAATTTCACAACTTTGGTGGCAGCCCCTGTGGGCCCTGGACACGCCAGTCTGAAACTGCCCAGCTGCATTGCTGGATGGTATATTCCCAATCATGAGGTGACAACCCTACCCCCAAAAAGAATGTCAGTTCAAGCAATGTGAATCAGTGCACAGAAATCAATGGATTTGTGTGGATTGTTTGTCGAAATATGCACTGCTTCACCTGTAGTTTGTAGTCAGTAATGTATTTTTACTTGTGTTGTTGATTTTATGCATACAACGAATTTTTCAAGTATTGTAAGCCCCTGTCTCATAGACTTTGTATGCTGTAGTCTTACTTATAGAGGGTGAGGCAAAGATGCGAGGCAGTTGACATGGGTATCAGACAACATCTTCTTTAGAGGAGAATTGCTTTTTACAGCCCAGTGCTAGTCATGGAGTCCTTTGTACATAAGATATCAAGAGATACGCTTTGCAAAAGTTCAGGGTGCACTGGAGCAGTGCCAAGTACAGTACATGCTGAGAAAAAGGGAAATCCAAATACTATTCAGAGATTAAACACCAAGTGAATAGTTGGTTGGTATTTCTGGTAAAGAGATTAAAAAAGAGGAAGAGGAGTTAATGAGGCACAGTTATATAGTTTTATTGTTGATCCTTGGCGCTCAGTTGGTTGTTATTGCATCAGTATAAAATTACACTTAGTTTGCAACCAGTTGTAAGAAGACACCATTCTCGGTGAAAGACTGCTATAAAGCTGTCCAAATATATCAGGTTTATAAATACAGTTTTATAAGGAATTATTGTAATGCTTCTAATGAAATGGATTAGATGTACCACTTGAAATGAGCACCCTAGCCTACCTTTGTAGCTAATAGTGGTTAGGTATGATGCAACAATCTATTGTATGAGTAGAGGATTGCTTTCCCTAGACTGTAGGCCAAATAAATAGATAGGCGTGAGGGGGCAGCTGAACGGCCAATTGGGGTAATCTGGGTTTGAATGGTTATTCAATGCTATATGTAGAACTACAGCCAGGTGACTAATGCAATCATGTTTGCATCTATCTGTATATTTTTAATAATGGTAATAAGGAGGTAATCTCCTTATTCTACTGCCAGAAAATGGGAAAGCAATTAAAATCTGCCGTCTTGATGTATGCCTTGCCTTGTAAAAATGGAAAAGTCCTGTGAAACGAAAATTGTATTCACCATCATGTACGTACAGGATAATTAAATTTTTATTTATAAAATTAATTTAGCCTTGAAATTAATTCAGTCTTGTTTTCTCGTTTTGATAGCTACAAACAGCTGGATTATTTCCCCAGTAGACACTGTTAATGGGTTGTGCAGTGCAGCAGGGGGAGGAATGTGAAGCTTGGACAAGATTCCTCAGTCTGTTCCAGGTCTTGCTATCGGAGGGTTGAAGGGCGTGTATACTGTATATAGAGTCCTAGAATCGAACAGTAAAATATCATACACTGCAATGAGAACAGAAACAAAGTAATTTATCCCCCCCAAACATTAACACAGCTGCCCTTCTCTAGCTCTATGTTATTATGTGTTTAGGAGTTCCAACATCTGAGAGGCAAGTCAGGGATAGGGGGTTTGCCTGAGAGCTGGGTTGATAAAACTTTGCCCAATATGCAGGTTGTTGCTTAATGGTATATGTTTACCTAGTATATTGTTGAGTATGCAAATAAACATAGGTATAGTAGGCTATATATGAAGATCAAAAGAACAGGATGGGGCTTATTTGCTGAAACTGGTCATATTTGTCTGTGCAGTTACCCACAGCAGCAGAGATTTGCTTTTATTACTCTTCCTTCAATGGACCGATCAATTGCAAGTTGTTATTTGTATGTTAATGCACTGAGGCATATTTTAGTGAAGTAGCCCAGATATGTTAGAATTCTATATTAGGCTGTATTGATGCCCAGAGTTCCTGTAATTGTAAAGCATGTGTTTAGCTGTTTGAAACACTTGAGCCCATTCGGCTCCACTTTGTAGTAGCAGGTTGTGGGGCAAAACAGAAGTTGTGGAGTATTATTGATTATATGAAGAACTGTGCAACCATTGGGCATTCAAATGCAGTGACCGTTCAAGAAGATCTTTTAGCTCTGCCCAATATTCTTGGTCTTTCATGGGAATTAGAAGTTGAAATTCGACTACAACTGTTGCTATATTGCCAACACCTTCTTTCTTGACTGGTCCTACTTTCACACACACTTACAACTTGGTTGATGTATTGCCAAGTTATGTTTACCCTGACAGCCTTACCTTGTAGCTCTCATTTAACCAATATGATGAAGAAACCACAGTAGTTCTGGTACTTTTTGAGTCATCTATATACCCTTCAAAAAAGCAGCATTTGTAGGGGTCAGAAAATAACCTTTGCATTAGTGAACAGCAAAATCTGTAATGTGATGATGATCATTCCACCATACATGTTGGGTTGGTTTCCAGCACTTACAACATACTATCTGATACAAAATAGAATCTGATACTTGGCCTTTTGAGAACTGACTGATCTTTGCATTTGTCTCTTTTTTTGCTTGTGTTGTGTTTTGCATAAACAAAGTAAAGCCAATTTAGATGTCGTTGATAGATAACCTATGCAGATCAGGAAAAACAAGACGGCTTCCATAGTGGCGTGTCAGCAAGACAAGGCGAGGGATGCTGAATGCATCATAAAAAGAAGTCAATCACCTAGCGATGGAAAAGCGTAAATTATAGGCAAAGTACCAAAACTGTGGGTCTCACAAAGAGACTAGGGCATAGGCACACAAGGAAAAGCTTTTAACGTCTGTTATTAAGAAACATCACGATTAAGGGATGTTTGCAGAAAGGTGGTGTGTCTCAAGTTTAAAAGCTTTTCTGGCAAATTACCATGGTGATTATTGGTGTTTGTTATTGTTTTATAATATTCTTGTGAATTGCTGCCCGCTCAAAGGAAAGCTTTTAAAGGGTACATGGTCTACATGTCAAATATGAATCTGGAAAATATACATCAATGAAACGATTAGGGCAAGGTAAAGGCCGTTGCTACATAAAAGACATTATGACAGTTATCTAAAGAACAAGGCATTAGAGCTGAGAGTAAGTTCACATAGGTGTAGAAAGGTTGGGAACATTTAACCTCCATTTTTTCAATAGCTCTTACCAATTTGTCTAATGGATACATTCAGAAATTAGTTATATTTAGCTTGTATGAGGGTGTAAATGGCTCAGTTTTGCTATTGTTTAAAGAGATACTGTCATGGGAAAAATGTTTTTTTCAAAATGCTTCAGTTAATAGTGCTGCTCCAGCAGAATTCTGCACTGAAATCAGTTTCTCAAAAAGCAAACAGGTTTTTTTATATTCAGTTTTGAAATCTCACATTGGTCTAGACATATTGTCAGTTTCCCAGGTGCCCCCAGTCATGTGACTTCTGCTCTGATACACTTCAGTCACTCTTTACTGCTGTACTGGAGTGATGTCACCCCATCCCTTTCCCCCCAGCAGCCTAACAACATAACAATGGGAAGGTAACCAGATAGCAGCTCCCTAACACAAGATAACAGCTCCATGGTAGATCTAAGAACAGCACTCAATAGTAAAATCCAGGTCCCACTGGGACACATTCAGTTACATTGAGTAAGAGAAACAACAGCCTGGCAGAAAGCAGTTCCATAGTGCAGCACTGGCTCTTTCTGAAAGCACATGACCAGGCAAAATGACCTGAGATGGCTGCCTACACAACAATATTACAACTAAAAAAAATACACTTGCTGGTTCAGGAATGACATTTTATATTGTAGAGTGAATTATTTGCAATGTAAACAGTGTAATTTAGAAATAAAAACTACATCATTAAAATCATGACAGAATCCCTTTAAGGGTCTCAGGCCGGATTGGCCACTAGTTTCCCTATCACCTTTCATAACCCTTCTGTTGTCTTAGAGCAAACCAATAAGAGGTCAACATAGATGTGCCCAAGCAGCTCAAAGGTGTAGTTTGATATTATTGGTGGTATGTGGTTAGCTGGATAGTCTTTAATGGGAAGCAAATTACAGAAAGACTCTCCCATAGACTCCATTTTTTCCAAATAATCCAAATTTTATAAAAATTGATTTCCTTTTTTTCTGTAATAATAAAACAGTACCTTGTACTTATCCAAACTAAGATATACTTTATCCTTATTGAAGGGAAAACAATCCTTTTGGGTTTATTTAATGTTTACATGATGTTTTTTTAGTAGACTAAGGTATGTTGTCTGAAAAACCCCAGGTCCTGAGTATTCTTGATAACAGGTCCCATACCTGTACATAAAATGCTGATTTGCTATGATATTAATTAAGCTAGCTTAGATTCATACTCTGATTTTTGATAATGTTTAAAGGAGAAGTGAACAGCCTTCCCTAGGAAAATAGCAGGTTCACTTGAAGCCAATAATGTTACTCATGCTCCTGGTCTCCAGTTTCTGCCAGGGATGAGAACAAGAAAACCCCTCAGCTAGGGTTGCCACCTTTTTCTCAACAAGGATCTGGACAGGGGGCAAGGGTGATGATATTAGGGGTTGGCTGAATATAATGGGCAGAACTATGATGTGTCAGGCAGGGGGTTTTGGCATACCTAAGTTGTCCATATGGAAGTCATTAAATAGAGCATTGCACATTTTATTTGAAGGGCCATGCACATCACAGTTGCCTTTGTGTTGTTACAACCATATTGTTCATTTGCAAATCACAAACCTGCGCAGTCACTGACTGAAAAGATATTGTTATCAATATTTACTTTGTAGCATATGATATTATTGCTACGTGTATGCCCAGCGTAACCTGGTAGGATGCTGTTGAGCAATGTCTTTTCACAAAAGGATGTATTGCCTGTTGCCTGTGTGCAGTATAGAGGCTTTAGATAACACTACTAATCTGAAAAGAAAGAGTTTAGTTTTGTTCTACTAAATATTCCTCACTTAGAAATAACATTCCTTGTAAAGCCATTCCTCCATTCAATTGCTTATTGCTCTTGTCAGCACCGTGGTTAATTAAATCCAGACTCTAAAGTAAATTTAGCTGAAAAAAACAATTGCTCTTACCAATGGCTGCCCGGTATCTTGTATTCTTTACCATGGTAATCCTCCCTGAGCAAAACCTTGCTGTTATTGACTTGTAACTTTTGTAACTTGCTTCATTGATTGTGATGATTAAAACAAACAAAATGCTGCAGTCTCTTTGTGTTGTCTTTTATTTACTTCCCCTGCATTTATATACTGGCTCTCATTTCCTCCATATTGCTTAGTTGGCGACCTCCCCATCAGGAGGCTCAGGTTATTAGCCCAAACATGTCCCAGAGGTTTGAAAATCTAGATTGCCTTTCTCTCCTTTTGATTTTTGTGTCCCGTGCAAACACAATGGATGACATATATCAAAGTTATAGTATGTATATGTTAAGGAACGCCAATGGGTAGTATTGCCTTGACAGTTGAAAGCACACTCACTTGCACACATTAATTTTGAATTTTTAAGTGGTGCTCTAGTTTCCTGGACACCTGTCCAATTTTTTTCAGCCACAGACATGACTGTGATGCGAATTCAATGGTTTAAGGGGATATACCCTTCATTCAAGTGTGTTCTGTTCCTACCTATCTTGCATTGGGTGTAGTATTTACTTGGCCTTACTTTTGGCTGCAAAGTTCTACAGTTCTACCATGCTTACTACCCTATTGAACACATCACTCTTTGATGCCTTCTGTGATGTCATCTCTGATATTGCCTGTAATGGGCCGTTTTAATGCTGTCCCTGTCCCCAGCTGAGTTCTTTTAGCAACGGATATTGTTACTGTGGGACCATTTATTCCCTTTTTATCTTCTAGAATCTCCTCAAATTCAATAGACAGTTCATAAAAGACATATATCAAAGTTGTCTTCGTATCTCATGAATTATGATTTCACAAGAAAAATGCTCCCAAGAGAATCCACTTCTTTGTGCCAACACTATTTTGTTGATACTGGTATTTTTTTTGCTTTTTGTGAATAAAGCCATCAGTGTATTTGTGCACCATTAATCTGTGCCCTTTATTCATGTATATTGTATGGTGTATGGATTAATTGCAGATTTGTTATCTCTGTCTGTAGGAGCAGATGTTTTTTTTTTGGATCCGTAATCATTTGAGTTCTGTTTTCTACTCATATTTTTTAGGAAGCAAGAGTAACTGTATGTGCTTGCTCAAATTTGAGTGATGTACTGTCTTTCTTGCAAGCCAAGGGCTCAAGAAACCCCAGGAGGCAGGTAGTCATGGTTCCTAAAATTTCCCTCCTGGCTCTTAACTTGTTGCTTTATTAAATATAGGTTTATATTTACATTATATATATATATATATATATATATATATATATACACACTGGCTGAATCAAACCGTCGTAATTTGTACTGGGAATGGGTCCACTTACGTGCATACAATCAACATGCCCACGGCATTCAAACCAGTTGTTTCCATTCCTGAACCAACTGTTGTCTCTAAAGGATCTTCTGTTCTCCAATTTTTAAAAATATTTCAGCTTTTTCCAAAAGTTTGGAATGGCAGTTGTGATGTCCAATGCAGTTAATCGCAACAAATTCTACTTACCGTATATACTCGAGTATAAGCCGAGTTTTTCAGCATCCAAAATGTGCTGAAAAAGTCTACCTCGGCTTATACGCGGGTCAGCAGGCAGTAGCTGAGATTGCAGTCACTTTTAATCATTCCTATACCAACAGTTCGCTTGGGGAGAGACTGCAATATCACACAGCGCCCTCTGTTGGTTATATGAAAGAATAACAGTGCGCCCTCTGTTGGTTATATGAAAGAATAACAGTGACTGCAATATCACACAGCACCCTCTGTTGGTTATATGAAAGAATAATAGTGCGCCCTCTGTTGGTTATATGAAAGAATAACAGTGACTGCAATATCACACAGCACCATCTGTTGGTTATATGAAAGAATAACAGTGCGTCCTCTGTTGGTTATATGAAAGATTAACAGTGACTGCAATATCACACAGTGCCCTCCGTTGGTTATATGAAAGAATAACAGTGACTGCAATATCACACAGCACCCTCTGTTGGTTATATGAAAGAATAACAGTGACTGCAATATCACACAGCGCCCTATGTTGGTTATATGAAGGATTAACAGTGATGGCAATATCACACAGCGCCCTCTGTTGGTTATACGAAAGATTAACAGTGATGGCAATAACACACAGCACCCTCTGCACATGGTAGTGGGACAGTGGGACAATGCACACAGTAATCCGTATGGCAATTCGCTGAGGGGGGTCATTTTGGCGGAATGTGCGCTGCTGGGAGACAGGGCTGTAGTAGTGTCTAGGCTTATACTAGATTCAATAAGTTTTCCCAGTTTTCATAGGTAAAATTAGGTACCTCGGCTTATACTCGGGTCGGCTTATACTCGTTTATATACGGGTAATCTATGGTATCATCATGTCACTCTGTTTTCCTCACTTCCACACACCAAAATCATGCATGTATAGGTTCATTGCCTCTTGATGAATTTGATCATCAACCAAATTAGGTTGTTATTTATTGGGACAACAATAGTGTCACATGTGGTGACCCGTTCAAACCTGCCTAGAGAGAACCAAATCTACAGCCAGTTGCTGCCCTCACCTGACGGGATTTTTCCAGTCTTTCTGATCATCTCATCAGTTGGAGAAACCATTGTTTTGACAATGGACAAATGAGAATGTACATAACTGTTTATAGTAATAACAATAATTCATTAACAGTAGCGTGGACATTAAATTTTGATATACTGGTATATTGAAACCTATGAGTAAGTGCCTTATAGCACAAAATGCATCAGGCTTTTTTTAAGGACATATAAACTTAATGAAGACATTTGTTTTTTTTAATTATTTGGCCTATACATTGGAGTGCCTGCTCATTGGTTCATAATTGGTTTAATCACCTACCTTGGGCTACGGTTTGGGGCTTGGCACCCAAACCCAACGTTTCTACTGCTAAGTGAATACTATTTCCACATCCATGGGGAGTATTACTTTTTCCTATTATATTGGTAACATTGACCTTATTCCGTATTCAATTATCACTTCTGAGATTGAGATGTAATTTACTTACAGTCTCAGTCTCAGACCAGTTAAATCTCCCCAGCCATATCTCCGTGACAGATTTATCTGAATTTTTATGTCCATGGACACAGAGGATATCAGAGTCCAACCCATTCTCGCAGTTGCAAATCTTCACTGTGACATTAATTTTGCTTTGATGAGATGATATCCTGCTAGCACGACTCCCGGGACTTCCGCAATCTGTTTTTAAAAATAAATGTAAACAGGAATAACTTATGTCACTTATAATAACATAAACATGAGTAATGAAAAAGCCACAGCCAGCCAGATAGGAAATAACCCTTAAAAATCCCTTTGGACTTTCCTACATTGGCAGATGTTGAAGACATGAGCTGGTTTCCTGTCCTGTATGTATGGTACTTATTATTCAGAATGCCGGGGACCTGGGATTTTAGTGTACTAAACATTAAAAATAACATGGATATATGCAGTTTAGTTACCATGAAGTACAAGATACTGTTTTATACATATTCACGTATCCACACATAACCATTTTGTTTGAGAAGATACCTTTCTCATTTGTATGCAAATCCGAAGGCATTTTTGGGAAAAATGCCAAGGAATGCTTTTCTATTATATGGAATACCCTCAAGGCTGAAGCTGCTCCACTGGGTATTAAAGTACAGCCAGACTAGCCTGAACTGGCAATATGGGGATGATGATCCTATTCCCTTATTGGGGTTCATTAGGGTTGCTACTGGCTGCCTGGGGCAGTGACAAAAGGGGACAAATCAATACGTTAATGGGGTGTGATGTGGGGGCAGATGATATCAAAGGGGTGGAGCCACTGTGCAAGAAGAATTGAGAGGAGATCAGGGAAGGGAAAAGGCAATATATGGACGGGTCAAGGGCTTAGGTGGGTGACAAAATACAAGCAGCTACATTGCCAGTAAATTTGTAATACCAGCCTCAGCCTAGGCAGATGTTTTACCGGTTATGCCGGTAAAATACCAGCCAGGGTTCATCAGTACAAAGGGTTATCACATTTTAAAACACAGAATACTTGATGGGTAGTTCTAAGTGGATGATGTAGGAGGGATGGGGCAATCACATAAGGGGGTAGAGCAATGAGGTAGAGGTGCAAGGTGATCAAGAAAAGGTGGTGGATCATGGACTTTGTACAATCAGGCCAGAGAAGTGTAGTTTGAGCAAGAGTTGGGGTGGAACAAGACCATTGAGGGTAAATTTATCATACCAGCCCTGGCCTGGCCCGACTAGGCCTGCAAAATACTGGTCAGATGGCCCAGGGATTTCTGATCAGTAAATATCCAGGGAAGAGCCAGGGAAGTGAATCCAAGTGAAGTGAAGCTACAGAATGCGATTGGCAAATCACATTTTACCCAGTTTACCCAGAAATCCCCCACATGAGGAAAGCTTTACAGTAGTCACTATAACACGGATCCTTCACTTTCAGCATGTCTCCATTCATTCCTATCATTGGGAACAGCCTTGAATGTTCATGTATAAAAAGTAAAGCCAGTGTGTGGCCAAATTACCAGGAACACAGGGCAATACTTTATTTTCGAATAAACTGTTAAGACATAGGAGTTCAACTGTTTCAATTAATCTGTTTGGCAAGGTACCAAAAGAGAGACCACAATTATCCCGCAATGATTGTTTAAATGTACGATTTGTCCATCAACTAAAAAGATCATTTCGGACAATATTGCCAGGAAAACAGGGTAGCTGCCTGCTTGGCCCTGCAAACATAGATAGATTGCACTGGGGCAGATAACATTTTTTTAACCTGACGATCAATTTTCTGACTGATGTCGGATGAAAAATCATAAAATGTACGATCGTTCGAATCGTTCTAGCTTCATGATAATTTGACTAATTAGTTGGATTGCACTGAAATCAATCGTTCACCAACGAAAGATCTTTGCATCTATGGGGACCTTTAGGTCTATGAGAAAGGCCTTCTTAGGTCCAAACTTGAGACTGCAGTGACATGTTTATGGGCCAGTACATCTGAAGCCCAAAGACATCCTGTTTAAAGGAGAAGGAAAGTCTGTTTGCACTTGGGGGTGCCAAATGTCAGGCACCCCCGAGTGATTGTATTTACTTACCTGAAACCACTGGCCGGTGCTCCTATCGGCAGGAAACTGCACCAGCCCGGCATTATACCAGTGAGCAACACGGAGAGATCTTCCAGCTTTCTCTTTCATTGCACGGTTGCGTATACGCATTAGAACGAAAATCTGAAAATGTCAGCTATTTGGTTTTGCTGCGCATGCGTTTGCCTGGGGAAATTTGAAGAAAGAAAATGCAGGAATAGGATTGCTCCGTGGTGCTCCCTAGGAAAACCAGGCCTGTGCAGTTTTCTGCCGATAGGAGCAACGGCCTGGGGTTTCAGGTAATTCAATACAATATTCACTTGGGGGTGCCTAACATTTGGCACCCCCAAGTACAACCAGACTTTCCTTCTCCTTTATGGAAAGGTTTTACATTTCAGGTTGTAGTGACAGATTTATGTATAATATTTTCCTAGGGTCAAGGGACTCATTGTCATGAGAGGTGTATGAGTCAGGCTTTGCTAGGGTCAAACCACATGGGTCAATCATTCATGGGTCACTAAGATACGGTGACAGAACTTTGGATCAGTATCAGGCCCAAAATATACATGTTCATGATATACATTCCACTAAGCCCAATCAGTGAGAGTGGTGACATGACTGATGGGTTAGGCCATGTGAGTGTCTTAATAGCAATAACATTGCTTAATAGATCAGGCCCTTCAATGACCAAATTAAACGCTATGATGTTCTTAATAGGTCTGTATTTCGCAACACCAATGTTATTTTGAAGGAAAACCTGTCAGAGGAGTTTAAGCAATACTTGTGTTTATAATGGGGCTCTGGAGGATCCGCTCATAGATTAAAGACTATTGTGATAAAGACATGGCCATTCAGAGGCCTCCCTGTAAAGCAATTTATAATTAGTTTGCAAAGACTCGCTCTTTGCTTTTAGCATGATTGCATTTTCCTGAAGAGCTCTGCAAAGATGGGCACATCATTAAACTGATGTATATTAAGTTATTAAGTGCTATTTTGTGGTATCTACAAGTGATTGCACCTCATACATCATCCCATCTCCTGTATCACCCAACCCTTCTAACACCTGTCTTTGTGCCATGTGACCTTGAGTGTAAGAGCGGGGTCACCGTCAATCAATGGAAGACAAGATTTAATTCCTAGTGATTATTTTATATAAAATGGCACGCAGGTATAATCTGGATTGCTTGATGTGACATCTAAAACACTTCCAGATAGTCTGAAATGCTGTGTGATTGTAAAATGTTCTTTGTTTGCTGGAGCTAATCTCCTTGCAATCACATGACTGGGGGATGATGCTTTTTTGACATACCATTTTCTGTGCTGGGAAATTTATCTCAAGATTGCTCCGATTAAACTAAGGTAATAGGTTTCCAGAGTTCACCCTTAGACACTTGCTGGGTAATGAAATAAAAGGTGCAAAGTTTGCTTTTAGTTTAATAATCCAATGCAAACATCTGATTGGTTACTATGGGTTACTAGACCTAGGAACACTTTGCATTTTTTAATACATTACCATGTTTGTGTAATGGGCCCGAAGGCGCAGTAATAGTGTAGACCAAAGAGGAGACCAAACCAAGTTCGAGGTACAAGAGGGTTTATCAAAAGAATCGTCAAGGTACAGGCAAAAAGATCAGACCAGGCAGCAGACAACAGGAATTGTAATAACAGGCAAGAGTCAGTACACAATTCTCAAAAAGCAGTATATCACACCCAGGAACAGACGAACAGGAACCTATAGTTGGGCAGGGACTGGAAGGGGAGAGAGGTTTAAATAGTCTCTGAGTTTGGCGCCAAAGTTGACGCACTGGCGTCAGACGCAGACGCGCTTGCGTCAGACGCAGACGCCAGCGTCCCCACGCTGACGTCCTGACGCCGACGCCCATTCTGACGCCGGCGTCCATTCCGTCGCCGGCGGCCAATCCGGGAGCAGGAAGACGATGACACCATGGAGCTGCGCCCATCAGGAACCATGCGGTGAGGCAGGAGGTCGCCATCTTGGACGCCATCTTTGGAAGGTGAGTTAGAATCCATTACAGTACCCCCCTCCTTAGGGGGGGCCTCAGGACCACCGAGACTAGGAGAAGAAGGGAAAAGTCTATGGAACTTACGGACCAAGGCAGGTGCATGGACGTCCGAGTTCCTCACCCAGGAGCACTCCTCCGGACTGAACCCTTTCCACTCGATGAGATACTGAAGAGTACCCCTGGAAAAACGAGAGTCCAAAATCCTCTTGACTTCGAATTCCTGGTGACCATCAACCAGGACAGGAACTGGGGAAGAAGAAGAAGGACAAGACACGGCAGGCTTAAGCAACGAGACATGAAAGACATTTGGAATCCGCATCTCCGGAGGAAGTTGAAGGCGGACCGCCACAGGGTTGATGACTTCGATGACAGGATAAGGACCGATGAACTTAGGACCAAGTTTGGGAGTGGGAACTTTCAGACGAATATTACGAGTAGAAAGAAAAACTTTGTCACCAGGAGTATATGGAGGGGCAGGAACTCTTCTTTTATTGGCAAACCTCTTCTGAGCCAGGGAACTCTTCTCCAAATTAGTGGCAGTGGCCTCCCAGATAGCCAACATGTGAGCAGCTTGGTCGTTGGCCACAGGAACGTTGGTAAGAAGAAGATCTTGAGGAAAGGCCAACGGATTCCGACCATAAACACAGAAGAAGGGAGACTTTAGGGAAGAGGAATGCAGCGCATTATTGTGAGCGAACTCAGCCCAAGGAAGAAGATCCGACCAATCGTCCTGGCACAGAGACACATGACAGCGCACAAACTGCTCCAAAGCCTGGTTGACCCGTTCAGCAGCACCATTGGATTGTGGGTGGTAAGCAGAGGAAAATTGGAGAGAAATATTAAGGGCCTTGCAAAGCGACCTCCAGAACTTGGATATAAATTGAGAACCCCGATCAGAAACAATCTCAGCAGGAAAACCATGAAGGCGAAAAATATGTTTAATAAAAAGTTCAGAAAGTTCAGAGGCAGAAGGCAATTTCCGAAGTGGAGTAAAATGGGCCATCTTACTAAATCTGTCGATCACCACCCAGATCACAGTGTGGCCGGAGGATAAGGGCAGATCGACAATGAAATCCATTGCCACATGAGTCCAAGGGCGAGAAGGGATGGGCAACGGCAGGAGAAGACCTTTGGGAGAAGAATGACTAGCTTTAGAGACAGCACAGGTAGCACAGGAAGAAATAAAGTCTTTCACGTCCTTTCTCATCGATGGCCACCACACCAAACGTGACAGGAGTTCAGTGGTCTTCTCAATCCCCGGGTGACCAGCTTGTTTGGAATTGTGGGTTTGAGATAGAATGGCCTGGCGACACTCAGGTGGAACAAAAGCAACCCCCAAGGGAATGTTATCAGGAGCAGAGGCCTGGGCAGAAAGAAGTTCAGAAGCCAAGGAGGGAAACAAGGCAGCAACAATCTTGGAAGGAGGCACTATAGGTTCGGGATCTTCAGAACAAGGAATCTCGGGAACAAAACTCCTGGACAGCGCATCAGCCTTTCTATTTCTAGAGCCAGGACGAAAGGTGATGATAAAATTAAAACTGGAAAAGAATAAAGACCATCTGGCTTGACGAGGATTTAAACGTTTCAGGGACTGGATAAATTCAAGGTTCTTGTGGTCTGTAAAGATGGTCACAGGAATAGAAGATCCCTCAAGTAGATGCCTCCACTCCTTCAGGGCCAATTTGACCGCAAGCAGTTCACGATTCCCAACGTCGTAATTCTGTTCGGGAGATGAGAATTTTTTGGAGAAGAATGCACACGGATGTAACTTCCCATCCGAAGAAGACCTTTGAGATAAAACGGCTCCAACTCCCACATCAGAGGCGTCCACTTCAAGGAAAAAGGGCAGAAGAGGTTCGGGGTGTCTCAGAATTGGTGCAGAAGAAAAGGCCTCTTTCAAAGTTTCAAAGGCTTCCACAGCTAGAGGGGGCCAGTGCTGAGGTTTGCCCCCTTTGCGGATGAGAGCAAGAATAGGAGAAATCTTGGAAGAAAAGCCTCTAATGAACTGCCTATAATAATTGGCAAAGCCAATAAACCTCTGAATAGCCTTGACGCTGGTGGGTAGAGGCCAATCAAGAATTGCAGAAACCTTGGCTGGATCCATCTTGAACCCCTGCTGTGAAATTATGTACCCAAGGAAAGGAATGGAAGGCACCTCGAAAGAACACTTCTCCAACTTGGCGAAGAGATTATTCTTTCTAAGACGAAGAAGAACTTCCTTCACCTGACAACAGTGTTCCTGAAGATCTTTGGAGAAAATGAGGATATCATCCAGGTAAACGACTACACATTGCCCCAACAAATCTCTGAAAACGTTATTTACAAACTCCTGGAAGACCACAGGGGCATTACAAAGACCAAATGGCATTACAAGGTACTCATAATGCCCGTCACGAGTATTGAAAGCGGTCTTCCATTCATCGCCCTCTCGGATCCGAATGAGGTTGTAGGCGCCCCGAAGATCAAGTTTGGTGAAGAGATTAGCGCCTTTCAATTGATCGAAAAGTTCCAAGATTAAGGGGAGAGGGTAACGGTTTTTGATAGTGATTTTATTCAGTCCTCTATAGTCGATGCAGGGCCGCAGACTGCCATCCTTCTTTTCGACAAAGAAAAAACCTGCTCCAGCAGGAGACGATGAGGGACGAATGAACCCTCTCTGGAGATTCTCCTGAATGTAGGTTTTCATGGCAGCTGTTTCAGAAGGAGACAGAGGATAGGTGCGGCCACGAGGAGGCATGGAACCAGGCAAGAGTTCAACTGGGCAGTCGTAGGGTCGATGGGGAGGAAGAGTCTCAGCGGAGCCCTTATCGAAGACATCCGAAAAGGATTGATATACGACTGGAAGAGAGGGCTTAGATGACACAGAGGAAACTTTGACGATGGGCACGGCAGGTAAACAGTTCTGTTGGCAATGCGGACCCCAACGGGCAACTTGTGAAGAAGACCAATCAATGACTGGGTTATGGGTGCATAACCATGGAAGACCCAGAACAATAGGAGTAGAAGGGCAATCAATAAGAAGAAAGGACAGTCTCTCCAAATGCAGGGTGCCCACTTTGAGTGAAAGTTCCGAGGTGGTCTGTGAAATGATGGCAGAAGACAGAGGACGATCATCAATAGCCAAAGCTCGCAGAGGAATAGCCAGAGGAAGAAGAGGAACAGCATGTCGGCTGGCAAAAGTCTTGTCCATGAAATTCCCGGCAGCACCAGAATCTATGAAGGCTTGAACCAAGATCCTCCGGGAGCCAAACTGGATCTGTGCCGGAAGTAGGAAACGATGACCAGACGGTCGGGGAGAAGGACTAACTCCACCCAGGTAAGTCTCCCCAAACTTACCGAGGTATTGGCGTTTTCCTGGCTTCACAGGACACTCGAGGATGGAGTGAGCTTTGCCCCCGCAGTAGAGACATAATCCCGCCGCCTTTCTCCAGTTCTTCTCCTGTTCGGAAGGACGGGCCCGTCCAATCTGCATCGATTCCTCAGCAGATGTAGGAGAGGAAGAAGCAGAAGCCGTAGGAGGTGGAGAGGGCGAGGAGTAAGCAGGACTGTTGAGCAGGGGTCTCTGGAAGCGGGGGGCCAGGATAGGCTGGAAACGAGGGTTCTTCTTAGAATACTCACGGTCAAGCTCGACCAGGAACTCCCTCTGGTGAGTATCAATCTTCACGGCCAAGGCGACCAACTCTTCCCAGCGGGGAGGAATTTCCCGGGACACGAGGTCGTTCTTAATTCTTATAGCCAGGCCGTTATAGAAGGCAGCATGGTAACCGTCATTGTTCCACAACGTCTCCGCTACCAGGGTGCGAAACTCAATGGCATACTCCGGAACTGAGCGGGAGCCTTGCTGGAGCTGGAACAACCGAGCCGAAGAAGCTATGGCTCGTCCAGGAGCATCAAACACCGTCTGGAACTCATGGAGAAAGGCACAGGCATTATCGATCAGAGGATCCTTCTTTTCCCAAAAGGGTGATGCCCATTCTAGGGCCTTTCCCTGCAGACGGGAGATAACATAACCCACTTTGGCTCGCTCCGAGACAAACTCGCAAACCTGGCAGCAGGGCAAACTGGATCTCACATTGGATAATGAACCCTCTGCAAGCGTCAGGATCACCACTGTAGAGAGGAGGTGCGGGGATGCGAGTCTCGGAGACTTGGAGCGGGGTTGCAGGTACAGCGACTGGTGCCACGGGAGTCAAGGTAGACACTTTCTCCAGGACTGCGTCAATGGCCTGACCAAAGTGAGACTGGAGTACTTCATAAGAGTCAATTCGGGAAACCAAAGCTCGAATGGTTTCACCAACATCAGGCGAAGCATGAGTCTCCTCCAAAGGGTCCATGGCCCAACTATACTGTAATGGGCCCGAAGGCGCAGTAATAGTGTAGACCAAAGAGGAGACCAAACCAAGTTCGAGGTACAAGAGGGTTTATCAAAAGAATCGTCAAGGTACAGGCAAAAAGATCAGAGGCAGCAGACAACAGGAATCGTAATAACAGGCAAGAGTCGGTACACAATAGTCAAAAAGCAGTATAGTCTCTGAGTTTGGCGCCAAAGTTGACGCACTGGCGTCAGACGCAGACGCGCTTGCGTCAGACGCAGACGCCAGCGTCCCCACGCTGACGTCCTGACGCAGACGCCCATTCTGACGCCGGCGTCCATTCCGTCGCCGGCGGCCAATCCGGGAGCAGGAAGACGATGACACCATGGAGCTGCGCCCATCAGGAACCATGCGGTGAGGCAGGAGGTCGCCATCTTGGACGCCATCTTTGGAAGGTGAGTTAGAATCCATTACAGTTTGTAGAGAAAATACGAGCGGCATAGACACGTTCTCCTGGCATGGAGGCTATGGTCTGGCTTGTCCCATACTCTGCCCTCTTCTAATTGTTAGGAATGCACCGAATCCACTATTTTGGATTTGGCCGAACCCCCGAATCCTTTGTGAAAGATTCGGCCGAATACCGAACCAAATCCGAACCCTAATTTGCATATGCAAATTGGGGGTGGGAAGGGGAAAACATTTTTTACTTCCTCGTTTTCTGACAAAAAGTCATGTGATTTCCCTCCCGCCCCTAATTTGCATATGCAAATTAGGGTTCAGATTTGGTTCGGCCAGGCAGAAGGATTCGGCCGAATCCTGCTGAAAAAGGCTGAATCCTGGCCGAATCCCGAACCGAATCCTGGATTCAGTGCATCCCTACTAATTGTAACACAAACTCTTTGATGTGATGCAGTTTGCACCACTAATTGACTTGTTTATGTCAGTGATGTTCTATATACTGAACAATACTGATCCAAGGTCCATTCTGGACCATATATTGCAGGTGCGATGTGAGCCTAGTGCTCTCAGAGCAGAAGGTAAGTTGAAAAGCTTTCTTCGAATGACAGCACCTCACAAGACAAGTGTCTTGTAGGCCACCTGAGGGTGGTAGTGATGGCAGTGCTTAGTACTTGAGCATAACCCATCATTCTACTGGAATGTGCTATTGATATAATTGCAGCAGTCAAGGCAGAACTCATCTAGATTCTGTATGAAAAATTCAAGAGAGGACTGAAAGAGGACACTGGGTCTTTTCTTGAGATTTCAAACAATGGATGTTTCATGTTAAGGTGCAGAACAGTCTGGACTGTCAGCTTGTGGAAATGTCTCTCAGAGGTTGTAATTGTGGATATAGTCAGGGTTGGACTGGCCCACCAGAATTTTAGCAAAAATCCTAGTGGGCCTTGCATCCCATGACCGTTTTTGCAGGGGTGTGCAATGCGGCTGTGGCTGGGTGGTGGGCCCTAGACTTGGGTACCTAGTGGGCCAATAAACTGGATGAAATAAATTGCAAGAAATTTAATATGTGTTTTATTCCCCAGTCTACTGTTCCCGTGTAACTAAGCAAAGGCACATAATCACAAAAGAGAAAGAAAGACAAGATAACGGCAAACTCCGGCAGTATTTCCAAAATGATTCATTGTAGCATGCCACACTTTGAGGGCCTTTATGTCAGGCTTGGAAAATGGATATTTCATGATAAATTGTAACCTGGAAGTCTCTCTCTCTCCGCTGTTTGTATTTTCCTAAATCGTTTCTGAACAGAATGTGTCAGGCAAGATTTGTTGGCTGTTGCATGGAGCAATGGTAATGTTAACGTGGAGCTGACATTATCGCCCACCTACTTCTCCAGGCTCAGGTTGGAGTGCAACTAGAAGGGCTGTTGTCAGGAAAGACAAATTAACACTGAATAAGAGATTTTTCCTTTATTTTCAGTTGAGGTATTTATTAAGGTAAAATAAAACCATGTAGACATATTACAGGGAATATACTTGGTAAAGGACAAGGAAACCACACATACATGCATGGACCAGTGCCTACAGTAGACCACTTTTAATTACTCACATAAATTGGATTTTCAATTGTGTTGTGCCTTCTTCTTGCTGAACACTTCAACCACAGCTCACAATCCCCTTTGCCCTGGGTAAGGAGTATATACAGTGCTCCATGTCTAGATAATTTTAAGATGGTAATTCATACCAGAATCTGATGGTCAATCTGACAGAGCTGATGTGGTTCTTGTCTAGTGGGTCTCCATAGGCCTCAGTGAATGATCTTATTATTGGCCCTAGGGCCACGATTGGAGAAGTCTCATTAAGCCCAGCATGTGAGTGGCTGAATCAGGCTCAGACCAGCTGTTTGGTGACCTTACCAAGTTAGCGCAACATTTTACTTGTTTTGGAACGCTTCTGTACAACTTTTGGTTGTAACAGTATCTAGTGAATACTTATAATATACATTATTTCCTTTACCTCCCTTATTATTATTATTTCCTAGGATATGTTCTGCTGAATTTGAGAGGCCTCCAGCTGGGTAAATCTTTCCCTAACTAATAAACCGACTAAGATATCTGATTTATGTACAAGGCATGTAAGGTCAATATGCTGCATCATGGGATGGTTTACAGCACTGAGTGCGACATATGAAACCAACGTTTATCTCTCTGTTTCATGGACATTGCATGCTGATATTTTCCCCTAACAGAGACTTAGCGTCTGGAGCTTGTTTACTCTTTGGCCATAAAAGCTTGGCACCATGTACAAACCTCACTTGGGCTCAATGGAGTTAATTGACTGCATTATCGGTGCTAATAGAGACAATAATGCATTTGTGCTATTAGAGACCTGTGACTGGCCTTTGCACCACCTCTATGCTTCATCACACATTAACTAGTTTGGTAACCAAGTGATAATAAATTTGCTTTATTTTTTGATTTTTGAAAAGAAGAATTTGAAACCACCAATTCTTCACCCGTTGGGGACTCCCACTGCCATCATCCTTGGCAAGGCTTTGTCTGAAGGTTTCTGCCTTTAAAACATATATTGTACATTAATCAGGGACATTTTAAGGCCTTGGTGGGCCCTGTGCTAGCACCAAATTGGTGGGCCCCTTACCCTTCACAGACAACACAAGAACAATGGCACAACCCACACCCTCCTCAACCTGAATGGTTTGAAAAAGGACTTTTGTGGATGGATGGACAAGGGGGAGAGACTTGAAAAAGCTGCCACTTCAGTGAGCCCCCAGAATCAGCAGGCCCTGGTTAACTGCCCATTTTGCCCATTTGTTATGGTGTTTAATCTGCAGAAAGTAGTTATCTAAAGGAGACACTTCATATCATTCATATAAAGTATGGAGGTCAGAAGGCTTACACTCCTTCCCAGTGAGCAGGTCCTTCTATTTCACTGCACATGGGTATTCATAAAGGGTAACCACATGTTCTTAAAAAAAAACTAATAATCCCGATGCCCGAGCACCAAGAAACCCATTTATTTTCTATCTACACACAGATCCTGCTGTTCAGATGAGTGATGTATCCAAATATTGTTAGCAATGCTAAATCACTTAGACTCTCAACAGGCCATCTCGAGACTTGCTGTGGTACAATTATCAAGAGAGTCTATACTGCCCGTAGTGATGTGAGTTATGTGTGTGCTGGCAATGTGTGCATTGTAAAACCCTGATCATGTTCTGGATAAAGATATGAAAACACCAGGTACCATCTTGTTATCATTGTATATCCACTCAGTGTTATGTTACACTCTAGTGAAAATCACTCGCCCTTTATTGATTAGTAGCTGGATGCTGATATTGAGTGTGCCGCAATATGTTACTGTATTTATAGCTTTTCATTCAGCAGTGTAGAAGGAATGGCTCCGTGCTTAAAGGAACAGTAACATCAAAAAATTAAAGAGTTTTAAATTAATACAAATATAATACAGTGTTGCCCTGCACTGGTAATACTGCTGTGTTTGCTTTAGAAACACTACTGTTGTTTATATAAATAAACTGTTTTTAGCAATGGGGGCAGCCATTCAAAGGAGAAAAGGCTCAGGTTACACGGCAGATAGCAGATAAGCTTTATTACTTTAAAACACTTTAATTTTTTGGTGTTAGTGTTCCTTTAATGGGATTTTGTACCTATTTATACCATATTCCTATCAGATGTACAAAGCTGTTAACTCCCCTGGTCTCCTGTTACCCTACCATTGCATAATTCTACGTTCTACTGTATTTTACAGATTATTTTTCAGATAAAAGGTTCCATGGTGTGCTTTCAAGGTAGCGTTTAGTGACATCATAGGGGAGCATTTATGCATGGGTGGATAGCATTAGGTGGATTTAGGCGAGCACATGCGCATGATATCACTCCCAGTAGAGGCCGGTGCGAATTCCCCTGATTATAATGTATTAGGGTTGCTCTGGATGTATTGTTACTTCATAGAGAGAATAAAGTACCTACCCAGGGCCAGAGATAAGGGTAGACAACAAAGGCAACTGCCTAGGTATCAAGTCATTTTATAAAAAGGATAGGGGGCCACTACTGGGCAGGGCCCCCCCCCCCCCCACTTTGTTATCGGACCATGTATAGTGAAATATTACCATGGTAGAAGCCTAGTCACTTGCTGGCAGAGGGATGCCCATTTCCTACATTGTCTCAACAAATTTGGTCTACACCGTGCAATACAGAGATTCCATTTCAAAGGCCTGTACTCTTATGGCTTTGACCACTTACTGCAAACAGTCCACCATTATTATCCGCTATCAAAGGATTATTCAACCGGAGCCCTGTTGGAGAGTTATTAGGTCCCTAACCTGCCCATTGAGCCCATAAACTATTCTTGATTGGAACGCTCATGTTAGGGTTAGTTCACACGCTGCGGTTCATTTTTCGAAGTCGCCCCAAATTGCCAACTTCGGGCAACGAATCGCCTTATGTGATTAGCGCCGGCATTTTTTTCATTTTAGCCGGCGCAGGAACAGGGAAGGCTTTTGGGGAGACTGGTCTGGGACAAGGCGATTAGTCGTCAGGCGACCATATCTCCCTAAAACGCCCTGTGTGAACTAACCCTTACGATAATCTGACACACAAATGAGAAAATGCATATCATTATAGAACAGCACTGCATTACAATGCATGTCATTAACATTCTGAGGTCTGACTGCATTTGCATGAATAATTGGTTAGACTGCATGGGGGTGCCCTATGGTTATGTCTCAGAAGACCCCAAAAACCCTCCCAGCAGCAGTTGATCTATACAGGCCGAATGTACTCTTAGAATTTTCTTTCCTCATTAATTTGAATAAACGGAAAGTAAATCACTTATCCTCTATTTAAGCTTATCCTCTTATTTTCCACCTTCACTGCATCATCTCATATTTCCCTCCCACGTATTCCTCCGATTTCCCTCTCCTGTACTCCCGGCTCCAGTTTCCCTCTCCCTTCATATCGCTCATGTTTCCCTTTACTTGGTGTTTGTTCTGTTCTGTCTCCTGTTACAGTTATTTTCTCCTTCCCTTTATAGTATATTCTCTTCTTTCACATTCCCTTTGTTCACTTCTCTCCTTTTTCCAAGTTTCTCTACGTTTGTTTCATACTTCTGCATTTTCTCTCTTCTCTTCCAAAAACTCTGTTTGGTTTATCGTCTGCTTCTTTCCCAATTGTATTCTTTTACCTGGTACTTTTGGCAGATACATGTATATGTCTGGGGCCAGGTTACAGGACTGTCCTATGGCTACGGTTCATTTGGTGGAGAAGTTTTTAGCTGTGGTTCCTCATGGGTGGGACCTATACAGCCATTTTTCCATAATCACTTTTTCCTGTCGTTATGCCCCTATAGCTCAATTAATAATGTATGCTACCGTTCATCATTTCTTTAAGGTTGGCCTTAAAGAAAATCTGGATATGAAACATATTGTTCTTTAACACACAATTGAGAATAAAAGGGGTTGTTCACCTTTAAAATAACTTTTAGTATGATGTGCAGAGTGATATTCGGGGCCAAATTACCCTAGCAACCATGCATTGATTTGAATGAGAGACTGGAATATGAATGGGAGAGGCCTGACAAGAAAGATGAGTAATAAAATGTAGCAACAACAATACATTTGTAGCGTTACATAGTATAGGGTTTTAGTTGGGGTCAGTGACCCCCCCATTCGAAAGCTGGAAGAGTCAGAAGACAAAAGGAAAATAATTATAAGACTATAAAAAATAAATAATGAAGACCAATTGAAAAGTTGATTAAAATTGACCATTTTATAATATAATTAAGGTGAACAACCCTACATTTGTGGCATATTGCTTTCCCTGGCAGAGTTATGTGCTTTGGGCACAAATACTACTTGGCCCAACTCTGCTAATCTTGTGATTATAAGTAGCTTATGCAATTGCTGTCTGCTAAACCAAGAAATATGGCAGGTTCCATTGATATGTATGCATATCAGATTTTTCAGTTGATTCAACGGAAAATTGAAGAATTGAGTATCCTACTTATAAATATTAGATGTTGTTTGGGTTCTAATTACATGTCTGTGTGAAGTGGGATCTGCTAGGATTATACCTGGTCCTCCTGTATGGAATAAATCTCACAGTCTGGATATTTCTTTCAACTGAAATGTGCAGGATCAAGCAATACAGTTAATAAACCACTGTACTCAAATATGGATTCATATCCCTCGGTGCCAGTGATAAAATACATCATTCCTATGCTTTATGATAAAATATCAGGCTGCCAATCTCAAGCTTTAGTGGAATGTAATCGCCATAGTAATAGTCTTGTACAGGAATGGGATCCTTCTGCAATTTGGATCTTCATACCGTTAGAGAAAAAATCTTTTAAACATTGATTCAACCCAATAGGGTTGGTTTGGCACCAATAAGGATTAATTATATCTTAGTTGGGAAAATTATTGTTAAAAATTTGACTTAATTAAATGAAATTGAATCTATCAGAGACAGCCTTCCTGTAACTCTGTGCTTTCTGGATAATGGGTTTCTGGATAACTGATCCCATACCTGTAGTTGTTTATTAAAGAGTAGGCTTGGGCGAATTTGACCCATTTCGTTTCACCAAAAATTGTGAAATGATGCAGACGCCCATTAACGCCTATGGGCGTCAAAATGTTTTTGACGTGCAGCGAATTTTTTTTTTGACGCACATCATTTTTTTTAGACGCGTGACGCCATACAAGTCAATGGCCGTCGTTTGCGCAGCGAAACAAGGTGAAAACATTCGCCCATCCCTATTAAAGAGGCTTGGGTCTATAAGTGCACATTGAGTTCCACTTATTGCCCACAATAGTCCTACCTTCACTAGTCAATGAGGCAGATTTAATGCCATTGGGAATGCTGAAGAAAATTTTCCTGGCAGTTCGGAAAGCCCTTAACAAATTAACGCATTTGTCAAAGCAGATCAATATGTCGGTTTGTTGGAATTGAGTCTGTTACATTGAATAGTGGAACTTAAGGTGTTAGAAGCTCTGTATTTAACACCCTACCCATTTAGAAAGTGCCACAGAAAGCATTGGGTCAAATGTAACGAAATGCATTTGTTTCAGAACCTGTGAACATACAGTAATTAGGGTTTCATAGGCAGAGGGGGATTTTAACATTTGGGGGCTAATAACAGAAAAAGGTGTGAGTTAGGGAAATGGTAGGGTCCTGCTTATATATGGAAAAACAATTCCATAAGAGGGATGTACAATGTGCATTCTCCTGCAATTATTAAACTACAACGCCAAGCATCACATTCTAACGAAAGCGGAATGGCCCCAGATTTATGTATCAAGAGAATTATTAGACAATATAGGGGCCCCTGTAATGCTGTGCCCTTTTTATGCTGCCCTAAAAGCAGCGCTCAGTTTGGGCAGTGCTGATTGTGTTCATTTGCTGAGCAAATTTATTTTTGGCCTTAACCTATATTTGTTGTTAGAAGTGCAGAGCTATGAATCACAGCTTTTAAAAATGGATTATTATCACGAATGGAATACCCCCCCCAGCAATTTATCTGCTCTTGCACAAAGGTATCCGTCCTTTCCTTCCACTCAGACCCATTTTGCCAAGCTGCTTATATATAAATATATAGACTTACCCAGTCTATTTGTATGTGTGTGTAGAGATGCATGGCATTATTATATCAGCTAATGGCTTAGTTGTGTTTGCTATAGATACTCATTGTAATTATACTACAGCAAGTCAGATTCATTAAATATGTATAGATATCTGACATCATTACAGAAATAACTTTGGTGGTATTGTGACTATACTGTATTCAGACACAGAGTTGGTTCCTGCCCCGTGGAAGGAATTACATTGACTATAAAGAATAAATCCCTTTGACTCCTGTTCCTTATGATTAGAATAGAAAGGGGACTGAGCTGGAACAGTCTCTGTCCTCATCCATCTATTTTGGATTCTTCTACATGGAACTTGACAGCTGTGAGTACTTCAATACCATCTTGTACAGGGAGCCCAATGCTACATAAATTACAACAGGGACATTTAATTTGTTGTCGATGGAAGCAATCTCACCAAAATCCTCATTTTTCTGTTACTTCTAAATTATTTCTCTTTTACTTTCTCTCCCTCGCTCTCCGGTATGGAACTTAAAGGAGAAGGAAAGCTACGGAGGCATTTTATTGCCAATAGATTAGCCACAATAGTGCAAGCTAGAATGCTATATTTATTCTGTAGCATGTTTTACCATACCTGAGTAAAAAGCTCTAGAAACTCTCTGTTTGTTTAGAATAGGAGCTGCAGTATTAATGTGGTGTGACATCACTTCCTGCCTGAGTCTCTCCCTGCTCTGGGCTCAGATTACAGTAGAGAAGGGAGGGGGCGGGGGAAGAGGAGCAAACTGAGCATGCTCACGCCCAGGGCAATGAGGTTTAAGATGAAGGCAGGAAGTCTGATACAGAAGCCCATGTGTACACAATAGAAGGAAAGAAATGCTGTGTTTCTTTTGACAGGGGACTCAGAGCAGCACTACTTTGGGGGTTTACTGGTATATTTAGATGGACCTTTCTGATAAGGCTTACTTAGTTTTAACCTTTCCTTCTCCTATAATCTCTTTCTTGTCAGTGTCCCTCAACAACCAATATAAAGATTATTTGTAAGGTTATGCTTTTTTGCCACTTCCCTCTTCCCAACTGCACCAAACAGACATCCCACAATGACTAGGGTCGCTACATGACCGATTTTGAACCAACTGTTCAATTTTTCTTTGGGCTGTTTGGTTCAGAACTACGGTTGCCACCTGGCTGGCTAGTACCAGCACAGGTATAAAAAATTTACTGGCAATATAGTTACCGGTGAATCTGAAATTCCCTTTAAATTCCTACCTTCCATTTCCCTTTCCACTACCAATCTCATCTTCTAACCCCTAAATATTTCCCTACCTAGATACAAAGAAGGAAGGCAGTCCTTTAAGTTTAATAAAATGATTACCTCGTGGAGAGTCGAAGGCGTGAATTACTGTTAACAACTATTTGAAAATGAGGAGAAAGATAGTACAAAGCCCCCGCACTCTCCAATGAAATAAATTAATTAATATCTAAATTATACCGTGAACCAATCAATTAATAAAAATAAAGTGCTTGTGCTGATGATGAAAATACTTGCTTGGTTAATTAAAAACCTTCTTTAATTAAATATTAAGCAATTAATAACAAGTTCAGAAAAGCATAGAGTTGCCTTTTCTGTGTGTTAAAAAATAGCTGGTGCTGACTTGATATTAAATTGATGCTGTGTTTGTAGACAGTTGATTCAAGATTTTAATAAGTTATAAAGTGCAAGTGCTAAATTAATTAGTCACCTTTTGCCATGACAAAGCTTATTAATTGATTGGTTCACGGTATATTCTAGATATTAATTAATTTATTTCCCTACCTAGTCTGCCCATTTTCCCGCCTACTTTCCTGCCTCATCCACTTTTTCCCACCCAACTAACTCATTTCACCTCCCCTATACATCATAGTCCTGCCCACATGTAGGGTTGCCACTTTTTCTTTTCTTTTCTTTTTTCCCTATTAATAACATTGGGACCGGCCGGGCCGGTAAAATACTGGGCAGGTGGCAACCCTACCCACATGTCATGGCCAGCCTCCTGAACCAAAGGCCAGTATTAGGGGGGAAAAAGGTGGCAACCCTATTCACAGCTGTGTGTTCTGGTTAAAGCATTGTCAAACTCAAACAAAAATCTGGCCATTTCCCAACTCCAATGTCATAGCCATGCCCCCACTGAAACACGCCCCCATACATCAGTGCTCCTCCCCCAATATCAGCCTACCTCTTTGTTCGGTTTAAAAGGGATACTGTCATGGGAAAACACGTTTTTTTCAAAACACATCAGTTAATAGTGCTGCTCCAGCAGAATTCTGCACTGAAATCCATTTTTCAAAAGAGCAAACAGATTTTGTTATATTTAATTTTGAAATCTGACATGGGGCTAGACATATTGTCAGTTTCCCAGCTGCCCCCAGTCATATAAAAAAAACATGACAGTATCCTTTTAAGGTCAAAGGTGGCAACAGAGCAGCCCTGCTCACCCTTACCTGAACAGTTGTGCAGAGTAGTTGCATAAATATGCAGGATTAACACCCGGCTGATATCTCACCAGCCTCATTGATAAATCCACTGTGCATGTTCCTGTAACTACACCTTACTAATAAAATACATTTTAAGAGGAATTTCACCTATATCCAGATCAAGTAACCCTTAGCAACCAATTAGATGTTTACTTCTAAGCAGGTGCCTAGTAAAACACAGTTGCAATATTCATTATCTTGTAATCACAGGGTAACGAGTCACATGGCCTCAGTCTGTAAGGCTGGGCTCCTAATGATTAGGTGCTTTTAAGTCTTAAATTCACATTTTACATATTTTTATAGGTTATATTTTGATCAGTTGTATGATTCATACTTGATCATGTGTTGGCTCCACAGATATTTGTGCTGTGGGCCAAAGTATTATCAACCCATTAAATGTGACATTAGTGGCCTGGTGTGATTGATCCAATAGCCATGACGCTTTCAGGGAATCCCAAGTGTCAGTTCTCTATCCCAGTAGATGTTTTTCTTTTCTAGATGATGAGCTGTGTCTCTACCAGATGCCCGGGAGCAGTGATCCTTCTCAGTTTTCCATCAAAATAATAGTTTTCCTGCTCTCATATGATTGGGGGCGGTCATTATTAAGGCTGCATGATATAGTAAATGGTGTGATTTATTGGGCACTCTACATCAATAGATCACCCAAAGGTATAGGGTGGGCGATATTTCAGTGGTAAAGAGTAGGAACAGTAGGGAGAACATGGAGCTGTGGTTATATTGAGAATTAGGAAGGAAGTATATGGAAGGGTTATATGGAACAATAAGAGGAGTTACAGGGAGGGGTTATATGTAGCAATAGGAGGATTTATAGGGAAGGGCTATATGGAGCAATAGGGAGAGGTTATATAAAGCAATAGGAGGAGTTATAGGGAGGGTTATATGGAGCAATAGGAGGAGTTATAGGGAGGGTTATATGGAGCAATAGGAGGAGTTATAGGGAGGAGTTATATGGAGCAATAGGAGGAGTAATAAGGAGGGGTTATATGGAGCAATAGGAGGTGTTATGGGGAGGTGTTATATGGAGCAATAGGAGGAGTTATAGGGAGGAGCTACAGTATATGGAGCAATAGGAGGAGTTATAGGGAGGGTTATATGGAGCAATAGGAGGAGTTATAGGGAGGGGTTATATGGAGCAATAGGAGGAGTTATAGGGAGGATTATATGGAGCAATAGAAGGAGTTATAGGGAGGGTTATATGGAGCAATAGGAGGAGTTATAGGGAGGGTTATATGAAGCAATAGGAGGAGTTATAGGGAGGAGTTATATGGAGCAATAGGAGGAGTTATAGGGAGGAGTTATATGGAGCAATAGGAGGAGTTATAGGGAGGGGTTATATGGAGCAATAGGAGGAGTTATAGGGAGGGGTTATATGGAGCAGTAGGAGTTATAGGGAGGGGTTATATGGAGCAATAGGAGGAGTTATAGGGAGGGTTATATGGAGCAATAGGAGGAGTTATAGGGAGGGTTATATGAAGCAATAGGATGCGTTATAGGGAAGAGTTATATGGGGCAATAGGAGTTATATGGAGGGTTTTATGGAGCAATAGAATGAGTTAAAGGGAGGGTTATATGGAGGGTTATATGGAAGACTATGGTTCTATTAGTTAGAAGATAGCAAATAATAGAGTGCATGTTCCTTTTTTTTCAAGTGAACAGCGTGTACTCTGTCAATGAAAGTCTGGATTGTTGTTCACTAAAAGGCATTACCAATTACATCCCACTTGATTTTCCACAGGACCGACATGGCAATCAGTACTTTGCTAAATCATAGAAGATGAATCCATCAAAGAAATGATTGGAGCAGTGAATGCTCCAGACAAGAGGACTTTTGCTTAGTATGTATCAAACTGATAGAAGTACGATCTCGGGCAGTGTAAATAGGGCATGACATACAAAGAGTTAATGCAATTATATGGAATTCTCGATGTTAAAAAAGTCCCAAATAATTTCACAGCTTAACTCTGCTTTGATATACGATGATGAAAGAGAGGCAGCGTTTGAAGATCACCAGTCTGTGAAAGCATTTATACCATGTGCCCAGCTCTAATTAGATTGCTGACTCTTGGGGCTATGTTACATCTGGCTGGCCCTTTAGGCCCCGGGAGGCTGGTGTCTGAGTCTGCAAAAAAGGCAACCACGTCACGTTACATTTTGTTTGCTTTAGGGAAAGATCTAAAAGTTTTTGAAGTAACCAATATTTCGTTTGCAAAGTGTTGGATGTTGGGGTTTGCCCACCATCCCCCGGAATCATAAATCTCGAAATATAATATAGTCCTTCCTTGGGTGAATGTTAGAATTGAGTTTGGTCCTTCCTTGGTTGTTTTGGTAAGTACAGGTATGGAATTCTAAATACTAGGGATGCAATGAATCCAGGATTCGGTTCAGGATTCGGCCTTTTTCAGCAGGATATGGATTCCGCTGAATCCTTCTGCCCACTCGAACCGAATCCAAATCCTAATTTGCATATGCAAATTAGTGGCGGGGAGGTTAATCGTGTGACTTTTTGTCACAGAACAAGGAAGCAAAAAATGTTTTCCCCTTCCCATCCCTAATTTGCATATGCAAATTAGGATTCGGTTCTGTATTCGGTCTAATCTTTCGCAAAGGATTCAGGGTTTGGCCAAATCCAAAATAGTGGATTCGGTGCATCCCTACTTAATATGGAATATCATTATTATTCCATAAGGTTCTATTATGGATATTAGATCCCTATAAACATACAAATGGCCATTGTGCCCTAAAAGGTTCCTGCTGCATTCTGATCAATACAGGGGAAGACCTAATCTGGGATAATGGTATCTTTCTGTACAGGCTATGGGCAAGCAGGGGGCTGTTCCTGCAGAATCATTCTTAGTACAGGGGAATATACTCGAGTATAAGCTGACCCGAGTATAAGCCGAGGTACCTAATTTTACCTGCAAAAACTGGGAAAACTTATGGACTCGAGTATAAGCCTAGGGTGAGAAATGCACTGTTGGTGGGGTGCATGGAAGTAGTAGTTCAGCTACAGCTGGAGGGCTGCAAACTGTTACACAACATAACATATTTCTTTATGCAAGTTCCTGTCAGAACATTCCTTTTCATTGAAGGGATGAGACAGCAGGCAAGGTCGTGACAGACTTGCAGGTTTGCTAGGAACTTCCAGCAGTCTGATCAGAGGCTTAAGCTCGGGTTTCACTGGCAAATGAATGAGAGCCTCCCACAGCCCGAGCGCTGCACTGAAGTCAAATTCCCTCCTCCCTCAGTAACACACAAACTTGCAGCTGCTCGCCCGCACTCCCTGCACTTTTCTTGCTAATTCCGCCTACTCGGACTCTTGTGAAGACTGAAATGAGTCCTAGTTTACTCCCGAGTATCAGAGCCCCCCCCGTGTCCACTCCTGGCTGGTCTCTTCCAACACAACTTTATCTCCTCATGTCCCCGCCCACTCCAATGCTTACTTTTTTTTTTTAGAGGAGCCACGCCGTCTGCTGGGTTCAACCATTCCACCTCATCCATATTGACTCCCTTTAATCCGTAGCGAGAAACTCCTTCCAACAGAACGCAGCCCCCACTATGCGCGCCCCCGCTTCATCAGGGTGGGACCCTTACTGTCAGAGGGGGGTCAGCTGGTTGATGAAAACAAAATAAAAGCGCAGATTCTGAACTCATATTTTTCATCTATCTACACAAATGAGGAACCAGTAAGTGAAGGTTTCCTTTTTAATAGTCCCAATTCTAGTAATACAACTAATGATGCATGGTTCACACATCAGGAAATTCAAAAGAGACTAGATGTTGTATAATTTCTTGAGACATGTTAAGATTAACAAAGGTCTGGGCCAGATGGTATTCATCCCAGGGTACTTAGTGATCTTAGCTCTGTGATTGCCAAACCTCTTTACTTAATTTTTCAGGATTCATTGAGATCTGGCATAGTGCTGAGAGAATGGCGAATTGCTAATGTGGTGCCTCTATTCAAAAAAGGATCCCGTTCTCAGCCTCAAAACTATAGGCCAGTTTGTATGACATCAGTGGTAGGAAAGCTTTTCGAATGGTTAATAAAGCATAAGATACTGGACTTCATAGCAAATCATAATACTATGAGTTTGTGCCAGCATGGTTTTATGCGTAATAGATCTTGCCAGACTAACTTAATTTTTTTTTATGAGAAGGTAAGTAGAGACCTCGATTCTGGGATGGCAGTGGATGTGATTTACTTAGACTTTGCTAAATCATTTGATACAGTGCCACACAAAAGGTTACTGGTTAAATTAAGGAATGTGGGCCTGGAACATAGTATTTGTACTTGAATAGAGAACTGGCTAAAAGATAGACTACAAAGAGTGGTGGTAAATGGAACATTTTCTAATTGGACCAGTGTTGTTAGTGGAGTACCTCAAGGCTCTATACTAGGTCCCTCGCTTTTCAACTTGTTTATTAATGACCTGGATCTGGAGGTGATACTGTTTCTATTTTTGCAGATGATACTAAATTGTGCAGAACTATAGGTTCCATGCAGGATGCTGCCACTTTGCAGAGTGATAAATGCAGGTTATGTACTTTGGCAAAAATAATATAAATGCAAGTTATACACTAAATGGCAGTGTGTTGGGAGTTTCCTTAAATGAGAAGGATCTATGGGTTTTTGTAGATAACAAGTTGTCTAATTCTGGGTAGTGTCATTCTGTGGCTACTAAAGCAAATAAAGTTCTGTCTTGTATAAAAAAGGGCATTAACTCAAGGGATGAAAACATAATTCTGCCTCTTTATAGGTCCCTGGTGAGGCCTCATCTGCAGTATGCAGTGCAGTTTTGGACTCCAGTCCTTAAGAGGGATATAAATGAGCTGGAGAGAGTGCAGAGACTAAGTGCAACTAAATTGTTTAGAGGGATGGAAGACTTAAATTATGAGGGGAGACTGTCAAGGTTGGGGTTGTTTTCTCTGGAAAAAAGGCGCTTGCGAGGGACATTATTACACTTTACAAGTACATTAGAGGACATTATAGACAAATAGCAGGGGACCTTTTTACCCATAAAGTGGATCACCGTACCAGAGGCCTCCCCTTCAGACTAGAAGAAAAGAACTTTCATTTGAAGCAACGTAGGGGGTTCTTCACAGTCAGGACAGTGAGGTTGTGGAATGCACTGCCGGGTGATGTTGTGATGCTGATTCAGTTAATGACTATAAGAGGGACTTGGAGGATTTTTTGGACAGACATAATATCAAAGGCTATTGTGATACTAAGCTCTATATTTAGTATAGGTATGGGTATATAGAATTTAATTAAAAGTAGGGAGGGGTGTGTGTATGGATGCTGGTTTGACTTACCTGTCATTTAATATTCACAGCATATGGGAGTCTGCCTGTGCTAATATATATATATCTATAATTCTATATATATATATATATATATATATATATATATATATATATATATATAATCGATGCAGGGATCAGCACACTCTAGTAAAGTTGAATTTAAGTGTTTTTATTTGTAACACAGCATTGTCCAACGTTTCGGTCCCTCCTTGGGACGTTTATCAAGGTCATCCAATTCCAATTGATCGTGCACCTCGCCTGCGACAAATACAGAGTGCAGACACCCAAGTATCTTTATATATATATATATATATATATATATATACATATCAAGTGATACCAGTACTCTCGAAAAATAGTTCATGTGCCTGGGTGCAGAAACCAAAATTTCATCCATTACAATTACAAAGAGCTCCGCACTCACAGTTACTTTTTGACAAAGGCCTGTGTGGAGGCCGAAACGTCAGTCTAGAACTCTTGGTGTCAATTAGGAAGTACTAACTCCACACCGCTTTTACTCAGTGGAGCAAAATGTGTTCTGTCTAGATAGACCTGTCTAATGCACAATCTCCGAGGAGTGTGCCATGACAGAGTTGACTGCGACTACCTTTACATTATTCACTAGGTCCCTGCTCCCCTAGGGCTCAAGGCCTGACACTGGAGGTTTTACACACCAGGCTTCCAGCACATCCACCCCTAAAACTAGGTGGAGACCATGTGCTCTGTCTCCTTATATAAATTAGGGGTAGGAATTAGTTACAAAACCCTGGCTAAATAGGAAATACCTCCCTTACATATCACATAGGTTACAGACCCATACCTTCCTGAGCAATAAAGGAGATTAAAACTTTACGTCCACTATGTACAAATTTTGCTCAATTTAGAGGACCATATAAAAATTATATTTTATCATATGTAGGGAAATATAACATTTTTGTAAAGCGGCATGTCTCCCAAGCACACAATATGAAGTATGGAGACTCTTACGTTAGCTTTTGAATGGACAACGCATTGCCTCTTTTTCTTTTTTTGGTAAAAGCCCTTAACAATTACCCCATAAAAACCATATATTTCTGGAATGTACACATTCTGATGAATTCAGCATGAATATATATGTCTTTCTACTCCAAACTACTACATTTTAAATATTGGTTAAATGTATTGTTTTCTCTTAAATGTCTGAAAAGTGCCTCAAATCTAGCTCCTTACAGGGGAAGGGGGGAACAGATGCGCCCAAGATGCCCCCGATCACTTCAGATACAGGTTGGCATCTCTGCTAAAGATATTCTTTTGAAACCCCTAATTTCAATTTATTACCTGCCGATGTAAATCTAATCTTCTAGGCTGTAATTTCCTGTTTGCCGTTAGGCTTCCTGTTTAAATATGGACACTATATCAGTTTATGGCACTGATAAAAGGCTGGCTATAAAAATTAGATATATGTTAGTGAACTTCTATACCAGGCACTAAGATTTAACAGTCTTTATTTTGTTCATCATTTGAGTCCTGAGATTTCAGTACATATAAAATAAGAATATGGTGTGCTCCTGCCCTTTCATGAGCAGATATAACTAAGGAAACAGAAGACCACGTTGCTAGTTAGAAGCTATCTAGTCTAGGTAATGCAGTGACTCTGCTTCAAATGGTACTGCCAAGTTCAATAGAAGAAATAGAAATGAGACATATCTTTCAGGGTAGAGATATTCCCAGAGGAATTCATGGGCTGCATCTGCACAATGTCAGTTAATTGCCGAAGTTTCAGACTGTACCTTTAGTCTGATTGGTTGTGAATTACCCCCAGACTCGAGTAGATGCAGCAGTTGGAACGTGCCCCTCTGAGGGACAACCGCCCATCCTGCTTGTTGGGACCAGTGCATTGGTTTAAATGTCATTTGGCTGAAGGTCAGGTCTAAAATATACAAACAGATGGCTTACTGGAAAAGTTCATCAAACTTCAGAAAGAATTCTAAACAACATTTTTCAGTGAATAAACTTCATCTGTTGCCTTTTCTTTTTTTATCTTCCCCCCTTATGAGAATGCTTGTTAGTGGGCAGGAATATGGGGTTTCTCTAATAAGAGGATGGTCAACAAAATTCAGTTTAACTATTTTATATATAAAGAGATAAATTGGGTTGATTGGTGCATGGACCAGTTGGTTTAAATCCATGTGGAATGGGTTGAGGGCAGTAGGATTCTATGATTCTTAGCAGGGATCCAGCTTGATAATTAATGTTGCCTTATTTTACATAGTTGTCTTTTAAACAATTGTCCCCTTTACAATCGAGATCTTTCAACCTTTGTCTAGTGATGGATGACGTCTTTAGATAACTCAATATAAAAGACAGCTTAACCCCCCAAAAAGTGAGTCCCCATCTAATAGTCTCCATTGGCCCCCCCTCCCTGCTTCCACCCCTCATAGCCCACTACTTAAAAAAGTGTTGCAGAAAGTCGCACAGACCTCTCCATGCAGAGTAGAGCAGCAGAGCTCACAGGCATAATTTTCGGGTGTCTTCAGAACCTCTTCTTCCATTCGGCTATCTACTGAGCTTTCTGCTGTAGGCAAAGTAGATGCGAACACCAAATTGGCTTCAACTGTGCATGTGTGAAAAAGCTTAGTGTTGGCGGTTCTTTTTGAGAACGTATCCGAAGTTAGCAAAGATGCTGCCTGTGAGCTCCACTGCATACTCTGTATGGAGAGGTCTGTGCGACTTTCTGCAATGGGGGCTAGTAGATGAGGACTCTCTTTAGGAGGGGGGTTTAGTTCTCCTTTACTGGACGCAATTTTTGTGATTGAATTCATCCATCTTGCCCCTGGTGACCCTCTTTTTCCTTTTAGACCTCAACACGTACACACACTTGCCTTTTGGAGCCAATCCAGGTTCTTATGTCAAAAATAAGAGTTTCAGCCTGGACGTTTCTGCTTCAAGTGGAAGGTCAGACTTGACGTGGTCCATTTGTTTGCTTTCCTCGCTGTCCATGGTATTCTTAAAAGTCTTGTGGGAGCAGCCATTCTGGTGTTAGTCAGAGCTAGCCTAAATCCTTTGACAGCAGTGGACAGCAGGTTATTACGTTCAAGCACAGCTACTATCAATCATAGAGGTATCCAAGCTATGACTAGTTGTGTAAGCTTTAACCCTTTTAGTGGCTTGTGACTTGTGCTCTGATGAACTTCAGTCACTCTTCACTGCTGTACTGAAGAACAGCACTCAATAGTAAAAAAGTACCACTGCGACACCTTCAGTTACATTGAGTAGGAGAAACAACAGCCTGTCAGAAAGCAGTTCCATAGTGCAGCATTGGCTCTTTCTGAAATCACATGACCAGACATAATGACCTGAGATGGCGCCTACACTCCAATTTTACAACTAAAAAAAATACACTTGCTGGTTCAGGAATTAAATTTTATATGGTAGAGTGACTTATTTGCAGTATAAACAGTGTAATTAAGAAATAAATACTACACCATAAAAATCATGACAGAATCCCTTTAATTGCTGCTCTACTTATGCTGGAGACACACCCAGTTACACACAGCCACACCCCTGATCAAACAAAACCACTCCCACTTTTTAGTTTGCCTTGTAGTGACGTACAGGTCAACTCGTCAATTCTCACCCTCCCCTACCCCAGTAGCGTAACCACTGGGGGTGCGATTGCATACCTCCCAACTGTCCCATTTTTCACAGGACAGTCCCTATTTTGAGAGCTCAACCCACAGTACTGGATTGTCACTGAAATGCCCCAAGTTTCTCTTTGAACCCTTGCACTGAACAGCCAGAAAAAGATACAATGTTTCTGTAATGTAATTAAATTAGAGACTTTTGGCAGAGAGCCCAGAATATGTGGCAGCTGCACGTAGATACATTTGTAGCAATTTAAGATAAGCAAAGATACAAGTGTAAGTATTTAAGATAAGCAGGTCTCTTGGGAAAACAGACTTGCAGGAAGGGCAATTCAGCTTCTCTCATCCCAAACCCATTCTGGTCACACTTTGATTTATAGATGACCCATCTCTAAAGTCACACGAAGGGGCAGAGCAGGCTTCCTTTTATAAATAATAGCAAGATGCCAGTTTGCTCTCTTTATTGATTCTACCATGAAAATGTGGATATTTTGGTAGGTCTATTTTGTAGTACCTTCCTAATAAATCAAGGAGAAGCAATCCACAGAAGACAGCATTATGCAAATTTCTTTTTTATATTTTATATCCTAAATATCTAACAATGTTGTACTACGGGTTTGCAAAATATTTCACTATTTCTCATTACAGAGAAAGAAATGTATTAAATATTCATTCTGTTGCAGCACCAACAAAGCCATATAACACATATATCTGGCCTGCATTTCCCTCTGAAGAAAAAAAAAAAAAAGAGTCAGACTTAGAAACTGTGAATTTAATTACCGAAAATGTGAATCTTTAATGAGCAGAATTAATTGAACGTCAGCACAGAGATAAATGGTTTTTTAACGTACAAAATGCTTTGCTTAAATTTTACATTAACCCTTCCACCTCCTGGTGCCTTCTAAAAAGAATATCAGTAAACCTGGGCAAGAACTTCAGAAAAGCATCATTATTGAGCTCCCGGCCTTTCTGATTACTTTTCCTTGATAGGATCTGACGAGGCTGGCTTGCTATCTGGGCTGAAAGGTACTGCATCCGATATCAAGGATTAATGGAAGGAACGTAGGCAGCGTTCTCCTGCATTTATTTAAAGTAATAGGTAAAGTAATAGGAATTGCTGATATGTCGGAATTGGTATATATATATATATATATATATATATATATATATATATATATATATATATATATTCAGCTATAGATCTATAGAGAAACGGGAATTAATTGAGAAAGTATTATACAGGCAAAGGTAATCGTTAGGCTTGAGCCTGAATAATGGTAATGTGGCTTATTTATATGGAAGAATTCCATGGAGCAGTGTTGGGCCAAGCCCTAGGCAACCTGGTTGGCCACTTCGCCCCCCATCTGCGGCTTTCGGTGGGCCCCGGGCCCCCCAATCTGACCCTGTCAGTCGGTAAGGGCCCACTAGTGCAGGTGTTATTGTGCCTGGGGCAGTATGTTACTATTCTCATGTTCATAAATTCATTTGCATAGTGTTGGGTCTGTTTGTAGACGCAGAGTGAGTAAATAAACACGTGTACATGCATACAGTGGCAGGGGAATGCCTCAGGTGCAAATTGTTTGGGGATTAGGGATATCAAGCCGACTGCGGCGTGTAATAATCCCTGCCGTACATATTGATAGTGAAATAATGACCCGTGCATCTATACGCTGCATAATGGGATTGTTCTACATCATACTGACACCTGACCTCAAACAGGATTCTCCATATAAACACACTAATGAGTCTTCTGCATTAATAACCCCAGTCTGATCTGTGATCAGATATCCAAGACTCGGAAATACTCTAAAAGTGTAAAAAAAAAAAAAAAAAAAAGCAATAAACGGGGAACAGATTTGCATAAATGAGAGCACAAATGGCTGATTCTTTTCTACAATAGGTTGGATAAGACCTAGAGGGACAGAATAGGAGATAATTGGTCATTGGTGATGTCATATCCCTTATTGTAATGTGATAATGACCCCCAAAATGTTTAAATATACTCTATAAAGAGTCCCATCCTACACACCCCATTATTGAACATTCCACATTGTATGATATTGTGCCATATGGACCCCCAGGAATATTAGGCCGCCCTCCTCTGGCCCATTCCCATTTGTGGGTTGGGGCAATGCCGAGGGTCCCAGAAACTGGAAAGGGGCATAAATACATTTTCATCGCAGGTGGAAATTCCCCGCTCCCCCATAATGCTTCAGTCGAAGGGCTCACCTCATTGCAAGACTTCCAGTGGGTGGATATAGAGGCTGGTAATGAAGTCTCCATGCTTCATAATCATCCCGTGATAATGAACTTCCTGCACTGTATAATCATAGCTCGTATCCTTAGACCCATCATAGACAGGTTGCCGACTAGTCTGGTATAGAGAGAGTAAAAAACACTGTGCAAGTCCCGAGGAGCCATGTAGCATTATATAGAGTGGTACTTTGTATCTACAGTATCTAGGGTACAGCAATAGCCTGGGGACTTTTTCCTGTCATTACGTCTCTGAGGACTCCTTAGGCCTTGTCATAGTGTCTGGCACAAATTCCCTTTACTGTCCCAGTGTGATGGGCACTTGCAGCCCCGAGCTCTGGGATTAGGAGGGAGGACAGGCTTCAGTTCTGTAGGAATGGACAGAGAAGCTGAATCCATTGTCCCTGATCTGTTTAGCAGTCTCAAGAGGAGCTTTAGAAACTAGAATAAAAGACACAAACATTCATGATATGTGTATATATATTAAATCAATGAATGATACAGTCTCGTAAGAGACCATTTGGGTCTCCCAACCCAAATTATTATCTCCCCATCCCTCACTGTTAAGGAGCTGGAGTTATGGAGCTGCATCTCAGTTACCATCCACAGGACAGCGCTGGTCATTCCTCTCTGGGCTCCACCGTTTGCTGCCTCTTTTATGTTCCTCTCTCGCTGTAAATCACCCCAGATTTTGGCAGCTTTGTCTTGCTCCTTACTACCTTCCAGTGAATTATGTAAAGCATATTCTACTCTGTCATTTTTTTTTCCATTCTGCCCAGTGGTGTAACTAGATGTTACTTGGCCCAAACATACCAATACATTACCAATATTTGTTTAAATTGCTCATTAATTAGTGTCCCATGGGGCCCCTCTGCAACCACAGGGTCTGCTTCCTCAGTAGTTATACCCTCTGATCCTACCTATTCAATCCCTAAGGGTCAGGGCACACAGGCAGATTCGGGGAGATTAGTTGCCCGGTGGCGACTAATCTCCCCGAACTGCCTTCCCGCCGGCTCAAATGTAAATCACCGGTGGGATGGCACTCGGAGCAATTCATTTTCTGAAGTCGCCCGAAGTTGCCTCACGAGTGCCATCCCGCTGTTGATTTACATTTTAGCTACTGAAGCAGTTTATTTCCAATAGATTAGCCACAATAGTACAAGCTATAACACTATATTTATTCAGCATAATGCTTTATTATATCTAAGTAAATTGCTCTAAAAGCTCTCTCTGTTTGTTTAGGATAGTAGCTGCCATAGTAGCTTGTTGTGACATCAATTCCTGCCTGAGTCTCTCCCTGATCACTCATAGCTCTGGGCTCAGATTACAGGAGTGAGGGGGGAGAGGGAGGGGGAGAGGAGCAAACTGAGCATGCTCAAGCCCTAGCCCTGGAGGTTTATGCTGAAAACCGGAAGTCTGATACAGAAGCCCATGAGTACACAATGGAAGGAAAGAAATGCTGTGTTTCTTTTGACGGGGACTCAGATCAGCATTACTTGAGGGCTTACTGGTATATTTATATAGACCTTTCTGAAAAAGCTTACTTAATTTTAGCCTTTCCTTCTCCTATAAGGCATAGCTCTCTACTTCTAACCCACCTTGTGTCTGTAAAAGGAGTTTTCAGGATCACCTCAAGGGGTACTATAGTTTCTTATTTATTTAAGCACAATTCTGCAGGAACAGTCCCCTATGAAGGCTCACAGCATGTACTATAAATTATGACTGCATGGGTTTTCTACCAGTTGCATAATAGTAATGGAACAGACCCTGTGGTTGCAGTGGAGGGGTAGTACAGGCCTGGTAGGGATCCATGGTCCTATTTCTCCCCTGGCCCACACCATCGGATATTTATGTGCAGGGGGTTGGTGCAGGGCATACAGTAATGGATCATGCAACTGGTGGAGAGGGTCCCATATATATTATTTGATGGAAGGCCAGGGGAAGTCAATTTATGCTGCTCTGAGTAAGAACCAGTAGCATTTGCTTAGTACTACTTGCTAGATGGGTGTGGTTGGTCAACTCCAGGTCTCGTATAGAATGGTATAGATGCTGGTGCTTCTTGAGTGTCGTGACAGTTTTATATCAGGTATCACTGGTGGCTTAACGTTATCCCTCTCTGGCCGTTGACCAAGCATGGTGGGACTGATAGCTTGGAAACTGACAGCTGGACACCCATCATGACTGGCTGATGATGGAGTCAGTTTTAGTTTAAGATACAAAGTCAGTCTGAAGGTTGAACATTACCAGTGGCTGAAATAGAAGGTTGGGTGTTATGATTCAGCTAGAGCTGGTTGAACATCTCCAGTAGTTTATTAGGGTTAAAGTTCAGCTCCAGCTGTCATGTTGAGGGAATGATGTGCCTGATCGCTTAGAGAAGATGACAAGGCAGTGGTTCACCATATATTTGCAGCTCTGCAATAATAAACATCCTCTGATTGGAATGAAACGTGTTGTAAGTCTCACCCTCATTTCTTGTCTGTTCTGCTAATACTGGTCAGACCAGGGCAAAGTTGAAGGGCAAAATGGGCAAAATGGTCAAACTGAACCCGAATCCTAATTTGCGTATTCAAATTAGGGGCAGGAAGGGAAATTGCGTGACTTTTTGTTACAAAACAAGGAAGTAAAAAATGTTCCCCCTTCCCACCCCTAATTTGCATATGCAAACTAGGATTTGATTCGGTATTCGGACAAATCTTTCTTGAATGATTCAAGGGTTTGGCCGAATCCAAAATAGTGGATTCGATGCATCCAGTGTCGGACTGGCCCGGCGGGATACCGGGAAAATACCCGGTGGGCCCCGACCCTAGTGGGCCCCCGCCGGGCCAGTCCCCCTCTCCCAAACAGTTTTTAAAAAAATAAAAAAAAAATCGGCGCATCGCAGCGCCGTTTGCGCATGCGCGCCGAGTGCTGTTTGCATTTGCGCATGCGCGTTGAGCGCCGTTTCCGTTTGCGCATGCGCGAAGCACCGCCTGGGCGTCGAGCGGCGAGACGACAATCAAGTAGGTAGCGGGGGCCAGAGGGGGGCCCTGGACACCAGCCCCGGTGGGCCCTGGGCCCCCCAGTCCGACCCTGGATGCATCCCTAGTTTAGTCACACTAGCACATCACAACTTTACAGCCCAAGGCTCTCCATACCGGCACTTGAGTAACCCTGAATTCACATCTTCCATCAATTAGTTTGGAGTTTTCTTGGCAGTCTCTGACCAATAGGGAGTTTACTCGAAAAAACTTGAAATGCTGAACAACTCAGGGCTGTGCGAATGTCTTGCCAATCACAATCTGACCTTAAATATAAAGTTGGCAGAGGATCAGAGACCTTTCCATGTTGCGCTTAATGTGCCAGAGTTGTGCTCTTGCCGGGGAACGTTCCGGCATCGCTTAATGAATTTATGAGTTACAAGAGTCACAATGAGCAGCAATATTACGCTAGGTATTAAAGGGGACCTGTCACCCGAAAAAAATGTTCAGAATCCTATTTTATCACGTTACCTAAGCAAAATAAACTGTAATTAAACTATATAAATTATTTGAATCTTGTTTCCTTTGGTCTGGGAATTTGTAATTATAGCAAGCAGGCAGGAGCCATTTTGTGGACACTGTTATTAAGGCAAGCCCAAAATCTTGTTTGTGCACCAGAATGGGGACCTGATATCCAACCCCATGCCCTGTTTACACAATTGAATGGTAAAGAGAACTGGGGGAATGTGGGGAGAGCAGTGACATCTAGCAAGTGCTGAATGGAAAGTGAAAGTAATTGCTTGCCCCGCCTCAAGGCGTAGAGGAGGGGCAGACAATATTTGATTGACAACTCAGACTTTTAAATGCATTTTACAGCTATCAATGCTTTCATAAAAAAAATTATTTGGATTTCATGTTTAATTTGAAAAGGACTTATTTATTATACAGATTTTCTGGGTGACAGGTCCACTTTAAGTGGGGGCACCAGTGTATAAAAACGAAGAGATTGCCGTTTGCTGGGCCCCACCGATTACTTTTTTTGCAGGCGGTTACACCACTGTGGGCAGTAGCTTACCAGTAAAAATGATGGCAGCTGTTCATTTCACCGTATCCATCAGAGCACAAGCAGTTGGAGGGACATGTAGTGTATTGGAACAGCATTGGGATGCAGTTGGCTGGTTCCATGTTGGGCTGAAACCATGAAATTCCGCTTTATGATGCAGTCAGCGGTGGTGTAATTACTTGTCTTTTGTGTTCTGCCGCTTATTTCAAATAAAAAGACTGTAGGCGTGTCTAGCTGAGCGTGCTGTTGGAAGGTCTTTTGTATTCCTATCTGCCTGCTCCAGAATCCTTGGCCCGTTCTCCTTGCTCCGTTTTTGTATGATTCTCCCCAGCCATGCGTAGGAAAACACTGCCCTTATTCTCTCCTGCACACAAATTGCTGCCCACAGCCAAACGCACCCAACTCGCAACGCCGGAGAGGGGTTGTGGCACTCGATGGGTTAATGCATCGATTATTATACAAGCAAAGCAGATTAACCTTTGTGGGCTGGGGAGGGCAGCTGCAGGGAGTAACATTGCCTGGGTGGTCATGTGTAAAGAAGGCACATCTGGGGCACGATATCTGGAGGCAACATTTGAGGGGCCCTTATTCCTAGCTTGGTTAGGGATCTACATACATGGGTATCATTGACAGGTTCAACAGCATGAGAGGAGAATTTCAGAATTTGGGGGCGAAAAAAAAAAGCACAATTTTAACTAGTGAATTTCCCCTGATACAAGCATTAGTGATGTACTGCTATACACATTTATAGACAGAGAATATTGTAGCCTTTTATACATAATGCATTCTATAGCTCAGCTGTAACAATCACAGGCTCCTCTTACACAGATAATTACTTGTATTGTTTAGCGCTAGGATGAGCGGGCTGAGAGTGGGAATAGTGTCGTAAAGGGGTGTGATATTTTATTGTGGTGTGAAAATCGCTGCCGGAACCCCAGAGTCTCTCCGGGGTGATATGTGCTGAGAAACAAATGATCTTTTGACAAGCAAAGTTGCAATTCAGTGGCGCTGGGAAAGCCAAAACAGCAGGGTTCTATTTGCTTTTAAGATATAGAACAGAAAATTATATCACCCACCTCCATCACATGCACACATCCCTCCTATTCACTGATAAATATATCAAGATATAAACTGTATATATAGTGAATAATCTTCCCCCGTTCTAAGAAATAAGGATATTAGAAGTCACCAAGGAATTCCATCGCCATATGCACATGGCTGCAGGCTGAGTTATACACGGAACTAAGTGTATCACTCATGTATTATAAAGGATAATGTACCTCTACTGTAAATTATAAGGATATTAGAAGTCACTGAGGGGTTCTGTGACCATATAAAGGCACAAGGCTGCAGGCTGAGTTATACAGGGGACTCTGAGTATCACTCGTGTATTATAAGGGATAATATACCCCCTACTGTAAATGATAAGGATATTAAAAGTCACTGAGGGGTTGTTCTGTGACCATATAAAGACACAAGGCTGCAGGCTGAGTTATACAGGGAACTCTGCGTTTCACTCATGTATTATAAGGGATAATGTACCCCCTACTGTAAATGATAAGGATATTAGAAGTCACTGAGGGGTTGTTCTGTGACCATATAAAGGCACAAGGCTGCAGACTGAGTTATACAGGGAACTCTGAGTATCACTCATGTATTATAAGGGATAATGTACCCCCTACTGTAAATGATAAGGATATTAGAAGTCACTGAGGGGTTCTGTGACCATATAAAGGCACAAGGCTGCAGGCTGAGTCATATGGGGAACTCTGAGTATCACTCATGTATTTTAAGACGTAATGTACCTCCTATGTTATTTATAAGGATATTAGCAGTTCTGCCCCAGTATAACGGCACAAGGCTGCTGAGTTAAACAGGGAACCACATGGTTGCCTTTACAAAACTTGGGTCACTATAAATGGGACACCATAATGGTTGGTGCGAGTCATTTTCAGTGCAGCAGGCCCTGTCTAAGCACTGCTGGAGAGTAGATGTTGTCATGTGTGATTGGCAACAGGATCAGCCAGATATTGCTGCATTTAAAAAAAAGAAAAAATTCCCTGAAACGGTCCCAGCACCCCCTCTATTGGCCCTGCCCATTGCAAATTATCTGTCTATTTCCTTGTGAAATTCTCTTTTCAAGTGGAAATCAAGAATTTTCAGTCTTTGACCAGCAACATCTAAAGCTGGCCATAGATCCAAAGATCTGATCGTACAAATCGAGGATTCATACGATTTTCGGACCGTGTATGGAGAGTCCCGACATTTTTCGTCCGGCGGGAGATTGGTCGTTTGGTCGATCGGACAGGTTAAAAGATTTCTGTCAGTAGCTTTGGTTGGATATAACTATCGTAGGATTGCTGTCAGGGGCAGAACATCGGCTGATCTGTTATTTTCTACTTTATTTGATCTGAATGGTTAGTGGCAGGTCGGGAGATGGGAAAGTCCGATCGTACGATGATTGGTACAATCAGATCTTTGCGTCTATGGCCAGCTTAAGTCCTGCTCGTAAAAGAAACTGGATTTCTTGCTCGTCATCCTCGTAAACTTGGAACACAAGGGAAAATGTTAGGCTGAGCAATATGCTCCTTTACTTACTTAGACTGCTAGTTAATTCTAGCCCTAGATTAAGCAGTACTTGCTAAAATCATTGATTTCTTCTAAAACATCTGATGATATTTAAAAATTACGTTATTAGCCTAACTAGTAGTGTCGGCCCATGAGGCCAGCTTCTTTCATACCTGCCACGGCCCGAATTTTCATTTCCCAAGAAACAATTCGCACCGCATTTCCCTGCAAAAAAATACACTGGAACCCTGAGATATTAAGTCCCCGCTTCTCGGTGAGAAAATGAAACTCGTAGATCAATGTGCCACGGGAAAATCAACACGGAGCTGCGCAATTTTGATTCCATTATGCGTCTTATAATCTGGCAGCGAAACCGAGCTGATATTTACTCCGGGATTTCGAGTAAAAGCTCTTCACTAATTCTCTTCATACACAGCTCTCAATTCAGGATTTCAGGGAAAGGTAGAGCAATAAATGAGACATTGGCAGAGCCATCAAAGTACACTATATATCTAAGATATATGTCCCGAGACTCAAATTAAGATTTATTAATTGTCACATTATCATGGTACATACTGACCCCATATGGCCCACCTTCCGTGTTTCATACCATCCGGTACTTAATCATAGATGTCTTTGTCAGCAACATATTGATCACAGAATTTAAAACTTGGGTGGTCCCACCCATTTCCACTTAAAACCAATCAGAACCAATGAGGTTAGTCCAACCCACTTTACATATTTTTGCATTACGCCTATACAGAGCAGCAGGGCCATCAAAGTGACAGAATAATGAATAAAGATTGTAATTAGGCTCCACGGACTAAAGCGAATGGCGAATAATGAGTAGAAAAGGGTAGGCTGGGTAGGGTGACGGCAATGGTGACGGGGAGGGCTTCATAAATTTAGATAATTTGCAGATGTATCTCTTAAAGCAGTGGCTCTTCCTTTACTCTATAGCCAGACGTCTATATTCTCAGGGTCGAATTGGGCCGGCAGGACACCAGGAAAAAAAACAGGTCCATGCCCCCTCCCCCTAATCGGCTGGCCCCTGCTATACAGACGGAAGGGGATCAATCAGTACCCGACGTGACGGGTTGTTCATGTGCGGGGGTATTTGGCAGTCAGGAGGATGATTGGTAGCCCTCGGTGTCACAGACCTTGTGGGCCCCCAATGCCCTTGTCCGACGCTGCAAATTTTAATGTGAATTTGGGTTCATTTGTACTTTGCATTGAGTGAAATTAGTATATATCAAACTGTCGTTCCAGATGTGGTTGAACAGATTGGATGCCCATGTACAGGACAGGGTTGAAAGATGGACGACTCAAGCAAAGGCACTTTAATAAATGGCCAAAAGATCCCACAAGTCTGGAGGAGAACTTTCCTGTGCAATGCGGCCATGCCCAGTTTGTAGCCATACCCCCAAAATAACATCATATTCTTTACTTGAAGTGACATTTATTGGGGCCGGAGGGAGTGCAGGCAGAAGGGTCACCCATCCCCTGACACCTTTCAGAAAGAAGGGGAGCTTGGAGTTGTAAATGAGTGCGCCTGTGTCGAGGAGTTGAATTTCCTCTTGAAGGGAATACAAATGAACTCTTGAATTATACAAAGAAAACGAGACATCTTCCTGACGATCAAATTAAAGAAAAAAACAGTGAATAATTTCCTTTATACCTATCCCGTGTAAGTGCTTGGGCAAAGAATAAAGAGTTGCCTTGAAAACTCTGTGTGCCGGCCTTGGAAGTATTTATGCAGAATAAACACGGCTCTTTGAAATGTGCCCTTTTTCTAACAAAAACAAGTCTAATTTAGCTAGAATTTTTTCCTCGCTGAAGTCACCCACCCCATCCATTAATTTTCTTGCCCTTCTCTGAGCTCAGTTCCCACGTTATTATAGTATTTAATTGCCCACACTGCGCCAAATGTCCAACAGTCAGCAATTTTGTAGGAATAGGACTCATACCTTCCAACTGTCCTGTTTTTAGAGGGACAGTCCCTCTTTTGACAGCTCAACCTGCAGTCCCTCATTCATACTGGAAAGTCCAGTTTTTCTTTGCACTTAACAGCCAGAAAAATAAACAATAGGGCTAATTTATCAACACTGGGCAAATCATGGCAGTTTACATGAGCAACCAATCAGCAATTAGCTTTTTAAAGCCTGGAAGTATAAAAACGAATGCAGCAATCTGATTGGTTGCCATGGGTTACTGCCCATGGGCAAATTTGCCCAGTGTCGATAAATGACCCCCATGCTTCTAAAGCCCAGAACAGCCACAGCAGGAGATAATATACTTTTGTAACAATTTAGAGATAATAACAATATAAGATAACACGTCCCTTGGGAGAAGTTAGACTCACAGCTTAAAGGGCAATCCACCTTCATTAGCAAAAGTGTAATAACTGGAAAAAAAAACAGAAATATGTTCAAACTTTCATAACCTGAACACACAAATGGGTGTGGCAAAAAAGTTTGCTGCGCTATGAGCACCAACTTTTTTGTCCCTCTTTTTATTTCCAAAATGTTGGGAGGTATGCTCTATATTATCTCCAGTCTCAATTTGCTGTGTTATTGCCCTGCTAGGCATTAAAGGAGAACTAAACCCACTCAGCCAACACAGGGGACGTTTAAGGAAGACTGCTACAGGGGAGCGGGGCAGTTTTAGGGTTTCCAGAGGGAGCGCTAAGTTGACATAGTGGGTTTAGTTCTCCTTTAAAGCTATGTCTAAATAATCATTAAGTATAGGGATCAACCAGCAAGTTGAACAGATAAGCTATGGTCAAGTCCACCTCTTCAAGTATGCACTAGGGTCAAATGGTCAAAGCAAAGAGTTTTTAAATGAGCCCTATAATGTTTTCTTAGTGGACCTATTTTAAGGCACAGATCAGGCCTGCCCAACTGGTGGCCCGCAACCCCCCCTTCTGTGTCTGCTTACCATGTGTAAGATTAAAAAGGTATCACTACAGAGATTAACTGGCCCCTGCATTGTTTAATCCTCAAATTCAGACTGTGATCCCCCTGTATTGTTCACACTTGTGACACCTCTATTGTATATATCCTACAGACCTGTACTATTCACACCTGAGACCCAGACTGAAACTGCCCACATTGTTCTCCTGTTCACACTTTATACAAAATGCTAATGGAGCACCAGCACTGTGTCACTATATGTAGTACATATTAGACTGATAGCTTTCCTTGTCTCCTGCTCTGTTCTGCCTTCTCTCCCTGTGTGTGTCATTCTCTGCTTGCCCAGTGCTGCTTGTGTGTGCCATTCTCTGCTTGCCCAGTGCTGCTTGTGTGTGCCATTCTCTGCTTGCCCAGTGCTGCTTGTGTGTGCTGTTCTCTGCTTGCCCAGTGCTGCTTGTGTGTGTCATTCTCTGCTTGCCCAGTGCTGCTTGTGTGTGTCATTCTCTGCTTACTCAGAGCTGCTTGTGTGTGCCATTCTCTGCTTGCCCAGTGCTGCTTGTGTGCCATTCTCTGCTTGCCCAGTGCTGCTTGTGTGTGCCATTCTCTGCTTGCCCTACGCTACCTGTGGAATGTAAGCCTGTTAGAGGTTTGTTCTTGGGTTATTAGCATTTGGAAATTGTTGTTAAGGGCTCCTAAGGTGTTTAATCATGTGTTGGGGGTTGTTGTATTATCCACAGGGGAGGATGAGGCATATGGATTTAAGGGTATGTTTTTAACATGACTTAAATTTTTCACGTATGAGTGATGAGGGATTTCCCTGCAGTGAGCACCAACCATTTGGTCCTTTGGTGTGCTACCACCGTTAATGTGAATATGATCTTAAAAGTTCTTGTGGTTACATGGGTGTGGTTTACAGTGGGTGGGGTTTAAAAGGTGGAGTGGCCAACAATGACTTCTATTATCGGCCCTCCACCACATAGGCCAGTAAAATTTTGGCCCTCGGTACCACAGAAGTTGGACAGCACTGATTTAAGTTATATTTTCTGTTATAGGAAGGCATTTTAGTCAGCTCAGGGCCTTGATTGGGGGGAGGGGCTCACAGCCTTGGTGGGTCCACCCTAAAGGCAGTTTAGGGAACAATTTGGGGAAAATGGTCGATGTAGTCTCCTAGATATCACTGTAAGCCCATCTTCAGGATCAATTAAAACAAGATTTAGGGTGTACAATTCTTTGATGTCCTAGAGATATTCATAAACTTGTGGCTGAATGGCTGGTTCCGCAGTGATTTAATAGAGGTCCTAGCCAGATGTTGGGCCTCAAATGAACCAAAAAACTATGACACTAGGGTTGCCAACTGTCCATTTTTCACCCTTCCAAAATCCCTGCTGTCCAGGTGACAAATGCCTGTCTGTATTTCCAAATTAGGAGATCTGGACAGGACATTAAAGTTAATGGCATGGTGATCAGCCAATTGCTGATTGCCAAAGCATCAGTACCGCCCCTGATGTCATCAACCCCGCCCCCAACATCACCCGCCCTGCCTCTGACATCACCTGCCCCACTCCCTGTCTGGAGTTGAAGAAATGAAAAGGTGACAATCCTACCTGACACTCACTGATTTAGAGGAATCGAGGTGACCCACCCTAAACAGCAGGGGAACACATAGGTAGATGGACCACTTTGCCCCTGTAGGGTCATATGTATTAAACAACACAAATAGAATTCTCCAAAATTTAGTCCAAAGGTATCTAGTAATGTGTGAGGGATGGGATGTGACAAGTTTGTAGTAATCTTTTCCACTTTTTCCCTTCTGTCAACATGGCTACCGTTCCTGTTAGGCCTATGACTCTCTATAGCTGAGCAGCAATAGAAATCAGCACTCAGAGATGGTTCCAGACATTGGAAATTACAGGAAACAGGGGATTTTATATTCTGTGTTTTGTTTAGATTAGGTTTCAGCAATCAGCGAGACATCCAAGGTCAAGACAGAAAAAGCAAACAAACACATTCTGCCCCCCCCCCCAGTGCTTCTGTAGCAGCAGCCATGCTTATTCCACTCACGTCACCTAAAATGGTCATCTTCAGTGCTACATCCCATCCCCATCACTGACCAAGGGCTCCCCTTAGAGCCAAGCAATATATAGGTCCATGGTGGAAATAAGAATGGGCTAATGGGAATTCTTCTAGGCTTATCCCCACTAAATCTGACACCCAGCATTGGCACCGACTGCGGAACAAGCCTCAGAATCTGGCCAGAAATAATGGAAGATGTTCTGCTGCAGTATACGGTGCTGTATGAAAAATGTTGTCCCTCCCCGGGGGATAATTGTCATTATTTATGCTGTTGTAGGTAGTTAATACATTTGTGATGAAGCATGTAGATCTTTCTCCATCTCAGATTAACAATCATTGGTGACCCTCTTGATGATAGCACAGAGGGAAATAAATTGAGTTCTTGGAATAAAGAAGAGAACACACAGGGAGGGGGGTAGAGAAAGTTTTTCTTTGTTTAATTGAGCCCTGTCCTACTTTGTATGCTGGTGGAGTTGCCCTAAGGATGTTTGCACTTAGATTGGCTGTTGCTGTATTTGTGCTGAGAGTAGAATAAAGCAGGAGATGGAAGCAGCCTCTGCGAGGACAAGTAACTGCATTTGCTGCGGTGGGTGCAGGCCAGAAGTAGTAGCTTTTTGTTGGGCAATTAAGAACTGCACATCCAAAGAGACCCCTGGGTGGTTCTGCAAGTCAATAAGAATCTACCTCATCAGCTTCTAACATCCCTGATGAATCCGAAAAAAATCGGAATTTTCAGACAACATATATTTGTATGGTTCAAATTTTCTGACTATTTTCACGATTTTATCTCGAATTGGAATTTTTTGGGCAAATGTATTGATAAATAAGGGGAAAAAACCTGTGCGGATTTCGGAGCAGAGTCGTTTTCAGAAAATAATGAGATAAATTCGGACTTTGATAAGTGGGTCTCCCAATGTATCAAATAATTGGCAAGTTTGATGGGTCTCCATAGGACACAGGCCAACCTATAGGGTCATTTTGATGTTAGCCAAACCAGGTCACCATATGGGATGATGCACTGAGACCTGCGTCCTTCAGTAAGCCCAGGGTTATGAGCTTGCCCATTGTTCTTCCGTGGCTGCCCTTGCCTTGGTTTTCATGCACATGTGCCACGTGGGTCTTGCATGTGACATAATCAGGGGGGAGCACTGTGGAGGTAATTAAGAGAAGGAGCAATGTACCTTCTGTGTTGTTTTCTACAGCAGCCCAATGCATTAAGGGTTGCATAATTAAGTCTGCTCTAGTGCTAATGATGACCATGTAGAAGTCTCATTGGCCTCCTGATCTGTCTCACTGGGGGTCAAACAGCTCTCGTGACTGTGCCGCAGTCTGTGCCGGTGGTGACCTGTTTGTTCCCAACACCTGAGCATGTTTTGCCTAAATAATAATCAAGGTAGAGAATGCAGGGTTTCCATATGTAAATGTAATCGAGTATCACGACTCGGCAAACAGCATCCTAGGTTTTTTATATAGGCGTGTAACCTTTAGGTCTGTCAGCTGCCGGCTGAACTAATTTGGGGAATCCTCCCTCCTCTAGTGGCTTTGAACTTGGTAACATGGAGGGCAGAGAAGAAGACCCAACGAGGGGAAGACCAAAGGAAAATTCTGGGAGATGTGAAGAAGGAGAGCTTCTGCCTTTTAGCCCGTGAGGTTGGCGTTCTTCCACAGCTCCGCTTTAACCTTTTTAATATGCAAATGTCTATGTGAAATGCAACGATAAGTGGAACCATCACATTCTCGGACTTAGATTCTTTGAGGTTGGAGACGTGAAGAGAAGCCACGATTATTGATAAGACGTAAATGTGCAGATGAAAAATGCCAACTATGCCCCTCCAGGTCAATTGTTAGACTTACTGGCATATGTACAGGGCATTTCTAATAATCTGCCCAACTGATATCTTGGTCAGATATCCATTGACCAGATTAACCCTGTTGAACGAAGAATGGTGTGGTCCTCTCCTGATGAGTCTCCATAGGCCCAAGTGATATCAGCCCAGTGACCTCAGAAAAGCAGTGCAGTTCATGCTGTTCATAAATGAGATCTGTGTACCCCAAAAACCTGTGTACTAGCTGGTCCTATCTCCCCCAGCCTTTTCATATCTCCCCCCAGCCTTTTCAGGGACACCCCCCCCCCTGCTCTGGCTCTGCTTTCCATATAGAGCAGATAACTGTTCCAAAGGAGTGGGAGAAATTTCTACAGAGCCGTAATGATTCATTCTTAGCGTTGTGTATCGTTAATCAGAAATGCGCTTCATTGGAACGGGAGGATTCCCCCTGGGGGTTGATAAGTTGGTAACTTCCCCGCAGCGAGTGTGTGAGTGTGTGTGTGTCTGGACAGAGGCAACTGCTGCTGTATCAGTCCATTCTAGTAATGGAGAATGGGAATTCCCCGCAGCTGAGTCTGCACAACATGCTGATACTCCTTGATCAGTACAGAAATCTCCTGCACTCACTATCAAAGCCCTCAGCCCTGCACTGCGCTCTATAATCATCTGTGTCCTCTACTCACCCACCCATAACCATCCTTCTGCACTCCATACTGCCAGTATAGGTGCCCACTAGTACTACACTCCATATAGTTATACCTTAAGTATCTATACCCTGATAATAATCTCCCCTCTCTGTATAATGGGACTGAATTACCTGATAATGATCTCCCCTCTCTGTATAATGGGACTGAGTATCTATACCCTGATAATCTTCCCGCTCTGTAAAATGAGACTTATGGAGTTACGTCCTTTTTAAATAATCACAGTCATATAGGGTGCCCGCCTCACCCTTTCATCATGGGACACTTTTAATTCACAAAGCAGAAATTCATTAAGTTGCATGCAGACTCTACCGATCTCCGTGCAGCCATGCAGAATGAATTTGCAATTAACTGTTCAACACGGCACCTTATTGTCAGTGAATACTACACATCTTTTGATCCACGGCATTTAATTTTCAAGCAAAATGTCTTTCTGTGTATACAGAGGAATGCTACACTATTCAAGACACAGTATCTGGCTTGGAACAGGCATAATCCATGCAGAATATTAAAGAAACTGCCAGAAAGCGAGCTCTACTCCTGCCAGTGATGTGACAGTGGCATGCAATGCTTATTTCCTCGCGGCTGCATTTGCATTTTAATTCCGGGCTCTTTATAATTTATTAATAGCTGAGATTACACGTGATGGACTTCCCTGTACGTGTGTTCCATTAAAAGCAGCTGCAATTCTGTGACCGAAGAGAAATGACTGAGCCATCTGAGATTTAACTGCAGGCCTTTAATGCTGCCTAACATATAATAGATGTGGGCTTGGAGAGGACAGCTTACGAGTATACTGTACTTTATTAGACACAATTACAGGAGTGCACAGGCTCATTTTTGAATCCCCACCACTTCGTAAATGGAATATTCCAGCAGATTAGGCTCAATAGGGCTTGGAAGCAGCTGTTATCTGGAAACCCATTGGCAAGGGAGAGGCCGTCTCCCATAGACTCAATTTTAATAAAATATATATATATATATTTTAATGATTTCATTTTTCTCTGTAATAATAAAACAGTAGCTTATACTTGACCCCAGATAAGAAATTAGAGGTGTCATGGAATTTCAGCAACCGGAGACCACTTGAGGTGAAATAAAAAGTTTATTTGACACAAGCTCCATGGATTCTGGACTCAAAATGAGCCAGAACCATGAAGAAAGGAATCTGTGTTCTTATAGACATGTAAAAAGGGGGTTAATGATGGGAGAGCATAGAGATTTTCCTCCACAGCACAGAAAAACAAAGAATTGCTCTTACCGCCAAACAGGTGGCTCTATCCCCGAAGGGGTACGCCCCCGAAACGTTGTAACCTGTTTGGCTTGTCATTAAACACGGGTAATAACCCTTGAGCTGATTACGTGTGCTGGAGTTCTCTCTTTTCTATCCCCAAGGCCAGGTTACTAGTGACCAAGACTTGCATGAAAACAGAATCCATCCAAGTCAGTTGATGCATTGCTCTGCTATGGTGTGTTGATTAATGATTAATCTTGCTTTCCTGCCTCACTCCCTCCTTCTCTTCTTCTCACCCAAAATAATAATAGGCAATTTGTCATAAGGTTATTAACAGCAAGGCCCAGTGTCCCTCCTATGATTCTCCTCCTATTTTCCCATCTCCTCTTTTTTCATTCTGTCTCTCTTTTTCCCTTATGTCTCTCCATCTCCTCTTTCTCCCTCTTATGTCTCTTCTTCTCTTGTTATCCTTCTTATGATTTTCCTCCTATTTTCCCATTGTCTCTCCCTTTTCTCCCTCCTATGTCTCTCCTTCTCCTTTTTCTCCCTCCTATGTCTCTCCTTCTCCTTTTTCTCCCTCTTATGTCTCTCCTTCTCCTTTTTCTCCCTCCTGTGTCTCTCCTTATCCTTTTTCTCCCTCTTATGTCTCTCCTTCTCCCTCTTATATCTCTCCATCTCCTCTTGCTCTCTCATATGTCTCTCCTTCTCTTTTTTCTCCCTCGTATGTCTCTCCTTCTCCTTTTTCTCCCTCTTATGTCTCTCTTTCTTCTTTTCTTCTCTTTGTCTACTGGTGAATATATCAGCCATTTTTTTCTCATTGCAATTTTTGAAAAAAATGCTGCAAGTTGAACAACAGTTAGGTCTGTACACTGCATAAACCCCAGACATGGCAGCAGTAACATGTAGGATCAAGATAGTGTAGCTTGCTTTATACTAAATATACCAGCAATGCATTGTATCAGGTGGCATCCAACATTGCATTACACTAGTTATACTAGTAGTAGATTGTAGGAAATTGGATGTATTCATTGCATTAAACCCACATTACCCAAAAGATCAATATCGGAAATGTCCTCTGTTCATGCAGTAACCCCAGTCATGCCAGCAGTACAACTACAGTAGGAAACTAACTGTAAATATCATTACCCTCAGACATGCTGGAGCTACGTTGTAGGGAATGGTCTTTATACTTTATGCTTTGACGCCATAACTTCACCCCTTATGCTTTGATGCCATAACTCCACCCCTTGTGCTTTGATGCCATAACTCCACCCCTTATGCTGTGATGCCATAACTCCACCCCTTATGCTTCCTACATCACTGTACCCACGCACACATCAGCAGTCTGCCCCCCAGCATGCCCTGGCTGCTATTTTATGATTTAAAGTCTGGCAACCCTAGTAGTTACTCCACTGTATTATCTGTCTGCTACTGAAACTATACATATATATATATATATATATATATATATAGCTAAATAAATGCACCCGCACTCCTTCATTTTAGTGAAATAAATCAATTTGCTTTATTCACAAATTCATCTCCAACATTTCGGTCCTCTCTGGGACCTTCTTCAAGGATCCTGGACCCATACTTCCACCCCGGCTATGATTGTCCGGGCTCATGGGGGGTTGCGGAGCCCTGAAGGAGGCAGCCCTGATGAACCATAGTCCCAGATATTCAGATATTTACAAGAGTCAACATATTGGACAAGACTGTAAATACGCTTGGTCGAATAGTGCATGGGCAGATGTGTTTGGGAAGGGAATTCTCCCGAGATGACCACTACTTTCTGTAGTTGGCCACTTGGGAGCCAGTTTAACAGACTATCCATGGGATTGCATTCAGTTCAAACAGAAAATATGTCCTGCCAATACTTGCTATTGACATGCAGATGGAGCATCTGCAGAGCCAGAAGTGTCAGAGACAGTACCAACCACTTTCCCTTATGCTCTTGGTCCACTCCTTATCCTGAGAAGTACCAACATGAGCAATTCAACCATCCTGTTGTGTATGGGGGCACCTGACTATGCCCACCGAAAGTATATGCGGGACTTAAAATCTGGTGGATTGGCCACAACATGGACTCGGCCATGTTGTGGCCTACACCCCCTGCATGAATTAATGGAATGACTTACAAGTTAGTGGATGAGTAGAGGCCAGAAATGGGAATGCCTAAGTACCCTTCACTAGTGATGGCCAAATCTGACCTGTTTCGCTTCTCTGAAAATTCACGAAACGGCAAAAATTCGGCAAAATGCATTAAAGTCTATGAGCATCAAAGTTTTTTTAGCACCTGTCAAAGTTTCTTTGTGGCATTTTTTTTCTCCCGTTGGAGTCTATGGGCGTCATATTCCCTGCAAAACTTGGTGAAAAATTTTGTTCATCAATACGCTTAACAAATACAGTGGGGTTTTTTTTGGACACTGCATTTGTTTTTGTACCCCTTACAGTGCGGCGTCTGTTAATAGTGAGTCCAGAGCACTAGAGGATCTTGTCGTGGGGCTTTAGCCTTGGCCAGTTCCCATCAGCCCATGTGTATTTCCACCACAGGAGTACTGTATTTTGGATATTTGGCAATGTTTCCATCTTATTATTGTATTATTGCACCCTGGATGTCATTCTCCCTGGTGGGCCCTAGGAGGAGCACTCTGACCCTGCCTGTAAAGGTGGGCATACACGGGCCGATAAAAGCTGCCGACAGACCGTGTCGGCAGCTTATTGGCCCATGTATGGGGGCCCCCGACGGGCTTCCCCGATCGAGATCTGGCCGAAAGTCGGCCAGATCTCGATCGGATGGGGTTAAAAACCCCGTCGGATCGCGGCCGCATCTGTTCGTTGATGCGGTCCCGCGATCCGACCGCCCGTTTGTGAGAGCTAGGATCCGATCGTTGGGCCCTAGGGCCCACGATCGGATCTGCCCGATATTGCCCACCTTCAAGGTGGGCATATCGGAAGGAGATCCGCTCATTTGGCGACATCGCCAAACGAGCGGATCTATCCGTGTATGGCCACCTTATGTTTCTGCAGTAGTTCTTCTGCATTGCCGGCTGTATTTTCTCTGAAATAACGAGGACTTTACAAGCACAATGTGTCTGGCTCTGCAGCAGCCTGGAAATTGCTCCGAATGATCCCAATTTCTATGTGTGTGTGGTGCGTGTGTGTGCCTGACCCTGTTCCTGTGCAATATAAGCTGTATCTCCTGCTTACTTTGATGTCACTTGGTAATGGATCTCATTTTCACCCGCCCTGCTAAAAACACTCAAGGGATGGATAGCACTTACACTTGACAAGCTAAATTGCTGTGTGTTTTGGATGCAATTCAAATCTTAGCAAGGGAAAGTTAATCTGAGGCATATGCAGAGTGTATGGAGATGAGGAGGGTGGGGTGGGAGAATAAGCAGAAATTCTAGGAGGTGATATGCATTATTGCCTCTCTCAAATCAGTGCCTCAAGGTCTCTGTATCCCCCCCTGTGCTGAATACTCTCTGTATCGTCTCTATTAGAGATGCTCTCATCTCTGTATCCTTTCTGTCACTCTCCTTCCCCATTGTCTTCTCTTTTAGGGCAGCGTCAGACTGGCCCCCCGGGATTGCAAGAAAACTCCCAGTGGACCCTCCTGCTCACCCAGCCATTTGTCTTGCGTGCCTTTACCAAAGCCATTCCCCCATTTCTGTTGGGAATCAAGAGGAGACATGGAGGAAAGGTGATAAGAAGTGACTAAGACCAAAGAGAACATGAGGGACTCTTCTCTATCTATTTGTATACTATTTGTATACTCTCTGTGAGGGACTCTTCTGCCCCATTATCTTCTTTATGAGGGAGTTTCTTGTCTGTGCATTCTCTCTGCAAGGGATTCTCCTCCCTCACTTTCTTTTCTATTAGGGACTATCCTCTCTTTGTGAGGGAGTCCTCTTCCCATTATGTTCTCAATGAGGGACTTGCCTGTCTCTGCAGCCTCTCTGCAGGCGATTCTTCCCCACCATCAGCTCTATAAGGAACTCTCCCCTATTTCTCTGTATCCTCTGTGAGAAACTCTCCTTTCCCATTATCTTTTCTATGAGGGACTCCTATTTCTGCATTGTCTCCGCAAGGGATTCTGCTCTTTAACTATCTTCTCTACTAGGGACTATCCACTCGCTCTCTTTCTATAACCTCTCTCTGTGGGACTCTCTATATCTTCTCTAAAAACATTGTCTTGTCTTTCTCTGTGTTGTCTCTGCAATGGTAATTTTCCCACTGTATTCTCTCCACTTTCCATCCCTATTATATTCTCTAGGACGAACACTCTTGTCTCTGCACCCTCTCTTTAAGGATTTTCCTCCCACACTATCGTCTCTGTAATGAACTCTCCCATCTCTGAATGCTCTCTGTGAGTGACTCTCCTTTCTCATTAACTTCTCTGTTAGGGACCTTCTCTCTCTATGCGCTCTGATTCTTCCCAGTGTATATTATCTGTTAGTGACACTTCTCTCTGTATCCTAACTGTGAGGGTCTCTCCTTTCTCTGTAGTGTCCCAGTGAGGGTCTCTCCTCGCTCTGTATTTTCCCAGTGAGGGTCTCTCCTCTCTTTATATTTTTTCTGTGAGGGTTTCCTCATTCTCTGGATTCTGTATGGAAGCGCCCCCCTCTCTGTATCTCATTTGTTAAAAAATCTCTCTTCTCTGGGGTTTTCCTCAGCACTTTTTAATAGAAATTGGAAATTTGCTGCTGTGTATACAGATCTCCTCCATTCTGTTTAGCATTCCGCATGCAGCTCAGCAGGGAGACACTTGTTCACTTGTCTGCAAGCAGAGAGAATATTTACTTTCTGCTCAGGTTCTGAGCTCCAGCATTGCTCCTCCAGGACTGTGCGTGTGTTTAAAAATCGAATTGTTTATTTAGATGTAGCAACTCTACAACAGGGACCCCCTTCATCTGCACAGGTTTTTGATTTGGAGGGTTCCCCTCAATAGGGAGCACGGGTCACTGTAGACCAGGGGTCTCCTCGTCTGGCCTTACCCTTAAATGTAAAAAGAGTTGAGGAGCAACACAAGCATGTAAAAGTTCCTGGAGGTGCCAAATAAGGACTGTGCCTGGCTATTTGGTAGCCCTTATGTGGGCTCACAGCCTACAGGAGACTCTGTTTTATTTGACCAAAACTTGCCTCCAAGCCTGAAATTCAAAAATAAGCCCCTGCTTTGAGGCCACTGGGAACAACATCCATGAGGTTGGTGTGCAACATGGTGTTCGTGAGCAGGGCCGCCATTAGAAATCACGGGGCCCCGTACAACAAAATTTTTGGGGCCCCCTGGGCCCCGCCCACACTGACATCAGCGCTAAAAAAGTAACCCCCCCCCACACAAGTTATAAAAAGCTTTTGATGGTCAGGGCCCCCTTATAAAAAATCGGGGCCCCCCAAAAAAAAATGTTTTTTTAAAAAAACATTGGTGGCAGGGGCCCCCTTATAAGTTAAAAAAAACTTGGGGCCCCAACAAAAAAAAATGTAAAAAAACATTGGTGGGAGGGGACCCCTTATAAATTAAAAACAAATTGGGGCCCCAAAAAAAATTTAAAAAAAAAAAGTTTTTTGAAAAAAAAAGTGGCAGGGCCCCCTTACAAGTTTGTAAAAAATGTTTTACAAAAAGATTGGTGGCCGGGACTTCGGCTTTTTCCGTGACTTCTGGTCTTTTCAGCGCATCGGCTTCGGCTTTTCGGCACTTCCGCATTCGGCAACGTAGAGGGAGGACGTACGGCTCGGGCGCTCGTAAGGGGGGCCCGGAACTTCAAAAAATGCAGCGCTGCCGGGCCCCTCTTCATGCCTGGTACGCTTGTCCCCCCTGATGGCGGCCCTGCTCATGAGGGGACTGCTGCTGTAGATCATCATCCTGTTGCTGGTGTTGTGCCCTACAAATCATTCGTGCTGACAACAAGGAATAGCCATGTTTATTTGGCAGACAATTAAAAAGAACTGTAATTCTGAGCTGGGTGCCAGCCTACAGCCCAGAGCGAAGGAAGATTGTCATGAATAATGAACTGGTCAGGAATCCTGCTTAATACACTGAATGGGATGGTGCGTTGGCAAATAAAGCGGTGCTTGGATTTAAGAAGCCATTAATAGTCATTAAAATGACTTTATATCCTTATTGTATTTCCCTAATAACAATATTAAGAAGAGACACTTGGTGTCTCTGGCTTTCACCAAGTTATTACTGACTGGCAGATTTGGGCGTTCATTAGGCCTCCGTTGATCTCTTGCCTTCTTGCCCTTAGCTTTCTTGTGTAAGTTTTCTTGTGTAAGTTTGGCCACTTGAGGATCCCAGCCTGCTGATTGAATCTTTACTATGCTCCTGTTCCAAGGTAACTTAAATGCACCTCCCAAGTGTAGTATAATAATGCCCTTAAAAGATGCCTTCAGGGGGCATGATGATGCTTTTGAGGTATGGTCAAGCTGAGGTGGTAGAAGAAGAAAGTCTAGGCAATGCAGTAGCTAGAACCACAGCCTAAACTTGCCTGTATGGGGAGAGAAGTCATAAACTATGTCTGGCTTAGGTATTCCATAGTATTAAGCACAATTTATAAGGAATAGTTACAGCTCCATTAAACTGATAATCCTCCCTGGTGGGTCACCAAAGAATTGCCATAATTGAGTACCTACGTATTCATTAGTCTTATGCCTGAGACACAGTTGCTAAACTACAGACCGTGAATTGCTTATGCAAAGCCTACTGGCAGCCAAAACCTAGATAGACACTAATTGGATGTCCCTGTGTTAAGTAAATGGACAGGCAGCAATATCAAGTAATTCTGTAGTCATTAATGTCACATGTATATCCTGGCACCCACAGCTATTCCTGGGAAAGCACGGGTACACTAAAGGAAGCAAGGGCGTTATACTTGGGATGAGAAATATCATGATACATTGTACTAATAAATAACCATTAAGTATTTGTTCATCCAGTGACTTGGGGCTCATCGCACGGGTGTTTTGTCAGCTTGATTGATTGTAATGGCTAAATGTAATATATGGTTTCCACTGAAATGTTCCTTTATTAGCAGCAGTTTCAAGCATTGTGCAGTTTTAGACATTGGATTCTCAGTATAAAATAATTTGTGTGGTTATTTTAGAAAAAATGGACATGCAGGAGGCACGGATATGTTCTACACACTGTGCCCCCTGTCTGCCAGAGTAGAAGAGGCTACTGTGGTGTTTGTGCAGATGGCTTGTAGATGTCACTGTGCTCAGACTTATACTGTGCATGCTTCCTGGACTGCTTAAAAGTAAAAGTGAAAGTTACTGTTGTGTAATGCCTGCATGAGCCTGCTAATAAAGCACTGTTATACTATACTCATCCTCGGCTACCTAAAACATGACAGATTGGCGACAGGATGTCTCTTCTACCTCTGCAGCAGCCTGCAGCTTTTCTTCCAAACCCTGGTGAGCTTACAATACCTTTTAATGCTTGGATCCGTATGTTTGAAAATTACATTATTGCTGCTGACCAAGGGGAGATTTCTGCTGCTAGAAAGCGTGCTTTACTTATTCACTGCCTGGGAGCAGAGGGACAGCGTATATTCTATACATTACCATTACCTGATCATACTTATGAAACTGCTCTTACTGCTATAAAGAACTTTTTCGTGCCACGAGTATATGTGGTTGCTGAAAGATATAAATTCCGCCAATGTGGACAGCGTAATGGCGAATCCACAGAACAATTTGTAGCAGCTTTGAGAGAGCTGGTTGTTACCTTTGAGTTTGGAAATCCAATGCTAAGAGACCAAATAGTGGAAAAAACAAACTCACCTCTCATTAGAGAGAGACTGCTCCTAGAGCAGGATTTAACCCTTGCAAAGGCTGTTACAGTTGCTAGCCAAATTGAAACAGCAGTGGCAGAGGCTAAAACTCTCAGTCAGGGTTAGGGTTGCCACCTGTCCAGTTTTGACCCGGACAACCCGGTATTTTGAGGGGCTGCCCGGGTCTATACTTCCTGCCCAGTTTTCCAAATAAGGAAAACTGGGCAGGATTCCCTTGATTGACACGGTGATCTTCCAATTGCTGATTGCCACATCATAGCCCCGCCCACTCACATCACGGTTCTGCCCACTGATGTCACGGACCCGCCCCCGCCTGGTCTCAGCCAGACATAAAGGGGGCAACCCTAGTCAGGGAACTGCTGGGAATGTACAGATTGTGAATTCAACACTGTGGCCTAATAATGCACAGTCACAGGCAAAATACAGTGCTAAGGAAAGGGATTCACCTACACTGCAAAACCGTGCAGCAAATACAAATAGAAAATACTGCTTTCGCTGTGGTTCAACACAACACACTGCAAATCATGTTACTTGTCCTGCAAAAGCTAAACGGTGCCACAAATGCACAAAAGTAGAACATTTTGCTAAGATCTGCCGTAGTTCTGCTAAAGATGTTCATGAAGTCACTACTACAAATGTTACAGTATTAAGTGTGGATAAAGCTGGTACATTTATTCCACAAGTTTATGTCAGTGTCAGGACTGCTTCTGCTGACAAGGGACACTCCATTAACCTGATGCTTGATACAGGTTCAGCTGTTTCTATACTACCAAAGGATGTTTTCTTGAAATACTTTGCAAAAGATCCACTTGTTGCACCTGCCCTGAAACTGGTCAGTTACTTAAAGGATCCAGTGACTGTACAATTTGAATCAAATACTGCAAAATGTGACTTTTACATTGTGAATAAGGGTACTGCTATACTTGGAAGGGATCTCTTTGCTGCATTAAACATACAATTAGTTAATGGTCTCATTACTACAGCACCAGTGCCTGCCACACAGCCAGTGTCTAAAATTTCACCACAAAGCAACACTTCACTGGGCTGTGCAAAGAACCTTGTACACAAGAGACCAGAAGTAAAACCAGTACCATTTCCTGATTCAGCATGGGAAAAACTTGCTATTGATATTGTCGGTCCTTTTACAGATGCTCCTATAGATTGTAGATTTGCTATAACCTTGATAAACTATTACAGTAAATGACCTGTCAGCTACAGCAATAACATTTCTGTCTACAGTCTTCAGCAGAGAAGGTAATCCAAAGGAGTTAATATCAGACAACGGACCACAGTTTGTCTCATATGAGTTTGAATCCTTTCTGAGAGGAATATTGTGCATAGGAAATCTTCAGTGTATTACCCACAAGCAAATAGAGAAATTGAGCGATTCAACAGAAGTCTGACAGAAGCACTACAAACAGCAAATCTTACTGGGAAATCTTGGAAAGTATTTACAACAGAGTTCCTACATAACTACAGAGTAAAGTGCCATGCAACAACCCAATCATCTCCAGCTGAATTATTACATGGCAGACAGATGTGCACTAAGTTACATGTTACAGACATCAAACCTACACAAAGTACTGTGCCTACAAAATCATCTACTGCTAACATTGGGAAACGTCACCAAGTCAAATGCAAGGCTTATACTGAGAGAAAACGTGGTGCCAGAGAAGTACACTTTCAGGCTAGATCTTTAGTCAGAATTAAGAAACCAGGAATACTGAAACAAGGACAATCTAAATTTACTACACCACTTGAAGTGAGACGCCAGCGAGGACCATACACATGTGAACTGTCTGATGGACGCATATGGAATGCAAGTCGTCTTGCTCCTGTTAGATATGACTTTGGAGAAGCTCCATTTGATGAAGGACATTTTCCTACTCCTGATGTCAACTGCAATAGGCCTGAAGAAAGTGAACCTATAAGGCATACTAACAGAATCAGAAAACTAGCTACATGGACCAAGGACTATGTGATGTGAAGAATGTATATTATTGCTTTAAAATTAGGGATGCACCGAATCCAGGATTCGGTTCGGGATACGGCCAGGATTCGGCCTTTTTCAGCAGGATTCGGCCGAATCCTTCTGTCTGGTCGAACCGAATCCGAATCCTACTTTGCATATGCAAATTAGGGGCAGGGATGGAAATTGCGTGACTTTTTGTCAGAAAACAAGGAAGTAAAAATGTTTTCCCCTTCCCACCCCTAATTTGCATATGCAAATTAGGGTTCGGATTCGGTTCGGTATTCGGCCGAATCCTTCGTGAAGGATTCGGGGGTTCGGCCGAATCCAAAAAAGTGGATTCGGTGCATCCCTATTTAAAATGCATTGTTGTTGTTAAGTACATTTGCCAAAATGCTTTCCTACTATAGGGGTAATATGTGGTATTTGTGCAGATGGCCTGTAGATTTCACTGTGCTTAGTGAAAGTTGCTGTTGTGTAATGCCTGCATGAGCCTGCTAATAAAGCACTGTTATACTCTACTCATCATTGGCTACCTAAAACATAACAGCTACACTCAGTTAAAGGAGCAGGGATTTAATCAGAGGCTGACTCTGTTATTGGCACCATGGAATCATTTTTTCTAACTAGAAAGGCACTTTGTCTAAACCTCTGTATATTTGGAGCTACAGCAGCCTGAATTACAGACCCAACTCAGTTGAGTTGCTACTTTTTATTTCCTATGGGAGCCCGAGATGTTAGGTCTGCATTTTGGGGCTGTTGTTGCTCTGAAAATACAGCAAGTCTTAGGATGTCACTTCTTTAGTATCCTGCCAAAAGAGGTATGTATTAGTGATGGGCTTGCCCGACCCCCACCGGACACAGGGATTTACCTGCAGGTTGGGCTGACTGCCACACACATTCTGTGGCTCATGGCTGGTTTCGGGTTGACCTCTTCTTACACTCTCCCCACCCTTAGCCTTCCTCTGCCGGAATTTGGCTCCGGTAGCTTCCATTTTTTTAGGCGTGCTTGCCCCACCCCTTTTTGTGATATCAGAGATGGGTAGAAGTCACTGGCCCTGTGGAGGTCAAACTTTTATCATCACATGCACATCACTATTTTATCTATAAAAAACAATGAGGTAGTTAAAGATTAGTAGACCACTTGGAGTGTATTTTCAGTGTCTTTCTAAAGTTTTTCTGCCATTTATGGAAGCAGTTTATTTCCAAATGAAGTTTCCTTGCAGAATTGGGGTCATAGGTTTGGTTTCAACCAAGGAACTATCTTCATGGAGTTTTGTGAGTTTGTTTTGGTTTCTACTGGGGATTCTGATTTCCTCCCACATTGTTTTCTGGATGAACCTGGCCCTAGTGTTCAAGTAGAAATAATTCTCAGGGTGTTCTGCATGGGGATCCTTATTTATATATCAGCATATTTTTGTTTAGCCACATTAGTGGAGTCAGCCATCATCGCATTGTTGTAAGGTAACCTCAATAACTTTGGAGCAACTCATTCTTGCGATCACCACTATCTTACTCCGCAACCAAAGCCTTGATAAACACGTATTGTTTTCCAGACTCGTAATTGTTCAACATTGTATCTCTTACATTGGAATACAAACCCTTTCTCATTGTCCTTTCATTATATTCTCTGCCCCCGGGATGTAAATTAATATATTCTATTCTATGTATTATTGTGCTCGCGTCTATTGATCTTGTAGATTGAGGCTTTTGCCTTTCATTCATTGTCTTGTGCTTCACGTCAATTTGCTTTGTACCAAGAGCTTCTTGTTGTGGATCTCGATAGGGGGAACTTGGGCTTTTGGTGATTGTTGATGTGTTTCCTTGTCTAATAAAAAATAAACTGCTCTGGGCTATTGAAGCTTTTAGATAAATAACAGCAGCATTCATTATGGGTGTGGATGATACAGTTTAATAAATGGCATTCCTGTGACAGGCTCTCTCTCTGGGGATCAGAGCAGTTCATAAGAAGCTTAATAATGAAGCATGTGGCACAGACAGGTAGATTAGATTAATTTACCTGTGCATTTGTCATTGCTTCCATCTCCGCAAACAGCTTGGGGTTTACGGTTCCCAAAAAGGATATAAATTGTACCAGCCCACTCTGGTTAGTTCTCTTGTTCAGATCCTGGTAGACTAGACACTAGTTATGGTAGGGGCTCCCAAACTGTTCTGTGGGGCTGGTTCATCACTGCAGGCTCAAAGCAGTCCTTAGGGCCCAGCCTGTAGGCCAATCAGGTTAAGATATTGGGATGAATTTATTTTGCTGTCTTAGATACATCTAGGATTTAGTATGATGACTTTTTGTATTAAAAAAGAAAGACTTAATAGTATAAGTATTAGGGTCATTTGTGACCACAGGAGATGCAAGTAGGGTTGCCAACTGGCCAGGATTTTACCGACCTGGTCGGTAAAAATGATGGTTGATTCCAATGTTATTAATAGGGAAAAAAGATAAATATATAGGAAGGCTGGTATTTTTTTCGAGAAAAGGTGGCAACCCTAGATGCAAGTAGAGTCCTGCATCAGGGCCTGTACCCGCGGAATACCCACAAGGTAATAGGGTTTTGGGCAGAAATTTCTGATTGCCTGACCATGCTAGTCCGTGGGTAACCCATCTGGGTACCTGGCTAAGTTAAAGAATTGGTCCCTCCCCTGGGTCTGTGGTGGAACTTCTTGCCCTACCTATCGGAATTGGCTCCAGCATGACATCACTTCTAAGTAAGCTATTTGCAGGCTTGGTCGGGTAGCGGGTTTAGGTAAGGGAGCATAGCGGGTGGCGGTGCGGGTCAAAAGAACTAAGGGGAGGAGGAGTGCCCTAATGCAGGCAGCATTTAATTCAGGGTGCAGTCCACAGGTTTTCTACACTACTAAATGGAGCACAGAGGTCTGCGGTTCTTCACACAGTGTCCCATGCAGTGGGCAGAGTGCAAAAAAACAGGCAATTTTTCCTTTTTTTTGCACTTTGTCTATTGTGTGAAGCACAGTAAATGAGGCCTATACTGTGTTAAAGTGTAATTCGATGGTACCATGATTTGCTTGGGTCAGTTTAATGTAATTTTCAGTAAGTCCGAGGGGGTCCAAGATATCCTGCTTGCACTAGCCCCCAGAGAAAGAGCCAGGTTTCAAAAAGAAGCATGAAGGATATAGATCTTCTAAATCTTTTAACAATGTTCCTTTGTGAGCCGCTGTTGGCAGTCAGAAGCCTATAATCTCTTGTGGTCAGGCAAGGAAGTGATAAGTCCAAGATAAATTGATTCTTCAAGCCTGTGGAACACAGAACACAAACCATTTACATTGTAGCCTCAATACAAGATAGGCAGCCTTTCACATAAATATCTTTGAAGCTTGGAGGCAGATTCGTTTTCTTCATTTGTTTTCATTTTACTTCCGAACACTCGCCATTTTTGCCCAGATTGTCCAATTTCAACCATACTGCCCAACCAACAGGACATGTATGGCAAGTCCTGTTGGTTGGGACAATTACCCAACAGTCCTGATGGAAATAAGATTGTGGTCCTGGTTGAAAACTTCCACTGGTGGTTGGCCAAAAGGATTTCCTTTCTACTGTTCCGGCCTACTACATATGGCTGGGGTACTGTATGGCTCGGCCCTGGTATGGCCACCTTTCATGGCCGTTTTGTTATTTTATCCAGTGTCTAGGGCTGTGATAAAATCTTTGCACTTGTGCAGGGCACATTTTCCAGAGGTATTATTGCTGAAAGGGCTTATTAGTAACGGTAATACTAGACCCTATATGATGTAGATAAGTAAAATGAATAAAAAACAGGGATGTTTTTGGCCATGCCCAATTTTTCTGGAAAACGTGAGTGCCACTGTTTGCTTTGCCCAGATGTATTTTTTTTTACATGTAAAGGCAATATATCTCATGCATATTTATATATGCATACTCATGAAAATCTGCATTTATTTCTTGGCAAAGAAGGGAAGAAGTCAAGCTGGAGAAGAACTGATAGGCAAGAAAATTCATCAGACTTGCTGGGCCAATCCTGTGTGTAAAATTAGTCTCTTCAGCTAGAAGCAAGGGAGGGCCAACAAACAGACAAAGAGACAGCTGGAGGGGACAGAGAGAGAGCAAGTGGGGAGACAGCAGGGAATGGGAAGGATTACAGGCAGCAGTGGAGACTCAAGCAGAGCGGGAGATGTACTGAACTAGCAGGCAGCACGCTGACGGGCACACAGACAAATATGGAGGCTGGTGGTACTAATGTGTGTTACCCAGCATTACTTCTGCTCATGTCAGCAGGTGTAGCACAACAGGATACTTACTATCTGCATTTAACTGTTTTTTTAGATAGAAATCTATATAAACCAATGTATTCTGTACAATACATAAAACTATATTGGAGTCCCCTAGTATTGCTTTGTTTTGCTTCCTTATCAATTAATTGTCTTAAGTTGGCCATACATTAGCCAATGAAAGGCTACAGATTCTGGCCCTTCCAGAGAAGATTGGCAACATACTGACCCATGTATGGGTAGTGTCGGACCTGGGTGGCCAGGGCCCACTGGGCTGTCACTTCAGAAGCCCTCACCCCAGCCACTATTTCCTCTGCTCTCATAAACAGCACCACCAGCCAGCCTACACCTAGCCCCCCCCCCACCTGCGCATCACATTCCTCCTACATGCGGCCACAAGTGGGTGGGAAAGGAGCACCCAAAATTTCTGGTTGTGAGCGGGAACAAGACTGGGGCCCACCAGGTCTTTTCCCAGTGTCCTGCCGGCCCATGTATGGGGCCTTTCCAATGGCCTCTCCGACTGGCAGGGAAAAAAAAGTGTAGTTAGATAATCCTGTTTTCATGATGATCATTGATGATGATTTTTTGACAGGTCTCCATAGCCTTCCATTGCCTCACAGCAGTGCATGTCTGCTCTAACACCTGTGTTCTCCACTGATTAGGAGGAATTTGAAATTGTTTGATTGAGCCCCTTCACGTAAATGTTGAGCCCAATATCGGGACATTCAGTTCTTACGCAGGATATGGTAGGAAATCTGTTTTCCTTTGTGCACAACTCGCCCCCCACCATTAAAGTTGAGTGCTACCCCAATTACATAACTAGAGCATGCTGAGTTCTCCAGCCTGTTGATGAAGAGCTTGTGAGACACACATTCATCAATCTCTATCTTCCCCCCCCCCTTCTTGGATACTTGGCTGCTTCTTCTCCCCCGACGCCAGATGAAACCCTTTCAAATGTAATATTCTTATTTAACATCAATATTGGAAAGCAATCGCCAGAGGTTTTGCAGTGCAAAGTGCACACGGCAGATTACAAAATAGAATCCTATCATTTCTCATTACAAATCCAGGCCTGCAGAATTGATTTGGGTCAAATTGGCAATAGACGTGGCCTCATTTAGTCTTCATTTAGGGGAGGGTTCTCAAGGGCATGTTTCTCTGACCTTTCTTTCACTCGCTGAAGGAGATCCTGTCATGCTGAGATTTTATATCGGGGCTGATTAAACACTGGCCGTCTCAATGTGAGGGAATAAAAACATATCAAAGCAGAGAAGTTGCCTCAAATAAAATAGTGGGTCAAAATAAAAGTGCTTCTTCTTTTCTATGACTTTTATGCTATTGCTTTTCTCTGAAACCTTGAAAACACTGGTTTGTTCATTATTGATGCTACGGGTCTACTGACAAAGGCCAAGGGGCCCAAAAATTGGGTAGTTGCGCCTGTAGCATTAACAGGTGTACCCTGCAGTTGGCATCTTGCACTGTATTCAACTTTTGGCACAGGGTGCAGAGAGCTATACACATGGGTGTAAGGGAGCCTAAACATGGGCCATAGGCATGATTTAGGTATTGAGCTTCTTAAGGTGGCTATAGACACACAGATAATATCGTACAAAACAAATCTTCGTACGTATGTATGGTGGGAAAATAGCCGACTGATATCAGCTGAAGACTTGGATATTGGTCGGCTCGTCGATCGGGCTGGACGGAAAATTTTGATCGGATGCCTTTGAAGTCACCCAAACATCGGCCATTGTTAGTGCTGAATCATCAGATACAGGTAGAATTCTGTTGTTTCTATATGTATAGCTGGTGATTCACATCTGTATATCTGATGATACACGTGTGACCTATTGAAAAGAATGATCTTTCTTGGAAAGATCTTTTCCAAGAAAGATGGTAATTGTTATGTCTATGGCCACCTTTAGAGCCTTGCAGGGTCGAATTGGGGTGTGGGAGGCCCAACGGGGCTGCTTCCACAAGGGCCCCCACACCCACTCTGCCAGCCCCTTCCCCACTGTGTGCACCTAATACTTACTTTTACGTGATCAGGTGATGGAAGGCAGTGGGGGAGCAATGATGGAGAGCAGATGGGGATCGAGTCTGGGTTGGTGTGGTCCAAGGGCCAGGCCCATTTATCCAGTCCTGGAGCCTTGCATCACCCAGTAGTGATGTATTGGTCGAGAAAACCTAAACCCGAATCCGCCCGGCCCGCCTCCCCCTCTCCATTTACAGAGCCGCCTACTGATGACATCAAAAAAGGGACGGGGCAGGCATAAGTCTCTAAAACAGGAATTCAGAAGTTGGAAGCTGGCAGTCTAAGGCTGCGGGCATGGAGTGCAGGTAGAAGAGCTCAACCCGAATGTGCCCATGACCTGCAAGAGGAGTAGCGTGGTTGGCCCGAACCCACGGGTATCGGGCCGGCTTCACATCACTATCACCCAGCACTCCCCAGCTGAATAGTGTAGAGCAGTGATCCCCAACCAGTAGCTAATTGCTCTCCAACCCATTGGATGTTGCTCCCAGTGGCCTCAAAGCAGGAGCTTATTTTTGAATTTCAGGCTTGGAGGCAAGTTTTGGTTGCATAAAAACCAGGTGTAATGCCAAATATAGGTTGACAATCCACAAAGGGGCTACCAAATGGCCAATCTCAGCACTTATTTGGCACCCAAATATACATTTTTCATGCTAGAGTTGCTCCCCCAACTCCTTTTACTTCTGAATGTTGCTCACAGGTTTAAAAGGTTGGGGATCCCTGGTGTAGAGGTTAGCGGCATTCTAGGGGATCCCTTTGTTCTGCCCAGCCTCCCACCCTTTTTTTGCATGTGGTTATGCTCAATACAGGCTGTGTAGAGAGTGCAGTCCATTCAACGAGTGCAAAGAGTTGTTCCTCAGGGCACAACATATAATGTATTGTATATGACCAGCATGCAGTGGGCTAGGTGCAATTGCCATGTTGTGTACCCATAGTAAAATGCATTAAATTGATACAGTTGCACTTCAATGTCCATCAGATGCTCTGAGATAGGTATTCTTTTAACCCAAATGCACTGCAGTGATTGATGCAGGCCACCTTGGGAACCATGGAGCAACTGCCTGGTACAGGGGTGGCAGTCGTAGTTGGAGAGATGTACAATGAACATATTCAGTGAATCGGAGACTACTAGAACACTTTGGTTCCAGAGGAATATTACAAAAAATGTCTTTGGAGGCCCGTGTTTAGGAATACTTATCTGCTCCCATTTGCATAGACTGAACCTCTAAAGGATGGTCCCTGCTCAGTGGGACTGCGGGAATTTAAGGAGGAAGTATTCCCTAATGATGTTTGAATCTAGTTCGTTGGAGAGCTTGCATCAGTTTTACAATGTAAATGAGAATCTGTAGAGCGTCACAAGAACAGGTGTGCGGCGCGGCACTCCAGGGGAGCGGTATGGGCTCCATAGGATGGCGAGGAATACGTTTCAGCACATTAACAGCAGCTTCTCTGTGCATCTTCTTGGGGGGAGCTGAGGAGGTGATTCAGTGCATGGGGCGGAGAAGGCAGATATATAAATATACAGAGGGTTTTTTTTTACTTGATGGTTCTAAAATTAATCCCGGTGACTCAGTTGCTCAGCTTGGTATTTCTTGGTTAAACCTTTCGGAGATTTAGTTCCTTCTCTCTCTCTGCCTTTTCCTTCAGTCGCTGCTCCCTCTCTGAATCCCACTCATCTGTGTTGCCGTTATCATTCTTCCTTTCCATCCCCTCTCCATGTCCTTCTGCTACAGTCCCAGCAAACACTCCCAATCTGCCCCTACGGCTCTCACCTAATCTATCCAGTGGCCCTCTCCTCCCACCTTCCTTTTTTCCTCCATTTATTTCATACCCTTCCTTGCCTTTAATTGTCTGTAACTGTTCTCTGTGCCGCCCCACAAGCACACGCTTCATCCTCTTTGTTATTCTCCTCTCCATTCGCCATTGTCCTCCCCCTCTTATCCAAGGCTTAATGTCGGGGAGCATTTATCCTTTAATAAGCAATCTTTACAGCTCTCAAACAACTAAAATGTAGGGACTGCACAAAGCCGAGTAAATGTTTGATAGAGATGCAGAGAGAACATCCTGAGCATGGAGTTTAATATTCATTGGCACAGAAAAAAGGTACCAGTGTGCACCATTTGTGGTCCAATATACAATGGGCACAGAAGGGCAGGGCCATTGCGAGAAGGGAATTCTTCTAATATAAATTCCTTACCCTGCAGAGCTCACACGCTAATATACAGGACACAGATACAATACAGGGAGAGGAAACCATTGGGAGAAGGGAATCCTACCCTGCAGAGCTTACACTCTAATATACAGAGGGACACAGATACAATACAGGTAGAGGGAACCATTGGGAGAAGGGACTTCTGCCCTGCAGAGCTTACACTCTATTATACAGAGGTAGCCAAATACAAAACAGACATAAGGAGCCAATGGTATAAGAGAATCCTACATTATACTCTAATTTAATGAAGACGCAGATACAATCCAGGGATCTCTAGAACTATTAAAGGGAATCCTGCCCTACAGACTATACACTTTAATATATAGATACCATACAGCAAGAGAAGAAATCAGCGTATCCCAGTCTCCGGGTCATTTGGTGCTAAGTGGGTTTGACCCATTTGGCAGGAGGGACAGAAGCCATTAGTCCCATCCTTCAATTTCCCTTGAACTTTTCAACCTGTGATTAAGATAGAGAGAGCCTGAAATATCACACGGAAATATCTGTCACTTCCGCCTGCTCGGCAAATTGCTCGGTTGTCACACAGCTAGGTAGTTTCCCTCTGTCCAAAACACATTAATATCTCACTTACTAGGTGAGTGAAGGGCACGGCTTGCTGATTGTTTGTCAGGGTCTCTTCTTAAAGGAAAACGATACCCCTCAAACAATGTAGGTCTCTATAAAGATAAATTGCTTAAAACAGCTCATATGTTTCATGTAAATAAACCACTTTCATAAATAATATACTTTTTTTTTACTAGTATATACCATTGGGTAATCATAAATCAAAATTGCCATTTTAAAAAATAAGGGCCGCCCCCTGGGATCATAGGATACACTGTGCACACAAACAAACCAAAGAAACCAAACATGTTAGGTCACATGAGCCAATTAACAGACAGAGTTGTGTCTTTTGCTTCCACACTTCTTCCTGTTACAGTTAGAGCTGCAGTATTTCTGGTCAGGTGATCTCTGAGGCAGCACACAAGAGGCAAGAGATGTAAAAGGTCAATATTTACTTAAATATATATATTGGTATGACAAGATTCTTTAATATGCCACTTAATTTGATATAAACTGTCAAGTATTCATTTTGGGGGTATAGTTTTCCTTTGATTGGTTGTGCGGCCAGCAGCCTGCTCATTCTGTAACCCAGTGCCAGTGGCTCCCAGCAGCTCTCCATTTATCTACACACACCGATAAACCACTAAACAATGAATAATATCATGACTGTATATTGGGAAGCTGCTCAGAATGACGTTTTCTTTCATTATGTAAAATAACTGTTTTTCAGTGCAGTTACACATTAGGTTTTATGATACTTATTCCGTCTATACTATCATCTTCATCATCATCATCATCATCATTTATATATATAGTGCCGTCAAGATACGCAGTGCTTTACCTTAGTTAAAACAAACAGGGAATTAATGGAGGATAACAAACAAGGGTTACAGAGAACAATATGATTAGAGGGCACTACAAATTAGAGTTTACAAACTAAAGGTTAGGGTACAATTGAGACATTAGGATTTTAGAAACAATTTTGTGATTTATGATACAGCAATGATTGATTAATTAAGGTACATCGAATAAGCTTCTTTAAACAGGTGAGTCTTTAAGGAGCGCTTGAACGTTTCGGAAAGAAGGAGAAAGTCTGACAGCTTGTGGCAGAGAGTTCCAGAGAAAAGCTGAAGCCAGAGAGAAGTCTTGTAGAGGAGAATGGGCAGAAGTGATGAGAGGAGAAGCGAGGTCATGTGATCAATTAGCTGGATCCAGGGTTGGACTGGCCTGATGGGACACTGGGAAAAAAACTGGTTGGCCCCGGCCCAGACATACTCCTTGCCTGAAAAACACTGACCCCAACGTCCCACCCCGGCCTCCATTGAAGCCGTGAGATGATAAATGTATGCAAGGGGGGACAGAGGGAGGTTGCGGCTTGGGCGGAAGGCTGGAGAGAGCTTTGTGGTTGGGAGGGGGGCCCGGAGGTGTGTGGGGGCCCCTAAGCCAGTAGTCCCGGTGCTGACGTTGGTTGGATCAGTGATGGAAAACTCAGGCACCACCAAACAATCTGCCTGATGGACTACAGATAAATAGCATACACAGTATGGTGACCGCTCTATTATTCTGACAGTTTGGCAGAAAGCCTGGAGCTATGATGCTCCTCAGTTCCTCCTATTGATGCACCATATACTGGCTGGTTTTCAAGCAGGCTTGTTCCCTGAACTGACCGCTATCCATAGTAACGGTTGACACCTGTTTGGTTATGAAACAGAAAGTCCATTTGTATGAGATGAGTCTCAAAAAGCAATGAGTTTTGCGCTATATCACCCAGTTCTGCCTTTACTCCGTCCAAAATACGGATCTGCCTTTCCTCACCCTATTCATGCTTAACCTTGTCCATTTGGAAAAACTTCTACTTGTTGATGATACATTAACATCATTAAGCCCAGCCCATGATCACCAATGGAGTTCAGCAGGTGAAAACCATCTGCAATAAATAGAAACGTCAAAAAAAAATCTATATTCTTAGTTGACAACAACCAGCTGCCCCTCTTTCAGATATGGGAGTAAGAGGCACAGTTGGAAGACCCATTTGAACCAACCAAGCCCTTAATCCTTTCAACCAATCAGGTGTGGGGGTCAAATTAGGCCTTGCGGAATTGATCACAGTAACAAACTTTTAGGGAGAGAGATTTATAAAAAATTATTTTCCATGTTTCTTGCTAAATTTCCTGTATGTAAGTTCCTGCTCGTTTCTCTGAGAGTTTTTGCATTTTATTCGAAGGTTTCTTTTTTCTGTAAAATCACCCGAGAACATTCTAGGATTTAGGGTTAGATTGAGTGGAATGGTAAAACAAATTGGGAATTACTGAGTTAGGGATGCATGAATCCACTATTTTGGATTCGGCCAAACCTCCGAATCCTAATTTACGCATCAAACTTCCTTGTTTTGTGACAAAAAGTCACACGCTTTCCCTCCCATCCCTAATTTGCATATGTAAATTAGGATTCGGACGAATCAGAATCCTGCTGAAAAAGGCCGAATCCTGGATCCTATCTTGAGATTTTCACAAGGTGACAATTCATTCTCGAGAGTGAATGTATATATTTCCATGTACACAGCAAGGCTGTATGGCTGGAGTGTGGTTCGTACACGAAATAGAGTTGTAGCCGGAGAGCAGGAGTGACAGCCACGCAGGGGAGATACTCAGTCAAATGCTCCTCAAATGGTGTCAAAGAGAGAATTCCCACCAGGGGCCACCCAGGAGAAAGGAGCTCAGCAAGCAGACACCTAGGGGACCAGCGCCAAAGGCACAGGACAAGACAAACAAAAATATAGGGTAATATTGTTTGATATATAACACCCCTTTTGTGCTCGAAGGATGTTAAAAATTCACCACACTAGCGGGCAGATTTATCAAGGGTCGAATTTCGAGGGTTAAAAAACCCTCGAAGTAAAATCCTTCGAATTCGAATATTGAATTCGAAGGATTTTAGCGCAAAATGTTCGACCGAACGATCGAATAAAAAAACGTTCGATCAAACGATAAAATCCTTCGAATCTAACGATTTTAAGAGATCGATCGAATGATTTTTATTCGATCATAAAAAGCTCACAAGACCTATAATGTCCCCATAGGCTAACATTCAATTCGGTAGCTTTTATTTGGCGTAAGTATTGAGTTGAAGGATTTTTTAAAGAGACGGTACTTCGATTATCGAATGGTCAAACGATTTTTACTTCGAAACGTTAGAGCCGATCGAATTTGACCAATTCGATGGTCAAAGTACCCAAAAAATTACTTCTAAATTTGAATATTTTTGGATTCGAACTATTCACTCGAGCTTAGTAAATCTGCCCCATGTGTAGACTCTTCCTCACCACCACCATAGGCGGTATAAAAAAAGAGAGAGTATTTTTATGTTTAAACTCTCCTTAAAATAAATTTTCCAGATGGGTACTCAAACAGAGTATATTCAAATGCATGTAAGAAGTCTCCTCGATATTGTAGCAATGTAAGCTGTAGGATATATGCAGCAGCAATAGTGTAAAAATACCTTTTTTATTTTTTAAAACAAGTATTAAAATACACTCACATGGTATTCACAGTTTGAATGCATATCCATGTGTGGTCCTGTTGAGAACCATTCCCCAGTGAACTGTCCGCAAAGAGTCTATGTAGCCAGAGCACTCAGATTGACTTTTTAAACTCCTTGTAGCGTTCTTTCCTCGCGTTCACCGACGGGGCGCCCTCCAGTGACGTCAACAGCCATACGCGTTTCATCTGCGACTTCCTTAGAGGCTTGACACCTAGGGGGGTTGTTTATCAAAGGTTAAATTTTGAATTGATGTGAATTTTATTTACTCTAATAAATTTGAATGTACAATTTCGACTGGTAGGTGACACTGTCTAAAATTCGATTGAATGGGAACTGTACCTGAAAATTCGATTTGTTTTCGATTTGAATAAGAATCGAATTTTCCTCCGAAAAAAACATGAATGTTAGGAAGCCTATTGATATCTTCAAATGGGTCAACGGACCTCTGCCATTGACTTGTAAATTAACTTGGCAAGTTAAAGGTGGCGAATATTCAAATTAGAACTGTTTCTATGGTTGAGGTGTGATAAATCTCACATTCAAATTGGGGGGTTAAAATTCTAAGGTGCGAATTTTGACACCAATAAAAATTCTAGTATTCAGATTTACTATTCGACCCTTAATAAATCTGCCCCCTAGTGACCACTTATGACAAGAACGTGCAGGGTGTCTCCTGGGTATCTTGAAGCACATCTAATGTGCTCCGACATAAAGGCACATTTATGAAAGGTCGAATTTCGTATTCATGTGAGGTTTTTAAAAAACTCCCATAAATTCGACCAATCAGAATTTATTTGAAAAATCTAGTTTTTACAACTCGGATGAATTAGCTCAACCGGGAAACTCAAATCGAATTCAAATCAAATTAGATTTGAATTTAAAAAACAAATTTTCAATTCGACTCTTGATAACTCTGGCCCATAGTGTCAGCATCTCTATGACCAAAGTTTTGTTGGAGCACTGACTCTCTGGGTAGAACCTGGGACTAAATGAGGGTCAGACTGGGGGGCCCACCAGGACTGCTGTCCAGGCCCCCCTCCCCCTATTGTGATGCGTCACTCGGCACGCATGCATTAAGGCACATACACGAACAATGTTGCTTGGTGCGCGTGCACAGAGCCGAAAAAAACGAATATCGGGAGAGGTGGGTCTGGCTCGGTGGGGGCCCATGAGGGTCGGGGCCCACCAGGTTTTTTCCGGTGTCCCGCCAGGCCAGTCCGACCCTGACTAAAGTTGACAGTCAGGCAATTCCAGCAACTGGACCTGCAACATGTCCGAACCTTCAACAGTGGCTTCTGTTTGTGACCTGAACCTGAGGCTTTTGGGTGTACCATCACTTATCTCAGAAGGGGTTACTAGGACCCTACATTGGAGTATACGTGACAAACCTCTGTTAACACGTTTACTCTTTTTCTAGGGGAACTTCCCCTCTGTTGCAGACATTGATTTATTGCAGGAGTGAGGAGAATGATTTGCAGAGAGAGAGAAAGTTCCGAGATGGAGAGAGTGTGTGGGAGGAAAGTGACTGAGTGGAAGACAGAGCGTGAAAGGAAAACAGGAGATTGTGGCAGAGGGAGAGAGGGAGGGATGAAAGAGTTTCGGAAGAGCCATAGCTGGAAGGTTGTTTGGCATGGGACAATGGGAATAGCAGTTCAGCAAGAGCATTTCATTTCCATGATGAGACACCTGCAGTGAAGAGGAAAATTATGAGATAAAATGAGGGGTCTTTTATCTGGGGGGGGAGCAAAAAGTGAGCAGATGCAGGTGGATCGGACCGAAATGGCAGCAGGTCTGTGGATAGGATCCAAGTGTGACGGCACATTTGTGCGCAGAGAGTGAACGGTTAAATCCCAACTGCCGCTGAGTTGTGTCCCTCCTCCTAATGATAGAGCTGCCCACCAAGATTATAGTTCTGAGTGCCAGATTACTCATCTGTGTATACAGCTGCCTGATATGGGCTCCAGGTCAGGATTTTATATACAGTACCAATGTGTATAGCAATGTATATATAGATCACAGCCAATGGGCAGCAACAGCAGCAGCAGGGAGAGCTTTGTGCACTGACCTGATCCATATTAGATTTCTCCAGATAGAAACTGAACCCCTTACTATTTATCCAGTGCCCTTGGAATCCACATGAACATATTGATTACAATTCCATATATACAGTGCTGATGGGTGAGCTATGTTGGGCATTGCCCCTCCTGTCCCCCATCTGACACATAACTTGTGCATCATTCAGACATAAAAGAGGGGCCACCGGTGGGCATTGGCTGCAATGGAGGGAGCCCTGTATTTAGCGCCTGCCCTATGATAGGTCCAATCAGAGTCTGCACCTTTTGAATGAGCACTAAGGGGCTTTTGCTTCTGCATGTCATGGACAAGTGAAACGTATTCCCTGCTGTGAATATAACACAGACAAGTACGTGCTTGAGCTATTGCTATTACTATCTTAAGTTTTGTTGAAAAAGAGAAATGCACAGACGTTACCCTGCGCCAGTAATAAGCCAAATCCCTGGATTTAACGCTCAGACCCTCAGCTGCAGATACAGCTCACACGAGACATTCTCTCCTCTTTTGACTTTATTCCGTAATATCTTTCTTCTGCCGTTCCCCACGGTCTGACATGAGTGTCATGAAATCAATAGGGTCGGGAGCAATGTACATGGAATGGCTTAAAAGCAAATGCTGTTGTATTAGTGTGAAGTTCAAAAGCAGGGGATTTGTCCCAGATCAATGCACTCATTTCAGCCAGAGTTTTGTTATCAGCCCAATACTACTAATGTATACAGACCTTCAGTATTTCACTTCTCCAAGCAGGTGCATTTATGAACAATATATACAGTATTTGCACCAAAGCAACTCTCAGACAGCAGCCCAACCTTGATTCATCAGCTGGAGAAGTTGGAAAATATATAATTTTCAAGAAATACAGATAAGAAAGAACAGATTAGTGAGGGGTTATATTGAGCAATAGGAGGAGTTATAGGGAGGGTTATATGGAGCAATAGGAGGAGTTATAGGGAGGGGTTATATGGAGCAATAGGAGGAGTTATAGGGAGAGTTATATGGAGCAATAGGAGGAGTTATAGGGAGGGGTTATATTGAGCAATAGGAGGAGTTATAGGGAGGAGTTATATGGAGCAATAGGAGGAGTTATAGGGAGGGTTATATGGAGCAATAGGAGGGGTTATAGGGAGGGTTATATGGAGCAATAGGAGGGGTTATAGGGAGGGTTATATGGAGCAATAGGAGGAGTTATATGGAGCAATAGGAGGAGTTATAGGGAGGAGTTATATGGAGCAATAGGAGGAGTTATAGGGAGGAGTTATATGGAGCAATAGGAGGAGTTATAGGGAGGGGTTATATGGAGCAATAGAAGGAGTTATAGGGAGGGGTTATATGGAGCAATAGGAGGAGTTATAGGGAGGAGTTATATGGAGCAATAGGAGGAGTTATAGGGAGGGGTTATATGGAGCAATAGGAGGAGTTATATGGAGGAGTTATATGGAGCAATAGGAGGAGTTATATGGAGGAGTTATATGGAGCAATAGGAGGGGTTATAGGGAGGGTTATATGGAGCAATAGGAGGAGTTATAGGGAGGAGTTATATGGAGCAATAGGAGGAGTTATAGGGAGGAGTTATATGGAGCAATAGGAGGAGTTATAGGGAGGAGTTATATGGAGCAATAGGAGGAGTTATAGGGAGGGGTTATATGGAGCAATAGGAGGAGTTATATGGAGGAGTTATATGGAGCAATAGGAGGGGTTATAGGGAGGGTTATATGGAGCAATAGGAGGAGTTATAGGGAGGGGTTATATGGGACAATAGAAAAACAAGAGAGAGGTGTCTATAGATTTATTTAAATAGCATTATACCGTTCATAAACCAAGTATAGATTGTGCTCTTGTGCTGAGACTCTGGAGCTTTGCCAATCAATCATGTCATCTATCCATGTATTATTGCTTCTGTGATTGAACCTCAGTCATTGTGGACTGACTCTCGGCTAAAGATATGGATTCTTCAGGGTAAATAATGCATGAAATCCCAGCTAAGCACAATTGTTAGAGAGCGTCGGGGTATTTGATGGGTACCACTGTGTTGAGAATAATCGCATTATGCTTTCAGCTCTCAGTCAAATTCCATCTACAGATGGAGATTTATGGATGCTGCTCACTTCATCTCTGTTAAATCTGCTTGTGTATGAAATGTGTGGGCCTACTTATCAGATTATCCCTGCACTGGAATGGTCATTTTGGGTGCTCAGTGAGGAAATGTACATATGATGGGTGGCTTATACTACATTATATAGAAAATATATGGGCCAAAAACAACAGTGACATAAACTCCAGCCTTCAGTGACCCCCATTTGAAAGCTGGAAAGAGTCAGAAGTAGAAGGCAAATAATAAAACAAAAACTATAAAAAAAAAAATAATGAAGACCAATTTAAAAGTTGACCATTCTATAACACACTAAAGGCATATTTATTATGTGGTGTAAAAAATGGCTGAACTTTTTTTTACGGCTGTGTAAAATAATGGCGATCTCTTAGTGTAACATAAAACACAGCTTGATAAATTCGCCATTTGTTTTATACAGCTTTTTCACACCTTTTTTTTCAGCAAATTCGGTTTTAAAGAGCATATTAAATAGGCCCTGAACAGCAGAGGCACACGCTCAGATTCAGGGGGATTTAGTCGCCAGCGATTAATCGCCTCTTCTTCGGGTGACTAATCTCCCCGAACTGCCTTCCCGTCGGCTAGAATGTAAATTGCCGGTGGGATGGCACTCAGGGGCTTCGTTTTACAAAGTCGCCCTAAGTTTCCTTGTGAGGCAACTTCGGAAAACGAAACGCTCCGAGTGCCATCCCGCTGGCGATTTACATTCTAGCAGACGGGAAGGCAGTTCGGGGAGATTAGTCACCCTAAGAAGAGGAGATTTGTCGCTGGGTGACTAATCTCCCCGAATCTGAGTGTTTGCCTCTGCACTAAAGGTGAACCATCCCTAAAGGAGTCTATTGCCGGAGAATAGGGTTTCCATCCAGGATCAGACTGGGCTGGCGAGACACCGGGAAAAACCTGGTGGCCCAGAGCCGAACTTCCTCAGGCCACGCTGCCACCTTTTTAAAAAAAAAATTAGCAGCCAGTGGTGGGCCCTGATGAAAAAACGGGCTGGCCGCGGGGGGTCGTGCCGCAAAAGGGGGCGGGCCATGTCACCAGAAGACGTAAGTTTCCACTGGAGGGAAAGGGCTTTTGTTACGTTGCCGGTAAATTTGTAATACTGACCCCAGCCCCGGCAGGTGTTTTACCGGCTAGGCCAGTAAAATACCGGCCAGGTGGCAACCTTACTCTCCCCTGCTGGTAGGTTTAAGAAGGTAGATTTAATCTACGCACGCTTGGGGGAGGGCAGGTGGCAGTGGCCCCTGTAGGGGGATGTTTTCCACCCGATTGGTATTTCACAGACCAGGCAAGTGAGATGGTATGGATGCCCAGCTCCGGGCATGATGGGACGACTCTATGCCAGTCTGTATAGTGACTGCAGCTGTGTGTTTAGTCCCATGCTGGGAATAGAGAGATAAACACATGGGTATATGCTGTGTAGAACATAACAGGAATTCACTTCCATAGAAACCAGTCTATCCGGCTTCCTCTTGAAACAGCAGCAGGAACTCCCTTTGTTTAAAAAAATATACCCTACTAATAAGAGACGGCAACAAAATCCGTTAGGATTCCCTGCATCAAGCCATCGTGAACATTTGGCATGCAACTAATCACAGTATACTGAAATGTGGCAGTTGGAAAGCCCCCTACTGGTCCCTCTGTACTCCTGGGGCCCCCAGCAGTCTCCATTTCTACCGTCTCCCTATTGTCCCTCCTGTTTAAAGGTGGCCATACATGGAGAGATCCGCTTGTTTGGCGATGCCCACCTTGAGGTGGGCAATATCGGGCTGATCCGATCGTAGGCCCTAGGGCCCAACGATCGGATCCTAGCGAACGCGAACGGGTGGTCGAATTGCGGGGCCGCATCAACGAACAGGTGCGGCCGCTATCCGACGGGATTTTTAGTCCCATTCGATCGAGATCGGCCAGATCTCGATCGGGGAAGCCCGTCGGGGGGCCCCCATACACGGGCCAATATGCTGCCGACTCGGTCTGTCGGCAGCTTTTATCAGCCGTGTATGGCCACCTTAACTTTAATCATAGGTAAAGGCTACGTACATATTAGCTGTACCCTCTCTATAGACCTTATATAGGGGACTCCCATTCTCCCCATTGCCATAGAGCGTCATAAAAATGCTAAAGATCTCCCCCAAGCAAGTAGTAGTTCTATCCTTTACAGCAAACACTGTGGGGTGAAGAATTAGTTTGAATTCTCATAAAAAACTGGAATCTCTGGCACCAGCTGCTCTTGCTAATTCTGCCTCAAGAATAATGAATTCCAAAAAAAAAAAAATTAAGCAAACGGTGTCCCAGAAATGTAATTATAGTGAACCTAATATTATCGATACCTTGTTTAATTTGAAGGAGCCACGGCTAAGCCGCACAGTAAATTGCATTGCCCTGATTCTGTTGTTCTCCTCAGCCTCCCCGTCAGTGGCAATATGAAAAATAAACTAACAAATGTATTGGGGGGAAAAATAGTCTTGATAATAAGAAACTGAAATGTCATGTTTTTCTCACGTAGAAATCTCTGCCTGGATCTTATGTGCGCACAGAGCCACCTAGTGGGCAGTGTGATTACTGTCTTACAGTTTGTTATCCATAGAATTTCTCTCTGTACAACTCAGACAACGAATGGATTGTTGATGTTATTATCTAGCATATTCAGCGGTGCCATGTATAACACTGAAAGCTAAGCCCCCAGACAGATGTAGCCTAGATAAGTAGCCCTGTCCCCCCACCCTCTCCACTGCACTGGCTTACAATTCCTTTATGCAGTTATGCAATCAGACCTGCCATTAGGCACTATGGTCCATTTCTCATTGAGGCTCCATCATGCACCCACCAACTTAGATATTTTACACATCTATTAGAAAGTTCTATCATCTAGCCAGTGGCCAGTAGTAATATCACTCAACCTTAAGGTAACCCTACCATCATATACCAACACAGATATTATTTAGACCAATTAGTTAGCTATATCACTCATTCACACTCTTAGATATCCTTCAGGCAACCATATCACCCTACCATAGGCTTAGATATACTTCAGGCAGCCGTATCACCCCACCATCGGCTTAGATATACTTCAGACAGTCATATCATCCTACTATAGATTTAGATATACTTCAGGTAGCCATATCACCCTACCATAGGCTTAGAAATCCTTCAAACAGTCATATCATCCTACTATAGATTTAGATGTACTTCAGGCAGCCATATCACCCTTCGATAGGCTTAGATATCCTTCAGGCAGCCATATCACCCTCCCATAGCCTTTGAAATCCTTCAGACAGCCATATCACCTTACCATAGATTTAGATATACTTCAGGTAGCCCTATCACCCTTCCATAGGCTTAGATATCCTTCAGACAGCCTTATCACCCCACAATAGATTTAGATATACTTCAGGCAGCCATATCACCCCACCATCAGCTTAGTTATGCTTAAGGCAGCCATATCACCCTACCATAGGCTTAGAAATCCTTCAGACAGTCATATCATCCTACTATAGATTTAGATATACTTCAGTTAGCCATATCACCCTTCGATAGGCTTAGATATCCTTCAAGCAGCCATATCACCCTCCCATAGCCTTAGAAATCCTTCAGAGAGCCATATCACCTTACCATAGATTTAGATATACTTCAGGCAGCCATATCACCCTTCCATAGGCGTAGATATCCTTCAGACAGCCTTATCACCCCACAATAGATTTAGAAATACTTCAGGCAGCCATATCACCCTTCCATAGGCTTAGATATCTTTCAGACAGCCTTATCACCCCACAATAGATATAGATATACTTCAGGCAGCCATATCACCCTACCATAGGCTTAGATGTCCTATAAAGCCATAAACCATAGATAAGCTTCCTCGATCAGGCCCCCCCCCCTATTGTCCTAACAATATCCAATTGTAACCGTGAATCAGTTCTGGTGAAATGCTTTGTCTGTTTTATTTGGTATTTTTATCCCTTTACGCTGTAAAACGCTACGGGGTAGGATGGAGCTTTGTAAATAATAATAAACTTCGGATAACTCTTCTGTGAATCCAGTTGTTCCCAACACCCATCCTCAGGTTCAAATACCTCCTGCTGAGCCTTAACACCTATCCAGTGATTTGGTAATACTGCCAGTAGTCCGGTCCCCCACCCCCCACGTAGACCTCCTTCAGGGAGTCAAACCACCCACCCACTGCCTTAGACATTCTCTGTTCATCCCTAATGGGTCTCCTTAGACAACTCATTCATTTCAGTTAGTCCAGTGACCTTTCCACTTATTCACTTATTTTTCTGACGGCCTCATAAATAATCCACTGGGCTGGAGAACGTTCGGTTAGTCTGTTTGTTGCCGGTCAGATTTTAGGGATGGATAGACAAGGTCAGTTTTTCACCTGAATGATAGTGAATGGTGTCATCATATTTGTTCTGCTCCAACAACAAAGAAGATCAATAGGAACCAGCTTTCTTCACGGTAAGAGAGCATTACGTTCGCATGTAGAATAACGTCAGTAACCGTTACACACGTGTGCTCATGTACTGGGGTTCATCCCCGCCATGGGGCCCTCCTGGTGGTCTTCACCACAGCGGCAATGCTACAATGAGGACAGGGTGGGGGTCTACGTGATGTTACCTAAATTTTCTTTTAGAATGTCATTGCTCTTGCTCTGGGAATTGCTGGTGTCCTAAGATACACAGACATTCAGGCCCAGGAGTTGAGCAAAAAGATGTGAGTTAACTAGCGTGACTTTAAATTATACAGTTAATTTGTCACAAGCAATTTTGATTTCAGCTGCCACATGGACACTTTTTACTGGGACACGCTATGGACATTTGGAAATGGAAATTTGCTTGATTTGGTTGATTTAATTGCGCTCTGCACTTCACTGGGGTTGCTGGGAATTGTGTCTCATTGTTGGGAGGTGGCAACGAATTGATAACCCCTCCCCTTAAAACACTTATTTCATACCTCCCAACATTTTTTAAATAGAAAGAGGGACAAAAAGATTTGCATTTTTGTGGCCACACCCCCTAATTACCATGTTCATTTTACATTTCATTTTTATGAAAGTCTGAACAAATCTCTGTGTTTTTTTGTGTTATTACAGTTTTGCTAATAAAGGTGGAGTCCAGAATACCTGCCGGGTGCTCTTAGATACATTTGTAACAATTTAAGATAAGTAAAGAAACAATTATAACAATTTAAGATAATCAGATCTCTTGGGGAAACTGTGACTTGCATCTTAAGAGCAGAGGCACACACTTAGAACGACAAATCTCCTCTTCTTCGGGACGACTAATCTCCCCGAACTGCCTCCTGCCGGTTAGAATATAAATCGCGGGCGGGATAGCAAGGCGACTTTGTAAAATGAAGCGCTCCAAGTGCCATCCCGCCGGCGATTTAGATTCTAGCCGGCGGGAGGCAGTTTGGGGAGATTAGTCGCCCCATAAAGAGAGGCGATTTATTGCCGGGCGACTAAATCTCTCTGAATCTGAGCGTGTGTGTCTGCCCTTAAGCTGCAAGTCACAGTTTCCCCAAGAGACCTGATGATCTTAAATTGTTACAAATGTATCTAAGAGCACCTGGCACGTATTCTGGTCTCTCTACCAAAAGCCAATTAAGAAACCTTGGGGCTCATTTATCACCACTGGGCAAAATTGTCCATGGGCAAATACCCATAGCAGCTTTTTAAAGCCAGCTGCAAGTAGAACAAAGAATGCAGCCATATGATTGGTTGCCATGGGTTACTGCCCCTGGGCAAATTTGCCCACTGTTGATAAATGACCCCCTTGTATCTTTTGCTGCCTGTTCAGTGCAGGAGATCAAAGAGAAACTAGGACTGCGGGTTGAGCTGTCAAAATCGGGACTGTCCCGCGAAAAACGGGAGGTATGTTATTTAGGAATGATTGTTACACAGCAGAACAGGCTTGATAAAGGGCCGAAATAGCCCGAAATATCACCTGGTTGGTGACACGAATAAGACTTCATTTCGGAGTGCTGCTGGAGTGTTTATTGTACACTTTACAGGACATTAGCCCATTAGTCATTAATAAATATCCTAGTTATTGCATCATCAGTGTGCCAGGTAATCCTACACACCAGAAAGGTACTCAGTACCCTTGTGCAATGCAGCATGCCTCATATTAGGGACTATTGACATCATTATACGGAGGGGCGAGTGTTTGTTGGTGCAGCTGCAGAGCCCGGGTGTCTATGAGTGTTCTCTGTTACACAATTACAAGCATGGCTAATGAAGTTGCAATTAGTGTAATGAAGACAGATTTGCATAACCCCGGCCGCTAGGAGGGAGACAATAGCAGCCGATCCACACTGAATGTGCCGCGGTGCATAGTGGTATTGGGAAGCTGCACGGTGACTGTTGAGACAAGGCTGAAAAGACTGAAATAGCTGCAGATAGTCATGTTATGGTTTAGGGCTGAGAGTCCAGTTATGTGATATCTCAAAGCCACCGACCCTCTCTATTGTTTACACCGCCGAGTCCTTAGAGTAAGAACTAGGCAGCAGAGAAGATACATTTGCATATAACTAAATAACATTATTTCACCTTATATTAACCATTAAGTAGCCTAGGGTAAAACCAACTCCACAACTGTCGCTCTTTAAAATCTATTAGCAATAGAAGTGACAGATTGAGAAGAGACAGTCAGGTTGGCAAAATGTTCAGGTTTAAAGGGGTCGTTCACCTTTTCATTAAGTTTAGGGGCATATTTATCAAGGGTCGAATTTGAAAAACTTCGAAATTCGAATTCAAAAAAGACCAACCGAAATTAAGTTGAGGCTAAAACAGCAATTCGGCAGGCTTTAGATCGCAAATGGTCGAAGTCAAATTTTTAAAGAGACAGTACATGATAAATTTCGATATTCCAATTTTAGAATTTTTTTTCAAATTCGAATCGAATTTGGTCTATTCCCTAGTCAAGGTACACAAAAATAGTTCGAAATTCAAATTTTTTGAAACTCTCCTCGACCTATGATAAATCTGCCCCATAGTATGATATAGAGAGGGATATTTTGAGACAATTTGCAATTGGTTTTCATTTTTTATTATTTGTGGTTTTTGACTTATTTAGCTTTTTATCCAGCAGCTCTCCTGTTTGCAATTTTAGCATTCTGGTTTCTAGGGTCCAAGTTACCCTAGCAACCCTGCAATGATGCACTGGAATATGAATAGGAGAGGCCTGAATACAAATGTAAGTAATAAAAAGTAGCAATAACAATAAATTTGTAGCCTTACAGAACATTTATTTTTAGATGGGCTCAGTGGAAAAGCTGGAAAGAGTCTGAAGAAAAAAGGCAAAAAATTAAAAAACGATAAAAATAAATAAATAATGCAGACCAATTGAAAAGTTGCTTAGAGTTGTTCATTTTACTATATACTAAAAATTAACTTTAAGTTGAGCCACCACTTTAAGAACTGAATATAGCTAAAATATCTAGGAAAGCTCATGAATATTTACCCCAAATCTCGTCCTAACTGTCAGTTTAGGCTGCTTTCCCATCGACAGCTTTAAGCCCCTGTGGGCACTGATCCCTCACATAACAGCCTTTTGTCTTCACTTATGGAAAAGAACCTTCCGAGCTCCTCATTCCCTAGTGCCGGAATTTCCGTGTGCCATTTAGAATTGATTTGTCTGTAGGGAAGGTCTCATTCTGTCGGTGACAATATGGAGGACCCCCGCACTGTTCTACTGGCAGGGCAAGCGGCGCCCCCTGATCGCTACATTTTCTCACAATGGGGGTAAAATCACCTTGTGTCGTGCAGATTACTCTGAGAGCTTATAGACAGACACATTCACTCTGGGCTTTTTTCTACACATTTTTTACACTTTGCTACACAATTTCCAGAATTGTAATTTTTTAAATGTTATTTTGCACATGGTGCCAGGGTATTAAAGTGGCAGTGTTTCATTGCACCTTACTCTAAAGATGACAGTTGTGCTCCACACTGTGTATAGAGGAAGCCGCTACTTGTGATGCCCAGCAGGTGGTGCCAGTGCACAAAAGATTTGGATGTTTCATTTATTTAAAGAGTTTGTTTTGCGCTGTTGACAATGTGACACCTCTGTTGTCTGTCTCTAACTTCCCTACACACACACACACACATACACACACACACACATACACACACACACATATACACACACACATACACACACACACACACATACACACACACACACATACACACACACACATATACACACACACACATACACACACACACATATACACACATACACACACACCTACCTACACTTACATACACACACACAGACACATATAATCACACATACACACACACACAGGCATATTTCTATTATATAAAGTTATATACTCCTATTATTGATATATAGACTGCCCCTGACCTCTAATATGGCCCAGCATCACTTATGTAAAGGGGATTAAATATTTAAGGTGCCATGTGATCTGTGAGATTTATTGGCAAAAATAAGGTTTGATGAAGGTCAACATAACCCAGAATTCTCCCTCTAGTGCCTGTATAAATAATAATAATCCTTTGCATTGCCTTTGTATCAGATTAGAGAGCCCTTTTACCAACAAAGTGCAAGATAAAGATTTTAATTACTGTGTTTTTATTACCCACAATGCAGTGTTTATCCCAAAATCCTGAGACATTGCTGACGCATGTTTATTAGAGCTAAAGACTGGAGGTCTGAGGCCAATATCTCAGGTCCCTCATCCCATTCCGGTCCTTCAAAAACTGGGAGCGCATTAATCTCATGGGAGTGAGGAGCAGGTCTGGGCTGGCGGGGCCCATGAGGGAGTGGTGTCTCACCGGCCCAGTCTGACCCTGATGATGACGGACTTTCCCCTTGATTTATGGTGTTCGTTGACCAAGTTGCCCCCAATATGACAGTTTGAGAGTGTTCTAATGTATTCCCGGCTCGCTCGCTATGCACATGAGCTGTAGGATCAGGGGACTCACGTTAGCACCAGTCATTGGCCCAGGGCCAGATATTGGGGTAGGCCTCTCCACCTACTTACCCCTAGTCCGGGCCCTCTTCCCCTCATTCAAAATAGAATTTGTGCTCTGTGTTGCCCCCACGTGACATGAAGGGGTGTGAGCATGTGAGAGGGGCGAGGGGGCTGGCTGAGTTGCCTAGGGCCCCTCTGATCAGATCATACTGATTTGGCCCATTGGGTAAAGATCCACTTTTTATTTTATATTTGTTACTGAGCCTTTAAAGTATACCTCCCAACATTTTGGAAATAAAAAGAGGGACAAAAACGTTGTTGCGCGGCAATTTTTTTGACCACACCCATTGTTGTGGCCACACCCCCTAATTACCATGTTCATTTTACAAAATTTGGCAGGTTATGAAATTTTGAACATATTTCTGTGTTTTTTCCCCCAGTTATTACAGTTTTGCGAATGAAGGTGAATTGCCCTTTAAGCTGTGAGTCTAACTTCTCCCAAGGGACCTGTTATCTTATATTGTCACAATTACTTATTTGCTTATCTCAAAATTGTTACAAAAGTATCTTGTCTGCAGCTGTGGCTATTCTGGGCTTTCTGCCAAAAGTCAATTAAGTTAGAGACTTTGTTTCTTTTCTGGCTGTTCAGTGCAGAGAAAGTCGGGACATTTCAGTACAAATGCGGGACTGCCGGTTGAGCTGTCAAAAGAGGGACTGTCCCTCTAAAAACGGGACAGTGGGAGGTATGCTTTAAAGTGAGAGTGATTTTCCGACTGCAGCTGTTGGACGTGTGCAGGATAAACGTTCTGTTGAGACCTGAAGCACTAGTGATATTCCATATTATTCCGTTTCCCTGGATTCGCCGAGTACTAACAGCACCGCAGGCTGAGCAAGTTGCACAGAGATTCCATTGGGCCTCTCATATTTCTCTAGTAATTATTTGCCTGAAAATGTAGATTTTGGGTGTAACATCAGTAGGGCTTATAAACTGGGAGACACTTACTCCACTGGGTTGGGTGGGTTAAAGGGGTGGTTCACCTTTAAAGTAACTTTTATTATGTTATAGAAAGACAATTCTAAGCAACTTTTGCAGCTTTCAAATTGGCGTCGCTGACTTCTTTCTAAAAAAACAAATGCTCTGTAAGGCTAGACATTTATTGTTATTGTTACTTTTTATTACTCCTCTTTCTATTCAGGCCTCTCCTATTCATATTCCAGTCTCTTATTCAAATCAATGCATGGTTGCTAGGGGAATTTGGACCCTAGTTACCAGATTGCTTAAAATGCAAATTGAAGAGCTGCTGAATAAAAAGCTAAATAACTCAAAAACCTTCAGTAATAAAAAATGAAAACCAATTGCAAATTGTCTCAGAATATCACTCTCTACGTCATACTAAAAGTTATCTTAAAGGTGAACCACCCCTTTAATAGTAATGTATCTACTGCACCCAAGCCATACAGAGCAGCAGAAGTATCATTATAATTCATTCAGGCCCCAATAGACGGACCAATAAAAGCTGGAGACAGACTGAGGTCAGCAGCTTATTGGCCAGTGTGTGGGGCCATCCAACGGGCGTCCCTCGTCCAACGGGCGTGGGGCCGAAAGTCAGGCTGATGTTGATCGGGCAGGGAAAAATATTCACTTTCCTGCTCTGCAGAAAGAGAGACAAGGAATCTTTTCTAAGTGCAGAATTTAGTTATAGTTCAACATATCCCCACATACAAAGTTACACTGACAGGATAAGAAAATAGTAATCACATATAAGTTTCTTATCTGTCCCACTCCGTGTGTGTTTAGTGCTCAGAAGCAGTCCCATGCTGGCAATTGGTCCCGACTGCCGGCCCAGACCCGATATTGCCGTTGCCCCCCGACCTCCTTCCTCTTAAAATCAGAGGCCTTTTGTCAGAGAGCCCACAACATTGAGCAGCTGCACTGAGATACATTTGTAACAGTTTAAGATACGCAAAGATACAATTGTAACTATTTAAGATAATCAGGTCTCTTGGGAGAACTGAGACTAGCAGCTTAAAGGGCAATTCACTTGTATTCGCAAACCTGTTATGTCACATAAAACATGGCACAAAAACACAAAAAATGTGTTCAGACTTTAATAACCTGCCAAATTTTGGAAAATGGACATGGTAATTAGTGGGTGTGACCATAAAATGGGCGTGACCAAATAAAATTTCGCCGGCACAAGTTTTTGTCCCTCTTTTCGTTTTTCAAATGTTGGGAGGTATGCAGTAGCAAATAATCTTTGGAGGGGTCCCCGGCACTCAAGCTGAAGTCCAACCCCCCTCCCCCATTGGGCCAGTTCATTAGCTGGTTCACAAGCCGGTTTAGACCTGTAAAGTGGGGGGTACAGCAATATAGTGTTAGTTACACAACTGCGCAGCTTCCCTTCATTCTCTGTTAGTATTATATATATACATACATATACATATAAATATATATATACAGCATGAGAGTGTGGCTGCCATATGACTTGCCTCTTATGAAGTAAAGAAGAATTGACATGAGGTGGTTCCTGCAGAAACGGGACAGAACATCAGGGACAGGGGCCTGACCCACCTCTGCAGTTGGTCATTGTTATTGTTATGCAGCATTTAGCCATTTATAATAACCCAGCGACTGTTTTATGGCACATCTGTCTTCAGCACAAGCTCTGCATTATTATTGGAATGTGTAAAAAAAAAAACCCCAACCATTATTATGAGCAGGAGGTAAAAGTAACATTTAGAGGCAACAATAAACATGAAATACACATGAAATAAACATGAAAGTTCTTCTTCCTTTTCTTTATTTCTGCCTCATGGGGCTCAAGACAGATCAGCCCCTCCCATTAGTGAGAGGAGAAAACTTCCCCATTTCAGAGGATGTTTTATTTACATCATCCACATAGAGAAGCCCCAGTGTGAGGCCCCTGTCTCCTCTCACACAGACACTACTCTGCTCATCTTATCACTCACTACAAAGCTGATAGGCTGAGCTGCAAACACCTGCAGAGCTTGCACTTCAAAATGCAAACAACGCAAAGCATTCAGAAGAATCAATGTGGACGGAATCCTGTCCTACACAGCTTACACTCTAATATACAGAGGGACACAGATACAATAAAGAGAGTGGGAACAATTAGGAGAAGGGAATTCTGTCCTGCAGAGCTTACACTCTAATATACAGAGGGACACAGATACAATACAGGGTTAGAAGGAACCATTGGGAGAAGGGAATCCTGCATGGCAGAGCTTACACTCTAATATACAGAGGGACACAGATACGATATATAGGGAGAGGGAACTTTTGGTAGACGGGAATCCTGCCCTGCAGAGCTTACACTCTAATATACAGAGGGACACAGATACAATACAGGGAGAGGGAACTATTGGTAGACGGGAATCCTGCCCTGCAGAGCTTACACTCTAATATACAGAGGGACACAGATAAGATATAGGGAGAGGGAACTATTGGGAGAAGGGAATCCTGCCCTGCAGAGCTTATACTCTAATATACAGAGGGACACAGAACAATACAGGGAGAGGGCATCATTGGGAGAAGGGAATCCTGTTCTGCAGAGCTTACACTCTAATACAGAGAGGGACACAGATACGATATAGGGAGAGGGAACGATTGGGAGAAGGTAATCCTTCTCCCAATGCATCTTTCTCCCAAAGATACACATATACATTTCAGGGAGTGCGAACTATAATAAGTACCCTGAAGAGCTTACGATCTAATATGCTAGATGCGGTCTGAAGAGAAAAAAAACGAAAGTAGAAAGAGATCTAACCTGTAGAGCTGACAGTCTAATATTCATATTTATGTAATACGGGGGGGCAGCAGTATGACCCAGTAAGCAGTTGAGCAGATCTCGCAGGTTTTGAGGTTCCCATGAAGTGAAAGGGTTACCCTGTTAGTGCTGTTCTGTATGTGACGGTGCCACAAAGCTGTGCCAGGTAAATCTCAGGCTCTCAGTTCAGCCCTCCCTTTGCTCTGCCAATAACCCGCTTGCTGTTGGCAGGACTTGCTGGCACGGAAACCCGGCTGTAAGGGATAATCATTTATGTGTGAATTTGCTGATCCATTTCACTACAATCATTTTCTCTTCATTGTGTGTATCTGCAACATCCCATAGTTGTGTATATGTAAAACAGTGCGTGATATTCAGAGGCCGGAATAGAAAGACGAGTAATAGAGTCATAAGAAGATTAACAATAACAATAAATATGGAGCCTTACAGAGCATTTGTTTTTTAGATGGGGTCAGTGACCCCCATTTGAAAGCTGGAAAGAATCAGAAGAAGAAGGCAAATAATCAAAAACTATAACAAAGAAAAAATTCCCCATTTTTCCAATCAAAATGTTGCTTAGAACTGGCCATTGTATAACATACAAAAAAGTTAACTTCAAGGTGAACTACCCCTTTAAGATAGGGATATAATCCCCACACTGACGGGTCTGTGGCTGATCTAGTCACCCATGTGGGGAACCAAATAAGGTTACGTTTTTCACCCTGGCCAACACTCCGATCATAACAGGAGCAAATACAGACATGTTGGCAGAACACTGGATCGACAGGACCAGACAGTCACCGCTGAAGGGCTTTAACTCCCCAACATGTATCAGCTTAATCTCCAGCCAATGGGAAGGGGCCAAATCAGCAGCTAATATTTGCCTGTTTATGGGAAATTTTATGGGACACGGAGTCTGTCCCTCCCACTGCAGGGTGATACAGTAACACAGACAGGAGGGAACTATGGGACATGAGTCTGTCCCTCCCACTGCAGGGTGATACAGTGACACAGACAGGAGGGAACTATGGGACATGAGTCTGTCCCTCCCACTGCAGGGTGATACAGTGACACAGACAGGAGGGAACTATGGGACATGAGTCTGTCCCTCCCACTGCAGGGTGATACAGTGACACAGACAGGAGGGAACTATGGGACATGAGTCTGTCCCTCCCACTGCAGGGTGATACAGTGACACAGACAGGAGGGGACGATGGAGTCTGCAGGGTGATACAGTGATTATTTAGTTCTATAACAAGCAATCTTACTTCCGGTACAGGCTGCGTACGATACAGTTATCTTCCATCTTTGCTTGTGAAAGTGCCTAGAGGAAGTGACCAAGAGAAATGTGCTCCTCTCATCACCTCAGTGGCTGCCGTAGCACTGCCCTCCTCATTCAGCCGCCTTAAAGCAACAGGCCCTCATTTGCCAATGCAGAACCACAAGGTGTATTAAAACTAGTACTTTTTTTTTAATTTTTTTTAATTTGCCTAATGAAAGAAAATGCCCTTCTCAGTAACTTCCCAATATTCATTCACTTTTCATTTTCACTGGTTTTAGGGCGAGAGACACACGCTCAGATTCGTGGAGATTAGTTGCCCGGCAACAAATCTCGTCTTCTTCGGGGCAACTAATGTCCCCAATCTGCCTTCCAGCCGGGTAGAATGTAAATCGCCGGAGGGGTTGCACTCGGAGTGTTTTCCGAAGTCGCCCGAAGTTTCCTCGTGAGGCAACTTCAGAAAACGAAGCACTCTGGGTGCCAACTCGCCTGCGATTTACATTCTAACCAGCGGGAAGGCAGTTCGAAGAGATTAGTCGCCCCAAAGAAGACGAGATTTGTCGATGGGCGACTAATCTCCCCGAATGTGAGTGTGTGTCTGTCCTTACTGTTATTTTTCAATGCTAATTGCTATTGTAGGCAGCATCTGTGCCTTTCTGTTCTTGACTTGAAACAATGTTGCGGAAGTGAAGTTCTTTCCTGGCCAGTAAATCTTTCGGCTTCTGCTCCATTGTTTCGAGAGAGTACAAGCCAACTGGGGCTCATTTATAAACAATGGGCAGTAACCCATAGTAACCAATCAGTGATTAGCTTGTAACAGTCAGCTGCAGGTTGAACGCTGAAAACAATCATCTGATTGGTTGCTATGGGTTACTGCCCAGGTGCAGATTTGCCCAGTGTTTATAAATGTGCCCCAATGACATTAAGGGCAGTGCATGTACTCCTGCGCTCCCCTGCGGCTGATCGCATGAAACCGGAGCAAGGTATAAACGCTTGTTTGTAAAAGCTCTTATAGTTACGTGTAAGGGTAAGACTACACGGCACGGATTCCGTTGCAAAATCACAGGCGTCACGTCGGATGCAATGAAAACAAGGTAAGTAATGCCAGTGTCGGATCGTGTTGCAGCGTTGATGCTGCGTCTGCATCTCACAGTCGTGTTACATCGCATCAGCAATGCCGTGTAGTCCTACCTATAACTATACGTAACTATAAGGGCTCGTACAGACAAGCGTTTTTACCGGTTTCATGCATTCAGCCGCAGGGGAGCGCAGGAGTAGACGCACTGAATTCTTTTCATTAGGGCTGTCACACAGACGCATGTAAGCGCCGAACGCAGGTTGGGATGCAGCGCTTACATGCGTCTGTGTGAGTACAGCCCTAATGAAAAGAATTCAGTGCGTCTACTCCTGCGCTCCCCTGCGGCTGAATGCATGAAACCGGAACGCAGGTAAAAAGGCTCGTCTGTTAGAGCCCTAAAACCGGTGAGAACGTCAAATAAATGGATATCGGGAAGTTGTTCAGAGAAGTCTCTTATTCTTCCCAATCTCCTTCCATTCCCTCTTTCATTCCCACTCTCTCTCCTCTCCGTACACTCCCTTTTTTCTTCCCCCCTCCCTGTTTTATCCCCCTCTCTCTTTCTGTCAGTGTCTCTGCCCGTTCTGCTTTCTGACAGACGGAAGCATCGTGGTCAGACAGAGGGGAACTGAGAGAAGCTCGTAACTTAATGTTGCTCTCAGGATAGCGAGCATGCAGATGGTCTTTAATGAAGAATAGCCGCCCCATCGTCCTTCCATAAACGTAGTCCCCTCTTCTTTGTGCCGCACCATTTCAAACAAAACTTTTTGCAACACCCTCTAGTTGCACCTTGAGAAGATCGTGCCCCCAGCACCCAAGGTGAGAAGGAGAAATTGGTGGGCTGGGTGCAAAGGGAAGGGGGAGTGGGTGTGAAAATCTCACGAGACGACTAAAGAGCGCACTCATCTCTCATACTCGCATTTCTCATCACTTCTTTATTGACCTGTTGGTTCAGGAGCAGTAAATTCCTCACTGGAGCTGGAGGTTTAATACAGGATTGTGGCACCACATTATCAGTTTAAGGGGAAAATAGCAAAATGCTTTATTACTGGAGGTGGAAGCACCGAATAAACCTGCACAACTGATCGACATTATGTGGCTCTGAAGATCTTTTTTTTTTTTTTTTGTTCAGTGCCAGGAACATTTTAAAAGAAAAAGCAGGTTTTACCCTTAAAGAAATCCTTGTCCTTTTAAACATTATGGGGGATCCAGACCCTCCGTGTGTTTCTGCCTTGAATAAGGGGTGCCTGCCCACTATTCCAGAACTGGCACTGAAAAAGAGAGATGGTAGCGCTTTGCCTGTATCTTCTGCCCCACCCAGCGCAATATCGAAGGTCAAAGACAAGCCGCCCCTTTCGCCAATATTTTTTCCATGTTCATCTCCGACTTACCTGAAAAAGCTACGGATCAACCGGAGCATTCGGGAATTCCGCAAATACAGGAGCCTGCAATTTTGGTGAGAATAAAGTATACTTGGAAATTCTCCCTCCCTGCTCTATATCTCCTCTCCTTCATTCCCTACATTTAATACATTTACTTTCTCCATATAACCCTCCCTGTAACTCCTCATATTACTCCATGTAACCCCTCCCTATAACTCCTCCTATTGCTCCATATAACCCCTCCCTATAACTCCTCCTATTGCTCCATATAACCCCTCCCTGTAACGCCTCATATTACTCCATGTAACCCCTCCCTATAACTCCTCCTATTGCTCCATATAACTCCTCCCTATAACTCCTCCTATTGCTCCATATAACCCCTCCCTATAACTCCTCCTATTGCTCCATATAACCCCTCCCTGTAACGCCTCATATTACTCCATGTAACCCCTCCCTATAACTCCTCCTATTGCTCCATATAACTCCTCCCTATAACTCCTCCTATTGCTCCATATAACTCCTCCCTATAACTCCTCCTATTGCTCCATATAACCCTCCCTATAGCTCCTCCTATTGCTCCATATAACCCCTCCCTATAACTCCTCCTATTGCTCCATATAACCCTCCCTATAGCTCCTCCTATTGCTCCATATAACCCCTCCCTATAACTCCTCCTATTGCTCCATATAACCCTCCCTATAGCTCCTCCTATTGCTCCATATAACCCCTCCCTATAACTCCTCCTATTGCTCCATATAACCCCTCCCTATAACTCCTCCTATTGCTCCATATAACCCTCCCTATAGCTCCTCCTATTGCTCCATATAACCCCTCCCTATAACTCCTCCTATTGCTCCATGTAACCCCTCGCTATTACTACTGTATATAGTGCCATATTCCCTTGTCTCCTCCATAAGTTTCCAGCCACTGTTAGTTATATATATAGTAAAAATGTATTTTCTTCACATGGGTACTGATAGTTACTGTTCCCCAGTATTGCATGTATGGCTTCCCCTGGCCCATGATAGTGATTCAGTACACACTGTTTCATACTCATGAAAACAGAAAACAAACGGTTGCTTTAGTGAGGCACAGAGAATTGCTATAATGAGAACAATTTCATTCCTTACACCCATAGCAACGTTTATGTAGTGTGCGCTTTATGGACGTAAATAGATGTGTATGATCCGTTTATACACCCACGTGCGTTTAGATGTAATGCACTTGTGCTCCCCTCATGTTCCGCCGAGCTCTTTAGCGCCGCATTTAATGCGCATTTAGTGTGATTGCTCTGGTGTTGCTAAGCTGAGAGGGAATTACAGGTGAATATGGAGGCTTCCCATTGTATCCTCCTGTGCTGCCGGGGCCTCTCGTTCAGCTGTAGAACGTATGAGTGGGGCTCCCACATCACTAATCTTATCTGAAATCAGCAAAAGAGCAGAAAAGTCGTAGGTTTAGGCAATCGTACAGCAACAGCTGAAATCAAACTAAAAGTTAATTTAAAGGCAAACAACCTCTTAAAAGCATCAGTAACATCATTTTTTTTAATTTAAAGTTTAATATGTCTTTGTGATTTTTTTTTTCATTCTACAGTAACGATTTTTTAAATAAAATAATTGATTATTGGTCCTTTAACAACTCTGGCAGTTAGGGTTGCCTCCTTTCTGCGAAACAATACCGGCCTTCCTATATATTTATCTTTTTTCCCTATTAATAACATTGGGATCAACCATCATTCTTACCAGCCAGGCCAGTAACTGTGGCAACTCTACTGGCAGTACTTGCAGACATGGAGTTGCCTGTATGTAGGGTTGTGTAGAAAGAACCTCACGGCACACAGGTCTGCATGTGCAGTGCACTCCGCTTCAATAAACTTCATGCAGACCTGTGTGCCGTGAGGTTCTTTCTACACTACTGCTTTAGGGGGTTGCCGAGCCTCCACCCACGTGTACCAGGCATATCTTTGCTTATCTAGAAGGTGGGTGTGCTAATCCACACTACATTGCTTGGAAGGACTGTATGTAGGGTTGCCACCCAACCGATATTTAACCGGCCCAGCCGGAAAAACGGGTTGCAAGGCCGGTGCCCGTATTTAAGAAATACCGACAATTAAAATGGCCATAGTAGCTTCCCTGCTCCCTTCCTGCTCAAAATTCCCAGCTACGGCACCTGGGACCTCACATCGCTTACGTGACATTGTGGGCGGAGTTAACGGCGTCTTTAAAGATGCGAGTGGAGGGGGATCGAAGAGCAGGGGAATGTGTGGACTGCCTCCCTGACAAACTGACAGCATAGCACAGAGCACACAGGCCTCAGCCCACTCTTTTCTTCCCTGTATAGCAAACAAAATACCTATTCCACGCTCCACGACTCTGGCCCGCCCCTTGACATCATGGCCACGCCCACAGTGAAAGCACTATGTCCCCGTGACATCACAACCACGCCCATTTTTAGAACAATCCTCCACCTTGTGGAACCGCCCCCTTCCCTGGCTGGTAAAGATTTTTCCAAAAGGTGGCAACCCTACCTGTATGGGCTCTCATGGATATACCTGTCATGAAGGTGTTAGATTTGGGGTGAAACGTATTAGATATTCTTGCTATAGCCAATACCCCGGTGTTTTCTAAAGAAGCCCTGACCAAAGGTGGCTTGAACTGAAAGACACTGACAACCATTGCAATAAAGATGGGAAATAAAGTGGCGGTACACTGACAGGTCCATACGTTGTGATGAGGTCTCCAAACGAGTGATCTGAGTCTGATTTCACCGCCCACACACAAGACCTAATTGGACTGATCTAGTCATTGTTCCTGAGGCCAACAATGGGGTCCTACATTGGGACCTACGGAGGCCTGTTGGACAAGGACCATGTCTACTTTCCAGTGTGTGGGATTTTTAATCCTGTCCGTTTGATTTTGATTTTTTGTGCAGACATTGGTTGAACAGGCCCGTCGGTGGGCTCCTATACATGGGGCCAACAAGCAGCTGTATTAATCTGAAAGGGACAGGGTCAGCAGCTTTTATTGGCCCATGTATGGCTAGCCTAAACGCTATCATGGAACCAAACACAGGCACAGAACATGACGGTTTGAATAAAAACAATGCAAACTGTCAGATAGTGAAAAATTTGAATTTTGAGTCATTTATTTCAGAGATCAATGTTTTCCTCTTTACATTAACAATTCCCTCCGTTGGATTTTCGCCACGAAAATTGCACATTTATTGCACAAAACCCAGCGCAGATAAAGAGATCTTCGGGACTTCTCCCTTTACTTATATGCAACCTCGGTAGGTCTGAGATGCGAATTTTCGGATTTTGACTTTTTCCATCCTCGGGGGAAATTAAATCTCACAAGATTTGTGTTTTTTTGCACTAAAAATTCAGATTTTATAGTAAAAAAAAAAAAGTTAAAAAATTCGGGGTTTTGGCATTCGGACTTTAATAAATAACCGCCTCAGTGTTGGCGGTGCTGCCTGGCTATACTCTCAGTGTTGGCTGACACAGTAGAGCTGATCCTTGGGGTGAGCAGAAGCTGATAGAAATGGGCAGACATGCGTGAGCTCAGATATCTCACAATCATGTGCCCGAGCATTCAGTACAGATTATTCTCTTCAAAGCCTTCATTGTATTTGTGCTTCTCTCGCTGTATGTCAGGCTGCGCTGTGAGACGCTCGGAATAAAACTGCTCAGCTCTCATCCCTGCTGCTTCTTCTCAATGACATTCAGTAGGAAACAGTTTCCAGTTTAGGAGTGTGCATTATAATCACTGCTAAGTGGCTGAAGCAGAAAGCCCGGTGCCTGAATCCAGTTTCCAGTATGGGGAGTGTAATGAGCAGTTATTGCCACTAGGCGGAGACATGAGATTACAGATGGAGCTTTATACGGCATGGATTTATTGAGCGTGGATGCTCCGTTTCATGCATCAAACAAGAGGAATAAAACAATGCAGCTCCCGTCCCAGCTGCTCATGCCGAATCAGCTCAGATTTTACATAATTCAGAAGTGAGTTAGTGATTAAAGTGGCAATTTACCTTCGCAAAATGCATTTCTCTTTAAACAGTTCACTTCAAATAATCACTTTCGTTTGCAAATCTGACCAGTCAAACCTTCAGCTCCTACTGATCATGCTCCGCGGGCTTTATTCGAGTCGCACAGAGAAAGTGCTTCAAACTGATACATTATTTGCTGCCATTTCTCTGTAACATAGTTACATGGTTAATTCAGGGTTTAAACAGTCCATCAATTGAACCCCTTCATATGACCTCCAGTACATAATATACATATACCTATATAGACTCACCTATACACTCACATATATAACTATATATAGCAATACCTATACTAACTAACTGTAGATTCAATTGCCTTAGCTAAATCTGTCTGCAAAGTGTCAGCCTCTTGCATGGAACTTGGAAATGGATTGCTGAAGGCTGCACCAACCTCTGCACCACAGAGCAATCATCTTCTTCTTCTTCGTTCTTCAATGGGCCGAGCCTTAGCCGACGCATGTGCAGTGAAAAATAGGAATGCACTGAATCCAGGATTCGGTTCGGGAGGCTGAACCGCCAGGCTGAACCGAATCCTAATTTGCATATGCATATTAGGGGCGGGAAATTGCGTGATTTTTTGTCACAAAACAAGGAAGTAAAAAATGCTTTCCCCTTCCCACCCCTAATTTGCATATGCAAATTAGGATTTGGTTCGGTATTCGGCCGAATCTTTTGCGAAGGATTCGGGGGTTCGCCTGAATGCAAAATAGTGGATTCGGTGCATGCCTAGTGAAAAAGTAAGCTTTTTGCTTCAAGTTTGACTTTTCACTATACTGCAAATGCACTGGCCTGAAAGAGAAGAAGAAGAAGCTCAAGAATATCACACGTTGCTTCTACAGAAGGACCCCAGTCTGGTGCAGGTTTCAGTGACCAGGGGCACCACTATATTCACCTTTTCTTCTCCTTCAATCCGTGCCCTGCGTGATATTGTATCAAATGCTTTAGCAAAATGTAAGTAGATCACACCCACTGTCATCCCAGAGTCTATGTTCCTGCTCACCTCCTCAGAGAAAGCAATTCAGTTTGTCTGGCAGGATCTCTTGTGCCCAAAACCATGCAGCATAAACTCATAGGCTGGAATTCACAAAAGTGGAGAAAGTTTTCTTTCTTTTAGTAAAAGTGGTGTTCGCACAGCTCAGTTGGAGCAAGTGTAAAACCCCCCATACTAGGGCTGATAGAAGATGCCGACAGCTTATTGAGTAGTGTATGGGGCCCTCTGACGGGCTTCCCCGATCAATATCCGACCATAAATCAGCCAGATGTTGATTGGCCAGGTTTGAAAAAAAAAAAAAAAAGTTTGTTGATTTAGTCCTTGGTCCAATAGCCCATATTCACTTTGTTGTGGTCTGATTGTGTGTCCTATCAGCCTAACATCACATCAGACACCTGAAGGTGGGAATATAGGGGAGAGATATGCTCATTTGTCAAGGTCACCTTAACTGATGTGGTTGGGGAGGGGGGATGGAGGATCTGTGCACTGGTGCTAAAAATGTACCCAGAGGTTTTACTTCCCCTTTAACAGGAGACAACACATGATTGGTATAACTCATGTGGTACTATATTCATCAATTGTGAGATGAGAAATTAACACAAATTTTACGTGATAAAGTGTTTTTTCCTATATTAGGAGACAGGGAATCGCTAGTCTGAAAGGCAGAATCATTAGGACAAGACACGGGTACAGCTGAGAGTCACTGACAGACAAATTCAAAAATGGCATTTAAATGTTATGTGAAAGACTAAATCTGGAAACTGTCTGTTTAAAAGACAAACTCATTTTGTCTCAGTCACACTTTTGTGAATTCTCCCCATAGTATTGTGATTTGCATGTATTCAAGTATCTTGTCCAGTATTCCAAAAACTTTCCAACCACTGATGTCAGACTAACTGGCCTATAGTTTTCAGACTGAGCGAGGGATCCATTTTTAAATAGTGCCACACATTAGCAATTCACCAGCCAGATCTTAAAAACATTGTGAGATTAAATAAAGAGGTTTGGCAATCACCGAGCTGTGCTGATCACCCTACACGTATAGCAAATGCGCAGTGCCAGGCTTATTAATTTCACTGCAGCTTCTCCAAGTCCAGTTCATTCCTCTTCCCATCATAAGCACCATTCTCCTTGGTCACATCTACCAGGTAGCTTAACCCTAAAGTGACCTAAAATACCCCAGACGGGATTTGCAGCAAAACCTATCCATAGCCCCATCAATGAAAATCATCTTCCACTGTACCTGGGTCACAATAACAAATTAAAGGGATATTGTCATGGGAAAAAATGTTTTCTTCAAAACGCATCAGTTAATAGTGCTACTCCAGCAGAATTCTGCACTGAAATCCTTTTCTCAAAAGAGCAAACAGATTTTGTTATATTCAATTTTGAAATCTGACATGGGACTAGAGATATTGTCAATTTCCCAGCTGCCCCAGTCATGTGACTTGTTCTCTGATAAACTTCAGTCACTCTTTACTGCTGTACTGCAAGTTGGAGTGATATCAATCCCTCCCTTCCCCCCCCCCCAGCAGCCAAACAAAAGAATAATGGGATGGTATGGGAACAATAGGATAGCTCTAAGAACAGTACTCAATAGAAAAAACCAAGTCCCACTGAGACTGATTCAGATACATTAAGTAGGAGAAATAACAGCCTGCCAGAAAGTAGTTCCATCCTAAAGTGCAGGCACAAGTCACATGACTGGGGCAGCTGGGAAAACTGACAATATGTCTAGCCCCGTGTCAGATTTCAAAATTGAATAAAAAAAAAAATCTGTTTACTCTTTTGAGAAATGGATTTCAGTGCAGAATTCTGCTGGAGCAGCACTCAGATCCCTTTCTCAAGTGTCTTTTATGTAGCACAAAGGAATAATGGCCCGGCTCTTCTAACAATCTCATGTCAATGTCATGTGTCATTAATAGGGAGCAGTAATATCCGAGTATTTAAAAGCAGAAAGCCCGGTGCCTGAATCCAGTTTCCAGTATGGGGAGTGTAATGAGCAGTTATTGCCACTAGGCGGAGACATGAGATTACAGATGGAGCTTTATACGGCATGGATTTATTGAGCGTGGATGCTCCGTTTCATGCATCAAACAAGAGGAAGAAAACAATGACGCTCCCGTCCCTGCGGCTCCTACTGAATCACCTGCACAAAATTCTTTTTAAACAGTACACCTTGCAAAATAATCAAGTAAATTTATTAAAAGATCAGAATATAAAAAGCACAAATGAAACAAAACCAAACGATGTACTTAAAACTACAAAAAGCCCCTAAACTTGAATGTGAATGGCTAAAAAAAAAATTCAATAGGATCAATGCAGCTCCCATTAAGGATCTCGGCTGCATGTTTCAGAGATTTTCATGGTTTTTTTTAGACTTCACAAATCTCACATTTTTTAGATTTTTAGAGAAAAATTTAACGCTGATTTTTAGAGAAAAGAAACTTGATTTGCGCTGCCTTTAAATCATACATTGTCCCTTGAAGCCTTTTATGCTGTATTCCCAAATTCTTATTTGGTGTTCCTTGGGTTTTATATCTAACTAGACATTAAGCCCGTTAAATTAACGGGCGCTAGAACATATGCAGAGACGGTCCGTGGGGCACATGCGCAGTAGCGCAATCCCACGGACACAAGGACTGGACGCAGAGACACTTCAACTTTATTATATAGGATAAATAGAAGTTAAGGAAAACTATACCCCCAAAATGAACACTTGAGCAACAGATAGTTCATATCATATTAAGTGGCAAATTAAAGAATCTTACCAAACTGGAATATATATTTAAGTAAATATTGCCCTTTTACATCTCTTGCCTTGAACCACCATTTCATGATGGTCTGTGTGCTGCCTCAGAGATCACCTGACCAGAAATACTGCAGCTCTAACTGTAACAGGAAGAAGTGTGGGAGCAAAAGACACAACTATGTCTGTTAATTGGCTCATGTGACCTAACAAGTATAGTTTGTTTGTGTGCACCGTGAATCCTACGATCCCAGGAGGCGGCCCTTGTTTTTTAAAATGGCAATTTTATATTTATGATTACCCAATGGCACATACTACTAGAAACGTATATTATTATGAAAATGGTTTATTTACATGAAGCAGGGTTTTACATATGAGCTGTTTTATGCAATATCTTTTTATAGAGACCTACATTGTTTGGGGGGTATAGTTTTCCATTAAAGGGCATGTTAAGTCTAAAATAGAATAAGGCTAGAAATGCTGTATTTTGTATACTAAATATAAACATGAACTTACTACACCACAAGCCTAATCAAACAAATAATTTATGCTTTCAAAGTTGGCCACAGGGGGTCACCATCTTGTAACTTTGTTATACATCTTTGCAAGACTAAGACTGTGCACATGCTCAGTGTGGTCTGGGCTGCTTAGGGATCGTCATAAACAAAGCTGCTTGAGTTCTGCATGGCTGGGAAGTAAGGCGGGGGCTCCCCCTGCTGTTCATAAGTATGATTGTTTCCCTGCTCAGCAGTTAGGGACCGTCTGACAATTCCCATCCACAGCAGTAAATGAAGGGAGAATTTCACTGCATACAGGCAGGTTTATTATAAAAACGTTACACATTTTTTAATTAAAGTGTATTGAAGACATGTTTCTTTTTCATTAAAGAAAGTAAAAATGGGATTTTATTTTTTTGCCTTTACATGCCCTTAAAGGAATTCTTACAGGTTCCTATTTAGTAAATGTTAGTTTCAATTGGCCCAGAACATCTCTCACATGTAACTTGTCACTTCTGTAATTGCCTTCCCTTATTGTTTGTGGGGTTTCTTTTTTATTAGTGTGCAATGATAAATAGAAGGAGGGACAAAAAGATCTAGCGTGCATAGTGCTGCAAAAAAAAATGACCATGCCTATTTTATGGCCACACCCCTAAATACCACATCCGTTTTACAAAATTTGTCAGTTTATGGAAAGTTTGAACACATTTCTGGTGGTTTTAGGGTCAGGTTTTATGTGTTTTTACAGTTTTGCTAATGAAGGTGAATTGCCCTTTAAAGGAGAACTAAACCCTAAAAATGAATATGACTAGAAATGGCACATTTTATATACTTGAACTTATTGCAAGAGGCTAAAGTTTCAGCTTGTCAATAGCAGCAATGATCCAGGACTTCAAACTTGTCACAGGGGGTCACCATCTTGGAAAGTGTCTGTGACACTCACATGCTCAGTGGGCTCTGATTGGCTGTTGAGAAGCTAAGCTTAGGGCTCGTCACTAATTATCCAGCAGAAAATGAGCTTCCCCTGTAATATAAGCTGATGCTACAGGTTTGCTGATTATTAAATTCTGATGCTAATTGCACTGGTTTCTGTGCTGCCATGTAGTAATTATCTGTATTAATTACTAATCAGCCTTATATTGTGACATTTCTATTCTATGTGTACTGTATATTGTGAGTGGCTCCCTAAACTCAGTAAGTGACAGCAGCACAGAGCATGTGCAGTGAATCAGCAGAAAAGAAGATGGGGAGCTACTGGGGCATCTTTGGAGACACAGATCTTTACTGCTAAAGGGCTGTGGTTGCCTTGGGCTGGTACAGAAGCACAAAACATCATGTACAACATTTCTAGCTACTTCTTTAGTTAGGCTTTAGTTCTCCTTTAAGCTGTGGTTTTGTACAATTGTTTAAAGGGTTGTTTCATCTTTAAATTAAATTTTAGTATGTGATAGAACGGCTAATTCCAAACAACTTTTCTATTGGTCTTCATTTTTTTTTTTTTTATAGTTTTGGAATTATTTGCCTTCTTCTTTTGACTCTTTCCAGCTTTCAAATGACCCCATCTAAAAAACAAATGATCTGTAAGGCTACATATTTGCTCCTTTTTATCACTCACCTCAGCTGACCGTTAGGTTTAAAGAGAAGGATCTGTGACTGTGAAATGGACACGAGGTTTAGATGGGGCAGAGAAAGGTCATATACGACTAGTGAGAAGGGCAGGGAACATAGCGACACATCTTTTTCGAATAGATCCAGTATTAATGGGATGTCTGAATCTCAATATCTCAATATCATGCCTCTTTCTCCTCTGATGCTTTTTGATATCTGGAGAGCGATTTCCCTCCCCTCCCCTCATTTTTATATGCAAATTAGGATTTGGTTTGGCCGGGCAGAAGGATTCGGCCGAATCCGAATCCTGTTGAAAAAGGCTGAATGCTGCCCGAATCCCGAACCGAATCCTGCTTCAGTTTTCTCTTTGTACAGACATTGCTCCTGAGCCCCAGCATGTCATTATTATGTGCAGCACAAAGGAGGGTTGAACAGAAGAAAATTATTTAGCCAATTGGTCTGAACCATTAGGCAGAATGTGGAGGGGGTAGGTGGGGGTCACAATAAGAATTTAACCATCTTTAACATTGATTAAGTTTCCGCTACTTTAATGAATGAATTGTATGTTGCTTTTATGTAACACAAAGGAATAATGACCCGGCTCTTCTAACGACGTGCTTCGGGAAATGCCGGTATGTCATGTCTCTTTAATAGGGAGCAGTAAATGAAAAGAATATCCGAGTATTCAATTGGCTGTTGGAGAGTATTTAATGTGAGTATAACATCCCATCATACAATAGTAACACTGGTTTAGCCATGGCACAGTCACTCTATAGAGACTCACATACTCTTTCCAAATACTGCAATATACAGGCTGTATGTGAGCTGTACTTCCCCTTTAAAGTGTGCATTATAATCACTGCTAAGTGGCTGAAGCAGAAAGCCCGATGCCTGAATCCAGTTTCCAGTATGGGGAGTGTAATGAGCAGTTATTGCCACTAGGCGGAGACATGAGATTACAGATGGAGCTTTATACGGCATGGATTTATTGAGCGTGGCTGCTCCGTTTCATGCATCAAACAAGAGGAATAAAACAATGACGCTCCCGTCCCTGCGGCTCCTACTGAATCACCTGGGGGCACTTCACCTGCAAAAAATGCATTTTATTTTTTAAACAGTTCTCCTCAAATAATATTTTCCTTTCAGTTTTTCTGCTTTGTATTTAATAGTTGTTTATCATTTAAGTTATATGAAATCATTGTGCCCTTCTTATGTCTCCCCACAGCAGTTTAGTTTAAAGTTTCTGCTTCTCTGAATGATACATTACCGGATACATTTCTTTCTTTCTCACCTGACGAAGGGGCGTGCCCCCAAAACGTTGTGCATTAACTGTCGTAATAAACACGTAAGGGGTTTACCCCGTTTGTCTATCCTCCTGTGTGCCGGTTCCTCCTTTAGTTTCTTTCCATTGGATATCGGGGAGTGCCGTCTCCCTAGAGGACTGTGCACCAGGCAATCGAACAAAGGAGGGCTAGTGAGTGCGTTCACACTGTTTCTACGAATATTTCCTAATAGTTCCTCATCCCCTTAAACAGTTTAGTTGCACTTAGGGGCATATTTATCAAGGGTCGAATTTCGAATTTGATAAACTTTGAGATTCAAATTCAAAAAGACCAACCGAAATTAAGTCGAAGTTTTTTTTTGGCCCGAATAGGTCAGTTTTCGAGCGAATAGGTCCGTATTCAGCCGTATTAGAATCGTCCGAATCGAAGTAATAGCGCATTCGAATGGATTCGAATGAAAGTTTTTCCCAAAAAAACTTTGATTTTTCAAAGTCTACCAATTGACTCCAAATAGGATCTAGGAGGTCCCCCATAGTCTAAAACAGCAATTTGGCAGGTTTTAGATGGCGAATGGTTGAAGTTGAATTTTTAAAGAAACAGTATATGATTAATTTCGATATTCAAATCGAATTTGGACTATTCCCTAGTCAAAGTACACAAAAAATAGCTCGAAATTCGAATTTTTTGAATTCGGAAATTCACCTCGACCTTTGATAAATCTGCCCCTTAGTCTCTGCACTCTCTCCAGCTCATTTATATCCCTCTTAAGGACTGGAGTCCAAAACTGCCCCCATACTCCAGATGAGGCCTCACCAGGGACCTATAAAGAGGCAGAATTATGTTTCATCCCTTGAGTTAATGCCCTTTTTTATACAAGACAGAACTTTATTTGCTTTAGTAGCCACAGAATGACACTGCCCAGAATTAGACAACTTGTTATCTACAAAGACCCCTAGATCCTTCTTATTTAAGGAAACTCCCAACACACTGCCATTTAGTGTATAACTTGCATTTATATTATTTTTGCCAAAGTGCATAACTTGCATTTATCAACATTGAACCTCATTCTCAGTTTGCTGCCCAGTTTTCCCGTTAAGTCAAACTCCTGCATGGAACGTATAGTTCTGCACAATTTAGTCTCATCTGCAAAAATAGAAACAGTACTTTCAATGGCCACCTCCAGGTCATTAATAAACAAGTTGAAAAGCAAAGGACCTAGTACAGAGCCCTGCGGTACTCCACTAACAACACTGGTCCAATTAGAAAATGTTCTATTTACCCCCCCCCCACTCTGTGTAATTTATCCGTCAGCCAGTTCTCTGTTCAAGTACAAATGACATATTACAGGCCAATATTTCTCCATTTAACCAGCAATCTTCTGTGTGGCACTGTATCAAATGCTTTAGCAAAGTAGTAATCAACCACATCCACTGCCATCCCAGAGTTGAGGCTCCTGCTCACCTTCTCATAGATGGAAATTAAATTAGTGTTGCAAGATCTGTTGCACATAAAACCATACAGGCACAGGCTCATAAGGGGTTATTTACCATCTTAAGTGCAGTGAGCAGAGTGCAATTTTGAGTGCAGTAAGTGCAACTATGCAGCAACTATACAGATATGTACAGATATGTAGATAAAGATTTAAACCCATATAAACCCATAATGAGTCCATGGTACAGAAGAAGATACACAGTGATGCTCCACACTGATAAATACCAACAGTATCAAGCCATATTCTTATATCTGGTCTCTTGAATTCATTCACTGACATTTTTGCCACAAACCTGCCTCCTTTGCTCATTATCTTATCATCGTTACACAAAAGACGTTATTATGATTCAATCTTCTTAACTTCATAGAATTGGCAACTATGTGAAGTAATAAAGGCCGGGACATTTACTGCTGACTCTCTTTAATTTTCGCTGTTTAGTAAATCAGATCTCTGCTTCCTGTAGTCTGTTAAAAAAACATCTAGTAAGTACATACTGTATGTAATATATACCCCCGTCCAAAGAAAACTTATACCCTTTGGATCCCTCCTGTACACCGTAGCACAAAGCCATCCCTTTGTTATTAGTTATGGGCGAATAAATTCACCTGGCACTAATTCACGGCGAATTTCTGCATTTAGCCAGCCGCGAATAAATTTGTGAATCTCCGGCGAAAATTTGCTGGGGAAATTTAACAGCGTCAAATTTTTTTTGGATGCGTGGTCGAAAAGTTGCTCTCTTCAAAATCGGTGCGCGTCAACACTATTTTGGGCCATTGACTTTAACGCCAGCGTCAGCTTGGACGCGGGCGTCAAGTTCCAAGATTTTTGGTGAAAATGTCAGATTTTCAAGATTGTTTCGTGAAAATGTCAGAATTTCACAATTTTTTCGTGAAACTTTCCGATTTCACGATTTTTCCACAAATTTTTTGGCGTTTGCGGATTTCACTAATTGTTCGGGAAATTCGCAAATTTTTCCGTAAAACAGGAGGAATTCGCCCTTCACTATTTGTTATTTAAGATCCAGAAATGAACTTCACTGGGTTATGTACTATGTTATGTAGATTTCCCACAAATAAATCGAAAGCTGCACAAAATCTTCAACATATCCAGAAGTTGTCCTGTTTTACCAGTATATGTTGAAATTGCTTAGTAATTATGGCATATGGGGCCCCTTTACCTCTTGGGGCCCCCTGTAGCCTCAGGGTCTGCTTCCTCTGTATTTATACCACTGTTTGTGCCTTTTAAAAGGAAGACAATCTGCACACTACTGGCTATTAATAAAGATCGGTCTGTTTTCATTAGGGGCAATAAATGGCAGAACAGATTGGACTCCCCACTAGGAGGCGCTGTGATTTGCTCACCTGAGATGCTACTGAATATTTCAGAATCAAGAACTGCTTTGCCTTAAAGGGGTTGTTCACCTTTAAATTAACTTTCAGTATGATGTAGAGAGTGATAGTCTGAGACAATTTGCAATTGGTTTTCATTTTTTATTATTTGTGGATTTTGAGTTATTTAGTTTTTTATTCAGCAGCTCTCCAGTTTGCTACGTCAGCCATTTGGTTGCTAGAGAACAAATTACCCTAGCAACCATGCATTGATTTGAAAAAGAGACTGGAATATGAATAGGAGAGGGACTGAATAGAAAGATGAGCAATAAAAAAAGTAGCAGTAACAATACATTTGTAGCCTTACAGAGCAATTGCTTTTTAGATGGGGTCAGTGACCCCCATTCAAAAGCTGGAAAGAGCCAGAAGAAGAAGGCAAATAATTCAAAAACTATAAAACATAAATAATTAAGGCTAAATTAAACGTTGCTTGGAATTGGCCATTCTATAACATACTAAAAGTTCACTTAAAGGCGAAAGGCGGCTTTAATATCAAACAAGTAGGTTTAAATGATGTTAGGCATTAAAGGTAGAGTGCAAGCTTTGCAGGGCAGGGATCCTGTAATTAGTAATGCATAAATCAGTCTGCCTTAGTCTCCGCCCACTTTATTAACTCTTACAGTTCTATATAAATCCAGTGTCTGATTCCTATCTGAATGGCTGGGGGAGATATTGGTACAAAGATATTTTTGCTTCCAGGGCATCTGCTCATAATCCCCCAGTTGTGTCTGTTTTGTGTAAGCGACACCTTCCTTCTCCTTGGTCACCCCTAGTAGGAACCTTAACCCTAATGAGACCTCATATATTCCAGGCAGGGCCGTATTCCGTAACAATAACTATGGACGGGTTCTCAAAAATATATTGAGATCACAATATTAAAATTCAATGAAGTGGCTGCCGAGCCTACTATTCACAATTCATCAAAACAACAATAATAAATATGTCTCCCCCTGTTAGTGCCCTGCAATGGAACAGTCTCACCCAGTCCTGTTGTGTCGTTCAGACCGTTCCACTCGCTCAAACCATTGTCCCCACCGCTCTGACTCAAGGCGCACTCCTCAATGGCTCTCCTCTCCCCAATTTTAAGATGGCCGCGTGTTCCACCCCTCCCTTTGTATTCCAGTGCATGTGATTATTCTGTACAGTCTCCACTCAGTTTGATCAAATGGGATGTTGATTGTAAAGGGATTCATAAACAAAGCCTTCAATAATCTTTCTTTGCAATGCATTTCCCCTTTAAAGAAGCCCTTCTCTTTGTGTCGCAACTGCCGGCCGTTCCTGAGCCCCAGCATGCCATTAGTTAATGTTCTTGTACACGGAAAGAAATGGCAGCCGCTCCGTGCCACTGGCAATGCAGAAAGGAGTTGTTACAGATCCGTTATCCAGAAAGCTCTGATGAATACAGGAAGCCATCTCCCATGACCTGTATTTTAATGAAATACTTTACATTTTAGAAATGTAATAATAAAACAGTAGCTTGTACTTGATCCCAACTAAGATATAATTAATCCTTATTGAAGGTAAAATAACAAATATTAAATAACATTCAATTTATTTCATGTTTAAATGATTTATTAGAAGAGTTAATCCAAATTATGGAAAGATTCCTTATCTGGAAAACTCCAAGTCCCAAGCATTCTGGAAAACAGGTCCCATACCTGTACTAGTTATATATATTATAGATGGGTGACTAGTCACTGGTCAGGGTATGGTTATGTCTGCACTTCATTCTGCTTCTGTAACACAAAGGAATAATGACCCGGCTCTTCTAATGATCGGCTTTGGGATATGCCGACGTGTCATGTCTCGTTAATAAGGAGCAGAAAATGGGAAGAATATCTGACTATTCAAAAGCAGAAAGCCCGGTGCCTGAATCCAGTTTCCAGTATGGGGAGTGTAATGAGCAGTTATTGCCACTAGGCGGAGACATGAGATTACAGATGGAGCTTTATACGGCATGGATTTATTGAGCGTGGATGCTCCGTTTCATGCATCAAATAAGAGGAATAAAACAATGACGCTCCCATCCCTGTGGCTCCTACTGAATGAACTGGGGGCACTTCACCTGCAAAAAATGTATTTTATTTTTAAAACAGTTCTCCTGAAATAATATTTTTGCAGTTTCCTCTAACCAGTTTAGTTGCACTTAGTCTCTGCACTCTCTCCAGCTTATTTATATCCCTCTTAAGGACTGGAGTCCAAAACTGCCCCCATACTCCAGATGAGGCCTCACCAGGCATCTATAAAGCGGCAGCATTCTTGAATTAATGCCTTGCTGTTATGCAAGACAGCTCTCTATTTGCTTTAGTAGCCACTGAGTGACACTGTGTAGAGTTACACAGCTTGTCATCCACAAAAACCCCCAGATTCTTCTTAATTAAGGAAATTCCCAACACACTGCCATTTAGTGTATAACTTGCATTTATATTATTTTTGCCAAAGTGCATAACCTGCATTTATCAACATTGAACCTCATTTTCCAGTTTTCTGCCCAGTTTTCCAGTTTAGACAAATCACTGTGCAAAGTGGCAGCATCCTGCATGGGAACCTATAGTTCTGCACAATTTAGTATCATCTGCAAAAATCGGAACAGTACTTTCAATGGCCACCTCCAGGTCATTAATAAACAAGTTGAAAAGCAAAGGACCAAGTACAGAGCCCTGCGGTAATCCACTAACCATAGGAGTCGGAACTGGGGGGACCACATGGTCTATGGCCACCCAGAATTTCTCTCCTCTGGTTTGGAAGGAGTTTTTTGTTTTTGTACAAATTTTTTTCCCCATTTTTTGTGTGTGTGTGCTGGACTGGTATGTGTCTGTGAGCCCCGTCTGCTGCAGAGAAGGAGCCTGGAAGAGGAGACAATGGTGGGCAAGTGGTGTAAATACGGCGAGCTGTGGAGCGTAAACCATCTTCTCCTCGACATCGTGAAAAAGCCAGTGCATCTAGAGGGACAGGGTGTGGGGGCAGTGCGCATCATGTACCGGGGCCCAGCATCAACTAGTTTGCTTTTTCAAGGGTCTTGGGTGCCCGAAACATGTTGTGTGGACGCACAATAAAAATGTAGTTATTCTGCTTTCAGTGTGTGATTCCCAAATTCGTATATACACTGTTAATACAAGCAGGAGGCCAGAGACGGAACCTCCAGCGAACCACCACTATCGACTACTAAAGTACAGCTAATGTGTGCAATACTGCTGTTGGGACAATTCTACATAGAATTGCCATGGTGCCATCTTGCCATGAATTCTGGGGGTATTTATACATGGGATGGGCTGCACCTCAATGATGATGGGGCAGCTGTTTTGGGAGAGAAGATGGCTAGAGGGTTGGAGGAGATTTTAAACTAGGCGTGGGGGGGAGGGTTCAGTAAAAGATTCAATGGAAGACAGGTTAGATGAGATAGTGGGCAAAGAAAGGGAAAATGGGGGAGGAGATTTGGCTGGGGATACTGTTAAGGAGAGGGAGGACCACATGTCATATGTTCAATATGGTGCTAGTATTAAATGTATGTTTACAAATGCAAGAAGTCTGACTGGTAAAATGGGAGAGCTGGAGCTGCTGGTGATGGAAGGAAAATATGATGTAATTGGTGTGGCCGAAACATGGCTGAATGAGTCGCATGACTGGGCAGTAAATATCAGTGGCTATACTTTGTTTCGGAGGGACAGAGGCAATAGAAAAGGAGGTGGGGTATGTCTGTATGTTAGGCAGGATTTAAAAGCTCATATAAAGGAGGAGGTTATGTTAGAAAATGAGGGGGCAGAAATCTTATGGGTGGAGTTCTTCACCAATTGTAAAGAATCCAGCAAATTAATTGTAGGCGTCGCTATAGACCCCCTAATGTAAGTGAGGAGGAAGAGGCAAAGCTCCTAATGCAAATAGAAAAGGCTACTAGTTTAGGTAAAGTAATGATAATGGGGGATTTTAATTACACAGATATTGACTGGAGCAACGGTACTGCTAGATCAGTTAATGGGAACAAGTTTATAAACTTATTGCACGACAATTTTTTAGCACAGGTTGTTGAGGAGCCTACCAGAAAAAATGCTATTCTTGATTTAGTGATCTCAAATGACCCAGAACTTATAGCAAATGTGCAAGTCATTGAACCCCTGGGTAATAGTGACCATAAGGTTATATCTTTTAATGTCTGGTACAAAAAACAAAAATATACTGGGGCAACAAAAACCATGAATTTTGCAAAAGCTAATTTTAGTGCCTTGAGGGCTGCCCTACAGAGCATTGATTGGGGCATTAGGTTTTCAGCTAAAAACACAGAACAGAAATGGTTGTCCTTTAAAATGATATTAAATCATTACTGTTCTTAATTTATTCCCTTAAGGACTAAACGTAGAAGCTCTAAGAATCATCCTGTGTGGCTTAATACAGAAGTAAAGAAGTTAATGGGACAGAAGAGAAAGGCATTTAAAAACTACAAATCTGTAGGGACAGAAGCTGCATTTAATGAATATAAACACTGTAATAAATGTTGTAAATCAGCAATCCGGAAGGCTAAGAAAAGAAATGAAGAGTTAATTGCGGTGGAGGTGAAAACTAACCCTAAAAAGTTTTTTAAATATATTAATAGTAAAAAGATGCAGGTTGAGAGTGTTGCTCCATTAAATAATGGTACCAGTATGGTTGTAACAGATACAGATAAGGCAAATGTGTTAAATCAGTTCTTTTCTTCAGTGTATACAATAGAGGAGTCTGGGTTCACAGACTCACTTAATAACTGCACGAATGGTTCAGCTCAATCTAGTCAGTGGCTGACTCAGGATATGATTCAAAAAGCTTTAATACAAATTAATGTAAACAAGGCTCCAGGGCCTGATGGCATACACCCCCGGGTTCTAAGAGAGCTTAGTTCAGTTTTAGACCAGAGCTGATTTTCTCAGATTCACTGTCATCTGGTATGGTGCCTATGGATTGGAGAAAAGCTGATGTTATTCCAATATTTAAAAAGGGATTACGATCTCAGCCTGGCAATTATAGGCCAGTAAGCTTGACATCTGTGGTGGGCAAATTATTTGAAGGCTTGTTAAGGGATCACATTCAAAATTTTGTCCTAATGAATGGCATTATGAGCAACAATCAACATGGCTTTATGAAGGATAGGTCATGTCAGACAAATTTGATTGCATTTTATGATGTGGTAAGTAAGATGCTGGACAGTGGGGGGGGGGGGGCAGTAGATGTGATCTATTTGGATTTTGCCAAAGCGTTTGATACCGTGCCCCACAAACGACTGCTTTCTAAACTAAGGTCTGTTGGGCTTAATGAAGTCGTTTACACATGATAGGAAACTGGCTACAGGATCGGGTACAGAGGGTAGTTGTTAATGGGACATTCTCTACTTGGAGTAAGGTTCTTAGCTGGTAAAAGGTATTGAAAATCTGAGGAAAGACTGGCCAAATTGGGGATGTTCACGCTGGACTATGTATTATAACTATTATAACTGTTATAACTATGTATAAATATATAAGGGGATCATATAATAATCTTTCTAATGCTTTATTTACCAGTAGGTCTTTCCAGCTGACACAAGGTCACCCGCCTAAATATTGGGAAGGGGTTTGTTACAGTGAGAGCTGTGAAGATGTGGAATTGTCTCCCTGAATCAGTGGTACAGGCTGATACATTAGATAGGTATAAGAAGGGGTTGGATGGTGTTTAGCAAGTGAGGGAATACAGGGTTATGGGAGATAGCTCATAGTACAAGTTGATCCAGGGACTGGTCCCATTGCCATTTTGGAGTCAGGAAGGATTTTTCCCCCTCTGAGGCAAATTGGAGAGGTTTCAGATGGGTTTTTTTTTGCCTTCCTCTGGATCAACTGGCAGATAGGTAGTTAAAAAAAAAAAAAAAAGGTTGAACTCGATGGACATGTGTCTTTTTTCAACCTTACTTACTATGAAGTGCTCCTGTGCCATCTTGGTATTCGTTCTGGGCGTATTTATAATTGGAATTGCCACCATGCCATTATGCTATGAATTCTGGGGGTATTTATAAATGAAGTTGCCATTCCGCTATGAGTTCTAGGGGTATTTATACATGGAATTCGACTGTGCTATCCTGCTTTCTGGGTGGGGGGGTATACAGAAAATACAGGGTTAAAGATCTTAGTACAAAGTTAATACAGAAAATGGTCCCATTGCATCTTATCAGGAAGAAATTTTTGGAAGCAAATTGGAGAAGCTTTAGAAGGGGTTGTTCTCCTTCCTTTGTATCAGCTAGAAGTTAGCCAGGTTTTACTTAGGCCAAAAGGCTAGACGTGTATTTTTTCAACCTAAATTACTATGTTTATATATAATTATTATTCTGATGCAGTGGGATTGGAGCATTTGTATAACTGTCCCATTATAATATAACATTGCTGTGTAACTAGCATAAAAGGGATCCATGTAGTGAGAGATATTTGAATATTGACATTACTAATGCAGCTCCTCATACCTGCATTTTGGCAGAGCAATAGAGTGAGGCAGAACATCTGGAGGGACTTGAACTTATAGGCTTGGAGTTCCGGTGCTCACTGATTCTTATGTACTTTTATATTTTGTTGTATTCTCTAAATCTTACTGCTTGCGGGGCCATTGTCCATTGTTCTATATGTATGTATTTGCTGTGCCAGTGCCTCTGCTTCTTACTATATAATGTTCTTTATGGTGCTAGTGGTGCCTTCTCTATATTATGTTATTGGGAGATCAGAACCTACTGCTCCTTTGTATGTCTTTTGAGTACCTCTCAGTCTCTGCATGTAATACTGTAGTACTTTAGTAATGTAGTACTTTAGGTGCCAGAATATTTTTCACCATAATGTGCTTGTAGTGCTGGGATGCCGGGGGGCCACCAGAAACCCTTAGGCCGTGGGCCCAGTTTACAAACGATTTTTCCTCCTCTCCTCATTCAACCTTTTTTTCTCCTAGTCTTTTCTTTACATACTATACTCAATTCTTCTATTATTAAACCCCATAAAGAAATAGGGAATGACAATGAAACAGGCCAAATGATTAGAAGCAAGAGGCTCACTGACACTTGGGCCAACCGGGAGTTTTCCTGGAATCCTACTGGGTCAGTCTGACACTGTGTTTTTGTAGCGCAGAATTCACAACTGTCAGTTCAAATTGTGATGTTAATACCCCCTTCCTGCAGTGCAAGACGTTAAGCAAATTTTGCCCCAATGCTATGGTTTGATTTTCCTGAAAACTCAGTAAAAGCACACGGGAAAGTGTGTGGAGTCCAAAATTTTGCAGAAAATGTTCCATTTACTCCCCACTCTGTGTAATTTATACTTCAGCCAGTTTTCTATCCAAGTACAAAATACAAATACTCTCTTTCAGGCCAATATTCCTTCATTTAACAAATCACCTTTTTTTCAGATAAATAGTAATGAATAAAAAGTAGAAAGTAAGTGAATCAAGCCATATTTGGGAAGTATTGGTTGAAAAAAACAGTAAGTTTTATGAAGGGTGAACTGCCCCTTTAACTGCAACAAAAACACAGACAATTGTCACACAAAGGCTACACTGAAGTAGGGATGTACCAAATCCAGGATTCAGTTTGGGATTCGTCAAAGATTCTGCCTTTTTCTGCAGGATGCAGATTTGGCCGAAACCAAGTGACCGGCAGAACCGATTCAGAATCCAAAAAAATCTCGACTTTACGTCACACAAACAAGGAAGTTCTAAACACTCTTTGTGTGCACAGCTCGTTACCCTCCATTTGCCTAATTTGCATATGCAAATAAGGTTTCCGATTTGGTTCAGGTTTCGGCCGAATGCATCCCTACATTGAAGCCTGCATTTGATAACTGTGGGATGGTTTTATGATATTAGACACTAAAGTTAGAGTGCAAGCTCTGCAGGGCAGGGACCCGGCTGTGCAGCCTGTAAATATTAACTCATAAACCAGCCTGCCTTAGTCAAGTCCCCTTTTATTACTCTTATAGCTATATATGAATCCAGTATCTAAGTCCTACCCTCTTGGGTTGGGTATGGCAAATAATGAGCAGCGCCAGACTTATTTATTATACTGCGGCCAAAGGTAAGATAATGGGGGGTCACAATAAGAGTTCAACCATCTTTAACGTTGATTCAGTCTCAGCTACATTATTGAATGAATTGTATGTTGCTTTTATGTAACACAAAGGACTAATGACCCGGATCGTTTTATGACCCGACATGTCTCATTAATAGGGAGCAGAAAATGGGAAGAATATCAGAGTATTCAAAGGCAGAAAGCCCGGTGCCTGAATCCAGTTTCCAGTAAGGGGAGTGTAATGAGCAGTTATTGCCACTAGGCGGAGACATGAGATTACAGATGGAGCTTTATACGGCATGGATTTATTGAGCGCGGATGCTCCGTTTCAAACAAGAGGAATAAAACAATGACGCTCCCGTCCCTGCGGCTCCTACTGAATCACCTGAAATTTTACCAAATCCAGAAACGTCAGTGATTAAAGGAGCAGTTCACCTTCCAGAGTGTTTTTTTTTTAAACAGTAAAACCTCAAATAATCTCTTTCTTTTATTACAGAAGGAACTTAATCATAGGCTACAGATATTTTTCTACAGCTCCATTTAAAAAGCATAACATGAAACTATACATTAGTAGATAAAGATTTAAACCCACATAAACCAATAATGAGTCCATGGTACAGAAGAAGATACACAGTGATGCTCCACACGGATAAATACCAACATTATCAAGCCATATTCTTATATCTGGTCTCCTCTTTCTGCAACAAACCTTCCTCTTTTGCTCATTATTTTATCATCGTTACACAAACTCCATAGAATTGGCAACTATGTGAAGTAACAAAGGCCGGCACTTTTATTGCTGACTCTCTTTAATTTCCACCGTTTAGTAAATGGGATCTTTGCTTCCTGTAGTCTGTTTAAAAAAGCATCTAGTAAGTAAGTACATGTAATGTATACCCCCCCCCCAAAAGGAACAAATACCCTTTGGCTCAAAATCAATCCGAAAAATTCCCTTTCTGATCCACAGATTATTTTGCAGATGATAGAACTGACCAACCAGAATGACTTTAAACAGATGATTCTGGGTCCTATACACTGTAGCAAACACAAAGCCATCCCTTATTATTTAAGATCCAAAAATGAACTTCACTGGGGTATGTACTATGTTATGTAGATATCCCACAAATAAAATCTTTAACATAGTCCCCAACATATCCAGAGGTTGTCCTGTTTTACCAGTATATGTTGAAATTGCTTAATATGGGAAACCTATACCTCCTGGCTCCCCCTGCAGACTGAAAGTGCCCACATTCTTCACCTGTTCACACCTCATACAAACAGCTGGAGGGGCACCAGCATTGTGTCACTGTATGTAGCACAGTATGAACTGTTCATCTGAGAGTCCTGATAGGTTTCCCTGTCTCCTGCTCTACTCTGCCTGCCCTATTCTCCCTTTGCCTGCCATACTCTACCTGCCCTATACTCCCTGTGTGTGTCATACTCTGCCTGACCTATGCTCTCTGTGTGTGCCATACTCTGCCTGCCCTATGCTCCCTGTGTGTGCCATACTCTACCTGCCCTATGCTCCCTGTGTGTGCCATACTCTGCCTGTCCTATGCTCCCTGTGTGTGCCAAACTCTGCCTGTCCTATGCTCCCTGTGTGTGCCATACTCTGCCTGTCCTATGCTCTCTGTGTGTGCCAAACTCTGCCTGTCCTATGCTCCCTGTGTGCGCCATACTCTGCCTGCCCTATGCTCCCTGTGTGTGCCATACTCTACCTGCCCTATGCTCCCTGTGTATGCCAAACTCTACCTGTCCTATGCTCCCTGTGTGTGCCAAACTCTACCTGTCCTATGCTCCCTGTGTGTGCCATACTCTGCCTGCCCTATGCTCCCTGTGTGTGCCATACTCTGCCTGTCCTATATTTCCTGTGTGTGGCATACTCTACCTGCCCTATGCTCCCTGTGTGTGCCATACTCTGCCTGTCCTATGCTCCCTGTGTGTGCCATACTCTGCCTGTCTTATGTTTCCTGTGTGTGTCATACTCTACCTGCCCTATGCTCCCTGTGTGTGCCATACTCTGCCTGTCCTATGCTCCCTGTGTGTGTGCCAAACTCTGCCTGTCCTATGCTCCCTGTGTGTGCCATAATATGCCTGCCCTATGCTCCCTGTGTGTGCCATACTCTGCCTGTCCTATGCTCCCTGTGTGTGCCAAACTCTGCCTGTCCTATGCTCCCTGTGTGTGCCATAATATGCCTGCCCTATGCTCCCTGTGTGTGCCATACTCTGCCTGTCCTATGCTCCCTGTGTGTGCCATACTCTGCCTGTCCTATGCTCCCTGTGTATGCCAAACTCTGCCTGTCCTATACCCCCTGTGTGTGCCATACTCTGCCTGTCCTATGCTTCCTGTGTGTGCCATTTATATGACTTTCATTTTCACATATGAGTGATTTCCCTGCAGTGAGACCAACCATTTGGTTTTTTAGTGTGCTACCACCGTAAATGTGGATATGGTCTTAAAATTTCTTGTGGTAACATGGGTGTGGTTTAAAGTGGCTGTGGTTTAAAAAGGGGAGTGGTCAACAACGGCTTCCATTATCAACCCTCCACCACAGAGACCAGAAAGCTTTCGGCCCTCGGTACCACACAAATTAGACAGCACTGAGCTAGATTATGTCCTTATCCTCTGTAGAACAAGATTTTTCTCTAAATCGTTATATAGAACATTCATGGGCTGGCAAGTTGCTCCTAATTGATTATCATAATGATGCAGAGCTACATAATAACGAGGTTTATGTGATGTTAGGCATTAAAGGTAGAGTGCAAGCTTTGCAGGGCAGGAATCCTGTAATTATTAATGAAATCAGACTGCCTTAGTCCAGCCCACTTTATTAACTCTTACAGTTCTATATAAATCCAGTGTCTGATTCCTATCTGAATGGCTGGGGGAGATATTGGTACAAAGATATTTTTGCTTCCAGGGCATCTGCTCATAATCCCCCAGTTGTGTCTGTTTTGTGTAAGCGACACCTTCCTTCTCCTTGGTCACCCCTAGTAGGAACCTAATGAGACCTAATATATTCCAGGCAGGGCTGTATTCCGTAACAATAATTATTGATGGTTTCTCAAAAATGTATTGAGATCACAATATTAAAATTCAATGAAGTGGCTGCCCAGCCTACCATTCATAATTCATTAAAACAACAATAATAAATATGTCTCCCCCTGTTAGTGCCCTGCAATGGAACAGTCTCACCCAGTCCTGTTGTGTCTTTCAGACCGTTCCACTCGCTCAAACCATTGTCACCACCGCTCTGACTCAAGGCGCACTCCTCAATGGCTCTCCTCTCCCCAATTTTAAGATGGCCGCGTGTTCCACCCCTCCCTTTGTATTCCAGTGCATGTGATGATTCTGTACAGTCTCCGCTTAGTTTGATCAAATGGGATGTTGATTGTAAAGGGATTCATAAACAAAGCCTTCAATAACCTTTCTTTGCAATGCGTTTCCCCTTTAAGGAAGCCCTTCTCTTTGTGTCGCAACTGCCGGCCGTTCCTGAGCCCCAGCATGCCATTAGTTAATGTTCTTGTACACGGAAAGAAATGGCAGCCGCTCCGTGCCACTGGCAATGCATTTAGGAGTTGTTGCAGAATATAGGTATAGGATCCATTATCCAGAAACTTATATCCGGAAAGTTCTGAATTAAAGAAAGACCATCTCCCATGGAATACTTTACATTTTTGAAAATCATTTCCTTTGTCTCTGTAATTATTGGTACCAGGAAAACTCCCGGTGGGCCCAGGTGTCAGTGGCCCCTCATGCTGCTAAACATTTGACTTATTTCATGGCGATTCCCTATTTCTATGATCACAAAGAGGATAAATAGATGGAATAATAGATTATAGTATATAAAGAAAAGAGACCAGAAAAATAGAGGTTGAGTGAGAAGAGGGAGAATAATAGTACTGAGAGTCGGCCCCTAGTCTAATATTTTTGGGTGGGCCCCTGATGTCTCAGTCCGACACTGTAGATCTAAATGATAGAAAGATCCCTTGTCCAGAAAACCCCAAGTCCCAAGCATTCGGGATAACAGGTCCCATACCTGTACTAGTTATATATTATAGATGGGTAACTGGTCAGGGTGTGGTTATGTCTGCACTGCATTCTGCTTCTGTAACACAAAGGAATAATGACCCGGCTTTTCTAACGATGCTTTGGAAAATGCCGGCATGTCATGTCTCATTAATAGGGAGCAGTAAATGAGAAGGATATCCTATTATTTAATTGGCTGTTGGAGAGTATTTAATGTGATTATAACATCCCACCATACAATAGTAACACTGGTTTAGCCACGGCACAGTCACTCTATAGAGGCTCACATACTCTTCCCAAACACTCCAATATACAGGCTGTATGTGAGCTGTACTTCCCCTTTAAAGTGTGCATTATAATCACTGCTAAATGGCTGAAGCAGAAAGCCCGTTGCCTGAATTCAGTTTCCAGTATGGGGAGTGTAATGAGCAGTTATTGCCACTAGGCGGAGACATGAGATTACAGATGGAGCTTTATACGGCATGGATTTATTGAGCGTGGATGCTCCATTTCATGCATCAAACAAGAGGAAGAAAACAATGCAGCTCCTATGCAGCTCGAAGAATGATGGATGTGTCTGGATTATTGAGTAGCAGATCCAGGATGGAGAAGTTATTTGTGTCCTTATTCAGTGGGTTATACACTGCTGAATGCAGCTCTGTGCCACTGTAAGGCTTCACCGCGTTAATTTGGACATTTTTGTACACTCCATGGACTCTCATATGCTGATGTCATTTATCTTTATGTGTAGGCAACAGAAGAAGACCGTGGTCTCTTTCTAGGAATCTCCATTCTTGTCATATCAAACCTTCTGTCTTTGTTGGGCATTTGACTTTGTCAATTCTTCCATTAGCTTCCAAAATTTAACAATACTGTGCAACAAACTTGGATATTGCCAGCCAATAAAATATCTTGAGGTCTGTGTCTGGCACGCTGTACCCCATGGTTCCTAGCCAGAGGAATTTCATAGGCCAAGTGTAGGAGTTAAGAGTGACATGCTTGAGGAACTAGAAGTTGCTTAGTGTGAAACTAGAGCCAATCTGGAGGTGTCTAAGTATAATGCCGTCCTTGTTCACATATTCTCTTACCACCCAAGGGTTTGCTTCATGGGAAGGTCTGGCTAGTTGATAATCACTGAGGCGGTGTATAAGTCCATAAGTAGAGGTTTAGGGCTTACTTGCCCAGGTTTATTAGAGAGCATCAACTCCTGGAATGTCACAGAGGCTTTTGGGGTGATACTGCAATGGATATTGCCTGGTTGATCCATGACTTCTACAGAAGGTTATTGGTCCATGACACTTATAGTGTATTGAGTCAGTCCATTTCCAAGATCTAGGGTGACGTGGGCTAATGACATTTCCTTTATTGTTTTGCCAGCCAAAGTGACGGGATAGATGATCCTAAGACAATATCTACAGCAGAGATAGTACATGGTTTAACAAGGTTGATATATGCACTGAAATCCAAAGACCCCTCTGTAGTTTTTCCATTAATGCTCATGGGTAGAACATGATAGCGGCTCAATGACTGGCCCTTCCAATGTACTCACAAAGTTACATGTTGGTGGGCTGGTGTAATTTCTGGACTGTGTGCTGATGTACACCTTTCATTGCCTGCCTCGGTTCTCCAGGACGTTCATGAGCGAGACCAGCAATGGAGCAAATTGGTGGGACTCCAGATACTTTGGGTCGTAGTGAGCATAGAGCATGTAGGTGGGGAAATGATTATCAGTGTTAGCAGGACAAGACAAGTTTCGATGGAATATGTGAACTGGTAGCAGGTCTTTCTAGCAAGCACCTTGGTGGGGTTCAAGGAGTCCAGGCATTATTCTGCTAGTCAAGCTGCTTCCTCTAAAAATTTTGGGAGATCGGTCCCAGACCTTGACTCTGTCTCCACAGTAACCGCCAGAAAAAACAGGAGAAGACAATATCTGGTGCTTATGAGATTCAAATGTTCTACTGGCAGCAATTCACACTGACACCAAGGGAAAGGTATTTGGATGTTTTATTGCTTGAAGAAGATTAAGTGCAAGGCCTGTAGTCTGTCAAAGAGAAGCTGATTCTATTTGATACATTAGCTGATACATTTTGTCAGCAGCTGCAGTCAAACCTTCAGCTCCTACTGAGCATGCTCCCTGGGCTTTATTAGCGTCGGCACAGAGAAGCTGTAACTGTTTGAAAAATAAGTGGTTGCAATTTCTCTGATGGTGCTGAGCAATGTATCATAGTTACATGGTTAATTTGGGTTGAAAAAGGACAAAGGTCCACCAATAACCACTCAAAATCAGCCCCAGTGCACATATATGCAATACCTGCACTAACTGTAGATCTTAAGACTCTCAATATTTTTGGTTATAATGCTTATTCAAGAAGTCATCCAAGACCCTCTAAAAGGCATAAATACAATCTGACTTCAGCCGACACGGCATTCCCCATCCTCACTGCCCTCATCATGATGAACAATTTGTATTGTTTACAATCAATGTGCGGTTTCTCGGGTCTATAGGGCTGGCCCACCTCCAGGTCATTAATAATCAATTTAAAAAGCAAAGGGCCAAGGACAAACCCCTGCTGTACTCCACTAACAACACTGGTCCAATAAGAAATGGTTCCATGTACCCCTGTTCCTTCAGCCAGTTCTCTAACGGAGTACAAATATTATGTTTCAGGCCAATATTCCTTACATTAATCAGTAACCTTCACCGTGGTACTGTATCAAATGCTTTAGCAAAGTCTAAGTAGATCACATCCACTGCCACCCACAGTCTAGGCTTTTACTCACCTCCTCATAGAAAGCAATTCATCTAACAAGATTAAACCATACTGGCACAAACTCATATTAATTTGTTTTTCAGTGTATTTAAGTAGCTCATCCCTTAATATCACCTTTCAAAGCTTTCCTACCGTTGATGTCAGACCAGACTAACAGGCCTATAGTTTTCATGCTGAGAGCGGGATCCCTTTTTGAATAATGACACTGCATTAGCAATTCACCAATCTCTCAGCACCATGCCAGACCTCAAAGAAACCTGGAAAATGAATTAAATAGATTTGGCAACCACAGAGCTGAGTACCATGGAATGAAAACCATCCAGGCAAGAACCTTTTTATTCCTTCATATGTTCTAGTTAGTCTCTTATGAACTCCCCCATATCATCATTTTGAATTATTTTGCTTCCACAACATCTCACAAAACACACAGACCTTCTCAAGCTGCTTCTGTGTTGTCCTCTTTGGTTAAACTATTTCTTGTCACTGTATATTACTTGCCTAGTATTAAGCATGTGGGGCTCATGTCTTGGAATTGGAAAAACCTGAGAGTCTCTGCAGAGAGAGAATGAAACTTGAGGCACGAGTGTTCCACAGCGCCATCATCTGACTTAGTTATACCTAGAAGGAACCTTAACCCTAAAAATACCTAAAATACTTCAGCGGCATTAACAAGAAGCAGTAAATGAGAAGGATATTTTAGTATTCAATTGGCTGAGAAAGTAAAGTTGTTCCTTATTGATTCAAACTGTGGGAGAATATTTAATATGAGTAACATCCCGTCATACAATAGCAACACTAGTTTAGCCACAGCACAATCACTATATAGTCTTGCATACTCTTTCTTACATATAAGCAAGTGTGTGCTTTAAGCCTCTTCCCAAATACTGCTACACACAGGCTGTATGTGAGCTGTACTTCCCCTTTAAAGTGTGCATTATATTCACTGCTAAATGTCTGAAGCAGAAAGCCCGGTGCCTGAATCCAGTTTCCAGTATGGGGAGTGTAATGACCAGTTATTGCCACTAGGCGGAGACATGAGATTACAGATGGAGCTTTATACGGCATGGATTTATTGAGCGTGGATGCTCCGTTTCATGCATCAAACAAGAGGAAGAAAACAATGACGCTCCCGTCCCTGCGGCTCCTACTGAATCACCTGGGGGCACTTCACCTGCACAAAATTCTTTTTTAAACAGTAAACCTCAAATAATCAAATTAATTTATTAAAAGATCTGAATATAAAAAGCACGAATGCAAAAAAATTAACAATGCACTTAAACCCCTAAAACTATAAAAAAAAAAAGGTCCAGTAGGATCAATACTGCCCCCATTCACTTGTATAGGACCTCGGCTGCTTGTATTAAAGGACAAGGAAAGTTAAACTAAAGAAGTGGCTAGAAATGTTGTACATGATGTTTTGTGCTTCTGTACCAGCCCAAGGCAACCACAGCCCTTTAGCAGTAAAGATCAGTGTCTATTACTTTTTAGGGTTTAGTTCTCCTTTAAGAGATTTTCATGTTTTTTTTAAGACTTCACAAATCTCAAATGTTTTGAGTTTTAGAGAGATTTTAAAAAAAAAAAAACATGCATTTTTGGTGAAAAGAAACTTGATTTGTGCTGCATCGTAGCCCTTTATGCTTTATTCCCTAATGTTAACTTGGTGTTCCTTGGGTTTTATATCTAATTAATACAAGTTAAGGTTTAATCTAAAGTTCCAATTACAGAGTGTGGTTACCATAATTGTGAATGGGAAGGTTTTTTTATACAATCCAGAAGTGAGTGATTATAATGTCTGTGTAATGGAACATTTCCGTCAGGGAGCTCGGGGTTACAATCAGATCAGTTCTGCTGTAGGAATCAGGAGGGGCAATATATATATACTCTATATATAATATATAGTAAACAATATATTCTTTGCTGTCAGGATTGGGAACCATTCAGGTGTCCAGGAGGGACTGTGATTTGACCAATGCATTATGGGTCACTATTTAGAGATTCACATCAGCACAGAGTTATAATCTCCAGCCAATTGAAGGTGGTTATGGTGAGGAAAGAGTTACTGTCATAGTAAGAGCAGTTTCAGCCGATTGAGGGCAATTAGTATGGCGGCTGAAAGGAATGGTTAGTGGGGTCCTTAGGGGTGAGGAAACATCAGAGGAAAGAAAATAAAAGAATATAGCAGGAGAAATAGTAGAGAAACAGGTAAACAAATAAACAAAATATGCATGTAAAGGCAAAAAAAATAAAATCCCATTATTACTTTCTTTAATAAAAAAGAAACCTATCTCCAATATACTTTAATTCAAAAATGTGTACCGTTTTTATAAGAAACCTGACTGTATGCAGTGAAATTCTCCCTTCATTTACTGCTGTGGATAGGAATTGTCAGACGGTCCCTAACTGCTGAGCAGGGAAACAATCATACTTATGAACAGCAGGGGGAGCCCCCGCCTTACTTCCCAGCCATGCAGAACTCAAGCAGCTTTGTTTATGACGATCCCTAAGCAGCCCAGACCACACTGAGCATGTGCACAGTCTTAGTCTTGCAAAGATGTTTAACAAAGTTACAAGATGGTGACCCCTGTGGCCAACTTTGAAAGCATAAATCATTTGTTACTCTGCCTGCCCTATACCCCCTGTGTGTGCCATACTCTGCCTGCCCTATACCCCCTGTGCCATACTCTGCCTGCCCTATACCCAATGTGTGTGCCATACTCTGCCTGCCCTATGCTCCCTGTGTGTGCCATACTCTGCCTGCCCTATGCTCCCTGTGTGTGCCATACTCTGCCTGCCGTATGCTCCCTGTGTGTGCCATACTCTGCCTGCCCTATACCCCCTGTGTGTGCCATACTCTGCCTGCCCTATGCTCCCTGTGTGTGCCATACTCTGCCTGCCGTATGCTCCCTGTGTGTGCCATACTCTGCCTGCCCTATACCCCCTGTGTGTGCCATACTCTGCCTGTCCTATGCTCCCTGTGTGTGTCATACTCTGCCTTCCCTATGTTCCCTGTGTGTCATACCAACCATTTGGTTTTTCGGTGTGGTATTAATGTGGACATGGTCTTGTGGTAACATGAGTATGGTCTAAAGTGAACATGGTTTAAAGACAGGAAGTGGTCAACACGGGCTTTCATTATTGGCCCTCCACCACATAGGCCAGAACCATCCTGGCCCTCAATACCACACAAATTGGACAGCACTGAGCTAGGGAATGTCCTTATGCACGAAGCACAAGGTATAAGCTTTATTCCAAAATACTTCTGTAGTTACATCTAAACAAAGTTGAGATTTTTCTCTAAATCATCATATAGAACATGCATGGGCTGGCAAACTGTTGCTAATTAATTATCATAATGATGCAGAGCTGCACAACAATGAAGTTTATCTGATGTTAGGCATGAAATGTAGAGTGCAAGCTTTGCAGGGCAGGGATCCTGTAATTATTAATGCATAAATCAATCTGCCTTAGTCCAGCCCACTTTATTAACTCTTACAGTTCTATATAAATCCAGTGTCTGATTCCTATCTGAATGGCTGGCGGAGATATTGGTACAAAGATATTTTTGCTTCCAGGGCATCTGCTCATAATCCCCCAGTTGTGTCTGTTTTGTGTAAGCGACACCTTCCTTCTCCTTGGTCACCCCTAGTAGGAACCTTAACCCTAATGAGACCTCATATATTCCAGGCAGGGCCGTATTCCGTAACAATAATTATGGACTGGTTCTCAAAAATATATTGAGATCACAATTAGGGATGCACCGAATCCACTATTTTAGATTCGGGCGAACCCCCGAATCTTTCGTGAAAGATTCGGCCGAATACCGAACCGAACCCTAATTTTGCATATGCAAATTAGGGGTTGGAAGGGGAAAACATTTTTTACTTCCTTGTTTTGTGACAAAAAGTCATGCGATTGCCCTCCCCGCCCCTAATTTGCATATGCAAATTAGGATTCAGATTCGGTTCAGCTGGGCAGGAGGATTCGGCCGAATCCTGCTGGAAAAGGCTGAATCCTGGCCGAATCCCGAACCGAATCCTGGATTCGGTGCATCCCTAATCACAATATTAAGATTCAATGAAATGGCTGCCGAGCCTACTATTCACAATTCATCAAAACAACAATAATAAATATGTTTCCCCCTGTTAGTGCCCTGCAATGGAACAGTCTCACCCAGTCCTGTTGTGTCGTTCAGACCGTTCCACTCGCTCAAACCATTGTCCCCACCGCTCTGACTCAAGGCGCACTCCTCAATGGCTCTCCTCTCCCCAATTTTAAGATGGCCGCGTGTTCCACCCCTCCCTTTGTATTCCAGTGCATGTGATTATTCTGTACAGTCTCCACTCAGTTTGATCAAATGGGATGTTGATTGTAAAGGGATTCATAAACAAAGCCTTCAATAATCTTTCTTTGCAATGCGTTCCCCCTTTAAAGAAGCCCTTCTCTTTGTGTCGCCAACTGCCGGCCGTTCCTGAGCCCCAGCATGCCATTAGTTAATGTTCTTGTACATGGAAAGAAATGGCAGCCGCTCCATGCCACTGGCAATGCAGAAAGGAATTTTTGCAGAGTATAAATGATTTATCAGTAGACTTAATGTATGAAGATCCAAATTATGAAAAGATCCCTTATCCGTTATATATTATATAAGGCAGCACAGTAACTAAGGGGCCCCGATGCGACCGCACCCCCTGCACCCCAGGTAGTTACGCCCCTGATTCAGCAATTTATTTGCTTTAGTAGCCACAGAATAACACTGGCTAGAGTTACACAGCTTGTCATCCATAAAAATCCCCAGATCCTTCTCAATTAAGGAAATCCCTAACACACTGCCATTTCGTGTATAAATCATATTTATAGTAGAACCCCCATTTTACATTTTTCAGGGGAAAAATTTACGTAAAATCCAGGGAAAGTATCAATCCCTTGTTACCTCTTCCAAAAGCTTTCCTACCACTGATGTCAGACTAACAGGCCTATTGTTCTCAGGCTGAGAGAAGGATCCCTTTTTTAATAATCGCATTGCATTAGCAATTCACCATAAACACTGCTGTCCTGCTCCTTGGTCACACCTAGCAGGTACCTTAAAGAGACCTAAAATACTCTAGTCAAGGGCATATTCCAAAATTTTTTGATAGATGCCGCAATGTTATGGCTCATTTAATTAGGAGTGGTAAATTTTAAGGATATCCTAGAATTCAATTGGCTGTCTGAGAGTATTTAATGTGAGAATAACATCCCATCATACAATGGTAACTATGGTTTAGCCACGGCACAGTCACTCACACTTCCCAAATACTGCAATATACAGGCTGTATGTGAGCTGTACTTCCCCTTTAAAGTGTGCATTATAATCACTGCTAAGTGACTGAAGCAGAAAGCCCGATGCCTGAATCCAGTTTCCAGTATGGGGAGTGTAATGAGCAGTTATTGCCACAATAAAGAAAGACCATCTCCCATGGAATACTCTACATTTTTGAAAATCATTTCCTTTGTCACTGTAATTATTGGTACCAGGAAAACTCCCGGTGGGCCCAGGTGTCAGTGGCCCCTCATGCTGCTAAACATTTGACTTATTTCATGGCCATTCCCTATTTCTATGATCACAAAGAGGATAAATAGATGGAATAATAGATTATAGTATATAAAGAAAAGAGACCAGAAACATAGAGGTTGAGTGAGAAGAGGGAGAATAATAGTACTGAGAGTCAGCCCCTGGTCTAATATTTTTGGGTGGGCCCCTGATGTCCCAGTCCGACACTGTAGATCTAAATGATAGAAAGATCCCTTGTCCAGAAAAACCCAAGTCGCAAGCATTCGGGATAACAGGTCCCATACCTGTACTAGTTATATATATTATAGATGGGTAACTAGTCAGGGTATGGTTATGTCTGCACTGCATTCTGCTTCTGTAACACAAAGGAATAATGACCCGGCTTTTCTAACGATGCTTTGGAAAATGCCGGCATGTCATGTCTCATTAATAGGGAGCAGTAAATGAGAAGGATATCCTATTATTTAATTGGCTGTTGGAGAGTATTTAATGTGATTATAACATCCCACCATACAATAGTAACACTGGTTTAGCCACGGCACAGTCACTCTATAGAGACTCACATACTCTTCCCAAACACTCCAATATACAGGCTGTATGTGAGCTGTACTTCCCCTTTAAAGTGTGCATTATAATCACTGCTAAATGGCTGAAGCAGAAAGCCTGGTTCCTGAATCCAGTTTCCAGTATGGGGAGTGTAATGAGCAGTTATTGCCACTAGGCGGAGACATGAGATTACAGATGGAGCTTTATACGGCATGGATTTATTGAGCGTGGCTGCTCCGTTTCATGCATCAGGCTTGTGTAGCATTTCTATGACTGGGGAACAGTTAGATGAATTAATAATGGGAAGTGGAGACTTATTTTAGAATGTAAAGCAGTGGGGAATAGATCAGCACTGTATAAAAAAGCATAATATTAATATACATACGTTCAGCTGTTTCCTCTTTTTATCTGTTAATATTTACTGACCATTTACATTTTGAAAATCATTGTACCCCTCTCATGTTTCCCTGCAGCAGTTTAGTTTAAGTTTCTGGTTCTCTGAATGATTCATTATGGGATACATTTCTTATCAGCAGCTCCGGCTCCTGGGACTATTTTAAGGTAATGACACAGAGAAGCCGTTGCAGTTTGATGTATTGACACAGTTTTGGAGCACAGGGACGCATTGCTCGCCCCCTATAATACAGCAGTGACTCTGTTATTTAGAGGTGGGTTGCTGAGGGGTGGGAGGCACCTAGGAAACCCTATTATCCCTCTTATGTTGGGTCTTACTGAGCGGCTGGTTAGTCTCCCGGTTCATGTCAACTCTTCAGCACTTTGGACAGCAGACATCACATGACTTTTCTTGGCTTTCATGTTGGATCTTTTGGGTTCACAGGCTTCCGTCTCTGAGTATGTGATGTTTGGTCTTTTCTGTGTGTTGGGCTGGTGTTTTTGGCTTGACCCCAGTGCTGTACTGACAAAGGCCCACTCTGGGTAACCACAGGTTCTCGTAGCTTCTTTTAGTTGCTTGTATCCCTTCTCCTTCAACTCAGCATTGGTTGTCTGTGGTTCAGCCCAATGGTGCAGAGTTCTTATAACCCCTGTAATCTACTGATGTGAAGGCCGGACTGATACCCGCGGGACCCGCTGGTCGGGCAGGTTCGGGCCGACCTTGCACCCCCTCTTTCTGGGTCGCGGCCGGCTTCCGACCCGCACATCACTACCGGCTTCTGTTCCAGAGGGTGGCTGGGAACAGCAAATACTGACCAACAAGAGTGGGTTTTCTGTATACTTCTGTAGGTTCCCCCCTCTGAGATGAATATTGCACAGTCCTAAAATGCCAGTTTGCTGTATTTCACCTCTTTCCTCACGAACTTCATGTTTTTTCTCCAAGTTGTGTTCACTAAAGGCTGGAACCTCATGTGTTTCAACATTGACCCGGGTCAGATCCTAATCAATGACTTGGTGTCATTCCCTTAAAGGATTTGTTCTCATTTAAATGAACTTGTAGTGTGATGTAGAGAGGGATATTCTGAGAAAATTTGCCATTGGTTTTCATTTTTTATTATTTGTGGTTTTTGAGTTATTTAGCTTTTTATTCAGCAGCTCTCCAGTTTGCAACTTTCAAATTCCCCCAGCAACCATACATTGATTTGAATAAGAGACTGGAATATGAATAGGAGAGGGCTGAATAGAAAGATGAAGAATAAAAAGTAGCAATGACAATACAATTGTAGCCTTACAGAGCATTTGTTTTTTAGATGGGGTCAGTGACCCCCATTTGAAAGCTGGAAAGAGTCAGAAGAAGAAGAAGGCAAATAATTCAAATACTATAAAGCCATTCTATAATATGTTAAAGGTGAACCACACCTTCTAAAAGCTTGAAATCTTTTCCATTTCATCCATGTAATGGTTCCCTACGATGGGAGAACTCGTGGCACAGCCATGTTTTTTTCTTATGTTTGAAGTAAGAGTTATAAAGACACAGGCCCAGCAAAGAACAATCTTGCTCGGGTTCAGCTTTGTACTGTTGCTGAGGGTGATGGGATATCTTGTTTCAGCCGATTGCCTCGGAACATAGTTAAGTTGGGGCAGTGGAACTGATGTGGTTGGGTGGAGGATCTGTGCATTAACACTAAACAAACAATTTGGTTCAACTTCCCCTTCAACAGAGAAGATAATACCTAATGGGTATAACTCGTGTGCTGCTGCATTCATGAATTTATAATGATGTTAGAGCATGTGTTCTCCTATATCAGCCTCTAAAAATCATTATTATTAAAAGCCATGATACCAGCGGAAAATCACTTGAAAGCTGAGGAGACATAAAATATTATTTGAAAGACAAAACCTGAGGTCTGTCTGTTAATAAAAACAACAACCTGAAATGAACACGCACTCCTGGAGCCAGCCGGTGCCGATAAAACTTGATTTTATTCCAGTTTGCTAAACCAACGAGTCCTAAGGACTAACAAACTGGAATAAAATCAAGTTTTATCGGCACTGGCTGGCTCCAGGAGTGCGTGTTCATTTCAGGTTGTCGTTGGTAATACTCCCAAAGCTACGGGTTCGGGCGATGAACCTGAGCCACCAGACGCCATCGCTGAGTGCGGCACATTTACTGCTCCATTTTCCATATTCACTGTCGGTGTGTAGGAGCTGAGCCTGAACGTGATAGACCCGGCGTCCTTACACCTTTACACTTTTGAAATGTTTGTTTAAAAGACAAATTGACAGGAGTGCAGATAGTTTGTGAATACGGCAGAAAATCTAATAAATCACTCCACTTTTATTTTGTCTCAATATCACCACTTAGTATTGTGATTTGCAATCTATTTGTGTATCTTAAACCTTAATAAACCTCCTAAAGCTTTTCTACCACTGATGTCAGACTAACAGGCCTATAGTTTTCAAGCTGAGAGCAGGATCCATTTTTGAATAGCGGCATCACATTAACAATTCAACAGTCTCTCTGTACCATTCCAGACTTTGAAGAATCCTGGGAGATTAAGTAAAGAAGTTTGGTAATCACAGAGCTAAGCTGGTTTAGTACCTTGGGATGAATACCATCCAATCCCTGACCTTTGTTTATCTTTACATGTTTCTTCCTGAGTCACCTGTGCACCATTAGTTGTATTATTAGAATTGGGTCTATTAAAAAGGGAAACCATCATTAGCCAGTTACTCATCGACTGTATTACATTTTATAGATTAACAGGACAGCCAGGCTTGAGAAAAACAAAACAAAATCATTTGAAACTCAAAACAGGAAAATGAATAAAAGTAGTAAGTGAGTGAACAGAGACATAATTTGGAGAGTACAGTAAGTTTTGTCATGGAGGAATTGCTCCTTTAATTCCCACAAATATGGAAAGGAAAAATAAGAAAGATATCCTAGCTGGCTGAGAGAGGAAAGTTGTTCCTTACTGACTCAAGAGTATTTAATGTGAGTATAACATCCCATGATACAATAGCAACACTAGTTACTCTATAGAGCCTCACTTACTAGGGTTGCCATCTTTCCTCCCGACTAAATACGGGCGGGGAGGTGGGACCGTGACATAGCGGGAGGCGGGGCAGTGATATAGCAGGGCAGGATGTTAAAGGGATACTGTCATGGGAAAAAAATGTTTTTCAAAATGGATCAGTTAATAGTGCTGCTCCAGCAGAATTCTGCACTGAAATCCATTTCTCAAAAGAGCAAACAGATTTTTTTATATTCAATTTTGAAATCTGACATGGGGCTAGACATTTTGTCAATTTCCCAGCTGCCCCTGGTCATGTGACTTGTGCTCTGATAAACTTCAGTCACTCTTTACTGCTGTACTGCAAGTTGGAGTGATATCACCCCCTCCCTTTTTCCCCCCAGCAGCCGAACAAAAGAACAATGGGAAGGTAACCAGATAGCAGCTCCCTAACACAAGATAACAGCTGTCTGGTAGATCTAAGAACAACACTCAATAGTAAAATCCCATGTCCCACTGAGACACATTCAGTTACATTGAGAAGGAAAAACAGCAGCCTGCCAGAAAGCATTTCTCTACTAAAGTGCAGGCACAAGTCACATGACCAGGGGCAGCTGGGAAATTGACAATATGTCTAGCCCCATGTCAGATTTCAAAATTGAATATAAAAAAAATCTGTTTGCTCTTTTGAGAAATGGATTTCAGTGCAGAATTCTGCTGGAGCAGCGCTATTAACTGATTCATTTTGAATTATTTTTTTTTCCCATGACAGTATCCCTTTAAATATCAGTGTTCTGGTGTGCTGCTGGAGGCGGGGCCATGACGTGGCACTCAGTGATTGGCAGATCGCCACCTCAATCTCAGGGAATCCTGCCTGGTTTTCCTAATTTGGAAAACCGGGCGGCAGTTTTGACCCAGACAATCCTTCAATAAACCGGGCTGTCTGGGTCAAAACCGGATGGGTGGCAACCCTATCACATACACTTTCTTATATATTTGCAAAGGTATGCTTTATGCCTCTTCCCAAATACTGCAACACACAGGCTGTATATGAGCTGTACTTCCCCTTTAAACTGTGCATTATAATCACTGCTAAGTGACTGAAGCAGAAAGCCCAGTGCCTGAATCCAGTTTCCAGTATGGGGAGTGTAATGAGCAGTTATTGCCACTAGGCGGAGACATGAGATTACAGATGGAGCTTTATACGGCATGGATTTATTGAGCGTGGCTGCTCCGTTTCATGCATCAGGCTTGTGTAGCATTTCTATGACTGGGGAACAGTTACATAAACCAATCATCGGGAGTGTAGACGTATCTCAGAGTGGAAAGCTCTGGCCAGGAATAACAACGCTTGAGGCCAGGGAAATATAATAGACATTATAAGCAAAAGTGTTCTTGGGTCTATGGCTTGTATTGGAAAACTCACAATAGGTGAAAAAAAACCCACCAATAGTAAATGCAGAAGCAAAAGTAGTTATAAAATGTAAAAATGTTTATTAGGACACACGTCGCCTAATGCATTTTGTGCCGAATGGGAACAAAATGGGCCTTACTCATAGCCCATTCGCCACGAAAACGCGTTAGGCAACGTATGTCCTAATAAACATTTTTAAATGTTATAACTACTTTTGCTACTGCATTTACTATTGGTGGGTTTTTTCACCTATTGTGAGTTTTCCAATTTTTGGAAGATAGTTTTCTTGTAACGTTATATGTATATTTACTCCTTACACCCCATTTTTGTTTATTTAGTTTGTGACAGTTCATTGGCTTGTATGTTTAGAGAATTTGTATGAGAATGATTCTGTACTAATGCCTTGTTGTTATGTTTTTGTCTTGCAGGTAAGTGGCACTTGGGCTTGGCACTGTCATTCTCCTGCCGTTATATTTGGGACAAGGTAGGCTCATGGGAATGTGTAAATATTCAGCATTACTGTGTTTCATTCACAGCAGGGATTAGACGGGCCAGTGCTCTGTTTATTCTGCTGGAAAGCTGCTGTTGGGTATGTGAGGGGCAAAGGAGGGCAGCTAAACTTTAATTGCTTTGGGTAGGAACAGACTGTAAATGCTGATTGGCTGGATTTTTATATGAAACCCCCCTATGCTAGAGTCCTGCAGTGGGTCGGGTACCCGCAAAAAAAGCGAGCACCCCTGCGGAATGAGGGGAGGATTTTCAGGTGCCAGTCGAGTTGTGAGTCTCATCTAAATTTCTTATCTTATGTCATATTGTCTATATTTTACTCCTTTTAAAGTTTTACAAAACTTGTTTCTGCCCCTGCCTATTTTTGATGACATCACTTCTGGCTTGCAGCACCATCACTTCCTGTTTGATGGTGGTCGGCGGGTTGCGGATAAGGCACTTGCAGGTCTGGGTAGGGTAGCTGATCAAAGTGGGTAAATATGCGGGTAGCGGTTCGGGTCGTGGGCTGCGGGTTTGGGTTGGGTCCGGGTCATCATGCACTGATTTGAACGAGAGACTGGAATATGAATAGGAGAGGCCTGAATAGAAAAATGAGTAATAAAAAGTAGCAATAACAATACATTTGTTACAGGGCATTTGGTTTTTAGAGGGGTCAGTGACCCCCATTTGAAAGCTCGAAAGAGTCAGAAGAAAGCAAATAATTAACAAACTATAAAAAAAAAAGAAGAACAATTGAAAAGTTGCTTCAAATTGGCCATTATGTAACATACTAAACGTTAACTTAAAGGTGAACTACCCCTTTAAATAGTGTTGGGCAGAAAAGTCATGAGATAGATGTGAGTTTGACGTGATAGAACCCGGCGAGCGATCAGCTCTTTCATCACCCAATCCTTTGCCCAACTTGATGTTACAATAACAATATAGGTTTTGGTGGTGCCCTTGGGACGGCAGGAGTCATACAAATCTATTGGAGGATATTATAAGTCTTCAGAGTTCCATGGCCTGTATAAAGAGTATGAGGCAACTTCTAATATCCTTATACTTGACTTTAATTATTATAATACACAAGCTTCAGTGAGTCACGTGACACAAATGACATCATTGTGCACCAGTTATAAGTGGTGACATCACTAAGCACTGTTTATAAGGATATCATTTACTGGATAATTAAGGCTTCTGTGTAGTTTATATAGATATATACAGGTATGGGACCTGTTATCCAGAATGCTTGGGGCTTTCTGGATAACATATCTTTCCATAATTTCATACCATAAGTCTACTAGAAAATCATATAAACATTAAATAAACCCAATAGTCTGGTTTTGCTTCCAATAAGGATTAATTATATCTTAGTTGGGATCAAGTACAAGCCACTGTTTTATTATTACACAGAAAAAGGAAATAATTTTTTAAGATTTTGGATTATTTGGATAAAATGGAGTCTATGGGAGATGGCCTTTCCACATACCTCCCAACTGTCCCGTTTTTAGAGGGACAGTCCTTCTTTTGACAGCTCAACCCGCAGTCCCACGTATGTACTGAAAAGTCCAGTTTTTCTCTGCACTGAACAGCCAGAAAAAGAAACAAATTTTCTAACTTAATTGGCTTTTGGCAGAGAGTCCAGAACAGCCACAGCAGCAGATAAGATTAATTTGCAACAATTTTGAGTTAAGCAAATAAGTAATTGTAACAATATAAGATAACAGGTCCCTTGGCAAAAGTTAGACCCACAGCTTAAAGGGCAATTCACCTTCATTAGCAAAACTGTAATAACCGGAAAAAAAACCCCACAGAAATATGTTCAAACTTTCATAACCTGCCAAATTTTATAAAATAAACATGGTAATTAGGGGGTGTGGCCACAAAAAATGGGCTTGGGCAAAAAAAATTTGTGGCAACTTTTTTGTCCCTCTTTATTTCCAAAATGTTGGGAGGTATGTTTCCATAATTGTGAACTTTCTGGATAATGGGTTTCCGGATAACAGACCCCATACCTGTATATATATATATGATGTGCCATATAAACTCTCCTGGAATGGCCGAGTTCCCTGTGAGTCGATGTGCCAATGAAATGACGCAGGGTGACGTCTCTTCCCTCTATACAATCTGGGGGAATCTCTGTAACTAAGAGCTCATGTGCGTAGATGATGTCATTGTGTTGGTCACATAGTGATGTCATTGGGTGGGGGAACAGGGAGTTGTGAGGCTGGCAGGATTATGTCATGTGTTTAATTGATTGGCACAAATGTGTTGTTGGGGGAGAGCAGTGGAATTGGAAGAGCCCTGTGATGTCACAAAGTCTGTTCCGCATGAACCATATGCCGGGCCATAAACATTATCATGCTGCAGTCTATAGGCCATCTGCTGGGATCTATATCTCACTTGCACTGGGCCACAATTAGCCGCTGCAGTGTTTCAGATAAGCAGGTGAGTGTCAGCTGTGTGGCACAAACAGGATCTGGGGGGGAGGCGAGCGAGTGGCACATCTGGAAAGGTTGTCACCTTTATATTCCGGTACTGAGGGAACAGGAGATGCTATTGTACAGCACTCTGGAATGTGTTGGCTCTATATTAATACTGGTGGGTAAATGGGATATCCTGTAAATTCTCACTATAAATAGTAAAAGAGGAGCCACAAGAGGTCTCTACATTCAGTTCCCAGCCAGTCTGTGCCCTTTACTGTAATTTACTGTAATGTATAATAACTCTGCCCCCCAGGATTCCCCCTGCCAGACTCTCCATTAAGTGCCTCAGCGCGGGGGCAACGCAAACAAATAGCTAATGAATTAGTAAATACTGGATTTCCCCGGCTCCCGCTGTGTGAGAAATTGCCCAGAATCTCCACTAGATGGCGATGTTGTTTAATTAATATGCCTGAAATGTGTTGTAACAAGACTAGGGAAGATGGGGATGGCCCAGGAATGTGCATGTTGCTGAACTACAAGACTGCAAATCTGTCAGATTTGGGGTTACAGTTCAGCATCACCCAAAGAGCCTCCATATACACGTTCCTGGGCGAGACTAGGCCAACGTGTGCCAATCAGGTCCATCCTTCCCACTGCATTCCTATATGAATGGGGCCTCCTTGTTTATAAGCAGCAAGACTGTCCAACCTGCAGCTGCTGTACTAAACCTGCAGGGCCCATACTATTATTTTACCATTTTTTATTATTTTACTGTTTATAAAACAGTAGGCTGGCAGTTGCACAAGTACAGTGTCACACTCATTCCCCAGTTCCCCCCAATACTGGCAGTTACATTCCCCACTCTCTCCCTGTACCTTGTGTGATATCACAGCGGCTGAGATGGGGAGGAGCTACTATTTGCATGCCACGCCCCCTTCACTGGCTGCCTGCAAAACGTGGACTGTATAATGCAGAAGAGGAGCTGGAAAGGGGTAAGTATGGGAGAGGAGCCCTAGCCCTGCTTGCAGTCAATGGGACTGTGGGCTAGTGATGTGCGTGCCGGGCCCGATACCCGCAGTGGGCAGGTTCAGGCCGAAGTCGCATGCTTCTTTGCGGGTGGGTGCGGGCCACTGTCAAATGTCGGCTTCCAACTTCCAGGTTCGTCTTTTATAGATGCTGCGCTTGATCAACACGCCCCTTTTGTGACGTCATCGACGGGTCAGTTTGGCGTGGGTCTTTAAAAGCAACGCTGATGTGGGCGCGGGCTAAGGGAGGGCGGGTTAGGGTTAGGAAATCCCGACCAGAGGTACTAAGTACCAGGGGATACGAAACGCGTAAGGCGGAATACCATGTGGTCTGTATACCTATCCTTTTAACATGATTTTTGAATAAAGACTATTTTTTTATATCATTTAGAGTTTTGGGATAACTTGTTTTGGTTCAGTAACCCATAGCAACCAATCAGTGATTAACTTTTTTCAGTCAGCTGCAGGCTGAACACTGAAAGCAATCATCTGATTGGTTGCCATGGGTTACTGCCCAGGAGCAAATTTGCCCAACGTTTATAAATGAGCCCCAGTGACTCTTGAAACAATGTAGCCGATGTCAGTTCTACGTCCCATTCAGCTAGCTTTTGCTACATTGGGTCATGAGTAAGAGCAGCCAGTGCAGAGAAGAGAAAGGGAGAGACACTGCTTTCAGGAACAATTACATTTACTGATATCTTTAAAACCAGTGAAAATGACTAATGAATATATATTGGGAAGTTGCTTAGAATTCTATTTACTTTAATTATGCAAAAAAAAATTCTGTTTTTGAGTGGAGTTCCCCTTTAAGTACAGGGTCGTTTTTACTTGTCTCGAGATATGACGGGTGTCACAATAAATAACTGTGCAGCTGAATAACTAGAGTCTCATAGAGTTCTGCTGAGACTACAACTCCCAGCATCCCCAGTCAGTGGGTAGGAAGATGCTCCCATGAAGCGTTGATACATATGAACGGAACTGGCGCTGCAAATAAAATGCACCCATACACCCAGCAGCCGGGTGCCCCATGGTGAGAGTTCAGAGAGTGCCCTGAAGCAGCCAGGGAGAGTTATGTAAGAGACTGCCCCCGCCCATACAATCCATTTCCAGGGCTTGTGTGAGAGACTTGGGCAGGAGGGAGGGAGAGTGCTGAGCGCTTGCATATCTCACATTTGTACTCAAGTGCTACTCCGGGACGGTGACTGAGCGGAGACAAGAAGCTTTGCCCCAGATATAAAACTCCAGCCCTGCAAGCCAACGCTCCCCCTATGCCCTCCAGAAGTCGGGGCACCCTGCGGGTACGGAGGGCACCCAGCATGCACTTCTCCTTTAGTGAAGAGGACATCAAGAGACATCGACTGGTCAAGTCAGTTAGGTTAGTGAGTGTTCCCTTGTTATTCTGTGCCACTCTACCTACTGAACCCACTGTTCCCAATGTACCTACTGTACCTACTGAACCCACTGTATCTACTGTACCCACTGTACCTACTGAACCCACTGTATCTACTCTACCTACTGTACCCAATGTACCTACTGTACCCACTGTACCTACTGTACCCAATGTACCTACTGTACCCACTCTACCTACTGAACCCACTGTATCTACTGTACCCACTGTACCTACTGTTTCTACTGTACCCACCATCAACTCACTGCCTACCTACCCCCGTATCTCACTAAGGGTTGGCACACACAGCACCGATGCAGTGGCATTTAAAACAAAGCAGAACTTTTCTGATTTTTTGTTCTCTAGTTTGGCATGAAACTGCTTTATTTTCCCTGTTGTGAACTCAGCCCAGCAACCAGGAATATGCAAAACAGAAAGAGGAAGAAAGAAATCCTGCCCTGCAGAGCTTACACTCTAATATACAGAGGGTCGCAGTTACAATAAAGTGAGAGGGACCCAATGGGAGGAAGGAATCTTTCCCTACAGAACTTACACTCTAATAAAAAGAGAGACCCGGACATAATACAGGGAGAGGGAACCATTGGGAGAATGTAATCCTGCCTGGCAGAGCTTGCATTCTAATAAACAAAGACCCAGATTTAATAAAAGGAGAGGGGACCATTGGGAGAAGGGAATCCTATCCTGCAGAGCTCACACTCTAATATACAGAGGGACACAGCTACAATACAGGAAGAGGAAACATTAGAAGGAGGGAATCCTGACGGCAGAGCTTACACTCTAATATACAGAGGGACACAGATACAATACAGTTAGAGGGAACCATTGAGAGAAGGGAATCCTGCCCTGTAGAGCTTACAATCTAATATACAGAGAGACACAGCTACAATACAGGGAGAGGAAACATTAGGAGGGAATCCTGCCCCACAGAGCTTACACTCTAATATACAGAGGGACACAGATACAATACAGGGAGAGGGAACCATTGGGAGAAGGGAATCCTGCCCTGTAGAGCTTACAATCTAATATACAGAGAGACACAGCTACAATACAAGGAGCGGAAACATTAGATGGGAATTCTGCCCTGCAGAGCTTACACTCTAATATACAGAGGGACACAGATACAATACAGGGAGAGGAAACATTAGAAGGGAATCCTGCCCTGCAGAGCTTACACTCTAATATACAGAGGGACACAGATACAATACAGGGAGAGGAAACATTAGAAGGGAATCCTGCCCTGCAGAGCTTACACTCTAATATACAGAGGGACACAGATACAATACAGGGAGAGGGAACCATTGGGAGAAGGGAATCCTGCCCTGCAGAGCTTACAGTCTAATATACAGAGGGGTAGCAGGGAGTAGGCCGGGTCTGTATGTGCCAGAATTAGATGCTTGTCTATATGAGGCTGTGATGTTGTGGAAGAGACTCAGTGATGCGTCAGGGATATTAACCCTTGAGATGTAAGATGATACAGGGCTGTGCAGTTAAATCTCAGCTCTGGGCAAGATGAGTGATTGGAGCAGGAAGCTGCCGTGTACATGGCGTGTTTATATGTAACTGTGCAGCTGTTTAATAGCAGTGTCTGTAGATATACACAATACAGAGCTGTACCTATGCAGGGTGTATGTCTGTGTGTGAATAGGTATATATATATATTTATATAGACACCCACACATGTTTATCTTCCAGGCAGCGCTCACACATCCCCCCCCCCCCAAATAAACTGCATCCAGTAGTTATAATAAAGGACTCCAAGTAAAAGTGATATGTAAATGTAATTGAACTATTGAAAGCACCGCCTGTCTGTTTTTGTTTACATTCTCTGCACTCCTGGCTCTGACTCCTGAAACAATGTAGCAGCAGCCAGATGATAGACTTGGAGCAGAACTTCTGCTACAATATTTAATGAGTTAGAACCCCAGTAAAGAAAGGGACAAAGAAATGCTGCTTCCAACAGCAAATCCCATTTCCACATAACTAAAAACCATTGCACATTTGCACTGAATGTCTATTGGAAAAAAATGACATTTCCTTTCGTTAGGGAAAAAGCTATTTCTTGGGTTGAGTTCCCCTTTATTGACGAAATGACGTGGGGATTGGGATAAGAGGGTGATAAGGATGTAGACTTAGGGTAGGCAGGAGGACAGAAGAGACAATAGAGTGGAGCATGGCATATAGGAGTGGAGCATGGCATATAGGAGTGGAGCATGGCATATAGGAGTGGAGCATGGCATATAGGGGTGGAGCATGGCATATAGGGGTGGAGCATGGCATATAGGGGTGGAGCTTGGCATAATGTGCCTGGGAGGGCAGTGCCCGTGTCTGTATTGTATATAATGTGTCTGGGAGGGCAGTGCCAGTGTCTGTATTGTATATAATGTGTCTGGGAGGGCAGTGTCTGTATTGTATATAATGTGTCTGGGAGGGCAGTGTCTGTATTGTATATAATGTGTCTGGGAGGGCAGTGCCAGTCTCTGTATTGTATATAATGTGTCTGGGAGGGCAGTGCCAGTGTCTGTATTGTATATAATGTGTCTGGGAGGGCAGTGTCTGTATTGTATATAATGTGTCTGGGAGGGCAGTGCCAGTCTCTGTATTGTATATAATGTGTCTGGGAGGGCAGTGCCAGTCTCTGTATTGTATATAATGTGTCTGGGAGGGCAGTGCCAGTGTCTGTATTGTATATAATGTGTCTGGGAGGACAGTGCCAGTGTCTGTATTGTATATAATGTGTCTGGGAGGGCAGTGTCTGTATTGTATATAATGTGTCTGGGAGGGCAGTGTCTGTATTGTATATAATGTGTCTGGGAGGGCAGTGTCTGTATTGTATATAATGTGTCTGGGAGGGCAGTGTCTGTATTGTATATAATGTGTCTGGGAGGGCAGTGCCAGTGTCTGTATTGTATATAATGTGTCTGGGAGGGCAGTGCCAGTGTCTGTATTGTATATAATGTGTCTGGGAGGGCAGTGTCTGTATTGTATATAATGTGTCTGGGAGGGCAGTGTCTGTATTGTATATAATGTGTCTGGGAGGGCAGTGCCAGTGTCTGTATTGTATATAATGTGTCTGGGAGGGCAGTGCCAGTGTCTGTATTGTATATAATGTGTCTGGGAGGGCAGTGTCTGTATTGTATATAATGTGTCTGGGAGGGCAGTGCCGTGTCTGTATTGTATATAATGTGTCTGGGAGGGCAGTGCCCATGTCTGTATTGTATATAATGTGTCTGGGAGGGCAGTGCCAGTGTCTGTATTGTATATAATGTGTCTGGGAGGGCAGTGCCCGTGTCTGTATTGTATATAATGTGTCTGGGAGGGCAGTGTCTGTATTGTATATAATGTGTCTGGGAGGGCAGTGCCGTGTCTGTATTGTATATAATGTGTCTGGGAGGGCAGTGCCGTGTCTGTATTGTATATAATGTGTCTGGGAGGGCAGTGCCAGTGTCTGTATTGTATATAATGTGTCTGGGAGGGCAGTGCCAGTGTCTGTATTGTATATAATGTGTCTGGGAGGGCAGTGTCTGTATTGTATATAATGTGTCTGGGAGGGCAGTGCCGTGTCTGTATTGTATATAATGTGTCTGGGAGGGCAGTGCCCGTGTCTGTATTGTATATAATGTGTCTGGGAGGGCAGTGCCGTGTCTGTATTGTATATAATGTGTCTGGGAGGGCAGTGCCGTGTCTGTATTGTATATAATGTGTCTGGGAGGGCAGTGCCCATGTCTGTATTGTATATAATGTGTCTGGGAGGGCAGTGCCCATGTCTGTATTGTATATAATGTGTCTGGGAGGGCAGTGCCGTGTCTGTATTGTATATAATGTGTCTGGGAGGGCAGTGCCGTGTCTGTATTGTATATAATGTGTCTGGGAGGGCAGTGCCGTGTCTGTATTGTATATAATGTGTCTGGGAGGGCAGTGCCCATGTCTGTATTGTATATAATGTGTCTGGGAGGGCAGTGCCAGTGTCTGTATTGTATATAATGTGTCTGGGAGGGCAGTGCCCGTGTCTGTATTGTATATAATGTGTCTGGGAGGGCAGTGCCAGTGTCTGTATTGTATATAATGTGTCTGGGAGGGCAGTGTCTGTATTGTATATAATGTGTCTGGGAGGGCAGTGCCAGTGTCTGTATTGTATATAATGTGTCTGGGAGGGCAGTGCCGTGTCTGTATTGTATATAATGTGTCTGGGAGGGCAGTGCCGTGTCTGTATTGTATATAATGTGTCTGGGAGGGCAGTGCCGTGTCTGTATTGTATATAATGTGTCTGGGAGGGCAGTGCCAGTGTCTGTATTGTATATAATGTGTCTGGGAGGGCAGTGCCGTGTCTGTATTGTATATAATGTGTCTGGGAGGGCAGTGCCAGTGTCTGTATTGTATATAATGTGTCTGGGAGGGCAGTGCCAGTGTCTGTATTGTATATAATGTGTCTGGGAGGGCAGTGCCAGTGTCTGTATTGTATATAATGTGTCTGGGAGGGCAGTGCCTTCTGTCTATCCCAGGAAAGTCACTGATGAGTTTTGGTAGGAAAATGAAGTATTGCTTGTAATGCAAATTGTCGGTGTAGGGAAATGTGTCACTCTCTATTAAATATACAAATAGCGACACTTTCAGAAGTCAGTAATCTATAATGTTAACACTGTCTGCCTGACCCGCCCAGCAATCCAGATGTGCCCCTAATAAGAGCAGGTATGGGGAGAGTGGATTGGCTCCAGGCTGAATGAGTGAGGATGATGTGTGGGCAGGAGACAATGTGGAACTGATGTGGTTGCTTTGTGCTGTGCAGACTAGTGCATGTGTAGCTTTGCCTGCTCACTAGTGTGCCCCAAATCCTGTCTGCAGCTCTCCCAAACTGACACTTATCCTCATTGGGAAATCCAGTGCGGGTATTCCTGCTTGAGGAGGCGGGGCTTGCGTTTCTATGCACTGCGCCACCAACTTGCCCCTAGTGAACATGCAAATCCTGTTACTGATGTGTCAGAAGTGACGCCATTATCACACAAATCGCCACACAACTTGTGTATCATTAACCAACTCAGGTGTATGTGCCGGAGATGCTGGACTGGGGCATTGGGACCCACCGGGACTGCAACTTCAAGGGCCCTCGATGCGAACGTGTACTTCCATCTGCCGCCATCAGGGCCCTGTGCTGCACTTTTACAAATAGTCGCCACCCCTTGACAGCGCCGAAACCGAGCCACACCTGCAGAAGTCCTGAAGAGCCGAAGTCCAGAAGCTGCAAAAATACCCAAAGCCACGAAAGGAGCCGAATTTCGGTTGAAGTCATGAAGCCACGAAAATACCCTTAGCCACAAAAGGAGCCAAAGTGGAAGTCCTGAAGCCACGAAAGGAGCTGAAGTTGAAGTCCTGAAGCCACGAAATTCCCGAAGCCACTAAAGGAGCCAAAGTTGAAGTCCAGAAGCCACGAAAATACCCAAAGCCACGAAAGTAGCCGAAGTTGAAATCCTGAAACCATGAAAATACCTGAAGCCACGAAAGGAGCCGAAGTTGAAGTCCTGAAGCCACAAGTGTGTTTTTAATTTTATTAAACCCCTGGCCACCAATGTATTATTTTAATATTCTTTAGGCCCCTGCCACCAATGTTTTTTAAAAACAAATATTCTCTCGGGCTCCAATGTTTCTTTTTAACTTGTAAGTGGGACCCTGGCGCCACTGTTTGTTTTGAAAAAACTTTTATGGGGGCCCTGGCACCAACATTTTTTTAACTTATGGGGGGCCCTGGTGTCACATTATTTTTTAACTTATTTAGCCACCAATAATGGCTTTTTATAACTTGTGTGTTTGTGGGGGGTAGTGGTGTGGGCGGGATCTGGGGTAAGGCTAGGGGGCTGGGATGGGCAGGGCCCAGAAAATGTTGTTGTACGGGCCCTGTGATTTTACTGGTGGTTTTGTGCGGCTGTGATTAAAGGGAAGGGGATGGAGCAGCAGGTGGGTAAGTGGGTCTGGGGCCACCGACATTTATTCTGTACCAGAGGTAAAATGAAATACTGTCAATGGACTGTAGAGAAGCTGCATCCCGAGTTCCACAATAGGAATGATAATAGTCCCTATAGATATGAGCACAGGGATCGGGCGCTGCAGGACATACACACTACAATGGACTCACATATAAAACACTGGGAGCAGGAGGAGAAGAGAGGAAGGGGAGATGTAGTTCAGTGTGTAGAAATATACCAGGGCAGGGGATAAACACAACAGCAGGACGGGGGGATGAGACCTTGTTGGGCAGACACAGATGAATAGATGTTTTGGTTGGAGCCTGTCTGTGTCCTTCACTACTTGTTGCATTTAGTTTCCATTCTGGGGCACAACTGTAACTGTACATTCAGCTTCTCACCATTTACTCACATTATTTATCTGCATTCCTGCACTGATCACATATGTGTTAGTCATGATTGGGTCAGAACCTGGTTCTACTGGGTGATATTATTGTACTGCAATGAAAGGTTATAGCAGAACCCTGATTAAAACTTTCCCAGGGGGGGCACGTCAAAAACGAGTAAATTCTAGGAAAACATTAAAGCCGAGAAAATAAAACCACAGCTTGGCTGAATGGGGCCATGACAAAATTTCAGGGAAAACGTAAAATCCAGGGATTTGAAATTGGGTTTCTACTGCATATATAGAGCAATAGGAGGAGTTATAGGGAGGAGTTAAATGGAGCAATAGAAGGAGTTATAGGGAGGGGTTATATGGAGCAATAGGAGGAGTTATAGGGAGGATTATATGGAGCAATAGGAGGAGTTATAGGGAGGGTTATATGGAGCAATAGGAGGAGTTATAGGGAGCAATAGGAGGAGTTATAGGGAGGGGTTATATGGAGCAATAGGAGGAGTTATAGGGAGGGGTTATATGGAGCAATAGGAGGAGTTATAGGGAGGGGTTATATGGAGCAACAGGAGGAGTTATAGGGAGGGGTTATATGGAGCAATAGGAGGAGTTATAGGGAGGAGTTATATGGAGCAATAGGAGGAGTTATAGGGAGGGTTATATGGAGCAATAGGAGGAGTTATAGGGAGCAATAGGAGGAGTTATAGGGAGGGGTTATATGGAGCAATAGGAGGGCTTATAGGGAGGATTATATGGAGCAATAGGAGGAGTTATAGGGAGGGTTATATGGAGTAATAGGAGGAGTTATAGGGAGGATTATATGGAGCAATAGGAGGAGTTATAGTTAGGGGGAAGTTTACAGGGAGAAATGGTGGAAAGCAGCAGCATTTAGACATTCCTACCTGCCCTACACTGCTTCACATAGAGAAATAAGGAAACATTCGGCCTATGAGCGACCTAGCACGCATAAGCCTTAGAGAGGTTAATACAGAAGCAGGAGTAATAGGAAGAGTTCTACAGTCATTTAATTGTGCAGAAGGGTAAGTTAAAGTACATGGGCATATCCACATACACAGATATACTGTCGGATTTTATGGCTCCTGAATGCCACTACATGTGTCATTGCTGAGCCTTTGGGAGAGTCGTCTCTGTTTAGCTTCAGAGTTCCCTGCCTGAGTTGTGTTCCTTTGTTGTGTTACTGGTAACACTGTGTGTCCCTGGAGGAGTCACAGTGACCTCACCTTGCGTCAATAATTGTACCGGCCGTGGGGGTGTGGGAAAGTGGCATTTGTGATATACATGCTATAATATATGCCACCTCAGCGGAACACACGTCATTGACAATTGTGCATGGGCGCACGTGACTGCAAATGTCTGTCGCTATAGTCACAGCCGATGCACCTACACTATATATATATATATATAATTCCTTCTCATTCTGCTTCCATTAACAGGGAATATGTGTGCAGAGTTTTATCCACAGAGCCTGGTATCTGATGTTTGCCAAGGGAGTTCTGCTTCCAGTTCTATTCTGACGAGTGCGTATGTGTGCTGTCCACTCAGTAGTCGCATTTGCCCGTGCACTCGTGCTGGTGCAGGGAGTAGCACCCTAAACCCTCTGCAAGAAATCCCATAAAACAACAGGCAGGTTCATTGGCTCAGGTTCTAACTCTCGCTTTCAGGAGTCAGAACCAGCAGCATATGAACGACAACAAGACAGAGAACATGTTTTAATCAGTATTGGAATTTCTTTCATTATGGGGAAAGACGAGGAGGAGCCCTTTTGTATAAATAAATGAGATTATATATAATTTATCTTGGTTGCTGATTATTAGGATGCCGATAACAGGTTTAGGTACAATGAACACAGAACAAAGAACTTCAGACTCCAGCTGTATCATACACAAGCAGCGCTTATTTTAGACCTGCACATTCATACAGGGACACTTCTGCTATCGTTTTCTGTTCCCTTTTAGAAGTTTCTCCCCTGCGAGCTGAGAAGGTGAGGGGCAGCTTTGCTCACTCATGGGAACGCGTTGCTTTTATTTCCAAGCATGGCCCAATGTGACTTCTGACTTTTCCTAGGCTGCATTTAGCTACTGTTTATTAATCTGCTGTTTAACAGCATCTAATTGGTTGCCAGGGTTTTCTAGACTTGGACCGGTTGCTAAATTATTAGTTGCTTAATAATTTAGTTTATTGTGGTTATGTTGTTAATTAATACACGATTTTGTGTATAGCACATGTTGCATGATGAATATAGAGTCTAGGTAAAGTGATAGGTAACATCTCGGCATCCTGCACCATTATTTATCCATTTAAGGGGTTGCTCGCCTTTAAATTAACCTTTAGTATGATGTAGAGCAGTGATCCCCAACCAGTAGCTTGTGAGTAACATGTTGCTCCCCAACCCCTTGGATGTTGCTCCCAGTGGCCCCAAAGCAGGTGCTTAGTTTTGAATTCCAGGCTTGGAGGCAAGTTTTGGTTGTATAAAAACCAGATGTACTGCCAAACAGAGTCTCCTGTAGGCTGTCAGTCCACATAGGGGCTACCAATAGCCAATCACAGCCCTTATTTGTCACCTCCCAGGAAAATGTTTAATTCTTGTGTTGCTCCCCCGCTCTTTTTACATCTGAATGTGGCTCACGGGTAAAAAAACGTTGGGGACTCCTGATGTAGAGAGTTATATTCTGAGACAATTTTTATTATTTGTGTTTTTTGAGCTATTTAGCTTTTAATTCAGCAGCTCTCCAGTTTACAATTTCAGCAATCAGGTTGCTAGAGTACCCTAGCAACCATGCATTGATACCAAAAGAGACTGGAATATGAATATGAATAGGAGAGGCCTGAATAGCAGGATGAGTAATAAAACATAGCAATAACAATACATTTGTAGCCTTATAGAACATGTTTTTTAGATGGGGTCAGTGACCCCCATTTGAAACCTGGAAAGAGTCAGAAAAAGAAGGCAAATAATTCCAAAAAAAAGTTGAAAAAGTTGCTTATAATTGTCCATTCAATAACATACTAAAAGTTATCCATCCCTTTAAAAGACATCGAATCTGATGACAAAAAATCTTATTTTAGGGGTTTGCATCCCCTTTTACTTCTGCATTCGTGCATAGAAGCCAAGGAACACGGGAAGCAGTCGGCAACAAGCAGATACATATAGGGCTAGTATTGGCCAGTTTGAGTAGATGCTTCTGATCCCAGTTTAATGCCACGGGATGGTAAATGAGGCTTTAAAAGTTATTTTTTTCCAGGAACATTCCCAGCATATTTTAGGCGGGTTTCTCTTTGTGTCTGTGATTACAGTGGGAAGCGGCTTGAAGTCTTGCTGAGAGCAGAAAAAGGAGAAGCTACTGGCAAATCAGTCATTTCACGTATAGGTGCCTTTGCCTTTAAATGATGAAAGGCTGTCGTGCCCCTCTGAACCTCTAGAACTAGAAGTCACCGGTGTAAATCTAAGGCCAGCGTGGGGGGCACAGCAGGGAATCTACAATACGTGCTCAGTCACTGTTCCCTGATCAATATCTGGCCGAAAGTTGGGCATATGTCGATCGGCCAGGCTGAGAAATACCATCAGATCAAGCAAGCTCCATCGGTTGGTTGATGCAGTCCTCAATCTGAATGTTCGTTTTCTCCTTGTTGTGATCCGATCTCAATCGGATCAGCCTAAAATCGCCCACCTGAAGATGGGCATATCGGGAGAGATCTGCTCGTTTTGCAACCTCACCAAGCGAGCGGATCTCCATATGTATGGCCACATTTACACGATTTCCTAATAAATGCGTTTTTTTCCCCCCCAACCAGATGGAGTGCCCCATACACTGCCAATGTGTCGGCAGGTTATATCTGCCCGTGAATGGGAGCCTTAAATGAGAAGGAAAGGCTAAAACGAAGTAAGATTTATTAGAAAGGTCTATATAAATACACCAGTAAACCCTCAAATTAATGTTGCTCTGAGTCAAAAGAAACACAGTATTTCTTTCCTTCTATTGTGTTCTCATGGGCTTCTGTATCAGACTTCCTGTTTTCACCTTAAACCTCCAGGGCTAGGGCTTGAGCATGCTCAGTTTGCTCCTCCTCCCCTCCCTGCTGTAATCTGAGCCCAGGGCTATAAGTGAGCAGGGAGAGACTCAGGCAGGAAGTGATGTCACACCAAACTAATATGGCAGCTGCTATCCTAAACAAACAGGGAGAGCTTCTAGAGCTGTTTACTCGGGTATGGTAAAGCATTCTACAGAATAAATATAGTCTTATTGCTTTCAGTATTGTGGCTAATCTGATAAACTGCTTCTCCTTTAAGATCTTTGTTTCCTAACGCCAGAAGCTTACTACAATATAGTGCCTTCTGCGGAGAGAAATTAGCAGTATATAGAGGGGGAATGAGAAAACCCCAATTGGGTAGGCAAGTGACATTACAGAGGTGTGGGAGTGGAGAGCAGGTGGAGCACCCAGCTAAAAGCACATGGGCAAAGCACTGATGTTTCATTAATCGGAAGCCTCACTGTGCTCTATGTGAATGTTTTACATGAATGGACAGACTCCTGACTCACAGATGCCCATGATACTTATCCCTATCTGTTCTCATAGACGGCTGGATTAAGGGAATCCTGTTACACTGGGCAGCCTGCAAATCCTATTACGCAGGTAACTTTCTTATGTCACCGACACGTAACGGGATCTCTCCTCTCTGCCCTGTGACGCATGCCCGTGGCTTTAGTTGTTACACAATAAGCTTGCGCTCTACCGTGTCACGGAAATGTCATTCCAAGCAACTTTCCATGGAACTGCAATTGGACGCAGTATCAGGCTGCCCCTTTACGCACTGCTGGTTCTGACTCTTGAAACAAAGTAGCAAACATAAGCTCGTCACAGGTTTGCTGGCTTCAGCTGAAGAGCAAGGGACAGACACCGCTTCCAGCAGCAATTACAGTCACAAACAAATGTAAAAGCAGTGGAAATGGATAATGAATGCACATCGGGAAGTAGCTCAGAAGGACATTTTCTTTCATTAGGCAAAATGTTATATTTAGGTTTGTATCCCCTGTTAAATTACAGCCTTAACAGTGGAAGCCAGTTTAATTATATAGTAGAGACTGCACTTTACTGTACCCTTCCGTGTTGTATCCCGAGGATCAGTAGACTCAGGAGACAGATGCCTCTGTATCAGTGCAATGGACCCAATGACTGACAATGTTATAGTGTATTCTTTGTATAGCGCTGGGCATATTATAGGTCTGACTGAGGCTCACCAGAGAGAAGAAGGGAGACGTGAAACTGAAATTAGCTCTCAATTCTTGCAACAACTCCCCGTGTGATATCTTTGGTGAATCCCCTTTCCCTATATGTTAACTTTTAGTATGGCTTATTCTAAGCAACTTTTTAATTGGCCTCTTTTTTTATCGTCTTTTGACCCTTTCAAATGGGGGTCATTGACCCCATCTGAAAAACAAATGCTCAGTAAAGCTATAAATGTATTGTTATTGCTGCTTTTTATTACTCATCTTTATTACTCATGAATTCAGGCCTCTCCTATTCATATTCCAGTCTCTTATTCAAATCAGTGCATGGTTGCTAGGGTCATTTGGACCCTACAAAACAGATTGCTGAAATTGCTGGAGAGCTGCTGAATAAAAAGCGAAATAACTAAAAAAACGAAAACCAGTTGCAAATTGTCTCAGAATATCCCTCTCTTCATCATACTAAAAGTGAATTTACTGGTAAATAACCCCTCTAATTCTACCCAAGGGAAGACCCTCTGTTGCTGTGTCCAAAAACCAAAAGCCCTCTCTCCCCCCAACCTAAAACACCCTGTAGGCAGCACTTACTCACCCCCTACTACTCACATATGAACTCAAGTGACCAGGAATCAGCAGCTTAGCTACATGTTGTGTCCCTCTGTTACCTAGTGCTGCCACGTACCAAACACACAGTGACCCTTCCCAGGGGCCACTCTTATCTCTCTCCTCTTTTATCTGCTACACTGACACCCCTGACAGAGAGATGATTTACACATATGCCGAGTAAACACCACACGTGTGTGGGTGTAACATATCATCAGTGTGCCACAGAGCCACGTATCCCTACCCATCTATAACCATGCACCATGGTCTGTCAGGGGAAGTGTATTACTGTATTCGTTTAGTACATACTCCAGCCCTGTATTCCTCCATGCAACACCCGTTCCTATTCCTGCCTCGCCCAAACCCACTAATCCCCCCCCCGACGCACAGATGTTTCACTGACGTGACGGATCCCTCCAGATGTGCTACATTGGCAGCCTTGCTCTCGGCCCAACACCCACTCCAGATGGGTTTCCCTGTTACTGGGATTAAGGAGACTCATCTCACAGTTCAGAACAACAACAATGGCCAGTGTCCAGAAAGGAATGAGAGTTTGCTAGGCCATGCTCTGCACAATCTCTACACAACGAGTACTTAACCCCCATTCTTCTTTTTTTTTTTGCAGCTTCGATGTGGAGAATGGTCCTTCCCCAGGGCGCAGCCCAATCGATTCGCAGGCGAGTCCGGGGCTGGTGCTTCACCCCAGCTTTCCACAAAGCCAGAGGCGGGAATCTTTCCTGTACCGGTCTGACAGTGACTATGACATGTCTCCGAAAACCATGTCCCGCAATTCCTCTGTCACCAGTGAGGCGTAAGTACTACATGTATATATATTTTTATATATATATATATATATATATCCACTATTCTGGATTTGGCCAAACCCCCAAATCCTTCATGAAAGATTCGGCAGAATACCGAACCGAATCCGAACCATAATCAGCATATGCAAATCAGTGAGGGGGAGGGAAAAAGACACGCGTGCCAAAAAAAAATTGACTTCCTTGTTTTGTGGTGAAAAGTCACATGATTTTAAGAATTAGTTTTCCGTTCGGCCAGGCACCAGGATTCGGCCAATTCCGAATGCTGCTGAAAAGGGCTGATTTGGTGCATCTCTAATAAATATATACTAAATGTGCACACCCACAAGAACCGCCAGTCATGGATCTGCCACTCTTTCCCCTGTCACCAATTATAGTGCTCCACTCTTTTAGCTTTTTTATCATCAGCCCCCTGATTCTCAGTGACAGCATTGGCCTAACTAGAGACAGAGGGCCCCAAACTCCGAAAGTAACCTCCAGTTTCCTAATCTCGACTCCCTTATTTACCCAAGTTCCTCAACTTGAACCCCCGCATGTGTCATTTCACTGTATTCTGCTACATTTACTTTGCACCATTGTCACTCCATCCAACTACTTCCTTGTACACATTCTATGCACCTTATCTCTATTCATTTCTATCTTTTCTGCCCCCAGCCAGTTTCCTACATGCGGCCTCTACAACCCTTGTGCCACTCTCTCTGGGGTATATTTATCAAAGAGTGACGTTAGAGATCTCCACAGTCCTCTTGAGGGAAATTCCACCACTGTCCAGTCATTTCTATGGGATTTTGAAAGACGTATTTATCAAAGGATGAACTTTCACCCACTGATAAATATTCTTTTAAAAATCCCATAGAAATGAATGGAGAGTGGTGGAATTTCACTCTAGAGGACTGTGAACTTCACTCTTTGATAAATATACCCCTCTGACTTCCATCTCCTGCTTTCCTTCTCCAACCACATCCAATAATTCATTTATAGCCCACTGCCCTTATATCACTCTCCCAAATGCCGTAACATCTGAATTCAATTCACATATCATTGCTTCGCACTTGATTTCAATCAATTCAACAGTATTATTTTGTTTTATTTCCCCTTGCAGGCACACCGAGGACCTCATTGTTACACCCTTTGCTCAGGTATAATTCATTCTAAATGGGCACCTTTAGATCAAGTCCTATTCCTGTTAATGAAATGGTATCACCAATCAGTAGCCACTAAATACACGTGTGTATAATATAGATTATATTAAAGAGAACTGCTGGTGACCACAGAGTATTTGCTGGGGGTTTATAGCAAACAGGTGCTATGTTGTGGCACAGAGTTTTGAGCTAAATAGCTGTACCTTGTATTCTGGCCTCCGATACTGAATCTATTGGCCCTGCTGTGAGTAAGACAGTAGCTAAGGGTCCATAAGCTGCACACTATATACAGATAATAAGGCCTCACGCGTAGCAGTGATCAAAACAACTAGAAACAGCCCTTGAGCAACATTACAGAATCTCCATGCTCAGGGATTAAACATTATGCCTTTAAATTCCCATAAAGCACTGCTGTATAAATAAAGGATAGGAATAATAACAGGGATTCTTCACATGGCAGTTGAAGGTAGAGGACAGCAAGGTCATCATTATCCTAAAGCAAACCCTGTGCGTAGGTTTTGTTACAGCAACACCAAGTGGCCAATAAACAGAACTGCTCCGTACTCCTAGCGTGAGTTAATAGGCCTCGCTGCTCTAGGCCAACCTCCAGTGTGAACAATATGCCTTTTCCATATTCTTTTTTATTGCCGGGGGAGACAGATACCATATACATTTCATGCTAATAAGGAACAAGTTGCATCCAAGAAAGCAACATGTTTAATGGGTTAAAGGGTCACTCCCACGGGGAGCAAAATGTCGTAATGAATAGAGTTGTGTATAATGGGTTAAAGGGTCACTTCCAAGGTGACCTAATGACATTGATGGGTTCCTTGGGATAAAGAATCAGTCAGTGATGTGACTTAAGAATAGATGTTAAGCCAATTAAAGGAGAACTAAAGCTTAATTAAAAGAAGTAGCTAGAAATGTTGTACATGATGTTTTGTGTTTCTGTACCAGCCCAAGGCAATCTGTGTCTCCAAAGATGCCCCAGTAGCAACCCATCTTCTTTTCTGCTGAGTCACTGCACATGCTCTGTGCTGCTGCCACTTACTGAGCTTAGGGACCCACTCATAATATACAGTACACATAGAATAGAAATGTCACAATATAAGGCTGATTAGTAATTAATACAGATAATTACTACATGGCAGCACAGAAACCAGTGCAATTAGCATCAGAATTGAATAATCAGCAAACCTGTAGCATCAGCTTATATTACAGGGGAAGCTCATTTTCTGCTGGATAATTAGTGACGAGCCCTAAGCTTAGCTTCTCAACAGCCAATCAGAGCCCACTGAGCATGTGAGTGTCACAGACACTTTCCAAGATGGTGACCCCCTGGGACAAGTTTGAAGTCCTGGATCATTGGTGCTATTGACAAGCTGAAACTTTAGCCTCGTGCAATAAGTTCAAGTGTATAAAATGTGCATTTTTAGCCAAATTCATTTTTAGGGTTTAGTTCTCCTTTAAAGGGGAAGAGAGTGAATTGACTAGCCATGTATAAATGAGCAGATGGAATGAGGTGGTGCATATGAAAATGTGCCAAGTGTTTTCTGAAAAACCTCCAATTCCCAAAGTGGGAATAACTTCAAATGACAGCAGCATAATAACAGCTATGATAAGTGTTAGTGTGTGGTATATACAAAGTAAAACATGACTATGATTGTGGCTTTGGTATCTGTAGCATGTGTCGCTGTGTTACCTGTGCTGTAGTGACAATAATGTTCATTCTCAGGTGCTGGCCAGCCTGCGTAGTGTGCGCAACAACTATACCATCCTTGCCAACGTTACCACCCCAACCAAGTGAGTTATTGAATCACCGTCACTCAGTATATGATGCCAATAGGGCCACGTGCCAGTGTTTGTTTGTCATGTGCTCACGTTGTGGGGATCAGTAGAAACATGTTCAGGATATTGGGGGGCAGAGGGATCACACTGTCCCTTCTCATTACATTTATGTTTGTGTTTCATCCGACAGGCGCTCCCCAGTGTTGCCTCAGCAAACAGTCTGTAAAGCAACTCTCTCAGGTAAGTATTTGTGTGTGTTACAAATTGACTGTCTATGCCCCCAGACACGTATTCATCTGTAATGGTGGCCATACACAGGGAGATCGCCAAACGATGCCTTCATTGAGGTGGGCGATAAAAAGGGCTGATCCGATCGTGGGCCCTAGGGTCCAACGATAACATCAGAATGGAGGCAATACGGGCGGTCCGCATCAACAAAAAGATCTTACTCAATTTTTTACCCTGCCCAATCAACATCTGGCCGACTTTTGGGCAGATATCAATCAGGGACGCCCCTTGGATGGCCCCACAAACAGGCCAATAAGCTATCGACTCGGTCTGTCAGCAGCTTTTATTGGCCTGTGTATGGGGGCCTTAATCCATCTGCCGTGACTCAGGAAGTACCATGTGTGGCAACGGTTGGCCATGAATAGCCATAAAAGAGGTTTTTCACCTTCTAAACACTTTTTTCAGTTCAGTTGTTTTCTGATCACCAGAAATAAAGACTTTTTTTCCAATTGCTTTCTATTTTCTATGTGTGACCTTTTTATAATATTGAAATGTAAATTTCTTACCTACTAAAGCAGCTCTGGAGGGGTCGCCGACCCTGTAAACTGTTCTAAATTGACACATTTAGTTGATACTGAGCTGTCAGACTGAAAGGGGTTGTTCACCTTCCAAACACTTTTTTTCAGTTCAGTTGTTTTCAGATTGTTCCCCAGAAATAAAAACTTTTTTCAATGACTTTCCATTATTTATTTTTTACTGTTTTTCCAAAATCTGAGTTTAAAGTTGAATGTTCGTGTCTCTGGTGTTTGAGTCTGGCAGCTCAGTAATTCAGGTGCAGATTCTGAACTGTTATAATTTTGCAACATTTAGTTGATCCATTTCTCAGCAGCATCTTTGGAGTATTAGCAACTATTGTATCAATTCTAACAGCTGCCTGTAATGAAACCCAGAGATTCTGCTCAGCAGGGACAAAGATTAAAAATGTGTCAACTAAATGTATCAATTTAGAACAGTTTACAGGGTCAGCGACCCCCCCTTCCAGAGCTGCTTTAGAATGTGAAAAATGACACTTTACACTTCAATATTGGAAAATGGTGACACATAGAAAATAGAAAGTAATTGGCAAAAGTCGTTATTTCTGGTGATCTATCTGAAAACAAGTAGTTGTTTGAAGGTCAACAACCCCTTGAAACACCAGAGTCAGTGTTTAAACTTAGATTTAAAAAAAAAAAAAACTGTAAAGAATAAAAAATGGAAAGTAATTGAAAAAAAGTCTTTATTTCTGGGGAACAATCTGAAAACAATTGAACTGGAAAAAGTGTTTGGAAAGTGAACAACCCCTTTAAGCTGAATTTAGCAGTTAGGAGGGCAGTGAATGATGAGCCGAGCGCTGTGTGATATATCAGTACTAAGTACTTGTGCTATATAGTGGCATTAATTAATGCTCCAGCACTTACCTTCTGTGCGAGGCATCCCTCCCATATGGGGTTGTCATTCCTTTACTTGACCCTGTAAGAGATTTAAAAAGGCAAGTCACCTTCAGAAAACTTATGGGTTTCATTTAGTAGACTACAAATAATGATCTTTATTACATTGCCATTTACAGGGTTGGACTGGGGGGCTCGGGCCCACCGGGGCTGCTGTCACAGGGGCCCCCCTCCTGACCTCCAGCTTGCCGCCTCCACTAACGAGCAAAAGACGCGCATGCGCGTGCAAGTGATGCAATGCGGCTGCACGTTCAAACAACGCAACATGCATGCTTGCACAAAGGGCGTGACTTGCATGCGCCGATGCGCTGCAAAATTACGTCTCTTTTCTGGGGAGCAGGTTTGGGCCGGCGGGGGCCCACCGGGTTTTTTCCCGGAGTCCCGCCGGCCCAGTCTGACCCTGGCCATTTATGTGGCAGTGCAGTAACCAGGCCACCAGCTTTCACCAATCAATGAGTTGATGGAGTTCACCATTCTGTGCTATGGGCTGTATATACTGTATTCATGAAATAATCTTCTTTCATATTTTCCACGCGGCCTTCTTCTATTACAGAGGAAACGTATCAGCAGCTAGCCAAAGAGACTCTGGAGGAGTTGGACTGGTGTCTGGATCAGTTGGAGACTATGCAGACCTACCGTTCTGTGAGCGAAATGGCATCTAACAAGGTAAGTCACATCCATGACTGGCTCTTTTGCATTGAGAAAGTGTTGGGCAGATCACACAAGAGATTCTGCATTGGCAGAATGTTGTTGGAGGTGCAGCAGGGTAGAGAGTACAGCTTCTCTTGAGTTTGCATTGTTGCATGTGGTGAGGCAAGCAATATGGCAGCTCCTGCTTCTGTATCTGCAAAGAGGGATAGTCTATACATACAGAATGCTACCCCCATGTACATGCTGTCTGTATCAGGGAAAGTAAGGTGAACTCAAAACAGGCCCCATTTAGGTCATGTAACAAAAATCACATCACTAAGCACCAATTATATAGTGAATAAAGTGCCCCTCTTGTACATATAAGGATAATTTAAGTTACAGAGGAGTTCCATGACCGTATAAAAACACAAGACCGAAGGCCAAGGTCATGGAACTTTGAGGTAACTTCATATTTTGTAACAGGGGGAACTTTATTTATTATAATACACAAGTTTCAGTGAGTCATGTGACAGAAATGACATCACTAAACTCCGATTATAATTGATGACATCGCTAAACACCGTTTATAAGTCTTTTTTTTTTTTTGCAAGGATGAATTTTATATCAGTGTGGATCAAGTACAAGCTACTGTTTTATTATTGCAGAGTAAAAAGAACTTGTTTTTAAAATTTTGGATTATTTGGATAAAACGGAGTCTATTCAGAGCTCTCTGGATAACGTTTTTTCCGGATAATGGATCCCACTGCAGGTCACTGTAAATAGGTGGAAATCGATGGACCCTTGTGCCATAGGTTCATCACTTACATGCTGTAGTCTGCGTGTTTTCTCTGTGGGAAGCAGTGAGACGTGTAAAGAGGAGGTTGATTATTTTGTTTTGTGAGATGATTATAATATATATATATATAGGGGTGATGTATTGTTCAGCTGTACAATAGAAGGATGCATACCTCACAATCAGGCTGGCTGGGGATGCTGGGTAATTCCATCATGTCTGAAGAGCTGCCTGGGGCCTGGTTCAAGGCCACATCAATATGAACCTGTCAGTCACAAGCAGAAATGGCGAGGCATGGTGGAACAGCAGAGGGCCATTCAGCACAATGAGGACCAATTCTATTCAATTCCATTGAATTCAATTGGTGGCCCTACGGATGCCTTACAAAGAAAGCGCTGTGAGGGTATTATTGGGAATGTCTGCAAGCATGGCTGGTGTCTCTCCCCTTCCCCACCTCCCTCCCGCACACTCCTCCCCCCTCCCCTTTTATTTTACATCACATCCCTGCTTACTGCAGTATGCTAGATATAGGGAAAAGCAAGGAGAGGATACCAGCCAGCCATCGGCCATCTGACAGCTAGCCTTGGCTGCAAGCAAAGCGACGGATAGCCTTTCTCACATCTCATATCTTCCAACTGCCATCCCTGCTCGCTGCTGCATCCGGAGACTTTGGTACCCAAGGGTGATGCTGCCGTAACGTGCAATCTGCTCTCTCCCACTTAAGGATGCAGGGGAAGGCCTTACCTTGCAGTTATTTAGGCCCACCGGAACACTGACTTGTTTTTTCTTGCCCCCCCACCCCGAGACACGGAGGAAGAAGAAGAGGAAGATAAGGGGTGGGGGGGTGGGGGGAGGCGGGAGGGTAACGGGCAACCGGCACAGGCTTTAAAGATGTAACCCCTTAAATAAGGACAGGTTGCGGGGATTTCAACATCTCCCAAGTGATGGTTTTAAAAATAAAACAACAACACAGGCCTAGATACATTTTGGGACGTGTCTTTGATGTTTTGTCCGGAATGTGGGATCTTGTCCTTCCTCTGACAGGGTGAGAGAGACTCGATACCATTCTAGCAGGATCCTTAGCAAACCTGTGCATACGGCATCATCCCTTTCTATGGAGGGAGGTGGAGGAAGGTCTCCAGTCTGTGTTCTACCTCCTAAATGAATCTGACTTTGTGACACCAAGCGGAGGATCTCCTTCACCCGCCTAGAGTATTAACCCTTCGCTTGGGATCTTTCTCATCACACCCATTCAAGGCAACTTGGGACTTTTTACAGGCAAATTTCCGAAGAATATCCTACTTTCCGTTATATTTCATTTACATTATTCTTAAAAGGATCTTCTCTCAACGCCTCAGTAAAATGAGAGGTTACCCTAATTTTTTGTTCTCCTCGACGTTCTTGGCAAAATATTATGAAACATCGCGGATATATTGAAGTGTTTAAAGGATCTGAAGGTTCCAATTCCACCCACTAAAAGCGTCTTTTTTCCTCTTCCTGTGGATTCTGTGAATGTATTTCCAATTCCAAGCTCCTTTTTTTGAAACCAATTATTTGGGGGACCTAAAGTTTTGAGGATTGTATAAGTTTGTGGATCTTGGACCTTGGGAGATCTCACACGTCTTTGGCATCTGGAGACCGCAGACTGGATTGCTTAGAAAATATCCAGTTAGGATTGAAAAATGCCCTTGGTAGATTTTTTCTGTGAAACATGCTCCAGACCGTGGCTGATTGGCTGGTGGGACCAGGTAAACAAACATTTATTTGGTTGATGTGCTGTCTCCCGATCATTGTACAGATTGATCTTGCCTTGTGTAGCTTTTTAGAATTCCGTTTTCAGATGTGTTTTTTTATAGATTCCATAGGGGTGCTACCATGAAGCCAAAAACTCTTGCTAAGACTGCTGGGATATTTTTCGAATTTTTTTAATGGCTTTCCTTGTCCATAGCAACAACGATCTACCATCTTGCCTATGTAGCTTAGGTATGGGATCTGTTATCTGGTATGCGTAGGACCCAGACCTGTCTAAATAACGAGTTCCTGGATAACAGATCTCATACCTGTAGTTAATTTGTATTTTTATCATTGTGATAATTCATTTAGGGGAACGTTCCCTTCTTCCTTTCATGTATTACTGCTCCAGAGTACTGATCTCAGTGCCACCTAGATAGACCTTGTAAGGGTTCTGCTACTATAGTGCAGTCCCTTATGAACGCCAGATCTTTGCCTGATTGTGTCCACCTACTAAAGATGGCCATACACGGGCAGATAAAGCTGCCGATATCGGTCTTTTAGACCAATTTATCTGCCTGTGTATGGGGGCTTCCGACGGTCTTCTCGATCGATATCTGGCCAGTCGGGAAGGTTTCATTTTTCCACCGATGACCCGTCAGAGCCCATTGCTCCTTGTTGTAATCCGATTAGGGCCGAATGATTGGATTACCCCGATATAGCCCTGCCGTTAATGGGCATATCGGTGAAAGATCCGCTCGTTTGGCAATGTCACCGGCCGGCAGATCTCTTCATGTATGGGCAGCTTTAATGAGCTAAATTGGGCTGATCCAATGCTTTGGTCCCCAGACCAATAATCAGATCATACTTTGGGGGGGCCTAGGTGACACGTCAGGAGTGAAACATGTGGTCCTCATCCAACAACATTTTTGAACCTGCTTCAAAGATATATGACTGACTTTCAACAATATATGAGTCAGCCAGCCAAAAGGCCCCATACACAGGGCAACGAGGTGTAGAGGTGCCAAGTCAGTACCTTTTATGGGACGGTATATGACCATCTTTACAGAAGAGCCAAGTCATTTAGGATATATTCATATAAAATTGTTAATGTGTTTAGAGTCTTTTAGCGTAGGACAGGGGCGAAACTCACAGGGAAGGTTTAAATTAATTACTCTCTAATTAGTGCTAATGACTAAAGTTAGCAAATACCCCTCTTCCCCACTCATGATGCCTCTTTATGGAAAAAAGCAAATAGTTGTGTTGTACACCTCGCTTCCTACCGGCTGCACTGCAGTCCATGTTTTATTGCATTCATGTTTCTATTGGTCAGCTTCAAATGACCCTTTAAGTTTGTTCAGCCATGGAAATACATTTGTCTTGCCCTTGCAATGAGTGCTGAAGGACATCCAAATCATAAATCAAGTAATCTATAGAATCCCTAGGTAAAGAGATGTGGTAGGAAACTGTCAGATGTGATCTACGGTTTGGTCTGGCTTTGGCCTGTAAGGTTAACAGATAATGAGAGGATGGGTCAGTCAGAGGGTGTTTCAACCCAACAACAACGGTAATAGTTACCGGTTTTGCTTCTTGAATATTACTGACTGACATTTATCTACATGAGTTGTTCTGCAATACTGCTCAGCCCTTCCATAGAAATTATCTCAACTGTAATAAAATAAAAGGCAGTATAAAAGCTCATATATAAATGGCAACCCATTCAAGTATAAACACATAGTGTATAAGTGTAATAGAAAGGAGTTGTATAAATACACAGATATTACTGGATCCCTCCCCAGAGGAGCTGCACTGTGTATAACTGTAATAGAAAGGAGTTGTATAAATACACAGATATTACTGGATCCCTCCCCAGAGGAGCTGCACTGTGTATAACTGTAATAGAAAGGAGCTGTATAAATACACAGATATTACTGGATCCCTCCCCAGAGGAGCTGCACTGTGTATAACTGTAATAGAAAGGAGATGTATAAATACACAGATATTACTGGATCCCTCCCCAGAGGAGCTGCACTGTGTATAACTGTAATAGAAAGGAGCTGTATAAATACACAGATATTACTGGATCCCTCCCCAGAGGAGCTGCACTGTGTATAACTGTAATAGAAAGGAGTTGTATAAATACACAGATATTACTGGATCCCTCCCCAGAGGAGCTGCACTGTGTATAACTGTAATAGAAAGGAGTTGTATAAATACACAGATATTACTGGATCCCTCTCCAGAGGAGCTGCACTGTGTATAACTGTAATAGAAAGGAGTTATATAAATACACAGATATTACTGGATCCCTCCCCAGAGGAGCTGCACTGTGTATAACTGTAATAGAAAGGAGCCGTATACATACACAGATATTACTAGATCCCTCCTCAGAGGAACTGCACTGTGTATAACTGTAATAGAAAGGAGCTGTATAAATACACAGATATTACTGGATCCCTCCCCAGAGGAGCTGCACTGTGTATAACTGTAATAGAAAGGAGCTGTATAAATACACAGATATTACTGGATCCCTCCCCAGAGGAGCTGCACTGTGTATAACTGTAATAGAAAGGAGTTGTATAAATACACAGATATTACTGGATCCCTCCCCAGAGGAGCTGCACTGTGTATAACTGTAATAGAAAGGAGTTGTATAAATACACAGATATTACTGGATCCCTCTCCAGAGGAGCTGCACTGTGTATAACTGTAATAGAAAGGAGTTATATAAATACACAGATATTACTGGATCCCTCCCCAGAGGAGCTGCACTGTGTATAACTGTAATAGAAAGGAGCCGTATAAATACACAGATATTACTAGATCCCTCCTCAGAGGAGCTGCACTGTGTATAACTGTAATAGAAAGGAGCTGTATAAATACACAGATATTACTGGATCCCTCCCCAGAGGAGCTGCACTGTGTATAACTGTAATAGAAAGGAGTTGTATAAATACACAGATATTACTGGATCCCTCCCCAGAGGAGCTGCACTGTGTATAACTGTAATAGAAAGGAGTTGTATAAATACACAGATATTACTAGATCCCTCCTCAGAGGAGCTGCACTGTGTATAACTGTAATAGAAAGGAGCTGTATAAATACACAGATATTACTGGATCCCTCCCCAGAGGAGCTGCACTGTGTATAACTGTAATAGAAAGGAGTTGTATAAATACACAGATATTACTGGGATCCCTCCCCAGAGGAGCTGCACTGTGTATAACTGTAATAGAAAGGAGCCATATAAATACACAGATATTACTAGATCCCTCCTCAGAGGAGCTGCACTGTGTATAACTGTAATAGAAAGGAGCTGTATAAATACACAGATATTACTGGATCCCTCCCCAGAGGAGCTGCACTGTGTACAACTGTAATAGAAAGGAGTTATATAAATACACAGATATTACTGGATCCCTCCCCAGAGGAGCTGTACTGTGTATAACTAATAGAAAGGAGTTATATAAATACACAGATATTACTGGATCCCTCCCCAGAGGAGCTGCACTGTGTATAACTGTAATAGAAAGGAACTGTATAAATACACAGATATTACTGGATCCCTCCTCAGAGGAGCTGCACTGTGTATAACTGTAATAGAAAGGAGTTGTATAAATACACAGATATTACTGGATCCCTCCCCAGAGGAGCTGCACTGTGTATAACTGTAATAGAAAGGAGCTGTATAAATACACAGATATTACTAGATCCCTCCCTAGAGGAGCTGCACTGTGTATAACTGTAATAGAAAGGAGTTGTATAAATACACAGATATTACTGGATCCCTCCCCAGAGGAGCTGTTACAGGTATACACAAAACATTTGTGTATTTTAATGCACCCCTCCAGCCTACTGTGATGAATAACAATTTCAACACAAATGCAAGGGGCAAATCGTAAGCTGAATCTTGCACAAAATTTTACCAAAGCAAACTCATTTTCACCGCTATTGGTACATCGGGATTGGTTGTGGTGTACGAAACTTAACAGGCACCCACTATTTTACATTGTACTATGTTAGTTATTAAGCCATCTAAGCCCTAAATTATCAGTTGTACTTTGTGAACTGACAAAGGACATCATGGGCCATTTACTAAGACCCTGGAAGCAAGTGCTACAGCACTAAGGGGAGCAAACTCACACCGTTAAAGGGATACTGTCATGGGGAAAAAAAATGTCTTCAAAATGCATCAGTTAATAAAGTTCCAGCAGAATTCTGCACTGAAATCCGTTTCTCAAAAGAGCAAACAGATTTTTTTATATTTAATTTTGAAATCTGACGGTTGCTAGACATATTGTCAGTTTCCCAGCTACCCCCAGTCATATGACTTATGCTCTGATAAACTTCAGTCACTCTTTACTGCTGTACTGCAAGTAGGGTTGCCACCTTTTCTTGAAAAAAATACCGGCCTTCCTATATATTTATCTTTTTTTTCCTATTAATAACATTGGGATCAACCATCATTTTTACCGGTCAGTCCGGTAAAATACTGGCCAGGTGGCAACCCTAACTGCAAGTTGGAGTGATATCACCCCCCTTCCTCCCCCAGCATCATTCAATAAGCGCCTGCATTGATAGGCAGAGACGAGGCTTACTTTTTGACACCTTTTTTAACTTAGGAGCACATTTACCAAAGATTTCATACAATTGCGCATTTGACATCGCCAAGACCTGATATGCTATAGCTCCCTGAAACTTCTTTATATCAGTCACCATGGAGCACTGGAGGTCAGGTAACTGTTCCCTTTTCTTTATGAGAGCAAACTGCACCACAGCTTCCTAAAGTGCTCCTTAGTTAGCACTTTTGGACTGCTGTAGTTCTGAAAATTGGATCCTAGGGATAGCCTAACTGTAAAAAACTAGCAATATTCATTTAATAACATTACTCTGTTTCCTTTTCTCATGGCAGAAGGTTGTAGCACACTGCATTATGTAGCCTAGGATCAGTTTGCCTTACAAAGCACAGATATTCATCCTTGTGTATGCAGTGTGCCCTAATTTTGAACAGTGATACCCTTGCACATTATTGTGTATTCTCTGTCGTTTGAAACCTGACCCAGTATAGAACTCATCCCAACTGGCTTGTGGGAAACAGGGGGGAGGCAGGGAGTTGTGTAGGGCGTGGAGAGAATACATGACAAGAGAATGCAAACAAGAGAGGACAGAGAAGAAGCAGCAGCCTGGGAACAACTGGGAAGTGAATTGGCAGCAGTTAGATGATTGAGAGCAAAACAGGGAGCATGAATGGATGCTAAGAGGGAGAGAGGGGCTTTGGCAGGTGAGGAAGAGCAGAGACACATCTGAGTAAATGAGAACAGTGTAAAATGGAGCTGAGAGATAATAGAGCGAAGAGGGAGACAGTGAAGATGTGAATACAGGAAACTTGTTGAAATAAGTGAGCAAGAGCCACCCCGCAGCTGAGAGAGAACCTTACACCCACACAGGAGAAGGTCAAGGCACTGGGGTAAAGAAGTATGAAGAAATGTCTTGGAAATTGAAAAGACAGGATGGAACCCATTAGAAAGGGGAATACAAGAAAATGAATGTAGGACGGAAATTATGATGGACGTTGAAGGATCTATGAAGCAAGGAGGAGACCTAGGAAATTAGGGGTGTGGATTGGTTGCACAACTGAGGGGGAGAGATGACAGGGATGATACAGATGGGCAAAACGACACTTTTTTAGCAAAAGGGAAAGTGAAGAGAAGAGGTTTTCAGGGCTGTGGCCCTGTTTCGCTCTATTTTGCCAAATCTGACATCGGAGTGTCAGCACCCTATCAGCCCACCATGCCTGACATCAATTACCTCTGCTCCTTGTCTTGGAGCTACATCAAGGTAAGGAGGAAGCAATGTGTTGAAACTCTGCTTGTCTTTATAGAGTGGGACACAGCATTCTGTTACTGTACATGTCCCAAACTCTGCTGTATGTGTAGGGTGACTTGTATTGTGCCACGTGTTGACTCAGTTTCCTATATTAGTCCAATCTAACAAAGTTGTACTGTTTACTATGGAGAAAAGGTCCCCGTGTATCATTAAGCCAATGGGTAGTCTTTGAAAGAGTTTAATGATGTGGATTTGACTGAATCTGATTCCTTCAAAAAGTTCTGGGTTTCAGAGGGATTTAGAACCTTATTCTGTATTGGGTACATTACAAGTGTTGCCCTCTTTGTGACCAATCTGAAGGGGCTCGTGCACTTTTTGAGGCATATGGCTAACCTCCGTCCATGTTTTCGCACCTACAGTTCAAGAGAATGCTGAACCGTGAGCTCACCCACCTGTCTGAGATGAGCCGTTCAGGGAACCAGGTCTCAGAATATATTTCCAACACATTTCTTGGTAAGTCGTCATATTAACATCATTTGTAGCATTTTTGACCTTGTGGAGCAAAGACCGGCATCATGCCCAGATCCGACGGCTTTACATACATGAGACGGTTGCATAATAAATACGAACATGTCCAGTGGCCACGTTTCTCTCGTGCGAGATTGTTGATTGCCACCAGTAATGTCCTTGTGCTGTAGTTGAGGCTGGTACTTTCTTTATATCTGCCCATCCCATAATTACTGCTTCTCTGACCTATAGAGTAGTTAGGGCTGCCCTTTGGTTTAACCATACTGTAACTAGTGCTATCATCTAACTCTGCTCAGATCTATGTGTACTAGACTTTGAGATGTGCTTAAAGGCAATGACTCATGAGGTGCTTTGTTGCCAGGAGGAAATCTACACTCCCCTATGGCCACAAATCACCCTAAATACAGGTATGGGACCTGTTATCCAGAATTCTTGGAACCCGACGTTTGCCAGATAAGGTATCTTTCCATAATTTGGATCTGTATACCTTAAGGGCAGACACACAAATGCAACAAATCTCCTCTCCTGCTAGAATGTAAATCACCAGTGGGATGGGCCTCGGAGCGCTTCGTTTTCCAAATCGCCCGAAGTTGCCTCACGAGAAAACTTTGTGCGACTTCGGAAAACGAAATGATCCAAGTGCTATCCCGCCAGTAATTTAGCCATTCTAGCCAGCAGGAAGGCAGTTCGGTGAGATTAGTCGCTCCGAAGAAGAGGATATTTGTCCCAGGGTGATTAATCTCCCTGAATCTGACCCCGTCTCTCTGCCCTAAGCCTTCAACAAGGATTATTTATATATTGGTTGGGATCAAGTACAAAGTACTGTTTTATCATTATAGAGAAAAGGGGAATCATTTTTAAAAATGTGAATTATTTTATTAAAATGGGCCTTCCCCTAATTCGGATTATTCTGGATAACAGGTTTCACAATAACAGATTTCATACCAGTACATTTGAATTGCAATGAATGCATAAAACCCTTTTTTTGACCAGTGTTTAGCGAGCAGAGGTTTATCTGGGTTACTCTATAGAATGTTAAATGAGGTTGAGTCAAGGTGCACAATGCAATGTACATATCTGTGTTGATGGTCTACTGTGCGCAGACAGGGCCTCTCAATCACTTGTATTGGTGAGTATTTGTATGTAACCTGTATATTTGATGTAAGTGCCCTGCAGAATATAGGTTGGCGCTTCACATATACTTGTTTAAGGGGAAGTATCGCGAAAATATAAGCTTCTTCATACTGAAGTTGTGCTGAATTGTAGAACGATGTACAGATACACCATCTGCAGCAAGATGTTCTTGCAGGTCTTTGGAGGTGATCTTTGGGTTGTCTGTAACCATTCTCACAATCCTCAGCATATGCCGCTCCTGTATTTTTCTTGGCCTGCCAGACCTGGGTTTTACAGCAACTGTGCCTGTGGTCTTCCATTTCCTAATTACATTCCTTACAGTTGAAACTGACAGTTTAAACCTCTGAGATAGCTCTTTGTAGCCTTCCCCTAAACCACGATACTGAACGATCTTTGTTTTCAGATCTTTTGAGAGTTGCTTTGAGGATCCCATGCTGTCACTCTTCAGAGGAGAGTCAAACAGAAGCACAACTTGCAATTGGCCACTTTAAATAACTTTTCTCATGATTGGACACACCTGCCTATGAAGTTCAATACAACCAATTTGCTGTTGCCAGTAATCAGTATTGAGCAGTTACAAGCATTCAAATTATCAAAATTACAAGGGTACCCAAATTTTTGCACAAGCCAGTTTTTCACTTTTGATTTAATTACATACGACTGAATACGGCTTCACTAAAAATCTTTGTTCAGAAAACACCCCAGATGTCCCTGGGAAATGAAAGACATACCACGGTTATCTTTTTTGTTGAAAGTGGAGTCAATTATTATGCAGGCTGAGAGGGGTTCCCAAACTTTTTTCATACGACTGTATATTGGATCTAACTGTCAATCAACTCCTGCATAAAGAGAGAATGAAGAGAAACAGATGCTGAGAGAGGAATAATAAAGATAAACTTGATTATTTCAGAAACGCTGCAGAATTTTTATAAAAGTTTCTTATTTCAGTATGCTGAAGCTTATGTAAAATTATCATGTTCACGCTAGTTCCGCTTTAATGATAATAAAGGCCCACTAACAGGCTTGGGATTATAGAAGAAGTAAAATTGAGGTCCATTTCATATGTAGTGAATGGGTTAATCCCCTGCCAAAATCAACTTGCAGGGAGCCTAAGCGATTGCTCCCCGGGTTCTAGCGTCTCACAGCGTCATTCTGCTGCTACATAAATCTCACTGTTATCTCCTTATCTCATTATGGGTCACATAGGGAGAGTAGAGTGTAACTGTGATTTTAATGATAGAAATGGTATTGTAGGAAGGCAGTGGTGGGGAATGTGGGCTTTGATTCTGTGCTAAGCTTTGTATGGAGGCAACTAACTCCTTCATTAAAAGATGCCCAACAGAGCAGCCTGAGCGCTGCCACACTGCAGGCCACATAATGATTGGAGGGTATAGTGCGCATAGCAAATTGGCTGTAGGCGCGGGGAACAAGAAGGGAAAGTGCTGCAAAGCTAATGGGACACCATCACCAACCCAAAAAATATATTGACATTTTATATTAGCTTCAACATACTGAAATAAGAAACTTTCCAAATACAATCAATTAAATATTCTGTACGTTTATCAAGTTTATCTTCACTATTCCTCTCTCGGCATCTGTTTCTCGTCATTCTTCGGTCAGCAGTTGGGTGTCACATGAATGATCCAATATATCTGATAGGGTGCCTAGAAGATGTATTATAGAGCTCACTCAGACATCATCCTGTCTCTCTACATGCAGAATTTGTGCAAAGGGCAGTTATTTTGTTTGTACTGGAATTAGTTATTCGAGTTATCTCTAATACATCTGCTCCCCCCCCCCCACTGTCCAGCATCTTACTTACCTCATCATAAAAATTATCTAATTAATAAAAATTAACTAATTAATTAAATTAGTCTGACATGACCTATTCTTCATAAAGCCATGGTGATTGCTGCTCATAATGCCATTCACTAGGACAGCATTTTGAATGTGATCCCTTAACAAGCCTTCAAATAATTTGCCCACCGCAGATGTCAAGCTTACTGGCCTATAATTGCCAGGCTGAGATCGTAATCCCTTTTTAAATATTGGAATGACATCAGCTTTTCTCCAGTCCATAGGCACCATACCAGATGACAGTGAATCTGAGAAAATCAGAAATAAGGGCTGGTCTAAAACTGAACTAAGCTCTCTTAGAACCCGGGGGTGTATGCCATCAGGCCCATGATTGATTGTATTTAGAAAGTTTCTTACTCCTGTATGGGGAAGCTTATATTAAATTTTCATTTTCGTGATAGTTCCCCTTTAATGACCACTTCCTATTTTCCATCCTATACATCATCATTCCTGATGAAGATAAAGCTGCTGACCGTGACCGCACACACAGCTAGCACTCTATTGGTGTAAAGAATAACACTGTTTCCTTTGGTCAAAAAACCCATCAATGCTGCTGATTGGTCGCTAATAAAAGTTGTGTTTATTGCTTCCAGTGAAGAGGAAATGAGAAGATAAATGAGAAGCCTGAACTCCCTTGCTCTGCAGACTGGAAACTGATTGGGGGATCTAGTTTTGCATATTAATGAAGCACAGTGTGTAGGTGTGGCTGTGCTCTCTGTACAGGGAACAGACAGGGACAAACAAAAAATCCATCAAAAACAATTCCATCTACGATTAACTTTAAATGCAGTGGAAATGTGGAATGACTGTATATTGTTGAAGGAAAACTATACCCCCCAAACAATGTAGGTCTCTATTAAAAGATATCACATAAAAGAGTTCATATGTAAAAACCTGCTTCATGTAAATAAACCATTTTCATAATAATATACTTTTTAGTAGTATGTGCCATTGGGTAATCATAAATAGAAAATTGCCATTTTAAAAAATAAGGGCCGCCCCCTGGGATCGTAGGATTCACTGTGCACACAAACATACCAACAAACTATACTTGTTAGGTCACATGAGCCAATTAACAGACAGAGTTATGTCTTTTGCTTCCACACTTCTTCCTGTTACAGTTAGAGCTGCAGTATTTCTGGTCAGGTGATCTCTGAGACAGCACACAGACCATCACAAAATGGTGGCTCAAGGCAAGAGATGTAAAAGGGCAATATTTACTTAAATATATATTCCAGTTTGGTAAGATTATTTAATATGCCACTTAATATGATATGAACTATCTGTTGCTTAAGTGTTCATTTTGGGGGTATAGTCCTCCTTTAAGTTATTTATAATGACAATTGCTTTCATTAGGCAGAAGGTGGGGTAGAGTCAGTTGCATTTCTGGGCCTCACAGCAAATTCATTTTAGGGCCCCCAACATATCCAGAGGTTGTCCTGTTTTACCAATATGTATGGAAATTGCTCTTTATTTGGGACTCTTGGGGCCCCTATACCTCCTGGGCCCCCCTGCAGCTTCTTTGTAGTTATGCCCCTGGGTGAAGTTGCTCTTTATGGACAATTTTCCTTTACTCTACATGCAAAGTGGAGACTGTTATGCAATTCTCAGACTTACAAGGATTTTACAATTTTGCGCAGTGTGTATTAATAAACCTGTGACGTGGGGGTGATGCAGATCCCTCTCCCTCGTATTTATGGCTGCCTTTCCTCAATGCATATTTTGTTTTCCCTTAAAAAAGCCCCTTCCGTGGGAAAGTCATCTGGAGGCCCGGCTCTTGCTGGAATTGCTGAATTTTTTTGTTTTGCTGTAATTTCTATTCTGAAATAGCTTTGCACATTATGGGGCAGATTTACTGAAGTGGCTAACGCTAGCGACTTTTCGCCAGAAATCACATCCGCAGGGACATCGCTAATTTACTAACAGGCGCAGGCGACCAGGCCCGGATTTGTGGCGAGGCCACATAGGCCTAGGGCGGCAAAAAATTAGGGGCAGAATGCCGCCAAGCCGCATTATGGGGATCTATACGTCCCCATTCAATAGCGTCATTTGCAGGCGCTTACCCGCCCTATTCAAATTGACCTAACCGTAAGATCCCTAGCGACTTTTCGCTAGGCCTAAACGAACGCTAGCAAATCTTCGCTATGAAAATGCTCGCACTGAAGAATTATCGCTAGCGAAAAGTCGCCTGCATTTGGTGCCCAGGACGCAACTTCGCATTTTAGTGATTAGCGTAGTGGTAACGAATTTGCGCCTGGCGAAGTGTACGAAGCTGTCGCTGGAGACAATTCGCCCTCCAGTAAATCTGCGCCTATGTCCTTGTGTGTTGACATTACACCTCAGTAGTCTAAGGGTAGAACTACACAAACGTTATCGGCGTGATCCAATGCGCTGCGGCAAAACAGATGCGTCAAATCGCATGCAACAAAAATAATGTAAAAGATAGAAATGTTGGATGGTGTCGCAGCGTTGATCCGATGCGACACGATTTTGTCTGTCTGCATCCGACAGTCGTGTCGCGTCGGATCAATGCTGCGGCACCATCCGACAATGCACTTACTTACCTTGTTTTCGCTGCATGCGATTTGACGTGTGTTTTGTCGCAGCGTGTTGGATCGCGTCGAAAACTTTCATGTAGTTCTACCCTTAGGCAATTAGCAATTGGTTTGTTTGAATTTGTGTGCTCTACAGCTCTCAGGCTGGGAATTTTAATTGCTACCTGTTTGCTAGGAATTAGTTCCCCTAGCAACCAAGCAGCAGTATGGAAGCCAGAATGGAAGATCAATAGGAGGCAAAATAAGACGGCCAATGAAATGAAAGCATTACTGTCAATTTGTCTCCTATTTGTCAACCAAATTTAGTTTCAGGCTGGACGTAGGCAGAATAGGAAACCATACAAAAAATAGCAAAGACTCGTTGAAAACGGCTTAAAGGGGTTGTTCACCTTTAAATGGACTTTTAGTATGATGTAGAGAGTGATATTCTGAGACAATTTGCAATTGGTTTTCATTTTTTATTATTGGGTTTCATTATTTTATTTGGGAGTAATTAAGTGTTTTATTCAGCGATTCTCCAGTTTGCAATTTAAGCAATCTGGTTGCTAGGGTCCAAATTCCCCTAGCAACCATGCATTGATTTGAATAAGAGACTGGAATATGAATGGGAGAGGCCTGAATAAAAGGATGACAAATAAAAAGTAGCAATAACAATACTTTGTAGCCTTACAGAGAATTTTTTTTCTAGATGGGATCAGTGACCCCCTTTTGAAAGCTTGAAAAGGTGAGAAAAAAGGGCAAATAATTGAAAAACTATAAAAAATAAATAATGAAGGCCAATTGAAAGGTTGTTTAGAACTAGCCATTGTATAACATACTAAAAGTTAACTGAAAGGTGAACCACCCCTTTAAAACAGGCTAAGCACTTTTGCAATGTACATTCAATGTCTTATTTTTTGTTTATTCTGAGATATTAGCAATTTTAGTCAGGCTTGGCTCAGCTCTTTTTAAAGGGGTAGTTCACCTTTAAGTTAACTTTTAATGTATTATAGAATAACCAATCATTCTAAGCAAATTTTCAATTGGTCTTCATTATTTTATTGTTTTTTAATTATTTGCCTTCGTCTTCTGACTCTTTCCGGCTTTCAGATGTTACTTTTTATTACTTTTATATTCAGGCCTCTCCTATTCATAATTCCAGTCTCTTATTCAAATCAGTGCATGGTTGCTAGGGTAACTGGCAACCAGGTTGCTGAAACTGCAAACTGGAGAGCTGCTGAATAAAAAGCTAAATAACCCAAAAAAACACAGATAAAAAAAAAAAGAAAACCAATTGTAAATTGTCTGACTATCCCTCATACTAAAAGTTAATTTAAAGGTAAAAACCCATAGTGTGAGCTCCCTAGCTATAATTATCCATTTAACCCTTGGGTTGCTAACTCCCAGCTGATCCACGTGATCCACCTGAATACAGTGACAGGTTCTCCTACAATAGAAAATAATAAACTGATTTAAAACCAAATTGTGATGTCATTTGGCTCCCCTGAATAGATTCAACACTGTTATAGTTCAACACTAAATAGTTCAACACTGATTATAATCCCTTCCATTGCATTTAATAAAAAGCGTACAGTCTTGGCAAATATGCTGCTCTATATCATGCACTTTGCAAAATTTGGAAAACATTTAATTTGCTGCCATCTTGTTCTGGTTTCTTTTTCCAATCTAAGAAGTAGGGATGCACTGAATCGACTATTTTGGATTTGACCGAACCCCCGAATCCTTCGCAAAAGATCCGGGCGAATACCGAACCCAAATCATAATTTGCATATGCAAATTAGGAGTGGGAAGGGGAAAACATTTTTTACTTCCTTGTTTTGTGACAAAAAGTCATGCCATTTCCCTCCCTGCCGCTAATTTGCATATGCACATTAGGATTCGGTTTGGCCGGCAAAAGGATTCGGCCGAATCTGAATCCTGCTGAAAAAGGCCTAATCCTGAACCGAATCCTGGATTTGGTGCATCCCTATTAAGAAGAAAGGATATAGACATGGGGTAGCTGGACGAATGGTTGGGCCCTACTATATGAAAAGGTAGAGATATGTTACCCAACATTTTATAAAGATGTTTTAGGCATTGCACTTTTGACAGATGGGGATCCCCTCTGTTTAATCTGTAACATCAAAGCTCCTACCTGGGATTTGAGGGTAGATGTGTCCCTGTAGGTGCTCCCTATTTCTGAAATGAATACGACCAGGTTTAATATGTAACGCATGGTATTTAGAGGCTGCTCAGATGGACTTTTAAAGCTTTTGACCCTCTGGCCACTGCCATGGTCTGCACCATTAAAGGAGGCACAAAACAAGACCAGTTCTTCTCTCGTCCTGTTATTTTCTCGTGTGCTGTATCGCAAAGTCTCCTAGTGTCTGGCAGTTCTTAAAGCAATATGATGAACAACATGATGATGGAGTCATGTATCAGCGCTGGGCCACAGTGTATGCTGTCTGAGGGACGCTTTAGTGGAGCAAGCCATACCCTGACTTAGAGTCCTGCATTGGGACCTGCGGAAAACCCACAAAGAGGTCGGTTTCAGGCAAAAAGCCCTGGATTCCTTGGCCGTGCAGGCAGTCCACGAGTAACCCGGCTGGGTACCCAACAGAGGTGTGGGCTTGAACCCTCCCACCCACCCTTTGCGGGTCAAATTGCGGTTTTGGGTTGTGGGCAGGCCCTGACTGGCAATCTGTGGTCCAGACCTGGTCGTGGGTGCCGATTTCAAAAAATGGACCCGCGCAGGACTCTACTCTGACGCATATCTTTGGATATACAGGTACGGGACCTGTTATCCAGAAATGCATGGGAACTTGTGTTTTCTGGATAAGGAATCTTTCCATAATTTGGATCTCCATACCTTAAAAAAGTATTTAAACATTAAATAAACCCAATAGGCGGGTTTTGCTTCCAATAAGGATTAATTATATCTTAGTTACAAGTTACTGTTTTATTAATACAGAGAAAAAGATCATTTTTAAAAATTGTAATTATGTGGTTATAATGGAGTCTATGGGAGATGGCAACCTGTCGGAGCATTCTGGAAAATGGGTTTGCGGATAACAGATCCCATACCTGTATTCTCTTTCTGGGCAGAATGATGAACATATGGTTGCCTAACACACTGTGCTATGGAATGTGTCTTACAGATAAGCAGAATGAAGTGGATATCCCTTCCCCAACACAGAAGGAGAGAGAGAAGAAGAAAAAGCAGCAGCCCATGTGCCAAATCAGCGGTGTCAAAAAGTTAATGCACAGCTCGAGCTTAACCAACTCTACCGTCCCACAGTTCGGAGTAAAAACCGACCAGGAGGAAGCTCTAGGCAAGGTAAAAGAATTTCAACTTGACTTTCATCTGTAGAATGTAGATTGGCGAAAGATCATAGATCTTAGGGTGGAATGTGAGAATAAAGCTGGGCACATTAAGATACGCTTGTTTGGCAAGCTGAAGTGTATGAGTGGCCAACTCGGGCTGATGTTCTTCATCATGTATCAAGAAGACAGTGTAGGCAAGCGGATCTGGTCCTCATCCAATGGCATTTACTAACCTGCCAATTTGTCTGATTTTTTCTTGGTGGAAAGATCCCATACATGGACCAATAAGCTTCAGACTTGGTTTGGAAGGGCCAAGTTGGCAGCTTTTATTGTCCTGTGTACAGCCACTTTAAGAGAACCACTGAACTGTCCAAAAAATATCAGTACAGAGAGCAATATGGTAGGTACATATAAATTAGCACTGTTGAGTGAAACAAAAGTGTAGGTATTACATGCAAGTAAAGCATTTAGGGTCAAATTTATCAAGGGTCAAAACCAGTGTCGGACTGGCCCGGCGGGACACTGGGAAAAAACCTGGTGGGCCCTGACCCTTAATCAGGGGTACAAAAAAAGGGGGTTTTTTTAGGTGCCGCGCAGTGCCATTCACGCAAGTACCCCGAGCGGCGTCTTCATGCATGAGAGCTCGGAGCGTCACAGTAAGGGGGGCAGAGGGAGCCCTGGACAGTATTCCCAGTGGGCATCTGGCCCCCCAGTCCGACCCTGGTCAAAACTGTCAAATTTGACTAGGGAGTTATTCAAAATCAAAGTTTTAACATACTCTGGCCCTTTAAGAACTCGAATTTGATTATTCGCCACCTAAAACCTGCCGAATTGCTGGGAGAGGTCCAGCGATCAATCTGGAGTTGTTTGCAGCCTTCCTGACATTGGAATTGACCCGAAAACTCTAATTGAATTTGGTTCAAGTTTTGGGGTCGATTCCAAAAAACCGAGTTTAAAAAATTTGATTTTATTAATACATTTCGATTTTTTAAAAACGCAAATGAATTTGAAATAAATTCGACCTTTGATAAATGTGCCTCTAAATCTTTTAATAATGTCTATAAAATATATCAGGGTTTGTAGGTGTAACTTATATTATGTCTTTGTGCCTGTAAGAACTGATACCTAAAGCCACAGCAGTGCCGTCATCTTTCCTTCTCTTTGTCTCTTGCACCTTAGGAACTGGACAATTTAAACAAGTGGGGCCTTAACATATTCAGAGTAGCGGAATATTCCAATAATCGGCCGCTTAGCTGTACAATGTACACTGTATTTCAGGTAAGGATCTGCTTAGTGAATCTAACAGTGGATTGTCACTAACTAACTGAACTCCTCGTTATTTCATGGTGCCACATATTTTATAATGATCAATAACAGATGCCATTTGGGTTTTTTGGGGGAGTATATGGTAGAAATTGTTCAAAATAGATTGCCCAGTAATCCAAGTAAATATTTTATATGCTTCCACTGGAGGCGCTGTTTCACTACAGTCTATGGCTGTGATTTCACATATAGCGCACATTTGGGTGATTGAAAATCATATACTGTATGTCTGACTTGTTTTTGAAGAATGTTTTGTTATTTCATTGCTTTAACCTGAAGAAAAGTACAATAATGTATCATTGGAGCAGGATATTCCTACAGACAGCACATTGCAGTAGGGTGGTCGAGCTGAAATTCATTTTGGGCTTTCCCTGCAGAATTGCTAATATGGGCCACTCACGTTCTGTTTTTATTAAACCATAAATAGGGAGCTGCGCAGGGATTGGTTGAGTTTAACAGCGGGGACAATTCAGCTGCTAAACTGGATACTGTGCTACTCCCTGCTGGTCTTCTAACAACAGTATGGGGCGGATTTGTTAAGCATCTCATTTTTTCATGGTCAAAACTGTAAAATTCGACTAGAGAATTATCCAAACTCGATTTGAGTTTTTTTAAGAAATTTAAATTTCATTTTCGAGATTTATCAAACTCTGGCCCTTAAAAAATTCAAATTTGACTATTCGGCACCTAAATCCTGACGAATTACTGTATAAGTCAACTGGAGAGGTCCAGTGACCAAATTAGAGATGTTTGTAGCCTATATCTAATTTGATTCCAGTTTTCGGGTCGGTAAAATTCACCCGTGTTTTAGAATTAACCCCCCAGTCAATTTTGAATACATTCAAATTTAAAGGGATACTGTCATGGGAAAAACACATTTTTTTCAAAATGAATCAGTTAATAGTGCTACTCCAGCAGAATTCTGCACTGAAATCCATTTCTCAAAAGAGCAAACAGATTTTTTTATATTCAATTTTGAAATCTGACATGGGGCTAGACATTTTGTCAATTTCCCAGCTGCCCCAAGTCATGTGACTTGTGCTCTGATAAACTTCAGTCACTCTTTACTGCTGTACTGCAAGTTAGAGTGATATCACCCCCTCCCTCCCCCCCAGCAGCCAAACAAAAGAACAATGGGAAGGTAACCAGATAGCAGCTCCCTAACACAAGATAACAGCTGCCTGGTAGATCTAAGAACAACACTCAATAGTAAAAACCCATGTCCCACTGAGACACATTCAGTTACATTGAGAAGGAAAAACAGCAGCCTGCCAGAAAGCATTTCTCTCCTAAAGTGCAGGCACAAATCTCATGACCAGGGGCAGCTGGGAAATTGACAATATGTCTAGCCCCATGTCAGATTTCAAAATTGAATATAAAAAAATCTGTTTGCTCTTTTGAGAAATGGATTTCAGTGCAGAATTCTGCTGGAGTAGCACTATTAACTGGTGCGTTTTGAAAAAAACATGTTTTCCGATGACAGAATCCCTTTAAGGGACTTTAAAAAAAATGAAAAAACTCACATTCGAAATTCGACCCTTGATAAATGTGCTTTTAAGCGCGTGGTCTTCTAACAACACTATGCGTGTGATCTCTCATAGCCATTCTGATCACTCAGGAGAAAGGTAAAGGAAAATAATGAGCAGACACAGAAGAGCAAAAACAGAAATAAAGTTAGAGAAGGAGAATAGAAGAATAGAGAAGGAAAAAGGAGAGTGAGAACAAAAGACAATAGGGAAAGGACTTAAGAAAAATGAAAGTATAGAGGCAGAGAAAAAAAGCAAATGGGGAAAAATTAATAGGGAGGAGAAAAATAAGGAACGGAGGAGAGCCAAATGGAGTGGTAGAGAAAAGGAGATATCAGGAGATTATTCTGGATGGAAGGGGGATACAAACTGGGAGAGCAGGATGAGAAGAGGAAGAGAAAAGTGGGAAAGGAGAAAAAAAGGGTAGAGGAGAAAGAGTGAAAAGTGAGAAAGAAAGGATAGAAATAGTAAAGTATGACTGGCAAAGGGAGAACAAATATTAAAAAGCACCTATGCAATATTTTAGTTAGAAATAAGTACAGTTTTTTCCATCCCTGATAAAAGTGCTATTTCAGGCAAGACAGCAAAAGAAGAGAAACACTAGAGTCAAGAGCCACACAGAGAACTTAACCCGTGTCATATTTTATATAGTGAACTTACTGCACCAGCCTAAAAGTTCAGCATCTCTGTAACAGTAATGATGCTGCCTGTAAAACTGTGCACAGGGGGTCACCATCTTGGATTCTGTTAGGTGTCTGTGACACTCACATGCTCAGTGGGCTCTGATTGGCTGTTGAGAAGCTAAGCTTAGGGCTCGTCACTAATTATCCAGCAGAAAATGAGCTTCCCTGGCTGTAATATAAGCTGATGCTACAGGTTTGCTGATTATTCAATTCTGATGCTAATTGCACTGGTTTCTGTGCTGCCATGTATTAATTACTAATCAGCCTTATATTGTGACATTTCTATTCTATGTGTACTGTATATTGTGAGTGGGTCCCTAAGCTCAGTAAGTGACAGCAGCACAGAGCATGTGCAGTGAATCAGCAGAAAAGAAGATGGGGAGCTACTGGGGCATCTTCAGAGGCACAAATGGATGCAGAACCCCAAAACATAATGTGCAGCGTTTCTACCCTACTTCATTGTTACGGTTTACTTCTCTTTTAAAGGGGTTGTTCACCTTCAAACAGATCACCAGAAATAACAACTTTTTCCAATTACTTTATAGTTTCTATTTGTGACCGTTTTTCTAATATTGAAGCGTAAAGTGTCTTTTTTCAACTTCTAAAGCAGCTCTGGCAGGGAGGGTCGCCGACCCCCCAACTGTTCTGAATCGATACATTTAATGGATACGTTTCTAATCTTTGTCCCTGCTGAGCAGAATCCCTGAGTTTCATTACAGGCAGCTGTTAGAATTGATACAATAGTTGCTAATACTCCAGAGATGCTGCTGAGAAATGGATCAACTAAATGTTGTAAAATTGTAACAGTTCAGAGTCTGCACCTGAATTACTGAGCTGCCGGACTCAAACTCCAGAGACACGAACATTCAACTTTAAACTTAGACTTTGGAAAAACAGTAAAAAATAAATAATGGAAAGTAATTGAAAAAAGTCTTAATTTCTGGGGAACACTCTGAAAACAATTGAACTGAAAAAAGTGTTTGGAAGGTGAACGACTCCTTTAACAAAGGAACATGTGTTTATAGAAATGCGACTGTTGTGTATTGTTTCTTAAAGTTATAATTAGTCAGAATTATGGTTCATAGACTGACAGAAGGTCTGAATTGGGGAACATACAGAAGAATGCAGTAGCTTTACTGGAGAGGGACGGCAGCCTTTTGGAACCCACTTGTATTATTTGTAGTACAGCAGAAAACCAAACTGAACTGAAACAGGCAACGTACAACATTTCTTCATGTTTCTTTTGGAGAACTTTCAGGGAAAGTTTCCGGAGTGGCTTCCCAGTAGCAACAAGTAGCCTGAGTTCAGCACAAGCTGTAACCTCTGATCTCTGGCAGCCCATGAATAATGTACAATGTAAACAGGGAGGCCTAGCAACAGAAATACTAGCTGTAACACTACACCGCAAACACAGGCCGGGGAGCAGCGCCGTGCGTCACTCAGTGTACAACATGAGAGCTAACAGGTTAACTAGGGCTTAGGCTCACTAAGTATTTACGTCAGCACGTGTCTGCTATTCATTTTACACACTTTGTAGCAGATTAATCAAGGGTCCAATTGCAAATTCAAATTCGAATTTTTTGAGCCTTTTTATGTCAAATACGACTAACGAATTGTTCCAATTCGATTCAAGTATTTTTGAAAAAATTTTGATTTATCATACACAGGCCCTTTAAGAACTCAAATTCGATTATTCGCCACCTAAAACCTACCAAATTGCTGTTTCAGTCAATGGGAGACGTCCTGGGATCAATTTGGAGTTGTTTGCAGCCTTCCTGACACAAGTTTACGGGTTGATTAGTGATGTGCGGGCCGACCCAAAACCCACGGGTTTGGTCTGACTCCTGCACAAAATCTTCGGGTCACGGGCGGGTGCAGGTTGAGCTTTTCTCCTGCTCTCCCCGACCGCGATCTAGTATTGCCGGCTTCCGGCTCCGAAATTTATAGACTTCCGCCTGCCCCTTTTGTGATGTCACTGCGGGGCGGACACGGGTCTATAAAAAGAGGGAAGGAGCAGGCTCGGGCTGGGTGCAGTTTGGAAGGGAGCAGGTTAGGGTCGAGAAATTCTCAACCCGCGTCACTAGGGTCGATCTTATTCACCCAAGTAAATAATAATAATAAATTAATACATTTCGATTCCGATTTTGAGTTCATGGGAGTTTATTAAAACTCACATGAATTTGAAATTCGACCTTTGCTCAATGTGCCTCTTTATATCAGGCCAAGGGACACTTATAGGCTTAATGCAGTTATTTTTGACAAGGGGGTTTCTATGGTATTTCTGGGTCGGCACAGGGAGGGATTTGCCGAACTCACTGTGTTATTGTGTGACTGATTAACTGTGTCCCCTTTGTCTGCTCAGGAGAGAGAATTACTGAAAACCTTCAAGATCCCAGTAGACACCTTAATGACGTACATGATGACCTTGGAAGATCACTACCACGCAGACGTCGCTTACCACAACAGCCTACATGCAGCCGACGTCACGCAGTCCACGCACGTCCTCCTGTCCACACCGGCGTTAGAAGTGAGAAACACGTATATGTATTTATGCTTTAAATTTGTCGCCCCCCCCCATTTTTGTGGCCACACCCCTTAATTACCATGTTCATTTTACAAAATTTTGGCAGGTTATGAAAGTTTGAACATATTTCTGTTTTTTTGTTAATGAAGGTGAATTGCCCTTTAAGTTTTTTTGACTTAAAAGTTTTGAGTCTAACTTTTTCCAAGGGACCTGTTATCTTATATTGTTACAATTACTTATTGGCTTATCTGAAAATTGTTACAAAAGTATCTTATCTGCTGCTGTGGCTGTTCTGGGCTCTCTGCCAAAAGCCAATTAAGTTAGAAACTTTGTTTCTTTTTCTGGCTGTTCAGTGAAGAGAAAAATGGGACTTTTCAGTACAAATAAGGGACTGCGGGTTGAGCTGTCAGTAGAGGGACTGCCCCTCTGAAAACGGGACAGTTGGGAGGTATGCTTTTTGGAGTGATTTATCAGAAATAGGGATGCACTGAATTCATTATTTTGGATTTGGCCGAACCCACGAATCCTTTGCAAAAGAATCGGCCGAATACCGAACCTAATCCTGATTAGCATATGCAAATTAGGGGTGGGAAGGGGAAAACATTTTTTACTTCCTTGTTTTGTGTCAAAAAATTACTCTATTTCCCTTCCTGGTCCTAATTTGCATATGCAAATTCGGTTCAGCCGAGCAGAAGCATTCGCCCGAAGCCTGCTGAAAAAAGCCCAATCCCGGGCTAATCTCGAACCGAATCCTGGATTCGGTGCACCCCTAATCAGAAATAGCGTGGCTATTCAGAAGTAGTGAAAATCGGTGCTAGTAAAACACACAAGGAGATTAGTAGAGATAGTAGACAAATTCTTGTGTCCGCAGCATGTCGTAAGTACGTGAGAACGTATGGACGTAATTCCTAGGGCAGCAATTTCGCATCCTTTGTTCCAGCGACCACCCCCACTAATCATTCATACACGAAGACACGCACAATAGTCGTGCGACAATACGCCCTGTGACACAGATAGGCTCATTGATCTTGTGGTGCACTATGTGGTGCTTCCATTAAGATGATCACATTGTCCCTGAAACTCACTTTTTAAAATTGCGGGCAAAAAGATCTCCTGTGTGTCACTACCGTTAAGCCGGCCATAGACGTTCAGATATAATCATACCGATCCTCGATTTGTACGATTTTTGGGCCGTGTGTGGAGAGTCCCAACATTTTCCGTGAGATGGCGATCGGTCGTTCAGTTGATCGGACAGGTTCGAAAATTTCTGTCAGCTGCAGATAATTTCTTTGCGTGTCTTGCCGATCTGACGATATCAGAGGGAGACTGTCACCAGCTTTTGTCGGACATAAATTTTTGTACGATTGCTGTCAGGGGCAGAACATCATCTGATCTGTTCTTTTACTACTTTATTTGATCTGAATGGTTAGTGGCAGGTCGGGAGATGGAGACGTCCGTTCATTCATCTGATATTGCAGGTAGGGATGCACCGAATTCAGGATTCGGTTCGGGATTCAGTCTTTTTCAGCAGGATTCGGCCAAATCCTTCTGCCCGGCCGAACCGAATCCTAATTTGGAAGATTCAGCTGAATACTGAACCAAATCGGAATCCTAATTTGCATATGCAAATTAGGGGTGGGAGGGGAATTGCGTGATTTTTTGTCAAAACAAGGAAGTAAAAAATGTTTCCCATTCCTAATTTGCATATGCAAATTAGGATTTGGTTAGTTATTTGGCGGAATCTTTCGTGAAGGATTCAGGAGTTTGGCCGAATCTAAAAAAGTGGATTCAGTGCATCTATAATTGCAGGTAAATCGGCACGTTTATGGCCACCTTTAAAGTAAAACAACTATAATATAGTGTTGCTCTGCACTGGTAAAACTGGTGTGTTTGCTTCAGAAACACTACTATAGTTTATATAAACAAGCTGTAGTGTAGCAATGGGGGCAGCCATTCAAAGGAGAAAAGGCTCAGGTTACACAGCAGATAAGCTCTGTAGAACATAATGGTGTTATCTGTTATCCACTATTTAACCTGTGCCATATAGACTTTTTAAAAAAAATCTACCATTGCTACACAGCAGCTTGTTTATATGAACTATAGGAGTGTTTCTGAAGCAAACACACCAGTTTTACCAGTGCAGGGCAACACTGCATTATATTTTTATTACTTTAAAACACTTTAATTTTTTGGTGTTTCTGCTTCTTTAAAGGATAAGTAAACCTTTAAAATAAATGAATGTAAAATTGATGATGGTGCTATTCTAAGAAATTTTGCAATGTACATTCATTATTTATTTTGTTTTTATTCCAAGATATTAAGGGATAAATGTACTTATAATATGAATGAATTTTGTTGCAACAGCGCCACCTGCTGGTCATTTTCCCACCAGTCTGACCAGCAAGTAGTCAAGGAAGTTGTCAGGAGAAAGAAAGAGGCTGCTCTGATATTCTTCCGCTTAGGAAAACAATTAGAAACCTTTCTCACATCTTTCCTAAGCAGAAGAACATCAGATCAGCCTCTTTCTTTCTCCTGACAACTTCCTTGACTACTTGGTGGTCAGACTGGTGGGAAACTGACCAGCAGGTGGCGCTGTTGTAACAAAATTAATTTATATTAACAGTACATGTATCCCTTAATATCTTGGAATAAAAACAAAAATAACGAAAGTGCATTGCAAAATAGAATAGCACCCTCATCAGTTTTACATTCATTTATTTTAAAGGTTTACTTATCCTTTAAACGTGTCCATTGCAGAGTGCCGTGTAAGATTTGCAGTTGTAAATGAATGGCCATATATCTGATACACAATGCTCAGGGAATGGCTTCCGTTACACTTTAGCAGAAAGTATTGTTAGCACAGTGTATTTGTTCTTTGATAGGAGAGACTTCACCACTGAAGCTGGCTGAGAGTGGAAGGCTCCAACTACTGACTCGAACAGTTATGCTGTCTGTTGTTTTGTTTTTTTTAAATTGTTTTGCGTTTACAAGACCGGGGAAATGGCTTCAAAAATTGCCCGTTTTTGTACACTTTTAAATGGTGCAGGTGTCAGGGTCTGTTCAAGAAAAAAGATGTAATATAAATAACCCTTAATCTTTTATACGGCAGGGATCTATTTTTAAGCTTTGCTTACCCTTTACAGTTGTGCAGTTTACAGCAAGCATTGCTTTTGGCTAAACATTCCTAATTCAAGAACAGTGTAACTGACGCATTATCCATAAATACGCATCTTTCTTCCCGACACGTTTATTTCAACAAGCAAAGTTCTCCCGGAGCTCAGTCTGAATGCAGCATAAACATATTGCTGATATGATGAGGCTTGAGAGTTGCAGCAATGGGGAATTCCATGGGGAGCGTGACCCAAGATATAATGCATGCCAACGTGCAGAACAGCCCATAAGCTTGAGCTTGCTTCAGGACAGGGGCTACTTCAGTGCTGGTTCATGGCATACACGATGCAGGGTAATTTTTAAAGGGCAAGTAAAGCCATACAATGTCATTCTAAGCAACTTTCAAGTATACAACCAGGAAATGCTACATTTACCTATAGACATGCAAAGCAGGTGGTCAGGGATGAATGAAATTGAACAAATGTCCTTTATTTAAAGGGTGTCATTTCTGTTATAAAGACGCTCTTTCGGTTTGTTTAGGATAGCAGCTGCCATATTAGCTTGGTGTGACATCACTTCCTGCATGAGTCTCTCCCTGCTCACTTATAGCTCTGGGCTTAGATTACAGCAGGGAGAGGAGGAGGGAAAGGATGAGAGGGGCAAACTGAGCATGCTCAAGCCCTAGCCCTGGAGGTTTAAGATGAAAACAGGAAGTCTGATACAGAAGCCCATGAGTACACAATAGAAGGAAAGAAATGCTGTGTTTCTTTTGACAGAGGACTCAGAGCAGCATTACTTTGAGGGTTTACTGGTGTATTTATATAGACATTTCTGATAATTCTTACTTAATATTAGCCTTTCCTTCTCCTTTAAAGCTCACATTATATGCTGGGTGTATAACAGAGGCTTCCTTTCCTCTCTCTTTTCTCTCTCCCTGCCAGGCGGTGTTTACAGACTTGGAGATTTTGGCTGCATTATTTGCAGCTGCAATTCATGACGTAGACCATCCTGGTGTTTCCAATCAGTTCCTTATTAATACAAGTAAGTGGAAACACACTCTTCTGTTCTTAAAGCGCCCGGGCCCCCCCCCCCCCCATGCCACTGTGAAATCGGCAGAGACGAGAGGGGGCGCAGACAGGCTCCAAGAAAGAACATCTGTTCTATAATGACAGAATCTGGCAGCCAATAGGGATTTATTCGAATGTTTTTTTTCCCCATCTTGTTTCCTCTCTTAGTGGCTTTTTATTAACTTAAATCACATTGTGGGGGCTCCTGAATTTTCGGTGAAGTTTTCGGCTGCGCCAAGAAAAGTGTTTATGAGATTTGTAAAGAAAGACTTGTAATAAGCGGATGTAGAACACTTGGCCTGGTTAGCGCATTGCCATTTAATAGCGTATCACTGCTCCCGGCGCACATAAGGTTAAATGCCGCCTGCTTTTCTTTTGCTGGCAGATTCTGAGCTGGCGTTAATGTACAATGATGAATCTGTGTTGGAGAATCACCATTTAGCCGTGGGCTTTAAACTGCTGCAGGAAGAGAACTGTGATATTTTCCAGAACCTCACCAAAAGGCAGAGGCAGACTATGAGAAAGATGGTGATTGACATGGTAAGGGGTTTCTTTTCCTGGGATGTGTTGTGTTATTAGTATCACAATGTTGGGACACATTCTGTGTGTAACATTATCAAGGCTATGGACCCTTCTTCTATCAAAGATGGAAGTCTCTGTTCCCAGTTTTCCATGCTACCTTCTCCCATGTTCCGTCCTTCTGTCTTTCTGCTTAAAGGAAAATCAAACCCCTTATTAACCCCCAGCCTGCCCGCTATCCTCAGTGCAGATTCAGGGATTGCAGTTCACAGCAGCCATCTTCCGCGTCTTCGATAATCTGAGAATGAGACGGTGGAGCGGCGCATACGCAGTTGGAACAATTTTGCAATTTTTATGAAAACTGGGCATGCACTGAAATTGCCGAAGAGCCGGAAGAAGACATGAAGACCCGTGTTCTTGTCTTCTTCCGGCTCTGTGGCAATTTCAGTGCATGCCCAGTTTTCGAAACAAACGCGAAATTCCTCCAACTACATATACGCCGCTCCGCCAGTGTCAGATTACCGAATACCCGGAAGATGGCTGCTGTGAACTGCGATCCCTGAATCTGCACCAAGGGGTAAGTAAAAAGTATGTGGGGTAGGGTTTTTTAATAATGGGTTTGTTTTTCCTTTAATACTGTATTTATTGTCCTCTCTACCTTGACTAAAACCTGCCCTTTGTAGTCTTTAATTGGATTCTGTCGTGATTTTATGGTTTACTTTTTATTTCTAAATTACACTCTTTACATTGCAAATAATTCACTCTACCGTTTCAAATGTTATTCTTGAAACAACAAATATATTTGTTTTTATTTGTTTTCTCTGCCTGGCTGTGAGGGACTGTGCGTTCGCGCCTATTCGCTTGGGTGCTATTCTCATGTCTACCACCAGATGGGGCAATGCAAACACGACCACCTGGGAAATGGACATCGGGTATATTTATCAAAGAGTGAGGTTAATAGTGAAGTTCCGCCACTAGAGTGTAATTCTGCCACTCTCCATTCATTTCTATGGGATTTTTATAGGCGTATTTATCAACGGGTGAACTTTCACCCATTGATAAATACACCTTTTAAAATCCCATAGAAATGAATTGAGAGTTGCGGAATTTCACTCTAGTGGCGGAACTTCACTCTTTGATAAATTTACCTATTCATGTCTAGCCCCATGCCAAATTTCAAAATTAATTATAAAAAGATCTGTTTTAGAAATTAGATTTCAGTGCAGAATTCTGCTGGAGCAGCACAATTAACTGATGTGTTTTACTGAGACATTATCCCTTTAAGTTTCTTCTTTCAAAGATGGAAGACTCTCTGTCCAATTTCCCATACACCATTCCTGTCCCACTTCTCCAGGCCTCATTAATCTATACAACAACAAACATCACTGCAAAATCAAAGTTTTAAGGCACGAAAAGGGTTCAACAGACTACAGAAAGTTACGCCAAGCAAGTCTTCTTTTTAAAGTGTTAATTGGGTTTATAATTGTAGCAGCCAGGGGTACTGTTTTCCGAGCATAACAGTTAAGTGGCTAGAATCACTAGGGTGTCAACTTGCCACCCCTCATTTATTTTACCTTTCTTTCCCTTTAAGATATTCAGATAACATACAGATGTATCAGTAGGAAACATGAAAATGTGTGTTTCATTTATTGATTGCTTTGTCTTCTGTCATTTTAGGTTCTGGCCACTGACATGTCCAAACACATGAGTTTGTTAGCAGACCTGAAGACTATGGTGGAGACTAAGAAAGTCACCAGTTCTGGAGTTCTTTTGCTGGATAATTACACCGATAGGATACAGGTTGGCAACAGAATTCTATGGTCAGGCAGGGGTATTATGCTTGGACCAAACCACCAACGGTGTTCCCTTGTACTGATACCTAAGAGCAGGGATCCCCAAACTTTTTCACCCTTGAGCCACATTCAAATGTAAGAAGGGTTGGGGAGCAACATAAGCATGAAAATAGTTCCTGAGGATGCCAACATAGGGCTGTGATTGGCTATTTGGTAGCCCTATGTGGACTGGCAGCCTACAGAAAGCTCTATTGGCAATACAACTGTTTTTTATGCAACCAAAAGTTTCCTCCAAGCCTGGAATTCAAAAATAAGCACCTGCTTTGAGGCCACTGGGAGCAACATCCAAGGGGTTGGGGAGCAACATGTTACTCACGAGCTACTGGTTGAGGTTTATACAGCTCTGGCCAATAGAGGGAGATCTTGTGTCTCCAATTTGCCTCACCTGTTCTTTGCACCACGCCATTTACCATACCATACACATACATCTTTCATTTGCATTATATTCTTCTCTGATTTTTTTTACTGTATATTAGAATATTATTAATTGTGTTCAGTGCCTTGAGCCCTTTCAAGCTGTAGAGCAACATACCAGTACCCAGCATTCCACAGAAGTATATCTCTAGGCGCACATCTCTTTTTACACGTTTCACTTTTTAACAAGCGTTTATTTTATTTTCTTTATTATGGTAGGTCCTTCGGAACATGGTGCACTGTGCCGATCTGAGCAACCCAACCAAGCCGCTGGAGCTTTATCGTCAGTGGACCGACCGCATTCTGGAAGAGTTTTTCAGACAGGGGGACAAAGAAAGAGAGAGAGGAATGGAGATCAGCCCTATGTGTGATAAGCACACAGCATCTGTGGAGAAATCCCAGGTAGGAGGAAAATAAAGTGTTGAAAGGTCCAAGCCAAATATTTCTAGGTGTTCAGTAGTTTTGATGTGTGACCCTTGTTTTGAGGGAGAGAGACCCTTGTCTCACAGAAGTGGGTGATTACCAGCTTTATGGGCGACAGCGGTGGCTAATGGCTACCTGCCCACAGGGTGAACAATTAAAATGGAAGTTGGCCTCTGTAAGGGAGAAATAGAGAAGATCGGAGCACAGAAAAGGAAATCGGAAGTGGACATCCACTGCCTATTGGGTTGGCAGAATAATTTAGATTGGATCCTGCTGGTGACCTTGGGTTCATGTGTATGGCGCAACATACTGTAAATAAGTATATATAGTATATATACTTCCTCGTGGGTGCCGGACGGGTGCAGGTTGAGCTTTTCTCCTGCCCGCCACCATCAAATGCCGGCTTCCGGGTTCATCTTTTAAAGACGATGCGCTCGTTTTCACCCCGCCCCTTCTGTGACGTCATTGGCGGGGCAGGTCGGTACGGGTCTATAAAAGCAACCCGGAAGTCGGATGGGGACTGGCACGGGCTAAGGGAGGGCGGGTTAGACTCCGGGAAATCCCGACCCACACATCACTAATATATAAGAATAACCTCTGCCCTTACTAGATCATTATGTTTTGAGGATGAGTCTGGGAGTGATACTTCAGAAATCATCCTGTTCAGTATTTCACAATTGACATGGAGGTGTTCAATGTTTATCTACAGAAGCTGATATTGTTCCATAGCCGCTTAGAAAATCAGTGCATGTTATATATATATATATATATATATATACTTTCAGGTGACACATTCTTATGCATCTCCATTGTTGTTACATGGCAGGTGGGTTTTATCGATTACATTGTCCACCCGCTTTGGGAGACCTGGGCAGACCTCGTTCATCCGGACGCTCAAGATATCTTGGATACTTTAGAGGACAACAGAGACTGGTACCAAGGCATGATTCCACAGAGCCCCTCTCCGCCGCCCGACGACCCAGACAAGGATGAGGAGGCCTGCATCGAGAAGTTTCAGTTTGAGCTGACTTTGGAGGAGGAAGCGGAAGATTCCGACAAGGACAGGAACAGTGGTGTCGAAGAAGAGGATGGTAACTGTTTGCATGAAGCGCCTGAAATCCGAGAGCCAGAAGACGAGTTTATGACAATGCATGAAGGACAAGCAGAACAAACAGATGTCTACTCAGACAACATATCACCAGTAGAAGATTCATGAACTTTGTTCAAACAATAATTTTAAATATTATATATTATCACTAAAAAAAGAAACTATTTTACACAAGATCAAAAATGTGGTTTATTTCCTATTTATTTTTTGTTTTTTTTTTATTTCTATTTTTTTTTTTTGTATTCTCAAGGGGAACAAACACAATTACTGTAGATTCAGATACTTTTGCACAGAATAGGAGTTTGTTGCCATAAGAAAGTTACAACACACTCTAGAAAAAAAACTGTAACTTATTATAATTTTTTAGTATTTTATTTCATTTGCCTTTTTTTTTTTCTTCTTCACCTTCAAACGGATGCAACCAGGAGAAAAACCCAGTCCATTTCTATTTTTTGCCGCTTGGTTTAATAAGCCATTTTTTTCTTTTTTCCAAAAGAAAATGTATTGACTGTAGATTTTTTCTAAGTTTTTCCGTTTTTTTGGACACGTAGAACATTGGCCATGCAAAAAGAAAAAAAAAATTTGCTCATGCCACCAAGCTGTTTCCACGCCTTCGGATAGTCTAAAGGGGAGAAGCAGTCGGAAAATGACAGTGGAAAGGGTGTGCCTTTTATATAAATATACGTAGTTCTGTCTGATTCTGTGTGATAAACGGAGCTTCTGGGTCAACAGTGAACAGCTTCAACCTTCTCTTGTCACTGAGATGTGTATACAGAGGATATTGGAGCTGACAAACCAATACCGCAATTTCCTGCCTGAAAGGAGTGTCGTACATTTCAACCCCTATTTACTAGCGACACTGTCACGGAAAAAAAAAATCAACAGTATCCAGCAAAGACACTTTTTTTGGTTTAAAAAAAAAAAAGTAATATTTTATTTGTCTATATCTCTTGACATAGATATATAATATATATATATATATATATTTTCTAAATGCTCTTACGTTATTGCTCATCTCTTGTAATGGAGTCAGCATTAATGCCATAGTTTTACTAAGGGAGTCCGGTGGGAAACGAATGGAAATATTAATGTAGAAGCCCCTTGCAGTTCATCTAAAAGTCTTCCTCGATTTACTTTTCTTTCATTTGCACATTCTGGCAATATACGAGCATAAAGAGCAGGCTTCTAGGGAGGAGGAAAATAGAACACTTTGATTTTTCACCAGCAAATTCATTTTTTTTTTCTTTTCACGTGTCCGTTTCTTGTTGGTAAACGTTCGTGCCCCGTGTCCGTAAGATGCTCATATTAGATGAACTGTCTGGTACTCCAGTGTTTAGGCATTGAGTCTGACTGTATGTTGTGATTTTATATTCATATATAAGAAAATATACATTTTGGCTGTTTGATGGAAAACCCCACAGGAACAAAAATGGGAATTCATGGGGCAGAGTTATCGACATTCAAAATTGCGAGGTTTTTTTTTAATATATGCTGATTTATGGAAAAACACTGCACCCCACAATTGCAATCAATCTGTCAAATTATAATTTCATTGAAAATAATATATTGAAATTTGAAAATAGAGCTCCCGTTAAATTTCAGCTTTTAGGTGACAAATTTTGAGTTTTAGTCTTTTGGGTTTAAAGAAACTCAAATTTGCAATTTTTGCCTCCAAAAAAACCTCCTCTTTGGTGAGAACTCTAATTTGAATGTTGATAAATCGGCCCAAATTAATTCACAATAGACTATATATATATATATATATATATATATATATATATATATATTTCCTGTTTTGAACCCATGATGAGTTGCCAGCACTTGTCCAATTGTGGTGGCAAAAGATAGAAATATACGGTAGAGAGATGTATACCTGACTTAAAGAGCATGTAAAGTCTAAAAAAGAATAAGGCTAGAAATGCTGTATTTTGTATACTAAACATAAACATGAACTTACTGCACCACAAGCCTAAACAAACAAATAATTTATGCTTTCAAAGTTGGCTACAGGGGGTCACCATCTTGTAACTTTGTTAAACATCTTTGCAAAACTAAGACTGTGCACATGCTCAGTGTGGTCTGGGCTGCTTAGGGATCGTCATAAACAAAGCTGCTTGAGTTCTGCATGGCTGGGAAGTAAGGCGAGGGCTCCCCCTGCTGTTCATAAGTATGATTGTTTCCCTGCTCAGCAGTTAGGGACCGTCTGACAATTCCTATCCACAGCAGTAAATAAAGGGAACATTTCACTGCATACAGTCCCTGCATACAGGGAGGATGTTTGCAACCTTACATTCTGATGACTAGGACTCTGTTGAGCTTTTTTAAAGGTGTGAATGAATTAGGACAATACCCTACACTCATTTTCACCAAATTCTACCCAGTATATAGTTATGTTTCAAACCTAAAACTTGTGGATGTGAGCTCTCGCTTATGGACGCATACCATAACAATGATTTCTATTGTCTTATAATCTTCCTTAGAGTAAGACCTCTGCATTCTTTTTAGAAGTCAGATCATTCATACCAGAGAGAGAACGTTATTTTAGGGGTTTCGGATACATCGGGCATGTAAAGGCAAAAAAATAAAATCCCATTATTACTTTCTTTAATGAAAAAGAAACCTATCTAATATATACTTTAATTAAAAAATGTGTACTGTTTTTATAAGAAACCTGACTGTATGCAGTGAAATTCTCCCTTCATTTACTGCTGTGGATAGGCATTGTCAGACGGTCCCTAACTGCTGAGCAGGGAAACAATCATACTTATGAACAGCAGGGGGAGCCCCCGCCTTACTTCCCAGCCATGCAGAACTCAAGCAGCTTTGTTTGTTTTACTGTAGAGCAGTCGGTGACTGTGTAGAGATTTGTATTGGATTTTATTTTTGCCTTTACATCCCAGCAACTCCAGCTGCAGGGACAAAGATCATGGAGCTAGATTTAAACAGATAAACTGAGATTCTATTTGGGGGATTATTTTGCTGCAGCCACTGGTTCTCGCGGAGTTGGAGAAAGTTTGTATTCACATTAGATCCACATTAGATTACATGACAACACAGGAGCCAGTGCAGTCTGCATATTCTGATTATTAATCAGTCTTGCTGTATCAGCTTCTGGCAGATATTATTTCACTTGTGCCTCGGGGTGATCTGAGTTTCCAGCTCAGGGCTAGCCAGTGACCATATAAAAATGCAGAAGAATATTCTCAGCAGAACAAATGTTTTGTCCTAATGTAGAACAGTCAGTAATATTGGATGCCAAAGGGGCAACAAGAGAGAGAAGGCTTGTAATTGGGAATGACCTTATTGTTCCGAGTGTCCCAATGCTTTTTAAAACATCGCCATTGAAAACATCTCTAGAAACTTCTTTAATGTCTATTTGTACATGAAAGGGCTGTCCTTGGTGGAGAAGACTTAGGAAAATAAACAGGGTCGTTTTTTTTATTGTTTATTATTTTTTTATGGCATTTCACAGTTTTATTTTTGTTCCTGCTCTTCATTTGAGCTTGATCGCATATTCTTCCAACGAACAACATAGTGAAATAGGGTGTGGCAGGAAGACCCATGCCAAGTTTTCAAACAAAGGCCTGGGATATTCTCATTGCGTGGTTTGAAAAAAATTTAATTTTCCACCTCATAAAAAGAGGTGGAAACGAAAGAGAGAGACGCACTTCTACTCTATAACTGGCGATAGAAGGCATTCTACAGAGAATTGGCAGAGACGAGCACTAGAAAGAATTGGCTAAGATTGCCAGGCCAACAAAGGAGCAGTGTTGCAGAACTGTACCCTCCCTTAAAGGCAAAATACAAGCTGTGTAGCGTCGACATGATTAAAGAACACCTCTGAATGGAGAATCATTTTATATCATTTCATACCAGTGGCAATGCCTGAGTTTTATATTAGTCTGTTGTTTGCAGACTTTGCAGTCGCAGCTGTGTGCGGTTTCCAACTATGAAAATTTGTGCATAATTTGTCTTTTTTCCCCCCATACTTTAAAAATGATTTATTAGTATTGGGAATCAGCACAGCATCTGTTTCTAATTGGGTTACATGCTATATAGTATGCTAGTCTGTGTGTCATGTTTTGAGGTGTAGTATGGAGGAGATCATGAGCAGATGTTTAGATGTAGGATGGTCATCTGTATCACATGAGCATAATGATGTTGATGGCAGTGATTGGGCATGATCTATTGGTAAAAATGCTCATGTATCATATCTATATATATAATATGCGGTATATATATATATATATTTAAGGTTCCATGGACATGCCGTAGCAGAGCTGTGCCATTAGAGTGATTGATTTCTAGGGATGCACTGAATCCACTATTTTGGATTCAGCCGAACCCCTGAACAAGATTCTGCCGCATACGCCAAATAAGGGGTGGGAAGAGAAAAACATTTTTTACTTCCTTGTTTTATGACAAAAAGTCACGCAATTTCCCTCCCGCCCCTAATTTGCTGATGCAAATTAGGATTCGGTTCGGCAAGGCAGAAGGATTCGGCCAAATCGGAATCCTGCTGAAAAAGACAGAATCCTGGATTCGGTGCATCCCTACATTTCTTTTCCAGTGCATGTTCTTCTGATATACACAGATCAAGGCAGAGTTTGCCCCTAGTATACTCTAAAGCATTGAATGGGGAGCCAATCTGAATGCCAATAAGGGTACGATTCAAAGTGAATGTTTATTTGCCTGGCCCATTGTGAAGTTTAGTTGTGGCAAGGCGTGGGCTCTACATGTTATCCCAAGTATTTGTGGAAATATATTTATAATGCCTGAACCCCAAAAAGTCTGAAACCTTGGAATTAAGGGAAAGGGGGTGCCTATGTTAATAGACTGATGAATTTGTCTGCTGGTATTTACAAAACATTCACTGGCGTTGAGTCCTAATAACGGTGAAAGCTATGGTGGCATTTTAGTTGTTTGGTGTCGTCCTGCTACTAATGTATGTTTAGGCTTGTTTATACAGTTTAAATGTTGTTGCTCGTTGTAGCCCAGGGTGATATAGGCCCTAACATAATAAACTCAAGGGCTTTTGGAAAGCGTTAGGTGTCAATACATGTTTCAGAGTGTGAAGGAATTGTCAACCTAAAATTCTGAAACTGACCACACACACGTCAACCCCAGTCGTTGTTTGGTCATTTGGTGGGGCCCCACCAGAGTCAGTTGGCAAACAGAGAATTTGGGTTGGTGAGCCAGGAACAGAATAAGGGCCACACCAATGGATTTTACAGACTAGCTATTGCAATATGTTTGTGGTCAAATTAAATAAACCTGAGCTGAGATTTGTGCCGTTTGGCCTGAAATTCTGCCAGTGCAGAGACAGCTTTAGAAACTACTTGCACAAGATTTCCCTCATGCAGGGCAATAACCAAGGCTGCCTGACTCATGTTAATTCTGCAGTGTTGACCTTCCCAATACAGCGTTTAGATCACTGTGAATAGCGCCCAAACAGCAACGATACCAATCGGCAGTCAGAATGTGAAACAAAGCAACCAAGACTTTTAACTGGTATCTTCAGCCTATAGACAATGTTCAACTGTAGATCTGCAAATGAATACTAGGAGTAACGGTTGAGTAAGATCTGCTGAAAGGACAAACATGGTGTATAATGTTGATATGATCTAAGGGACTATACAGAAAAAAGGTGCCATATACTTAGCAGAACAATAATGGCAGAAGTTAGTTAAATAGTCTGCCACAGTTGCCTCAAACTACATCTGATTTGAAAGAAAGTGAATTCCAGAGTTTGCGAAGTGTGCCAATGTTATTGGGGTGCTATTCTGAATGTGGAGTGTAAGCAGCACCCGTTTATTAGTGAGAGAAGCAATCTCTGCAGTACATTGCTGAAAGGACAGGAGCAGACTCCATAGCTGTTGCTATATTAGGATTTATTACTTAGCTGTTTTCCATCTTGATAGGGTTCCAGGTGAGGGACATCTGTACTCAAGTCCATGGAGAGTTTTAGCTGAAGGACTTTGTGGAACATATAACCCAGGAGCGCTGCTTTGGAGCCCGTTGAACCAAAAATGTATGATTGTAAAGGGCAGTTACCATGCAATATATAGGATGGTTACTCAGTTAATAGCCACTAAACCCTCTGACTACTGCCTAATGTAGTGATCCCCAACCAGTGGCTCATGAGTAACATGTTGCTCTCCAACCCCTTGGATGTTGTTCTCAGTGGCCTCAAAGGAGGAGATTATTTTTGAATTCCAAGCTTAAAGGCAAGTTTTGGTTGTATAAAAACCAGGTGTGCTGCCACACAGAACCTCAATGTAGGTTGACAAGGCACATAGGGGCTACTAAATGGCTAATCACAGTGCTTATTTGGCAACCCCAGGAACATTTTTCATGTTAGTGTTGCTCCCCAACTCCTTTTACTTCTGAATGTTGCTCACGGGTTCAAAAGGTTGGGAATTCCTGGCCTAAGGCTTGGGGAGTGCAACGTATCAGATGTTAAGTTACAGGTTTCAACCTCAAATGAAGTCACTTGTGTTGTCTCAGCTGTAGAGAATGGGGCTCATTTATAAACAGTGGGCAAATTTGCACCTGGGCAGTGACCCATAGCAACCAATCAGTAACTGGCTTTCTTCAATCACCTGCAGGTTGAGTGATGAAAGCAAAGCTTTGATTGGTTGCTATGGGTAACCGTCCAGGTGCAAATTTGCCCAGTGTTTATAAATGAGCCCCAATGTGTTTTCTGGAATTACGAGGCATTCCTGATGGAGAATGTATCTCGTGTATGTTCTTCTCCTGCTCTTGCATAATCCACCCAGTGCTCAGTTCTTTGGTTTATTCACACAAGATCGTATGTGGAAAATGTGGCATTTTATACTAGGGATGCACATTATCCACTATTTTGGATTTGATCGAACCCCCAAATCTTTCGCGAAACATTCGGCCGAATACCGAACCGTATCCGGATTTGCATATGCAAATTAATGATGGGAAGGGGGAAACATCTTTACTTACTTGTTTTGTGATTATAAAGTCACGCAATTTACCTCCCTGTCCCTCCGCTGTCATTGGCGTGGAGTTAATTGTGCTTATTTACTGAAGTGGAGTGGTTTGGCCATTCCCAGTTTCAGCTTTTTATATACATTGATGTCGGAATTTTGTTAACACGTAAGAATAAGATATACAGCCCCTTTCTGAATCTCATTATAACAAGAGAATTGTGAGGTATTCCCTGCTTCCCTTCAGTACTTGCCTTGAAAGCGGCTTCCCCTTTATACATGGGTTTTGCCAGGCGCCTGCTCATTGCGATACCTTCATTGAATTGCTTTCTCCTGAAGCAATAGGGCTGTCGGCAACTGTCAAATGAACGAGAAAATACCATGTTTAAGAATGTTTGTAATGGCAGGATGCATCTGAAAATGTAAATTATCCAAGAAGTGAAAGTTTTACCAGTGACAATGACTCAAGCGTTGTTACAGATGAGGGACGTGAGCTGCTTGTGCAAGTGTGGGATGTCATTGCTGAAGGGCTATATATATATATATATTATATAATACACAAGAGCCATGAATATCCTGTAAATTATATCCTTATAAACGGTGTTTAGTGATGTCATCGGTTATAATTGGAGCTTAGTGATGTCATTTTTGTCACATGACTCACTGAAACGTGTGTATTATCATAAATAAATGACCCTTTGTTGGAAAATATGAGGATATTAGAAGTCACCCCTGTATAAAAACATTCGGCTTCCGGCCTTGTGCTTTTATACGGTCATGGAACTCCTTGGTAACTTATAATATCCTTATATGTTACAAGAGGGGGTACTTTATTCACTATATATATCTTCACTGTCCAGATTCATAGTAAATGCTAACAACAGCCAGTATAATAATGTGCTGCAAGACTGGAGCGCATTACATACCCCTATAGCTTTGTTTCTCCGGGGAAAGCACTTGATGCTGCTTGCTGTTACATTCTCTGTCTTTGAGATGCTCTCATTGATTAGGGCTAATAATAAACACAAGGGGAAATCTATATGTTATGTTTATGGTAACTCTGCTTGAACGGTGGGGAGGTTGCCCAGTTCACCAACAGGAAAGAGCCTACTAGTTCTTGGTACAGCGGGCAGCACTTATTTACTTAAAGGAGAAGGAATAGCATTTTACACTTGGGGGTACCAAAAGTTGTGTTCACTAATGTGTATTGCACCTGAGGAAGGGGTTGGACCCCGAAAGCTTGTGCGTTTAATACTTCTGCAAATAAATGTGCTAAAGGCATTGCCTAGCTGAATTGGTGTGCTACTTTGGACTGGTACCAAAAGACACCCAAGTGATTCTATTTACTTACCTGACACTCCAGGTGCTCCTATCAGCAGAAAACTGCACCGGCCTGGGGTTTTTCTAGCGAGCACCACAGAGAGATCCTCTTCCTGCTTCATCTGGTGTCAGGTAAGTAAAAATAGTCACTTGGGGGCGCCTAACTTTTGGCACCCCAATTGTAAAAATGCTATTCCTTCTCCTTTAAGCATTAAGGTTTTCTAGTGGGATTAAAGCACACAGTCCCCATCGTGATTGGTTAGTTGAAGCTAGCATGAGTACGAGTGGTGCAGTCATTTTCTAGAAGTGTCGGACTGGGAAACCAGAAAACCAAAAAACTATTTTTACTCTTTCACTTTCCTCCGTTCAAAGTGCTTTATTGTCCTAGTCTCTTTTCTTTAAATTGTGGGATCCCAGTCCAATCCTTCCACCAGTTTCTTCTCTTTGTTCCCATACAGCACCAGTGAATGAGCATGAAATGCATCAGAACAGGAGGGTCCATCCGGAGTTTGCCCGTTATCCTGGTGGGCCAGTCCAACACAGCTTTGTTGGCAGCCATGATATCAGTACTTCCGAACATGATAACTAGGGATGCACCGAATACACTATTTTGGATTCAGCCGAACCCCCAAATCCTTTGCGAAAGTTTGGATTCGGCCCTTTCCAGCAGTCAAATCCTTTTGCCTGGCCGAACTGAATCCGAATCCTAATTTGCATATGTAAATTAGGGGTGGGAAGGGGAAAACATTTTTTACTTCCTTGTTTTGTGACAAAAAGTCACACGATTTAACTCCCTATATATGCAAATTAGGATTCGGTTCAGCCGGGCAGAAGTATTCAGCTGAATCCGAATCCTGCTGGAAAAGGCTGGATCCCAAATCCTGGATTCGGTGCATCCCTAATAATAACCAAGCTTTTTTGTTTTTTATATCAATATGAAATTGGAAAGATTTTGGTGTGTCCTAAATATGTGTCATTTTTTTCTCTGTAGCGGTTTCTTGTCGGTTTTTCTCTCCTGTCTCTCATTGGGTGTAAAGAGTTTCTTAAACCCACAACTACATGGGAACATGATCCGTTTTTGTTTTTTTTTTGGTGGGTGAATAATAATAATGTAGAACAAATAATGATATGAAATGCCATTTCTGCACACAGTACTGTAGCAATTGATTTCTACTTTAGCCATTGTTTATTAAATTAACTCCTTCAGCACCGGGGGGCGGGGCTTTCAATGGCCTTTCCGGGGCTGCTTGGAGTTTGTCCCCCTAAATCTGCTGGAGGAGGACAAGAGGTATTGTATCCTCCATCCAGCGGTGAAAGGGGGTTAAGCCTCAATGGAAACCTTCAATGCTTGTACAGTTTTTAATTTCCCCCTTTTTATTATGTTTTCACACGTGGTTGGTTTTAAATGAAAATATATACATTTTAAAAAATGGGAAAAAAAAGAAAAAAAAAAGATTCAAAAAGTTGAATTCTCCTTTTTTTTTGTACATACTGTAATGTTATAAGATTGTAAATTATTCTATGAGTAAGCGCCTCGCGTTGGAGGGGTGCGTGTACTGTCAATGCTCCTGGTGAGACATATAGCTGCATTCTCTCTGTATATTTATATGGTGTAATATAGACCAATTGGAAATTGTAGAGTTGTTATTTCTGAGATTGTTGTATCACATTGCACTGTTCTCTGTACCTTACCAAATCATGAATTACAGCTTCTGAACAGAGTCATTAATATGAGCTGGTGTCTGTGTCTTCTTTTCAAATCTCGCGCACACTCGGGGGCAGATTTATCAAAGGTCGAATTTCAGATTTGAAAAACTTCAAAATTTCATTTCAAAAAGAACTACCGAAAATTAAGTCGAAGGGTTTTTTTTTTTTGGCTGATTAGGTCCGTTTTCGATCGAATAGGTCCGAATTAGAATCAAACGAATCAAAGGAATATCGCATTTGATCGAATTTAAATCAAATGAATCGAAGGAATATCGCATTTGATCGAATTTGAATCATGAATTGAAGGAATATCACATTTGATCGAATTTGAATCATATGAATTGAAGGAATATCGCATTTGATTGAATTTGAATCATATGAATCGAAGGAATATCGCATTTGATCGAATTTGAATCATATGAATCGAAGGAATATCGCATTTGATCGAACTTGAATCATATGAATCGAAGGAATATCGCATTTGATCGAATTGGAATCATATGAATCGAAGGAATATCGCATTTGATCGAATGGGAATCATATGAATCAAAGGAATATTGCATTTGATTGAATTGGAATCATGTGAATTGAAGGAATATCCCATTTGATCGAATTTGAATCATATGAATCGAAGGAATATCTCATTTGATCGAATTCGAATCATATGAATCGAAGGAATATCCCATTTGATCGAATTTGAATCACACGAATCAAAGGAATATCGCATGTGATCGAATTGGAATCATATGAATCGAACGAATATTGAATTTGATCGAATTGGAATCATATGAATCGAAGGAATATCGCATTTGATCGAATTCGAATCATATGAATCGAGGGAATAGCGCATTTGATCAAATTTGAATCAAAGTTTTTCCAAAAAAAATTTTGATTTTTCAAAGTCCACCAAATAGGTTCTAGGAGGTCCCCCATAGGCTAAAACAGCAATTAGTCAGGTTTTAGATGGTGAATGGTCGAAGTTGAATTTTTAAAGAGACAGTACATGATAAATTTCGATATTCTAATTTCATTTAAATTCTAATCGAATTTGGACTATTCCCTAGTCGAGGTACACAAAAATAGCTCGAAATTCTAATTTTTTTTATTGAAAATTCACCTCGACCCTTGATAAATCTGCCCCTTGCTGTTCTCATACCTGTACAGCGGAGGTTCCCTAGCAGTACAATCATTTAGGTGGGGATGTCTTCTTCATTTATGGTCACATGGTAACACTTACTTGGTAGCCAACATTTTCTTGAAACTATAGTATTATGGTACAATAATGTATATCTGTAACCTTGCTTTCAACTTGACTTTTCAGCATTTACACCCACCACCAGCCAATCCTGGGTTATGCAATTGTACCTTGTTAAAGAATGGCGGTGGCATTTATTAACATTACGCTAAGGGGGTTATTTACTAAAAGCCGAATTCATCTCATAATTCAATTTTAAACAGCTCGACCAAACTCCCATGGCGGATTTTGCCTTATTTATTAATAAAAATATAATAATATTAATAAAAATGTTCAGGAAAAAACTAGGGATGCACCAAATCCACTTTTTGGGATTCTGCCGAATCCCTCAAACCTTTGTGAAAGATTTGGGCCGAATACCGAACTGAATCCTAATTTAAAGGGACACTAGGGGGCATATTTATCAAGGGTAGAATTTCGAATTGCAAAAATACTCGAAATTCTAATTCAAAAAGACAAACCAAAATTCAGTCGAAGTTTTTTTTTTTTTTTTGGTCGAATAGGTCAGTTTTCGATCTAATAGGTCCGTATTCAGCTGAATTCGAATCGTTCAAAGTAATAGTGCATTCAATATCATTCAACGTTTTTCCCACAAAAAACTTTGATTTTTCTAGGAGGTCCCCCATGGGCTAAAACAGCAGTTCGTCAGGTTTTAGATGTTGAATGGTCGAAGTCGAATTTTTAAAGAGACAGTACATGATAAATTTCGATATTCCAATTTTTTTTATAATTTGAATTGAATTTGGACTATTCCCTAGTCGAAGTACACAAAAAGTAGCTCGAAATTTGAATTTTTTTTCATTCGAAAATCACCTCGACCTTTGATAAATCTGCCCCTAGAAAACATGACCTTGAACCCACCCTCTTATTTAGTGATATAAGCAACATATACTTACCCATAGCAAGTACTAAATGTGCATCATCATATCATCCCAGCATTTGGAAATAAATTTCCATGTGCTGCTGCATCTTCTAAATATGGGAATGGTGTGCAGTGTTTATCCCTCAGACATTCCCAACAGGCATAATTATCATTGCACTTTCAAGCTCATGTTTTAAGTATCTCTTTCTGTTAACTATAGTTTATATACTGGGAGAAGACAATGGGACTCTTTTACTAACATTAAGCAATAGGGATGCACTGAATCCAGGATCTGGTTCGGAATTCGGACAGGATTCGGCTTTTTTCAGCAGGATTCGGATTCTGCCAAATCCTTCTGCGGACCGACCCGAATCTTAATTTGCATATGCAAATTAGGGGCGGGAGGGAAATCTTGTGACTTTTTGTCAAAAAACAAGGAAGTAAACAATGTTTTCCCTTCCCATCGCTAATTTGCATATGCAAATTAGCATTCGGATTTGGTTTGGTATTCGGCTGAATCTTTCACAAAGAATTCAGGGGTTCTGCCGATCCAAAATAGTGGATTCAGTACATCCCTATTGTGCAAACATGCAGCAATCATAGCTTGTCCCTTGTAATTCTTCTTGTCCAACCATCATCCAACCAGAAAGTGCGCAGAACACACAGAGGCCCATTTATCAAAGGTCGAATTTCGAATTCATGCGAATATACTCACAATTCGACTGAGAGGTTATGAAAAAAAAAAATCTAAATGTTTAATATTAGATCCAATTGTTCCTAACCCTTAAATTTGAATCGTATTCGATTCGTACTAATTGAGTTTTTCTCCGAAAAAAACTTGAATGTCAGGAAGGCTATTAACTAGGGATGCACCGAATCCACTATTTTGGATTCGACCAAACCCCCGAATCATTCGCGAAAGATTTGGCCAAATACCGAACTGAATCCTAATTTGCATATGCAAAATGTTTTACTTCCTTGTTTTGTGACAAAAAGTCACGCGATTTCCAAATTAGGTTTCGGATTCAGTTCGTCCGGGCAGAATGATTTGGCGTACTCCGAATCCTGCGGAAAAAGGCAGAATTTCGAACCGAATCCTGGATTCAGTGCATCCCTATTATTAAAGGGGTTGTTCATCTTTGAGCTGACTTTTAGGGGCAAATTTACTTACCTCTGAAGTTGCGCCAGCGTTGGCTTGGCCGCACTTCGCCAGACATAGATTCGCCAGGGCTGCGCGAATTCACGAAGATCCAAAGTTGCGCACAAGTTACCGATCGTTTACAAAGTTGCGCTAGCGATGTTACTGTCAGCGGTTCAAAGTAACGCTAGCGATGGCAAATTTGCATACGACACGCAGTTAAAGTACAATGGCCGTATATGTAGCAGCAAACACATTACACTACACAAGCCCAGGGAACCTTAATAAAGGTTTTCTAATGCCCTACACATGTGCCCACAGTATAGTTTACGTGCCATATGTTATCAAATGTAGGAGGGAAGGAGGGTACCCTAAAAATAATTCGATCTTTTTCAGCCTATCACCCTATAAAAAGACGCCAGCAATTTTTTGGGACTTAGAAAAAATGTCAATTTTTATTGGACCATCCGTATCTACTCTATTGCACTTCGCCTGGTCTGAGGTGGCGAAGTAAAGTCTGGCGATAGAGGAAATGTTCACGAAAATCCGCAACTTAGTGAATTAGCCTAGTTACGTCCCTTCACCAGAGCGCAACTTCGTCTGGCATAAGGGTGCGAAGTAGCGCTAGCGAATTTACGCCAGCACCATTCGTCACGCTGGTTGAATTTTCCTTAGCTTTAGCCCTTTAGTAAAATTGTCCCTTAGTACGATGTAGAGAGTGGAGAGTAGAGAGTCTGAGACAATTTGCGATTGGTTTTCATTTTTTATTATTTGTGTTTAAGTTATTTAGCAGCTCTCCAGTTTGCAGTGTCAGCCATCTGGTGGCTCGGGTCCAAATTCCCCTAGCAACCATGCACTAAAATGGATAAGAGACTGGAATATGACTAGGAGAGGCCTGAATAGAAAGATGAGGAATAAAAAGTAGCAATAACAATACATTTGTAGCCTTACAGACCATTTGTTTTAAAATGGGGTCAGTGACCCCCATTCAAAAGCTGGAAAGAGTCAGAGGAAGAAGGCAAATAATTAAAAAAAACCTATTAAAAATAAATAATGAAGACCAATTGCTTAGAATTGGCCATTCTATAACATACTAAAAGTTAACTTAAACATTTCCAAATGGCTCACCGGACCTCTGCCATTGACTTGTACTCAAACTCGACAGGTTTTAGGTGGCGAATATTCGAATTAGGACTGTTTCCATGGTTAAGGTGTGATAAATCTCACATTACAAAATTTACATTTGAATAGGGGATTAAAATTCAAATGCATGAATTTTAACGCCAAAAAAAACCCAAAATTCAAATTTACTATTCAACGCTTAATAAATCTGCCCCATAACAGCATGTGCGGTTAGTGTCCCGAAACCTGTGACTCTAACACCATGGAGGTTATTTATCAAGGTCCGACTACCAAAATTTAAATAATTTGCAGTTTTCATACTAAAAAAAAAAATGTGAATTTTTCAGGAATTTATTATTTAATATTAAGTCTGCTAGTCTTAAAAGTCCGTCTCTGAAAATCCGGCATCTCAAAGCTCTCGAGGTCCTGTATAAGGCAATGGTGAAGGTCTCAGTGTCTGCGCTGCTGTCCGTACCGATATCCGATGATTTCGGACCAAAAAGTCTGAAAAATTCGTAGTATTTGCGGAAAAGTCCAAAAAAAAACGTACTTTTCAAGGAAAGCTCAGAAGTTATCGGATTTTTGTCTGAACCTATCTTTTCGGACTTTTTTAATGATAAATAAGGTCCATTGAAAAATTTGGATAAATAACCCCCCATTTGTCATATAAAGAGGAAAATTCAATGCTGGTCTTAGCATCCCAGCTTTGCATGGGGGGAGCAGTATTTTGTGCAATACAGAAAACCCTGCATGGTCACAATGGAAATACTCAGTCCTCCTTCCTGGTGTGGTTGTTGTTTTGGCAGTTCACATAATTACTATGAGAAATAAAAGCTGTGGGGCTTGAACGTCATTCATTAGCAATGGAAACAGCAGAAGAGATGGATGAGAAATTCCTAACGGGAGCTTTTAGGCAGCGCTGCGATCCACATGGTCTAGACATTTTCCATAAATCTTACGTTTTGCCCTTGAAAGGCCCATTTTCTTGAACTACTCATAGGAGGTCTATTGGTTCTTAGCAAAGGTCACCAATCATGGAGGCACAGAGCTAACAAACCATGCAATTCCCACAATACTTCCCTAAGGTCCCGGCAACATACACATATTTGTCTTAAACGGGTTGTGCACCTTTAAATTAACTGTTAGTATGATATAGAGAGGGATATTCAGAGACAATTTGCAATTGGTTTTCATTTTTTTTTTTATTTGTAGTTTTTGAGTTATTTAGCTTTTTATTCAGCAGCTCTCCAGTTTGAAATCTCAGCAATATGGTTGCTAAGGTCCAAATTACCCCAGCAACCATGCATTGATTTAAACAAGAGACTGGAACATGAATAGGAGAGGACTGGATAGAAAGGTGAGTAATAAAAAGTAACAATAACAATAACAATAAATGTGAAGCCTTACAGAGCATTTGTTTCTAGATGGGGTCAGAGTTAGAAGACGAAGGCAAATCATTTAAAAACCATAGAAAATAAATAACGAAGATCAAGTTGCTTAAAATGCTTATAACATGCTAAAAGTTAACTTGAAGGTGACCCACCCCTTTGAAATAATATTTAAGCAGGATGCAGAAAGTAACATTCTAATGCAATGGGCAGCGGGTTATTATGGTTTATGGGATTAAATCATTTGCACTTCAGAACTGCACCAGCCAATGATACGTATAACAAGGAAAACTCACTGAGAAAACTTGCTGAACCTTTTGTGCTGATGGAAAGAAATGTACTTTTGTCTTTGTCTCCATCTAGTGGCATGTACTATAGGAGGCCATTTACTAACAGCTGCACAAATAGTTGCACAATAAAGATCCTGGAGCCCGTGTCCAATTAACACAGTTTTAATCTGTGAAGATGTTCGGGGGCTCGGGAAACCTCATACTGGCAATTTATACAGGGCAGTGTCTCCCCTTGAGACTATAGGGTGTTGTAAATATTGCCCACCTACTACACTAGAAATGCATGTTTTAACCAAGTCGTACAGTTAGTGCATATTTATCAAGGATCGAATTTTGAATTTGAAAAACTTCGAAATTCAAAAAGACCAACTGAAATTAAGTCAAAGTTTTTTTTTTTAGGTCGGTTTTCAATCGAATAGGTCCATATTCTGACAAATTCGAATCGTACGAATCTAAGTAGTAGCGCATTTGATCAAATTCTAATCAAAGTTTTTCCCAAAAAAACTTTGATTTTTCAATGTCTACCAATTGATTCCAAATAGGTTCTAGGAGGTCCCCCATAGGCTAAAACAGCAATTCGGCAGGTTTTAGATGGTGAATGGTCGAATTTTTAAATAGACAGTACATGATAAATTTCGATATTCAAATTTTTTAATTTTTTTAAAATTCGAATCGCATTTGGACTATTCCCTAGTTGAAGTACACAAAAATAGCTTGAATTTGAAAAAAATTAAAAAATGAGAATATCGTAATTTTTCACGTTCTGTCTATTTAAAAATTCGACTTTGACCATTCGCCATCTACAACCTGCCAAATTGCTGTTTTAGCGTATGGGGGACCTCCTAGAACCTTTTTGGAATCAATTGGTAGACTTTGAAAAATCAACGTTTTTTTTGGGAAAAACTTTGATTTGAATTTGATTGAATGCGCTATTACTTCAATTCGAATTCGGCCGAATACGGAACTGTTCGATTGAAAACGGACCTATTCGGCCAAAAAAGACCTTTGACTTAATTTCGGTTGGTCTTTTTGAATTTCAAAGTTTTTCAAATTCGAAATTTGACCCTTGATAAATATGCCCTAAGTGTACGACTTGGTTAAAAAATGCATTTTTAGTATAGTAGGTGGGCAATATTTACAACACCCTATAGTCTCAAGGGGGAGACAGTGCCCTGTATAAATTCCCAGTTTGAGATTCTCATTATACCCAGAAGCTGGAAATAGCTTGAAATTGAAAATACTTCAGCTCAAACCTGTCGAGTTCACATAGAAGTCAATGGCAGAGGTTCTTGAACCATTTGAGGATGTTTGTAGCCTTCATGATGTTTGAGTGTTTTTCACTCGAAAACTCTTATTAGTTTGAGCAATTCAAGGTATTTCCCGAGAAAAACTCAATAAATTAGAGTCTTCGGGTTGTTCACTTTGAATTCACTGAGTTTTTTCTTAAATCAGAAAATATTGGAGTTGTGAGTTCATTCCAGGTATAAAAAAAAACCTCACAACCCTCTAAGGGTAGAACTCCACGAGCATTTTTAGTCGGATCGACGCCAGCCGTCAGAACGCACGCGACAAGTCGCACGCGTGAATATATAATCAGACTGAATGAAAAGTTGGAGGTAAGAACTACATGGTCCGACTGTCAGATGAAGACGCTACTTTCTGCATCCACATCTGACAGTTGGTCACTTTGGATGTAATGAGGTTTTTTACCTGGGACGTTTCATTATGTCCAATTAGAATCTTGACGCCTGCGTCTCCATCCGACTTGTTGCATGGGTTTTGACGGCGGGCGTCGATCTGACGAAAACCACTTGTGTAGCTCTACCGTAAGGGCTCTTACACACGAGCGGTTTTACCTGCGATCCCCTTCGTTGTGCTTTCTTCCGTTCAGCCGCAGGGGAGCGCAGGAATAGACGCACTCAATTACTGTCAATGGGGCTGTACTCAGACAGACGCATGTAAGCGCAAAACGCAGGTTGGGACACAGCATGTTGCATTTTACCGGCGTTCGGCGCTTACATGCGTCTGTGTGAGTACAGCCTCATTGACACTAATTCAGTCTATTCCTGCGCTCCCCTGCGGCTGAACGGAAGAAAGCACAACGCAGGGGAGCACAGGTAAAACCACCCATGTGTAAGAGTCTTTAAAGTTGACCTTTGATAAATAACTCCCTGTGAGTCTTTTAGCAAATTATTCAAATTTGTAGCTTTCCACCTGACACAAGGAACCTTAGCTGACCAGTAGCCCAAACGATTCCGGAAAATAAAGCCGACTAGAGACAGGACACAGTACTCCATTTTGTCAATGGAGGTGCAAATCAGATCAGGAATTCCATACATATATGTTACCTCATTTGCTCTGCATAAAGAACGTATAGATGTTCTACTACATACATGATAATACAACAAACTGGGAAATCCTAACTAGTACAGATACAAACACACAGCACCGTGACCCCAGGAAACCATATATTTGTGCACAGTACATGTTCAAACAAATTAAAAAAACTGGTAAATACAGGTACGGGACATGTTACCCAGAATGCTCGGGACCAGGGGTTTTCCAGATAATGGATCTTTCCGTATTTTGGATCTTCATACCTTAGGTCTACTAGAAAAGCATGTAAACATCAAATAGACTCAATAGGTTGGTGTTAGGGATGCACCGAATCCACTAGTTGTCAGAATGAGTCACATGACTGGGCAGTAAATATCAGTGGCTATACTTTGTTTCGGAGGGATAGAGGCAATAGAAAAGGAGGAGGGGTATGTCTGTTTGTTAGGTAGGATTTAAAAGCTCATATAAAGGAGGAGGTTATGTTAGAAAATGAGGGGGCAGAAGTCGTATGGGTGGAGTTCTTCACCAATTGTAATGAGTCCAGCAAATTAATTGTAGGCGTCGCTATAGACCCCCTAATGTAAGTGAGGAGGAGGAGGCAAAGCTCCTGATGCAAATAGAAAAGGCTGCTAGTTTAGGTAAAGTAATGATAATGGGGGATTTTAATTACCCAGATATTGACTGGAGCAACAGTACTGCCAGATCAGTTAATGGGAACAAGTTTATAAACTTATTGCACGACAATTTTATGGCCCAAGTTGTTGAGGAGCCAACCAGAAAAAATGCTATTCTGGATCTAGTGATCTCAAATGACCCAGAACTTATAGCAAATGTGCAAGTCATTGAACTCCTGGGTAATAGTGACCATAAGGTTATATAATTTAATATCTGGTGCAAAAAACAAATATATACTGGGGTTGACAAAAACCATGAATTTCAGAAAAGCTAATTTTAGTGCCTTGAGGGCTGCCCTTCAGAGCATTGATTGGGGCATTACGTTTTCAGCTAAAAACACAGAACATAAATGGTTGGCTTGTTAAGGGATCACATTCAAAATGTTGTCCTAATGAATGGCTTTATGAGCAGCAATCAGCATGGCTTTAAGAAGGATAGGTCATGTCAGACTAATTTGATTGCATTTTATGATGTGGTAAGTAAGATGCTGGACAGTGGGGGGGCAGTAGATGTGATCTATTTGGATTTTGCCAAAACGTTTGATACTGTGCCCCACAAACGACTGCTTTCTAAACTAAGGTCTGTTGGGCTTAATGAAGTCGTTTGCACGTGGATAGGAAACTGGCTACAGGATCGGGTACAGAGGGTAGTTGTTAATGGGACATTCTCTACTTGGAGTAAGGTTCTTAGTGGGGTCCCTCAGGGCTCAGTATTGGGTCCACTTTTATTTAACTTGTTCATTAATGACTTAGGGGAGGGTGTTGTAAGTAATGTATCAGTGTTTGCAGATGACACAAAATTATCAGCCCAATTAATTCCATCCAGGATGTGGCATCCTTGCAACATGACCTTGACAAACTGGCAATCTGGGCAGCTAAGTGGCAAATGAGATTCAATGTTGATAAATGTAGAGTCCTGCACCTGGGATGTAAAAATATCCACTTATACCCTTAATGGGACTGCACTAGGCAAATCCATAATGGAAAAGGACCTTGGAGTCCTTGTAGATGATAAACTTGGCTGTAGCAAGCAATGCCAGTCAGCAGCATCAAGGGCAAATAAGGACTTGAGCTGTATTAAAAGGGGCATAGAGTCACGGGAGGAGGGGTCATTCTTCCACTTGTAAGGCCCCATCTAGAATATGCCGTACAGTTTTGGTCTCCATCACTCAAACAGGACATTATTGTATTAGAGAGGGTACAGAGAAGGGCAACTAAGCTGGTAAAAGGTATTGAAAATCTTAGCTATGAGGAAAGACTGGCCAAATTGGGGATGTTCACGCTGGAGAAGAGGCGCTTAAGGGGTGATATGATAACTATGTATAAATATATAAGGGGATCATATAATAATCTCTCTAATGCTTTATTTACCAGTAGGTCTTTCCAGCTGACACAAGGTCACCCATTCCGATTAGAAGAAAAGAGGTTCCACCTAAATATTGGGAAGGGGTTTGTTACAGTGAGAGCTGTGAAGATGTGGAATAGTCTCCCTGAATCAGTGGTACAGGCTGATACATTAGATAGGTATAAGAAGGGGTTGGATGGTGTTTAGCAAGTGAGGGAATACAGGGATATGGGAGATAGCTCATAGTACAAGTTGATCCAGGGACTGGTCCCATTGCCATTTTGGAATCAGGAAGGAATTTTTCCCCTCGGGAGGCAAATTGGAGAGGTTTCAGATGGGGTTTGTTGCCTTCCTCTGGATCAACTGGCAGTTAGGCAGGTTTAAAAAATAAAAAAAAATAAAAAAAGGTTGAACTTTTTATTCAGCAGCTCTCTAGTTTGCAATTTCAACAATCTGGTTGCTAGGATCCAAATTACCCTAGCAACCATGCATTGATTTGAGTAAGTAACTGGAATATGAATATGAGGGGCCTGAATAGAAAGATGAGCAATAAAAAGTAACAATAAAAATACATTTGTAACCTTACAGAGCATTTGTTTTTTAGATGGTGTCAGTGACCCCTATTTAAAAGCTGCAAATCAGAAGGCAAATAATTAAAAAACTACAAAAAATGAAGACTAGTTGAAACTTTGCTTAGAACTGGCCATCCTATATAATAAAGTTCAAGTGTCTCTGCGTCCAGTCCCTGTGTCCGTGGAATTGCGCTACTGTGCATGTGCCCCACGGACCGTCGTGTATTGTCACCACCAAGGTAATCGCTCCCCTCACCCACCCACCCACCGACCGACACACTCACATACACTGTCACTCACACTCACTTAATAACCACATTGTCACACTCATTCACACTGACACACTAATGGCACTGAGTGGGAATATAAATGTATTATACTGACTATATATATATATATATATATATATATATATATATATATATATATATATATATATATATATATATATATATATATACTGACTATATACACAAGAAATCCTTACAAGCAAGAACAGAGGGAGCTGAATAAACAGATATATTATTGTGTCTATACTGACTCACATACATTATAGTATAGTATAAGCCGAGTTTTTCAGCCCCCAAAATATGCTGAAAAACTCTACCTCGGCTTATACTCGGTCAAGTGCAAAAACGGTCGCCGTTGCCTAAGAATAGTCGCTGGCATCCAAGAATAGTCGCCGGCGTCCAAGAATAGTCTCCAAGAATATTCACCGGCGTCCAAGGATGGTCGACGGCATCCAAAAACGAGACGCCGGCACCTCCAATGGGAGCAGAAACCCTCAATTTTTTGATTGAAACTTACCAGAAGCTGCTGAATTTCTCACCCTCGGCTTATACTCGAGTCAGTAAGCTTTCCCAGTTTTTGGAGGTAAAATTAGGTACCTCGGCTTATACTCGGGACGGCTTATACTCGAGTATATACGGTACATTGATTTGATCTCCCTGTGTGTGTGTGTGTGTGTGTGTGTGTGTGTGTGTGTGTATATACACTGGGCTGCTGTATATATATGTCAGAAACTAAATAAACTGGAAATTGAATCACAGGTTAAAAAGCTAAAGTTTATTATGAGATGGTACAGTCTAAACCTATACATTCTATAGTGGGGGGGAAGGGATCTAAAAGTGAGTTTTTCCAGTGGGGAATTAAACTCCATTGGTAGTGATAAAGATGCATTACTCAATATATCAGGAGAGGAAGAGAGACAAACATCTAAAATATAATTTATGGGAAAAGGCGAAATAATACTGAACCTTTCCGACGGGGCTTTTGCTAATTCTAATCTCTCAAAACTAAAAAAAAGATCTTTCACTTTCTCCTACAGATACGTTTGATTTGTTCCAGAAAACAATAAATGAAGAAACAGCAATGTTGCTTTATGTACCTTGGACTATTCTCCTTAATAAGCTCTAACTACTTCCAGGGTGTTGCTCCCAACTGAAAGGGGTGGTTCACCTTTCATTATTTATTTATTTTTATCATTTTATAGTTATTTGCTTTTTTCTTTTGACTTCTTTGCAGCTTTGAAATGGGGGGTCACTGACTCCGTTCTAAAAAAAAAAACAAATGCTCTGTAAGGCTAAAAATGTATTATTACTTTTTATTACTGATCCTTCTGTTCAGGCCTCTCCTATTCATATTCCAGTCTCTTGTTCAAATCAGTGCATGGTTGCTAGGGTAACTTGGACCTTAGCAACCAGATTGCTGAATTGCAAACTGTAGAGCTGCTGAATAAAACCTAAATAAGTAAAAAACCACAAATAATAAAGAATGAAAACCAATTGCAAATAGTTTCAGAATATCACTCTCTACATCATACTAACAGTAAGCCTTGATCATGAGGGTTGAGTTGGGATATCTATAGGGCCACACTTTAGATCAAAGTTTACTTATTAACCCCACAAATGCTTCTTATAGTCTCTTCCAGAACCAGGTGGAAAAAGAATCAGGACCAGAAAGACAATTAGTCTTCTGAAAGAAAGAAAAAATCTCTTCCAGAATTGAAATCAGACAGGGTAGACATGTCATTCTCTTCATATTCTTGTAATAGACGAGTACAGTCCTCACAGTACTGCTTTAAAACATGTAACAGTTTATGAGGTAGTTTTAGTCAGACACTGTGAGGAGCTGAGACTTTGGTAGCGTGGGACATGGCTGATAACCAGCAACAACAAAAATAAACACAAAACAAACACAAGTCGGATGTGCGAGCAGCTTACCGTGCTCAGCACAAACTCCCGCCTGTTTCTGCTACACCACTGAGGTACAACAAGTCACTCCCACAAGCCGGCTACTGCGTTTATATAGTCGCAGTGTGACGTCACGCTCTCGCGAGACGAGATCTCCGCGTTTCAAGACGAAGTGTAGGCGCTAGTTGTTGACGGCGGGACTTTTGAATTAGGAATCAGGGACAGCGGACTGTGTTAAGAAAAAGCGTTCCTGTCGGACGGTATGAATTAACTGTTTGGGAAGGGAATGAACAGAACCGGGCCGCTTTGAGGGTTGTCACCCCGCTCCTTGGCGCCTTTTTACCTGACGCTTCATGCAGAGCTGTCAATCAACCCCATGGCATGAGGAAGATGACACATTCCTGTTTTTTTTAAGCCCTGTATTCTTTTTTACTCTATGAAAATAAGGAGTCAAAAAGGCCTGTCATTATCTCCCTCATGACTTGGGCATGGCTAGCAATATGTGGTACTCACAGGAAGTGACATGGTGTCCCAGAATCATCCTGGTTTGGGCATGGCTAGCAATATGTGGTACTCACAGGAAGTGACATGCTGGTGTTCCAAAATCATCCTGGTTTGGGCCTTACTAGCAATATTTGGTACTCACAGGAAGTGACATGCTGGTGTCCCACAATCCTCCTGGTTTGGGCCTGACTAGCAATATGAGGTACTCACAGTAAGTGACATGCTGGTGTCCCCGAATCATCCTGGTTTGGGCCTGGCTAGCAATATGTGGTACTCACAGGAAGTGACATGCTGGCTTCCCACAATCCTAAGGTTTTGGCCTGACTAACAATATGTGGTACTCGCAGGAATTGACATGTTGGTGTCCCAGAATCCTGCTGATTTGGGCCTGACTAGCAATAAGTGGTACTCACAGCAAGTGACATGCTGGCTTCCCACAATCCTCCTGGTTTTGGCCTGACTAGCAATATGTGGTACTCACAGGAAGTGGCATTATAGAGATCTATAAAGTCTTTGTTTGTATCTGTACCAGGGTTGCCAGGTTGACGGTTTTCTAGCCAAATTGGGCTACTAATTTAAAGGAGAAAGAAAGTAGTTTACCACTTGGGGGTGCCAATTGTTAGGCACCCCCGGCCCAAATGAATGTATGGACTTACCTGAAACCCCGGGCCAATACTCCTATCAGCAGAAAACTGCACCGGCCGGGAACTATATCAGTGAGCACCACACAGCGCTTCTCGTCCGGCTTCTTCTTCCTTCTTGCGGTTGCGCATGCGCATTAGAGTGAAAAGCCGAACTTTAATTAAAAGTCGCCTATTTCATTCTACTGCACATGAGTTTGCCCTGGGAAATTTGAAGAGAGAAGAAGCTGGAAGAGGATCGCTCCCTGGTGCTCGCTGGAATAACTGGGCCTGTGCAGTTTTCTGCTGATAGTATCACTGGCCCAGGGTTTCAGGTAAGTCAATACATTCACTTGGGGGTGCCTAATATTTGGCACCCCCATGTGGAAAATGACTTTACTTCTCCTTTAAAGCCCAGGTGAGTTTTGAAAGTACAAACTAGCCAAGTTACAGATTTGGGCTACTTTTTGGGCCTTTTGTTGGTTTGTACTTTGGAAACCAGCCATAGTATTTTTCTTGCCCTAATGTGAAAATCCTGCGTCTCCTAATGCATGTTGGGTAATGTTGTTTTTGTTTACCTATTTGCCAACTGCCAAGTTCAATGCAAGACTACAATACCCAGCACGCAATGGGAGTTACCAGATTTTGGGCCCTGTACCCCAGTCTCCCATCACTCTTAAGCATTTTCACTTTTTCTGGTGACTTTCCTCAATTTCAGACCATTTTGGGGTAAAATTTGCTGGCCACCAAAAAGGTTAAATTGTTTTACCAATATTTATTGACATTTTATATGTATTGGGGCCTTATGAGACCCCTATACCTCCTGGGCCCCCTTCTGACCCAATTTGCTTCATGGAAAAATTTGAAAAAGGCAAATCTTCATATATATTTGTGTATTTTTTAGACTTTTTCACTGCACATATTGTGCTACTTTTGAAGTGCCTCTTGGTTAGTTTTGGGCTGGTTGTGTAGCTGACTTAGGCTGGTTTTGGAAATTACACCTGGCAACCCTGATCTGTACAAACCCAAAGGGAAATTCAGACTGACACTATTGGTGCTTTTATGGTGTCATTGGCCAAGCTGGGATCTTTATTGCTAACACCTATATCTTCTCTCCAGCACATCAGGTCACAGTGTCATTGAACCCGTCTGCTCTGCTTTCCCTTCAGGAGCCATGTTGTGCGAGCAGATCAGCGAGTATGTAGACGTCAGCCGGGAGATCGTCAAAGTCATGGTGTCGGACTCCGCAGCCGGAGCCTTAAAGAAAAGCTTGGACCGACAGGAGGCCATGATAGATTCACTGTTGGACTCAGAGGTGCAAGCGTCGCAGCTTATCCGAGGTAATTGCACAAAGAGAGAGAATTTACCATTATACATACATCAACACTCCATAGACCTTGGCTACAACCATACTTTCTGAAGCTTCCATGAAGGTGCTATTGGTTCTGGCCTTGCCTAAGCTGCCATTGTCTCAGGCTGGCTTGGGAAAGCTTTCCTTGTCACCTGCCCTAGCATCCGAAAGGGCAGGGAAAGGTCAAATCACTGTGGTACCAAGTTTTTAGATCTTGGTACCACAAAATTTATAATCTCTAACCTCCACCTACAGCTCCTTCTTGAAAGGAGAACTACCGTGAAAATTATATTTAGTATGATGAATCTTACATTAAATTAAGAAATTGTGTAAATATAATCAATTAATAATCTATTTCTGAAATAACGAAGTTACTATTCACTCTCGACATCTGTTTCTCTACATTCTGGTCTGTTTATCATGCTACTTTCAAAATGGAGTAAAACATTACTGGTGATTTTGCTCATACCACCAACCTATCATATCTTTGCTTTTGTTTTCTAAATGTTTGAAATCTAATTGTTGATTGGTTGCTCTGGGCAACATCACTGGTAATGCTTCACTCCACTTTTTACACAGCATGACAAATAGGCCCTGTGTTCACGCAGTAGTTGGGAGTCTGATTTTGAATGACAGTTAAGTCTAATACAACCTTGGGGGGGGGCTTATTTTGCCTAGAAGATGCATTAGAGCTCTTGTAAAATCACCAGAAATCTTATTTCCCTACATGCAGGATTTGTGCCAGTTATTTTGCTACACTTTGTGCTGCGAGACCCACCTCCCCAGCCAAACGATATATTGGATCTTACTGTCAATGAAATTCTAACACCCAAAATGAAGAGAAACAGTTTCTCAGAGAGGGATAGTAAAGATAAACTTATTTCAGAATTGGTAGACTTTTTTATTGATTGTACTTAGAAAGTTTCTTATTTCAGTATGATGAAACATTAAATTTTCATTTTTTGTGATAGTTTCCCTTTAAACAGAAGCAGAGAGCTCACACCCCTGGACATATACCTCTTGTGGTACCAGGTGCTGTACTGAGAGACCCACGCCTGCAACAAGGTTTAGAAAATCTCATTGGGAAAAATGTCAGCACTACACTGAAAAATTTGAAGTAGTGTAATGGTTATTTAACCCCAAAACATACAGAAAAAAGGCAACGGACCACCCGGGCCTTTTATCAAGCCTAGTGGAACAATCCCACTATCCACATTTAAAGTATGAGGAAGAGGCGTGGACAAAGACTCCTCCCCTTCCCTTCTGTGACATCACAAAATAAAGTGCGATATAATACAGTATATAATCCAATCTGTGAAGGTATAATGCTTGAAAGTCCATGAAAGTTAAATGTATAGTCAAAGCTTAACATATTCCATTGTAAACATTATAGGATAGTGATGCTGAAAAAATATTTTGAAATTAGTGATTCTGAAACTTATCAATTTTTGAAACACCTGCTTTGAGGCCACTGGGAGCAACATCCAAGCGGTTGGTGAGTAACGTGTTGCTCGCGAGCTACTGGTTGGGGACTACTGTGATATTCTGAGACAATTTGCAATTGATTTTCACTTTTTATTATTTGTGGTTTTTGAGTTATTTAGCTTTTTATTCAGCAGCTCTCCAGTTTGCAATTTCAGTAATCTGGTTGCTAGTTTCCAAATTACCCTAGCAACATGCACTGATTTGAATAAGAGGCAATATTAATAGGAGAATGAAGCGCAATCACAATAAATTTGTAGCCCTATAGGGCAGTTGTTTTGTTAGATGGGGTCAGTGACCCACATTTGAAAGCCGGGAAGAGTCAGAAGAAAAAGGCAAATAATTCAGAAACTATAAAAAATAAATAATTAAGACCAATTAAAAATGTGCTTAGAATTTGCCTGTCTATTAAAAGTTACTGTACAGGTGAACCACCCCTTTAAGAAAAGCTGGCAGGGGTGTTCCCAGAATATTCTACATGAGGCATACAATTAGCAATATTTATTCACACCCTGTACAAAGATATCCTAGGCAATCTGTGCAAGCACAAAGTTATTCCTATCAATCGCAAGTCGTTGCCTAGAGTTGTGGCAGATGTAAATTCAGAACTGCATAGACCCATAATAGTACAGGCACACTATGCAGGATTCAGCAGGAGACCTTTTCAGTTGTGGCTGTTAAAAAGCAGCGCTTCTTTTCGTTCAGATCTCATGGCCGTGGAAGAAAAAGTCGCACAGAAACTTCTGGACACAGAGGAAACTAAACAAAAATCTTCATCCAAGCTACAGAAAATAGACCGAGAACTACAGGAGAGAATGGAAAAGAATGCCTCTCTGGAATCCAGCATAAAATATCCTTATGTGAAGGGTGCAAACTGTGTTTAGTCTGTCCATCATGTAGCATTGTGGGACAGATGATTCAGGGTTAAAGAAACAGTAACACCAAAAAATTGAAGTGTTTTAAAGTAATGAAAATATCATGTAGTGTTGCCCTACACTGGTAAAACTGCTGTGCTTGCTTCAGAAACACTACTATAGTTCATATAAACAAGCTGCTGTGTAGCAATGGCAGAAACTCAAAAAAGTCTATATGGCACAGGTTAAATAGTGGATAATAGATAACACCATTATGTTCTAAAGAGCTTATCTGCTCTCTGCTGTGTAACCGGAGTCTTTTCTCCATTGAATGGCTGCACCCATTGCTACACAGCAGCTTATTTATATAAACAATAGTAGTGTTTCTGAAGCAAACACACCAGTTTTATCTGTGCAGGGCATCACTGCATTATGTTTTTATTACCTTAAAACACTTTCATTTTTTGGTGTTACTGTTCCTTTAATGAGTCGGGAGGGTTTGTAGTATTATGGCCCCTCTAGTGCTGCTGGGTGACATTGATTTACATATGTCAGATGAAAAGGTTTCCTACTAGGCAGTCAGACTTGACAGTAACTAACGATAGCCTCTTCTGGCCACACTTCTTATTCTGTTTGGTTGGATGCCAGTCTTAATGACCGGATCTGACAGGGAGTTTAGAGGAACCCTGGCTTCATTCACAATATCATCCACCTGCCAAGGTACATAAACTGCAATCTGGCCAAACTAGCCAATCAAATCTGGGAATGTTTAGCCACCTACCTTTCATTATAAAGTGGCACATTTAGCTGCCGCATCTTTAAATCACTTATGTGGGGCAGCAAAGTCAAGTGATAATGACACAGACACCCGGTCCTGAGCATTCTGGATCACCTGTCCCATACCTGTATATGTGGTGTGTTTTTTTCTTTGTGTAGAAAGGGCTATACCCAAGACTGAGGCTTGTTTCATTCGTTCAGGAGGAACACTTTATTTAGAACACCAGAGACAGCTGACCAAAATATTTTTCCTGAACTTAAGTACATTCCTACAGAAAGATCTGGAGGAGCTAAAGGTGATGGAGGAAGAGATTGCTGATATGCAGAGAGAGGCAGACGAAGATACCACAACAGTCATTCCCTCAGCAGTGTACGTAATATATTTTTTATCTTTGTTTCTCTCGCTGTCAGTTCACAATAGCAATTGCCAGTCTGTGGCTCACCAGCTGTCCTACCTTATTATGAAAGTCAGAATAGTCCATCACTCTGACCTACCTAAATTAGATATTTAGCTAAAGACTTGTTTTAAAAAAAGTGATTACAGTCTCGGCCTGGCCATTATAAGCCTGTAAATCGGACATCTGTGGCGGCAACTTATTTGAAGGCTTATAAAGGGATTGCATCAGAGATTATGTTCTGAAGAATGGCAGTAATCAGCACGGCTTAATGAAGCATAGGTCATGTCAGACATTGCATTGATTTTTATGATATGGTAAGTAGAAAGTTGCACAGTGGGGTTGCAGCAGACATAATTTACTTAGAAATCGCCAAGTTTTTGATACAGTGCTGCACAGCTGTTTGCTGTCTAAACTAAGGTCTGTTGGGCTTAATGAAGTCGTTTGCACGTGGATAGGAAACTGGCTACAGGATCGGGTACAGAGGGTGGTTGTTAATGGGACAATCTCTATTTGGAGTAAGGTTCTTAGTGGGGTCCCCCAAGACTCGGTATTGGATCCACTTTTATTTAACTTGTTTGTTAATGACTTAGGGGAGGGTATTATAAGTAATGTATCAGCGTTTGCAGATGACACAAAACTATCCAGCCCAATTAATTCCATCCAGGATGTGACACTTGCAACAGGATCTTGACAAACTGGCAATCTGGGCAGCTAAGTGGCAGATGAGCTTCAATGTAAAATTGCATCTTTTTCACATAAATAAACACAATAGCTCCAGTTTATATCACCAATCTCTTTAGACCACTGGCCTAAGCTAATGGCAGTGTAAATTGAAGCTGCTCCCTAATATACTGGAATATGACCAATCCCTAAATCACAAATTGATTTTCTTTCTACAGGTATTTGGCAAAGCTGTTCCATAATGTGACGAAAATTGACTGGGATTATAATTGTGACCCCTCCCTCATCAAAGGCAGTATCCTTTATGGCCACCCCCTCGGTGTAGTTACATGAGATGTGTTGGTTATATCTTTGTTGCTGCGGGTATACAATAGTATAAGAAGACATTACACTTTGCTCACTTAAAGGGGTTGCTCAACTTTAAATAAACTTTTAGTATGATGTAGAGAGTGATATTCTGAGTCAATTTGCAATTGGTTTTCGTTTTATTATTTGTGGTTCTTGAATTATTTAGCTTTTTATTCAGCTGTTCTCCAGTTTAATTGAAAGAGAAGATACCCTTAAGGGCTCTTACTCACTGGTGTTCTGACCTGCGCTCCCCTGCGTTCCGTTTTTTGGCGTTCAGCCGCAGGGGAGCGCAGGAATAGACGCATGTCATTATTTCAAATGGGGCTGTACTCGCTCAGACACGTGTAGGCGCCAAACGCAGGTTGAGACGCAACATGCTGCATTTTTCCTGCGTTCGGCGCCTACACGCGTCTGAGCGAGTACAGCCCCATTTGAAATAATGACATGCGTCTATTCCTGCGCTCCCCTGCAGCTGAACGCCAAAAAAACGGAACGCAGGGGAGCGCAGGTCAGAACGCCAGTGAGTAAGAGCCCTAATACAGATTTATCACTTCAGTAGAAAAAAAGGTCTGATTCAATCAGTACAACTTAATAATAACAAATAAATATAAACGTGAATTCACCTTCACTATGTTTCTGTGTATTCTTAAAATTATAAATATAATAGTGAATATATCAATTCATTAAAAGTTCATTGTTTTTAAAATATTGTGTTTATAGATTAAAGTGCGAGTTCATTGATTTATTAAAAGGTGGGCAAACTCAATTAATTAGATTCAATTATATGCCTACCATTCATTACCAATCAATTCAAATTTAATTAACCCACTACCTAAAGTGCCTAAGTGTTAAGAATATATTATATATAATAAAAGAATACATTATAAATAATAATAAAATAAATTATATTACATACTGGTCCAACTTAGGACTTGTGAAAAATGAGAATTAATGAGTGACCAAATTAATTGAGGATACATCTATTGCCCAGCAACTCAAAGCCGATATAAAAAGTAAGAAAATGGATATACTAAGAGGTGGAGTTGTCCCAAAACTTTCTAACTATTGTTTTTACTATCCCTTGGACACCACAAAGCAAAGAAAGACAGGAAAAACCAGGAGTGTGGTCTCCATTTGTAATCCTGGTCCTGTCTATTGTAAGAGCTGTCTAGACCTCACAAAACCACAAATCTTGGCCCTTTAGGAATCCCAGTGCGGGATACAATAGAAGGAGGAGAGAAGAGATTAGGGTTTGAGTGTCGATTTCCAACCAACAACCTCCCCCCCTTGACCAATTCTATTAGTTAGTGAAAAAAGCTATTAAGCCGATTTTAAAAAGTTATTTGTTTAAAAGTTAAAAATAGCAGCGTTCGGCAACGCGCGTTTCGCAAATAAAGCTTTCTCAAGGCAAATTCTTACAATAGACAGGACCAGGATTACAAATGGAGACCACAGTCCTGGTTTTTCCTGTCTTTCTTTGCTTTGTGGTGTCCCAGGGATAGTAAAAACAATAGGTAGAAAGTTTTGGGACAACTCCACCTCTTAGTACATCCATTTTCTTACTTTTAGATCGGGTTTGAGTTGCTGGGCAATAGATGTATCCTCAATTAATTTGGTCACTCATTAATTCTCATTTTTCATAAGTCCTAAGTTGGACCAAAGCACTTGCATTTTATGTAATATAATTTATTAATGTATTCTTAACACTTAGGCACTTTAGGTAGTGGGTTAATTAAATTTGAATTAATTGGTAATGAATGGTAGGCAAATAATTGTATCTAATATAATTTATTAATGTATTCTTAACACCTAGGCACTTTAGGTAGTGGGTTAATTAATTAATTGAATTAATTGGTAATGAATGGTAGGCATATAATTGAATCGAATTAATTGAGTTTGCCCACCTTTTAATAAATCAATGAACTAGCACTTTAATCTATAATCACAATATTTTATAAACCATGAACTTTTAATGAATTGATATATCCACTATTATATTTATAATTATAAGAATATGCAACAACATAGTTAAGGTGAATTCAGGTTTATATTTATTAAGCAAGTTGATAATTGGAGATTGACTATTAAAATCGGACCATAGGATTTCGGATAGAAGAGGGGTTCTTTTCTTTCTTTTATTATTCAGTTCTCCGGTTTGCAATTTCAGCAATCTAGTTGCTAGGGTCCAAATTAGCCTAGCAACCATGCATTGATTTGAATGGGGGACTGGAATATGAATAGGAGAGGCCCGAATAGAAAGATGAGTAATACAAAATAGCAATAACAATAAATGTACAGCCTTACAGAGCATTTGTTTTGTAGATGGGGTCAGTGACCTCCATTTGAAAGCAGAAAAGAATCACAAGAAGAAGGCAAATAATTTAAAAACTATAAAAAATAAATAATGAAGACCTATTGAAAAGTTGCTGAGCCATTCTATAACATAGTAAAAGTTAATTTAAAGGTGAACCACTCCTTTAATTTGCTAATATGGGATACAGGTATGGGATCCGTTATCCAGAAAGTTCAGAATTATGGAAAGGCCGTCTCCCATAGATATCATTTTATCCAAATACTCCAAATTTTAACTATTCTTTTTTTAAAATAATAAAATAGTGTAATAATAAAACAGTAGCGCTTGTACTTCATCCCAACTAAAATATAATTAATCCTTATTGGAAGCAAAACCAGCCTATTGGGCCATTATCTGGAAAACCCCAGGTTCCAAGCATTCTGGATAACCGGTCTCATACCTGTATTTCAGTTTTCATCCAAATTGCACCACAGTGATCCAGTTGACAGATATCCAAAAAAAAATGCTTATTTCTAAAGGTGGACATACATGAGCAGATTAAATCTGCCGATTCGGGCCTTTTACACTGATTTGGCATCTTATCTGCCTTTGTATGTTGTCCTCCGGCCCCTCCTGACTGATATTTGGTTGAAAACCGCCCAGATGTCGATCGGCCAGGTTTGATTTTCTCATCAGATTACAATGGAGGGCAGAGGAGTCATTGGGGTGAGGACTGCATCAACTATCTGATGTAATCCTCGTTCTGATTGCTCCTATTCCCAGTGTTGTAATCTGATCCCCTAGGTGGAACAATCAAATTAAGCACAATATCTTTCACCTGCTTGTTTGGTGACCTCACCAAATGAGCGGATCTCAGTGTATGGACAGCTTAACTCAGTGAGCAGCCAATCAGCACCAGGCAGTGGAGTTTCTGGCCACAGAGTCTACCAGGGCCCTATGTATTATAATAAATAAATTACCCCTTGTTGCAAAATATGATATATCCTTATTTTACAATAGGGGGTACTTTATTCACTATATATAGCGAGTTAACCCTAGGCTGACTGACAGCAGTTCTGAAAGAGCTGTTGAGCTAAAAGCCTTTGGGGATGGAAATATAATTACTTGCCTGGTTTATAAAATAATCCGACACCTTCTGAAACTTAACATTGTGGATCCTTGAGCAGGAGCGCAGTCATACTGTAAAATAGTCCGAAGCACCCATATGTACTAAACATTCATAATGTTGCTTAAGGGGTGATATAACTATGTATAAATATATAAGTGGATCATATAATAATCTCTCTAATGCTTTATTTACCAGTAGGTCTTTCCAGCTGACACAAGGTCATCCTTTCCTATTAAAAGAAACGAGGTTCCACCTAAATATTGGGAAGGGGTTTGTTACAGTGAGAGCTGTGAAGATGTGGAATTGTCTCCCTGAATCAGTGGTACAGGCTGATACATTAGATAGCTTTAAGAAGGGTTTGGATGGTGTTTAGCAAGTGAGGGAATACAGGGATATGGGAGATAGCTCATAGTACAAGTTGATCCAGGGACTGGTCCCATTACCATTTTGGAGTCAGGAAGGAATTTTTCCCCTTCTGAGGCAAATTGGAGAGACTTCAGCTGAGGTTTTTTGCCTTCCTCTGGATCAACTGGTGGTTAGTTAAAAGGTTGAACTTGATGGACGTGTCTTTTTTCAACCTATGTTACTACTATGTAATAATTCCTATTTAATTGGATCTAAACACTGATGTAAGAATTAGCATCATAGATACAGTGAAATCCTTGGGTTTCTCATCAGTTTCCCAGCATATCACGGCGGCTCACTGTTCCCATGGGTTCGGTAACCTTGCCAGGACCATATAGGTTTAGACTGGCACAGCTAGTATTTCCTTAACCAGCCTCCCATTCCAGTTCACTACGGAGGAGACATTGCTCAGCCAATCAGCATCGACAGCAACCAGCACTCGAAAATCTTCATTTGCAACTACCTGTGGAGCCTCTTGTCTACAGACTGGTAATTCCCCGTCCTCTGGATAATTTACTTATTGCAAATGTAGTAACTTTCTGAGAATCCTGACTATTTCCTGGGCCGGGCCATATCCCTGCATGGCCACTTGCCCTTTTACCTGTTGGGTTATAAGAAGCTGGAGTTGCTGCTCCTCTCTGCACTTTCGCTGGACTCGAACATAAACACATTAATCTCTAACTTTCTTTAGCGCTTTTAAAGGAACAGTAACGTGACTACGGGAGGAGATTTACTTTTGGGGATTTTGAAGTTAATTTCAGATTCATGTTTGTTTTTTATTTAATCTTATAAATCATAAAATTGCATAAAAAAAGCCTTTGGATCCTGTTCTTTGATTGGCAGTTAACTGCAGAGTTGCCACTGCTCATGAAGTGCGGGTATGTTTTAAAATTAGGGATGCGCAGAATTTGGAATTCGGCCTTTTTCAGCAGGATTCAAATTTGGCCAAATCCTTCTGCTCAGCCGGACCAAATCCGAATCCTAATTTGCATATGCTAATTAGGGGTGGGGAGGGAAATCGTGTGACTTTTTGTCACAAAACAAGGAAGTAAAAAATTCCCCCTTCCCACCCTAATTTACATATGCAAATTTGTATTTGGTTCGGTATTCGGCCGAATCTTTAGCAAAGGAATCCAAAGTATAGTGGATTTGGTGCATCCCAATTTAAAACAACTTTTTTTCCACGCCACTGAAGTTTGCTGTGCCCTCACTTGCCTGTTACTAGTCTGGGAGGCACATTTATCAAGGGTCAAATTTTAAATTCATGAGTTTTTTTTAAACTCCCATAAATTCGACTAGTCTAAATTTATTAATAATGCTTGTGGCAGTTGTCAGGAGAAAGAAAGGCTGCTCTGATGTTCTTCTGCTTAGGAAAGATGTGAGAAAGGTTTATCATTTATTTCCTAAGCAGAAGAACATCAGAGCAGCCTCTTTCTCCTGACAACTTCCTGGACTACTTGCTGGTCAGATTTATCCAGGGTCGAATTTTGAATTTGAGAAACGACGAATTCGAATCGAAGTAATAGCACATTCAAATCACACAATTTGAAGTTTCTCCCAAAAAAACCTTCAATTTTTCAAGGTCCCCCATAGGCTAAAACAGCAATTCGACGGGTTTTAGATGACGAATGGTCGAAGTTGAATTTTTAAAGAGGCAGTACATGCTAAATTTCGAAATTCTAATTTTCGAATCTAATTTGGACTATTCCCTAGTTAAAGTACACAAAAATTCGAATTCAAAACTCCAACTGAAATTAAATGTTTCTTTTGTTTGGGCCGAATAGGTCCATTTTCGATCAAATTCCAATCGTACGAATCAAAGTAACAGTGCATTTGAATAGTTTTTTACAAACAAAAAAATGTTTTAATTTTTCAGAGTCCACCAATTGACTCAAAATAGGTTCTAGGAGGTCCTGCGTAGGCTAAAACAGCAATTAGGCAGGTTTTAGATGGCAAATGGTCAGCCGAATTTTCACTTCTACTTTTGATAAATCTGCCCCTTGGTGGTCAGACTGGTGGGGAAAATGACCAGCAGGTGGTGCTGTTGTAACAAAATTCATTCATATTAAAGGAAAACTATACCCCCAAAATGAATACTTAAGCAACAGATAGTTTATATCAAATTGAATGACATATTAAAGAATCTTACCAAACTGGAATATATATTTACATAAATATTGCCCTTTTACATCTCTTGCCTTGAACCACCATTTTGTGACTCTATCTGTGCTGCCTCAGAGATCACCTGACCAGAAATACTACAACACTAACTGTAACAGGAAGAAGTGAGGAAGCAAAAGGCAGAACTCTGTCTGTTAATTGGCTCATGTGACCTTACATGTGGTTTGTATGTGTGCACAGTGAATCGTACGATCTCAGGGGGCGGCCCTTATTTTTTAAAATGGCAATTTTCTATTTATGATTACCCAATGGCACATACTACTAAAAAAGTATATTATTATGATAATGGTTCATTTACATGAAGCAGGGTTTTACACATGAGCTGTTTTACTCAGTATCTTGTAATAGAGACCTACATTGTTTGGGGGGTATAGTTTTCCTTTAACAGCACATGTATCCCTTAATGACTTGCAATTAAAAAAATATATATTTACAAAAGTACTTAGAATAGCACCTGCATCAATTTTACATTCTATTATTATTATGGTTTACTTATCCTTTAAACTTAAATTTTGGGAGAAATGGTAAAACATGGAAAGCAAATGAAAGTCTGGTGAATCTGGGGGGAAAAAATGTCTGGAAGGTGAACAACCCCTTTAAGTCGATTCTCAGCATCCCTTTCAAAGAACTCATGTTGTTGGAGCAAGTAGTGGCAGTCGTAAACTGTCAGTTAGTGTGGCTGCTATTCTGATAGGAGAAGGGTGAAGTAATGGACTCAACACTGCCCTAAACACAACACCAAACAGAAAATGTAATTAAACATGTTTATATTGAAAACAATGTGTTAAATTACAGGTGAACGTTGCCAACAAAATGTATAGCTTTACATTACACAGATTAGACCATGTGTCTGTATACACACATTCAGCTTTATACATTATATATATATATATATATATATATATATATATATATATATATTAAATGCATCATTGGAGCTTCCAGAGAAAGAAGTCAGTCTACATGTTGAAATGTCAGAATTATGTACATTAGATACATGTGGCAGACAGGAGGCAAGAAAAGGAGAAAATCTGGAGCGGGAATTGGTGTTTCCAGCTGTAGTTCAGTTCAGCGCTCTTATTTAGAAAAGGAAACAAAAATATTGCCTTATGAAATGGTGCCAGTGGGTATTCTAAGGCCCTTTAACCACGTACTGTATAAATGCTTAAAGGAGAACTAAACCATTAAAATGACTGGCTAAAAATACCATATATTATAAAGTGAACTTATTGCACGAGGCTAAAGTTTCAGCTTGTCAATAGCAGCAATGATCCAGGACTTCAAACTTGTCACAGGGGGTCACCATCTTGGAAAGTGTCTGTGACACTCACATGCTCAGTGGGCTCTGAGCAGCTGTTTAGCTAAGCTAAGTGGGTGAGTGGGTCCCTAAGCTCAGTAAGTGACAGCAGCACAGAGCATGTGCAGTGAATCAGCAGAAAAGAAGATAGGGAGCTACTGGGGCATCTTTGGAGACACAGATCTTTACTGCTAAAGGGATGTGGTTGCCTTTGGCTGGTACAGAGGCACAAAACATCATGTACAACATTTACTACTTCTACTTAAGCTTTAGTTCTCATTTAAAACCATCATTTTAGGAATTGGCCTAAACACCTTGCATGACACAAGCCTTGGGTGTGAGAGACTACTGCTGGTATATGGGAGCATCTATGCCCATGTCAATTCCCCCAATACACCAACCAAGGGTTTAACTGACTGCCATCTGCTGTTAAACTACAACTCACATCTGTTTCTGGCGCAGCAACTTGGCAGCACCCATTTTTCTGGAGCACATGGAGATATACATACAGAGAGATAGATGGTGTGTGTGTATGTATATATATATATATATATATATATATATATATATATATATATATACAGTGTATTGCCCTTAAAGGGGTAGTCCATCTTTAAGTTAACTTTTAGCATGGCCAATTCTAAGCAACTCTTCAATCGCCTTAAATTTTTCATTTTTTTATTATTTGCCTTTTTCTTTGGACTCTTTCCAGCTTTCAAATGGGGGTCACTGACCCCATCTAAACAAATAAATAATCTGTAAGGCTACAGATATATTGGTATTGCTACTTTTTATTTCTCGTCTTTCTATTCATATTCCAGTCTTATTCAAATCAATGCATGGTTGCTAGGGTAATGTGGACCCTAGCAACCAAATTGTTGAAACTACAAACTAGAGAGCTGCTGAATAAAAAGCTAAATTACTCAAAAACCACAAGAAATGAAAACCAATTACAAATTGTCTCAGAATATCCCTCTCTTAATTAAAAGGTGAACAACCCCTTGACTTCCTGACTAGGTAGCTTGTCTTCATTGGGTCGCAGCAGGTGTATGGGAATCTCTCCTCTAGTCACTTGTAGAGCAGCCGTATCCTCACTCACTTGCACTATAATATCAACCTGTTATATACCAACCCACAGCTGTATAGAGACTTTGCAGCCCTATACAAGGGGATGCTCTTAAGTTTCTATTGACCCCCATACTTCTATGCATATATCTTATTACCAAGAAGCTGCAATGCATACATTAGGGGCCGGAAAGTTTACTATTGCTATCCTGCTGCAGATCATAACAGCGGACAGTTGCAGGACTGATATCCTAAAGTTCACTGAAGCAACCTTGGGAGCTTAAGTAGTTAAAGGAACTACAATTCCCAATACCCCCCACAGGTAACAGAGGCATGCTGGGGATTTTAGATCTGCAGCAACTATCGGGAGGTGGTGCTGCTTCTTAACTAATGAATATTGATGCTTCTTATGGGAGTCATTTGATCTGGTCTCTGATACTCAAGACACAATGAAAAGAAAACACATGAGAATGGGGAAGCACGGATATGGACTGATTTTTAAGGGAAGTAAAGTCTAAAATAGAATAAGGCTAGAAATGCTGTATTTTGTATACTAAACATAAACATGAACTTACTGCACCAAAAGCCTAATAAAACAAATGATTTATGCTTTCAAAGTTCACCATCTTGTAACTTTGTTATACATCTTTGCAAGACCAAGACTGTGCACATGCTCAGTGTGGTCTGGGCTGCTTTGGGATCGTCGTAAATTATCAAAACAGCACAAGTCAAATAATATCTGCCAGAAGCCGATACAGCAAGACTGATTAATAATCAGAATATGCAGACTGCACTGGCTCCTGTGTTGTCATGTAATCTAATGTGGATTTTATAGTTTTTATATTGTTTAATACAAACTTTCTCCAACTCTGCAGAACCAGTGGCTGCAGCAAAATAAACCTTCAAATAGAATCCCAGTTTATCTGTTTAAATCTGGCTCCATGATCTTTGTCCCTGCAGCTGGAGTTGGAAACAGTAAAGGGGATGTAAAGGCAAAAATAAAATCCAATACAAATCTCTACACATTCGCCAACTGCTCTACAGGGAAACAAACAAAGCTGCTTGAGTTCTGCATGGCTGGGAAGTAAGACGGGGGCTCCCCCTGCTGTTCATAAGTATGATTGTTTCCCTGCTCAGCAGTTAGGGACCGTCTGACAATTCCTATCCACAGCAGTAAATGAAGGGAGAATTTCACTGCATACAGTCAGGTTTCTTATAAAAACAGTGCACATTTTTTAATTAAACTATATTGGAGATATGTTTCTTTTTCATTAAAGTAGAAATGGGATTTTATTTTTTCCATGCCCTTTAATATCAATAACAAACACTCAACTGCCATTATTTTGCTCATTTCTATCAGAGCTGCTGGCCAATAGGCCATTGTGTGTGCCCCATTTAGACCCAATGATGCTTGCATATATTGCTTATAGACCTGTGCCTTTACTGTAAAGCATAAAGAATAAGACACAAAGAAGTATTGGGGGGGTTATAGTTCTACACAGCTGAAGCATTACTATTCGTATGAAAACAACGTGGTTTATCAGAACAAAGGAAAAGGGAAATAAAATGATGTAATTAGTTTAAAATGAAAAATAAATCTGTCCGATCTTTAAAGGACAAGGAAAGTGTAAAGTAGAATAAGGCTAGAAATGCTGTATTTTGTATACTAAACACAAGCATGAACTGACTGCACCACAAGCCTAATAAAACAAATGATTTATGCTTTCAAAGTTGGCCACAGGGGGTCACCATCTTGTAACTTTGTTATACATCTTTGCAAGACTAAGACTGTGCACATGCTCAGTGTGGTCTGGGCTGCTTAGGGATTGTCATAAACAAAGCTGCTTGAGTTCTGCATGGCTGGGAAGTAAGGCGGGGCTCCCCCTGCTGTTCATAAGTATGATTGTTTCCCTGCAGAGCAGTTAGGGACCATCTGACAATTCCTATCCACAGCAGTAAATGAAGGGAGAATTTCACTGCATAAAGTCAGGTTTCTTATAAAAACGGTACACATTTTTTAATTAAAGTATATTGGAGAAAGGTTTCTTTTTCATTAAAGAAAGTAAAAATGGGATTTTATTTTTTCCATGCCCTTTAATATCAATAACAAACACTCAACTGCCATTATTTTGCTCATTTCTATCAGAGCTGCTGGCCAATAGGCCATTGTGTGTGCCCCATTTAGACCCAATGATGCTTGCATATATTGCTTATAGACCTGTGCCTTTACTGTAAAGCATAAAGAAGTATTGGGGGAGTTATAGTTCTACACAGCTGAAGCATTACTATTCGTATGAAAACAACGTGGTTTATCAGAACAAAGGAAAAGGGAAATAAAATGATGTAATTAGTTTAAAATGAAAAATAAATCTGTCCGATCTTTAAAGGACAAGGAAAGTGTAAAGTAGAATAAGGCTAGAAATGCTGTATTTTGTATACTAAACACAAGCATGAACTGACTGCACCACAAGCCTAATAAAACAAATGATTTATGCTTTCAAAGTTGGCCACAGGGGGCTGTCATCTTGCAACTTTGTTAAACATCTTGGCCTGACCCTGACCCTGCACATGCTCAGTGTGGTCTGGGCTGCTTAGGGATCGTCATAAACAAAGCTGCTTGAGTTCTGCATGGCTGGTAAGTAAGGTGTGGGCTCCCCCTGCTGTTCATAAGTATGATTGTTCCCCATAGCAGGTAGGGACCATCTGACAATTCCTATCCACAGCAGTAAACGAAGGGAGAATTTCACTGCATACAGTCAGGTTTCTTATAAAAACGGTACACATTTTTTTAATTGGAGATAGGTTTCTTTTTCATTAAAGAAAGTAAAAATGGGATTTTATTTTTTTGCCTTTCCTTGTCCTTTAAAGAAAGTACAAATGGGTTTTATTTTTTTGCCTTTCCTAGTCCTTTAATGATTAAAAATGCGTAGATTAGACAATCTTACCCCGAAATCAGCATAGAGGGAGGGATCTGCAAAGCATATAGTCAGGAAACACAAAGAATAATTTATATATATACATATTTACCACCCAAATTGGTTATTATTGCAATAGAACTGTACAATCTGTTCCGCAGGCTTCTCCATGAGGTCGTGGGTGAGAGAGGCCAGAGGGTAGCCATATTGTTTATTCCATTCCAGCAATCTCAACAACTAAAGGCTCAGTGTTGTCCCTATGAAAAGGGGACTATACTTGCTAAATTATACGCTGTCCACACAAATTGCCCTTAAAAGTAAGTTGGCTCCATTGCACTTGGTCTTCCTTTTGTCCATATCATTAACACTGAATTTCCATAGATCCGTAAAGCAACATTTCTTTTCATTTCTCCTTTTTTATTCCTGAACTTCATTATTTTTTGGTGTGTGAGGAGAAGCAACATTTTTTCTTGTTGTGGTTTCCATCTTTTATCCTCTCTGGGAAAAGGCCCCCCCCACACGGCTGTTTGCGGCAGGGTTCCATGGTGATAGCCACGCCCACCCCGCTGCGTCCAGACATCATACGTGTCACCTCAGTCCACGTGTCTGTGGGTGGGTCGTAGCACTCCACGCTATCAATGAATGTGCTTCCGTCGTAGCCACCTGAAGTACAAGGGAGGAAATGACGTAAATTCAAATTTATGCTAAAGGGATTCTGTCATGATTTTTATGGTGTAGTTTTTATTTCTAAATTACACTGAAAATAATTCACTCTACAACATCAAATTTCATTCCTGAACCAACAAGTGTATTTTTTTAGTTGTAATATTGGTGTGTAGGTGCATCTCAGGTCATTTTGCCCGGTCATGTTCAGAAAGAGCCAGCACTTTAGGATGGAACTGCTTTCTGGCAGGCTGTTGTTTCTCCTACTCAATGTAACTGAATGTGTCTCAGTGGGACCTGGATTTTACTATCGAGTGCTGTTCTTAGATCTACCAGGCAGCTGTTATCTTATGTTAGGGAACTGCTATCTGGTTACCTCCCCATTGTTCTGTTATTAAGTTGCTGGGGGGGAGAGGGGTGATATCACTCCAACTTGCAGTATAGCAGTAAAGAGTGACTGAAGTTTATCAGAGCACAAGTCACATGACTGGGGAACTGACAATATGTCTAGCCCCATGTCAGATTTCAAATATTAAATAATCTGTTTGCTCTTTTGAAAAACGGATTTCAGTGCAGAATTCTGCTGGAGCAACACTATTAACTGATGGGCCTAATTTATATGCCATTAAAGTAGGTGCTTATTCTCCCCCTCCTTGAAGTTAACTGCAGATTGCAGTAACCCTAAACCTAAAATCAAAATTACCAAGTACGTAGATCTTTCCCTGATGTACGGTCACCCCCAGCGCACTTCTACGGTGTCTCATGGGTGCCACAAAACTCCAGACATCTTTCTCCACGTCGTATCGTTCAACGCTGTTCAGCTGATCTGTTCCATTATACCCACCCATAGCGTACACACTGGTATCCATCGCACACGCCCCTGAACAAAAAAATTTTTTAATACAAACATGTACTAAATATAACATGATTTGCTTTTATTTGCACTGTATTCTGTGCAGTATTTATCAATTTACTTTATACCAAGATATTTCAATCTATGGTTCACTTCATTGGTTTGAATAATGGTTTTGTGGGATATTAAAGGAGAACTAAACCCCAAACATGAATATGACTAAAAACACCATATATTTTATATACCAAACTTATTGCACGAGGCTAAGGTTTCAGCTTGTCAATAGCAGCAATTATCCAGGACTTCAAACTTGTCACAGGGGGTCACCATCTTGGAAAGTGTCTGTGACACTCACATGCTCAGTGGGCTCTGATTGGCTGTTGAGAAGCTAAGCTTAGGGCTCGTCACTAATTATCCAGCAGAAAATGAGCTTCCCCTGTAATATAAGCTGATGCTACAGGTTTGCTGATTATTAAATTCTGATGCTAATTGCACTGGTTTCTGTGCTGCCATGTAGTAATTATGTGTATTAATTACTAATCAGCCTTATATTGTGACATTTCTATTCTATGTGTACTGTATATTGTGACTGAGTCCCTAAGCTCAGTAAGTGACAGCAGCACAGAGCATGTGCAGTGAATCAGCAGAAAAGAAGATGGGGAGCTACTGGGGCATCTTTGGAGACACAGAGCTTTACTGCTAAAGGGCCGTGGTTGCCTTGGGCTGGTACAGAAGCACAAAACAAAATTTCTAGCTATTTCTTTAGTTAGGCTTTAGTTGTCCTTTAAAGAGTCTTACCTGCTCCACTGCGCACAATGTTCATGGAGGCGATGTCCTTCCATTCGTCGGTCTCTGGATAGTAACACTCTGCTGAGTTCAACCTGTTTGTTCCATCAAACCCACCGACTGCATACATCAGCCTGTTCAGTACGGCCACTCCCACTCCAATACGCTGAGTTTTCATTGAAGCAACCAGCTGCCACTCATCTCTCTCTGGGTCATACCTGGAAGCAAACGAAGGTACATTAGGTTTTCGACAAAGTCTGTAATCACCCTGCTATACAATATGTATATATATGACCCAACTTTCCTAAGCGATATCTATGTACTATGGATATCATGAAGTTTGTTATTATGGCAGATGAAGTGAAGAGGAACCCCTACTGCCCTTGTGACATTCAGGCAGATACAATATGGGACTGGCACTTGAGTGGCCACATCTACGGTAAAAAAGAGGGAGTAAGCCCTACTCTCAGTCAAGTTAATATCCTGGATATTGAAGCTCTTTCTCCTCAGGTGCCATATCACAGGCCTGTTAACCTTCAACTGTCAATAGTTAATAGAATGACACAGGTCTCTGTGATGTGGAAGTTGGTAGTTAATCTCTATGAGTCATACCATGTTTTTATTTATGTCAAACAGGGAAATTAAAAATAATTTCTAGTTCCACTAGACAGACGTGTATAATTAACTATCTCTGCAAAGTGATGCATAACATGTCAAATGTGCAAATAAAATAATAATAGGAAGTGCCCCAAAAGGCAACAGTAGAATCATAGGGAGCTCAGTAACACTGCACAGTTAGATAATAGTCTCTGGGAAGGGAGTGTGACTGTGGGATACAAGGTATAGTAGGGAGAGATGGTGCCTATAGTAACAGTGGATAATAGTCTCTGGGAAGGGAGTGTGACTGTGGGATAGCAGGTATAGTAGGGAGAGATGGTGTCTATAGTAACAGTGGATAATAGTCTCTGGGAAGGGACTGTGGGATAGCAGGTATAGTAGGGAGATATGGTGTCTATAGTAACAGTAGGATAATAGTCTATGGGAAGGGAGTGTGACTGTGGGATAGCAGGTATAGTAGGGAGAGATGGTGCCTATAGTAACAGTGGATAATAGTCTCTGGGAAGGGAGTGTCACTGTGGGATAGCAGGTATAGTAGAGAGAGATGGTGCCTATAGTAACAGTGGATAATAGTCTCTGGGAAGGGAGTGTGACTGTGGGATAGCAGGTATAGTAGGGAGAGATGGTGCCTATAGTAACAGTTAGATAATAGTCTCTGGGAAGGGAGTGTGACTGTGGGATAGCAGGTATAGTAGGGAGAGATGGTGCCTATAGTAACAGTGGGATAATAGTCTCTGGGAAGGGAGTGTGACTGTGCGATAGCAGGTATAGTAGGGAGAGATGGTGCCTATAGTAACAGTGAGTGAATAATAGTCTCTGGGAAGGGAGTGTGACTGTGGGATAGCAGGTATAGTAGGGAGAGATGGTGCCTATAGTAACAGTGGATAATAGTCTCTGGGAAGGGAGTGTCACTGTGGGATAGCAGGTATAGTAGAGAGAGATGGTGCCTATAGTAACAGTGGATAATAGTCTCTGGGAAGGGAGTGTGACTGTGGGATAGCAGGTATAGTAGGGAGAGATGGTGCCTATAGTAACAGTTAGATAATAGTCTCTGGGAAGGGAGTGTGACTGTGGGATAGCAGGTATAGTAGGGAGAGATGGTGCCTATAGTAACAGTGGGATAATAGTCTCTGGGAAGGGAGTGTGACTGTGCGATAGCAGGTATAGTAGGGAGAGATGGTGCCTATAGTAACAGTGAGTGAATAATAGTCTCTGGGAAGGGAGTGTGACTGTGGGATAGCAGGTATAGTAGGGAGAGATGGTGCCTATAGTAACAGTGGATAATAGTGTCTGGGAAGGGAGTGTGACTGTGGGATAGCAGGTATAGTAGGGAGAGATGGTGCCTATAGTAACAGTGGATAATAGTCTCTGGGAAGGGAGTGTGACTGTGGGATAGCAGGTATAGTAGGGAGAGATGGTGCCTATAGTAACAGTGGGATAATAGTCTCTGGGAAGGGAGTGTGACTGTGGGATAGCAGGTATAGTAGGGAGAGATGGAGCCTATAGTAACAGTGGATAATAGTCTCTGGGAAGGGAGTGTGACTGTGGGATAGCAGGTATAGTAGGGAGAGATGGTGCCTATAGTAACAGTGGGATAATAGTCTCTGGGAAGGTAGTGTGACTGTGGGATAGCAGGTATAGTAGGGAGAGATGGTGCCTATAGTAACAGTGGATAATAGTCTCTGGGAAGGGAGTGTGACTGTGGGATAGCAGGTATAGTAGGGAGAGATGGTGCCTATAGTAACAGTTAGATAATAGTCTCTGGGAAGGGAGTGTGACTGTGGGATAGCAGGTATAGTAGGGAGAGATGGTGCCTATAGTAACAGTGGATAATAGTCTCTGGGAAGGGAGTGTGACTGTGGGATAGCAGGTATAGTAGGGAGAGATGGTGCCTATAGTAACAGTGGATAATAGTCTCTGGGAAGGGAGTGTGACTGTGGGATAGCAGGTATAGTAGGGAGAGATGGAGCCTATAGTAACAGTGGGATAATAGTCTCTGGGAAGAAAGTGTGACTGTGGGATAGCAGGTATAGTAGGGAGAGATGGTGCCTATAGTAACAGTTAGATAATAGTCTCTGGGAAGGGAGTGTGACTGTGGGATAGCAGGTATAGTAGGGAGAGATGGAGCCTATAGTAACAGTGGATAATAGTCTCTGGGAAGGGAGTGTGACTGTGGGATAGCAGGTATAGTAGGGAGAGATGGAGCCTATAGTAACAGTGGATAATAGTCTCTGGGAAGGGAGTGTGACTGTGGGATAGCAGGTATAGTAGGGAGAGATGGTGCCTATAGTAACAGTGGATAATAGTCTCTGGGAAGGGAGTGTGACTGTGGGATAGCAGGTATAGTAGGGAGAGATGGTGTCTATAGTAACAGTGGATAATAGTCTCTGGGAAGGGAGTGTGACTGTGGGATAGCAGGTATAGTAGGGAGAGATGGAGCCTATAGTAACAGTGGATAATAGTCTCTGGGAAGGGAGTGTGACTGTGGGATAGCAGGTATAGTAGGGAGAGATGGTGCCTATAGTAACAGTTAGATAATAGTCTCTGGGAAGGGAGTGTGACTGTGGGATAGCAGGTATAGTAGGGAGAGATGGTGCCTATAGTAACAGTGGGATAATAGTCTCTGGGAAGGGAGTGTGACTGTGGGATAGCAGGTATAGTAGGGAGAGATGGTGCCTATAGTAACAGTGGATAATAGTCTCTGGGAAGGGAGTGTGACTGTGGGATAGCAGGTATAGTAGGGAGAGATGGTGCCTATAGTAACAGTGGGATAATAGTCTCTGGGAAGGGAGTGTGACTGTGGGATAGCAGGTATAGTAGGGAGAGATGGTGCCTATAGTAACAGTGGGATAATAGTCTCTGGGAAGGGAGTGTAACTGTGGGATAGCAGGTATAGTAGGGAGAGATGGAGCCTATAGTAACAGTGGGATAATAGTCTCTGGGAAGGGAGTGTGACTGTGCTGTGGGATAGCAGGTATAGTAGGGAGAGATGGAGCCTATAGTAACAGTGGATAATAGTCTCTGGGAAGGGAGTGTGACTGTGGGATAGCAGGTATAGTAGGGAGAGATGGAGCCTATAGTAACAGTGGATAATAGTCTCTGGGAAGGGAGTGTGACTGTGGGATAGCAGGTATAGTAGGAAGAGATGGTGCCTATAGTAACAGTGGGATAATAGTCTCTGGGAAGGTAGTGTGACTGTGGGATAGCAGGTATAGTAGGGAGAGATGGTGCCTATAGTAACAGTGGATAATAGTCTCTGGGAAGGGAGTGTGACTGTGGGATAGCAGGTATAGTAGGGAGAGATGGTGCCTATAGTAACAGTTAGATAATAGTCTCTGGGAAGGGAGTGTGACTGTGGGATAGCAGGTATAGTAGGGAGAGATGGTGCCTATAGTAACAGTGGATAATAGTCTCTGGGAAGGGAGTGTGACTGTGGGATAGCAGGTATAGTAGGGAGAGATGGAGCCTATAGTAACAGTGGGATAATAGTCTCTGGGAAGGGAGTGTGACTGTGGGATAGCAGGTATAGTAGGGAGAGATGGTGCCTATAGTAACAGTGGGATAATAGTCTCTGGGAAGGGAGTGTGACTGTGGGATAGCAGGTATAGTAGGGAGAGATGGTGCCTATAGTAACAGTGGGATAATAATCTCTGGGAAGGGAGTGTAACTGTGGGATAGCAGGTATAGTAGGGAGAGATGGAGCCTATAGTAACAGTGGGATAATAGTCTCTGGGAAGGGAGTGTGACTGTGGGATAGCAGGTATAGTAGGGAGAGATGGAGCCTATAGTAACAGTGGATAATAGTCTCTGGGAAGGGAGTGTGACTGTGGGATAGCAGGTATAGTAGGGAGAGATGGAGCCTATAGTAACAGTGGATAATAGTCTCTGGGAAGGGAGTGTGACTGTGGGATAGCAGGTATAGTAGGGAGAGATGGTGCCTATAGTAACAGTGGGATAATAGTCTCTGGGAAGGTAGTGTGACTGTGGGATAGCAGGTATAGTAGGGAGAGATGGTGCCTATAGTAACAGTGGATAATAGTCTCTGGGAAGGGAGTGTGACTGTGGGATAGCAGGTATAGTAGGGAGAGATGGTGCCTATAGTAACAGTTAGATAATAGTCTCTGGGAAGGGAGTGTGACTGTGGGATAGCAGGTATAGTAGGGAGAGATGGTGCCTATAGTAACAGTGGATAATAGTCTCTGGGAAGGGAGTGTGACTGTGGGATAGCAGGTATAGTAGGGAGAGATGGAGCCTATAGTAACAGTGGGATAATAGTCTCTGGGAAGAAAGTGTGACTGTGGGATAGCAGGTATAGTAGGGAGAGATGGTGCCTATAGTAACAGTTAGATAATAGTCTCTGGGAAGGGAGTGTGACTGTGGGATAGCAGGTATAGTAGGGAGAGATGGAGCCTATAGTAACAGTGGATAATAGTCTCTGGGAAGGGAGTGTGACTGTGGGATAGCAGGTATAGTAGGGAGAGATGGAGCCTATAGTAACAGTGGATAATAGTCTCTGGGAAGGGAGTGTGACTGTGGGATAGCAGGTATAGTAGGGAGAGATGGTGCCTATAGTAACAGTGGATAATAGTCTCTGGGAAGGGAGTGTGACTGTGGGATAGCAGGTATAGTAGGGAGAGATGGTGTCTATAGTAACAGTGGATAATAGTCTCTGGGAAGGGAGTGTGACTGTGGGATAGCAGGTATAGTAGGGAGAGATGGTGCCTATAGTAACAGTGGGATAATAGTCTCTGGGAAGGGAGTGTGACTGTGGGATAGCAGGTATAGTAGGGAGAGATGGAGCCTATAGTAACAGTGGATAATAGTCTCTGGGAAGGGAGTGTGACTGTGGGATAGCAGGTATAGTAGGGAGAGATGGAGCCTATAGTAACAGTGGATAATAGTCTCTGGGAAGGGAGTGTGACTGTGGGATAGCAGGTATAGTAGGGAGAGATGGTGCCTATAGTAACAGTGGGATAATAGTCTCTGGGAAGGTAGTGTGACTGTGGGATAGCAGGTATAGTAGGGAGAGATGGTGCCTATAGTAACAGTGGATAATAGTCTCTGGGAAGGGAGTGTGACTGTGGGATAGCAGGTATAGTAGGGAGAGATGGTGCCTATAGTAACAGTTAGATAATAGTCTCTGGGAAGGGAGTGTGACTGTGGGATAGCAGGTATAGTAGGGAGAGATGGTGCCTATAGTAACAGTGGATAATAGTCTCTGGGAAGGGAGTGTGACTGTGGGATAGCAGGTATAGTAGGGAGAGATGGAGCCTATAGTAACAGTGGGATAATAGTCTCTGGGAAGAAAGTGTGACTGTGGGATAGCAGGTATAGTAGGGAGAGATGGTGCCTATAGTAACAGTTAGATAATAGTCTCTGGGAAGGGAGTGTGACTGTGGGATAGCAGGTATAGTAGGGAGAGATGGAGCCTATAGTAACAGTGGATAATAGTCTCTGGGAAGGGAGTGTGACTGTGGGATAGCAGGTATAGTAGGGAGAGATGGAGCCTATAGTAACAGTGGATAATAGTCTCTGGGAAGGGAGTGTGACTGTGGGATAGCAGGTATAGTAGGGAGAGATGGTGCCTATAGTAACAGTGGATAATAGTCTCTGGGAAGGGAGTGTGACTGTGGGATAGCAGGTATAGTAGGGAGAGATGGTGTCTATAGTAACAGTGGATAATAGTCTCTGGGAAGGGAGTGTGACTGTGGGATAGCAGGTATAGTAGGGAGAGATGGAGCCTATAGTAACAGTGGATAATAGTCTCTGGGAAGGGAGTGTGACTGTGGGATAGCAGGTATAGTAGGGAGAGATGGTGCCTATAGTAACAGTTAGATAATAGTCTCTGGGAAGGGAGTGTGACTGTGGGATAGCAGGTATAGTAGGGAGAGATGGTGCCTATAGTAACAGTGGGATAATAGTCTCTGGGAAGGGAGTGTGACTGTGGGATAGCAGGTATAGTAGGGAGAGATGGTGCCTATAGTAACAGTGGATAATAGTCTCTGGGAAGGGAGTGTGACTGTGGGATAGCAGGTATAGTAGGGAGAGATGGTGCCTATAGTAACAGTGGGATAATAGTCTCTGGGAAGGGAGTGTGACTGTGGGATAGCAGGTATAGTAGGGAGAGATGGTGCCTATAGTAACAGTGGGATAATAGTCTCTGGGAAGGGAGTGTAACTGTGGGATAGCAGGTATAGTAGGGAGAGATGGAGCCTATAGTAACAGTGGGATAATAGTCTCTGGGAAGGGAGTGTGACTGTGGGATAGCAGGTATAGTAGGGAGAGATGGAGCCTATAGTAACAGTGGATAATAGTCTCTGGGAAGGGAGTGTGACTGTGGGATAGCAGGTATAGTAGGGAGAGATGGAGCCTATAGTAACAGTGGATAATAGTCTCTGGGAAGGGAGTGTGACTGTGGGATAGCAGGTATAGTAGGGAGAGATGGTGCCTATAGTAACAGTGGGATAATAGTCTCTGGGAAGGTAGTGTGACTGTGGGATAGCAGGTATAGTAGGGAGAGATGGTGCCTATAGTAACAGTGGATAATAGTCTCTGGGAAGGGAGTGTGACTGTGGGATAGCAGGTATAGTAGGGAGAGATGGTGCCTATAGTAACAGTTAGATAATAGTCTCTGGGAAGGGAGTGTGACTGTGGGATAGCAGGTATAGTAGGGAGAGATGGTGCCTATAGTAACAGTGGATAATAGTCTCTGGGAAGGGAGTGTGACTGTGGGATAGCAGGTATAGTAGGGAGAGATGGAGCCTATAGTAACAGTGGGATAATAGTCTCTGGGAAGGGAGTGTGACTGTGGGATAGCAGGTATAGTAGGGAGAGATGGTGCCTATAGTAACAGTGGGATAATAGTCTCTGGGAAGGGAGTGTGACTGTGGGATAGCAGGTATAGTAGGGAGAGATGGTGCCTATAGTAACAGTGGGATAATAATCTCTGGGAAGGGAGTGTAACTGTGGGATAGCAGGTATAGTAGGGAGAGATGGAGCCTATAGTAACAGTGGGATAATAGTCTCTGGGAAGGGAGTGTGACTGTGGGATAGCAGGTATAGTAGGGAGAGATGGAGCCTATAGTAACAGTGGATAATAGTCTCTGGGAAGGGAGTGTGACTGTGGGATAGCAGGTATAGTAGGGAGAGATGGAGCCTATAGTAACAGTGGATAATAGTCTCTGGGAAGGGAGTGTGACTGTGGGATAGCAGGTATAGTAGGGAGAGATGGTGCCTATAGTAACAGTGGGATAATAGTCTCTGGGAAGGTAGTGTGACTGTGGGATAGCAGGTATAGTAGGGAGAGATGGTGCCTATAGTAACAGTGGATAATAGTCTCTGGGAAGGGAGTGTGACTGTGGGATAGCAGGTATAGTAGGGAGAGATGGTGCCTATAGTAACAGTTAGATAATAGTCTCTGGGAAGGGAGTGTGACTGTGGGATAGCAGGTATAGTAGGGAGAGATGGTGCCTATAGTAACAGTGGATAATAGTCTCTGGGAAGGGAGTGTGACTGTGGGATAGCAGGTATAGTAGGGAGAGATGGAGCCTATAGTAACAGTGGGATAATAGTCTCTGGGAAGAAAGTGTGACTGTGGGATAGCAGGTATAGTAGGGAGAGATGGTGCCTATAGTAACAGTTAGATAATAGTCTCTGGGAAGGGAGTGTGACTGTGGGATAGCAGGTATAGTAGGGAGAGATGGAGCCTATAGTAACAGTGGATAATAGTCTCTGGGAAGGGAGTGTGACTGTGGGATAGCAGGTATAGTAGGGAGAGATGGTGCCTATAGTAACAGTGGATAATAGTCTCTGGGAAGGGAGTGTGACTGTGGGATAGCAGGTATAGTAGGGAGAGATGGTGTCTATAGTAACAGTGGATAATAGTCTCTGGGAAGGGAGTGTGACTGTGGGATAGCAGGTATAGTAGGGAGAGATGGAGCCTATAGTAACAGTGGATAATAGTCTCTGGGAAGGGAGTGTGACTGTGGGATAGCAGGTATAGTAGGGAGAGATGGTGCCTATAGTAACAGTTAGATAATAGTCTCTGGGAAGGGAGTGTGACTGTGGGATAGCAGGTATAGTAGGGAGAGATGGTGCCTATAGTAACAGTGGGATAATAGTCTCTGGGAAGGGAGTGTGGGATAGCAGGTATAGTAGGATCACGAAGGGCCATGCTGGGGCCCAGTGATGTAGCAGGAAGTAGCAGAAAGTATTTTGTAAAATCAGCCCGGTGTGACTCTATACAACAGACGGCTGGCACTGTGTCAGAATCTGGAGAAAGGCTACAGCTATGTTTGGAAGTCCAAGGCTTTCAGCTTTAGTGGGTAGAGAATGACACTCCCTGTTAGAGAGAGTCCCGAGTGGAGAGGCTGTTCCTAAACACACTGACAATAATCAAGGTCCATAAGCGAGGTATCAAGTTGGCACTGCCCAAATTAGGCATAGCCACAGACACAGTTAGAGGAAGTATAAAATAAATGCCAGTATAAATATGTTCCTGACATTGGCACAATGACAAGAAGTTTTAGGGCCGTACAGTAAAATTTCTCCTTAAAGGAGAACTAAAGCTTAACTAAAGAAGTAGCTAGAAATGTTGTACATTATGTTTTGTGCTTCTGTACCAGCCCAAGGCAACCACAGCCCTTTAGCAGTAAAGCTCTGTGTCTCCTAAGATGCCCCAGTAGCTCCACATCTTCTTTTCTGCTGATTCACTGCACATGCTCTGTGCTGCTGTCACTTAGGGAGCCACTCACAATATACAGTACACATAGAATAGAAAGGTCACAATATAAGGCTGATTAGTAATTAATACAGATAATCACTACATGGCAGCACAGAAACCAGTGCAATTAGCATCAGAATTTAATAATCAGCAAACCTGTAGCATCAGCTTATATTACAGGGGAAGCTCATTTTCTGCTGGATAATTAGTGACGAGCCCTAAGCTTAGCTTCTCAACAGCCAATCAGAGCCCACTGAGCATGTGAGTGTCACAGACACTTTCCAAGATGGTGACCCCCTGTGACAAGTTTGAAGTCCTGGATCATTGCTGCTATTGACAAGCTGAAACTTTCACACATTCATTTTAAGGGTTCAGTTCTCCTTTAAAACCCCTCATCTCCTTCTCAATTTGGGGAATGTGTTATATTTCACATTTGTACCCAGGACCCCATTCTTTCCACTGGCAATAACCACTCATCCAATTGTGATGTCAGCATTATTGTGAGGCTCACCTTTCCACACTGTTGTGATGGAGACATCCGTGAGATCCTCCCACTGCATAAATCTGCCCGTCTATGACGCCAGCCCCCACCCTATTCCTGGGCACGCTTAAGGCAGCACATGGCGACCACTGGTTGTTCATGGGATTGTAGCAGTCCAGGGCATCAGAGTCTTTATTGCAGTCAGGAGCATTATTTCGACCTCCCACCGCGTAGAAGAGGCCCCCTACAACACAACCCGCAAGCCCACTCCTCGGCATCTCCAGAGAAGCCAGGCTCAGCCATTCCCCGTCGACTGGGTTGTAAGCCTCAAGAAAACTGAGGGACTGCCGAAAATATCCTCCTGCCACGTAGATGAACTGAGGGATGTTGGGGATGCGGTCTTGGAGGGGCAGGGTGGGTTTATGGAGAGTGAGGTCCTGGAAGATCTGAGACAGGTAGTCCTGACAGCGGGAGTCCCCTTTGAGGATCTCACAGCGCTGGATCTGAAGCTGTAAGAAGTTGGGGGTCAGGGAATGGCACCGCACTGCCCGCAGCAGCGCCTGGATAACCGGCCGCCTGTTCTCGCAGTCATACTTGACCCAGTTTATGCAGGCGTGAAAAACCTCCGACTCACACCGAACGTTCAGCTCATCACGGCTTATGAGGTTCACCAGCTGGCAACTGGTCAGGTTAAAGAACTCCTCCTGCTTGGAAACCTGAAACAAGCGAGAAGAGAGTGGTCATAGAGAGGGAAAGGAACATGGGACAGAGCAGCTTTTCTCATTGGCCACCAGTGAGGCTCAAATGGACCCCTTGCTCCTAACCTATCCCAAGTGCCAAGCTCCCATCTACTGCCGAATATAGAATAGGTGGAACAAATGACTTCTCTCTAAATCAGTGATCCCCAACCAGTGGCTCGCGAGTAACATGTTGCTCATCAACTCCTTGTACGTTGCTCCTAGTGGCCTCAAAGCAGGTGCTTATTTTTAAATACCATACTTAGAGGCAGGTACTGCCAAACAGAGACTCATGTGGGTTTGCAGTCCATATAGGGGCTACCAAACAGTAAATCACAGTCCTTGTTTGACATCCCCATGGACTTTTTCATGCTTGTGTTGCCCCCCAACTCTTTTTACATTTAAACGTGGACCACAGATTAAAAAAAGGTTGGGGAACCCTGCTCTAAAGGAAGCACCAAATCCAGGATTAAGTTCGGGATTCATCAGGAATAATGCAATACCTTCAATTTTGTTTTTTTAAAGGGGAACTATCGTGAAAATGAAAATTAAATACGTTTCCTAATGCTGAAATAAGAAAACATCTAAATACAGTCAATAAGATATTCTGCATAATTTCTATAAATAATCAAGTTTATCTTCACTATTCCTCTCTCAGCATCTGTTTCTCTTCATTCTGTCTTCATGCAGGAGTGAATTAGAGCTCACTCAAATACCTGATTGCAGTACAAACAAAATCTAACAAAATAACTGCCTTTTGCACAAATCCTGCATGTAGAGAGACATGATGTCTGGTGATTTTAATAGAGTGAGCTCCAATACATCTTCTAGGCAAAAGGAGCCTCTTTATAAAGGTGGCCATAAACAGGGAGATTTGCTCGTTTGGCAATGTCGACTCGGTTAAAGGACCAGTAACATCAATTTGTTTTTTTTAAAAAAAAAAATGTTAGTATATAACGAAAAAAACACAAGGACAAATTAAACTTTTAAATTGCTAAGTCTTTATTAAGAAATAACTTACCGCTCTTCTTCAGAAAAGTTGATCCGGCTGTCCATCATGCGGCACTTGATTTCTCCTCCCTGCCTTCCTTATAGGAGATAGCCAGGGAGGAGCAATCGAGCGCTGCACGATGGATCTTCACCCTGTCGCCTTTTCTGAAGAGGAGTTTCGGTAAGTTATTTCTTAATAAAGACTTAGCGATTAAAAAGTTTAATTTGTCTTTGTGGGGTTTTTTTTGTTCTATATTAATTTTTTTTTCTTAAAATGTGTTATTGATCCTTTAAAGATATATTGGATCTAACTGTCAATAAATATCTGACACCCAACTGCTGCATGAAGACAGAATGAAGAGAAACAGATGCTGAGAGAGGGATAATGAAGATAAACTTGATTATTTCAGAAACGATGCAGAATATTTAATTGATTGTATTTAGAAGAGTTTTGTATTAAAATTGTTTGTTTCTGTAAGTAAATGCGAGTAGGCACAGAAAGGTGCATTTATTACAAACTATACATATAAATGACATATTTTAAATTTTATTCTCCCGGTGCAAAGTTTTCCATACACTTATCTCATTATCGAGTGCATCTAGTCTGTGTCTGGGTAATAAACCCAAAGAGCAGGACCATCACCTTGGATCAGCCCTGGTCACGGTGACTCAGCAGGATCGTCTCTGCGCATTCCTACGTGTTTTCTTCCTTCTCACATTCTACATCTCTCAGCCCTTCATTTGCATAAGATCCTGCTCGTCAGTGTCTCAGTCTGACTCCAGGCACAGATCTGCTGCACGACAAGTGTTCAATTCCCACGATTCATTCTCAGGGGGCTTCACCTAACACAACGGCTACAGCAATTGTAAGGAGCTGCCCACCGTCCCCCAAAATATTCCCCTGTGGCTAGGGTTGCCATGTGGACGGTCTTTTACTGGCCTGGCCGGTAAAAATTAAGGTTGATCCCAATGTTATTAATAGGGAAAAAAAAGAAATATGTAGGAAGGCCGGTATTTTTTTCCAGAAAAGGTGGCAACCCTACCTATGGCTAGTTGTAATGGAAACCAACTGAACATCACTGAAAAACAAGGGGGCACTGACCAAACTGCACTGACAGACTCTGTGTGTGTGGGGGAGTGAAGGGTTAACACACAAATTAATGCCAATACTGGTTGGTTTCAGTGAGCTGTAAGACTGAAGACAAATTCCAAAAAGGCCGTCTCCCATTGACTCAGTTTTATCCAAATTTGTAAAAATTATTTTCCTTTTCCTGCAGCGGGTCGGGTACCCGCGGGTTGCCCACAAAAAAAGCAGGTACCCTGCGTAGGGTTGCCACCTTTTTTTGTAAAAAAATACCGTCCTTCCTGTATATTTAGATTTTTTCCCTATTAATAACATGGGTGTCAGACCGGTAAAATACTGGCCAGATGGCAAACCTAACCCTGCGGGATGAGGGGAGGAATTTCATGTGCGGGTATAGATGCGGGTTGCAGTTCGGGTTGCAGGTCTCAACTAAATTTTTTATCTTATGTTAAATGGTCTATATTTTGCGCCTTTTCAAATTTTACAAAACTTTTTTCTGCCCCAGCCCACTTTTGATGATGTCACTTCCAGTTTGCAGCAACATCACTTCCTGTTTAATGGTAGTCCGCGGGTTGCGGATAAGGCAGTTGCGTGTCAGGGTCGGGCAGCAGATCAAAGTGGGTAAATATACGGGCTGCAGTTATAAATTGGTTCCACACTGAACTCTAGCTTGTACTTGATCCCAACTAAGATATAATTAATCCTTAAGAAAAACCAGCCTGTTGGGTTTATTTAATGTTTACATGATTTTCTAGTAGACTTGAGGTATGAAGATTCAAATTATGGAAAGATACATTATCTGGAAAACCCCAAGTCCCGAGCATTCTGGATAACAGGTCTCATACCTGTATTATGTTCCCCATTACATAGAAAGTTGCTGGGGGAAGTTAAACTTCCCTTTTTTAATACTTTGGTAAAAACTTGTTTTTTTAGAAACATTTGTAATGCTTACACACACAAAAACGAGTTTCCGCCCAACTTCTTCCATTTGGGCCAATAAATCTCCTAGAATGTCTCGGACAACTGTGACAGCCCCTTATGGTAAGAGCGGCGCCACCCTACCTAATTGCATCATTACTACTTTACCAGTCACCTAACGTGTATCCACAATTGCTTCTGGCCTGATATTGAATACTCAGAATAACATGTATTACCCTTTTGAAGTCCTTGTGTTTATTATTTTCTTGTGAAGTCCCAGAGGGAACAGGACCAGCCTAAACCAGTAGCACATCCTTGCACAACTACATAGCCAAAAACACAGCCGCCCTCTCTGTAGTACCCGGGGGTTTAAAGCTGAAGACTTATTTTTTTATAGTTTTTGAATTGTTTGCCTTCTTCTTCTGACTCTTTCCAGCTTTCAAATGGGGAGGGGGTGTCACTGACCCCATCTAAAAAACAAATGCTCTGTAAGGCTATGCATTCATTGTTACTTTATATTACTCGTCTTTCTATTCAGGTCTCTCCTATTTATATCACAGTCTCTTATTCAAATCAGTGTGGTTGTTAGGGTAATTTGGACCCTAGCAACCAGATTGCTGAAAATGCAAACCGAAGAGTTGCTGAATAAAAAGCTAAATAACTCAAAAACCACAAATAATAAAAAATGAAAACCAATTGCAAATTGTCTCAGAATATCCCTCTCTACATCACACTAAAAGTTGACTCAAAGGTGAACAACCCTTTTAAAAGGATGGTGGCCGCACCACGACATTCCGTGCCCAGGTTCCGCTTCACTAATCACCCAGCAGGCACATGCTCCCAATGGGTATTACATCCGGGGTCTGGGCACTGGAAACGATTACAGACTAGGTTAAACATCTTTGGTGAGAACTTCTTGTCCCCCCCAACTTCATGGTTGATTCTAATGACATGGGGGACCCTGGTAGAGTCATGCAGCGGGTCTGGTACCCGCAAAAAAGGCGTGCACCCTGCGGAATGAAGGGAAGATTTTTCAGGTGCCGGTACAGATGTGAGTCATGGGTCTCATCTAAATTTCTTATCTTATGTAATATTGTCTATATTTTACTTTTTTTAAAAAAGTTTTACAAAATTTGTTTGTCCCGCCCACTTTTGATGACGTCACTTCTGGTTTGCAGCACCATCATTGATGACGTCACTTCTGGTTTGCAGCACCATCAATTCCCGTTTGATAGAGGTCGGCGGGTTGCAGGTCGGGTTGCGGATCCAGGTCGGGTAGCGGATCAAAGTGGGTAAATATGCAGGTTGCGGTTTGGGTCACGGGCTGCGGGTTTGGGGTCTTAGAATTTGGTTTCTGCACAGGACTCTAGACCCTCGGAGCAGTTGTCCCCAAAAGGGACCCTCTGTGATATGAATTTCTTTCATTCATCTGATCAATATCTGCACAACCCCTGGAAAAGGCCATTATTTTGCGCCCATGCAGGGAACAACAGGCTAATGATTTACCCAATCTGGCAACAAGCATCTGGACATGGAAAGCCCAATTCACTGGGTGAAAGGGACATGTGGGTCAGAAATTTGTCAACTCTTTCTCAACTGGGTCCAGTGTGGCCTGAAGATGAGAAGGGACTTTAACACCCAAATGATGTATGAAGGGGGCAAGCTCCAGAAACACTATCCCACTAATGATGAAGGCCGCCTTTTTGGTGCTCAGCTGCAATATGGTTCACTGGTGGGTGACAACCATATTAGCTCCTGGGGATGCACTGAATCCAGGATTTGGGACTCGGCCAGGACCCGGCCTTTTTCAGCAGGATTCGGATTTGGCTGAATCCTTGCGCATGGTCGAATGGAACCGAATCCCAATTTGCATATATAAATTAAGTGTGGGAAGGGAAAGGCAAAAACAAGGAAGTAAAAAACATTTCCCCCACCTTTTCCTTTCCTGCTCCCTAATTTGCAAATTCGGATTTGGTATTCGGCCGAATCTTTCACTAAGGATTCGGTATTCGACCAAAGTGGATTTGGTGCATCCCTATTAGTACCCCCAGTAAATGGCTGCATAGCAAGGAGGTAAACACACTAGTGATACTGGGTTACAACTCTGCGTTTGGTTATACAATTTCTACACAGCCGACCTCCCACATCAGAGAGCAAATTGCAGTCCAGCAGGAGGCAATGACTCAGCAGGGGGACGGCTGGGTTAGATTAGAACTTCTAATGCTTCCAAGTCATGTGATAAATCACCCTTTACAGCAATGCTGCGCCGAGGGGAGGGGGCTGCAGTCAAAGCGACCGTTTGTTTCGCCACCGCTATTCAGAAGCAGGCATAAAATTACATTTATTCATGTACCTTCTGCTACATTTTTTCATAAGCCAGAATCAGCATTGCAGAAGGGGACAGACAGACACTGTTTTCAATAGCAATTATATTGCGATATGACTTTAAAGCCAGTGAAATCATGTAGTGAACATATAAAGATTTTAATTTTCATGTGATGTTCCCATTTAAAGGAAAGACACGTAACAGAAGAGGCCTAGTGCCGATACACAGACAAGGGTTGCGTGGTATAAACTGCTTGCCGTACACAAAGGGTAACAGCGAGAAGTACTAGGCAGTGTTACAGTGAAAGGGACTCGGCATCATCCGATTTCTGCACAGATATGGAAGCGCAGCAATCAGAGGAAATTGAGAACAATGGGATCCTATGGCTCAGTGCACACAGCACTCTGATAACTACTTTCTGCTCTGTTGCAGCTTTCAGCATTGTTCCTCCAGCAATACTCTCGTAGAAAAACAATATATTCATTTAAAATAAAAAACCCTTTTAATGATCATTTATGCATAATGGATAAGATGTCCAGCATAGGAGGGGCCACAGCACAAAGGCACGGGGCATTTCATGGGCAACTAATGAGCCAATCTCTAGCAGAAACATGCGAGTTATTATGTGTCTTGTAATCATGAGACCGGCAGTCACGTCTCACTAATCACAGTAAAAGAGCGCACTCCTCGAGTTCAGCCCAATTTATCAGCTCCAGCCTTTAGGCATTGTAAATACGACTGTTTTTATTGTTTTTCTAATAGGGTGCCCCGTCCCTACTCACAGATACCAACATTATCAGTGATAGAAACAGGTCAGTATCACTTTAAATTGACTCCAGTCTATCAGCTGGGTTATGACTCTGCAGTTCTGTATCTCAGTTCTTCTAATCGACTTGCAGTTATCAGTCCCAAACACCATAAAGGAGACATTCACACCCGGCAGCTTTCCATTACACAGTGTGAAGGAGAAAGTATTTCTTGTTTTCTATGCACAGACGTGTATTCTAAACTAGCGCAGGTCACACGTGTGTTTCTACACAATACGATCACATACCACTCCTACGTGCCATACGCTCAGTCACAGAGTTCATGGACTTGCGGGACTTAAATCCATAGGTTCTAGGGGACAAGCAAATATATCCCAATTTCATATCAGGACCTTCCTCGAAAATATACAGCGTTCACTGAACCCTCAGCCAAAGTCCTTTCCCAGAGACTATTATCCCACTGTTACTATAGACACCATCTCTCCCTACTATACCTGCTATCCCACAGTCACAGTCCCTTCCCAGAGACTATTATCCACTGTTACTATAGGCACCATCTCTCCCTACTATACCTGCTATCCCACAGTCACACTCCCTTCCCAGAGACTATTATCCCACTGTTACTATAGGCACCATCTCTCCCTACTATACCTGCTATCCCACAGTCACACTCCCTTCCCAGAGACTATTATCCCACTGTTACTATAGACACCATCTCTCCCTACTATACCTGTTATCCCACAGTCACACTCCCTTCCCAGAGACTATTATCCACTGTTACTATAGACACCATCTCTCCCGACTTTACCTGCTATCCCACAGTCACACTCCCTTCCCAGAGACTATTATCCCACTGTTACTATAGACACCATCTCTCCCTACTATACCTGCTATCCCACAGTCACACTCCCTTCCCAGAGACTATTATCCACTGTTACTATAGGCACCATCTCTCCCTACTATACCTGCTATCCCACAGTCACACTCCCTTCCCAGAGACTATTATCCACTGTTACTATAGACACCATCTCTCCCTACTATACCTGCTATCCCACAGTCACACTCCCTTCCCAGAGACTATTATCCACGGTTACTATAGGCACGATCTCTCCCTACTATACCTGCTATCCCACAGTCACACTCCCTTCCCAGAGACTATTATCCACTGTTACTATAGGCACCATCTCTCCCTACTATACCTGCTATCCCACAGTCCCACTCCCTTCCCAGAGACTATTATCCACTGTTACTATAGGCACCATCTCTCCCTACTATACCTGCTATACCACAGTCACATTCCCTTCCCAGAGACTATTATCCACTGTTACTATAGGCACCATCTCTCCCTACTATACCTGCTATCCCACAGTCACACTCCCTTCCCAGAGACTATTATCCACTGTTACTATAGGCACCATCTCTCCCTACTATACCTGCTATCCCACAGTCACACTCCCTTCCCAGAGACTATTATCCACTGTTACTATAGACACCATCTCTCCCTACTATACCTGCTATCCCACAGTCACACTCCCTTCCCAGAGACTATTATCCACTGTTACTATAGACACCATCTCTCCCTACTATACCTGCTATCCCACAGTCACACTCCCTTCCCAGAGACTATTATCCCACTGTTACTATAGACACCAGAGATAAAAGGTATCTCCTGACTTATCTTGAAAAATCTATTGCAGAATTCGAGGAGAGGTATCTCTATTTTCCACCCCTGATAAATTGATGCAACCTAAAATTGGTTCTTACAACCAATAAACTCAAAAATGAAAGAAAACTTCTTGAAATTGAATGCACAGGTTCATGGCAAATGGTCCAATCTACTCTACCTTATTGTTCTGGTCAAAGTTACATAGTTCAGTTTGGTTGAAAAAAGACCAAAGTTTATCAAGTTCAACCCCTGCAAATGAACCCCAGCTTCCACACACACTCACAGCAACCCCTCCACACACTGACACAAACTATATACCAATATCTGTACTTATGGTATTTAGTATCAGTATTTTAGTAATAGCATTGGATATTATGCTTGTCCGAGAAATCATCCAAGCCTCTTAAAAAGACTAACAGAATCAGCCTCACTGTGAAGAACCACCTACGCGGCTTCATATGAAAGTTCTTTTCTTCTAGTCTGAAGGGGAGGCCTCTGGTACGGTGATCCACTTTATGGGTAAAAAGGTCCCCTGCTATTTGTCTATAATGTCCTCTAATGTACTTGTAAAGTGTAATCATGTCCCATACCTAATGTCTTTTTTCCAGAGAAAACTACACCAACCACTTTCTGAACGGAGCTACAGCAAAATCTACAAGATACATGCCTAAATTCTCACCCTTGGATCATAACCCAATTTGAACTTGGCCTTTGCTTAATCCGGACAGTGGTGTCCTTCCCTTAATGAGTTGACAAGTTTCACAAGTAAATTTGGCATGTTATTTGGGCAGATCAAATTTAGTTTCAATCCAGCAACTTCAGAAGAAGGCTCCAGCCAGTGTACCATTACAACAGAATGTTCCTGAGATACAACTGAATGTTCCTGAGGTCTCTCTACTTTGTAGCCATGGCTGACAAGAACCAGGAAAATTACTACACATGTTATGTGAGTTGTCCATTAGCAATACTGGTCAAGAAATATCGGTCCAAAAAAGCTGATCCTTATCTGTAAAGTTCATGAGGCCTCAAAACCTCCATTGCCTATTGCCCTACTCCATGCTTTAGGTTGCTCACATACAGTTGAAAAACCCTACTCCTCAATCACTGGTGTTTAGCTGGTAATGTTTGTGGGATCAACAAAAGTAATTTGTTAATCAGATCATCTTAAATATTTATTAATGTATGTTTTAGGGAGTTGCGGGCCGACCGAATCCCTTCAGGACCCGCGGGTTTACCTGGAATTGGGCGGGTTCAGGCCGACCTTGCACACTCCTTTCCGGGTTGCGGGCCGGTTGAGCTCTTCTTAATGCTCTCTCCGCCTGCAACCTTCCAAATGCCGGCTTCCGGGTTGAGTTTTTACAGATGCATGCCTCTCGCCCTGCCACTTTTGTGACGTCATCGGCGGGTCTATAAAAGAGACCCGGATGTCGGGCTCAGGCAGGTACAGGTCGGGAAAAGCCCGACCCACACATCATGAGTATGTTGGGTAAACAGCCTTATATTTACCACATGCTTAATAGTTATTCAGCAGTTAACAGAGATACATATTGCATACTAAAATGAGTGCAGCATTAATATTAAATAATGCCATACATGAATGGATATTGTATGAGAGACTACTATACAGTAGGACTGTGTTTACACTATTCTGCTCATTCAGGCTGACGACTCTCCTTGCCGATTACCATAGTGTAGTACAGATATGATGGTGGTGCCACCATACATGCAGGTGAGGATAAAGACTCAATGCTCCTCAGGGCAGCAGATACAAACTCACGTTCACTTGGCTGAAGACACATTCTCACCATGATGTGCAAAGCTCTCTTTAGCATGCAGACAAACCACATTCCTCCACCATTGGTTGGGCTTCCATGTTATTCAGTAGCCCAGTTTACTGTGAACAGCTTTGCACCAGGCAACTGCTGAGTGAGTACATTACAGACATCTCTAGGTGAGATGCAACTTGTACTGTCAGCTCTGATCTGGTCCTTGCCGGACAAGATTTCAGCAGCGACACGGAGGCAAGATGAAGCCTTCAATGGAATTAAATGAAGGCGAGAGACATGTGCACATTGTACAAACTTTGTTTTGACATCACAGGGTACACCACGGCACCTAAGAGCACACCAATTAACAGCATTCATTACAATACAAACTGTGGGACCAAGTTGGCTGAAAGTTTGCACCAGCAGTACCTGTTGACATTTTGTTTCTCCTCCCTGTGGAAGATTATTAACGTGCGAAGTTCAGACCTCAGTTGTGTTGTTCACGTCCCAAGGTCACAGCCTTGCACAACACCATGAATAAGCATTAGGGGAAGCACAGAACGGAAACTACAGTGCTTCATGGACCTACCAAATGTTAAAGGTATTGTTCAGTGTAAAAATAAAACTGGGTAAATAGGCTATGCAAAATAAAACAGGTTTCTAATATAGTTAGTTAGACAAAAATGTAATGTATAAAGGCTGGAGTGACTGGATGTGTAACATAATAGCCAGATCACTACTTCCTGCTTTTCAGCTCTCTTGGCTTTCACGGATTGGTTAGCAGGCAGTAACCAATCAGTGACTTGAGGGGGGGGGCACATCAGTCATAACTGTTGTTTTTGAATCTGAGCTGAATTCTGAGGATCAATTGCAAACTCACTGAACAGTTATGTCCCATGTGTCCCCCCTAACTCTATTTTAACCTGCCTGCCAGTTGATCCAGAGGAAGGCTAAAAAACCTCAGCTGAAGCCTCTCCAATTTGCCTCAGAGGGGGAAAAATCCTTCCTGACTCCAAAATCGGACTAGTCCCTGGATCAACTTGTACTATGAGCTATCTCCCATATCCCTGTATTCCCTCACTTGTTAAACATCATCCAAGCCCTTCTTAAAGCATCTAATGTATCAGCCTGTACCACTGATTCAGGGAGACAATTCCACATCTTCACAGCTCTCACTGTAACAAACCCCTTCCCAATATTTAGGCGGAACCTCTTTTCTTCTAATCTGAGAAAGAATGTGTCAATAACAAGGGTTAAACATTGCAGGGTTAATGTTACACTATGGGGGGCATGTGCAAGACTCTCTGACAGTCACATACACAACCTAAAGCAATAACTGATTGTGCAGGACTATATAAGGGGCAGACTCATTGGAATTGACCATTTATAGGCAGAACCCTGGCACAATATACATCTGGTTAATATTTTAAACCTCTTTATGTCACAAATAATAACATTCATAGAGAAAACACCAGGACAAAATTTTGATGTAAAATCCGGGAAAACATTACTTAATGCACCCATTGAAATGCATTATAAATCGTGGAACCACAAATGTAAAATGCGAGCAATCTTAAAACCAGGGTAATTAAAATCGAGGTTTCACTGTATTTGACTTACCTCCCCAAAGTGCATGTATATATATTCCCGCGCCTTCTGATGCAGCTCGTGGCATCCGATCTGCTCCGCAAAACTGGCGATGCCGATGGCATTACTTGGGTCGAGCTGTTGGATGAGAAAGTCGCAGCAGGCCTTGACCACGCTGTCCATCTGGTACATGACGGCGCCATTCATCACGTGGATGACGCACTTCTCTCCCACGGAAATGCTGGCCGTGTAGGCAAACTCCAAAAGCCGCTGCATGACTTTAGGGTGAACTCCCTCAATGGTAACGGTCTCCATGCCGCATTCCTTGAGGCCATTAGTAAACATGGCGCGGAATACTGGACTGCTGGAGGCCAACACAATCTTGTGGGCAACAAACTCGTCCTGGATTTCATTGTACTTTACCTTCAGCTTCACGTCGCACAGCTGCTGCCCTAGCCGGAGCTCGTTCATAATCTGGAAAGCCTGGTTGGTGTGGTCGTCCAGGCTATACTGAAACTGCCGGTTGCCATTGCTGTGTGAGGGCGTTACTTCCGCCTGGCACTCCGTCGCGTACATTCCTGCTGCCTTCAGTACACCTAACGGATCATCATTAGGGGACGAAATAGGATTTTCTTCAAAACAAGCCTTTTGCCATTTTTTTAAACAAATCTTTAAAACACAAAAAAATAAATTACATTACGTCAAAAAAAGCTAAATAAATTATTTGACGTAGAAAAAAAAAACACATAGGTTTAGCTTAAATAAGAAGATGCTTAATCCACATCAGTTCGTCCAGATTCTCCAGTCGGGATGACTTAATCCATCCTGGTCATTTTTCATGGAGCTTCCTGAATGAAAAAAAAAAATAGAAGTCTCTAGCTAGGGGTTTTTAACATATTTCTAAAGCAAACCCAGGCTACGGCGAGTTGATGAGATCCAATGGAAGTCCTTTTAGTTCATTTTCTGTTTGATACCTGGAGAGAAAGAGAGAGGAAAAGCTCAAAGTTAAAAGGGTTGTTCACCTTCCAAACACTTTTTTCAGTTCAGTTGTTTTTAGATTGTTCCCCAGAAATAAAGACTTTTTTCCAATTACTTTACATAATTTATAATTTACTGTTTTTCCAAAATCTAAGTTTAAAGTTGAATGTCCGTGTGTCACGGTTGGCACCCTAAATCCAGAACCAATGCTAAGCACCCTGTTCTCGGCTCTTGCTTCCGCCTTTAACAGCCACCTTTCACCTCGAGAGGATCCCTCGGCTAATCAGATGCCGCCAGGTCTTATTAAGAGAGGTGCCAAGCGAAGGGTTCTGGACGAGCAAAGGGGCACGACAGTAAAGCAAAGTCTTTTGGGCAAAAGGTCGCAGTACAAGGTGTAGACAGAAGGCGTAGTCAACCAGGTTGGGTCGGGGCAGGCAGAGTACAAGCGGAGTCAGACAGGCAAGGGTCAAACCAGGAGATCAATCAGAAGGGATACGGATACAGAAGAGTCAGTTACCAGGCAGGGTCAGGATTACGGAAGTCAGAATCGTCAAAAACAGGCAGGGGTCACAACAGGTATCAGAAATCTGCCAGCGAGCATGCGCATATAAATACAGAAGAGCACCCTAGTTACCGGCGCACACTGAGCAACAGGACGATGTGGCGGGCATCCCCGCCGGCCCACTAGACCACCAGGGTGAGTAGCCCTCACACCATGTCTCTGGTGCTTCAGTCTGACAGCTCAGTAATTCAGGTGCAGAACCTGAACTGTTACAATTTTGCAACATTTAGTTAATACATTTCTCAGTAGCATCTCTGCAGTATTAGCAACTATTGTATCAATTCTAAGTAGGGATGCACCAAATCCACTATTCGGGATTCGCGAGAATCCCAGGATCCTTGGTGAAAGATTTGGCCGAATACCGAATCCTAATATGCATATGCAAATTAGGGGCAGGAAAGAAAAAAGTGGAAAAAAATTCTTCTTTTGTGACCAAAAGTTACGTGATTACCCTACCTGCCCCTGATTTACATATGCAAATTAGGATTAAGATTCGGCCAGACACAAGGATTCGGATGAATCCGAATCCTGTTGAAAAAGGCCGAATCCTGGATTCGGTGCATCCTTCGACTTCAATGAAACCCAGAGATTCTGCTCATCAGGGACAAAGATAAGAAATATATCAACTAAATGTATTAATTTAAAACAGTTTACAGGGTCAGCGACCCCCCTCCCGGAGCTGCTTTAAGGTGGCCATACACATACAGATTTCTCCCCGATATGCCCACAGATGCAGCAGTGATCCAACTGGATTTTTAACCCGTTCAGCCGCAGGGGAGCGCAGGAGAAGGGGTTGTTCACCTTTAAATTAACTGTTAGTATGCTGTAGAGCAGGGATCCCCAACCTTTTTTACCCACGAGCCACATTCAAATGTAAAAAGGGTTGGGGAGCAACATAAGCATAAAAAAGTCCCTTGGGGTGCCAAATAAGGGCTGTGATTGGCTATTTGGTAGCTCCTATGTGGACTGGCAGCCTACAGGAGGCTCTACTTGGCAATATACTTAGTTTTTATGCAATTAAAACTTACTTCCAAGCCTGAAATTCAAAAATAATCGCCTACTTTGAGGACACTGGGAGCAACATCCAAGGGGTTGGAGAGCAACATGTTGCTCACGAGCTACTGGTTGGGGATCACTGCTGTAGAGAGTGGTAGTCAATTTGCAATTGGTTTTCATTTTTTATTGTTTGTGGTTTTTGAGTTATTTAGCTTTTTATTCAGCAGCTCTCCAGTTTGCAATTTCCAAATTACCCTAGCAACCATGCACAGATTTGAATGAGAGACTGGAATATGAATAGCAGAGGGAGTGAATAGAAAGAGGAGTCATTAAAAAGCAGCAATAACAATAAATGTGTAGCCTTACAGAGCATTTAATTTTTTAGATGGGGTCAGTGACCCCCATTTGAAAGCTGGAGTCAGAAAGAGCAGGCAAATAATTAAAATAAATAAATAAATAATAAAGAATTGAAAAGTTGTTTAGGATTGGCCATTCTATAACATACTAAAAATGTACTTAAAGGTGAACCACCCCTACAAATGGCATATTTTATATAGTGAACTTATTGCACAAGGCTAAAGTTTCAGCTTGTCAATAGCAGCAATGATCCAGGACTTCAAACTTGTCACAGGGGGTCACCATCTTGGAAAGTGTCTGTGACACCCTCTAGTCTCCAAGTGTTCAGCAACAGTCCCCGTGCACTAAAGAAAAACTGGTCATGTTTCTTTAAAGCTGTGGCCCTTTGGAGTAGTCAGGGGCCCCCGGGAAGGCGGGAATGTCAGATGTTTCCTACCTCTTAACTTTGAGGCAAGCGAGACAAGAACATTTAGTTGGGAAATAAAAGCGATTTACTTTCCAAACACTGAATCGGCTGCCTTGTAGCATTGAGATCCTGAGTTCAATTCCCGCCAGGGCACTGTCTGCAAGGAGTGGGTATCTTCTCCCTGTATCTACATGGCTTTCCTCTGGGTACTCCTGTTTCCTCCCACAACAAAAAAAAAGCTGCCTTGAGATCCTGAGTTCAATTCCCACCAGGGCACTGTTTGCAAGGAGTGTGTATCTTCTCCCTGTATCTTCATGGGTTTCCTCTGGGTACTTCTGTTTTCTCCCACAAACACAATACATATGTCTGTATCATAGGGACCACAGACCATAAGCTCCACTGGTGCAAGGACTGATATCTGTGATGAAATGGCCCAAAGTGCAAAAGCTTGCTTTCTCCAGGCACTAGCATCACAGACCTATTATAAGAATACACATTTGTATCTGTCCTTCGCAGGAACTTAGCAGCCAAGTTGCTTCTCTATTACGTGCTCCAATCAGAATAAGGCTGCCAGGAAGTCATTAAGCTCCACTCACACCCAGCTTCAGGGCACAACAACTGAAACAGCCTCCGCTCTCATCTAAATGTAGCAAACAAGTGCAGCGGCCTCACACAGATGGTAGATTGGAATAATAAGGAGATGTGCCTATGCACTAAAGGGGTTGTTCACCTTTAAATTAACTTTTAGTATGATGTAGAGAGTGATATTCTGAGACAATTTGCAATTGGTTTTCATTTTTTATTTGCCGTTTTTTTTAGTTATTTCGATTTTTATTCAGTAGCTCTACAGTTTGCAATTTCAGCAATCTGGTTGCTATGGCCCGTGTTACCCTAGCAACCATGCACTGATTTGAATAAGAGACTGGAATATGAATAGGAGAGGACCCGAATAGAAAGAGGAGTTATAAAAAGTAGCAATAAGAATGTATGTTTAGTCTTACAGACGACCGTTTATTTTAGATGGAGTCAGTCACCCCCATTCAAAAGCTGGAAAGAGTCAGAAGAAAAGGGCAGATAATTTAAAACTACGTAAAATAAAATAGGATGACCAATTGAAAAGTTTACTGGAATTAGCCATTCTATAACACAGTGACATCCAACTTCTGTGGTACCGAGGGCCAAAATTTTTCTGCCCTACATAGTGGAGGGCCGATAATGTAAGCCAGTGTTGGCCACTCCCTGTTTTTAAACCACACGCACTTTAAACCACACCCATGTTATCACGAGATCATGTCCACATTAATTGTGGTAGCACACCAAAAAACCAAATGGTTGGTGCTCACTGCAGGGATATAACTAATTACTCATATGTGAAAAAAGTTGTCATTTTAAGACCTTAAAGGAGAAGGAAAGCCAAAAAATGACTTAAGCTGTAAGTGTTGCCTATAAATAGTAGATATAAGTACCAGCAAGCAATCTCGCATTAGATTTTCACTCAATCTTTTAGCAGCAATTGTTTTTAAAAAAGTGTAAGCATGTATGAAATAGCATACCTTTGTTTTTCTCCACAAATCCTTCTGAATAGGGCACATGCATGCGCAATCGTTTGCATCCGTGCCCTGCGCATGCGCACTAGAATCATTTTTCTTCTATGTCCAGCGATGACGATGTGGTCACGTGACACCTCTGCTCGTCATCGCTGAGGAGCTGAGATCAAACACGCGCATTAACGACAGAGCGCAAAGCGGAAGTGACGCTCCTATTTGAGTATGGCCGCGCCAAACTGTTAGAAGCGCTGTAACTTCGGAGTGTTAGTACTCAGATGCAGCAGTGAAATGCAAGTTTTTACCACATCGTTTCAGGAGGGGGCCTGGTGGGACACGCAATAAAGTAGGATTCAATTTTTTACTTTCCTTCTCTTTTAAATCCATATGCCTCCATTTCCCCTTGGATAACACAGCACCCCCAGCACATGATTAAACAACTTAGGGGCCCCTAACAATAATTTATTTTCAAATGTTAAATTCCAGAACAAATACCAGACTTATGTTGCACAGGCAGAGCAGGTCACATACAGGCAAAGCAGGGCACACACAGTCAGAGTATGTCACTCACAGGCCAGGCACACACAGGCAGAGTATGTCACACAGGCAGAGTATGTCACACACAGGCCGGGCACACACAGGCAGAGTATGTCACACACAGGCAAAATATGTCACACACAGGCAGAGTATGTCACACACAGGCAAAATATGTCACACACAGGCAGAGTATGTCACTCGCAGGCCAGGCACACACAGGCAGGGTATGTCACACAGGAAGAGTATGTCACACACAGGCCGGGCACACACAGGCAGAGTATGTCACACACAGGCAGAGTATGTCACATACAGGCAGAGTATGTCACACACAGGCCGGGCACACACAGGCAGAGTATGTCACTCACAGGCCAGGCACACACAGGCAGAGTATGTCACACACAGGCCAGGCACACACAGGCAGAGTATGTCACTCACAGGCCAGGCACACACAGGCAGAGTATGTCACACAGGCAGAGTATGTCACACACAGGCCGTGCACACACAGGCAGAGTATGTCACATAGGCAGAGTATGTCACACACAGGCCGGGCACACACAGGCACAGTATGTCACACACAGGCAGAGTATGTCACACAGGCAGAGTATGTCACACACAGGCCGTGCACACACAGGCAGAGTATGTCACATAGGCAGAGTATGTCACACACAGGCCGGGCACACACAGGCACAGTATGTCACACACAGGCAGAGTATGTCACACAGGCAGAGTATGTCACACACAGGCCGGGCACAAACAGGCAGAGTATGTCACACACAGGCAGAGTATGCAACCCACAGGCAGAGTATGTCACACACAGGCCGGGCACAAACAGGCAGAGTATGTCACACACAGGCAGAGTATGTCACACACAGGCCGGGCACACACAGGCAGAGTATGTCACACACAGGCAGAGTATGTCACACACAGGCCGGGCACACACAGGCAGAGTATGTCACACACAGGCAGAGTATGTCACACACAGGCAGAGTATGTCACACACAGGCCGGGCACACACAGCAGAGTATGTCACACACAGGCAGAGTATGTCACACACAGGCAGAGTATGTCACACACAGGCAGAGTATGTCACACACAGGCCGGGCATGTCACACACAGGCCGGGCATGTCACACACAGGCCGGGCATGTCACACACAGGCCGGGCATGTCACACACAGGCCGGGCATGTCACACACAGGCCGGGCATGTCACACACAGGCCGGGCATGTCACACACAGGCCGGGCATGTCACACACAGGCCGGGCATGTCACACACAGGCCGGGCATGTCACACACAGGCCGGGCACACACAGGCAGAGCATGTCACACAGAGGCAGAGTATGTCACTCACAGACAGCGTATGACACACACAGGCAGAGTATATCACACACAGGCAGAGTATGTCACTCACAGACAGAGTATGTCACTCACAGACAGAATATGTCACTCACAGACAGAGTATGTCACTCACAGACAGAGTATGTCACTCACAGGCAAAGTATGTCACTCACAGGCAAAGTATGTCACACACAGGCAGAGTATGTCACACACAGGCCGGGCACACACAGGCAGAGCATGTCACTCACAGACAGAGTATGACACACACAGGCAGATTATGACACACACAGGCAGAGTATGTCACACACAGGCAGAGTATGTCACACACAGGCAGAGTATGTCACACACAGGCAGAGTATGTCACACACAGGCAGAGTATGTCACACACAGGCAGAGCATGTCACACACAGGCAGAGCATGTCACTCACAGACAGAGCATGTCACTCACAGACAGAGCATGTCACACACAGGCAGAGCATGTCACACACAGGCAGAGTATGTCACACACAGGCCGGGCACACACAGGCAGAGTATGTCACACACAGGCAGAGTATGTCACACACAGGCAGAGTATGTCACACACAGGCAGAGCATGTCACTCACAGACAGAGCATGTCACTCACAGACAGAGCATGTCACACACAGGCAGAGCATGTCACACACAGGCAGAGTATGTCACACACAGGCCGGGCACACACAGGCAGAGTATGTCACACACAGGCAGAGTATGTCACACACAGGCAGAGCATGTCACTCACAGACAGAGCATGTCACACACAGGCAGAGCATGTCACACACAGGCAGAGCATGTCACACACAGGCAGAGTATGTCACACACAGGCCGGGCACACACAGGCAGAGTATGTCACACACAGGCAGAGTATGTCACACACAGGCAGAGCATGTCACTCACAGGCAGAGCATGTCACACACAGGCAGAGCATGTCACACACAGGCAGAGCATGTCACACACAGGCAGAGCATGTCACACACAGGCAGAGTATGTCACACACAGGCCAGGCACACAGGCAGAGTATGTCACACACAGGCAGAGTATGTCACACACAGGCAGAGTATGTCACACACAGGCAGAGTATGTCACACATTGGCAGAGCATGTCACTCACAGACAGAGTATGACACACACAGGCAGAGTATAGGGAAGGCAGAGCAAGAGATGGAAACCCATCAGGACCAGTCTAATATGTACTACATACAGTGACACAGCGCTGGTGCCCCATTAGCATTTTGTATAAAGTGTGAACAGGTGAACAATGTGGGCAGTTTCAGTCTGGGTCTCAGGTGTGAACAGTACAGGGCTTTGAGGTTTGACAATGTAGGGGCCAGTTAATCTCTGCAGTGATACCATTTATAATCTTACATATGGTAAACAGACACAGCAGTTAGGTTAGGGGCCACACAAGAGGGGTCGCCTCCAGTTGGGCAGCCCTGCTATAACATACTAAAAGGTGAACCATCCCTTAAATAAAGTCATTTGTGTGAGAGGGAAAAATGCAAATGCAGACTTGCTAGGAAATCAAATGTATGCCGAATAATACACACGTGCTAGACACAGGCAAGAGGCAGTTTGTAGCACCCCTTTCATAAAGAGAAATTTGGCACCCAGTGCGGCAGAAAGGAAAAGCAGATTATACTGACAGCAGTCATATGCCCAGCACAGTCACCCCCAGCAGTCTTTACAGAGGGAATATTGGGTGTACAGAGGGATGTGTATACATGTCAGAGTACATAAGTGTGTGTATATCACAGGGTACATAGAGGGGTGTGTGTGTGTATTATATATGTGTGTGTGTGTAACAGGGTACACAGAGGGGTGAAGATATATAGCAGGGTACATAGAGGGATATATATATATATACACAAAAGCCATGAATATCTTGTAAATTATGGTGAGTTCTGATGTCATCAGTTATAAACAGTGAGTTCTGATGTCATTTCTGTCACATGACTCACTGAAATGTGTGTATTATAAGGTTATAATGTACAGGATATAAGGTACAGGATGTTCATGGCTTTTGTGTATTATATAAATATATATAGCCGGGCACTGGTTGAGCTTGTGTCCATGTCCTGCTCCCCATTTCCTCCTTGTTACTTCCCCACACTCCTCACTCCTCCAGCTGTCGTTGCCGAGTAACAAGTGACTGTGAGGTGCTTCTGGGAGTTGTAGTCCAGGGAGAGCTTGAGAGCAGCAGGTTGGAGTTGACATTGTCTCCACTGATATGTCTCCACTGTGTATCTACTCCCCAGCAGCCGGCCCTTTCCTTCCTGCTCTCTCCCCTCAGCCGCAGCAGCTCCTGACATAGCTCTTCTCCCTTCCCCCCAACCCAAACATCACTACGGCACTTGCCAGCGCCCTCGCACCGCTACTTCCCACTTGTCTTACCGGACTCCGGTCTCGTTCCCAGCCGTCCCCGCCATGCTGTGGAGCAGTCACCGTGACTAAGCAGCAGCCTCACGTCACTCATACAAGCTCGGGGCGGAGCCATGACGTCCTCATTTCAGGAGGGGCGGGGTTTACGACTGTTTATTTGAAGGGAGGAGAAAGGGCGGCTGTGATTGGCTGGGGCGCGCTGCTTGGTTGGAATGTTTGGGGAAGTGAAAGTAAAGTATGAGACGAGAGAGATCAGGAGACCTGTGACTCTGGGCACGGCTATTGTCCATTTATACTTTCATTTATTGTGGCCTGCTGCTCTTCTACAGTTATTACCTTGAGCAGAACATGCAACATTTACGTTTTTTTAACCTTTAAATTTCATTTCAGAATGTCATAAAGAGTAATATTCTGAGACAATTTGCAATTGGTCTTCATTTTTTAATATTTGTTTTTTTTTTACTTAGTTAACTTTTTATTCAGCAGCTCTCAAGTTTGTAATTTCAGCAATCTGGTTGCTAGGGTCCAAATTACCCTAGCAACCCTGCATTGATTTGAATACAAGACTGGAGTCTAACAATAGGGCTTAAATGTAAATAGAAAGATGAGTGATAAAAAGCAATAACAATACATTTGTTGTCTTACAGAACATTTGTTTGTTTAGATGGGGTCAGTGACCCCCATTCGAAAGCTGGAGAGAAGAAGGCCAACAATTCCAAAACTATGAAAAATCAAGAACAGTCGATAAGCTGCTTAGTATTAGCCATTTTATGACAAACGAAAGTTTAATTTAAAGGTGTACCACCCCTAAAAAGGGCAAGACAACCCCAAAATAAAAGAAAATATTAATTTAAACAACTTTGCAATATACATTCATTACACATTTTGCTTTGTTAGAAATTAATATTATCTTTAAAAATCGCCCTTTATTGGAGCTCACTATAGATGTTTTCTGATCCCTGTTTCGAATGAGGGGTGGGTGTGTCCTAATGGTCCCTGCCAGAAGCACAGTAGGAGGGGGACAGCCAATCACAGCCCTGCAGTCACACAAGCACAGACAGACTTCAGTTCCCTATCAGGTCCTGCTAGCTGCTGATTGGTTCCTGTCCTACAGTGCAGTGAGCTGAGAGCCACCGACTCCCCTGCAGAGCCTGGGAATTCAGGGAGCAGGAAGTGGAAGGGAAGGGAGGGATTATTAGGGTTTTTGCAGAAATATTCAATAAATCAGCCTGAAACAAAAGCACAATTCTTCTATATCTAAATGAGTAGAATGCACTGGTACATTCTTATTTGTTACACAAAATGTCTCCTTTAAAAGCACTGAACATTTTTAATAAATGTATATTGGAAAGTTGCTTAGAATTATGTTTTCTTTTATAAGGCAAATTTTTATTTTTGGGTTGCCTTTCCCTTAAAATGCATATTTGTTTAGCAGTAATTGAGTAATGCATTATTCCCATGGCAAGGGGTATGTGTCAAAATGCCTCACTGCTACAGTTGTTTGCTACAAAAGGGAGCAGTACCACCCTCTCATCAATAAACAGATATGTCGAAAAAGTCACCCTCTCTGGTTCTACACATGTTTTACCACCATCCCAATACAGTAATCCTGGTAGTAATGTAACATTGGGGATATTTCGGGACAGTTAGGAGGTATGCATTTGCTAAAGGCCCCCAAGCATTCTGATAGCAGCTCTGAACCTGTGGATGGGGAGAGGCCCAGACTGGCAATCTGTGGATTCTGGCAAGAAAGATGCCATAGACCAGTGATACCCAAGCAACATATTATTCACCAACCCATTGGCTGTGACTTCAAAGCAGGTGCTTATTTTTGAATACCAGTCCAGGACCTGATAACAATAGCCAATCTCAGCCCATATTTCACACCCACCGGAACTTTTTGAATACTGATGTTGCTCTTTAACTTTTTTTTTACATTTGAATGTGGCTCACAGGTATGGTTGCCACCCGGCCAATATTTTACCGGCCTAGCCGGTAAAACACCTGCCAAGGTCGGGGCCGGTATTCAGTGGCGTATCTACAAGGGGAGCAGGGGGTGCGATTGGGTCAGGGCCCGCACCCTTCAGGGCCCCCCGGCAGCTCGCACCACTCTGTTCTAATGCGGCCGTTTCCGGCCGTACGGAGCGGACGGGGCCCAGCTGCACGTCCCGCACCAGGGCCAGCCCCCCTCTAGTTACGTCTCTGCCGGTATTACAAATTTACCGGCAATGTAGCTGCTGGTAAATTTGTAATCCCTTTAAAAAGACGTCTCGGCCCACCCTCAATGCCCTGGAAATGTAACTTTAGTTCTCCATCTTGAAATCTCTGTGATGTGGCCCTGTCCCGTTTACATCATGGCCCACCTCTTTTGATCTCACACTCTGCCCCTTTTTGTTCCAGCCCTCCCCACCAGCTGGTAAAAAATTTAGGAAAAGGTGTCAACCCTACTCACAGGTAGGGCTGGGAATCAAAATGCCAGGCCCTGGCATTCAGGCCGCATAGGCCCGGGCCTAGGGCGGCAAAAAAATAGGGGCGGCATGCCGCCCAGCCGCACTATGGGGACGCGTGCGTCCCCATTCAATTACAGCAGCTGCGCCGGCGAAAAAACGCCGGCGCGCTGGGAAGGGGAGGTGAGGTGGGCGCTAGGACCGCGCGGCCGCCTGGTCGGACCGCGCGGCCTAGGGGCGCCGCACACTGAAATCCGGCGCTGCTGGCATTTCAGATACAAAGAGGTCCAAACAGCCCACCACCAACCGCATAAATAGTGACTTGCTAAGGCAACTTAAAGTAGGGTTGCCACCTTTCCAGTTTTGACCCGGACAGCCCAGTATTTTGAAGGGCTGCCTGGGTCAAAACTTCCTGCCCGGTTTTCCAAATAAGGAAAACCGGGCAGGATTCGCTTGATTAACATGGCGATCGACCAATCACCGATCGTTACGGCATAGCCCTGCCCCTATCTATGCTATGGCCACACCCCCTGACATCATGGCCGCCCCCTGTCTGGTCTCCACCGCTTCAAAAGGTGGCAACCCTAACATAAAGGGTAATTCCGGCTTCCAAACCAAAATTTGATAAAGAGGCCACATACCACAGAAACCCCTAATATACCCATCACAGTTACATGTGCTTCAAAAAGTATGAATAAATACCATTTTCTATGCTGAAATCTAGCTTTTTAACAGTTCTTCTCTTGAAATCCTGGCAGGGAAGGAGGGACTAAACACTGATGTTACAAATTTAAGTTATGTTTGTGTGGAGTTCCCCTTTAAGATCCCACAGATTTCCAGGCCTTCTCATGGGTAAAAAAGTTTGGGGACCCCTGCTATAGACAGTTATTGAGTGGGTTGCTATGCGGCTGCTTGGTGTACTTGAACAATTTTGTATCCCAGTCCAGTCCTGGAAGGAGACACTGATATCCTTAATGTTCTACTCTGATCACTATAACACAATAAATACTGGATTTGTATTCACTGGCCCCCTAATACAACAGAAGGTAGAACACGAAACAGCAAAGAGGAATGTTTTCTTTAACATTTAAGAAAAAGTTATTAATTTTTTTGTTTTAGTGTTGGGATATGTAATAAGGTGGTTAAGCCTCCCTCCCATGGTTGGACTGGGCTGGTGGGGCCCCAGCCCTCATGGTCCCCCCGCCGGCCCAGACCAGGTCCCCTAGCTGCCCAGAAAAGAAGGTTAGTGGCGCAGTGTGTCTTCTGTGCAGCGCTGGAGTTCAGGAGGGGGCCCCCGGGGACTGCTGGGAGGGGGGCAGCCTGGTGGGCCCCGAGCCCCTCAGTCTGACCCTGCTCCCTCCTGTTGTGGTTGTGAATACTAGGGGCAGTGGCGTAACTAGATATTACTGGGCCCCACAGCAAATTATTTTTCAGGCCCCCAAAAAATTTAGAGGTTGACTTGTTTCTCCAATATTTATTGAAATTGTTTATGAATTAGGGCCTCGTGGGGCCCCTATACCTTCTGGGCCCCCCTGCAGCCGCAGGGTCTGCTTCCTCTATAGTTACGCCCCTGACTAGGGGGCCCATTCACTAAGTTCGAGTGAAGGAATAGAAGGAAAAAAGCTTGAATTTCGAGTAGTTTTTTGTGCTCCTCCACTATCGAATTGGCGTAAATTCGCCTGAGTAGAATGATTCGAATAGATTGAGCGCAAAAACGCTGCAACTATTCGCCCATTCGATAGTTGAAGTACTGTCTCTTTTAAAAATACTTTGACTGCCTACTTCGCCACCTAAAACCTACCGAATTGCTTTAAAAGCCTATGGGAAAGTCTCATAGGCTTGATTTCTAAGATTTTGATCGAATAAAAAGGCATTCGATCAATCATTCGATCGAATGAAAATCCTTCGATCGAATATTAGATCGTGTGACTATTCGCCAGGCGAATATTCGCCCATTCGACTATTCGTCAGCGCGTAAATTCGCCCGAATTGCCTTTTCGATTCTATTCCCCAGTCGAATTTTGAGGGATTTAACCCCTCGAAATTCGACCCTTGATGCATCTGCCCCTAGCTGTTAGTAACACAGTGTTTATTGATCCTACTCCATACCCATCGGTTATATCACAGCAGGATTCTGAGCCCTTAAATTAAAACTAAAGCCTAGAAATGTTGTACATGATGTTTTGTGCTTCTGTACCAGCCCAAGGCAACCACAGCCCTTTAGCAGTAAAGATCTGTGTCTTCAAAGATGCCCCAGTAGCTCCTCATCTTCTTTTCTGCTGATTCACTGCACATGCTCTGTGCTGCTGTCACTTACTGAGCTCAGGGACCCACTCACAATATACAGTACACATAGAATAGAAATGTCACAATATAAGGCTGATTAGTAATTAATACAGATAATTACTACATGGCAGCACAGAAACCAGTGCAATTAGCATCAGAATTTAATAATCAGCAAACCTGTAGCATCAGCTTATATTACAGGGGAAGCTCATTTTCTGCTGGATAATTAGTGACGAGCCCTAAGCTTAGCTTCTCAACAGCCAATCAGAGCCCACTGAGCATGTGAGTGTCACAGACACTTTCCAAGATGGTGACCCCCTGTGACAAGTTTGAAGTCCTGGATCATTGCTGCTATTGACAAGCTCAAACTTTAGCCTCGTGCAATAAGTTCAGTACATAGAATATGGCATTTTTAACAATATTCATTTTTAGGGTTTAGTTCTCCTTTAACGGTGCCTGAATAAGAATGCTAAGCAAAGCATAGGAACAGGCCCGGATTTGTGGAAAGGCCACCTAGGCCCGGGCCTAGGGCAGCAGGATTTTAGGGGGGCGGCACGCTGCCCAACCACACCAACATTGGTTCAAAAACACTGGGGATGCGCTGGAGATACAATAATTTTTTTAAATCCCCATTGCTCCGGTTCAGATTATGAAAATTTGCACTAATAAAGGGGAGGGGACAGGGGCGACAAACGGCAGTGGGCCTAGGGGTGCCCACTATGTAAATCCGGCCCTGCATAGGAAACAACTTCTCCGTGTATCTTGTTTACTTACTAATTTTTTTCTGTTCTGTTTTTTTTTTCTCAGTAAATTGGATAGAAAAAAATGCAGAGAAATCCAGGCGCAGAAACAAGTCGTAGAACCTTTCTAAGTGGCAGTTGTGTTATTAGAGAAACTTTGGCTCATGACTCATGATCTCAGCTAAATACCTACATTCTGACTCATGTTGCATAACACGGTGCTAAATACTCCTAATAGTTCCTCTAATAATGAACAACCTGTCAAATCAATTTTACACAGAGATGTGACACCGGCTCAATCTGGAAATTCAAGTGTAACTCGCTGGAGGTGCCAGAAGCTCATGGACATGGCACAAGGGCACATTAACTTAGACTCGCTTTTCTCGCCCGATGACTTCTAATGCGACCTAGTAAGTTCTCTAATGGCAACTTAAACCTATAAAAAGAATCAAGCAAAAAGTATTGTCATTTATCCACTGGACATACTAAAACCAAATATACTGCTGCCTGGTTGCTTGGGTAATTAAGCCCTAGCAACCAAAAAGCAATACTTGTTTAACCCATTTTGTTCTATGAGTCTGACACTTCAAACACGGGAGCAGACAGGGCCGGATTTATATAGTGGGCACCCCTAGGCCCACTGTCGTTCATCACCCCTGTCCCCCCCTTTATTCGTGCAAATTTTCATCATCTGGACTGGAGCAATGGTGGGAAATTTAAAAAATGATTGTATCTCCAGCACATCCCCAGTGTTTTTGAACCAATATGGGTGTGGTTGGGCAGCATGCCGCCCCCCCTAAAATCCTGCCGCCCTAGGCCGGGGCCTAGGTGGCCTTTCCACAAATCCGGGCCTGGGAGCAGAGGCCAGTTCTCCTCCAGGTCTGTTTTTCAGCTGGCTTCTGCTACATTGTTTCAGGAGTCACAACCAGTTGTGCAGAGAGTATAAACAGCTAGACGGCTACTGCTTTGAATAACAATTATATTTGCACAGAACTTTAAAATGTGTAATGTATATTGGGAAGTTGCTTAGGGCAAGGGTGAGCGCTCTTTACACTTACTGGGTGTGTAGCTCACTTTATATGCTCTGTATATTGATATTTACAGTCACATGGTTCACATTTACATTGACTGCATGCTGAGGTATGGAGCCTGCTAGGGGCCCTGGAAGCCGGCCAATAAATTCTCAGAATTGTGCTGTTTTTACCAGGTACCTTTCTGTTTAACCCTGCAGGCTACAAGGATATCAAATATCAGCTATGTTTTTGTTTTCTTTTTAAGGAATATCCAAAAACAGACACAATATCCATAGTTCAGGATTACAAAGTCGCTGAGGTCGAAAAAGACCCTTGGTTTTGCTCAGAAAAATCCTACCCAGTTCCTAGGTCTAAACCCTAAATCAGAAATAGAATATATAGTGAATAAAGTACCCCCTATTGTAAAATATAAGGATATTGTAAGTCACAGAGAAGTTTCATGACCTTATACAAACATGAGGCCGAAGGCCGAGGTCATGGAGCTCCGAGGTGACTTCTAATATCCTCATATTTTCCAACAAGGGGTACTTTATTTATTATAATAAGCAAGTTTTAGTGAGTCATGTGACAAAAATGACATCACTAGTCACTACTAAGGAAATGTGGACGCAAGCAACCAGATTGCTGAAATTACAAACTGGAGAGCGGCTGAATAAAAAGCTAAATAACTCAAAAACCACAAATAATAAAAAATGAAAACCAGTTGCAAATTGTCTCAGAATATCCCTCTCTACATCATACTAAAAGTTAACTCAAAGGTGAGCAACTCCTTTAAGACTGGCAGCACTGATCCTCATTCTGACGGCTTCACTCGTGGGAATGGCCCGACAACCCTTCAAATTGTTCTTGGAATATAATGTGCAGAGGTGGCAGCTGCTGCCAGGAGTTAACATCTATTACAGCTATTACACCATTCCATTCTAACTCCCCCAGAATGCTTTATGTTTCAGCGGAACATCTTTTCAACATGTGGGTTTGGGGCTGAGTCAAATGTCTGACAAACAAGGAAGTTTCAGTGAGAGAAACCTGTCTGTCCGGTGACTGCTGACTCACGCTGTCCTGTGATTTTTCTGAGAGTTCAGAATGCAGTTCCGCAACATCGATTTATGGTTTAAAAACATTTTTTTTATTTAATTGCATTAAAACAGCACACAGAGTGTCACCTGACGCGCTTCGGGCGTTTCCTGGCGGAAACGCCCGAAATGCGTCAGGTGACACTCTGCGTTCTGTTTTAATGTGGAAAAAGTAATTGTTTTTAAACCATAAATCAATGACTTTAATATCCTCATATTTTGCAACAGGGGGGAATTTATTTATTATAATACATAAGTTTCAATGAGTCATGTGACTTCATGTGTTAGAAATGATATCACTAAGCCTTCAGGCTCATGTTTTTTATATGGTTATGGGACTCCTCTGTGACTTATAATATCCTTATATTTTACAATAGGGGGTACTTTATTCACTATATCATTTACAGGATATTCATGGCTCTTGTGCATTATAGTAGGGATGCACCAAATCCAGTATTTTGGATTCGGACGAACCCCGACTCCTTTGAGAAAGATTCGGCCGAATGCCTTACCAAATCTGAACACTAATTTGCATATGTGGGAAGGGGAAAACATTTTTTACTTCCTTGTTTTGTGACAAAAAGTCACAAGATTTCCCTCCCGCCCCTAATTTTCATATGGAAATTAGGATTCAGATCCGGTGTGGCCGGGCAGATGTATTCGGCCGAATCCGATTCCCGCTGAAAAAGGCCGAATCCTGAACCAAATCCTGGATTACTGGTGAATATCCTGTAAATTATATCCTTATAAATGGTGCTCAGTGATGTCATCAGTTATAAGCTGTGCTTAGTGATGTCACATGACTCATTGAAACTTTATAATAAATAAAGTACCCCCTGTTATAAAATATGAGGATATGAGAAGTTCCTTGTCCTGTATAAAAGAGTTCTGCTTTCAGCCTTTGTGCTTTTATATGGTCATGGAACTCCTCTGTGACTAATATAATATATAATATAATATACTTATATTTTAACTAATTTACCAAAAATGAGGATGGGAAGGGCTGGCACATGGGTCGTTTTTAGCTGATCGGATTAGTCATGTGACAATAAAGGGGTGGTTCACCTTTCTGTTAACTTTTAGTATGTTATAGTAGAATGGTCCATTCTAAACAGCTTTTTATTTTTTATATATTTTTTTAATTATTTGTCTTTTCTTCTGATGTTTTCCAGCTTTCAAATGGGGGTCACTGACCCCATCTCAAAAACAAATGCTCTGTAAGGCTACAAATATATTGTTATTGCTACTTTTTATTACTCATCTTCCTATTCAGTCCCTCTCCTATTCATATTCCAGTCTCTTATCCAAATTAGTGCATAGTTGCTAGGATAGTTTGCACCCTAGCAACGTAATTGTAAACTGGAGAGCTGCTAAATAAAAAGCTAAATAACTCAAAAAGCACAAGTAATAAAAAATGAAACCCAATTGCAAATTGTCTCAGAATATCACTCTCTACATCATACTAAAAGTTAAAGTGCTAAGAGACTGGAATATGAATAGAAGAGGCTTGAATAGGAAGAGGAGTAATACAAAGTAGCAATAACAATACATTTGTAGCCTTATAGAGCATTTGTTTTTAGATGGGGTCAGGGGTCTTCATTTATAAAGCGAGCATGTCAAAACCACACCAAACAAGTGGCCTTGTGTATTTCCCTATGTGTCGCCATCTAGTGTAACTGTACATTATTACATACATTATTTTACCTTTTCTGTGCATGTTATTTTGTTCTTGATTGCCCTTCAGGGTGTTGTTATGGCCTTGTTCCTATAAACGACATCTCACATCAAAGGCCGAGGGTCCTCAAGGAAGTTGTCAGGAGAAAGAGGCTGCTCTGAGGTTCTTCTGCTTAGGAAATAAATTAGAAACCTTTCTCAAATCTTTCCTAAGCAGAAGAACATCAGAGCAGCCTCTTTCTTTCTCCTGACAACTTCCTTGACTACTTGGTGGTCAGACTGGTGGGAAAATGACCAGCAGGTGGCGCTGTTGTAACAAAATTCATTCATGTTAACAGTACATGTATCCCATAATGTATTGGAATTTAAAAAGAAAATAAACAATGAATGTACATTAAAATTGCTTAGAATAGCCCCCTCGTCAATTTTACATTCACTTATTTTTAAGATTTAATTATCTTTTAAAGTAGGCCAACCCAGCTCTTCTTTTTGGGATCTTTCTGCACTGCTATTTTTGCCGTTTACAAGATTTCTAATGTACTTATCTTATCTTCTGTCTTTTCCTTCGTATTTTACAAATGTCTCCTCTCATGCGCTTTATTTATCCTTCTTATTCTTACTGGGCAATTGTGTGACCTCCTTCACCTTTCTCTCCCCTTCCCTTTGCCTTTCTATGCTTTATTCTACCCAATGTCTTGTCTTTTTAATGTCCTGTTATTTATGATACCTACATTTTTATCCCCACTGCCCCATTTTCCTCTATTCTTACTCTTTTTCAAGCTCCCTTTTTTCTCTTCCCGTTCATAATTAACAGTAGGGGGTAAATGATCCCTTATAATATATGAGTGATACTCAGAGTTCCCTGTATAACTCAGCCTGCAGCCTTGTGCCTTTATATGGTCACAGAATCCCTCAGTGACTTCTAATATCCTTATCATTTACAGTAGGGGGTACATTATCCCTTATAATACATGAGCGATACTCAGAGTTCCCTGTATAACTCAGCCTGCAGCCTTGTGCCTTTATATGGTCACAGAACAACCCCTCAGTGACTTCTAATATCCTTATCATTTACAGTAGGGGGTACATTATCCCTTATAATACATGAGTGATACTCAGAGTTCCCTGTATAACTCAGCCTGCAGCCTTGTGCCTTTATATGGTCACAGAACCTCTCAGTGACTTTTAATATCCTTATCATTTACAGTAGGGGGTACATTATCCCTTATAATACATGAGTGATACTCATAGTTCCCTGTATAACCCAGCCTGCAGTCTTGTGACTTCTAATATCCTTATCATGTACAAAAGGGAGTACATTATTTCATGTATAATACAGATTGCAGATATAGCTCCAATCAAGCAAACCTGTTCTGTGCCAAGTGTCACGTCTTTTCCATGTAGATTTATACACACCAAACTAGTTTGCCTTTGAAATGTGGGGTTGAAACGCAAAGTTATTTGATACCCACTTCATTTCACCCTCTTTGTACCTTAGATTTCTACAACATTATATTATTCCAGGTCATTTCTCTTCAACTTCCATGTATATTGACTTTGTGTGGTTGACCTGTCAATCATTAACTTGCTGCCATTTGATGTATATATGCTGTGAGCAATGCATTAAACCTTTGTTTCCAATTTGAAAAGCAGCAGGACACAATGGGGGCGGATGTAGAATCCTGCCGGCTCAAGAAGTGGCACCCCCACTATGGGGCTTAAGGTGGCCATACATGGAGAGATCCGCTCGTTTTGCGATGTTGCCAAACGAGCGGATCTCCCTCCAATATCAGGCTGATCCGATCGTTGACCCTAGGGTCCAACGATCGGATCCTAACGATGCCTAACGGGCGGTCGGATCGCGGGACCGCATCAAAGAATAGATGCGGCCGCGATCCGATGGGATTTTTTGTCCCAATCCGATCGAGATCTGGCCGACTTTCAGCCAGATCTCGATCGGTGAAGCCCGTCGGGGGGCCCCATACACGTGCCAATGGCCCCCTTTAGTGAAGAGAGAGCCTGGGTTCCAATTCAGCCTCCTTCTGTTTTGATCATGTGCACCCAACTTTATCTCCCACCTCACTTTTTTTTAAAATTTGGTCTAAAACAGTTTATTACAAATGGTAATGACAGTTGAATCTGTACAGAAAAATAATCACTCTCAGGCAGCAATGGCTTCATCCAACTCCATATACATTAATTTATTTACAGTAAATATATTCATATATACAGAACTATTTACAAATGTTTTGTTTGAGTCATTAAAAACTGAGGAATGAGAGCTGATTGCACATGGATACAGGCCAGTGATTGGCTGTTCCTTTTAGGGTTGCACCAAATCCACTTTTTTGGATTCGGCCGAACTCCCGAATCCTTAGCGAAAGATTCGGCCGAATACCGAACCCGAACCTGGATTCGGTGCATCCCTAGTTCCTTTACCTGTAGCCATCATGGCTTCTTCGGTGTTCTTTAGATGCATGGAAGTCAGTCCCACAAATAAGACCAACAGACCCAATAGGAAGCAATAAAACCCCGCCAGCTATGTAGCAGCTATGGTGTGGGCCGTATGATAATAAAAGTTATGATAATAATTGCAAAGAATATAACACAGCAGTCCCAGTCATATGTAATAATTCACTTTGTGTTTTATATACAGATAATACATACAAAATATACACTTGTGTCTCAGTAACAAAATCACATAAAAGTTAAAAACTTTCTAAATGGCTGCTACTGCTTCACACCCCCTTACGATAGGCTGATATTTTCAAAGGACTATAGTAAGTTTTGGGGCATTTTACTCTACTGAGTTCTGAAGGTTCTAAGGAACTTCTTTTTTATGATTGGTTAAAGAACCCTACATCATTTTAAAGACCCTGACGTCCCTTGGTAACCAACCATAATCGACCTAACCATCATGTAACCCACATGCCTACAATCTACAGGCTTACTTGTAACCTTTAGGACCCTTGTCTACTCCTTCATCACAAAAAGGTCCTCGGCCGTTAGTTATGCTTTAATTTCCATGACTCTTTAGTACTCCATATACTGTAGAGTTACAATGATCTTCTGCTACATGTGTTTACCTTATATTGTAAGGTATGGGGCATTCCCTACCCTCCCAGCATGCACATTTCTAGGAATCGCTTTAGGCCCTTTTGTTTCTAATCTCCAGGTATTTATACCATACATCAGGCTCTAGGTATATCTACCGTCCTTCATGCTGTGCAATTTTCTACTACACTTCTATGTGTCCTTCAAATCAAATTTTAAAATCCAAATGGGCTCAACAGTCCACATTTTTAGGCATAAGACACTTCACTGGGGTGGGGGTACCATTTCCTGATGATACGGTGGTTTCTAGAGCTTCATGTTTGTGGGAAGATTTCTCAGATTTGCTTGTGCTTCCCTCTATTACAGGAAGGAACCAAGGCCTACGCCTGCCCTCTCCTTCTTCAGATGATAGGCATAGACAGAAAACCAGTTTAAGGATTGCCCTCCTGATGTCACGGCTGGTGAGTGTGTAGATAATTGGGTTCAGGAGAGAGTTGATCATGGCCAGACCAAGGAAGTAGTCTGCCTTTAGGAGAATAGGGCAGGCATTGACCTCACATGATACATCAAACAGAAAAAGTACAAAGAGAGGAAGCCAGCACATAATAAATGTTCCCACCACAATGGTGACAGTTTTCAGCAGGGCCATGTACTTTTGGGACTTTTTCAGGGTCCCCTTACGAAGAGTGCCAAGTCTCTGGCTGTTGACCTTAACAATCCTGTAAATCCGCAGATAGAGAACCACAATGGATATGAGAATGGCCAGGAAGATACTTATGCAGACCAGAAGATAGTTCTTTGAGTACAAAGGTAGAATGGTGGAGCAAGACTGGAGGTCGCTGATGCAGTTCCAACCCAGTATCGGCAACACGCCTAACAGGATTGAGACAAGCCAAGCCGCTGCAATGAGCAAGGCCATGCGCCCCTTCTTGTCCCCGCTGTAGTGTTTCATCCGAACCATAGTAATGTGGCGTTCTATCGCAATAGCCAGAAGACTAAATATTGAGGCAGTTAGTGTGATGAAGACGCCTCCCTCCCTAACAAACCACATGGCGGGAGTAAGGCGCAAAGTGTTGGCACCAGACATCAAAATGTTCACCATGTATGCCACACCAGCCAGAAGGTCTGACAGTGTCAGGTTCCCCAGGAGATAAAACATGGGGGAGTGGAATTTCTTGTTGCGCCAGAGGGCCAAGAGCACAATGAGGTTCTCCAAGACAATGAAGACACAAACCACCAAAAAGAATACGGCCTCGGCCTTTAGTCCTCCCTTGTACCTGCTTGTATTGAGCTTTCCTGTGAAGTTGTAGTGCAGAGAGATGACTTCATTGTTCTGGTACTCTCTGTACAATCGGACCAGTCGATTGGGGGGCTGCAGAAGATCCATGGTTGCGTCAATCCTTTATTTCTTTTTACAAGCCCAGACGTCTCTTATCTGGGGGCCAAAAACATTACTAAAAGGAGATCTCTGAAATGATATTCGGTATCCTTCCAAAGTAGACTGCTTTATAGAAGAGTCTGTGAGGTGTAAGCAGGTTGCTCCGACAGATGGTGGCAGAAAAAGTCCCAGCTAAAGACTCCAGATGCTACTCTTTTGAATAACTCCCCTTTTGTCTTCATGGCCACACACACTGAAATAAATGAATTCCTCTTTGTGAGTGGATTTACAACATGTTACAGCAGAGGCAGCCGCTGTATAATGCTGCACTAACAAGACGAGATCACTAGATGGCAGTAACTCCTTGTATTCTGTTAGTCCAGCGTTTCAGCATCGCTTTGCAGCCTGCATAAGACAAATGAACAAATGTCAGATTTCAGCAGAAGTATACTTTAGTACAACCAAACATTCGTCCCTAATGTTCATCATTCTTAATGTCAGGCGTAGGTTTAATAAATGGTGGCATTATGATTGTAGAAGCTTACAGTGACGCAAATTCTAAATCCACCACGCAAGCCATAGGAAATCTGAGTCTGTGTCTAATGCCATTATTACTTTTTAGTGACTTGGAAGAGCCCCAACTGAAGACAGTAAGGATGAAATTCGGGAAGAATGCCTATTTGTGGCACTTTTAGAATTGTAGAGTTAGCTAAAATCATTAACATAATTATATGTACATTGGTCATTGCTTCCAAACCAATCAAAGCCAGTGCACCTCTCATCAGCCCCTGCATTGCTCTCCATTAAAGGAAAACTATACCCCAAAAATGAATACTTAAGCAACATATACTGTAGTTTATATATGTAATACTAAATGGCATATTAAAGAATCTTACCAAACTGGAATATATATTTTAGTAAATATTGCCCTTTTACATCTCTTGCCTTCAATCACCATTTAGGGATTGTCTGTGTACTGCCTCAGAGATCACCTGACCAGAAACACTACAGCTCTAACTGTAACAGGAAGAAGTGTGGAAGCAAAAGACACAACTCTGTCTGTTAATTGGCTCATGTGACTAAACATGTTTGGTTTGTTTGTGTGCACCGTGAATCCTAGGATCCCAGGGGGCAGCCCTTATTTTTTAAAATGGCAATTTTCTATTTATGATTACCCAATGGTGCATACTACTAAAAAAGTATATTATCATGAACGTGGTTCATTTACATAAAGCAGGGTTTCACATATGCAATATATTTTTATAGAGGCCTACATTGTTCAGGGAGTATAGTTTTCCTTTAAAAAAAAAAAAAAAAAAAAATATATATATATATATATATATATATATATATTTGCCCAACAAATAGACACATGCAACTGTATCAGCCTTCATGTCTCCAGCTATCGAACTCTCCACTAAATGCAGGGCAACATTGCAGCTTTAGAGACCAACCTTTTTAATATATGGGGAAGAATAGATCCACTTGCCTATGTCCTTAAAGTAAAATTACCAATCAACACTCCTGCAGTTATATTGTCAGAATACTACGAAACAAACATTTGTTCTGCCCCGAGAGGAAACAAGGGAGAGTGCCTGAGCATGCAGTAACATCGCAGTTATTTGTCAGTAGGGACAATACTTCAGAAACACGTCCCATCATGTCAGTCATCCAACAGCAGAACTTCAGCAGAATGATTTATCATTACACATGGGCCTGATGTAGGTTGGACAGTCCCAAAATGTAAACCCTGGTTTGTACCCAGTAACCATCTCGAAGGTCAAATGTGTAGATGGAAAGTGTAGCCGAGGGGCCGAGGGGCCTCACATCTCATTAATCCGCCATCTCAAAATCCTGATTTGGTTCTTTGGCACTAACCATACCACTACTGGAGAGGTACATAGCAAGAGGTAAGGGCTGGCTAACAGAGGCACCGAACTATGTGCTTACAACACGTTAATCTCGTACTCATTGTCACGGGGAGAGTAATTGTCTTTAGGAGAGTTATGATGTAGCTCTTCCTTGAAAAGATAAAAATATTGTATCTGTTTCCCAACAGGAAAGTGAATATCTGGTTATTTACATAGGGCTCATCCTTTCCCATCCTGTTTTGAGGAGAGGGTCACAGAGTGATGGACGTTGGAGGAACAAGGAGAGCATGCAGGGAGGGATGGGAACAATAACATCCATCAATCACAACAGCAGTTTCTCTTTATGGGAGGGGTTTGGTAGAGGTTCTTTCCTATGTACATCTATTTTTAGTCCCCCCTGTCTATCCTCTCAATCCCCTCTCCTAGGGTTGCCACCTTTCTGGAAAAAACGTTCAGCCTTCCTATATTATTATCTTTCTTCCAGACTAATTACAGTGGCATGGGGCATCAACATACCAGTCAGGTGGCAACACTGGTACTTCCTGTGTATCCCCTAATCACAAACTCTATTCACTTTCCTAGTGCTCATGGTCTATCCCTTCTCTACACATTCTATACTCTTTCCTGGTCCCTCTATTTCCTATCTATCTATCTCTCTCTCTCTCTCTCTCTCTCTCTCTATCTATCTATCTCTCTATCTGTCTAACTAACTCTATATCTATCTATCTATCTATCTATCTATCTAACTCTATATCTATCTATCTATCATCTATCTATCTATCTATCTTTCTATCTATCTATCCCTTCTCTACACATTCTATCCTCTTTCCTGGTCCCTCTATCTATCTCTTCTCTGCACATTCTATCATTTTTCATAGTCCCTCTATCTATCTCTTCTCTGCACATTCTATCCTCTTTCCTGGTCCCTCTATCTATCTCTTCTCTGCACATTCTATCATTTTTCATAGTCCCTCTATCTATCTATTCTCTGCACATTCTATCCTCTTTCCTGGTCATTCTATCTATCTCTTCTCTGCACATTCTATCCTCTTTCCTGGTCATTCTATCTATCCCTTCTCTGCACATTCTATCCTCTTTCCTGGTCCCTCTATCAATCCCTTTTCTGCACATTCTATCCCAGTAGTGCCCATAATTTACTAACACGAGTTCTACTTTTAGTGATGATGTCTCATTATGATCTAAATCAATAAAAGCATTGTTAGCATTCTGTTCCATGGAAAATGTTACTTAAATATTATATTGATTTATGAGAGAATTTACATTGCTATATTTAATAAGCAGAATCAATATCTGAAATAAAGCATGAAACAGGAGGGTGATTTAGACAAGCTGTTTGTCGACAGTGTCTTGAGATCTACTGATCACCAACTAGAGGTCTACTGGTACATCCCAATCTACATTTTGGGCACTCCTGGTCTATCCCCTTTTAGTTCCCATCTATAGCCTCTCCTCAGACTGCACCCCCTTTACAAGACCTCCATTGATACCTTAAACACACTCTATGCTATTGTAACACCTATTTGGGCTGCACAGCACACAAATAGTTAAACTGTCCAGCTAGCAGTAGAAGCATGGGTTACATGCGACCTCACACAACAGGGTCAGGGCCTTCGCCAAGTGGAAGTGTTCCCTCTATGGTGTAGTGCAACTACATCCCCCAGGCTACTGTGCATACAACAAACAAATTGGGCGCCAGGAGGTTCTTGCAGTAAAACAAACGGTTTATTGAACTATGCACGAGGCAAGTGACCACAGGTTTAGTACTCACGCAGGAGCTTGAGGAAAACGGCATATTGAGAGTTCACACAGAACAAGGCAGGCTCACACAGAGAGTACACAGGCAAATGCAGTACAACCTTTCCCTCCTGGAAGTTGTCAGGCAAGCAGCTTCTACCCTACAGTCCCTCCTCACTGAGGTTCCTGACTGGAGGCAACACATAAAGCCTCTGGGAAGCTACTCCCTTAGTGCAAATCCTTGTTGGAGCTTCAGCTGCTCTTTCTCTCTCACCTCTCTGCCTTTCTCTCCTAGAGAGACTATGACAAGTCTGCCCTAGTATATCTGTTCCTCATTCACGGGGTTACCTGGTCCCCGACTTCTTCTTCCAAAAGCACATGGGCCTTTCTGGGCCTAGCTGTGCTCAGTCCCCCTGAGCACACCCAGCTGGATCACCATCCACAGGCCAAAGAGGAAGTGGCCACTCCCTACACACACTATATAGCAGTGTAGCAGGGGAGTGTCATTCTCTCCTGGCAGATCACTCCAAGAAAAAAAGGTGGGGGCCTAAAAGCTGCAGGGCAGATTAACCCATAGCCATAGGGGCCCCTACACTATTTTGCCCACCTCTCCCCTATCCAAATATTCTATTATTTTTCCTAGTCTCCCCACCTATCTGCTCTATTCATTCTGTGTCTCTGACCCATAAGCCATGAACCCTCTGTATCCATTCACCATGTTCCCCTACCCTTGTTATTTGTGCTCTAACACTCTCCTTCCTGTTTATGTATCTTTCTTCCCTTTCCTAGTGTTTGTCCTGCAAATAAATGCAGAAGCTGGACCCAAAATGTACCCGGCACTGTCATGACAAGTGAAAAACTGGTACTTGTACAAAAAAACAAAATGATGTGCTTACTACATGCCTTTTAATGGGAACTGTTTTTGCATAATCATTATTCTTCAAAAATTTTCCAGTCCTAGTTGTGGGTTGAGTTCCCCTTTAACAATGTCACTGCCCCAAACAACAGGTTCATACTTAAATGCAACTTGTTTATTTTAGTTTTTAATGTATTATTTGCATTTGTATAAAACTAATGATATAATGTGTCTTGATTCTGTCATCTAACCAGGACTTACATTTTGGATTGTTTGCAAAAATGTGTTAATTCTAGAATCTGCTGCAACAACGAATTGTTTCCTATCTGTCGCAAATTTCTGTTTGATACGTGACCTTTCAAGCTGACAGATTTAAGTGTGAGAGAAAAGTTTAGCTGAAGCAAATTAAGCCAATCAACAGAATTTCTTAAAGGGGTTGTTCACATTTAAATTAACTTTTAGTATGATGTAGAGAGTGATATTCTAAATACAATTTGTTTTCATTTTTTTTTTTTATTTGTGGTTTTCAAATTTTTTAGATTTTTATTCAGCAGCTCTCCAGTTTGCAATTTCAGCCATCTGGTTGCTAGGGTCCAAGTTACTCTAGCAACCATGCACTGATTTGAACAAGTGACTGGGATTTAAATAGGAGAGGCCTGAATATAAAGATGAGTATTAAAAAGTAACAATAACAATAAATAAGTAGCCTTTTTAGATAGGGTCAGTGACCCCCCATTTGTAAGAAGAAGTAGGCAAATAATTAAAAAACTGTAAAAAAAAAAAAAAAAAAAATAATGAAGGCCAATTGAAAAGTTGGACTACTGCTTGGATGGTGGAGCTAATTATTGCCTCTTGATTAAATTTATACTTTTAGAGGCATTATACTGATTTTTAACCCCTGAAGAAGTCACTGATAGTAACAAAACGCGTTGGGACTGGGATTGAGTGCTGTGAATGTACATGGACGAGAACTGCAAATATTGTAATTGCATTATTTTCATATTAAATAAATCTATATTGAAGAGATTACACTAGGGGAGTGTGCCCTTCTTGCTATTTATTTTTTCGATTACGCCTGGTTTCACCATCCGGTTTCTTTGAAGTGGCAGCGCCTCAGGGGTGACAAGATTAATTTTGACCGGGATCCACTTGGATTATATCTTGTAATAAGAATTGAACTTTTGTTTTTTTAAAAAAGGGACTTTTCTTGTATATTTTTTTTTTATGTGCCTTGTTAATGCGCCCCCTTTATATTGATATATTATCAATGGAAAAGTTGCTCCGAATTAGTCATTCTATAACAGGGCCGAACTAGGCGTAGGCAGAGTAGGCATGTGCTTAGGGCGCAAAGCTTTTGGGGGTGCCAGGCATGCACCTTCTCTGCCTCTCCTACCACCTAGTCCAGTCCCTGACTGCCGCTCTGGCCAGCGTCCTATATACACTGCATCTCTTTTTTTCAACTGTGGGGTTTTTCACACATCCGCACCCGGTTTCCCACACAGGCACACGCACATTTTCCCTCACATGTGTGCGTGCCTAGGGCACCTGGCAGGGCTGGCCCGGCACTGTTCTATAACATACTAAAAGTTAACTTATAGACGAACCATCCCTTTAAAGCTATAAGAGTCAGGGCACACTCTCAGATTCTGGGAAATTAGTCGCCCGGCAACAAATCTCCTCTTCTTTAGGGGAACTAATCTCCCCGAACTGCCTCCCGCTGGCTAAAATGTAAATCACCAGCGGGATATCACTCAGAGGGGTATATTTATCAAAGAGTGAAGTTAATAGTGAAGTTCCACCACTAGAGTGAAATTCCGCCACTTTCCATTCATTTCTATGGGATTTTTAAAGGCGTATTTATCAAAGGGTGAACTTTCACTTTCACCCATTGATAAATATGCCTTTCAAAATCCCATAGAAATGAATTGTGAGCTGCGGAATTTCACTCTAGTGGCGGAACTTCACTCTTTGATAAATTTACCCCAGAGTGCTTTGTTTTCCGAATTCACCCGAAGTTGCCTCATGAGGAAACTTCGGGTAACTTCGGAAAACAAAGTGCTCCGAGTGCCATCCCACTAGCAATTCAAGCTGGCAGGAGGCAGTTCGGGGAGATAAGTCGCCCCGAAGAAGAGGAGATTTGTCTCCGAATCTCCCTGAATCTGAGTGTGTGCCCTGACCCTTATTGTACAGAACCCTGTCCCCTGAATGTCAGGAAGAGGCAAGTGCTTTGCAGCATCTAGTGGTAGGACTATAATTGCCTGCCATGAGCATGAAGTCACCAGTAGAGGGCAGCAAAAAGGAGGATCAGAACAGGTGATTGGTCATGGAGAAACAGAACTTTTTTTGCAGAGGGCTGCTGTGCATGCCAGTATGTACAACAGTCACATGAGAGGAGAGCTTATGATATACAGGAGGGGGATTGTTAGGGTAAAAAGAGGAGCTTTATATGTATAAAGAAGAACAAGCTATTCCTATGATTAGGTTTAGTTAGACTTGATCATCTATGGCAGTGATCACCAACCAGTAGCTCGTGAGTAACATGTTGCTCTCCAACCCCTTGGAAGTTGCTCCCAGTGACTTCAAAGCAGGAGATTATTTTTGAATTCTAGTCTTGGAGGCAAGTTTTGGTTGTATAAAAACCAGGTGCACTGCCAAACAGAGCCTCAATGTAGGTTGTCAATCCACATAGGGGCTACCAAATGGCCAATCATAGCCCTTATTTGGCACCCCAAGAACATTTTTCATGCTAGTGTTGCCGCCCAACTCCTTTTACTTCTGAATGTTGCTCACGGGCTCAAAAGGTTGGGGATCCCTGATCTATGCGAAATCATGAGCAATTTTAATTGAAGGGTTAAGCTGAAGAATTCCTGTAATATCTGGTATTTTGAGGCAAAGTGCGAGCACAATTGTGTCTGCATTCTTGCATAATCGGCCTATTCTTGGGAGTACAACATGGTTTTGTGCTGGCTAATTCACATGCAAACAGCAACCTTCCACATTCATCATCTCACCCAAGCGAAATGGTATATTCAGCCGAGTCGTGCAAGGCCCCACCGCATTATCACACCACACATTATAAATACACCACTACCTGCACATTACCAGGAAATGGAGAGAAAGTATAAAACAAGACAAATGTAGGTGAGATGGACATGGCCCTGCCATAGGGTTAATATGTTGAATCCACCGCACTCCTGCGATTTACATGTACTGCATTGGTGGTGCTGCTCCTCCGTTCACAGGACCCTTAGTAACAGTAAGATTTTCACGGATCTGCACACACACTATTTTTATGCAGTTGGGGAGCTTACCCCTTTTATTATACTACCAACTGTATCAGGATGATCCCGATGAAGGGAGGGTTTACTCCCCTGACATAGAGTTAACTGAGCTCCAATTCTCAGCTGCGATATGCTGTGGCCCCAAAGAGCGGGGACAGTGTGTGTATAGGAAAGAAAGGTGCTGTCGATCCTCATACTGTGCCTCCGGAGAAACACCAAATAAATCTCTGTAGAAATAATCCTATATAATTGCTGACAATTTAAAAATGAATATTTGCAGACAGATATGATTTCATAAGGTTTTCCCCTGGGGCAAGAAGTTTCATGTTCTCTTTAATGGACTGTGAGAACAAAAAAAAAATGTTATGATTCACAAATTCAGAAGAAAAATGTTTAAGGGTGCAGCCCCCCCCCGCCGGGCCATCATTTAGTAGACATCACTGAGGGACCACGGCACGTGCAAAGTAACTCACTAATAGTACTAACCCCACCCAAGGGTATATGGATACAACATATATTCATTACTAAAAAGTATCAGGTTTTCTCATGAAATCTAACGCTAAGGGAAACTAATTTGCAGTCCGGCCCCCACTGAGCATTCAGTATAATAAACACAACTATAAATAGAGTGTGCGGTGTGGGTCAGTACCGACTGGGAAATAGGAACCCTATCCTGGAGAGCTTACACTTAATATAATGGATAAATCAATATGCATCTGTTAGGAAACTGTAGCCTGTGCTACATAGCTTACAATATATATATATATGTAAATGTTCAGGGATAATAAGCTTACGCTCTAATATACAGAGGGGCACAGATGCAATACAAGGAGAGGAAACAATTGGGAGAAGTGAATCCTGCCCTGCAGAGCTTACACTCTAATATACAGAGGGACACAGATACAATACAGAGAAAGAAGCCATTGGGGCAAGGGAATCCTGCCCTGCAGAGCTTACTCTCTAAAAAACAGAGGGACACCGATACAAAACACGCTGAGGGAACCATTGGGAGAAGAGATACTGCCCTGCAGAGCTTATACTCTAATATACAGAGGGACACAGATACAATACAGAGAGAGAGGGAACCATTGGGAGAAGCGATCCTGCCCTGGAGAGGTTACACTCTAATATACAGAGGGACACAGATAAAATACAGGGAAAGGGAACTATTGGAGGATGGGTATTCTGTCCTGCAATGCTTGCACTCTAATAAACAGAGATACCCAGATACAATACTGAGAGAAGGGACCATTGGGAGAAAGAAATACAGTCCAAGAAAGCTTACACTCTAATGTACAGAGGGACACAGATAAAATACAGGCAGAGGGAACTATTGGGAGATGGCATTCTGCCCTGCAGAGCTTACACTCTAATAAACAGAGAGACCAGATACAATACTGAAAGAAGGAACCATTAGGAGAAATAAATCCAATCCAATAGAGCTTACACTCTAATATACAGAGAGACACAGATAAAATTCAGGGAGAGGGAACTATTGGGAGATGGGAATTCTGTCCTGCAATGCTTGCACTCTAATAAACAGAGAGACCCAGATGCAATACGGTGAAAGGGGACCATTGGGAGAAAGAAATACAGTCCACGAGAGCTTACGCTCTAATATACAGAGAGACCCAGATACAATACAGGGAGAGAAGGAAACATTAGGAGAAATAAATCCAGTGCAAGAGAGCTTACACTCTAATAAACAAGGGGGGCATACACAATACAGAGCTATAAGCTTCCCTATGAGAGTCACACATATTTGGCAGGCAAAGCAAAGTGCTTGTCCAGGGCCCATGCTTTCAGGACTGAAGAATGTTGGGACAATAATCCCCTACTTTCTTTGTGTAATCTCTGACTGCTGAAAGGGTGCAGTGAGGGCAAGTAATTGGGAGCGGGAGTCGGACAGTAGTGCAGTTAGTTTGGGGCAGATCACATAGAATTAACACACAAAGGGCAGGATTACAATAGCGCCAGTAACTAAATGGGGCACAAGGGAAAGTTGACTGAGCGCAAAAAGCAGAACCAACTGATTGAAAGTAAAATCAGCTATTTGCTGAGGGGTCGGGACCCCAGGGGATGAGAAAGTAGTACAAGTCCTTACCTGGCACCTTATTCCGGCAGCAGCGTCTTTATTCTCTTCCATTCTCTTATTCTCCCAATAGCTGGCAGCTCCCACCCTGAGAGAGAGACCAGATAGCAAATGAGACCTCCTCCCAAATATCTCAGGCATTGAGCTGCTCCCCAGCCAGCCCTCCCCTCTACTTACATATGAATAGACTCCCCTCCTCTCCCTCCTCTCCTTCAGCTTGAAGTCACACACAGGGCTGTCTCTGCCGGTCTCTTACTGCTGGGGCTGTCTCTTGTCCTGGCTCACAGATCTGGCACTCTCTCTAAAATATCTAGGACTCAGATCTAAGAGAATTTCTCAGCGTTCTGTCTCTGCTTATTCTGTATAACAGACCTGGGACTTTGGAGAGGTCTCTGGCTTCTCTGCTTGAAACACTTGGGACTATTGCAGTTTCCAGTCTAGGACTGTCTCTCAGAGTTTAGCACTAACATTTGCCCTCTGCCCAGGGTTGCCAGCAAAGCAGCAAAAGTCGGCTACACAACCAGCACAAAACTAGCCGAGAGGCACTTCTAAAATAGCCCAAAAATAGCACAATTTGTGAAGTGAAAAAAAGTCTAAAAAATACACAAATATACATGAAGCAAAATGGGACAGATGGGGGGCCCAGGAGGTATAGGGGTCCCATAAGGTGGTAATGCATATACAATTTCAATAAATATTGGTAAAACAGTTTAACCTTTTTTGGTGGCCAGCAGATTTTGCCCCCGAGAATGCTTAATAGTGACTGGAGCTGGGGTACAGGGCCCCAAATCTGGTAACTCCCATTGCATGCTGGGTATTGTAGTCTTACGCTGAACTTGGCAGTCGGCAAAAAACGAAATTACCCAACATGCATTGGGAGCCACAGGCTTGGAACATTAGGTTTAAAGTGCAAAACAGCCAGAGGCCCAAAAAATAGCCCAAATCCGTACCTTGGTTAGTTTGTACTTTCAAAAGCCACCTGGGCTTTAAATTAGTAGCCCAATTTGGCTAGAAAACCGCCAACCTGTCAACTGTCAACCCTGCCCCTAGGAACTACGGGGTATATTTATCAAAGAGTGAAGTTAATAGTGAAGTTCCGCCACTAGAGTGAAATTCCGCCACTCTCCATTCATTTCTATGGGATTTTTATAGGTGTATTTATCAAAGGGTGAACTTTCACTTTCACCCATTGATAAATACGCCTTTCAAAATCCCATAGAAATGAAAGGTGAGCTGCGGAATTTCACTCTAGTGGCGGAACTTCACTCTTTGATAAATTTAACCCTAAGACTGCCTCTGCTTTCTGCATAAAAGATCTGGATGTCTCTTTCGGTTCTGAGACTGTCCTAGACCTAGAGTGTCTTTTACAGCTGTGTTATTGAGGCTTTCTGCTGACTTGCAGCTGTCTCTGCCTCACTCTTAGAACTGGAACTGTCTTTGCCTTATTTCTCTCAGAGCTGTGACAGTCACCATATATTGCTGACAGTCTCTTAGCTCTGAGGCTGTCTAGTTCTGCTCTGCCAGTGCCAGGGTACCTGTATAAAGCCCAGAGGGACCCACTGTAGGTCTATTCCTGACATCTCTCATTTCTACTACAGGTTCATGTCTCTCTAATCGCAAGCAGCACATTTTATATCTAATGGTTATTAGACTGGGCCTCGTGTGCAGCTTCCCCAGGGGTCTCAAAGTATTCAGTCAAACCCTGCTTTGTTTTTTTCTGGGGGATACAGATCTAGGACTGTCTCTGTGGCTGTTTCTTGCCTAACAGAGTTGAAGCTGACTCTCAAAGGTACAGGTCAGTCTCATTTTCTCATTGTGCTGGGACCGTCTCTGCCTCCTGGGTCACAGAATGGGGATTTTATACAGTCTCATGTAGCACTGGCTGTCTCAGAATTGGCACTTTTCTCTCTCAGAGCTCACTCATCCTTCTTGGACTGTCTTGCAGGGCTGTCTCTCTCATACATTTAAGGCTGTCTCATGTGGCCCTGGGTCTGTCTAACAGCAATACTACTGCCTCATTATTGGGGGTGTTCTGTTGTGCAGTGTGCTATCGACCTGCCTCTGTTTTTACTACAGCTATGGGATCCGTTATCCAGATACCTGCTTTCTGGAAAGCTCTGAATTACAGGCCATCTCCCATAGACTCATTTTAATCAAATATTTCCGATTTTGAAACATGATTTCCTTTTTCTTGTACTTGATCCCAACTAAGATATAATTAATCCTTATTGGAAACAAAACCAGCCTATTGGGTTTATTTAATGTTTAAATGAATTTAAGTAGACTTTATATGGAGATCCAAATCATGGAAATATCCTTTATCCCCAGGTCCCGAGCATTGTGGATAACAGGTCCCATACCTGCACTAAGATTAATCCTCAAATGTGAATCTCAAGTCCAAGCAGAAGCTAAAAATGAGGTGTTACAGTCAGCAGTTTGCAGTCTATTGCCGTGGGTTTCCGATGACGCTGGCGGGAACATTATAGTAGCGACTATACCCGCAGCAGCTAATAGCCGTATATGGGCAGCTCTAGTCACTGTATAGCCGTGGCCTTGTGTGTGGCTCGCTGCACTTGTCTCTCAATGTGACCTTGGCAGGGACAGGTGCTACAGGGAATACAGGGAACATATGTCTCACAGTGATCTCCCCTTTAGTCTTGCAAAAACATTAGCACTTCCATTCACACCCTCACACCTTAGGCAATGATCTGCTTTTAACCCTGCAGCGCCAATAACAAAAGCCTGGCCGAATGAAAAAGACTTAATTATACTACGCTTCACAATGTACTTCTCTAATAAATAGTATTCCCTGCAGGCGTGGATTCCCAGTGCCCCTGTTCTTTCTATTCTGTATTCGTATCCCCCTCACCCTTTGTAATTTATACCATAGGCTCCATGATCAGTGTTCCTTCCTCCTAATGGTTCCCTCTCCCTGTATCATATATGTGCCCTTCTGTACATTAGAGTGAAAGCTCTTTAAGACAGAATTCCCTTCTTCCAATGGTTCCCTCTCGCTGTATTGTATCTGTTTCCCTCTGAACATTAGAGTGTAAGCTCTTTAAGACAGGATTCACTTCTGCCAATGGTTCCCTCTCCCTGTATTGTATCTGTTTCCCTCTGTATATTAGAGTGTAAGTGCTACAGAGCAGGATTTCCTTCGCCCACCTTCTGTGTCCCTCTGTTTATTAGAGTATTAGCTCTGTAGGACTGGGTTCCCATTTCCCAATGGTTCCCTCTCCCTGTATTGTATCTGTGTCCCTCTGTATATTAGAGTGAAAACTCTGCAGGGCAGGCTTCCCTTGCCCCTATGGCATCTTTCTCGGTATTGTATCTGTGTCCCTCTGTATATTAGAGTGTAAGCTCTGCAGAGCAGGATTTACTTCTCCCAATGGTTCCCTCTCCCTGTATTGTATCTGTGTCCCTCTGTATATTAGAGTGTAAACTCTGCAGGGCAGGCTTCCCTTGCCCCTATGGCATCTTTCTCGGTATTGTATCTGTGTCCCTCTGTATATTAGAGTGTAAGCTCTGCAGAGCAGGATTTTCTCCCAATGGTTCCCTCTCCCTGTATTGTATCTACGTTCCTCTGTGTAATAGAGTGTAAGCTCTGCAGGGCAGGATTTGCTTCTCTCACTGGTTCCCTCTTCCTGTATTGCATTTGTGTCCCTTTATACACACACATGATTGTGATGCAGCTAAAAGTGGCCATACACGGGCAGATAATGCTGCCTATATTGGTCATTTAGACCAGTTTGACAGCTAATCTGCCCTTGTATGGAGGCTTCCGACGTATCTTTCTAATCGATATCTGGACATGATATCAAGGTTTGGTTTTTCTCCCGAACGACCCGTTGGAGCCCATTGCGCTCGTCGTAATCCGATCGTTCGGCCAAAGGGCGCTGACCGTTCAGATTACCCCCAATTACGCCAAATGAGCGGATCTTATAGTGTATGGCCACCTTCAGACTGGGTGCTGGGAGTTGAAGGGCTAGAGCCTGGGAAATGCTGATATAAAGCCTTGGGTTTATTATTCCCTCTTTTGCTGGGTAAAAAGCCGGGAGTCATTATTTATGCAGAGATTAAATATTAGTGGATGTGAGTCTTATTTCAACCTCAGATTCTGTATAACTGGACGGCTGGTATCTATAAGCAGTGTCTGGATGGACACAATTATACAGTATATACGGGTTCCACTAATAAAACAAAAGAAGAGAATATACAGAAATGTTGCCATATGGAACACAACGTGTTTGCTGTAGAGTGCAAAACTGGATTATAGTGACCTTCTTTTGCTCAGATTCAGTTCAGCTCAGCGCTGTGGGTCCTGTCCAGACTGACATATTTGGCCCAAGATCAAATGGAATCTGGCAGCAGCGCATCCCTCAAACATTTTTTATCCAGTTAAAAAGACAGTATCATCATATGAAAGTTTCTACTTCTGCAGAAGAAAATGCAATACATCCTCTCTCTCTCTCCAAACGGCAGTCCTGCCCTGCTTTATGGCAGCTGAGATTCTAGCTATCTGTATAAACGAGCATCCAGTCCCAGTGGCTGCACAGATCCTATCTGATCCCCAGTATAAGCAGCAGTCCTGTCCTGCTTTATGGCAGCTGAGATTCTAGCTATCTGTATAACAGAGCATTCAGTCCCAGTGACTGCACAGATCCTATCTGATCCCCATTGTAAGCAGCAGTCCTGTCCTGCTTTATGGCAGCTGAGATTCTAGCTATCTGTATAACAGAGCATTCAGTCCCAGTGGCTGCACAGATCCTATCTGATCCCCATTGTAAGCAGCAGTCCTGTCCTGCTTTATCTGTAGCTATTTGTATAAAGGTGGCCATAGATGTAGAGATCCGCTCATTTGGCAATGTCGCCAAACAAGTTGATCTCTCCCCAATATGCCCACATTGAAGTGGGTGATATCAGACTGATCCGATTGTGGGCCCAACGATCCGATAATAATGCATCCGATACGGGCGGTCGGACCACATAAACGCACAGATGCGGCCGCGATCCAACGGTATTTTTTAACCTGCTCGTCCGAGATCTGGCCGACTATCGACCAGATATCGATCAGGAAAGCCTGTCGGATGGCCCCACACACGGGCTGCTGACTCAGTATTCAGACCACAGTGGTCCAATTATCCATCCTGAAGTCCATTGTAGAAATAGAGTAATTTGGAGATGATAGTGTCCCTTTAACTTTTTTCTGCTGTATACTCTGTTACCTTACAGACAGATCCAGTTCAGCTGCATTCAGATCACACACAGACTCTCACACACACCTTTTCTCAGAACGTTAATCCAGTCTCAAGCCTTTCATTGTGATTTCTCATACACTCAATTCTCCCATACGCCCTGTGTTCTCTCTCATTCATGCCTTTCATTCCTCTCTCTCACCTGACAGGGGAAATCTAACCCTGTTAATGGGCAATTTTCACTTCTATTCTTTTCTTATTTTAACTGAGATTAAAGTATAAGATTTCATTCATCTGGCATTTTTTTTCATGACTGTCTTTATTTTCTTGCCTGCATGGAAGCTGCCATACTGCCTGAGATGGACGACTCTCCACGTCATGTAAGAGACAATCAGCTTCCATTTATCACTATTAGATGGCACTTTACTGTTGTGCTCTATGACAAATCCCTTAGTCTATGGAAAGATATTTCTTCACCTCAATGAAGAAACTAAACATTTCTATCAAACTGGTCATTGGTTGATTTTTTAAAGGGCAACTAATTTTTTTGCATCATGAGCATATCATTTTAAAGGGACTGTTCACCTTTAAAATGAGTTTTTAGTATTATGTAGAGAGTGATATTCTGATATTTACTTTTTATTATTTGTGGTTTTTGAGTTATTTAGCTTTTTATTCAGCAGCTCTCCAGTTTGCCATTTCAGCAATCTGGTTGCTAGGGTCCAAATTACCCTAACAACAGGCACAGATTTGAATAAGAGACTGTGATATAATTAGGGGAGGGTCTGTGTAACAATGTGAGTAATTAAAAGTAGCAATAACAATACACTTGTAGCCATACAGAGCATTTGTTTTTTAGATGGGATCTGATGGAAAGAGTCAGAAGAATGTAATTTAAAAAAACATAAGAACTGGCCATTCTATAACATACTAAAAGTTAACTTAAAGGTGAACCACTCGTTTCAGCAACTTTCCAACATACATTCATTACAAATGTCCGATGGTTTTCCAGTAATTCATAAACTGTGATTGCTATTAAAAGGGGGACCCGCCTGGCTGTTGATATTCTCTGCACTGCTGGTTCTGGCTTCTGAAACACAGCAGCCATCTGACTATAAGATCTGGAGAAGAACTGACCTCTGCTACATTGTTTCAAGAGTCAGAAACAGGAGATGTACCTCATATAAACTCCCAGTGGCAGCTTTGGGGAGAGTCTTGTTTATAGTAAATTGAACCTTTGCTGCTATTTAAATTTGTAGAGTGCTACAAATGGAGCAGCGATGGCAAAGTCCACACATGCGGGAGGATTATCTTGAATAAACTGCTTGCGCTGAATACCGTGGGACACGCAGTCATTTCCCATGGCGCATTGCAATATAGTGACCTGCAGTGTCATGCTACACCCTTCCATCTGACTCAGATTCCGCGCTTTGTATTGATTGCTAGCTTCTCGCTCCTACTGTCCCAGGCCCCTCTCTGGTCCACCTTCTGTCCCTTGCTGTCTAAACACAGAGAGATTGGGGGTATTCCTGCACTTGGATGACTCCCTGCAGCCCCATAACCTGTAAGAAGCATCAGTGTAAGGCAGGGGTTCTTCATAACGAAATGCCTGACTTTTGGCCATCCAGCAATAGATGGAGGGCTGCAGGTATGGAAGGTATGTACCCCCCACCCACCCATTTCACTTTAGTCATTCCAGGCATAACTGGATTATCTTCAACAACCCTGGGGGCAACCATCTGTCTAATGCTGGGCCCAAGCCAAAATCCTGCACCCTAAACCCAAATGTTATGATCCAAATGCCTATAGACATGGCGTTGGGCCAGCAGCCAATCAGAACTATTCCATATCCACCTCTTGGGCTGCTCCAGTTCTGCAGCAGAAACAAACAGGCAGGGTGGTCCAAGGATATAACCCCCCTCAAAAGGCAAATCACACCTCTGGCTAATCTGCTGCTCAGGCCAATCTGCTATTTACAGTGGCAATTTCCCTCTAATTGTCAGGGTCAACTGTCGGCTATCAGAGGCAACAAAACAGTAGCTGACAGTGAGGCTTCAGGCCGTCAGGTTATCAACTCTCCTTTCATGCGTCTCATTAACACTTGCCTGAATCATCATTCAAAGTGTGATGGGCCAAAGTCAGCTCTGCCCTGGGGCATCTGGAAAAGATGGAACTCTACTCAGATTGGTGTGACATGTGGCAGAACCCCACCCCTCCATTGCCCCCTGCTGCTCCCACTGATTTCAGAAGTGTACACAGGATTCATTTGCACACTCACACTCACACTCACACCTGCACTTGCTTCTGGTTTCCATTGGAATCAGTGGGAGCTGGGGGAAGGGGCCAGGGGCTTTCTCTCTCCAGTCAGTTCTCTACCTCTGACACAGATATTCTCATTAGACAGCAGAGTTTGGGACATGGGTGTCTGAGAAATGTTCTGAAAAGGCATCTTTGTACCATCCATGTGTGACCATGGTGGTTGCTTTGGCTAAAAGGGGTTGTTTTTCCCTTTAAATTAACTTTTAGTATGATGTAGAGCAGGGGTGTCCAAAAGGTAGATTGGGATGTACCAGTAGACCTTTAGGGTAGGACTACACGGACGTTTTCGCCGCAATGCGACAAATCGCGTGCAATGAAAATAAGGTAAGAAATAGAAATGTCGGATGAAGTTGCAGCGTTGATCTGACGCAACACGGCTGTCGGATGCAGAGGCTTCACATCGGATCAACGCTGCGACATTTCTATCTCTTACCTTATTTCCGTCGCATGTGATTTGTCACAATGCGTCGGATTGCGCCGAAAAAGTCTGTGTAGTCCTACCCTGAATGTGGCCATAGATGTAGGGATCTGCTCGTTTGGCGATGTCCACATTGAAGTGGGCGATATCTGGCTTATCCAATAGTGGGCCCTAGGGGCCAACGATCGGATCAGAATGCATCCGAAACTAGACTGTATAAACGCACAGATGCGGCCACAATCCAACGGGAGTTTTTAACCTGCCTGATTGAGATGGCCAGATATAGATCGGGGAAGCCCATGGGCCCACACATTGGCCAATAAGCTGCCGACTCTGTCTGTCAACAGCTTTTATTGGCCCGTGTATGGTGGCCTTTAGCTGGTGATCAGTAGATCTCAATATACTCTCAACAAACAGCTTGTCTGCATCCCCCTCCTGTTTTATTCTTTTCATTCAGATATTTATTATGTTAAGGTTACGTAAGAAATAGTTGTTTGTTAAATATAGCAATATACATTTACTCATAAATCAAATAAGTAATATTTTCCATGGAACAGAATGGTTTATGAATGTAGGGCATCATCATAAAAAGTAGACCTCACATTAGTAAAGTAAAAGTACTGATGTACTCTTGATATAGAGAGTGATATTCTGAGACAATTTGCAATTGGTTTTCATGTTTTATTATTTGTGTTTTTTGAGTTATTTAGCAGCTCTTCAATTTGCAATTTCAGCAATCTGGTTGTTAGGGTCCAAATTACCCTAGCAACCATGCATTGATTTGAATAAGAGACTGAAATAGGAATAGGAGAGGCCTGGATAGACAGATGAGTTGTAAAAAAATAGCAATAACAATATATTTGTAGCCTTACAGAGCCTTTGGTTTTTTTTTTAGAGGGGGTCAGTGACCTCCATTTGAAAGCGGGAAATAGTTAGATGAAGATCACGAATAATGAAAAAAATATTTAAAAAAAAGACCAAATGGCAAAGTTGCTGAGACTTGGCCACTTTATAACATACTTAAAGGTGTTAATCAAAGGATAATATGTGATCCAGTGATGCCATTATAGGGGGGCAGATACCATTGGCTTAGGCTGGGGGTGGGGTCAGTCTGAACCATCAGGGTGGCAGAAGAAATCCTAGTGGTCCCGGTCCTAATGGGCCCCATGTTTGGTGGCCAGGGAAGGTAGGCTTTGGAGTTAGGTTCGCTAGTGGGCCCCAGACACTAGGGTTGCCACCTGGCCGGTATTTTACAAGCCTGGCGGGTAAAAATTATGGTTTATTCCAATGTTATTAATAGGGAAAAAAGATAAATATATAGGAAGGTCGGTATTTTTTTCCAGAAAAGTTGGCAACCCTACCAGACACAGGCTGACCCCCCCCCCCCAAGCATTTGGGTGAAAGCCGGTGTGGGTGACGGGAGAGCCCAGAGATGTAACAATAATGTGCCACTGAGTGCATGGGACTTGCTCCTGTTATATCAGCTGGGAAGTACGTGTAGAGTTACTCCGGGGCACTTCTAGTAAATGACACTTTTGCCCTATAAAGTCGTTATTGGCAGTTTGCAGAAATAGCCGCTGTGCTTGCATGAAGCCGCTCAGAGCTTAGCGCTACTTTTCCGCCCGTAGCTTTTATCAATGGGAGAGAATGTTCTGTTCAGACACCATAAGCCTCCTGATCCGACCCCTTTCTTATGGGGCTTTGGGAGTCCGGCCCACAAGGGCTTTATTGGTTTTTACACTTCCCATAGAATTAAGCAGGCGACACAATCCATTTGAAACTGGTCGTTAGGGTCAATGAGCATAACAACCCTGCAATGGTGTGGATATTAGAATGTCCTGTCTAGGGGGTTGCTGGGAATTGTAGTTCTTACACAACAGCTGGAGGGCCACATGTTGGGCAACTACAGCTCTGATTTATATTATCCTCCCTTTCCATGAAGTTTGGATTTGTTAGAGTGTGTGGCCCCATGAACAACTGCCGACTCTATATCTATTATATAGAGGGACAGATGCTACAGCTTGTATCAGCCTGTGTATGGCCAGCTTAAAGAGGTAAAGTTTACTTTTAGGGGCAGATTTATCATAGGTTGAAGTGAACATTTGAATAAAAAAAATTGGAAATTCTTTGTGTACTTCGACTAGGGAATAGTCCAAATTCGAAAATTCTAATTTGAAAAAAATTAGAAATTTATCATGTACTATCTCTTTAAAAATTTGACCGCGATCATTGGCCATCTAAAACCTACCAAATTGCTGATTTAGCCTATGGGGGACCTCCTAGAACCTATTTGGAGTCAATTGGTGGACTTGATCGAATGCGCTATTATTTCGATTCGTACGATTCGAATTCGATCGAAAAATTGACCTATTCGCCCAAAAAAAAACCACCTTTGATTTAATTTCGGTTGGTCTTTTTGAATTCGAATTTCAAAGTTTTTCAAATTCGAAAATTCGACCCTTGATAAATGTGCTCCAAGTATGTTATTGAATCGCTAATGCTAAGCAACTTTTCAATTAGTCTTCATTTTTTCTTTTATTTACAGTTTTTGAATTATTTGACTTCTGAATCTTTCCAGCTTTCACATGGGGGTCACTGACTCAATCTAAAAAACAACTGCTCTGTAAGGCTACAAATTTATTGTTTTTATTACTCATCTTCTATTCATATTCTAGTCTCTTATTCAAATCAGTGCATGGTTGCTAGGGTAATTCAGACCCTAGCAACCAAATTGGTGAACTTGCAAACTGGGGAGCTGCTGAATAAAAAGCTTAATGAAAACCAATTACACATTGCCTCAGAATATCCCTCTCTATATCATACGTTAAGTTAAAGTGTAAATACTATTATAAACAGCATTTGACTTTAAAAACAAAGTAGTAGGCCATCATATTTCCTCCCGGCTGGCTTCTCCTACATTGTTTCATGAGGCAGAACCAGCAGTGCAGAGAATATAAACAGTCAGATAATAGGGGTCATTTAATCAGGCCAGAGGAGGAAGTGTACTAGGAGATGTCAAGCACTTTATTCCCTGGTGTGGCTGGTGTCTGCACTTTCATAGGGCTTGTGTTTTTGCACTGTTTTAAAGGGGTAGTTGACCTTTAAGTTAACTTTTGGTGTGTTATAGAATGGCCAATTTTATTCAACTTTCCAATTGGTCTTCATTATTTTTTTTTTTTATAGTTTTTGAAATATTTGCTTTCTTCTTCTGACTCTTTCCAACTTCAAATGGGGGTCACTGACCCCATCTAGAAAACAAATACTCTGTAAAGCTATACGTGTATTGTAATTGCCACTTTTTGTTCCTCGTCTTTCTATTAGGGCCTCTCCTATTCATATTCCATTCTCTTGTTTAAATCAATGCTTGGTTGTTAGGGTAACTTGGATTCTAGCAACCAGATTGAAGAAACTGCAAACTGGAGAGCTGCTGAACAAAAAGCCAAATAACTCAAAAAACACAAATGATAAAAAACCAAAACCAATTGCAATTTGTCTCAGAATATCTCTCTCTACATCATCACTCCAAGGTGGACAAACCTTTTCAAGAAGAACTAAACCCTAACAATGAATGTGGCTAAAAACACCATATTTTATATAGTGAACTTATTGCACGAGGCTAAAGTTTCAGCTTGTCAATAGCAGCAATGATCCAGGACTTCAAAACTTGCCACAGGGGGTCACCATCTTGGAAAGTGTCTGTGACACTCACATGCTCAGTGGGCTCTGATTGGCTGTTGAGAAGCTAAGCTTAGGGCTCGTCACTAATTATCCAGCAGAAAATGAGCTTCCCTGGCTGTAATATAAGCACTGCACTGGTTTCTGTGCTGCCATGTAGTAATTATCTGTATTAATTACTAATCAGCCTTATAGTGTGACATTTTATTCTATTCTATGTGTACTGTATATTGTGAGTGGGTCCCTAAGCTCAGTAAGTGACAGCAGCACAGAGCATGTGCAGTGAATCAGCAGAAAAGAAGATGGGGAGCTACTGGGGCATCTTTGGAGACACAGATCTTTACTGCTAAAGGGCTATGGTTGCCTTGGGCTGGTACAGAAGCACAAAACATCATGTACAACATTTCTAGCTACTTCTTTACTTAAGCTTTAATTCTCCTTTAAGTAAATGACCCCTACTGCTTTTGGAAGCAATTACATTTATGTGAGAAATGAATGTATAGTGGAAAGCTGCTTAGAATAATATTCTCTTTCATTAGGCAATAAAGCATTTTTTGGGGTTTTAAAGTTTCCCGTTAAGCTCACTGTATTCAGGCGCCTATTGCTCATAGTGTGTGTGGGAGGAGCCTTGGTACAGAGCCTAAGTAACTTTACTGAAAGGGCCAATGAATAGAGCCGTGTCGGGAATGCATTAACCCTTCTCATGCCTGAGTGCTCTCTCCCAACCCCCGGGGACAGATCCATGTGACAATGAAACCGCTGAGCTGTGCACACGGGGATTGGGGAGCGCAGGTGATAGCGCTGATTTTCTCTGCAGTTACACGCCCATGGTGTTTGTTTAAGGCCGCCTTTTGTACTCGCAATAAATGCGCCTCTGGTGGTGCTGCGATCCCAATCCCATTCCCCTTTTCATGTTATTTGTTTGCTCTTTTATAGACGTCAGTTTTGCCTTTAAAAACAAATATTCTGCTAGAGAAATATTGCATTGTGTTCACTTCTTCCCAGGCTCCACAATAAACACTATTTAAAGGGGAAGTTTGCCTGGTAATACATTTGGCATGCATTATAAAGGGGTGGTTCACCATTATGATAACGTTTAGTATGTTATAGAATGGCCTAGACTTGCCAACTTTTCAACTGGTCTTCCTTTTTTACATCTTTTTTTATAGTTTATTTGCTTTCCGTTTGATTTCGACAAACATCGATGAAACGGCGAAAAAGCTTGCCAAATGCACTGAAGTCAATGGGCTACAAACTATTTTTTTCACTCATTGGAGTCTATGGGTGTTTTTTTTTTCACAGCGAAAACTGGCGAATAATTTCGCCCATCTCTTTGATTCTTACCAGCTTTCAAATGACCCCAACAGTCAAACTTTTTATTACTTATCTTTCTATCAAGGCTCTCGTCTATTCACATTCCTGCCTCTCGCTGCATGGTTGCTAGGCAAAATTGAACCCTAGCAACCAGATAGCTGCCAAAATTCTAAACTGGAGGGCTGCTGATCATAAAATGAAACCAGTGTAGTGTCCATGGTGCAAACTCCTTGAAGCCTTTAGCCAGAAAAAAGTTTAGAAATGTCATTGGAAAAATGATGCACATTTCTGGACTAACAAGAATGTGGCACATGTAAAAAGAAAAATGTACTGAAATATTGATTTATGAGAAAATGCACATTGTTATATTTAAACATCTATTTCATCTGTAACCATAACAGAATAAATATCTGAATGAAAAGAATGAAACAGGAGGATGATTTAGATGGTTCCTATGCAGGTAACATAATAGGATGCTGCAGGGCAGTTGTCTCTCAGGAGACAAGTTGGATTCAACCGACCCACTCCTACTCCCATGGACACCAGTGCTAGAGTTTATCGGCTTCTAAATAGTATTTAGGGATTTAAATTCAGGGACACCTTCCTGCCAAACAGCTGTAAGCAGAGCAAGTGCTGGACAACCTGCATCTCTTGGACGACTTCTACGCGGATCCGATGTGCTGCCCATCCGATTTGACGCCTGCGTTTTGGTGCAGCGCGTCGGATCAGCCGGAAACGCATAGAAGTCGACTGTGTAGTTCTACCAATAGTCTGACACTAGCAACATCCCAGCACACATTCATTTTGTATTTGTAAGTGAATTTGTTATTGAAATCACTGTCGGCCTGACCCTTTACTGGTTCCTATTTCTGATACATTACTGCAAAAGCTGAAAGAGAACTGACTTGTGCTACATTGTTTCAAGAGTCAGAACCAGGGGGAGCAGAAAGAGATGAAACAATCAATCAAAACAAACACAACTCTCGGTTACATTTACACTGATCTTAAACATGAAAAATCAGGCCTAACCTTAATACAGCTATAAAAGGGGGGGGGGGCAAGAGGAGGGGTAAGGGTTAATCACAAAAAGCTGAGCAACAATAATGTAATCAACTCTGAGTGACCTGAATTCCTACCCAGAATGCTTTGTGAAAGCCATTTGTGTCCTGGGAGGGAAGGTGAGAGGGAGGAGGGAAAGAGGGTGGTGGAAGGGGGAGAAGGGAACATGTGGGGGGAAAGAAAGGTTTAGCCTTTAGTTGGGCTGGGAAAGGTGGGTTTGAAGTGGGGGGTTAGGAGATGTAAAGGAGCAGGGGGGACACGGAAGGAAAGGAGAGTGAGAGCTGGAGAGGGGTTAACATGGGTCACAGCCCCGGGGATACAGTTTGTGGGGCCCTGACGAGGTTTAATAAAGACATAAAGCGAATACACTCGTCCATTGTTACTTTTATATCTCTAGGAATAACTACTTCAACAAAAAGAGACACAGGGGAATGTGGTCGTTTTCGGGTCTGTTTTAAGGTTCCCCCACCTCCTGCCACTTGCCATCTCTGTGCTGGTTGAGGGTGCACAGGGAGAAATGGGGATTTCTAAGGGTCCATGACCCAATGTGATGGGGACCCCAAAAATCTTTGTAAGTTATGTCATTGGAAGTGATAGTGGAATAACATTAGGGTAGTGTTTTATAAAGCGAGGAGGGATAGAGCATGCTGGGAGTGTCCCATTATTAAGGGTTTGGCACTTGGGGGAATATGGGAGAAGGAAAGATGGGAGAGAAATGTGAGGACCACCCGGCTGTATTCATATGCAAACAGTGCCCTGAAAAGTTTTCTATGGATCTATATCCCCCCCCCCCCGCTTCCCAATTAATAGTGAGTCACTCTCTTCTTTATCTGACCCCCAGGCCATCCCCTCCCTCCGGGGACATTCCCCTACACACAAAGGTCTCAGGCACCACAAAGAGCCGGCCTGGAGGAACTCCTACTATTAGGGCAGATACAGACAAGAAGATTCGGGGAAAGTTTGACTCACGAGGAAACTTTGTGTGACTTCAGAAAATGCCGGCAATTTAGATTCTAGCCGGCAGGGAGGCAGTTCAGGGAGAATAATCGCCCGAAGAAGAGGCAAATTTTTGTGGGGAGACTAATCTCCCCGAACTTCCACAATGCTGTATCTTTGTATTCATCTAGCATTCCCGTACTGACTGATACAGGTGCTACAGATGGCCCTGATCCACAGAGCTTACAGTCTAAATGAATAGAGTGTAGATTTTTAGAAGGTGGCAGCCCAAGAATTCCCCCTGCTCTTATTCACCCCAACAATTTTCTAATATATACAGTATTTGTACCCCAGCAGGTATATAGGACTGAACATGTATATAGGCAGCCCTGTAGGATTTACATGTGCAGAGCAGCCCACCCTGATGCACAGACGTAAAGCCCCATCATTCTGTCCTGTTCCTATAAACTAAACCTCTCAACCTTTTCCATCCCTAATCCTCTGTCCTCAGCAGAACTGTCAGCAAATCCCCAGTCTGACTCCAATCCTCTCATACAATAACACACACACATGCCATAAATGCGTGTAGCACATGCACCCAGACACCCTAACCTAAACAGTCTCTCCTTTATTCTCAGGAAACATAAATAAACCCCAGCGTGAGATGTATATGCAGCCGCTCTATGGTATGTGGCTGAGCCTCACATGTCCAGTGCCAGTGAGAGACATATAAGGCTTTGCTTGCTTAAAGCGGATGTAAACAAGTAATACAGTTCTAATTTAAGCAACTTTCCAATATACATTGATTTAAAACATTAAATGTTTTTACATTTATTTGTAACGGTAATTACAGTGCCGTTTCATGAGGCTAAGTTGTATTTTTGGACTTCTCCAATAAGTTATCATTCCAAAAAATCCCAACCCTATAACACCTCCTATTGCTCCATATACTGTAGCTCCTCCCTATAACTCCTCCTATTGCTCCATATAACTCCTCCTATTGCTCCATATAACCCTCCCTATAACTCCTCCTATTGCTCCATATAACCCCTCCCTATAACTCCTCCTATTGCTCCATATAACCCTCCCTATAACTCCTCCTATTGCTCCATATAACCCCTCCCTATAACTCCTCCTATTGCTCCATATAACCCCTCCCTATAACTCCTCCTATTGCTCCATATAACTCCTCCTATTGCTCCATATAACCCTTCCCTATAACTCCTCCTATTGCTCCATATAACACCTCCCTATAACTCCTCCTATTGCTCCATATAACTCCTCCTATTGCTCCATATAACCCTTCCCTATAACTCCTCCTATTGCTCCATATAACCCCTCCCTATAACTCCTCCTATTGCTCCATATAACCCTCCCTATAACTCCTCCTATTGCTCCATATAACTCTCCCTATAACTCCTCCTATTGCTCCATATAACTCTCCCTATAACTCCTCCTATTGCTCCATATAACTCTCCCTATAACTCCTCCTATAGCTCCATATAATCCCTCCCTATAACTCCTCCCATTGCCGCATATAACCCTCCCTATCTCCTGACTGGTTGCTATGGGTTACAAGACCAGTAGAAAGGTTTGCACCTATTATTACATGGCCCTGCTACGTGCCCACATACTGCCCAGACAGGAGACTGGAAGCAAATGCCAAATCCTATTAATCACGGATGATCTATGAACCTTTGTAACAAATTATCCTTTTGTGCTAACATGGCACAGAGTGTGGGGAAGAATGAAGTGCCAGAGATTTAGCCCTTTGTTCTCTTGTTAATGACCCCCCCCCATGCTCTGCTTGTTGTTGTTTACTCCATGCTGCAGAGCCATAACTGCTACTTAAAGGAACAGTAACACCAAAAAATGAAAGTGTTTTAAAGTAAGGAGAATATAATGTAGTGTTGCTCTGCACTGGTAAAACTGACGTGTTTGCTTCAGAAACACTACTATAGTTCATATAAACAAGCTGCTGTGTAGCAATGGCAGAAATTGAAAAAAGTCTATATGGCACAGGTTAAATAGTGGATAACAGATAACACCATTATGTTCTACAGAGCTTATCTGCTGTGTAACCTGAGCCTTTTCTCCTTTGAATGGCTGCCCCCATTGTTAAACAGCAGCTTATTTATATAAACTATAGTAGTGTTTCTGAAGCAAACACAGCAGTTTTACTAGTGCAGGGCAAGACTGCATTGTATTTTTATTACTTTAAAACAGTTTCATTTTTTGATGTTACTGTTCCTTTAATATCACTATACAAATCATCCTTCCTTATCTGTAATTTAACAGCGAGGCTCATTGTTCCTGGAGTCAGACTGGTGATACAGAGCAGAGCCCATACCTGCCCCTTGCCAGCAGCTCTGCAGATTCTCACTGGGACACAGGACTTTATATGGTACTTAAGTGTCAGTGTATTCCTCACCCCCCTGTGCCCTGCGCAGCCTCTTAACTACTCCCAGACTGAAAATATTATACATTTACTGGCACATTCCCCATAAACACTGACTCTCCCTCCAATCAGAACAGCTGTCCACTGTGACCCACGGATAAGCTCACTCAGTTCTGTGGGTAACACCAAAATGTTCTTCCTCCCCCCACTGGGATAGAACAGCACTGCTTGATATAGAGTGTCAGCTCTTTTGGTCACTGTGTAAGGAGATGCTACATTAGTTTTAACTTTACTCTCTATCGACCTGTAGAGGGAGGGACAGACTCATGGACCATAGTTCCTCCTGTCTGTGTCACTGTATCACCCTGCAGTGGGAGGGTCAGACTCATGGACCATAGTTCCTCCTGTCTGTGTCACTGTATCACCCTGCAGTGGGAGGGACAGACTCATGTCCCATAGTTCCCTCCTGTCTGTGTCACTGTATCACCCTGCAGTGGGAGGGACAGACTCATGTCCTATAGTTCCCTCCTGTCTGTGTCACTGTATCACCCTGCAGTGGGAGGGACAGACTCATGTCCCATAGTTCCCTCCTGTCTGTGTCACTGTATCACCCTGCAGTGGGAGAGACAGACTCATGTCCCATAGTTCCCTCCTGTCTGTGTCACTGTATCACCCTGCAGTGGGAGAGACAGACTCATGTCCCGTAGTTCCCTCCTGTCTGTGTCACTGTATCACCCTGCAGTGGGAGGGACAGACTCATGTCCCATAGTTCCCTCCTGTCTGTGTCACTGTATCACCCTGCAGTGGGAGGGACAGACTCATGTCCCATAGTTCCCTCCTGTCTGTGTAACTGTATCACCCTGCAGTGGGAGGGACAGACTCATGTCCCATAGTTCCCTCCTGTCTGTGTCACTGTATCACCCTGCAGTGGGAGGGACAGACTCATGTCCATAGTTCCCTCCTGTCTGTGTCACTGTATCACCCTGCAGTGGGAGGGACAGACTCATGTCCCATAGTTCCCTCCTGTCTGTGTCACTGTATCACCCTGCAGTGGGAGGGACAGACTCATGTCCCATAGTTCCCTCCTGTCTGTGTCACTGTATCACCCTGCAGTGGGAGGGACAGACTCATGTCCCATAGTTCCCTCCTGTCTGTGTCACTGTATCACCCTGCAGTGGGAGGGACAGACTCATGTCCCATAGTTCCCTCCTGTCTGTGTCACTGTATCACCCTGCAGTGGGAGGGACAGACTCATGTCCCATAGTTCCCTCCTGTCTGTGTCACTGTATCACCCTGCAGTGGGAGGGACAGACTCATGTCCCGTAGTTCCCTCCTGTCTGTGTCACTGTATCACCCTGCAGTGGGAGGGACAGACTCATGTCCCGTAGTTCCCTCCTGTCTGTGTCACTGTATCACCCTGCAGTGGGAGGGACAGACTCATGTCCCATAGTTCCCTCCTGTCTGTGTCACCCTGCAGTGGGAGGGACAGACTCATGTCCCATAGTTCCCTCCTGTCTGTGTCACTGTATCACCCTGCAGTGGGAGGGACAGACTCATGTCCCATAGTTCCCTCCTGTCTGTGTCACTGTATCACCCTGCAGTGGGAGGGACAGACTCATGTCCCATAGTTCCCTCCTGTCTGTGTCACTGTATCACCCTGCAGTGGGAGGGACAGACTCATGTCCATAGTTCCCTCCTGTCTGTGTCACTGTATCACCCTGCAGTGGGAGGGACAGACTCATGTCCCATAGTTCCCTCCTGTCTGTGTCACTGTATCACCCTGCAGTGGGAGGGACAGACTCATGTCCCATAGTTCCCTCCTGTCTGTGTCACTGTATCACCCTGCAGTGGGAGGGACAGACTCATGTCCCATAGTTCCCTCCTGTCTGTGTCACTGTATCACCCTGCAGTGGGAGGGACAGACTCACGTCCCATAGTTTCCTCCTGTCTGTGTCACTGTATCACCCTGCAGTGGGAGGGACAGACTCATGTCCCATAGTTCCCTCCTGTCTGTGTCACTGTATCACCCTGCAGTGGGAGGGACAGACTCATGTCCCATAGTTCCCTCCTGTCTGTGTCACTGTATCACCCTGCAGTGGGAGGGACAGACTCATGTCCCGTAGTTCCCTCCTGTCTGTGTCACTGTATCACCCTGCAGTGGGAGGGACAGACTCATGTCCCGTAGTTCCCTCCTGTCTGTGTCACTGTATCACCCTGCAGTGGGAGGGACAGACTCATGTCCCATAGTTCCCTCCTGTCTGTGTCACCCTGCAGTGGGAGGGACAGACTCATGTCCCATAGTTCCCTCCTGTCTGTGTCACTGTATCACCCTGCAGTGGGAGGGACAGACTCATGTCCCATAGTTCCCTCCTGTCTGTGTCACTGTATCACCCTGCAGTGGGAGGGACAGACTCATGTCCCATAGTTCCCTCCTGTCTGTGTCACTGTATCACCCTGCAGTGGGAGGGACAGACTCTGCATGCCAATGTCACTGTGTCACTATCTACTTCCCATGAAGAAAATAATCCCTATTATTGGAATGGACAGGCTCTGCGTGAGTGAGAGTAATTCACTCTTGCCCAGGACACTGTATGTTTAGATGGTACATTGAACATCATGCTCCAGTTATGCAGAATATCTCAGATTGACGTTAGATGGTTGAGTTTAATGCCTCGGCTTGTTCTGATTGGTCATTAATTAAAATAACCAGGGAACATCAAAAATGGAAAACAAGTCTCTAGTTACAAATTCCAGATGTCATGGAACATTAATTACATTGTGTCTAATGTTCCACTGCAATATATTCCTTATCAGTTCTTATTATCTCCTCATCTTAATCATACACAGCACTGTGAGTTATTGGCCTGGAACATAAACATTTCCCCAACAGAGGGAAGCTCATTCCATCTCATTTCCATAACAGAGCACTCAGATACTCCATATCATCCTACAATGCGGAATACAGTGATCTAAGAGTTATACAGGGAACTCTGAGTATCACTCATGTATTATAAGGGATAATGTACCCCCTACTGTAAATGATAAGGATATTAGAAGTCACTGAGGGGTTCTGTGACCACATAAAGACACAAGGCTGCAGGCTGAGTTATACAGGGAACTCTAAGTATCACTCATGTATTATAAGGGATAATGTACCCCTACTGTAAATGATAAGGATATTAGAAGTCACTGAGGGGTTGTTCTGTGACCATATAAAGGCACAAGGCTGCAGGCTGAGTTATACAGGGAACTCTAAGTATCACTCATGTATTATAAGGGATAATGTACCCCCTACTGTAAATGATAAGGATATTAGAAGTCACTGAGGGGTTGTTCTGTGACCATATAAAGGCACAAGGCTGCAGGCTGAGTTATACAGGGAACTCTAAGTATCACTCATGTATTATAAGGGGTAATGTACCCCCTACTGTAAATGAAGTGACTGAGATTTTCTGTGAGCATATAATTAGGAATCTCTGAATATATATAAGGGATATTGTATAAACAGGACAGCAAGTACACTAGGGAAGTAATGTTAGCAGGTATAGTAGGGAGAGATGGTGTCTATAGTAACAGTGGGATATTAGTCTCTGGGAAGGGAGTGTGACTGTGGGATAGCAGGTATAGTAGGGAGAGATGGTGCCTATAGTAACAGTGGGATAATAGTCTCTGGGAAGGGAGTGTGACTGTGGGATAGCAGGTATAGTAGGGAGAGATGGTGCCTATAGTAACAGTGGATAATAGTCTCTGGGAAGGGAGTGTGACTGTGGGATAGCAGGTATAGTAGGGAGAGATGGTGCCTATAGTAACAGTGGATAATAGTCTCTGGGAAGGGAGTGTGCCTGTGGTCGAAGATCAAATGATTCGAAGGATTTAATCGTTTGATCAAACTATTTGCAGTAAATCCTTCGACTTCGATATTCGAAGTCAAAGGATTTACATTCGGCAGTCGAATATCAAGGGTTAATTAACCCTCGATATTCGACCATATGTAAATCTGCCCCTTAATGTAATTGCTAAAGCCACATGCAACATGCCAGGTAACCCTCTAAGTAAGAATCCTCTGAGTAATGCTGGAAGGAGCAGCCTGTTTATTTAAGGAGTTTACATGCTCGGGATCTTCCTATACTCCATAATGCAGCCGAATGCCGTGCTGTGCAAGTGTCAGTTCCTCTGGGATTTGTTCTGGAACTGAAAGGGAAAGGGTCAGGTTCTCAGGGCTTTCCATAGCAAATTCTCATCATAGCACAAAAAGAAAATGCTTTATTCCCATTATTTACCCCTAAGCTTGTTTGTTCTACATCCATTGTGCCCTGGAGGAGCTCTCTGCAGGTTTCTTTTAAGGGAAAATAATCATGTCATTATGATATTCCTGAGAATTCTCAATGAGACTCTGTGAGAAGAGCCATGAATGGGAGATAATGTCCCTTTGAGCAAGTGCACACACACTACAAGCCCCCTCTTGCCTCATAACTCACAGATGTCCTGCTACGGAAATGCAATATAGAATGGGCTGCCCAAACAGAGGAACATGCATTTTTGCACTCTGCCCATGCCACGGTGGTTATTAGTTGTGGTGAGGTCCTGGGCAATAAAGTCCTTGTTGGGCCTGTGTGATACTATCTACTTTGCAGTGCTCCAGCCAGTCAGGGTCATTCAAAAGCTGAAGGCTGATGTCGTTTAACAACAATAGGAGGGTGCAAGTTAAATGGCCACTTCCATGAGACCATCTTGCTTCACTAAACACACTGACCCACTGCTCACACTCCATCTTGTCTTATCATATATACACTACCCCATTTCTGAAGACCCTTCCACTGGCTCTATCTTGTCTTACTACATGTAGTTCAGTCACCTCAGCTCGTATTCTACAGTGTATGAACCAAGACACTTTCCAGCATTCCCCTGTGGCTATGTTGTATATGCACAGCCCTCAAACTGGAGGCACAACAATGGTTCTTGAATTCTATGGTCCAACATCCTGCATCCAACCACTGAGCTCACAATCTAGAAATATAATATTTGGGGCCATAATAGGGGCTAGCTGACTTGGAACCACCTTTCTTGTGACCTCATGACATCACCATATTGTCCTTTGTTAAGGCGTTGACCAAAATGGTTCAACGCAACTCCATTTCATTAAATTCCCCAATATCTTCTGCAGGGATTTGTCCTTTCTGTGTAGGTACCCTGTGACTGAAAGAGGTAATATCTGATAATATCAGTATTAGGTTTTCTTCTTTGTACCATGTGTAGACCAACAGCCAACCCACCAATGGTCAGGCAGATGCTGCATGTGTTTTATATGTGGTTGGCAAAATCTCCACCACTGAGTAGAGGCTGAGTTCCCTCCCTTAGTTCTCTTATTTTCTCTACAAGTGGGATGTTTAATTTCTTTTCAGTCTGTGGTTACTATATATCTGTACTTGTTTCGCTTTATTGGGTGAACTAGAAACCACTTGGAGGGAAGTTTAGACTGGTCTTGCCCATTCACAATCAAGGTGGTGGTGATCTGGCTTGCAAGGCATCTCTGAAATTCTTAACTCTGAAGTGTCAAATATCATCACATTGAATCCATTTTAGAACTAGTGAATCTGATCTATTCTTCTGAATGAAGATGAAGCTCCTGCAATGAAGTATGTAGAGTTTGGAGAACACTTACACCATGGATCCATGGGGATCTTTAGGATGGAAAGAAATGTTAAGGGAATCGTGAGACCTTCATTCCCCAACCAAGTCTGCCTGTGGAGTGTACTTTCCTACAGAAATTACATCTTTCTCTTTGATTATTCCATCACCTTGCTACCCAGCTTCAGTCTGCAACTTAAGGCCACCACATTCCTGCCATTTGCTCTTGACTCTGAACCAAAGAGACTCATAGCTAAAAGATAATCTGCTAAAAAAAAACCTAAAGGACTAACACCATGTACCATCATTATAATGTTTGCCCTCTCACACTATTGTCACAATCTCACCTACTGTCACTGTCTTGCCCTACTATCATCATCTTGTCCTTCTGTCATCTTGCTCCACTGTCACCATCTTGCAATACTGTCACTATCTCACCCTACTGTCATTGTCTTGCCCTACTGTCACCAACTTGCTCTACTGTCACCATCTCACCCTACTGTCACCATCTCACACTACTGTCACCATCTTGCCCTTCTGTCACCTTGCTCCACTGTCACCATTTTGCCCTACTGTCACCATCTCCCCCTACTGTCATCTTGCCCTACTGTCACCATCTCCCCCTACTGTCATCCTGCTCCACTGTCTCCATCTTGCAATACTGTCACCGTCTCACCCTACTGTCATTGTCTTGCCCTACTGTCACCATCTTGCTCTACTGTCACCATCTTGCCCTACTGTCACCATCTCACCCTACTGTCACCATCTTCTCACACTACTGTCACCATCTTGCCCTACTGTCACCATCTCACCCTACTGTCACCATCTTCTCACACTACTGTCACCATCTTGTCCTACTGTCTCCATCTTGTCCTACTGTCTCCATCTTGTCCTACTGTCTCCATCTCTCCCTACTGTCACCATCTCATCCTACTGTCTCCATCTTGTCCTTCTGTCACCATCTCTCCCTACTGTCACCATCTCACCCTACTGTCACCATCTTCTCACACTACTGTGACCATCTTGTCCTACTGTCTCCATCTTGTCCTAATGTCACCATCTCTCCCTACTGTCACCATCTCTCCCTACTGTCACCATCTCATCCTACTGTCACCATCTCATACTACTGTCTCCATCTTTCCCAACTATATCTGCTTTCCCATGCTCTTGCTACCAGCACCTTCTGGTGCAAATGTTACTATATGCAACCCCAAAAGAACAGTGCCGGGGCAAGTCCCTCATGGGTTTCCTGGTGGTTTCCCAGCATGCCAGTGGGACACTCCCCCATTAAATATATGTTTTGTTTTATGAATGGCACTTCCTTATCTGCAATTCCTTTTCGCTCATACAAACTATAATTGTGGTTTCTTTAAGAGACAAACTTTTACACTGCAGTTTAGATGTGAAAGAACAGGGTATCTCAAAAGTACTATATAATTATATCAATTTCTCTAATGTGTTGGTTTGTGAGTTGTTGCACCCCTCGCACTATGTGACAGTAAGGGACAGGAGGTGTGTCCCATAACTTTTATATACAGAAGTGTATATATATTTCCAAAAAAACTGTATGTAGAGTAGCAGAAAAATAGAATAGTAACAAAACAAGGAAGATTTTCTCTCTCAAAACCCCCAAAGAATTTTTAAACTAAAAATATCTGTTCGTACAAAAGAAACACACATATGCCCCTATAAGTAGAGGACAATGATATCCTGTTACCAGTATGTGTTGTGGTTAAAGACCAGCATTGCCAGCCTAAGGGTTAATACTAATAAGGGTATATAAAGTCTAAAGTTCTCTTTCATTTAGTACCTTGGGGCAAATATTTAAATATGTTATGTTAATATTTATTACCATTTAATGCAGATAGTTTTGCAGGGACTGGAAAGCCTAACTTATTCCTGCCATTATCAGCCAGGAGAATTAAAAGGGGGCCATAATATTCAATAGTGGCCACATAAAGGAAGAGACCCTCTGGTGTCCACCTTTATTTTCTGCATTAAAAGGGAACACTGAATAATAACATAGATGCATGCCATGCAGTTTAATGAGAAGCATGCTGGACCATGAGTAGAGATGGCGCGAACTGTTCGCCGGCGAACTTGTTCGCGCGAACATCGGGTGTTCGCGCTTGCCGGAAGTTCGTGAACGTCGCGCGACGTTCGCCATTTTGGGTTCGCCATTGTTGGCGCTTTTTTTTGCCCTCTCACCCCAGACCAGCAGGTACATGGCAGCCAATCAGGAAGCTCTCCCCTGGACCACTCCCCTTCCCTATAAAAACCGAAGCCCTGCAGCGTTTTTTTCACTCTGCCTGTGTGTGCTGAAGAGATAGTGTAGGGAGAGAGCTGCTGCCTGTTAGTGATTTCAGGGACAGTTGAAAGTTTGCTGGCTAGTAATCGTTTTGATACTGCTCTGTTATTGGATGGACAGAAGTCTGCAGGGGTTTGAGGGACATTTAAGCTTAGGTAGCTTTGCTGGCTAGTAATCTACCTTCTACTGCAGTGCTCTGTATGTAGCTGCAGTGGGCAGCTGTCCTGCTTCTGATCTCATCTGCTGACTGCTGCAATAACAGTAGTCCTTGTAAGGACTGCTTTTATTTATTTTTTTGTTGTTTTACTACTACTACTACTACTACTACTACTACTACTACTATAAGAGCCCAGTGCTATTAGTCTAGCAGTGTTGGGGAGTGGGACTGGTGTGCTAATCTGCTGCTCCTAGTAGTTCAGCAGCACCAACAGTAATTTTTTTTTTTTAATATTCATTTTTTTTTTATTTTACTTATTTTTATTTTACTACCGCTGTAATAGTGTATAAGTTGACCTTTTAGGCATTATTTGCCCTGTAGGCATTTTTTGCCCAGTGTGTTATTCAACCAACAGCCATCTAGCTGTGTGACCGTGTTCACATTCTGTCTAAATATCCATAATATTACCGTCTCCAGAAAAAACACCGGAGTGACTTTTTTCAAGCAGCCATAATAAATTTTACGTAATCCGTATCTATCGCTGTAGTAGTGTATAAGTTGACCTTTTAGGCATTATTTGCCCTGTAGGCATTTTTTGCCCAGTGTGTTATTCAACCAACTGCCATCTAGCTGTGTGACCTTACTAGCCAGCAAACTTACTATCATCTGTCCCTGAAATCACTAACAGCTCTCCCCCTACACTATCTCTTCCAAGCACACACAGGCAGATTTTTCAGATACATTTTTGCCCTTGATCCCCCTCTGGCATGCCACTGTCCAGGTCGTTGCACCCTTTAAACAACTTTAAAATCATTTTTCTGGCCAGAAATGTCTTTTTTAGATGTTAAAGTTCGCCTTCCCATTGAAGTCTATGGGGTTCGCGAACCGTTCGCGAACCGCTCGCATTTTTGCGCAAGTTCGCGAATATGTTCGCAAACTTTTTTTCCGACGTTCGCTACATCCCTAACCATGAGCTGCAGGAATCACCGCTGGTGAATTAGTTACTGAGCAATGTGCTGTAGAAGGCACTAATGTTGTTCAGTCTGCTGTAGGGAGCACTGAGGCTATGAAATGAGATGTAGGGAGGCGGGAGCACTAAAGATGTACGATGTGCTGTAGGAGACACTAAGGTTGTGCAATGTGCTGCAGGGAGCACTGGTGAGTGAGGAAGATGCAGTGCAATGTGCTGTAGGCACTAAGGTTGTGCAATGTACTGTAGGGAGAACTTGTGGTTGAAGAAGATGCAGTGCAATGTGCTGTAGGGAGCACTAATAGTGTGTAATGTGCTTTAGGGAACAATGGGGGATAAGGAATTACACACCCTTAGTGCTCCCTACAGCACATTGCTCTGCATCTTCCTCAACCACCTATGGTACAGCGTGGGGCTACATTTAGCTAAATACTGAGATATGTTAGTTTCAATTATTACTTTCTATTTGTGCAGTGTTTGCTATGCAGCTAACTCTATTTCAGCTCCCACTGATATGTATCAAAGCAAATACATAATAAAATACATCAAGAGGCCATGAATATAGTGCTACTAAACGCAGGCGTTACTGTATTCATGTGTCTGCACTCTGGAACATGCATTTAGTGTGCAGGGCAAAGTGCAAAACATAGTGGATTGAACCTGATACTTTGCACTTTAGACGCTGCACATGGGAATCGACCCCTCTGGCCTCTAAACATATTAGTTGCTATAGAAAAGCGAAACGCTTCCTGTTGGTTGTGCCAGTTCATTCAGCTGGAAAATTCCCGTGTCACTGAATAAAAATGTTCAACTTACATGTTTCTCTGGGCCTTTATTCTGCTTTACAGCCGTGCGTTTGCACATCCCTGCTTGGAGCTGGTTCTCACGTGAATTCTTCGGAACGGCTGAAATGATAAACAAAAGAAAATGATGTCTAGACTCCACAGAAAGTGCAGAAACAATTGTACAGCTGAATGATACCAAAAAATTAGGAACGAATTCAGTGTTCTTGTTGGCTCTGCCCCAGCTTTCTTATCCCGAGACCTGACTGCTACATCAGAAATGGACATCTCCATTTATTCAGTGCCAATGTAAGAGGTTTCTGGTTTGTGGCTTGTGAGAGACTTGCTCTTTTCTCTAAAACCCCTGCCATAAAGCAAGACAGGACTGCTGTTTTGCCAGAAACGAAAACAATCATATGCTTCACAATGTTTTAGGGGTCATTAACTCCTGCCTAGGGTTGCCAGGTGTCAAAAGTCGGCTACACAACCAGCCCAAAACTAACCAAGAGGCACTTCAAAAGTAGCCCAAAAATAGCACAATATGTGCAGCAAAAAAAAGTCTAAGAAATAAACGAATATATATGAATATATGCCTTTTTCAAAATTTTCCATGAAGCAAAATGGGACAGATGGGGGGCCCAGGAGGTATAGGGGTCCCATAAGGCCCTAATACATATACAATTTCAATAAATATTGGTAAAACAGTTCAACCTTTTTTGGTGGCTAGCAGATTTCTCCCCAAAATTGTCTGAAATTGAAGAAAGTCACCAGAAAATGCGAGAATGCTTAAGAGTGACTGGAGACTGGGGTACAGGGCCCAAAATTTGGTAACTCCCATTGCATGCTGGGTATTGTAGTCTTACACTGAACTTGGCAGTTGGCAAATTGGTAAACAAAAATGACATTACCCAACATGCATTGGGAGACGCAGGCTTTTCACATTAGGGCAAGAAAAAACTTTGGCTGGTTTCCAAAGTACAAACCAGCCAAATGCCCAAAAAGTAGCCCCAATCCGTACCTTGGCTAGTTTGTACTTTCAAAACCTGCCTGCGAAAGTATGGCTGCACATTTCTTCAGTTGGTTGCTTGCTCAGACCTGCCACAATCCCATTATAGTCAATATAGTGAAGCCTCCATAATCTATCCATAGGACTTGGCTTTGTATAAGCACCAGTGGTCAGACATGTAAGTCTAGAAGAGGCTGCCGTAAGCACAGTGACTACATGTTTAACAGCAGCAGAAATATTGTATTAACCGCACAGTCATAAAAGGTTATTGGTTAAACACGCAGTGCCAGTTAATGCCACGTAAATCACAGAATCTGCACTTTGAGGTGCTGCACAGCCCCTATGTAGGGCAAACCACACACATCTTGTAACCTTTGATATTTTCCAAGGGCAGAACAGAACCAAATTAACACTTACTGGTGAGTTTTATGAGAAACCATTACGATTCTCCCTCCAAAATAAACTAAAAAGCTTGAGGTGGACTGTGATTTTTTCATTTGGGCAGGCAAATTAAAGACATTTTCCACACAGGTCCTTCATAGCATCTCTAAGTCAATTCCATGTATAATACCCCAGAACACATGACAGGATAAATACAGTACCAATTCTTTATATAATACCCCAGAACACATGGCAGGATAAATACAGAGCCAATTTCATGTATAATGCCAAAGAACACATGGCAGGATAAATACAGTGCCAATTCCATCTATAATACACCAGAACACACGGCAGGATAAATACAGTGCCAATTCCATGTATAATACCCCAGAACACATGGCAGGATAAATACAGTACCAATTCCATGTATAATACCCCAGAACACATGGCAGGATAAATACAGTGCCAATTCCATGTATAATACCCCAGAACACATGGCTGGATAAATACAGTGCCAATTCCATCTATAATACACCAGAACACACGGCAGGATAAATACAGTGCCAATTCCATGTATAATACCCCAGAACACATGGCAGGATAAATACAGTACCAATTCCATGTATAATACCCCAGAACACATGGCAGGATAAATACAGTGCCAATTCCATGTATAATACCCCAGAACACATGGCAGGATAAATACAGTACCAATTCCATGTATAATACCCCAGAACACATGGCAGGATAAATACAGTGCCAATTCCATGTATAATACCCCAGAACACATGGCTGGATAAATACAGTGCCAATTCCATCTATAATACACCAGAACACACGGCAGGATAAATACAGTGCCAATTCCATGTATAATACCCCAGAACACATGGCAGGATAAATACAGTACCAATTCCATGTATAATACCCCAGAACACATGGCAGGATAAATACAGTGCCAATTCTTTATATAATACCCCAGAACACAAGGCAGGATAAATACAGTGCCAATTCCATGTATAATACCCCAGAACACATGGCAGGATAAATACAGTGCCAATTCTTTATATAATACCCCAGAACACAAGGCAGGATAAATACAGTGCCAATTCCATGTATAATACCCCAGAACACATGGCAGGATAAATACAGTGCCAATTCTTTATATAATACCCCAGAACACAAGGCAGGATAAATACAGTGCCAATTCCATGTATAATACCCCACAATCCTTGGTAGGATAAATACAGTGCCAGTTCCATACATAATACCATACCTCCTAACAATTTGGAAATAAAAAAAAAGACCACGTCCATTTCTGTGGCCACACCCCCTATTTACCATGTTAATTTTAAAAAAAATTGCCAGATTATGAAAGTTTGAACATATTTCTGTTTTTCTTCAGTTTTGCTAATGAAGGTGAATTGTCCTTTAAGCTGTTAGTCTAACTTTTCCCAAGAGACCTCCTTATTTTAATTGTTACAATTACTTATTTGCTTATCTCAAAATTGTTACAATTGTTACAATTGTTAGTTGCACCTGGTGGCTGTTCTGGGCTCTCTGCCAAAAGCCAATTAAGTTAGAAACTTTGTATCTTTTTCTGGCTGTTCAGTGCAGAGTGGGAGAGGGACTTTTCAGTACAAATGCGAGACTGTGGGTTGAGCTGTCAAAAACAGCACAGTTGAGACGTATGTAACACCAAAGAACAGGGCTGTCCAACTGGCGGCCCGCTGGCCGCATGCGGTCCACGACCCCCCCTTCTGTGGCCCCACACATGCTGTGTCTGTTTACCATGTATAACATTTAAAAGGTATCACTACAGAGATTAATTGGCCCCTGCATTGTTTAAACCTCAAATTCAAACTAATCCCCTGTATTGTTCACACATTTGACACCTCTTTTGTTCACACCACTACAGCCCTGTACTGTTCACACCTGAGACCCAGACTGAAACTGCCCACATTGTTCTCCTGTTCACACTTTATACAAAATGCTAATGGAGCACCAGCACTGAGTCACTGTATGTAGTACATATTAGAATTATAGCTTTCCCTGTCTCCTGCTCTGTTCTGCCTTCCCTCCCTGTGTGTGTCATTATCTGCTTGCCCAGTGCTGCTTGTGTGTGTCATTCTCTGCTTGCCCAGTGCTGCTTGTGTGTGCCATTCTCTGCTTACTCAGTGCTGCTTGTGTGTGCTATTCTCTGCTTGCCCAGTGCTGCTTGTGTGTGTCATTATCTGCTTGCCCAGTGCTGCTTGTGTGTGCCATTCTCTGCTTGCCCAGTGCTGCTTGTGTGTGCCATTCTCTGCTTGCCCAGTGCTGCGTGTGTGTGCCATTCTCTGCTTGCCCAGTGCTGCTTGTGTGTGCCATTCTCTGCTTGCCCAGTGCTGCTTGTGTGTGCCATTCTCTGCTTGCCCAGTGCTGCTTGTGTGTGCCATTCTCTGCTTGCCCAGTGCTGCTTGTGTGTGCCATTCTCTGCTTGCCCAGTGCTGCTTGTGTGTGCCATTCTCTGCTTACTCAGTGCTGCTTGTGTGTGCCATTCTCTGCTTACTCAGTGCTGCTTGTGTGTGCCATTCTCTGCTTGCCTAGTGCTGCTTGTGTGTGCCATTCTCTGCTTACTCAGTGCTGCTTGTGTGTGCCATTCTCTGCTTGCCCAGTGCTGCTTGTGTGTGCCATTCTCTGCTTGCCCAGTGCTGCCTGTGTGTGCCATTCTCTGCTTGCCCTGCGTGTGGAATGTAAGCCTGTTAGGGGTTTGTTCTTGGGGTTATTAGCATTTGGAAATTGTTGTTAAGGGCCCCTACGGTGTTTAATCATGTGTTGGGGGGTTGTTGTATTATCCACAGGGGAGGATGAGGCATATGGATTTAAGGGTATGTTTTAACATGACTTCATTTTTTTTACATATGAGTGATGAGGGATTTCCCTGCAGTGAGCACCAACCATTTGGTTTTTTGTTGTGCTACCAGCATTATTGTGGACATGATCTTAAATGTTCTTGTGGTAACATGGGTGTGGTTTACAGTGGGTGAAGTTTAAAAGGGGGAGTGGCCAACACTGACTTCAATTATCGGCCCTCCACCACACATGCCAGAAAAATTTTGGCCCTCGGTACCACAGAAGTTGGTCAGCACTGCCCCAGAACACACTGCAGGATAAATACATTGCCAAGTCCATGTATAATACTCCAGAACACATGGCAGAATAAATACAATGCAAATTCCATACACCCCACCTGAAGCCTCAGAGCTGAAAAATATCCTTCTTGACTCTAAGGGTGATTGGACCAGTCCCTGGATCTACTTTGTACTGAAAACAAATTTTTGCAACCCTGTGTTTTCTTACTTGCTAAAAAGCCACACAACCCCTTCTTGAAGCTATCTAATGTATCTGCCAGTACAACTACTTTGGGAAAAGAATTCTACAACTTGTCACTGTTACAGTTTTATTACTTATAATGCCAGTCTCCAGAACATAATATTCAATGTAATCACAGAGATGTCAGACTAACAGGCCTAGAATCGCCAGGCTGAGATGGAAATCTGTTTTAAAATTGGAATTAAATAATTTTTTTCACTTGAATTCTGAGTAACCATTCAAATCATGTTCTGTGTTAATAACAGTATATACCATTACTGTGTATGGACACCTAAATGACTAGAACAGCTGCTAAAAATGCTATAGAGGTAATGTGTGGGAGAGCTGTGAAGGTGCCGCACAACAAGGATGTGGCTAGGTGATATTTAGTGGTTCTCTATCCATATATGTGCAACAATTGTGGTCTAGAAAATGTTTTTTATAGCAGAAAGCAGAATGTATAATATTTAATTCTTTATGGTGACCTTGAAGAGAAGTTCCCAGCCTTTTGAATGTATGAGCCTCACACTGAAACATAAAAATTTTAGGGGGTTGACAAATAACTAATGCTTGGATACTAGTGTACACCATGATGCCTGCACCAGCTTCTGACTTGTTGCATACGCGTGTGCTTGTGACTCCAGTACTTGTGTAGGGTAAAAAACTAAGACCTGTCCGGCACGTCAGAAATGAGCAGTGCTGAGAGGTCGGTCAGGAAGTTATTAATGTATCATCCTGCATAGAGTACTTACAAACATTTGCTGCTGCATGCAGAGTCTGTATCTGTTAGGGATTATTGGGGCTCTGTTGGAGCTGGGTATAGGGAAGGCAAATGTTCTTTAGGGAACCAATAGGGCAGGCAGGCGGCAATCTTCAGTTTAAGGGCAACTTTGACAGATCCCTGAGAGGCTTCCTTCGACTCATGGCCTTGAAAATGCAATTGAGTCAGCTCCAGTCTCCCAATTTTGGTGAAAATTGGTGCATGTACCGTCAGTGGTCCATCATCCACTTGTATTCAATTGATACAGACAGCACCAAATAGTTAAAGGCTATAATGCATTTTTTGGATTCACATGGCAGAACCTGGTTAGCAACGTTTGAGACCCCGTCCGGCCTTTTATTAAGCTTGCCTAGAAAAAACTGGCATGGAGAGAGTAGAGTATCTAGATCAGGGGTCCCCAACCTTTTTTTTTTTTTTTACCCCTGAGCCACATTCAAATATGAAAAGAGTTGGGGAGCAACACAAGCATGAATAAAGTTCGTGGGGTGTTAAGTGAGGGTCACAGTTGGCTATTTGGAGGCCTCTATGTGGACTGGCAGCCTACATGGGACTCTGTTTGGCAGTACATCTAATTTTTATGCAACCAAAACTTGCCTCCAAGCCTGAAATTCAAAAATAAGCACATGCTTTGAGGCCACTGAGAGCAACATCCAAGGGGTTGGTGAGTATTATGTTGCTCACTAGCCAATGGTTGGGGATCGCTGATCTAGATTATTCGAAGGCCGTGTGCTAACAGAAGGGTCACTTCCAAGTGCTAACAAAACAGCTTTTGAATTCAGGGGGCTCAGATCTGGTACATCTAATGAAGCAAAAGTCTGTGGAAACCCTTGAGCTACTGCCAGGTCCCGAATCTAAGGTTCCCCAGTGACAATAGTTTATCAGAAGATGCAGGGTGGACTCATTGGCAACCGGAATTCTATTGTGAATTTTATTTCCATCAATTTCTTAAAGGCCATGTAAAGGCAAAAAACATAAAATGCCATTTTTATGTTCTTTAATGAAAAAGAAACCCATCTCCAATATACTTTAATTAAAACATGTGTATCGTTTTTATAAGAAACCTGACTGTATGCAGTGAAAATTCTCCGATTTACTGCTGTGGATAGGAATTGTCGGCCCCTAACTGCTCTGCAGGGAAATAATAATACTTATGATCAGCAGGGGGAGCCTCTGCCTTACTTCCCAGCCATGCGGAACTCAAGCAGCTTTGTTTGTTTCCCTGTAGAGCAGTCTGTGTAGAGATTTGTATTGGATTTTATTTTTGCCTTTACATCCCCTTTACTGTTTCCAACTCCAGATGCAGGGACAAAGATCATGGAGCCAGATTTAAACTATTTGGAGGATTATTTTACTGCAGCCACTGGTTCTGCACAGTTGGAGAAAGTTTGTATTAAACAATACAAAAACTATAAAATCCACATTAGATTACATGACAACACAGGACCCAGTGCAGTCTGTATATTCCTATTAATCAGTCTTCTAATTAATCGGCTTCTGGCAGATATTATTTAACTTGTCCTGTTTTGATCATTTATGACGATCCCTAAGCAGCCCAGACCACACTGAGCATGTGCACAGTCTTGGTCTTGCAAGACGTTTAACAAAGTTACAAGATGGTGACCCCCTGTGGCCAACTTTGAAAGCATAAATCATTTGTTTGATAAGGCTTGTGATGCATTTCTAGCCTTATTCTATTTTCTATTTTACTTACTTATTCTATTTTAGACTTTACTTCTCCTTTAAATTACATTTCCCTAACAGACTTAATACAACTGTACTTTGCCCCGGTTAACACACAGTGCATAAATGTGACAATCACAGCATCAAGCACGTTTAGATTTTCTAACTGGAAGAGAAATTATGATCAGTAACTGTACTCTAGTGATGGGTGTCTGTCTATCCATTGCATGACAGCAGATATAAAAATGGGTCACACCATAAAGGTGGGTGCATGCTAGCGCTCATTTCTGCACGTTATTGCGTGTTTATTTCCCCTGATATGAGCTTCAACAGGATGTCGGTGTCAGAGAAACTTCATCACTGGTTATGCCATCGGGCTTGTAATCTTTGGCTCAGTCTCTGCACCCTCTGCCTCCTAAAATCAATTAAACCTATGTGTGCAAATGCCCCATCATCCGGACAGATGATTCAATCCACTTTCACTTTTACATCTTGGAGTCCAAGCGAAGAAGCTATGGGGCGGATATGAACGAATGTGAGATAATATGTTATAAAACCTTTATAATTAATTATAACTGAGAGGGGTATTACTAACAACCAGGACTTGGTTAAAGGCAGAGGTCTTCAGACTTTTTAGGTTCAGACTCTCTTGTAAAGTCCAACATTTGGCAGGAGCCTCCCACAGTTTATCACAGGGTTACAATTATATTAATACACGGTCACTTACCTCTAATTCTATAGGTAGCCAAGATAGTAAAAAAACACTGACCCAACAATTGTTCTCTATTTAACCTTCAGCCAGGTCACGCTCCTCTACTGCTCTGTGCTCTATGGGACCAGCCCCACAGTTTGGGAACTACTGGTTTAGGCCATGAACACCATGTTCTACTGGACCCAAGTTGGATTGGCAGCTTTTGCTGAATTCCTAGCTGTCAGGGGATGATGGGAGGTGTAGTTTAACAGCAGCTTCTGGACTAGATGATCAATGGAGCTCTATGCTCTAGACCAGTGATCCCCAACAAGTAGCTCGTGAGCAACATTTTGCTCTCCAACCCCTTGAATGTTGCTCCTAGTGGACTCAAAGCAGGTGCTTATTTTTGAATTACTGGCTTGGAGGCACGGTTTGGTTGCATAAAAACCAGGTGTACTGACAAATAGAGCCTCCTGTAGTCTGCCAGTCCACATAGGGGCCACCAAATAGCCAATCGCAGCCCTTATTTGGCACCCCAGTAACTTTTTGCATGCCTGTGTTGCTCCCCAACTCTTTTTATTTTCGAATGTGGCACACGGGTAAAAAAGGTTGGGGACCCCAGCTGTAGACACCAGGATGTCAAATTAGATCTACTTTATATCTGCAGGATGTCCCAAAACTGCCAATTACACATCACAATGGCAGATTCGAAGCACATCTTGCACCTTCCTTAGGATTAGATTCCATGCTATGTCTCTTAGTTGTTACATCATTAGTGGAACTAAATACCCATGAGCCGGGAGAGGGGGAATTTGATTTTGCCTCACCACCACTGCCACTCCTACTGAAAGTAGAATTACTATCCAAGACTTACTACCAGGCCATCACCATAACATCCCTGCCCCCGGCTGCACGTGGAGCTGACCCCATTTCATATGCACATGCACCCTGCCATTAGTTCCAGCCCTGCAATTGGTCTTCATTTTTTCTACTTTTTGAATTATTTGCCATTCCCCTCTGCCTTTATTCAAACTTAATGTCAAATGCTGCCCGGTATCTAGGGTCGATGACCTGGGCAACCAAAAACAGACCCAGTAATAAATAAACGTCTTTTCTTTTAACAATTGCCAATGTTGAATCTTTCAATAGGGAACAAACTGACAAAGGCAAAGCTGCGAGAGATTCAGCTAATGAGATTTCCTAAACCTCCTGTTTTTCTCCTCACGGTGATCTCATTCTCCTGCAAAATAATAGGGTAGCAAAATCTTTTAACGAGTAGCCTAAAATCAGCGCCACACCCCACATATTATTGGAACACACAGTTTTCTTTCAAACGGTAGAGACATTTCTGAAAAACATGATAAAACAATGAAGCCACTTTTATTGTCTGTCTGCGCCTCGCTCTGTTTATTTCAACTAATTCCTCGCCTACGTTGAATTTTCACTTTTAACTTACACTTTTAACACATACATTTCATGTTGGGACAGTAATAGAATGTGGGTTCTCACGAGACAAGGGGCACCGGCACCATCTCTCCCTACTATACCTGCTATTCTACTATACCTGCTATCCCACAGTCACACTCCCTTCCCAGAGACTATTATCCCACTGTTACTATAGACACCATCTCTCCCTACTATACCTGCTATCCCACAGTAAAACTCCCTTCCCAGAGACTATTATCCACTGTTACTATAGGCACCATCTCTCCCTACTATACCTGCTATCCCACAGTCACACTCCCTTCCCAGAGACTATTATCCACTGTTACTATAGGCACCATCTCTCCCTACTATACCTGCTATCCCACAGTCACACTCCCTTCCCAGAGACTATTATCTACTGTTACTATAGGCACCATCTCTCCCTACTATACCTGCTATCCCACAGTCACACTCCCTTCCCAGAGACTATTATCCACTGTTACTATAGGCACCATCTCTCCCTACTATACCTGCTATCCCACAGTCACAGTCCCTTCCCAGAGACTATTATCCACTGTTACTATAGGCACCATCTCTCCCTACTATACCTGCTATCCCACAGTCACACTCCCTTCCCAGAGACTATTATCCACTGTTACTATAGACACCATCTCTCCCTACTATACCTGCTATCCCACAGTCACACTCCCTTCCCAGAGGGGACTCTTGTTCCATTGATACTATAGGCATCATAACAACAAAATGTACTGATGTATTTAGTCACGAGTGCCCAAACTTTTTGTAAGGAGGGCCAGATTTGGTGAGGTGAAAATGTGTGGGGGCCAACATTCAGCAGGACATTCTTTGAGGCAAGGAGATATGTGGTGGTGGGACAAGGTTGGGAGCGATTAGTAGCGGTGAGAGCAGGATGGCTGGGTGCACTTTGTCACAAATCTGATACCATCTTGCTGAAAATCTTTCAGTAGGAGAACATTGACCACATTTTGAAAGTGGATGCAGGACGTATTGGTGCCAATCAAAGCTATGGAGCAGTTTTAGATGCCATTATTTTTACACTGCCATTTTTCAGGGAAATGACTGCACCGTCCTAAACCCACACAGGGTACCGGTACGATGCCGAATGTTACTTTCCCAGAACACACCTCACCCTCACTCACTGGCTAAATGGGAAAAGGAAGGTGGTGTCTCCTAGTCACGCCGAGCCCTGTACAAAACAGTTGCCGAAAGGTTGGCTGATGATCTGCAGCAGCGGGGGTCAGACTTTTGGTTTCGTCACCCAGTGACGTTGTGACGTCACACGCACACGCTAACGCATGGTTACGTCACTGCGTGCAGCCGTTGCGACAAGAAGCTCTGCTCATCTCTGCTCGGGCTGCGGGCCAGTCTAAAATTGAGAATGGGTCGCAATTGGCCCGCGGGCCGTAGTTTGGACATGCCTGATTTAAGTTTTTACCCATTTTTACTCTTTAGGTCCAGTTTTTTGTCAGTGTCTCTGTAGCATCTGAAGTAATGATGTAATGACCAGTCTCAGTCTTCCAAAAAAGAAGATGCGTTAAGATATCTTTTCTCCAGCTGATATGTTACTATCCTTGCCACATAAGTGACTGTCATTAGGTCCATGTTATACTACGTAAGAATGACCTTTAATAAAACGACATGCGTCACCGCCATGACATTTGTGTCCCATGTTGTTATCTGTAAGGAAATAGGGTGCTCAGACTTGGTACAATCACATCCTGCTATTGTTTAAGGCCCGGGCTGGGCCTATAGTTCCTGGTTCCTATTTCATAGAGCCACACTCTCCAACCACATCTTTTGACTGTATTTTAGGATGAGATTGGTGTTTGTGAAGATTCTCATTCATCCAAGTCATGGTGTATCAGGTGCAGCTCTAAGCACAAACCCAAAACCAATCCCTACATCACAACCCCCCACAAACACCACCAGATTTAGTCCACTAGTGGGTGGTGTCCAGTGCTGCCACCTTAAAGCTAAAGCCTAAGATGGCCATAAACATTCAGATTTTCTTTCATATCGGATGAACAATCGCTCGGTGCCATCTACCAACCAAATAAAGCCAGCCAGTAATCATTGAAGACGTTTCACTACTCATCCGAGCAGCTTCTTCAGCTGCTCGGATGAGTAGTGAAACGTCTTCATTGATTACTCAGCAAGTCCAGTTGTTTTTAGATTGACCTATACTAGATATACTATGACCTGGATGAATGAAAATCTTCATAGTCATAAAGACAAGGTGAATAACTTGCCTCCGGCAGCACTTTACAAGGGGCCGCACATTTGCCCTCATTCGCTTTGGTTTGCTTATTGGACTTAACTGCCTTGGGGGGCAGAGCCAAACGTGCTTGATTTTCCAGTCTGTACATTATTTTCATGTGCCAATTCTAGACTTAAGGAAACTATAGGTCTCTATAAAAAGATATTGCATAAAACAGCTCATATGTAAAACCCTGCTTCATGTAAATAAACCATTTTCATAATAATATACTTTTCTAGTAGTATGTGCCATTTGGGTAATCATAAATAGAAAAGTGGCATTTTAAAAAATAAGGACCCCCCTGGGATCGTATGATTCACGGTGCACACAAACATACCAACAAACTATACTTGTAGGTCACATGAGCCGATTAACAGACAGAGTTGTGTCTTTTGCTTCCTCATTTCTTCCTGTTATAGTAAGAGCTGTAGTATTTCTGGTCAGGTGATCTCTGAGGCAGCACACAGACCAACACAAAATGGCGGCTCAAGGTAAGAGATGTAAAAGGGCAATATTTACTAAAATATATATTCCGGTTTGGTAAGATTCTTTAATATGCCACTTAATATGATAAAAACTATCTGTTGCTTAAATGTTCATTTTGGGGGTATAGTTTTTCTTTAAGGTGACCATACACTTTAAGATTCTCTTGTCTGGTGAGGGAGCGGATCTTTCCACTATATGCCCATCAAAGGCAGGACGATATTGGACTAATCCTCACATTCGGCCCTAGGGCCAAACAATTGGATTAGAACTATGGCAATTGGCGCTGACGGGACAAGGACTGCATCAAATAGCCGATGTGCAAGGGAAAATCAAACCTGCCCAATCAATATTTGGTTGATTTTTGGCCAGATATCAATCAGGGAGGCCGTCGGAACGCCCCATACACGTCAGATAAGCTGCCTATGATTAAGCATCTGAATTAAATGAAACGTGTCTGGCTGTATCCTTGTGTACTGAAATAAACTTCTAATGATTTGGCAAATCTGCCTGCAGGATTGTTCTTTGGAAGTTCCTGCTTTTTTTTCTCTACAAGCTGCAGAATCAGTCTAAAGGTGGCCATAGACTTAAAGATGTCGCCAAACGAGTGGATCTTTCCCCGATATGCCACTAAACTGCGTGGCTATATCGGGGGTAATTCGAGCGTTCGGCCGTATGGCCGAACGATCGAATTACGATGCGCCAAGCGGCTCCGACGGGTCGGTCGGGTAAAAATCCAACCTTCCTGATCGATATCGTGGCCAGATATCGATTGGGATGACACGTCGGAAGCCCCCATACACGGGCAGATAAGCTGTCAAATCGGTCCAAACGACCAATATCGGCAGCTTTATCTGCCCGTGTATGGCCACCTTTAAGGACTGATATCGGCAATTTAAATCTGCCCATGTATGACCACCTTTAGATGCTAAACTCTGATTTATCTATGATGTGAGATAACTAACCCAATTCACTCTCTACCTCATTTTTCTCCTTACTATGCCCAGCCAAGAACCCACCTATCCCATTCTGCCATTCCATCCCCTACTTCCCAAGTAAAGGTGGCCATACACGGAGAGATCCGCTCGTTTGGCGATGTCACCAAATGAGCGGATCTCTCTCCAATATGCCCACCTTGAGGTGGGCGATATTGGGCTGATCCAATCGTGGGCCCTAGGGCCCAACGATCGGATCCTAACGAATGGGAACGGGCTGGTCGGATCGCGGGACCGCATCAACGAACAGATGCGGCCGCGATCCGACGGGATTTTTAGTCCCATCCGATCGAGAGCTGGCCAGCCCGTCGGGGGGCCCCATACACGGGCCAATAAGCTGCCAGCAGCTTTTATCGGCCCGCGTATGGCCACCTTTACTGTAATCTTCCCCTTATCTGTCTTCCTTTCTCACATCATCTGCTCCATGTCCGACTCTTGGGGTCCCCCACCAGTGGCTGCCAAGTGAGCGATCTATCTTTTTCCCCAAGTTTGCAGTCCCTCCGCCAGTGTTGATCCCTTTAGATCAGGGGTCCCCAACCTTTTTTTACCCATGAGCCACATTTAAATGTAAAAAGAGTTGGGGAGCAACACAAGCATAAAAAAAGTTCCTGGGGTGCCAAATAAGGGCTGTGATTTGGTAGGTTATATGTGGACTGGCAGTCTACAAGAGGTTTACTCACTAGCCAATGGTTGTGGACCACTGATTTAGATTCTAGAACTCATATACTAAATGTAAAACCTACTTGTATCTGGTAAGGCTGCCACAAGGTCTCCGGAACGTGACAAGACCCCCTCTTGCCTGTTTATACTCATGCTGATAACAATTGCTTACATCGCTACCACAAATTCATAAGTTTTTTTATTATTCAACACCTTTTGATTTTTAGCATTCTCTTAACACTTATTTCACAAGCAACAGCCGAGTGTGGTTTGGAAGAAGAGAACATGAAACATTAGCCACAGAGGCAGAGAAAGGAAACTGCAAGTGGCACCCAGCAGTGACTTGCCTCCCAGCACCTGTTTTTGTGCCTTTAGCAAATACCCCAGGGGCTAAGATCATGGTTATTTAGGATCAGAATCAGCAAAGTGCCCCAAGAGCTGTGACAATATAGAAGTTAAATTCTCCAGAACTGTTTGTAGCCCCCACCTGTGGATACAATTAATCCCCCTACTCTAATGTAACCTTGTAACTCCCAGCATCCCCGTATCAGCTAAGTTGGGCAGAAAGGAACTGTGTGACTTGTAGTTCTACAGCGCCTAAAGGTAAGATTCTTTTGGAGCTGTTTGTATATTGTTTTTTTCTTCTTGATATTTGCATTTCATCGACAGGATGTTGGAGCTTTATCTCCCGCCTCTCAGGACCCAGAATTTCCTCCTCTAGTCTGCATGGCTGATGGATTTTCTGTTTTTTCCTCCTATTTACCCCAAAGTGGGAAGTGATAAATAGAATAAATAAAGGTTTCTCTGAGTGCGTGCCAGCAGTCTGTACTCACGCTATACATATGCAAACCTTCCCCAATCCCAGATAAGGTAAATAGTTCCAGCGGCTTCTAAATCTAATCAAACAGGCACAGGCTTAGGGCATCTGGTCTCATATCAATAAGAATTTATGTAAAGGTTATCATTTAGCTTCTAAACTTAGTAACTCAAGTGCAGGCACAAGGTGCATTTTATTATCCATAACACAGACAGGAGGGAACTATGGGACATGAGTCTGTCCCTCCCACTGCAGGGTGATACAGTGACACAGACAGGAGGGAACTATGGGACATGAGTCTGTCCCTCCCACTGCAGGGTGATACAGTGACACAGACAGGAGGAAACTATGGGACATGAGTCTGTCCCTCCCACTGCAGGGTGATACAGTGACACAGACAGGAGGGAACTATGGGACATGAGTCTGTCCCTCCCACTCCAGGGTGATACAGTGACACAGACAGGAGGAAACTATGGGACATGAGTCTGTCCCTCCCACTGCAGGGTGATACAGTGACACAGACAGGAGGGAACTATGGGACATGAGTCTGTCCCTCCCACTGCAGGGTGATACAGTGACACAGACAGGAGGGAACTATGGGACATGAGTCTGTCCCTCCCACTGCAGGGTGATACAGTGACACAGACAGGAGGAAACTATGGGACATGAGTCTGTCCCTCCCACTGCAGGGTGATACAGTGACACAGACAGGAGGGAACTATGGGACATGAGTCTGTCCCTCCCACTCCAGGGCGATACAGTGACACAGACAGAAGGGAACTATGGGACATGAGTCCGCCCCTCCCACTGCAGGGTGATACAGTGACACAGACAGGAGGAAACTATGGGACATGAGTCCGCCCCTCCCACTGCAGGGTGATACAGTGACACAGACAGGAGGGAACTATGGGACATGAGTCTGTCCCTCCCACTGCAGGGTGATACAGTGACACAGACAGGAGGGAACTATGGGACATGAGTCTGTCCCTCCCACTGCAGGGTGATACAGTGACACAGACAGGAGGGGGTGTAGTGCTTGTAAATGAGGCTTTATGGCAATGCAATGTACTGGCCCAGGTACAAGTGTGACTCCTCAGCAGTGCAAGGGTTAAAGTTGACGTTTGGGCCTTGGGGTGACACAGAGACCCAGGAGAACACGTGAGCCCCTGGCATGTTTGAGTCCATGACGTCTCTCCTCACATCTGTCAGTACGGGGAATAGTTTGTATTCTGTCCCGGATTCCTTTGAAGGGCTTGCGCATTCCCTGACATTGAGCCTTTCATCTGGGCTTTGTGCGGGGATATGAGTGTAAAATTAGCCCTTAGTTGTAGAATGTCGGAGCCAAGGGCTTTAGACAGCTGAACATATTAGAGGGAGTCCAACGGGGGGCTGACTGGGCTCTAAAGAGAAGAGGAACAAGGACAGGCTCTTCAATGGCCTAATGCTAAGCACTAATGCTCTCATATCATATATCATATGTGCCTAATTCTTGTATTATACTGTTAATTACTGTCATTATTCCACTTGGCATATGTGACATACAAACGGCTTCTGTTCACAGGCTGCTTGCCCAATAACCATGCGGATCTAGGTGTGTCAGTGGCTACCAGCTCAATGCCTGTGGGCTAGATGTTGCCCTATAAGGGATTTGTATGGTCACCAATCTGCTCAAGGGCTTTAAAGAGTTTCAATTCGGTCCTCAAATATGAGTAATTACACTGAATAACTCCATAGGGAATCTTGTACCTACATGGAGGGGGAATGAGAACGTTATATGGGTTGTGTTATAGTGAAAGGATCTGAATAGAAGAGGATCTGGGTGAAGAAAAAGAAAGCAGGAGGATTGGTTCAGTTATGGGACCTGTTATGCAGATTTTTTATGGCTTTTCAGTAGTTTGGATCTTCATACCTTAAAGAGATACTCACACCAGAAGTTAAACCTTTTTTTTTACAGCTATCATAATATTGTCTTAGCATGTTATATATAACTTTGCCATAAATGTATTTACCGATGCTTTTACATTACCCATCTAATCCCCAATGTTCCTCTATGAGGGGGCTGCCATATTTGAGCTTCAGCAGTCCGTTAGCATTAGAAACTCTAACTGACATGTTGAGAAGGGACAGTCAGGTTGGCAAAACAGTCAGGTTTAGGAACTTCAAGTAACATTTATTTACAAAAAAACATCAGTGAAAATCAATCAACATGAGCTATAGGTAATTTTTGATGTACATTAATATTTTGAATAATATTTTTTTAGTGTCAGTATCACTTTAAGTCTAATAGAAGATCAATCAAGAAGGATTAATTATAGTTTGGATCAAGTACAAGGTACCGATTTATTACTGCAGAGAAAAAGGAAATCATTTTTTAAAATTTGAATTATTTGGATAAAATTGAGTCTATGACCTTTCAGTAATTCAAAGCTGGATAATGGGTCTACAGATAACACATCCAATACCTGTACAAGAAAAGTGAAAATAAAAAAGGGAAACAAGAGAGACAAATGGGGCAAGGGAAGAAAAGGGTAAATCAGAAAAGAACATGGGAGAGAAAAGTGTAGAGTGGAAGAAGGAAACCAAAATGGGTCTCTGGAGAATAGAAAGAAAAATTAGAAGGAAGAAGAATGGAAAGGAGTGTATGAGATGAAAGTGGGAAAGAAGAGAAAGAGATGAAGACAGTAAATAAAAGGGGGCAGAAAAAGGGAATGGGGAGATCAAGGGGAGAAAGGGAGGAGGGAAATGGGAAAAGCATATGATGAAAGAAAGGAAAGTAATAGAGAAAAGTAAAATATTCAGAGGAGATAAGAAATGGTGGAAGAAGGAGAAAAAGACAGGAGGAAAGGAAGATAGAAAGGTGGCAACAGAGAAGAAAACTGGCAAAGAAAAAGACATTAAGAAATACAGAAAGAACAGAAGGAAAGGAAGGAGATGGCTGGCTTAATATCCTGACATGGCTACATGAAAACAGGGATCTGGGTGCACTAGAGACGCCGCTATAAAGTCGGGGGGCTCTTGCTGTTGATATAGTTGTGATGGTGACAGGTAAGTGCGTCTAAGCTCTGCTGTGTACCAGTTGCAGGGTCACCATCAGAAATCACAGGGACCCACACAACTAGTTTAGCAGGTCCTCCCCCCCATTACTCACCTGGGTCCCTGGGCAGAGGGTCCTGCCAAAACATTATTATACCAATATATACCAATATACTACCAGTGTCGGACTGGGACACCAGGGGCCCACCCAAAAACCTTAGACCAGGGGCCCACTCTCAGTATTATTATTCTTCTTCTCTTCACTCAACCTCTATTCTCCTAGTATTTTTTGTTTACATACTATAATCTATTATTCCAACTACTTAGCTTCTTTATCTCGTAGGAATAGGAAAGGCCATGAAAAAGCTCAAATGTTTAGCATCATGAGGGCCCACTGACACCTGGGCCCACCAGGAGTTTTCCTGGTATCCCAGTGGGCCAGTCCGACACTGTACACTACGATTGCAGCAATTCAACAGGAGATAGATAATGGAGCATCTATGTGGGGCTGCAGGGGGTGCATTACTCCCAGAATCCTCTCTGCTCCCCTGTAAATTCCCAGCTGTGTCCGTCAGCTGTTTAGCCCACCTCCCATTTTACTTTCTGGCCTCATTGATTCGCCCAGGAGTGAATTCCAGGGGCAGCAGAAAGCATTAAGGGGTCATGGGCAGCACATTAGAACAACAGCTGGGGCGAGAGGTCCCTTTGATTGAAGATGGAGCCTATAAATCCTGGCAGCAGATCAGTCATCTCTCCACATCATGCAATGTACTGTGTTTGTGTTGCGGCTGTGGGTGATGCAGGCTCTGTATGTACATGAATGGTAACCGGGGTATATGTAAATATTTTTATTGCAGCATTTAATTATATCCAATTATAATAAATTATATCTTGTAACTTCATCCTGTCAACTCACTTACACAAGTTATTATTTCCACTTCCAACCATATTCAGTCATTAGAACGCCAAGACCACCAAAGATTTAAAGGCACCGTGCCAAGTGCACTAAACAAAAGAAATCGTAAACGAGGGGCATGTCCTTAGGCAGGTGCAGTTAGGATTGGTGTGGGTTAGTAGGTAAGGCAACAGTAGGGCAAGATGCCGCTAAAGATAGCCCTGGACTTGCATGCACACGTAGCCACAACATCGTAACACAGTGGGCAGAGTTGTAAAAACACACAAGTCCAACAACATTTGCCAATTTAGCTAATACAAGGGCAGCAGACCCAACAGGTGATGCTTGGGGTCAAGATTATAGAGCGGAGTCTTGACTGATGCTCTAGAGTGGTGTCTCTGTAAGGCTCACAGTCTTCTAGTTATAGATAAGAATAGGGATGTACCAAATGCAGGATTCAGTCTTTTTCAGCAGGACTTAGGCCTGGCCGAACCAAATCGGAATCCCAATTTGCATATGCAAATTAGGGGCAGGGAGGGAAATCACTTCATTTTTTATCATAAAACAAGAAAGTATAAAATGTTTTTCCCACTATTTCCCTTCCTGTCCCTAATTTGAATATGCAAATTAGCATTCGGATTCGATTAGGTATTCAGTCAAACCTTTCATGAAGGATTCAAGATTTGGGCGAATCCATATAGTGGATTTGGTGCAATCAATAGATAAGAGAGAGCCTGGCAGAATTCAGCTAGGGTTGCCACTTTTTCTGGAAGAAAATACCTGCCTTCCTATATTCTTGCTGTATTTTCCTATTCATAACTAGAGATGGCGCGAACTGTTCGCCGGCGAACTTGTTCGCGCGAACATCGGGTGTTCGCGCTCGCCGGAAGTTCGCGAACGTCGCGCGACGTTCGCCATTTTGGGTTCGCCATTGTTGGCGCTTTTTTTTGCCCTCTCACCCCAGACCAGCAGGTACATGGCAGCCAATCAGGAAGCTCTCCCCTGGACCACTCCCCTTCCCTATAAAAACCGAAGCCCTGCAGCGTTTTTTTCACTCTGCCTGTGTGTGCTGAAGAGATAGTGTAGGGAGAGAGCTGCTGCCTGTTAGTGATTTCAGGGACAGTTGAAAGTTTGCTGGCTAGTAATCGTTTTGATACTGCTCTGTTATTGGAGGGACAGAAGTCTGCAGGGGTTTGAGGGACATTAAGCTTAGGTAGCTTTGCTGGCTAGTAATCTACCTTCTACTGCAGTGCTCTGTATGTAGCTGCAGTGGGCAGCTGTCCTGCTTCTGATCTCATCTGCTGACTGCTGCAATAACAGTAGTCCTTGTAAGGACTGCTTTTATTTATTTTTTTGTTCCAATACAGAGCAGTATCAAGCAGATTACTAGCCAGCAAACTTACTATCATCTGTCCCTGAAATCACTAACAGCTCTCCCCCTACACTATCTCTTCCAAGCACACACAGGCAGATTTTTCAGATACATTTTTGCCCTTGATCCCCCTCTGGCATGCCACTGTCCAGGTCGTTGCACCCTTTAAACAACTTTAAAATCATTTTTCTGGCCAGAAATGTCTTTTTTAGATGTTAAAGTTCGCCTTCCCATTGAAGTCTATGGGGTTCGCGAACCGTTCGCGAACCGCTCGCATTTTTGCGCAAGTTTGCGAATATGTTCGCGAACTTTTTTTCCGACGTTCGCTACATCCCTATTCATAACATTGGCATCAAGCATAATTTTTCTATTGGCCGTGGTGGGGTGGGCCGTGACATAAAAGGGGAGGACCGTGGCATAAAAGGGATAGGCCATGATGTAAAAGGGGTTGGAGCCACATTGAACGGTGGCCAGAAGGCGGGTTGAGGAGCCATCTTGGCATAGAAAAGTTAATTTTCAAGCAGATTGGGGGTGAGCCAATGGCTTTTGTTAAGGGTATTACAAATTTACCAGCAACTACATTGGCAGGTGTTGCCAGGTGGCAACCCTAAGCGTAAGTCTACTAAAAATCATCTAAACATCAAATAAACCCAATAGGCTGGTTTTGCTTCCAATAAGGATTAATTAGATCTCAGTTGGGATCAAGTACAAGTTACTGTTTTATTATTACAGAGAAAAAGGAAATCATTTTTAAAATATAATACTATTTGGCTAAAATGCTATAGGGATACTAAACTCTATAGTTAGTATAGATATGTGTATATATAATATATGTGAAGGTATGGAGGGGTGTGTGTATGGATGCTGGGTTTTCATTTGCAGGGGCTGAACTTGATGGTCTTTTATCAACCTGATTTACTTATGTAACTACAGTATGTAACTATATAAAATTAAGTCTATGGGAGACGGTCTTCCCGTAATTCTGAGCTTTCTGAATAATGGGTTTCTGTAGAATGGATCCCATACCTGTAATTGGAATTGGATGGAGTCATTGTACAAGGCAGTAGATAGGAATGGGACTGAGTAATTATATAAGACAACAGTTAGAAACAAGAGAGAGTAGTTGTTTGAGGCAGGAGTAGTTGTATGGGAAGGGAGGTAAGAGGAACAATAGTGAGTAATTGTGCACAAGTGATTAAACAATGCACAGTCAGAAACAAAAGACAGAAGGAAAAAGTGATACAGAGATGAGTAATGAGCAATGAGTAATTGTAGAGGCCGTGCATCAAGGAAGGATATGATTGTATATGATTTACACAATGACACAAGGATAAGTATTTTATAGGAAGCGTCCCCTGGTGTCTCTGTGCTACTCACAACTAGAACTGATCAATGTCATGCACTTCAGTCTCCCATTAAAATGCCTGCTCCAGCTGTTCCTAGGGGATCAAAGGGAATAGCGACAGAAAAAACCAAACAGATTGATATTTGGGGATTACTCATGCTCTGATATGCCATTGAGCCTGCATCTATTCAAAGCATTTCAGGCTTGTGGCCCCTCCACTTCTGATGGAGAAAAAAGAAACATTGAATTCATTCCTGAATTGCAAACACCCACAGTTGGTTGATTTAGTTTATATTATGGATATTTATAGGCCAGTTTTCTGCCTGCCACATGTGCTACATAAGGATCTGAGAGTGGAAGTCAAGATGGAATTGGGCTGGGTGGGGATAGAACCAAGTCATGACAAGGTCAACTCTCCAGGTCACCGAGAAAGAGCTGGAGGTCCTGCTGGGCACTTGGGATTCCAAGTCGAAATGTTTTGGGGGCAGAGGTGAAGGCAGTAACAGGATGACAGGCTGCAAGGCAGAAGGCCCTTCCGTACAGCTGAGAAAATCGAAATCCGTAAGCAACTGTCGGCACCAACCGTCAGCTGTGTGTTTGTATTATAAACTTGACCATGAAAACCCAATGGAAAATGTACCCACATTGCAGTGTTTCCCCCCTGCTGTCCACAAGCTCTAGGGCAGACACCTCAAATACTGATGAACTTTCCATTGACAATTGACTAGGGTGCCATTGCTCTTGGGCATCTGTATTGGTCATAATCAGTGATGGAGTGGGGAATCTACTGGCCACAGTCCTTAATACAGTAGCCCACAAATTGAATTGACTCCCTCCTACCTGACCTGCAACAATTTTACCCAAAATTTTACCCGCAATCAAATATACTAATCATGAATAGTGATATATCTCCCTCTCCCTCGGCCGGCTGCCTCCATAGTTACAGAACTAGCGCTGCACAGACAGGAGAAGTATGTGTTTAGTAACCCCCTCGCTGTTTCACCATAGGCCATATGCCTCTTTTGGCTCCTCCTAGTTGTGGCCCTATGTACAGCCATAGAAAGCCAAATGTATGTGTCTGATGCCAGGGCCCTTCCATAGATTTCCATGGGTCATGGACTAGTTGAAACCCTGGCCTTAGACTCCATGACAAGGGCACAAGGGGTATCATATGCTAGTCTAGAAGCTCCAAAAACGACTATAATAGTGGAGACCTAAGGGCAACTAAGCTGGTAAATGGAAAAAATAAGACCACTCCAGACTTACCCCTCCTCTATAATCACCGTAGTACAGTTCCGAATCCCGGGTGCACTGCCACTGTAATAAGCCATACTTGAGCAAAAAAAAGGTGGCTCTCAGGTTAAAAAATGGTGGTTTCTTGAACCACCATCTTTTATCCATCGCAATAAACCACCATCTTTTATCCGGAGTGCGGCCTTTATTTGCTCAAGTAAGCTGGTAAAAGGTATGGAAAATCTTAGCTATGAGGAAAGACTGGCCAAGTTGGGGATGTTCACGCTGGAGAAGAGGAGCTTAAGGGGTGATAAGATAACTATGTATAAATATATAAGGGGATCATATAATAATCTCTCTAATGCTTTATTTACCAGTAGGTCTTTCCATTCCGATTAGAAGAAAAGAGTTTCTGCCTAAATATTGGGAAGGGGTTTGTTACAGTGAGAGCTGTGAAGATGTGGAATTGTCTCCCTGAATCAGTGGTACAGGCTGATACATTAGATAGCTTTAACAAGGGGTTGGATGGTGTTTAGCAAGTGAGGGAATACAGGGTTATGGGAGATAGCTCATAGTACAAGTTGATCCAGGGACTGGTCCCATTTTGGAGTCAGGAAGGATTTTTTCTCCCATCTGAGGCAAATCGGAGAGGCTTCAAATGGGTTGTTTGCCTTCCTCTGGATCAACTGGTAGTTAGGCAGGTTATATCAGAGTTTAAAGTTTGAACTTGATGGACGTGTGTCTTTTTCAACCTAACTTAGTATGTTACTATGGTACTATATAGAACATGTGGACTTCTCTACCAGCTAAAAGTGTGAGCCTCAGCCTCAGACATTATTATATTCTGTTACTAAGGAAGGTGGAGGAAGGAGAAGACTAAGTGACCCAGGTCACCGGGTTCCTCAAATGTCTGGTGTGACCCGGGATAACCTATTATTGCACGACCGCGGCACCTCGTTCGCACCACAAGTTATGTGCACAGGATGTGTGATAGGGAATCCAAAGTTCGGGTCACTGATATATGAAGGGAATGTGTGACTTATGGAGAAGTCGATGAACATGGAGCAATAGCGAGCGCTAATGAAGTCTACTCGTGTCAGGAAATGGGCAGAACAGATGCTGCAGATCTTATCTCACAACCCATGCTTATGCGGAATTAACCTCACTCTGTGGCTGTCTGATAATAACAAAGGGGTTAACTCAAACTGTAAGCCGTTCCGAGAACTTCATGCAATAAGCTGGATATGTTCCAGGGCACTTTAATGTAACTGCGGGTTTTGGTTTTTCAAGCCTTGGGTTATGAAGTCTGTAGAGATGGAGCTCTTAAGTCATCACTCGAAGGCTGTTTGGATAAAATTCTCAGACTCCAGTCAAGTATGGTGGCCCTTTGGCCTGAGTCCTAACCACTAGGAAGTCACCTTCATCTCTGTATAAACTACAACTTTGTGCAACACCCGGGCCCAGACTGGCTAACTGTGGGTTCTGCAAATGCCAGAGGGACTGCTGTAACATGCCATAGACAGTCACTATATATTGGGCTGGTGGGGGGCTGTTTGGGCCTCTGTGTACTTGAAATTCCAGGGCCTATTTTGAATGTCAGTCCAGAACTAGCAACGCCCACACTGAGACTTCAAGTTCCAGAATCCATCTCTTCAGAATGGAATAAGGTGAGAGAGGGGATTCATTATGCTATGAGCCTATAGGATGTTGGAAACTGGTTCCTACGAGTATCATGGCTTCCTTTCAATCTGTAGAATCATGTATCCTTAATCATGTTCCATTGACCTGTTATAAACCATACACTTCCTAATGTAACTGGACTGGCCCACAGTTTGGGGTGACTGGGGGGAGAACTGAATACATTTATATTACTTTTAACTCTTAATCAATTGCCAGAGGCTGTGAGCCCCCCCAGGACTACACATTAGTGAACTTCAGCATTTGAATGGAACCTATTAGCATATGTGTAGGTTCTACCCTGCAGAGGTATTCTGTAGTAATGCTTCGCTCCCAGTGGGTATAAATTGACTGCACGTGTTCAATAGAGAAAACCTGAACTGAAGGAAGTAATATAGTAGCTCCTATTTGTCCCTACAAATGCAAATGATTGGAATATAAATGTTCTGTGCCTGCAAGCTATGTCTTTTTATGAGAAACTAAAGTTAAACTACATATAAATACAATATATTGTCCTTTAAATGTGCCCAAGCACTGGTTGATACCCTTGTGTGCTAGGCATTGAGATGATGTTCTGTGCCCTCTTTGTAAAGCAATAAGTGCTATATGTCAGCACTTCATAAATAAAGAGTAATCATCTCTCATGCATAGAGTAGTTCCCCTTTCTTGCACAGAATAAAGCTAGCCCAACCTATATTTAAGTCTGGCCTGTGGCTAAAAGGGAAGAATTTCTAGGCAGGGGAACCTATAATTTAGTCTATGACCTCAGCTGGTTAGACTTATTTGGGTTTTTATTTTCCATTGAAATGGCTTGTAATTATACCTCGCTCCAATAAAGAAAATACTATAGTATTCAGTAGAACTGCGTACAATAAGAGCTTAACCCTTCTGAGACAGAGCACAGGCTTGGGGATATGTAGGTGTAGCCCTAGGAGACTTCTTTTTTACAAGGCAGTGCAGGAAGCAAAACTGCCATATTTCTGCAATCTTTCTCCCCTCCTCCAGATGCAGTGCCCTATTCAATAAAACTGCCTTCAACATGAACTTAGTGAAAAGTGAGCTAAAAACAAAAAATTAGAGAACCAGGTTTAGGGCCACCATCCAGAGTAGGAGTAGGGTTGCCACCTGCCCGGTGTTTTACCAGCCTGGACGGTAAAAATGAAGCTTGATCCCAATGTTATTAATAGGGGAAATGCATAAACATATAGAAAGGCTGGTATTTTTTTCATGAAAAGGTGGCAACCCTGGGTAGGAGTGGGCCAGTGGGACACCAGGGGAAAAAACCTGGTGGACCAGGCTCACTCCTTGCTCAATACTGTGGGCTCCCGATTGTGGCAAGGAGAAGGTAAAATGGGCGCGGGAGGGAACGGGCAGGTTGGTGTCAGGTTTGATATTGGCTGGAGCTCACATCTGGGATGGGGCTAGTGACAAGGGTGGGGGTGTTGAAGCTGGGAGGCCCTGAGGTGGCAGCCCCAGTCCTACACTGCCACCAACAGTCAAGTCATGGAGCCCCATAATACCTGCTGCCCACCTCACCCTCCGGGAGGTGGGTCCTGCTAACGATGAAGAACTGGGCTCCATTAAACAAAATGTCCAAACTGAATGACATGCCCTCTTACTCTCAGAATATGGTTACAATCTGCACAAACCCAACAGATCAAACTTCCATATAAACCACCTTCCTATGATTCTGTTTGTTCAGGTCCACAATGATAACTATGTACCTAATCTAAAATGAAGGACAATTAGAGGGTTAAGTCTAGTAACCCATAAAGACCAAAAAAAGTTTACTTTGCGCAGTGATCCTCAACCAGTGACATGCAAACACAATGTTACTCACCAACCCCTTGGATGTTGCCCCCCAGTGGCCTCAAAGCAGGTGCTTATTTTTGAATTCCAGGCTTGAAGGCAAGTTTTGGTTGTATAAAAACCAGATGTACTGCCAAACAGAGTCTCCTAAAGACTGCCAGTCCACATAGGCGCTACCAATAGTCAATCACAGCCCTTATTTGGTGGCACCTCCAAGAACTTTTCCATGCTTGTGTTACTCCCCAGCTTTTTATATAAAATTAGAATTTGGCTCATGGGTAAAAAGGTTGGGGGGCCTTGACTTTGAGTATACCAAGTGCCACACACCATTCTGCCTTTTGATTGGCTAATACTGTTACTAGGGCAGAGAAAACCTTGGCTGGAGCTTTGTATGGTTCCTATAAGCACTTTCCCCTTTCCTGACACTGGATCTGATCTGAGTGGGGAGCTGCACAGATATTTGCTGTATAGTCAGATTTAGGCCTCCTCATATTACCGATGAGACCTTTCCAGTAGCCACTCGCAGGGCAGGGATACGATTCTGTGGCCACATCTCTAACTCTGCTGTTATGTGTGGAATTACAATGGTGAACCACACGTTCGGCTCGTTGGTCTGGGGCAGGATTATGTCAGGCAATATTATTGCTGCTCATACTAACGGTGCACACACACCAGACACACGCACCCTTTGTTTTCTTTCACTGGACCCAAGCTGATGGGTTCCTTCCACTGAGAAGATTGATCCAATCTTGGTATTGACTTTATAGCACAGCTTTGAATGTCACCACCCTCCCCTGATGTCAAGGCCTCCAACACCATTACTCTGACGCCTGAATTCATCGCCCCCTTCTGGGAGTATCTGGATTTTGCCCCAGACAAAGGTAACAATCCTAGGGACAGGGTAGTGGTAACAGTCACCAGAAGTGTCTTCAATCCACCCCAAACCCCAACCATTTTCAGCAAGTCCCACTCCTTTTGGAATTTGCAGACTGGGGCTGTTTCACTTACACTGTGGCTACTGGGCTGTATGTGGCAAGATGGTGCCCAGCTGTCAGACCTGCAAGTGAGGCAACAATGGTATAAGGCAGGGGTTCCCAACCTTTTTTTATCTGTGGGCCACATCCAAATGTAAAGAAAGTTGGAAAGCAACAAGCATGCAAAAAGTTCCTGGGGGTGCCAAATATAGGCTGTAACATTGGTAGCCCCTATGCAGAATGGCAGCCAACAGGAGGCTCTGTTTGGCAGTACTCATGGTTTTTATGCAACCAAAACTTGCCTCTACACCAATAATTCAAAAATAAGCACCTACTTTAAGGCCACTGGGAGCAACATCCAAGGGATCGGGGAGCAACATGTTGCCACTGGTTGGGGATCACTGGTATAAGGCATACCCCCCCAATGGTCCCAATTAAGGGTTAGGTCTTGATTGGATTGGTCAAACTCTGCCTAGCTAAAGCTAAAGTTCATGTTCTACACTTGTCTCCATTGCTTGTCTCAGAGTCACCATCTTTTTACACCATCCACACCCATCCACTGCTCGGTCTCATCCTAAACTTTTCTTTATTGCTGCTCTTTACCTCTGGGGCTCCATCCCTGAATAACTCCGAAAGGAAAACTCTCACAATTCTACTTTCTTGAGCACTAGAACATTATTTTGTCTAGCCTAGTCCTGCACTGAGAGGTTCACCTTTAAGTTCATTTTAGTTTGTCATAATTCTAAGGCACTCTTCAGTTGGCATCCATTATTTATTTTCTATAGTTTTTGAATTATTTGCCTTCTTCTTCTTCTGACTCTTTCCCCCTTTAAAATGGGGGTCACTGATACCATTGAAAAACAAATGCTCTGTAAGGCTACACATTTATTGTTATTGCTACTTTTTATTACTCATCTTTCTATTCAGTTCTCTTCTATTCATATTCCAGTCTCTTATTCAAACCAATGCATGGTTGCTAGGGTCATTTGGACCCTAAGAACCAGATTGCTGAAAATTCAAACTGGAAAGCTAAATAAGTCAAAAACTACAAATATTAAAAAATGAAAAACAATTGCAAATTGTCTCAATTGTCCCTCTCTACATTCCACTAAAAGTTATCACAAAGGTATAAAAAAAATAAGTATTTTTGTTTTTATTATAATACTGTGTACATTTCAGTATTGTTAATTTTACAGCGCTATGTATCTTTGTATCGCTTTATTAAACAAATTTACACATATATACATTGGTGCCCTATTGTTCCCCGCACTCTATTTTGGGGTCAGATTACCAGATCATGTGAAAAATCCAGGAGGGATGGGGCACTTCTAGAAAGCTACATGTATTAGAAGATAAAGTGATGTGATTACCGTACTGATTGAGGCCCCAATATTGGCAGTGAGCCCTGTTTGTACCCCCTAAAGGCAACTCTGGCTCACTGCATTGTAAAGACAGTCGGACAGCATTGCTACACCCCTCACAATAGGACGCTGAATGTTGCATTCTTCACAGCAGGACAACAGAGACAGACATTCCTGCTAAAAAGCTCTCGCCTCAAGGAGTGAAACATGTCCAACTCAGAGGTTAATCCACTGAAGCCAAACAGTGTCCGGTTTCTCTCCTACCCCTACAGTGTAACATTAGAGCCGGGAATGCTCCCTTTGGGAAATGCGGATTCCAGTTCCGAGGCGAGATCTGACGAGGGCATTGTCTGCCTATTACATGTCTGACTGCTATTAAGCCTGCCTTGCAAAATGCACATTGACTGCCCCTCAGTCTGTTTATGACAATGGGACCCCCTTTTTCTCGTAGCCTCGTTAGCGCAGTAGGTAGCGCGTCAGTCTCATAATCTGAAGGTCGTGAGTTCGATCCTCACACGGGGCATGCTTTTGGAAGGCTTCCCTTTCTGTTGGGTTTATCAAGAAAACTATCCCCTGAAATGACCATAATGAAGATATTTATGGACTGATCAAACCAGTAAAAGATGAATAACAATTGCCTTAATTCTACGATCCATGTTTCCTTTTGTTCTTCAGTCTAACGCTATTGTGACTGATCTATTTTGGCATCAGATGTGACATCTGTCAGGATCCTGTAAAGACGTCAGCATTTTTGCTGTCCAACATTCAGTCATCCAGCCTAACATCACGCAGTTATTCCAACCTTCGATAGCTCACCTGGTAGAGCGGAGGACTGTAGGTACATTGAAGCAATCCTTGGGTTTTACTAGAGGTTTTCATGCAAGCTACAACCACATGCAGCTTATAACAATTAATAATTCTAGCATGATGTGCACAGTCAGAAAACTGCATATCTGAGTGTACATGGATTTTGCCCTGTACTCTGCATTGGCTGCAAAGTGGCGACATTTATGTGTCACCCCTTTTAAAAAGCAAATCTTTATGCTGCAAGGAAGAAAGCTGTGCATTGGCCGGGAACCGAACCCATGCCAACTACTTGTAATGCAGCTATGCTCACCACTATATCACCAATGCCATGGCATAGTATCAGCTCTGGCTTCCATTCCTAAATATATGCAAAGCTACCTCTGAGTAAGAGGGGCAGTTATGGGAGACAGCGGATCCTCTTCTATAGTTAACAATGTTTTTTCCATAAGGCATTCTCAAGGAAGAGCTCAGATTAAATTCACTTGGGCCTAATGTTGCATAAACTGGGTATTGAACCCCAATCTGCTATTAGGTCTCAGGCAGGTCCTTTCCATCTTTTGGTCTTTAATCACAACAAAGGCCAATGTTGCACAACAAAATATATCATAAATCCACTGGGATTGGATCAATAAAGTGGCTCACTAATAAGTTGGAATCATAAAAGCAGCATTTCTCATACCGGGAGCCAAACCCAGGCCACCTGGGTGAAAACCATGAATCCTAACCGCTGGGACTGCAAGGAAACATCTCCTTGCATCTTTTGATGTGCTTTGAAATCTCACTTCCAGTATGACAACTATTCTCAGGGTGTAGAACATTGATCCCCAACCAGTAGCTCTTGAGCAACATGTCACTCTCCACTGAATCATAGTATTTGCCTATTTTGAAATTCTTGACTTCAATTCAAGTTTTGGAGACATAATGGCACAGGTTTACTCCAAGAGAGCCTCCTGCATGCTAGCAGTACATACAGGGCTATAATTTAGTGTCACAGCCCTTATTTAGCATCTGCAAGGGACCCCTGTTGTAGAAGAATGCAATGGAAAGACTTTTGCCTCTTGTATGACCTAAACAGCAATTACCTTGACCTTTATTTGAGAACATGGCCATTCAACACTGTCCAAAACTTATTTGCAATTGCCAGCCCTCTGAATTTTGCAACTCACTGTGGAGAAAAAAAAGTGTGATTCAGTACTGCACAGCCTTTTGGGTGGCACAACAGCTTCTTGGCAGTTTTCTTTGGGTGCTTGAGCTCTGTTATAAAAACAGCAGCTAGTGCAGTTCTGGAATCACGCTTTTCATAGGGTTCTGTCAACTCCCATTTATTCAGGAAAGCAATTGAAGTTGTTTGCCACTCAAGAACAAGAGGTCTGAGTGATGTTTCCAATCATCTCTCTATTTAAAAACCAACAAAGAAAAGCCCTTCAGCCACACTGCAAAGAGCCTATTCCTATAGCATGGGGGCATCGATCTGCTATCTCTCACATGCTAAGCAAGTGCTCTACTATTTGAGCTAATCCCCATACTAGAAAGGGCTGCTACCATACAGGCTCTGACAAATTTCGCAGTTTTTTTTCATGGAGTGGCAGCATCTCTGTTGATCTGTATCCTTTATGGACATCAAAAGCGCCCAGGTCATTCCCAAGAGCAAATGAGGAGGCCCCACCTGCTGAAACCCAAGACCTTTAAATCCTCAGTCTAAAGTTCATCCAACTGAGTTATTTTGGCACCAGTGACTGAACGTGTCAGCCTGTAATCCTACATTTGTTTAGCTAACCCTTTAGCAAGCCAAGCCCTTTCTGGTGGAAAAAAAAGAACTGTAGCTTTAACAAAATGGCCCATAGATTGCAGGTTCAATTCCAGCACCAAGAACATTCCCCATACAAGCCAAACTGGCTTGTAGGCTTGTAGGAGATGTGTGGCATTTCTGGAAAGCTCCTTCTGTAGACGCCCAAGAGAGTTAAAAGGAAAAAGATTTGTTAACGAAAATAGTCACAAACCCGTACTCCCCTACCCTGAGCCTGCACATTGACTGTGAGCTAATACAAGATAGTAGCAGAGGTTTGTACTATGTTAGTCATCATAGATCAAAACCAGAAAGTATAGAGCAGGTTATTAGTGATACCTTTTATCGGCTTATTTAGTATATTATAGAATGTGAGCTTTCAAGAGTACTTGTGATCCTGCTTCAGGAATGGTATATGCAGAAATTAATTTTAGCATGGAAGCACGTTTGCCCTGTAAAAGTTGAATTTCCCATACCGGGAGTCGAACCCAGGCCGCCTGGGCAAAAACCAGGAATCCTAACCGCTAGACCATATGGGAACACACAGAACCATTCACATAAAAAAAGGATTTTCATGTATTTTTCCCCTATGATTTTGGGGCTCAAGGAAAATGCCTTTTCTCACTCATTTCTCTATAAAACCAGTGGCTGGAGGACAGGCCCTCCAGTAGGTCATGCTCTGGGCCCTCCAGTAGGGTCCAGGCTGACTGCTTCCAGGTTCAGATTAGAGTTCCATGATCCGTATGAAAGCCTGTCTTTATATCATCAACATCATCAAACCAGTGGCTGGAGGACAGGCCCTCCAGTAGGTCATGCTCTGGGCCCTCCAGTAGGGTCCAGGCTGACTGCTTCCAGGTTCAGATTAGAGTTCCATGATCCGTATGAAAGCCTGTCTTTATATCATCAACATCATCATTTATATATATAGTGCCGGCAAGATACACAGTGCTTTACCTTAGTTATAACAAACAGGGAATAAATGGAGGATAACAAACAAGGGTTACAGAGAACAATATGATTAGAGGGCGCTACAAATTAGAGTTTACAAACTAAAGGTTAGGGTACAATTGAGAAATTAGGATTTTAGAAACAATTTTGTGATTTATGATACAGCAATGATTAATTAATTAAGGTACATTGAATAAGCTTCTTTAAACAGGTGAGTCTTTAAGGAGCGCTTGAACATTTGGAAAGAAGGAGAAAGTCTGACAGCTCAAGGCAGAGAGTTCCAGAGAAAAGCTGAAGCCCAAGAGAAGTCTTGTAGAGGAGAATGGGCAGAAGTGATGAGAGGAGAAGTGAGGCGAAGATAAGAAGAAGGAGTGAAGGTTGTGTGAAGGAGAGTATTTGGAGATCAGAGATGAAATATAGGAAGGGGGTTCATTATTAAGGGCCTTGAAAGTGAGTGTTATTAATTTGAATTTGATTCTAGAAGAGATTAGGAGCCAGTGAAGGGACATACATATGGGAGCAGCTGATGTTGAGTGGTGAGATAGATGAATGAGTCTAGCGGCCACATTTAGAACAGATTGGAGTTGTGAAAGGTGAATTGTTGGAATACCTGTGAGGAGTAAGTTGCAGTAATCAAGGTGGGAGATGATGAGAGACTGAATCAGTGTTTTAGTTGATTCTGCAATGTTGCGCAGTTGAATACGACAAGATTTTGTGTTTGAATGTGTGGTGAAGAAGACAGATGTGAGTCTAGGATAACTCCTAGGCAGCGTGCCTGTGTGGTGGAATGAAAGGTGGTGTTGTTTACTGTGAGTGAGATTTGAGGGACAGGGGAAGATCTTGGAGGAAATATAATGAGTTCTATTTTTGAAATGTCAAGTTTCAGGTGGTGATGTGACATTCAGGAGGAGACAGCAGAGAGACAGTCTATAACTTGGGAAAGGACAGAATTAGAAAGCTCAGGAGTAGACAAGTAGAGTTGGGTGTTATCAGCATAAAGGTGATACTGAAGTCCAGCGAAGTTGTATAGAGCGAAAACAGCAGAGAGCCTAGAACAGAGCCTTGAGGAACTCCGACAGAGAGAGGGAACATAGTAGAAGTAGAGTTAGAGAAGGCAACTTTAAAGGAACGGTCAGACAGATAAGATGTAAACCATGAAAGAGCAGTGTCATGAATGCTAGCTGAGTATAGAATGTCTAGGAGGAGTGTTTGATCCTTCCACATATCTCTGTCAAAGGCTGCAGAGAGATGTAGAAGGATGAGTATGGAATAATGACCTTTAGACTTTGCCAGTAGAAGATCATTGGTTACTTTGGTGAGTGCAGTTTTAGTTGAGTGTGTTAAGTGGAAGCCAGATTGCAGGGGGTCGAGAAGGGAGTTGTGAGTGAGATGCTGTATCAGTTGTTTGTAAACAAGCCTTTCAGCAATTTGGATGCGAATGGAAGAAGGGAAACTGGACGATTGTTAGCGGGAGAGCTGGGATCAAGGGAAGGTTTCTTGAGGATAGGAGTGATTAGTGCTTGTTTGTATAAGGATGGAAAAGTACCAGTAGAGAGTGAAAGGTTAAATAGGTGGGTAAGTGCAGGAGAGAGTGTATCAGAGATTGGATTGGATAAAGGAGGCGAGAGGGTATGGGGTCAAGGGAACAGGTTGTGGGTTTTGAGCAGGCTAGAAGTTTGCTAACTTCATCTAGTGTTGCAGGGGTGAAGGAATGTAAAGTGGATGTGAGTGGACTACACGTTAGTATGAGATTGTTGTCAGATGATATGCTCAGCCTTATGAGATCGATTTTTTCATTAAAGAAATTAGCAAGATCTTGGGCAGTTACACTAATGGGTGGAGGGGGTGGAGGGGGGCATAGGAGTGAGTTAAATGTGGCAAACAGTGGCTGAGGTTTAGATGACAGAGTGGAGATTAAAGAAGAGAAGTATTGTTCTTTAGCTAATGATAGAGCTCGATTGTAGCAGGAGAGCATGAATCTGAAGTGGATGAAGTCAGGATCAGTTCGTGACTTTCTCCACCGTCGCTCAGCTGATCTACTACATCTTCTGAGGTACCGAGTTACACTAGTGTGTCAGGGTTGTGGTTTAGCTGGTCGGCTGTGACAGGTGGTAGAAGGAGCAAGGGAGTCAAGAGCTGTTGAAAGAGCATCATTGTAGAGAGAAGCTGCCATATTGGGACAGGAAAAAGTGTTAATATGAGAGATGGGTTGTGCTGATACTGTTGATAATTGTTGTGGATCAAAGCCGTTAAGGTTTCTGTATGTGTGGGTAGAGAGAGATGGTTGTTATAGTGCAGGTGAAAGTGTTATCTGAAAGGAGAGTAGGTGATGGTCAGATGGTGGTTAAGGAAAGTTAGTAAGGTTGATGGGTGGCACAGGTGGCAGAATATAAGGTCAAGGGCATGACCCTCGATGTGGGCAGGTGAGTGGGTCCACTGAGAGAGACCAAATGAAGTAGTTAGAGAGAGGAGTTTAGAGGTGGCAGGAGAAGCGGAGTTGTCAATGGGGATGTTGAAGTCCCCTAAAATGAGAGCGGGGGTCTCGCTGGAGAGAAAGTATGGAAACCCAAGCAGCAAAGTGATCCAAGAAAGTAGATAAGGGACCAGGGGGGGCGATATATGACAGCAACACGCAGAGAGATTGAAGAAAACAAACCTATGTTGTGGACTTCAAAAGAAGTGAAGGAGAGAGAAGTTGGTGTGGTTAGATTTTGAAACCTACATTTGGGGGAGAGTAATCCTCCACAGCAAGAGCTCCATAGCAGAGGGCAGCAGGTGAAGCAGTGTCTGTGGGAGAGAGACATGTTTCATTGATAGACAGAAGGTGAAGGGATTTGGATATAAAGAGATCATGGACTGTTGGGAGTTTATTGTAGAATGACCGTGCATTTCAGAGGGCACATGAGAAAGGCAGAGAGGGTGCCGGCTTTATGTGAATAAGGTTTGCAGGATTAGAAGTGCATAAAGTTTTAGAGACTGGAAACATTGTCAAATGCCTGAGAGTGGGAATAGGTGAGGGGAGGAATGAGTGAGTGGGACCAGGTTTTGGGGAGATGTCCCCAGCTGCAAGTAATAGTAATAATGAAAGTGAGACAAGGTGTGACCTAGTGTCAGGCTTACCGGTGTGATCCAGGCGGAGAAGGAGCTGGAGCTGAAGATCTTGAACTCACAAGCGCCTCACACAACCGCTACCCACCTGGAGTGGAACAGGGAGCAGGGTTGTGGAGAGTAGCCAATGAGACTAACAAACGCAGTACAGAGGATGAGACAAAGCCGTAGTCAAGAAGTCCGAGGTCAGGGCAGGCAGAAAGGTTCGTAACGATAAGACAGGCAGAAGAGTCGAGGCAGGCAGCAGAAATCGTAGTCCAGGTTCAGGCAGGGTCACAACAGGCAATTCAAGAAGTAATAGATGCTAGGGTTTCAGTAATAAACCTAATAACCAGGCAATGCATGTCAGTCTGGATCTGGTTTAAATGCATGTCTTTTGGCGCCAAACTAGCGTCCTCACGCTGACGTCGCGGAACTGATGTCAGCGCGTCCGTCACAGGCGTTTCCGCCTATGTTCCTGCGCCCGCGACCGTCGCCGTCGCCACCGCGACCGTCTCCGGCGTCCGCGTCACGCGCCGGCGCGCATTACCGCGCCCGCGCCTGCGCCGAACGGAACGCATGCGTGTATTCTTACATTGCCCCCCATTAAGGAGCGGCCTCAGGACGCGACAACCAGCAGGCTTACCAGGATAGGTTCCATGAAATCTGTCCAACAACTCAGGAGCGTGGATGTTGGATGCCGGTTCCCAAGAATTTTCTTCCGGACCATAACCCTTCCAGCTCACCAGGTACTGGAGCCGTTTGCCTCTAAATCTGGAATCCAGAATCTCTTCCACCTCAAATTCCTCTTGACCGTCAACCACCACAGGAAGCGGTGGGGGAGCCGAACGCCCAGGAAATCGGAACATTGAGACCGGTTTTAAAAGAGCAGCATGAAATACAGAATGTATTTTCCAGGATGCTGGAAGCTTAAGCTGGAAGGCCACAGGATTGACTTGGCGGATGATAGAAAAAGGACCCAGGAAACGTTGACCCAACTTCCTACTGGGACAAGACAGCTTAAGGTTAACAGTCGATAACCACACACGGTCACCCACCTTGAACTCTGGGTCGCCTCTCCGCCTCCGATCAGCGTAAGTCTTGAAATTTTGTTGCGCCTTCCTCATGTTTTCTTGGAGCCTTTGGAAATTATTCGATAGAAAAGTTAATCTGTCCTTGACAGCAGGAACTAGAATATCTGAAACAATAGCAGAGGGAAAGGTTACTGGATGAAGACCATAATTTGCGAAAAAAGGGGACTGATTAATTGATGAGTGATGGGAATTATTATAAGCAAACTCCGCCAAAGGAAGAAGATTGACCCAATCATCTTGGAGGTAAGAAGAATAACATCTCAGGTATTGCTCGAGAGTTTGATTAGTTCGCTCGGTCTGGCCATTGGACTGAGGATGAAACGCAGAAGAAAGAGACACCGAAATCTTGAGTGCTTTGCATAATGATTTCCAGAACTGTGATGTAAATTGTGGTCCCCGATCCGACACTACTTCATCTGGAAGGCCATGGAGTCTTACCACTTCCTTAATGAAGGTATCGGCAGTCTCGGAGGCGGAGGGAAGTTTTGGTAGAGATTTAAAATGTGCCATCTTGGTTAACCGATCAACAAAAACAACAATAGTGGAACAATCACAGGACAATGGTAAATCGGAAATGAAGTCCATAGAAACTGAACCCCAAGGACGGGAAGGCACTGGCAGAGGTTGAAGAAGACCAATAGGCCTAGAGTGAGAGTCTTTAGATCTGGAACATATTTCACATGAAGTAACAAATTTAAAACAGTCCTTAGCCATCCCAGGCCACCAGAATACTCTCTTAGCCAAGACAATGGTTTTCTTTATACCTGGATGACCTGCCAATTTAGAATCATGACTATTTTTAAGAACCTCCAGACGCATTGATTCTGGGACAAAAATTTTGCCTTGATGGAAAAGAAGACCTTCTTTAGGCAGTAACGATGGTTCAGAAATGTTTAAAGAAGCGTCCTTAATTCTATCCACCAGGGTTGGTTGGAGCAGAAGAAAGTTATTAGAATTTAGAATTGTCTCAGGGGCCAAGGAAACCTCGTTTTCTGAAGAAAACATTCGAGATAAGGCATCTGCTTTAACGTTTTTTGATCCAGGTCGGTAAGTAAGATGAAAATTGAATCTCATAAAAAATAACGCCCATCTTGCTTGTCTGGGTCTAAGTCGTTTAGCTGAACGTAAATATTCCAGATTCCTGTGATCAGTAAAAATGAGAATCGGATGTTTAGACCCTTCGAGGAGGTACCTCCATTCTTCAAGTGCCAGCTTGATAGCAAGTAATTCACGGTCTGCCACATCGTAATTACACTCACTCTTGGCCAGTTTACGAGAAAAGAAGGCAACAGGATGAAGGTCCTCTTGAAACCCAGTTCTCTGAGACAATACAGCACCTACCGCAAGTTCCGAAGCATCTACCTCCAAAATGAAGGGGAGGGAAACGTCAGGATGGTGAAGAATTGGACCTGAAGTGAAGAGTGTTTTCAATTTCTCAAAAGCCTCCTGAGCATAAGTAGACCAAACAAACTTTTGATTATTGCGCGTCAGTTCAGTGATTGGAAGAATGACTTGAGAAAAATTTTTTATAAATTTCCTATAGAAATTTGCAAAGCCGATAAAACGTTGAACGGCCTTCTTAGAGGATGGAATTGGCCAATTAAGAATTGCAGAAATCTTCCTCGAATCCATCCGAATACCCTGAGGAGAAATACAGAACCCCAAAAAATCTACAGATGATTGTTCGAACACACATTTCTCAACATTAGCATATAACTGATGCGTGCGTAGACGGGCCAGAACCTTCTTCACGTGAACTCTGTGTTCTTCCAAAGAATTAGAAAAAACAAGAATATCATCTAAATAAATGATGACAAATATATCGAGGAAGTCCCTGAAGACGTCATTAACAAAATGTTGAAAAGTTGCAGGAGCGTTGCAGAGACCAAAGGGCATGACCAGGTATTCAAAATGCCCGTAACGAGTACGAAAGGCTGTCTTCCACTCATCGCCTTCTCTTATTCGGACCAAATTGTAAGCGCCCCGAAGATCCAATTTAGAAAAGATATTAGCCTCCGCCAATCGTTGAAATAATTCAGGAATGAGAGGAAGTGGGTAACGATTCTTAACTGTGATCTTGTTCAAATCCCGGTAGTCTATACACGGCCTTAATGAATGGTCCTTCTTCTCGACAAAGAAAATCCCAGCTCCTGCTGGAGAAGAAGACTGTCTAATAAACCCTTTAGCCAAATTTTCATCTAAATAAGAACGAAGTTCCACAAGTTCTGACTCGGATAAAGGATAGACTCGACCAAACGGAATCTGGGCCCCAGGAAGAAGATTAATAGGACAATCATAAATGCGATGAGGGGGTAACTTGTCAGCCCCTTTCTTATTGAAAACGTCCAGAAACTCCCAATAAGCTTGAGGAAGAAGTTCATGAATTTCCAAAGTAGGGGATAAAAAACAGACCTTTTTTGCAGAAGAAATACAACGAGAAGAGCAGAAATTTGAAAGAAATTTTACTTCACTGGTCGCCCAATTGATGGATGGGTTGTGCTTCTGTAACCAAGGTAATCCCAAAATAACGGGGAACAAAGGAGAAGACACCACATCAAAGTTCATCATTTCAGCGTGCCCTTTATTCAACAACACAAAAAGAGAGACGGTCTCTTGCACCACAGGGCCTGAGGTAATCAGAGACCCGTCAGCCACCCGGAGAGCTACAGGATTCTTCTTGGCTTGGAGCGGAATCTGGAACCGTAGTGCTACTCTATTGTCCAGAAAGCATCCGCTGGCCCCAGAGTCAAGGATTGCTTGGAGTTCTACCCGTTGGTTTCCCCACTGTAAGGACAAAGAGACTGTCAGGAGCGGCACAGGAACATGACAGGGGGTAAAGTCTTTTTCAAGCAACTTCTTACCCGCTGGGCGGACCGGGCAACCCCGAAGCAAATGGCCCGCTTGACCACAGTAAAGACAGAGATTCAGTCTGCGGCGTCTGATGCGTTCCTCCGGAGATAAAGCAGACTTAATAGCACCGATCTGCATAGGCTCTGGGGCTGTACTGAAGACAGGCGGAGGCATGGCTGGAGAAAAGGTGGACGGCATCCGAACCGGAGGAGGAGCAGATGGTAACATCCAGGTCTGAGATGAAAGCCCCGCTTTCTCCGCCTTTTCTTCCTCTCTACGCTCTTCCAAACTGTCCGGAATGCCAGTACGGGCCAATTCATTCTTCAACTCAGAAGAAAGTCCGAAGCGGTATTGGTTTTTTAGTGCGGCAGGGTTCCATTCTGTGTCATCTGCCAACTGCCGGAACTCCAACGTATAATCCTCAGCAGGACGGACCCCTTGCTTCAGGGCACGTAAGGCAGCCTCAGCAGTAGTGATTCTGTGGGGATCATCAAAAATGACCGCCATCGCGTCGAAAAAGGACTCCACCGAAGCCAAGACTGGACTGTGGCGGTCCATGAGACGAAAGGCCCAGGTCTGTGGTTCTCCCGTGAGAAAAGAGATAATAACCCCGACCCGGGTTTGCTCAGTAGGATAAGTGTGGGGCTTTAGGGAGAACAGCAGCTTGCAGTTACTCCTGAAATTCCGAAACAGCTTCCGGTCTCCGGCAAACTTCTCTGGAAAAGCCACCTTGGGTTCAGAGATCTCCGACATGATAACTTGAACCTCTGTTGGCGCAGGAGGAGTGGCAGCAGAAGTGGAAGGGAGAGCCGCTGGCGGATGAGATCTGATATGCTCCTGTAGCTGAGCGTATCCGCTTTGCAGCTCCCGGACCGCTTGCGTCAGAGAGGACAGCTGTTGGGTTAGGACAGCAAACGGAGAGGCCCCTTCAGCTGGATTCATTCTTGGGCCTGGTTATACTGTCAGGCTTACCGGTGTGATCCAGGCGGAGAAGGAGCTGGAGCTGAAGATCTTGAACTCACAAGCGCCTCACACAACCGCTACCCACCTGGAGTGGAACAGGGAGCAGGGTTGTGGAGAGTAGCCAATGAGACTAACAAACGCAGTACAGAGGATGAGACAAAGCCGTAGTCAAGAAGTCCGAGGTCAGGGCAGGCAGAAAGGTTCGTAACGATAAGACAGGCAGAAGAGTCGAGGCAGGCAGCAGAAATCGTAGTCCAGGTTCAGGCAGGGTCACAACAGGCAATTCAAGAAGTAATAGATGCTAGGGTTTCAGTAATAAACCTAATAACCAGGCAATGCATGTCAGTCTGGATCTGGTTTAAATGCATGTCTTTTGGCGCCAAACTAGCGTCCTCACGCTGACGTCGCGGAACTGACGTCAGCGCGTCCGTCACAGGCGTTTCCGCCTACGTTCCTGCGCCCGCGACCGTCGCCGGCGTCCGCGTCACGCGCCGGCGCGCATTACCGCGCCCGCGCCTGCGCCGAACGGAACGCATGCGTGTATTCTTACACCTAGATTTGACAGTGCGAGAATTGTGTTGTTTATTGGGTTGAGAGGGATAAGAGATTTAACAATACAAGACAGTGTGCTTAGATTGAGAGAGGGTGGTGGAAGCAGTGAAGAGGAGATTACAATTTCAGGATAGTTTGATGGGTGTTGGAGTGCAGACGATATGTGCAGAAGTATAGAGGAAAGAGAGAAAAAGAAAACAATCAAATTAAACACAGTTGAACGGTATAATCCGTCTTATCTTGTTTATAAAAGTAATGCTGAGTAGTGATGTAGTCTTCATGAGATGTCCACTGTTTGCTGAGAGTTTTCAGTCCAAGGAACTCCTTGGTGTCTTCCTACATTATATTATGGGGTGCAGTATTCCTTATATTGAATGTGCTTGGGGAATAATGAGACTTGTAACAATATTAATTATTGTGGCCATGTACATTATTACTGAGCACTTCCAGCATGCTAGTATGCATATACACATAAAGAGGAGTAGCGCCCTCTGCAGGTTCATACTCATGTATGTCCAATAACAATTTCCTACAAAAAATGTCCTACAGTCTCCATCATGTCCTACTGTCCACATGTTGCCCTGCTATTCCATCTTGGCTTGTTATTTTTGTCTTGCACTACTGTCTTCAACACATCCTACTGTCTCCATATTGTCCTGTTTCTGTCATTCCCACTGTCCCCCCCCCCCTGTTATTATCTTGCTCTACAGCTTCCACATTATCCTGCTATTTTCAGCAGAGAGTAGGGACCACTGGCTTGTGCAATACAGTTACTCCTCAGTGTGACATTGCTGAAGCAATCCCTGGAATCCTGGTCACACAAACAAGCCTTGTCTGAGACAATGGCCATTAAGTAAGGAACTATGATAGGAGTGGTGAGAGGGAGGAGAGAGAGGAGATGAAAAAAGGAAAGGAAGAACAACCACCTGTTATTAGGAACAAGTATCTCTAACCTGAGATTAAAGACCAACACATAAAGCTGTGTAGGAGTTTTGCCTGATAGGCTCTTAGATCTGAAAGAAACCACGGTATTTAAAAGCCTTGGAGGATACATCTGGCTCTGGACATTGTGGGGTTCCCATGGACAGAAATTTTGAGGTCAGTAATAATATAACACAGAAGAAGGCGGGGGGGGGGGGTAGGAGATTGTGCATGAAACTTGAACCAGGTTAAAAATTAGAACCAGAAGTAAAAATGTGGTGGAGACCAAAGTCCCCCTGATTCCACAGGGAACAGAGAGGTATTGCAGGAAAACCTTATGTCTGGGCCACACCATGTTTATGTACTTGGACAAAATTATTGCAGACAAAATACCCAAAGCTGATCCCTATGCCATTGCCCTTAAAACCCCAGAACTATAACTCACAGACATGCTCTTCTGTAGCTGGAATTTTGCATTCTTAGGATTTTCAGAGTTTCTGTTTCCCCCATTATTACGTTACTGTTCCACTATTCTGCACAAACAGCATAAAGTGCAGATCCGCCGGCTCAGGGGCTGGTGGTTTATTCCAGCCTGGGGATTACGTAAGAATTCTATCATTCTCCCCGCCCTGGAGCTGACTGATTCTCCTGCTCTTTCCATTTACTTGTCAGCTGAATGCAAGCATCTTGTGCCACAAACTGTAAGCAATGTTGTCCATATGACTTTTGCTAATTACTGCTGTCTAAAAATAGCGTTCATTGCTTCCTATGGGACAGCAGAAAATTCACGGATCCGCACACACTCTATTTATCTGCAGTCGGGGACGTAGCCGCTCTTTTTATTAGGGTTTATAGGGTTCAACTTCCCTTCATCAGGATCCCCAAAACATTGATCTTTGTGGTGAAAAATTAATAAAAAGAGGGTCTACGTCCCTGACTACAGATAAATAGAGTGTGTGCGGATCTGTGAATTTTCTGCTGTTGCTAAGGGACCTTGCTGGGCCGACGGAGAACCAGCGCCACCATTGCAGGAAAGTGAAGTGGCGGGAGAGCGGTAGATATAACATATAACTTTGCTTCCTATGGGACCCGCCACACTGACTACAAAGTATATTGGCTTCTAATAAGGGGATGTCAGTTGTCCTATATTTTTTGCAGTTTCAGCAATCTCATTGCTAGGGTGCAAATTAGCCTAGCAACCATGCATTGATTTGTATAAGAGACTGGAATATGAATAGGAGAGGACTGAATAGAAAGAGGAGTAATAAAAAGCAGCAATAAACTTGTAGCTTTACAGAACATTTGTTTTTAGATGGGGTCAATGACCCTCATTTTAAAGCTGGAAAGTGTCAGAAGAAGAAGGCAAAAACTATAAAATATAAATAATGAAGACCGATGAAAATTTTGCTGAGAATTGGCCATTCTATAACGTACTAAATGTTCACTCAAGGGTGGTGGCACACGTAGCCTTTTGGGGAGATTAGTCGCCTATTTTTCTTGAAATGCCTTCCCGCAGCTAGAATGTGAATCGCAAGGAAACCAAAGCCAAAGCGATCCGAGTGCCATCCCGTCGGCGATTCCCATTCAAGCCAGCGGGAAGGCATTTGGGCTACTAATCAGGTTGGACTGGGCCGACAAGACACCGGGAAACCCGCGGTGCCCAGCCGGCCCAAACCTGCTCCCCTGCTGCCCTATAAAGAAACACATGCACACAGCGCGACGGTTTAGTGTATGCGTGCACAGCGTGGTGTATGTGCTAGGCCAGGGAGTCGGAAATCTGGAGGGTGACCCCGGGGACTGCCGGAGGGCCCTTCCTTTGCAGCCCCGTTGGGCCCCCAAGGCTCCAGTCTGACCCTGCACCACCCTAAAGGTGAACCACCCCTGTAACATAAGTCTTACCTTACCCAGTGACAGTGCGGGCCCTGCAGAAAGTCAGCAGCAGGTACAGTCACCAATAGGACTGGGACATAACAAAAAGGGATATTGTAATAATAAGGGATCACCTCATCTCTGCTCATATTGGCTTTGTTTAGGCGCCCGGGACCCCATCCCCACCAAGTAAGAGGAAGGAAACTGCGGCTGATGCATGTCAGGAATGTGGAGTTTATAGCCTATAATAAAGTGCAGCCATGGATCCGAAATCCTACCCTCCATGTGCTCTGCCATAAACAGCAGCACGGTGTGTATGTTGTGTATAAACAGAAATGACCTTACACACTAGCGGAAAAGACACACAAGCAGGGCACCCGCCTAGAACACATTTTACCCCACAGATGGCACTGCAGTGTTAATTGCAAGTATAGAAGGTGGTCGGCGGGGGGCCTGGGGTCACGCCTGGGACTGTACAACCCTAGTTAGGCCACAGTTAGTCATGTCTCCACCTATAGCAATTGTTAGAGAGGTGTAACTATAGAGAAAGCTGCAGAGGGGACTCAGATATGCAGAAGATCAGGCCCCTATAGAGCCTTAATTAAAAGGGTGGTTCCCCTTTAAGTTGATTTTAGAATGTTATAGAATGGATAATTCTAAGCCACTTTTGAATTTATTTTCTATAGTTTTTGAATTATTTGACTTCTCCTCCTGACTCTTTCCAACTTTCCAACAAAAATGGGGGTCACTGACCCTCATCTAAAAACAAATGCTCTGTAAGGCTACATATTTATTGTTATTGCTGCTTTTTATTACCAACCTTTCTATTCAGGCCTCTCCTTTTCAAATCAACGCATGGTTGCTAGGGTCATTTGGACCCTAGCACCCGGATTGCTGAAACTGCAAACTGGAGAGCTGCTGATTAAAAAGCTAAATAACTAAAAAAAACACAAATAATAAAAAATGACAAACAATTGCAAATTGTCTCAGAATATCACCCTCTCTTTAAGAGAATATGAATAGGAGAGGATCTGAATAGAAAGATGAGTAATAATAATAATAATAATATATTTGCACCTTCCAACTGGTATATTTAGCGGGACAGACCCGATTTTGACAGCTCAGGCTGCGGTCCTGGGTTTGTTACTGAAATGTCCCGACTTTCTCTTTGATCTCCTGCACTGAACAGCCAGAAAAAGATACAAATTACTAACTTTTGGCAGAGAGCCCAGAATAGATACTTTGATACCTATATAAGTTTAAAGGGATACTGTCATGGGAAAACATGTTTTTTTCCAAAACATATCAGTTAATAGTGCTGTTCCAGCAGACTTCTGCACTGAAATACGTTTCTCAAAAGAGCAAACAAATTTTTTTATATTCAATTTTGAAATCTGACATGGGGCTAGACATTTTGTCAGTTTCCCAGCTGCCCCCAGTCATGTGACTTGTGCTCTGATAAACTTCAGTCACTCTTTACTGCTGTACTGCAAGTTGGAGTGATATCACCCCCTCCCTTTCCCTCCCAGCAGTCTAAAGGTGGCCATAGACGCAAAGATCCGCTCGTTTGGCGACATCACCAAACGAGCCGATCTTTCCCCGATATGCCACTAACGGGCTTGGCTATATCGGAGGTAATCTGAACGTTCCGCCCTATGGCCGAACGATCAGATTACAATGAGAGTGCAATGGGCTCCAGAAGGACGGTCGGGACAAAATCAAACCTGTCCGATCGAACAAACGACCGATCTCCGCCGGATGAAAAATGCCGGGACTCTCCACACATCCTTGATTCGTACGATAGGATCTTTGCGTCTATGGCCATCTTAACAACAGAACAATGGGAAGGTAACCAGATAGCAGCTCCCTAACACAAGATAACCGCTGCCTGGTAGATCTAAGAACAACACTCAATAGTAAAATCCAGGTCCCACTGAGACACATTCCATTACATTGAGTAGGAGAAACAACAGCCTGCCAGAAAGCAGTTCCATCCTAAAGTGCTGGCTCTTTCTGAAATCACATGACCGGGCAAAATGACCTGAGATGCACCTACACACCAATATTACAACTAAATACATTTGCTGGTTCAGGAATGAGATTTTATATTGTAGAGAAAATTATTTGCAGTGTAAACAGTGTCATTTAGAAATAAAAATTACATCATAAAAATCATGACAGAAGATAAGAAGTCTCTTGGGAGAAGAGCTTTAAGGGCAATTCATCATAATAAGCAATACTGTAATAACACAGAAAAAACACAGAAATGTGTTCAAACTTTCATAACCTGCCAAATTTTGTAAAATGAACATGGTAATTAGGGGACATGGTCAAAAACTATTTTTTACTGCGCGGCAAATCTGTTTGTCCCTCTTTCTGTTTCCAAATAGTCTGCAGGTATGTATTTGTAGCACGTGGGGTCAGTGACCCCCATCAGACAGAGCAAAAAGAAGCAGGCAAATATTTTTATTAAAAGATCAATTGCAAAGTTGCTAGGAACCGGCCATTTTTGCACAACACACACTGGGAGCCTTAAGGTGGCCACACACGGAGAGATCCGCTCGTTTGGCGACTCTCTCCGATATGTCCACCTTGAGGTTGAGGTGGGCAATATCGGGCTGATCCGATCATGGGCCCATCCTAACGATTGGGAACGGGAGGTCGGATCGCGGGACTGCATCGACGAACAGATGCGGCCTCGATCCGACAGGATTTTTTGTCCCATCCGATCGAGAGGCCAAATCTTGATGGGGGAAGCCTTTCGAGGGGCCCCATACACGGGCCAATTAGCTGCCCACTCGGTCTGTCGGCATCTTTTATCGGCCCGTGTATGGCCACCTTAAAACGACAGAGTAAAAAAAAAAGCCCAAAACATTTAATGAGTTTTATTCAGTTTCACCCAAAATTCCTCCTAAATTAACCCCTTGTTTTGTCCCTAACTGGTGACACTTCTGCTGCTCATTATCACAAACACTTTTTTTTTTTATCAAACTGGGAGGAGACAGTAATGGCGGCAGGTACAATAAGGGAACATTTATTTTGTATTATTTTTCTTCAATGGCAGAAGCAGAAAGAATCAATGACTTGAGGGGATTAAACCATTAGGAGGGGCGGTCCCACTTGCCCATCAAACGTAACTACCGCCTCTTACTACCAGCCCCCCCCCCCATTCTGCCACACTTTGGAACACCCTCCTACACAGCTACGTACAGCGTCACGGCATCTTTATGCGCGTAACGTGTCGCCCCTGTTTCGCGAGATGCGATTTGTGACGTCAGGCTTAGCATCCCGGAAGAATTCAAGGAACTAGTTGTTACCGACGCTGCGGGACGTTTATATGATGTGCCGGGAGTGCGGCGGGCTGCGTTAGAAAGACCGGAAGTGTCGGGCGGGATGGAATAGCGATGAGTAAAAAAGTCACAGCCCTTCAACCTTCCTCCTATTCATGTGCCCCCTGTTACAGGCGCCTCTACTCAATTGTGTTATTTACATGACATACAGTCCCACCTGGGAATTGCGCTTCTCCTATTAGTGTAATTGTGTAATACAGGATTATACCCACGGGACTGTTCCTTTAACAGTTTTATGGCCCCTTAGGATTGTGTATCACTGGGTTCTGTTGCTCTTAGGACTGTGTATCACTGGGTTCTGTTGCTCTTAGGATTGTGTATCACTGGGTTCTGTTGCTCTTAGGACTGTGTATCACTGGGTTCTGTTGCTCTTAGGACTGTGTATCACTGGGTTCTGTGGCCCCTTAGGACTGTGTATCACTGGGTTCTGTGGCCCCTTAGGACTGTGTATCACTGGGTTCTGTTGCTCTTAGGATTGTGTATCACTGGGTTCTGTGGCCCCTTAGGACTGTGTATCACTGGGTTCTGTGGCCCCTTAGGACTGTGTATCACTGGGTTCTGTTGCTCTTAGGACTGTGTATCACTGGGTTCTGTTGCACTTAGGACTGTGTATCACTGGGTTCTGTTGCACTTAGGACTGTGTATCACTGGGTTCTGTGGCCCCTTAGGACTGTGTATCACTGGGTTCTGTTGCACTTAGGACTGTGTATCACTGGGTTCTGTTGCTCTTAGGACTGTGTATCACTGGGTTCTGTTGCTCTTAGGACTGTGTATCACTGGGTTCTGTGGCCCCTTAGGACTGTGTATCACTGGGTTCTGTTGCTCTTAGGACTGTGTATCACTGGGTTCTGTTGCTCTTAGGACTGTGTATCACTGGGTTCTGTTGCTCTTAGGACTGTGTATCACTGGGTTCTGTTGCTCTTAGGACTGTGTATCACTGGGTTCTGTGGCCCCTTAGGACTGTGTATCACTGGGTTCTGTGGCCCCTTAGGACTGTGTATCACTGGGTTCTGTTGCTCTTAGGACTGTGTATCACTGGGTTCTGTGGCCCATTGGGACTGTGTATCACTGGGTTCTGTTGCTCTTAGGATTGTGTATCACTGGGTTCTGTGGCCCCTTAGGACTGTGTATCACTGGGTTCTGTTGCTCTTAGGATTGTGTATCACTGGGTTCTGTTGCTCTTAGGATTGTGTATCACTGGGTTCTGTTGCTCTTAGGACTGTGTATCACTGGGTTCTGTTGCTCTTAGGATTGTGTATCACTGGGTTCTGTTGCTCTTAGGACTGTGTATCACTGGGTTCTGTTGCTCTTAGGATTGTGTATCACTGGGTTCTGTGGCCCCTTAGGACTGTGTATCACTGGGTTCTGTGGCCCCTTAGGACTGTGTATCACTGGGTTCTGTGGCCCCTTAGGACTGTGTATCACTGGGTTCTGTTGCTCTTAGGACTGTGTATCACTGGGTTCTGTGGCCCCTTAGGACTGTGTATCACTGGGTTCTGTTGCTCTTAGGACTGTGTATCACTGGGTTCTGTTGCTCTTAGGACTGTGTATCACTGGGTTCTGTTGCTCTTAGGATTGTGTATCACTGGGTTCTGTGGCCCCTTAGGACTGTGTATCACTGGGTTCTGTTGCTCTTAGGATTGTGTATCACTGGGTTCTGTTGCTCTTAGGATTGTGTATCACTGGGTTCTGTGGCCCCTTAGGACTGTGTATCACTGGGTTCTGTGGCCCCTTAGGACTGTGTATCACTGGGTTCTGTTGCTCTTAGGACTGTGTATCACTGGGTTCTGTTGCTCTTAGGATTGTGTATCACTGGGTTCTGTGGCCCCTTAGGACTGTGTATCACTGGGTTCTGTGGCCCCTTAGGACTGTGTATCACTGGGTTCTGTTGCTCTTAGGACTGTGTATCACTGGGTTCTGTTGCTCTTAGGATTGTGTATCACTGGGTTCTGTGGCCCCTTAGGACTGTGTATCACTGGGTTCTGTGGCCCCTTAGGACTGTGTATCACTGGGTTCTGTGGCCCCTTAGGACTGTGTATCACTGGGTTCTGTTGCTCTTAGGATTGTGTATCACTGGGTTCTGTTGCTCTTAGGACTGTGTATCACTGGGTTCTGTGGCCCCTTAGGACTGTGTATCACTGGGTTCTGTTGCTCTTAGGACTGTGTATCACTGGGTTCTGTTGCTCTTAGGACTGTGTATCACTGGGTTCTGTTGCTCTTAGGACTGTGTATCACTGGGTTCTGTGGCCCCTTAGGACTGTGTATCACTGGGTTCTGTTGCTCTTAGGATTGTGTATCACTGGGTTCTGTGGCCCCTTAGGACTGTGTATCACTGGGTTCTGTTGCTCTTAGGATTGTGTATCACTGGGTTCTGTTGCTCTTAGGATTGTGTATCACTGGGTTCTGTGGCCCCTTAGGACTGTGTATCACTGGGTTCTGTGGCCCCTTAGGACTGTGTATCACTGGGTTCTGTTGCTCTTAGGACTGTGTATCACTGGGTTCTGTGGCCCCTTAGGACTGTGTATCACTGGGTTCTGTGGCCCCTTAGGACTGTGTATCACTGGGTTCTGTTGCTCTTAGGATTGTGTATCACTGGGTTCTGTTGCTCTTAGGACTGTGTATCACTGGGTTCTGTTGCTCTTAGGATTGTGTATCACTGGGTTCTGTGGCCCCTTAGGACTGTGTATCACTGGGTTCTGTTGCTCTTAGGATTGTGTATCACTGGGTTCTGTTGCTCTTAGGACTGTGTATCACTGGGTTCTGTTGCTCTTAGGATTGTGTATCACTGGGTTCTGTGGCCCCTTAGGACTGTGTATCACTGGGTTCTGTGGCCCCTTAGGACTGTGTATCACTGGGTTCTGTTGCTCTTAGGACTGTGTATCACTGGGTTCTGTTGCTCTTAGGACTGTGTATCACTGGGTTCTGTGGCCCCTTAGGACTGTGTATCACTGGGTTCTGTTGCTCTTAGGACTGTGTATCACTGGGTTCTGTTGCTCTTAGGACTGTGTATCACTGGGTTCTGTTGCTCTTAGGACTGTGTATCACTGGGTTCTGTTGCTCTTAGGACTGTGTATCACTGGGTTCTGTGGCCCCTTAGGACTGTGTATCACTGGGTTCTGTGGCCCCTTAGGACTGTGTATCACTGGGTTCTGTTGCTCTTAGGACTGTGTATCACTGGGTTCTGTGGCCCATTGGGACTGTGTATCACTGGGTTCTGTGGCCCCTTAGGACTGTGTATCACTGGGTTCTGTGGCCCCTTAGGACTGTGTATCACTGGGTTCTGTGGCCCCTTAGGACTGTGTATCACTGGGTTCTGTTGCTCTTAGGATTGTGTATCACTGGGTTCTGTTGCTCTTAGGACTGTGTATCACTGGGTTCTGTTGCTCTTAGGATTGTGTATCACTGGGTTCTGTTGCTCTTAGGACTGTGTATCACTGGGTTCTGTTGCTCTTAGGATTGTGTATCACTGGGTTCTGTTGCTCTTAGGACTGTGTATCACTGGGTTCTGTTGCTCTTAGGATTGTGTATCACTGGGTTCTGTGGCCCCTTAGGACTGTGTATCACTGGGTTCTGTGGCCCCTTAGGACTGTGTATCACTGGGTTCTGTGGCCCCTTAGGACTGTGTATCACTGGGTTCTGTTGCTCTTAGGACTGTGTATCACTGGGTTCTGTGGCCCCTTAGGACTGTGTATCACTGGGTTCTGTTGCTCTTAGGACTGTGTATCACTGGGTTCTGTGGCCCCTTAGGACTGTGTATCACTGGGTTCTGTTGCTCTTAGGACTGTGTATCACTGGGTTCTGTGGCCCCTTAGGATTGTGTATCACTGGGTTCTGTTGCTCTTAGGATTGTGTATCACTGGGTTCTGTTGCTCTTAGGACTGTGTATCACTGGGTTCTGTTGCTCTTAGGACTGTGTATCACTGGGTTCTGTGGCCCCTTAGGATTGTGTATCACTGGGTTCTGTTGCTCTTAGGATTGTGTATCACTGGGTTCTGTTGCTCTTAGGACTGTGTATCACTGGGTTCTGTGGCCCCTTAGGACTGTGTATCACTGGGTTCTGTTGCTCTTAGGATTGTGTATCACTGGGTTCTGTGGCCCCTTAGGACTGTGTATCACTGGGTTCTATGGCCCATTGGGATTGTGTATCACTGGGTTCTGTTGCTCTTAGGATTGTGTATCACTGGGTTCTGTTGCTCTTAGGATTGTGTATCACTGGGTTCTGTTGCTCTTAGGATTGTGTATCACTGGGTTCTGTTGCCCCTTAGGATTGTGTATCACAGGCCCATTTGCCCTTAGACCATGCGTTACAGGTTGTTTTTACAGCCACAGAAAAACTGTTTATTACAGGGTATTGGGGAAGGCATAATAATGCGCATACAGTAAGATAAGACAGAGAATATTTTGCTTGGTTGTGTTGCCCCTATCTCTGTTTTTTTATTTGGAGTTAACATATTTGTGTCCCATCTAGGACTTGTGACAACTCCAACAACAGGACATCAGACCGAAACCCCCACATTCCAATCAACGTGGCTCTGCTTTCAGGTCTCTGGGAGGCCTCAGCAGTTAAATGAATTCTGTGTCCCCTCTGGCCACACAGTATGGAAGCCCCAAAGGTTCACAGCAGATGGAGAACCGCAGCACCCAGAGTGGGGGCCATGAGCAGAGAAAGATTGGCCACCAAGATGCCACTCCAGACGGAGAAGCTGACGAAGTGGATAAACTCAAGAGCAAACTGCTGTCCGCTTGGAACAATGTCAAGTATGGTAAGTACCGGGGCAATGATTGGCCTTGAAAGCAGAACATTCAGCCCAAACAGTCGGGCAGTATAGCCGGTATCTGCTTGTGTATGGCCACTGTCTGCTTGTGTATGGCCACTGTCTGCTTGTGTATGGCCACTATCTGCTTGTGTATGGCCACTATCTGCTTGTGTATGGCCACTATCTGCTTGTGTATGGCCACTATCTGCTTGTGCATGGCCACTATCTGCTTGTGCATGGCCACTATCTGCTTGTGTATGGCCACTATTTGCTTGTGCATGGCCACTATCTGCTTGTGTATGGCCACTATCTGCTTGTGTATGGCCACTATCTGCTTGTGAATGGCTACTATCTGCTTGTGTATGGTCACTATCTGCTTGTGCATGGCCACTATCTGCTTGTGCATGGCCGGTATCTGCTTGTGCATGGCCAGTATCAGAAGCTTAGGATAGTGCCATTAATTGCAGTATTTTGTTTCTTACAGGCTGGTCAGTGAAAATGAAAACCACTTTCAGCCGCTCTGCACCTGTGTATTTGCTGGGGGAACGTTACTTCTTCAGGCTGGATGGTGAGTGTATTTACACGCCTGCTATATGTGCTCTACATGTATTATATACACTGTGTGCTGGAACATTAGAACTGCATCCCTCTGTGTGTATGTATATGTGTTATGGGGTAGTAGTGTATAGGTGAGTAGGGAACTGCCTGCTCTGTGCTTGTGTAGTAAGTTACACAATATTCCAAAAAATACAGTATATATATTTGTTCTCCCTGAACAACAGGGTTTCCATGTAGAGATCATTATAAAACTCACTTGCTCTTTTCCCTATTACAGATGAAATTGAGAGGTTTCAGAAGGATTTTGTGTCCCGGGTGTGGCTGACGTATAGACGCGACTTTCCTGCACTTGAGGGCACAGCACTCACTACAGACTGCGGCTGGGGCTGTATGATCAGGAGTGGCCAGATGTTACTGGCACAAGGTCTGCTCCTGCACCTGCTTTCCCGAGGTCAGTTTTACAGCTGCACCACTCAAATATCATTCCTCTCTTGCTCATCAAATAGTTCCTGGTGGGGAGGAGTTTAAGCATATATACATGTTGGGACAAAATATACTGGTAACTTAACAGTAAGATCATAGTGCATGGTGAATCAGAGGAGGTGATGGGGCCTATGAGACATGGAGTCTGTCCCTCCCACTGCAGGGTGATACAGTGACACAGACAGGAGGGAACTATGGGACATGAGTCTGTCCCTCCCACTGCAGGGTGATACAGTGACACAGACAGGAGGGAACTATGGGACATGAGTCTGTCCCTCCCACTGCAGGGTGATACAATAACACAGACAGGAGGGAACTATGGGACACGAGTCTGTCCCTCCCACTGCAGGGTGATACAGTGACACAGACAGGAGAGAACTATGGGACATGAGTCTGTTCCTCCCACTTCAGGGTGATACAGTGACACAGACAGGAGGGAACTATGAGACATGAGTCTGTCCCTCCCACTGCAGGGTGATACAGTGACACAGACAGGAGGGAACTATGGGACATGAGTCTGTCCCTCCCACTGCAGGGTGATACAGTGACACAGACAGGAGGGAACTATGGGACATGAGTCTGTCCCTCCCACTGCAGGGTGATAGTGATACAGAGGGAGCTATAAGACAAGAATTCCAGTATAGGGGTCACAGTCAGGTAGTAACCATGGGACATGTTTCTCCTATACCCAGAATGGACATGGTCAGAAGCCTTATACAGACACTTTGTAGAAATGGAACCCATCCGGTCTTCATCTCCACCCAGCATGCCCCTCTCCTCCTTGGCCACAGGCCATTCAGCCGGTGACTATCAGCGCCGCACTCAATGTTCAGGAGCCCCTCATGGAGATCAAGTCCATCGGAATATAATGCGCTGGTTCTCAGATCATCCAGGCTCCCCTTTTGGGCTGCACCAGTTGGTGACATTAGGAAGCATCTTCGGCAAGAAAGCAGGAGACTGGTATGGCCCCAGTATTGTGGCTCACATTATAAAGTAAGTTTTGCCTCCGGACTGCATTGCAGTGACTGTCCCTTTTAGATGTATAGCAATGACTTAGGATTGTTGCCGTTAGTAATCTACCTGCCCCTTTATCTCTATGTAACAGAAAAGCAATAGAAACCTCGAGTGAAGTCCCAGAACTGTCAGTTTATGTGTCTCAGGATTGCACAGGTACGTGAGCTCAGGACTGCCCCTGGTGTTTCATAGCTAGAATGGCAGGGCTAGAATGACTGCAGGCCTGTACCCATGATGCATTTCTGTTGTCCCAGTGTATAAGGCAGATATTGAGCAGCTCTTTGCTGGAGACGTTCTACATGCGGAGACCAGCAGGGGTGCTGGGAAGGCTGTCATTATCCTGGTGCCTGTGCGTCTGGGCGGAGAAACCTTCAACCCAGTTTATAAACACTGTCTCAAGGTAAACCTACTCAAATATATAATATAAGAATATTTAACCTGGAATCAGCGGATGTCAGTGTTTTTTTTTTTTTATTTGCCATAAGGCAGTGGCACCCTGGCTCAGCCTAAAAAATATGTCCAGATGTGCTGGCACCATAGCCAATCATGGATCAACCAGCATATCCAATGCCCAGCTTGCATATCATTACTCCTGACCAGTGATTTTGTTTCACTATCAATGTATAATTCATCCTATTAACAGCAGTGTGATGACATACTGGGCATGTACCATAGGAACATAAATAGAAATTAATCCATACTGAAATATATATGGCTGCTATTCATGGCATCCTGGTCTAAGTGGGCCAATGTTGGCTGCCTTGGTAGATCATAAACCATAGGAAGAGAGCTCTGTTAATCTGGATCTTGTCTGTGCAGTGAACATTCCAATGTTTATTTATTTTATAACCAGTTTGTCTTGCCTCTTCCAGGAGTTCTTGCGGATGCCATCCTGTTTGGGCATTATTGGAGGAAAACCAAAACACTCACTCTATTTTATTGGATACCAAGGTAGGAGGAAAGAGATTTCTGTTTTACAGCACCGTCTCATCATACAGGGTATAGATGCTCAGTCCCATTATACAGAGAGGAGAGATCATTATCAGGTATAGATGCTCAGTCCCATTATACAGAGAGGGGAGATCATTATCAGGTATAGATACTCAGTCCCATTATACAGAGAGGGGAGATCATTATCAGGTATAGATACTCAGTCCCATTATACAGAGAGGGGAGATCATTATCAGGTATAGATACTCAGTCCCATTATACAGAGAGGGGAGATCATTATCAGGTATAGATACTCAGTCCCATTATACAGAGAGGAGAGATCATTATCAGGTATAGATACTCAGTCCCATTATACAGAGAGGGGAGATCATTATCAGGTATAGATACTCAGTCCCATTATACAGAGAGGGGAGATCATTATCAGGTATAGATACTCAGTCCCATTATACAGAGAGGAGAGATCATTATCAGGTATAGATACTCAGTCCCATTATACAGAGAGGGGAGATCATTATCAGGTATAGATACTCAGTCCCATTATACAGAGAGGGGAGATCATTATCAGGTATAGATACTCAGTCCCATTATACAGAGAGGGAAGATCATTATCAGGTATAGATACTCAGTCCCATTATATAGAGAGGAGAGATCATTATCAGGTATAGATACTCAGTCCCATTATACAGAGAGGAGATCATTATCAGGTATAGATACTCAGTCCCATTATACAGAGAGGAGAGATCATTATCAGGTATAGATACTCAGTCCCACTATACAGAGAGGGGAGATCATTATCAGGTATAGATACTCAGTCCCATTATACAGAGAGGGGAGATCATTATCAGGTATAGATACTCAGTCCCATTATACAGAGAGGGGAGATGATTATCAGGTATAGATACTCAGTCCCATTATACAGAGAGGGGAGATCATTATCAGGTATAGATACTCAGTCCCATTATACAGAGAGGGGAGATCATTATCAGGTATAGATACTCAGTCCCATTATACAGAGAGGGAAGATCATTATCAGGTATAGATACTCAGTCCCATTATATAGAGAGGAGAGATCATTATCAGGTATAGATACTCAGTCCCATTATACAGAGAGGAGATCATTATCAGGTATAGATACTCAGTCCCATTATACAGAGAGGAGAGATCATTATCAGGTATAGATACTCAGTCCCACTATACAGAGAGGGGAGATCATTATCAGGTATAGATACTCAGTCTCATTATACAGAGAGGGGAGATCATTATCAGGTATAGATACTCGGTCCCATTATACAGAGAGGGGATGATCATTATCAGGTATAGATACTCAGTCCCATTATACAGAGAGGAGAGATCATTATCAGGTATAGATACTCAGTCCCATTATACAGAGAGGGGAGATCATTATCAGGTATAGATACTCAGTCCCATTATACAGAGAGGGGAGATCATTATCAGGTATAGATACTCAGTCCCATTATACAGAGAGGGGAGATCATTATCAGGTATAGATACTCAGTCCCATTATACAGAGAGGGGGTTCCTTATCAGGGTATCGGGTGGGAAGGAAGACATGATATCCTTGCTGATAATTATATTATGTTTCTCAGATAATTACCTGTTGTACCTGGATCCACATTACTGTCAGCCGTACATTGATACGAGTAAGAATGACTTCCCATTAGAGGTAAGTGACCGCATTGTTGTGTATCAAGTGAATTCTGAACAAGAATGAAGTTCCAACATCCTTTTAAACTCTGCCTATTCAGTAAGTGTATTGGTGTCCGTATCACTGGGCCACTGTCCCCCATTCAGCTAATTTGGGGTTAGTCCTGAATTTTGCATCTTGGTACATTGCCTTGTCCCCTCTTTTCTCTCGTAGTCTTTCCACTGTAACTCTCCTCGCAAAATCTCCATCACCAAAATGGATCCCAGTTGCACCTTTGCTTTCTATGCCAAAAACAGCGAAGACTTTGGTAAACTCTGCGACCATCTAATGAAGGTAATGTATATGTACCAGCCTCTTATTTTATCAATCACTCGAGGGTGCAGGATCCAAGCTTGTGTGTTTACTAAGTGTCCCACCTTTGGTCACCTAACGTTTAAAGGTCAAATAACTTTATTGATTCAGTTTCAGCACTAAGCAGAATGGCGTGGGACTCAAACTTCTCTATCTCCACCTGATCACTCGAACAGGAAATTCCTGCTAATGGTTTTCAGCCCAAAAAAGTGCACAATGGGCACCGAGCACACAGGTTGAAAGCCCTGAAGCCTGCGTATTTTTGCAGACTGAAAGAAGCGGATCTGCTCCATTGATTTTAATCCGATCAGCCAGCAAGTAGTCCCACACAGCAGAGGTCAGTCCAAATATGGAAAAGGAGGCATCTCTGGTCTGACCTTCACTTGACAAGATTCAAATCCGTGGAGCAGATCCGCTTCTCTCAGTCTGCAAAAAAAATATATAGGCACAGAGCTGGAGCCTTCAGCCTGTGTGCCTATAGCCTAAGGCTTTATGGGCACCTTGAGGTGGGCGATAGGCTGATCCGATCGTGGGCCCTAGGGCCCAACGATTGACCACGACGAGAAGAATATGGGTGGTTGGATGGAGGACCTCATCAATGAACTGATGTCCTCGATGTGTATGTTGGGTGCATCAACCTGTCTCTGGTGAAACCCTGTAGCATATATTGGTGCTTTATAAAATCAATTTAATATAATTAAAAGGAGGATTTTCACATAATGCAATTCTGAGACAGGCACATAGGAGACGCCAGAGACAGTCCCCACGTTTGGAGATGTCCCTTAAAGGAGAAGGAAACCCTGTAGAAAAAAAACTCTGTACCCCCCCCTCCCTCCAGGCTAACTGTCTCCCCCCGGGGAAATGCAGACTGGTAGATCGATATGTCGGCGCATGCTCAGTTGGAGCAATTTGCCGGGTTTTGGCAACTGAGCTTGTGCCAAAATTGCCGGACGATGGATGCTGTGAAGTCCGCTGCCAGAATATGGCACGAGGGGTAAATATAAAGTATGGGGCATTTCCCCGGGGGGGGGGTCTATGTGGGGTACAGAGTTTTTTTCTACAGGGTTTCCTTCTCCTTTAAGAGACACTCAACTCAGTGTAGGTCTTGAACATCCCCTGGTGTCCGAATGAACAATAAAATGATGTAATAGAACAAGAAAACACATCTCCTAACCACATGAGGACACAAAAACTGAACTAGGCTCTGTTTGTTTGGGGTATAGGCAATGAAGGAGGAGCCAGTTGTTTTCTACCATTGTGTCCTGCCTTCTAGTGGCACCAGCTCTTCCCCACTGTTTGTGTTTCCCCCAAACTAGACAATACAGAATGGAAGATTTCCCTAGAATCAGGCCTGGACTGGGAGTCAAATTCCCTGCCATTTCAAGTACACAGAGGCCCAAACAGCCCACTATATGTTAACTTTCTATGGAACCATACAGCAGCCCCTCTGGCATTTGCCAGAACCCAGGCCTGCCTAGAATGCAATTATAACTAACTCTCCTCTGTGTGAGGGTTTCTTAACCCGGGACCCCCACGCTTCTTACTGTAATCAACCTGTCTCCTGTTTGCAGGTGCTGCACTCCCCCCGTGCCGAGGAGAAATATCCCATCTTCAGTATCTCAGAAGGACAAGCTCAGGAATACGCTGAAGGGCCGCAGAGCTCCTCTCACCCCCCTGTGTGTCGCAAGAAAGGGCCACTAGTGAAGAGACCCAGCTCAGATGAGTTTGAATTCTTGTAAAGTGCGAGTTTTCTGCCCGGGTTGTGATGCATCTGGGAGTCATAAAGACACAGTAACTCCACTAATGCCATTCATTGGCTGAAAAGATGAGTCCTGTTAGGGACAAGTGTTATATACTACTGTTGTTAGGTCACTTAGTTACTGCCCGGTATCTTTATCCTTACAGACCCCTTTACTCTTCCACTGAGCCTTGTCCTCTTGACTTTTTTCTTCTTCTCTTCAATCTTTCTGGAGACTGGGGGCAACTCATAACTAGGTTCGACTTCAACCCAATAAATGGCGCTTGTAGGGTGTCATCTCTATAACTGTAGGGTTAGTTTTAGTACTGTATATTAGAAGCCCCCAGTCCGTTTATCAAAAGGACAAGAAAAGGCTAAATATAATGAGTCCAGGAAAAAGCTTACCTTATTATAGTTTGTCAGTGTAGAAATGTTGCTGAAGCATGCCCCTATTTAAAAGATCCCTAGCTGATGATTTCCCAATAGCTTGAAGTACAGAACGAACGCTACCCAGAAGTCACTGCGCTGCTGTCAAGACCAAGGCTTTAACACAGGGGGAGCTGGGGAGCAACACAAGCATGAAAAAGTCCCTTGGGTGCCAAATAAGGGCTGTGATTGGCTATTTGGTAGCCCCTTTGTGGACTGATAGCCTACAGGAAGCTCTGCTTGGCAGTATACTTAGTTTTTATGCAATTAAAACTTGCCTCCAAGCCAGGAATTCAAAAATTAGCACCTGCTTTGAAGACCCTGAGAGCAACATCCAAGGGGTCGGAGAGCAACATGTTGGGGATCACTGCTCTAACGCATGTGCAATAGCTTGTATCTCGTTTTGGCACTTGCACAATTGAGTGAGAAGGACAAGCATAGTGACACAATCCATGTAAAAGGGCGGGCACAGTGTCCAAACAGAGCTCAAACATACACAGAGTGATTATTCCCTTTGCAGACGTTTAAAAAAAAAGTAGCGATCTTTGAGAGCTGAATAAGAATATTTAAATGAGCTACTTTCTAAATACAGGCTTTCCTTGTCCTTTAAGGGCAACTAAGGGCAGCCTACATACTACAATAAAATGCTGTCGATTTCCTTGGACCAGCGATGGATCACCATGGTAACAGTTATCGGTTTGCAACTACTGCTGCAGGCTTGAGCTGGTGCCATTTTCTAGCTGGCTGTTAGGATACTGCCCTGGAAGGCAATCATTTGGTGGCATATAAGGGCCAATGAGCTGCATTATTCAGGGGTCTCTTCCAGTGCTCTACTACTACAGCTGTGAGGAAGGATAGAAAATCCAGGGAGATGCCAAGAGCTTCTCTCCATAGATGGAGATATAACCCCCTATGTGGGCACTCACAGGATGGCCAGTGGAATTCATTCTAAAATTTACTCCCATTGACCGTAAACACTCTAAAGTGAAACCATTGCTGTGTCTGTGGCCCTTCCAATATTACTGAACTACATATCCCAACAGGGAAAAATGTATACTCCCCGCAGCAGCTGACAGACGCCTGGTTACCCATCAATTTTTCATAGTCCACTCCACATAAGCCCCATTTATTGTGCTGATGCTGAACTAGGTGTATCTTGCCCTTTAACAGAAGACCACTCCCCACTGGGCAGCTATATTTGCAGGTGTTCTCTTCCTCCTGCGTGCTTGCTGGGGCGGTGAGAAGGGTAAAGGTGGGCTGCAGATCTCCATGCTGGAATCCCACGTCTCTAAGGCAATACACTGGGTCTATATGTGTGTCTGTCTGTGTATAAATGTCCATTTTAAACTGGAAATAAGACAAAAGTGAAATCTGTATATTCTGGCAAGTTTTTATTTATATGCGGGAAATAAACCTTTTTATGTGGGATTTTGTCCAGTGGTTTCTTCTAGCTGCCCCCCCAAGAGTCCTGTACAAAAGTGAATGTATATTAATAGGATACTGGTTTGTGTTCTGATTGGATAAATGGAACCACTAACCCTTTCTAGGCTTTCGTCTTGGCCTTTTCCTTTTTCCTCCTTTCTCTCCCCAACTGGCGATAGCGAAGCCTCTTTGGGTTCAGACCATACGCCCGTAAACGTTGCCCACTGAACTCTCGCCCGCCTAACTTCACTTTGGTGCTCAACAAACGCCCACCCTTCCTGACAAACTTTCTTCTCTTGGCCTTTGGGGGTCCCACTGCTTCCTCTGCATGTCCTTCACTCTGGTTCTCTAGCGCCTCTTCTTCCTCTTTGTTCCTCACTGCAACGTCTGGTTTGCTGGGGCTCAAGCTCAATTTGGGCCCTTGTTGCTTAGCAGCAGCTTTGCTGGGGACCGGGATCTTTGCAGCAGCTTTGCTGGGAACTGGGATCTTTGAAGTGTCCTCACTGGAACCCGGCAAGTCACTCTTGCAGCTCACGTCTACGGCTTCTTCTGCAGTCTCCTCATTTGGCTGCTCGGCTGTCTCCAACTGCTGCTGCTCATCCTCGGTTTTCTTCAGTCTGTCTCGTCTCTTCTTTCCTACTTTCGTTTTGGAAGATGTCGTGTTCTCTTGGGTATCCTCACTGTAAGAGGAGATGGATACAGTCATATCAACCAGAAAGGATTCAAGCTCACCCAGCAGAGGTCTAGGTAATGGATAACATGCACTCTAGGTCAATGAAGGTTTCCTTCTTATAGTCCCAATTCTAGTAATACAACTAATGATGCATGGTTCACACATGAGAAAATTCAAGAGACTAGAACATGTTAAGATAAACAAAGGTCCGGGAAGGACGGTATTCATCCCAGGGTACTTAGCGAACTTAGTTCTGTGATTGCCAAACCTCTTTACTTAATTTTCTAGGATTCATAGAGGTCTGGCATGGTGCAGAGAGACTGGTGAATTGCTAACGTGGTGCCGCTATTGAAAAAGGGATCCCGTTCTCAGCCTCAAAACTATAGACCAGTTAGTCTGACGTCAGTGGTAGGAAAGCTTTTGGAAGAGTTAATAAAGGATAAGATACTGGACTTCATAGCAAATCATAATACTATGAGTTTGTGCCAGCATGGTTTTATGCGTAATAGATCTTGCCAGACTAACTTAATTTCTTTTTATGAGAAGGTGAGTAGAGACCTCGATTCTGGGATGGCAGTGGATGTGATTTACTTAGACTTTGCTAAAGCATTTGATACAGTGCCACACAGAAGGTTACTGGTTAAATTAAGGAATGTTGGCCTGGAACATAGTATTTGTACCTGGATAGAGAACTGGCTAAAAGATAGACTACAAAGAGTGGTGGTAAATGGAACATTTTCTAATTGGACCAGTGTTGTTAGTGGAGTACCGCAGGGCTCTGTACTAGGTCCCTTGCTTTTCAACTTGTTTATTAATGACCTGGAGGTGGGCATTGAAAGTACTGTTTCTATTTTTGCAGATGAGACTAAATTGTGCAGAACTATAGGTTCCATGCAGGATGCTGCCACTTTGCACAGTGATTTGTCTAAACTGGAAAACTGGGCAGCAAACTGGAAAATGAGGTTCAATGTTGATAAATGCAGGTTATGCACTTTGGCAAAAATAATATAAATGCAAGTTATACACTAATGGCAGTGTGTTGGGAGTTTCCTTAAATGAGAAGGATCTAGGGGTCTTTGTAGATAACACGTTGTCTAATTCTGGGCAGTGTCATTCTGTGGCTACTAAAGCAAATAAAGTTCTGTCTTGCATAAAAAAGGGCATTAACTCAGGGGATGAAAACATAATTTTGCCTCTTTATAGGTCCCTGGTGAGGCCTCATCTGGAGTATGGGGGCAGTTTTGGACTCCAGTCCTTAAGAGGGATATAAATGAGCTGGAGAGAGTGCAGAGAGACTAAGTGCAACTAAACTGGTTAGAGGGAGGAAAGAGTTAAATTATGAGGGTAGGCTGTCAAGGTTGGGGTTGTTTTCTCTGGAAAAAAGGCGCTTGCGAGGGGACATGATTACACTTTACAAGTACATTAGAGGACATTATAGACAAATAGCAGGGGACCTTTTTACCCATAAAGTGGATCACCATACCAGAGGCCTCCCCTTTAGACTAGAAGAAAAGAACTTTCATTTGAAGCAACGTAGGGGGTTAATCACAGTCAGGACAGTGAGGTTGTGGAATGCACTGCCGGGTGATGTTGTGATGCTGATTCAGTTAATGACTATAAGAGGGACTTGGATGATTTTTTGGACAGACATAATATCAAAGGCTATTGTGATACTAAGCTCTATAGTTAGTATAGATATGGGTATATAGAATTTAATTAAAAGTAGGGAGGGGTGTGTGTATGGGTGCTGGGTTTTTATTTGGAGGGGTTGAACTTGATGGACAACAGCTGAAAATGTGACGTTATAGGAGAGAGAATGATGTACAGAATTCTCAGCTCACCCTGGGTTTGCAATGGCCGTATGTCTAGACAAGCAGGATAATTCCAAGTGAGACCTTTAGAAACTTCTCCCACACCCCCAGAGTACAAATTAAAGCTTCTAAGTGATTGCTCTTCCATCTGGAAGATTTAAATCTGAACACAGACAGGAAAGCACTTTGTTGTTTTTTTCGTATTGACATTTCATCGTATTTCCCCCTTATTTCCTATAGTAATAATGCATTATCCAGTCACTCAGACTGTGGGTGCAAATAGGAGACGTGCAGGATGTGTAGATTCTATTGAAGAACAATGCAGCCCATCAGGAGACCTGTAACTGGATATTCCAGGCTCCTCCCTAGAGGGAGCTACTATACCGACCCAAAAATGCAGATGTGTTAGTAAAAAAATTTGTGAAAGTAAAATATTTAGAAGGCACGTTCCTTTCATTGAAAGAATTGTACAACTCAATGGCAAATCATCCTTATTGACTCTGTTAAAGGAGAAGGAAATGTAAAATCACTAGGAAGTACCAAGTTGTTAGTATGGTTGCCACCTTTTAGTTTTGGCCCTACTGGCCAAAGAGGGGTGTGGTTGTCCTATTTTGGGGGTGTGGCTGCCATTTCAGGGGGTGGTTGTGATATTTCAGAGGCGAAGTCAAAGTTTTGCTACTGGTTTGGCCAGGAAGGGACTGCAGCGCTTGGATGATTAGGTGAGCAGGGGAACAGAGAGGGGCAGAACAATAGGGATTACACATTTACCGGCTCATACATTGACGGTAAATTTGTAATACCGGCCATGGCTGGTATTTTACTAGCTAGGCCAGCAAAATACCGGCCAGATTGCAACCATAGTTGTTAAGCCAATTGAGAGAGCTCCAGCCCAGGGTGGGGGGAGCCTAAAAACTTAGATTTTTGCTTTTCATCAATACCCAGTCACAAAGTGACCACATAAAATTTCCATAGATTAAGGGCAATTCTGCTCGTTCTTGACCAAGCCTTTTCTAGCACAGGCAACAAGATACTGAAAATGAGAATTTTTCCCTATTGGAATCTCCTGCTTCTGTGGATGCCCCATGTGCCCTTGTCCTAAAAAGTTTGTGAGTAATTATTTGAACCTCTCCCTGCTCCTACAGGAACGGGATGTTAAATGCCATGCATCCAAATATCGACATGTGCCACCTCCACCCACTACTTTGGGTCCACACTAAGGGGTTCAGCCCCACTGTTCAAGAACGATTGCCCCACAAGCAAAGAGCCTGATTCTGTGAGCAATACGTCACCTGGAGGAGGTACATTATAAAGTGGAATGTCAGACATTTAAGGGCCACCTCACCTTTGATTTAAAGACTTTAAAACCTGAAGCTTCTTCCATACATTCTGTGCCTTCTGATTATAAGCATGTTGGTCCTGATACTCCTCCTTTTCTGATCTGTAAAATAGAACAACAAAAACCCTGACTGCTGTGAGATATCACCCAGTATAAGGGCAAACATTTCCTTGTGGGTTCACCCTGCAAAGCCTCAGCTTGGATAAACAATATGGAAGCTTCTGCTCATAGGGCACAAAGATCGAGCGTGAGTACAATTAGCTAGCCCTCGTCTGCCATGTTTCCTCACAGATCAGGTAACAATATGGCTGCTACTTGGCTCTATAGCGTGGCACCACCATGAGGTCAGGAACCACACAAGACACTCACCTATACATGCAAGTCTTCCTTAGGGAACACCATCTGTTTAATTCCTTCTCATCTGCCGCCAGTATCTGTAAGAAGCAACAGCGTTACAGTATATTTCATTTATTATCATAATGAGAACATTGCAGTGAGTGGAGCAAGGGACTGGTTAGTTGTGCAGGGTTTTGCCCCACTGTACGAGGGATGGGTGGGGGAGGGATGCTAAAAGGCGTCCATTTATACACGCACCTCTTCTGTGCTCAACCCAAAGTCGCACGGCACCACCTGTCGGTATTTAAAGCGGCAGGGCAAGTCATCAATGATATCTTCATAGTCCAGCTGGTAATATTCATCTAGATACTGCTGGAAGGTCTTATCACCTACAAGATAGAAAAAGGCAGCAATGAATTGATTGAGCCCCCAGCGACGCACCTTGGATTCAAGTCCCGAGACAAACTCTGTGAATCCATTTTTTTTTTTTTTATGGGAGCCGGACTCATCTCCTAGGCCCAACTAGGCAGCATTAGGAGCCCTCATTACCTGGCTCAAACACTGGCTTCTGTGTGCTCACAACTTCAGCAAATTTGGATTTTTTCCTCTTTTTTCCGCTCTGCTGGGCCTCGAGGCGCATTCTCTTCTTCTCTCTGCGCGAAGGTCCGGGAACCCCCTCTGGGTCATAATCTGCATCCATCTAAAATATAAGGACTTGACTGATGAGTATAACCTTGTGACATATAAAAAGCACCATAAGTAAGTAAGTAAGTCAAATCAGTCTCACACCTTTGATCTGACTGATGATTGTGTCTGACGACTAACAACCTACAATGTCCATCTTGCTCAGTATGTGGCCAGATAATGTCTTGACGTGTTTATAAACAGCAGAATAAATTCTTACCACAAATTCTGGGTCATCACAATGGGGATCTTCTTCCTGCTCTTCCCCCGTCCAGGAGTCCCAGTTCCACTCATCTGGGGGGAGAGAACAAAACCAAGAGGCGGTGAGTTGGGAAGTGAAAGTCTTGTAATGTGAGCAGTGAAGAGAGAGCAGGAATAATACTCACCTTCCAGTCCCTCCTCGTCCTCCTCAAACTGTGGCTTCTGATCCTCTTCCATCCCATAATAGTCATCACCAAAGCATTTCTATTAAAGAGAGGAGGCTGAAGAACAATAGAGGAAGCTCCCCAAGTTGGCATGAACATTATAGTAGTGCCAGCCACACACCCATCCCTTGACACATATATACAGGTACAGAGTAGACAGTGGTCCCCTCACACAGATACCCCTACACACACGGTGACCCCCTGAATCTCACTTGCATAATGAGGTCGTGTTTCTCCGGGTCAAAGTCTTCCAGCAGGTCCTCCTCTGTAACATTCAAGGACTTCTCTCCTGCCAGTTCCCGCAGCTTCTGCAGCCGATCCAAAACCTCCTTCCTCTTCAAGTTCTTCAGCTGCTTCAGCTCCTCTTGTTTCTTCCCTTTCTCCTGTAGATGGATAGGATAGGTTGGGATACATTTTACAGTATGTTAATCTCAGTCTCATTATTCTTCCTTCTACTCCAGTTGCACCAGATATCGCTGCCCAGCTTTTCTCCCACCTTTATTTTCCTCTCTTTGATCTCCTCCCTCTTCGTCTTTCTCCGATCATCCTTGCGTCTCACTGACTGTGCGATGTTTCTGGGGAAGGTCTTGACCTGGGAACAGTGAGACAAGTATCAGAACTCAATCATATAAAAGGCAGAAAGGTAACAGGTCCCAAGCAACTCCCATGGCACCATAAAATCCTCCCCCAACCCCAGGACATGAAACCCAACACGTGGCCCTGCAGCTGGTCACTTCCAACTCCCAGCAATGTTTCTGGCAGGGAATGCTGGGAGTTTATTCATACAGCAGCAGGGCCTTAGACCAGCCAATCCTGCTTCAGTGGGAGAGACCATTCTATGGATTTACAGGACAGACGGGTAACATGAGCCAATCACAAATGGTCTGTATTTACCAACTCAGAATCTGGTTCCTCAAATCTAAAATTGTATTTTCTCTCGAAATCTTCTTGTTTCTTTAGGAAAAGTTCCCCCTCGTCCTCAGAATCGGACACATGTGGAGCCTCTTCTAGAGCTGGGGGGCTAGTTGGGGAGAAGGGGCAGGTTAATAATCTAGATTATGTATTTATAGGTGTAATTATATATATATTATATGAACTTTACCATTCCTCGTCTTCCTCCTCAGAGTCCTCCTCCATATATTCCTTGTTGAGTATATAATCCCGCAGGAATTTCTCCCCCTCATCCAGAGTAGGGTCAGACCAATATTCCTTTAAGAAACTCTAAGGGAACAGAAAGGGAAGTTGCAGTTGGTGGAACCATTTTGAGATGATAGAAAGTGAGTTGCTGCATTGCGGCTGCCGAATGAAGTGGTGACCAGTTCAGCAGGAGACATTATCCCACCCACTCACCATCTCCTTGACTCCACCTTTGTCACGCATTTCTTTCTGGCCCTTTAGCCAGGCAATGTATTCCTCTTCCTCCTCCTCCTGCAACAATCAAACATGGAGTGTCATGGAGTCCAACTTGAAATCAAGGCAACAATGCACAGGCTAAACACTGGTAAAGATGGCCATACATAGGGTGGGAGATAGGGGACACAGGCCAGCCTGGGTTTCCAATTGGTCGAAATGCTTGCAGCCTCACATATACACAGGCCAATGGCCAGACAATGCAATTTTACTATTGACACCCTAAGCTCAATGAACAGCAATAGACACGGCCATGATGAATGGTCTGGGGACTCACCTGCTCCTTCTTGGTCTTTATTCTCCTCGTCAACAGATTTCCTGCCGCTTCCTCAACATCCTCATTGTCACTGTCCTCCACAAACTTCCGGAAGCTGTAAAGGAACCATAGAAATGAGGATGATATTCACAGAGAGCCTGGAATGTGATTATATAGACAAATGGTGCAATAATCAGTGGAGCTTTGAGAGGAGAGTTCATTACATTTGTACCAGACTCACCCCTCTCTGATTTGCTTCTGCTCTTCCAGGTATGTGGGGGAGCGCGCTCTCTGCAAAACAGTATGTCATGTGATCAGACACACCCAAGCAATGGCTGCCCTCATGTTCATACAATGCACAGCCCATCTACCCCAGCAGACAGCCTCACTATGGTGTGATTAGAGCTAAAAAAAAAAAAAAAAAAAAAATTCTTACCTGATCCTGCAGATAATCATCTTCCTCTGAATCTTCCTCATCCTCATATTTGCTTAAAGGGAAAACCAAACCATTAAGAAGCATTACTTACATATATTTTCTTATTCTGCCCATTACCCAAATATAAAACAGTGCTCCCTGTGGCCAAATGAAGATTCCTGTGCTTTCCTAAAGCTGTTTATCTGCTGGGACAACTGCTCTAGGGAGAGAATGACTTTCCAGCCTCTGGGTAATTGTTACACATAAAGCACAGAATGGAAAATTTTGCCTATTAGTAGAGGTCGCAGGGAGTTCTCCTTTGCAGCTCCGCTTACCCCTCCTTCTCTAGGATGACCTGGCGCTCATAGTCCTTCAGGTACATGGGCTTCTCTTTGGCTGCTTTGCTCTGGCTTGGAGCAGATTCTCCTGCAAAGAAACAGAAAGGTGAGAGAAGGGGTTAGTTTTATGGAGGAGAGAGAGAGAGAGAGAGAGAGAGAGAGAGAGAGAGAGAGAGAGAGAGAGAGAGAGAGAGAGAGAGAGAGAGTTACCTTCATTGCTGTAAAAGGTGACATCCTCCTGGTAGATTCTGGGATCCTTCTTCTTCAGCAGTGACAGTGTGCAGTAGAACTCCCTGTCTAGTTTGGGGTCAATCGTCTGAAATTTACAGTGACAAGCTCAAGGGTCTGTCCCTCCCACTGCAGGGTGATGATACAGTGAAACAGACAGGAGGGAACTATGGGACATGAGTCTGTCCCTCCCACTGCAGGGTGATACAGTGACACAGACAGGAGGGAACTATGGGACATGAGTCTGTCCCTCCCACTGCAGGGTGATACAGTGACACAGACAGGAGGGAACTATGGGACATGAGTCTGTCCCTCCCACTGCAGGGTGATACAGTGACACAGACAGGAGGGAACTATGGGACATGAGTCTGTCCCTCCCACTGCAGGGTGATACAGTGACACAGACAGGAGGGAACTATGGGACATGAGTCTGTCCCTCCCACTGCAGGGTGATACAGTGACACAGACAGGAGGGAACTATGGGACATGAGTCTGTCCCTCCCACTGCAGGGTGATACAGTGACACAGACAGGAGGGAACTATGGGACATGAGTCTGTCCCTCCCACTGCAGGGTGATACAGTGACACAGACAGGAGGGAACTATGGGACATGAGTCTGTCCCTCCCACTGCAGGGTGATACAGTGACACAGACAGGAGGGAACTATGGGACATGAGTCTGTCCCTCCCACTGCAGGGTGATACAGTGACACAGACAGGAGGGAACTATGGGACATGAGTCTGTCCCTCCCACTGCAGGGTGATACAGTGACACAGACAGGAGGGAACTATGGGACATGAGTCTGTCCCTCCCACTGCAGGGTGATACAGTGACAGACAGGAGGGAACTATGGGACATGAATAAGGCTATATTTACCATCTCTTCATCTTCAGACTCAGAGCTTGAGGTTCCCTCCTCTTCCAGGTCCCCATATCGATCTTTCACTGCACAGAAACAAACAGATTAGCATTAAAAGCAGTGCCCTACAGCTGTGGATGAACTACAAGTCCCAGCATGCCCTGACATAGAGATAGTCCTGTGTAAGAGCAGTTAGACAGAGTGTATAAGCCTCAGGAATACATAATACCAATATCCTGCCCAGCCTTATTCCCGCCAGTCTATAATTCACTTAATATGTCTGTACTACAACTCCCAGCGCCCACTGCACTTAGGAGGAACACAGGTCTAACATTTCCGAGTAAACTAATCTCTCTCTCCTGCCGAACCCCCCGAACCCAGAATTCACAAGTTTATGCGACTCACGCCGCTGCAGCTCTTCTTTCTCCCGGTACCGATCATATCTCTCCGCGAACTTGCGATTTATCTTCAGTTCAGCCATGCTGGCTCTCAATCCGGAACTACGTGAGCCGGAAAGGACCTCAGTACGTCACGTGTCGCACACAGGAATAACCAATCCGCTAACATCGTGGGCGGGGTTGACGTAGGAGGGGGAAGTCCATGCGTTCCATGCGGTCCATCTGTTTGCTGTGCTCAATGCACTTTAGACACGCAGAGTGCGGAGTTTAAAGGAGAAGTAAATCTTTCAGTGGATCTTTATTATGCTTTAGCAGGGTCTGTGCTAATGACCTCACCAGCTGCTCCTCTACAAACTACTGTTCTATAGTTTTACATCATTTGCCTTCCTTGGCTGCCTCCGGCAATTTTAAGTGTTGTCTAGTTGTCCAAGGAACAGGCCAAACACCCTGCAGCTTTATTTACAGGTCTACTTTCTGTTCCTGCCCTTTCCTTTTTTATCTTTCATGCTAGCGTCTGGTTGCTAGGATACATTTGCCCCTAGCAACCACAGATCTGCTGAAATGCCAGACTGGAGAGCTGCTGAAATTAATTAATGAATGAAAATGATCCCAAATCCACAGAAAAGAAACGTGGACTAGAGTTGGGTGCAGATCTGAGCCATGCACTAATGAGTACATTTATACTCACCCTAATTTACTTTGCCCATCAGGTGGCCATACACGGGCAGACTGGTAAAAACAATGGCTGATCCCAATGTTCTTAATAGGAAAAAAATATAAACATATAGGAAGGCTGGTATTTTTCCCCAGAAAAGGTGTCAACCCTAGCGATTGATGGAGGAATGCATTGGCTACTTGATGTGGTCCTTGTCTCGTTGGCACCCGTTTCCTTCATTGTAATCCGATCATTTGGCCCTAGGGCCGAACAATCAGATTAACCCGACATCGTCCTGCCTTTGGCGGGCATATAGGGTTGTGTATGGGTACCTTAAAGGAGAAGCAAACCCCTTATTAAAAAAACCCTACCCCACATAGACCCCCCAGCCTAGCTGTTACCCTGGGCAAATGCCTCTAACTTTTTACTTACCCCTCGGTGCAGATTCAGGGATCACAGTTCATGGCAGTCGTCTTCTGAACCCCACCCATAAACAGGAGTTACTCAGGCCCATCATCATTATTTTTTGTTTGCATTAAACAATACAGACCAATGCTTAATCCCTATAATAGGACGGGCAATCTTTTGCTGCCGAAGGGACTAAGGAAAAAGTAAATTAAGTATAAATGTACTCATGTCCCATAAGGCAGCACGATGCGAGTTAGCAAGTTATGATGGAGAGTACTTCACACTCCTGTAGGAGGCTGAGATGCCTACCCTGTAATGCTGGATGAAAGTATTTGGATTACTCCAAGTAGTAGAGACTCTACATATCTGATCTAAAGAGATGTTAGCAGCTTCTCCCCATGATGTATTCAAAATGGGAACTCTGCTTGTTCAGGTAAGCTATTGTAGTGGAGTTGTCTGAAATATTTTTTACACTTTTGCCCTTCAACTGGTGCTGGAAGGTTAGAATGGCTTTGTAGTGGCTTGTGCAGTTAGATGGTTCAGATGAGTCCACCAACCCAACTGAGAGTAGAGTTGCCACCTGGCCTGGTAAAGATGATGACCGATCCCAATGTTATTGTCACGACCGGCACCCAATTCCAGAACAAGTGCCAAGTACCCTGGTCTTGGCTCTGCTTCACCAGTAGTGTGACCACCGTTGGGCTTACTTGGGTGCCACCTGGACTTAACGAGGGGTACAAGGCAAGATGTTCTGGCTGGCAGAGGGGCACGGCTGTTAGCAGAGTCTTTTGGTCCGAAGGTCACGGTACAAATGGAGCAGGCTAGAGAATCGTCAGACAGGCTGGGTCGAGGCAGGCAGATAACAAGAATCGTCAGGCAGGCTACAGTCAAACCGGGTTGTCAATCAAGGGGTTAAGCAGGAAGAGTTGTCGTAGGCAGGCGAGGGTCAGGATACAGAATGCAGAATAGTCAGGAACAGGCTGGGTCAAACACGGGTAATCAAACAGACTAGATACAGAACACAACGGATGCACAAGGCTCAGGAACCACTAGAAACAAGTTCTATCACGGGCAATTACCAACAGACAGACTGGGCTTTAAAATTTGAATTTCGCGCCTTTGCGCACTGACGTCATACGTTAGCGCGCCTCGCCTTCAAATACCACAGAGGCGCGTCGCGCACGCACTAAAGATTCGGCGCCTGCGGCCTAACAGAACCCGCACGATGCGGCGGGCGTCCCTGCCGTCCCCCCACTAGACCACCAGGTATGTCTCTTACAGTTATTAATAGGGGAAAAAGATGAATATATAGTAAGGCCGGTATTTTTTTCCAGAAAAGGTGGCAACTCTAACTGAGATGTATCCGTGATTAGAAATATCCAGTCCGGCTGTTGGGAGGATAGACCCTGTGATAGATTGTTCTCCTCAAGCCACCAACTTAATGTATCCCATTTCCCCACTGAGACAGATCTTCTTATCTAATGAGGAAATATTCCTATCCCATCTCAGAAGTATCTCAGCTTCCAAAGGCCTCATGTGGAACCTCGTCCAAGGAGGTCATTTCAAACAAAAAATGTTTCAGATAGAGATTTTGAAACTAAATATATTAGCCCCTAAAGGTCTAAATGAAACATGGAGCATGAAGAGTTTTTTATGATCTATAATAATATTTAACTTTCCCCCCTTTTTTTGACTCCTTTGATATTGACTCCCATATCTTCCACTTTATTCATCCAAAGTTGGGGTACGGTAAGATTTATTTATTTACCGACCCTATTGTACCTGCTAAAGCTATAAGAAGTAATTACTGTAATTTCAAATGAAATGTTAAATAAATACTGTTTGATCGACCAGGGGTGCTTCGCCAATGAGGCAAGTTGAGGCTGTTGCCTCAGGCGGCAGTGCCCCATTAGGTACCAGGGGCGGCAAAAATGCTGCTCCTGGTACTTTAAGAGCCAATTTCCGGGGGAGGGGGGCAGGCCTGGACTGGGAGTCAAAATAGGCCCTGCCATTCCAAGTACACAGAGGCCCAAACAGCCCCCTACCAGCCCACTATATGGTAACTTTCTATGGAACCATACAGCAGCCCCTCTGGCATTTGCCAGAACCCACAGATTGCCAGTCCGGGCCTGGAGGGGGGGCAGCAGCAACTGCTGTTGCCTCAGGCGGCGGAGGGGCCAGGATCACCCCTGTGATCGACAGATATAAGGGATCATTTCTCCTTTGGAGAGAGATGTTTTTGGATTGAATTGGTAGGTAGACTCCAGTGAGAGTGATAGCTAATTTCAAGAATGGTATTTTATAGCATGTTATTGAAACTGTTTTATTAATTGCAACATTTGTTACAAGGGGTAACAAAGGTTCCATTTTTAATGTCGCAGTGTGCAGGGAAATTACACAGTCTATTTAAAAGAGAAAAAACATTTTATCTTTGGACTTGGTGAAAGGCTGAACTTTAGGGTAGGACTCCACAAGCGATTTTGTCGCATGCAACGAAAATAGGGTAAGAGATAAAATTGTCGCATGGTGTTGCAGCGTTGATCCGACGCAATCCGACTGGATGCAGATGATGCGTGCTGCGTCTGCATCCCACAGTCGTGTCGGATCGACGCTGCGACACCATGCGACAATTTTATCTCTTACCTTATTTTCGTTGCATGCGTCAATTCGCATGCGTTTTGTTGCAGCGCGTCGAATTGCGACAAAATCGCTCGTGGAGTCCTACCCTTAATTGTGGACAAGGAATCACTTTAGCAGCATGTTTTGGACTAATTGAAGGTTCTCTGATGTCACAAGGGCAGGAGTAACATTGTGGGTTTGGTGTTAAAAGGTGGATTGTCGACACTTGAAAAAGGATCCATGTGATCAGAAACATGTACTGTTCTAGTCAAGTCTCTGTTCTTCAACGGACATGGTAATAAACACGTGGGGTGCTATTGTTATTCCCAATGGAAGCACTCTGAACTGATTCAAATGCTCTGTAAGGCTACATATTTATTGTTATTGTTACTTTTTATTACTCATCTTTCTATTCAGGCCTCTCCTATTTATATTCTAGTCTCTCATTCAAATCAATACATGGTTGCTAGGGGAATTTGGACCCTAGCAACCAGACTGCTGAAATTATAAACTGGAGAGCTGCTAAATAAAAAGCTAATTAACTCAAAAACCACAAATAATAAAGAATGAAAACCCAATAGCAAATTGTCCCAGAATATCACTCTCTACAGTGTCGGACTGGACCGGCGGGACACTGGGAAAAAACCCGCTGGGCCCCGACCATTGTGGGCCGGGCCAGACCCTCTCTCCCGATATTTAAATTTTGGGGGAAAAAGTTTTTGGCGATGTGCACCACCTTCTGCGCATGCGCACCAAGCGACACCGCTCGTGCATGGCGCCGTTCACAGGCGAAGTCGCGCGTTGCAGCTAGGGATGCACCTAATCCACTATTGTGGATTTGCCCGAATCCCCCGAATCCTTCACAAAGGATTCGGCCGAATACCGAACCGAATCCTAATTTGCATATGCAAATTAGGGATGGGAAGGGGAAACATTTTTTACTTCCTTGTCACGTGATTTCCCTCTCCGCCCCTAATTTGCATATGCAAATTAGGATTCGGTTCGGCCAGACAGAAGGATTCGGCCGAATCCGAACCCTGCTGAAAAAGGCCGAATCCCGAACCGAATCCTGGATTCGGTGCATCCCTAGTTGCAGCAGGGGGCTGGAGGGGGGCCCAGGACCAGAAGTCCCGGTGGGCCCCAGGCCCCCCAGTCCGACCCTGACTCTCTACATCATACTAAAAGTTAATATAAAGGTAAACAACCCTTTGAGCTTTTGTTGTTACAACAGAACAGATCCCTATGCAGGGACATTTCTATTAAAATATTTTTTTTGGGACAGAGAATAATATTTATGGGCGGTCACTAGAATTTAGTTAAAATTAGCAACAAGCCCCTAACCTTTTCCAGTTTAGGAATAATGGGAAGTAGTTCAGTAATTATTCCCTGAGGATAAGGATATGGTTCATATGTACAGATTGTGTTATCTGGAAACCAGTTATCCAGAAAGCACTGAATTATGGAAAGTTCATCTCCCATAGATACAATTTTATCTAAATAATCTGAATTTTTAAAAATGATTCCCTTTTTCCCTGTAATAATAAAACAGTCGCTTGTACTTGATCCCAACTAAGATATAATTAATCCTTATTGGAAGCAAAACCAGCTTTATTTCATATTTACATGATTTTCTATTAGACAAAGTATGAAGATACAAATTACGGAAACATCTGTACAATTCAGATGTGGAAAACTCCAGGTCCGGAGCATTCTGGATAACAGATCCCATACCTGTACTACGATAGAGCTTACATTTTTTTTTATCATATTGAGCCAGCAGATGGCGATCTTAGTGCTGCAAATTAATGACCGAGAACCCTAAAAAAGATTGAGCAAAGTTCATAGAAATGTAAGTCACTGCTTTCCCACTATTTCCATATAATGGGCCTTATTTACCCGACACACAAGGGCTGCATTATATGGAAATATAGAGACTGTGCAAGGAAGTCTGTGCAGAACTTGGTTGCCCAAATGTCCTTAAAAATCAGCAGCTTGGGGCACAAGCTCGTTAACATTGTTTCAATTCTACCGGTTTTTCTTAAAAAAAAAAAATCTAATCACCTTAAGCAATTAGTGCAGGTTTTATTGAAAGCCCTGGAGAAGGTCGGGGATTAGTACATAAAGGGAGGGATACATTATTCAGACAATACACAACGCACGGATAATCTGTTGTTATTCTGGGGAATTTCCAGCGCGGCTATAGAATGCCATGCAAAGTATTAGCTCCCTCGGAACAGAAGGAAAATCCTCGTAGTCTTAAGAGGTAATCTCCGGCAAGAATGTCAGGATCAGGTGTTTGGCCATTGATTAAAAGGGAGACTGCTGTTATTTATTATTATTATTATTATTACTGTTAACCCCTTCATAGGGTTATATGTTGTAAGAACTGTGACAATGGAATCATATTTAGCCTGCAGTGTGTTGGGTTGAGCCAGCAATGGATTGTCTATGGGATATTCCTCACCAATATTGGCCAGGTTAAGAAATCCAGATGGGTGCTGTGCCGATGGGTCTGCCTGGTAGTGATGTTGGGCCAGTGGATACCTGCAGGACCTGTGGGTTTACATGCGGGTCGGGCTGACTCAGAACGACTTCGCTGCTCTTCTTGCGGGTCGCGGGTGGGTTTGGGTTGAGCTCTTGTGCCTGCTCTCCCCGCCTGCCACCTTAGACTGACGGCTTCTGACTTCCTGTTTTATAGGCTTGCGCCTGCCCCGCCTATTTTGTGACATCATTGGCAGGGCGGGTCTATACACAGAGAGGGAAGCCAGGTTTGGATCAGGGTTGAGTTTTTCTCGACCTGCCAGATATCGATCGGAAAGACCAGCCGGAAGCCCCCATACACGGGCAGATAAGATGTCAAATTGGTCTAAACAACCAATATCGGCAGCTTTATCTGCCCGTGTATGGCCACCTTTAGCCTCTGTTATGATCCGACCATTGCCCAAGGGGGCACACAATACAAATTAGCCCGTTTTCCACACATTCCCAGTTTAAGCAAGTCAGCCCCAAATTTCATCCCTGAAAAGGATAATGGGTCATATTTGGGTTTAAAAAAACCTGGCCAAGGCATATCCCCCCTGACCTAAAATTAGTGGATTTTTCCACTGAAAAGCTAGGAGATATTTATTCAGTTCATGCCGCACCCAGTGAGATCAAATTGTTGACTCATGGGCTAAGGACATCTCAATAAAATATGTGGCCTAAGGCAGGTGTCAATACTGTCAACCTTTAGCCATAATTACCCAGGCGTGCTAGCAAGATCACTGCCGAAAGTAGATTCAGAGCATTGCTCATGCTCAACAGATGCCTGTATGATTACTGCAGAAAATAGCAATGCTCTGAATCTATTTTTTGCAGTAATAATACTGGCATCTGTAGGGGTTAAAGCAATGCTCTGAATCTATTTTCTGCAGTAATAATACTAGCTTCTGCAAGGGTTAAAGAAATGCTCTGAATCAATGTTCTGCAGTAATCATATTGGCATCTGCAGGGTTTAAAGCAATAATCTGAATATATTTTCTGCAGTAATAATACTGGCATATGTAGGGGTTAAAGCAATGCTCTGTATCTATTTTCTGTAGTAATAATACTGGCATCTGTAGGGGTTAAAGCAATGCTCTGAATATATTTTCTGTAGTAATACTCGCATCTGTAGGGGTTAAAGCAATGCTCTGAATCAATTTTCTGCAGTAATAACACTGGCATCTGTAGGGGTTAAAGCAATGCTCTGAATCTATTTTCTGCAGCAATAACACTGGCATCTGTAGGGTTAAAGCAATGCTCTGAATCTATTTTCTGCAGTTCTAACACTGGCATATGTAGAGGTTAAAGCAATGCTCTGAATCTATTTTCTGTAGTAATAACACTGGCATCTGTAGGGGGGTTAAAGCAATGCTCAATCTATTTTCTGCAGTTGTCAGGTCCCAGCAGATCTGGCTCAAGCTGAGCTGACGTCTCCTTGGGCCAATATCCCCACACCGGCGCCTGTTGCTAGTTCGGGCACGTGTTCTGATGCGCGCGCGCATTTATGTGCGCGCGCGTTCACACGCAGGCACACGTTCTGACGCAGGCACACGTTCTGACGCAGGCGCACGTTCAGACGCCAACATGCGTCCTGGGGTTAAAAGGTCACTCCGGCCTAGGCTCAATGTGAGGTGATCGTCTCTACTGACACTAAGCGTATTTCTACTGATGATTATTCTGATTACGACTACGGCTTGTTCCTGACTACTCTTCTGATTATCCCTGGATTCCTGTATTTGCTTCTCCTGATCTCGACCTTGGCTTTCCTGACTACTCTACTGGATTTCCCTCAATTGGTACCTGTTCCTGACTTCGCTTCTTCAACTGCAGATAAGTGCTGAGTCCTTATTACGAACTGTTATTTCTGCGGGCTCACCTAGCACTCCTGCTATTCCTTATCTGGGAACGTCATGTACCAACCTTTAGGGCGCAACTCAGTGGGAAGCGTGGGGGAAGCTCATACCTTCGGACTCGCCTTGAATCCTGACAGCAGTACTAACACTGGCATCTGTAGAGGTTAAAGCAATGCTCTGAATCTATTTTCTGTAGTAATAACACTGGCATCTGTAGGAAGTTAAAGCAATGCTCTGAATCTATTTTCTGCTGTAATAACACTGGCATTTGTAGCGGGTTAAAGCAATGCTCTGAATCTATTTTCATCAAAGGTCCCTGTATGATGTTTCATCAAAGGTCCCTGTATGATGTCTGCTGTTGACCCTAGTGCTATTAAATAGTTGTCACAAGGGCAAGGGCCATCTGAACAAAATAAGTGGCCTAAGGCAAGGGCCAATACTGTGACTCAAAAAAAGTGGCCCATGCACCGGCACATACATTAGTCATAATTACCTGGCATGCTAGCAAGATCACTGCCGAAACTGGATTCAGAGCATTTTCTTTAACCCCGGATATGCTAGCAAAGATCACTGCAGAAAATAGATTCAGAGCTCTTGGAAGCAATTAAAGTAGCCGTATTGGAGCGCACAAACGCATACTTTACCCGGGAGATATCCCACAGCAAAAATACACTTCTGGGTACCTTGGCAGGTGGGGTTCTCTAAAACTCTGAGCCAATGGCACTCTTGAGCTGGCCCTTGAACTGAACTCCCTGATTAGGCCTGATACATGAACAGCCAGGTCAACAACTTACTGTTCTGTTCACCTTTGAGTTAACCTTTAGTATGATGTAGAGCAGGGGTCCCCAACCTTTTTTACCTGTGAGCAACATTCAGATGTAAAAGGAGTTGGGGAACAACACAAGCATGAAAAATCTTCATGGGGTGCCAAATAAGGGTTGTGATTGGCTATTTGGTAGCCTGCCTCAATATGGCCAGTCAACTTACAGGAAGCTCATTTTGGCATTACACCTTATTTTTATGCAACCAAAGCTTGCCTACAAGCTAGCAATTCATAAATAAGCACCTGCTTTGAAGCCACGTGGAGCAACATCCAAGGGGTCAGGGACCAACATCCAAGGGGTCAGGGACCAACATCCAAGGGGTCGGAGAGCAACATGTTGCTCACGAGCCACTGGTTGGGGACCACTGATGTAGAGAGTGATATTCTGAGATAAGTTGCAATTGATTTTCATTTTTTATTATTTGTGGTTTTTGAGATATTTAGCTTTTTATTCAGCAGCTCTCCAGTTTGCAATTTCAGCAATCCAGTTGCTATGGTCCAAATTCCCCTAGCAACCACACCTTGATTTGAATAAGAGACTGGAATATGAATAGGAGGGGCCTGAATAGAAAGTTGAGTAATAAAAAGTAGCAATAACAATACATTTGTAGCCTTACATAGAATTTGTTTTTTAGATGGGGTCAGTGACCCCCGTCTAAATGCTGTAAAGAGTCAGAAGAAGGCAGCAAATCATTTAAAAACTATAAAAAAATAATGACAACCAACTGAAACGTTGCTTAGAATTAGCCATTCTACAACATACTCAAAGTTAACTTTAAGTTGAACCACCCCTCCTTTAATGAATATTTGTGGATGAGTTCTTATCTGTTGGTATGAAGGGAATAAAAGAAGGTTGGTAATAAATTCACTTGTGGCTTGGCTATAGGGGAAGTGGTCACAGTGAGGATAAAGGGAGTAGAATAAATGTGTGTGGGGTGACCCGGAGTGACGCAGGAGAGACAATGGCGCTGCCCACACCATACATCAACAGCAACTTAAACAAAGAATAGATTTACTGACCCGTCTGACTGCTTTTAATGAAATTCAGGAATGCGCGATGATTCACAGCGATATTCGTTTATTTATTTTTTTTGTCATTTTTCCTTTAAATTCATCTTCAAAACAGCTCTGATCATGGTTGCAGTATTAAAGTCAATTCAAACTGTCGCTCACATCTATAAATTAAACTCCAATAAAAAAAAAAAAAAACATAAAAACGAACAAATATTCAAGTCCACCAATATAAATTTAAAACAGAAAAATTAATACAAACAGTTCCTTCAAATGCTCAATAAATAGAATTAATTTTTTTTTAAAGATCTGAATGTGGAGAAATTAATTTGTCAAAAAAAAAAAAACACACACAAAGGATGGGAGGAAAAGTCCAGTTTGTGGTCTGTGCAATGTTTCATCATGTACCTTGTATACCTGGCGTGGGGCATCAACAGCACAATCACAGGGGTACAGTCTAAATTGGGAGGGGAAATTCATTGCAACACATACAAATGCCCAGCCATCTATTAAAAGGGGTTGCTCACCTTTGGGTTAACTGTTAGTATGATGTAGAGAGTGATTTTCATTTTTTTATTATTTGTGGTTTTTGAGTTATTTTGCTTTTTATTCAGCAGCTCTCCCGTTTTAGCCATCTGGGTCCAAATTACCCTAGCAACTATCCATTGAATAAGAGACTGGAATATGAATAGGAGAGGCCTGAATTAGAGGAGTAATAAAAAGTAGCAATAAGAATACATTTGTAGCCTTACATAACGTTTATTTTTTAGATGGGGTCAGTGACCCCCATATGAAAGCTGAAAAGAATAAGAAGGCAAATAATAAATAAACTATAAAAAAAACTAAATAATGAAGACCAATTGAAAAGTTGCTTACAATTGGCCACTTTTTTAAAATAACATACTAAAAGTTAACTCAAAGGTGAACCACCCCTTCAATCGGCACAGAAAACTCTTTGACACACTTTTTATTAAATGTGATACTTCCATAGCACTATTTGTATCCACTCTACAGTATATCAGAAGAGACATCAGGGAGAGTGTAAATATTTCTGGCAAGCTATAGGCACAACGGTCCATATGAGGGGTACAAATAGGCTCAGCTGTCTAGATGAGAGGTACAAATAGGCCAGCTGTCTATAAGAGGGGCAGAAATAGGCCCAGCTGTCTATAAGAGGGGTACAAATAGGCCCAGCTGTCTAGAAGAGGGGTACAAATAGGCCCAGCTGTCTAGAAGAGGGGTACAAATAGGCCCAGCTGTCTATAAGAGGGGTACAAATAGGCCCAGCTGTCTATAAGAGGGGTACAAATAGGCCCAGCTGTCTATAAGAGGGGTACAAATAGGCCCAGCTGTCTATAAGAGGGGTAAAAATTGGCTCAGCTGTCTATAAGAGGGGTACAAATAGGCCCAGCTGTCTATAAGAGGGGTACAAATAGGCTCAGCTGTCTATAAGAGGGGTACAAATAGGCCCAGCTGTCTATAAGAGGGGTACAAATAGGCCCAGCTGTCTATAAGAGGGGTAAAAATTGGCTCAGCTGTCTATAAGAGGGGTACAAATTGGCAAGGTGCCACTACACATCATGGGACGCCACAGTGGCATATACAGAATGTCAAGATGGAGACTGTAAGGCAGTGATCCCCAACCAGTAGCTCGTGAGCAACATGTTGCTCTCCAACCCTTTGGATGTTGCTCCCAGTGGTTTCAAAGCAGGAGCTTATTTTTGAATTCCAGACTTGGAAGGCAAATTTTAGTTGTATAAAAACCAGATGTACTGCCAAACAGAGCCTCAATGTAGGTTGACAATCCACATAGGGGCTACTAAATGGCCAATCACAGCACTTATTTGGCACCCCAAGAACATTTTTCATGCTAGTGTTGCTCCTCAACTCCTTTTACTTCTGAATGTTGCTCAGGGGTTCAAAAGGTTGGGGATCCCTGCTGTAAGGCAAGAGGGCTCCAGTAAGGAATGGATCTTTAATATTAGTGCTGCCCAACCTGTGGTCCATCAGTTGCTATTGGAGTTGCAGAGTCATATTTTGGGCAGTCACTGAATCCCTAGCTGGACTGTGCTTTCCCTAAAGCAGTGGATGAGCAGTCTGACATTTGCCTCCCACTCGCTACTGTAGGAATGTCTAATGAAAGGACCAGCACATTTCACAATGACTCTATGTGGGGAGGAACAGACATTCTTTCTCTGCAGGGCCAGGGCCTACCCACAACTACCAGATGCCTTCATGGAATGGTATTTTCTCTTTTGCTGATACAGCAGTAGAGGAATTACACAGAATGGTTATATAATGCCATTCATGTAACTTTACTGCAGGGTTATATGAGGCTAGACACAGAAACAAGAGCTGGATATAGAGAAATGGTGGTGGAAAGGGAAAGTTATAGGTGGCATTAGCAATAGGAGGGTTATATGGAGCAATAGGAGGGGTTATATGGAGCAATAGGAGGGGTTATATGGAGCAATAGGAGGAATTATAGGGAGGGGTTATATGGAGCAATAGGAGGAGTTATAGGGAGGGGTTATATGGAGCAATAGGAGGAGTTATTGGGAGGGTTATATGGAGCAATAGGAAGAGTCATTGGGAGGGGTTATATGGAGCAATAGGAGGAGTTATTGGAAGGGTTTTATGGAGCAATAGGAGGAGTTATAGGGAGGGTTATATGGAGCAATAGGAGGAGTTATTGGAAGGGTTTTATGGAGCAATAGGAGGAGTTATAGGGAGGGTTATATGGAGCAATAGGAGGAGTTATAGGGAGGGTTATATGGAGCAATAGGAGGAGTTATTGGAAGGGTTTTATGGAGCAATAGGAGGAGTTATAGGGAGGGTTATATGGAGCAATAGGAGGAGTTATAGGGAGGGGTTATATGGAGCAATAGGAGGAGTTATAGGGAGGGTTATATGGAGCAATAGGAGGAGTTATAGGGAGGGTTATATGGAACAATAGGAGTAGTTAGTGGGAGGGGTTATATGGAACAATAGGAGGAGTTAGTGGGAGGGGTTATATGGAACAATAGGAGGAGTTATTGGGAGGGTTATATGGAGCAATAGGAAGAGTCATTGGGAGGGGTTATATGGAGCAATAGGAGGAGTTATTGGAAGGGTTTTATGGAGCAATAGGAGGAGTTATAGGGAGGGGTTATATGGAGCAATAGGAGGAGTTATAGGGAGGGGTTATATGGAGCAATAGGAGGAGTTATAGGGAGGGGTTATATGGAGCAATAGGAGGAGTTATAGGGAGGGGTTATATGGAGCAATAGGAGGAGTTATAGGGAGGGGTTATATGGAGCAATAGGAGGTGTTATAAGGAGGGTTATATGGATCAAGACAAAATATTTATATCAAAAGATATATGTCCCAAGGCTTGAATCCAGTAAAAACAATTTGTTTATTAATGCTCACATATTAAATAACACCTATGACTAAGTGCCGGAGGGTACGAAACGCGTAAGGTGAACCATGTGGGGTCAGTATGTATCTGTTTTTTAATATGTGAACACTAATAAACAAATTGTTTTTACTGGATTCAAGCCTTGGGACATATATCTTTTGATATAAATATTTTGTGCTGATTGCCTTTTAAACCGAGGCATGTCCCTTTGGAAAATAGTTAGAAAATATATGGTAAGCAGCTGGATGGACTCCCAACCACACAATGTTATATGGATCAAGGACATTTAGAAGGCAGTTATAAAGACGATGGACCTCATTGATAAAACAAAGTGGAAAGTGCAAAATGCAGCTACTTTTTCCATTGAATGCAAGGTGTACTACAAAGGGACAAAGCAACATTTATTTTGCATCTTGTTCCACTGAAATTTGCTGGTTGCACCCTGTGCCACACCTCTTTGTACTCCTAGAATAGAACATAAAGAGCTGCACCTCACTCTGTATACAGCAGGAACATGGGCATAATCTGGGTGTCCTCTTTAACCCACCCCCCCAGCTATGCACATTATTCACAATGCAGCATATGGGAAGCCCCAGTGGAGGTACAACTGCTAAATGAACCCAATTGTATTTGTAGTGGAAATGGAGTAAAATAAAGCCGGGATAAGAAAGAGTCAAATTGTTATATAAAGCAATTATTCAAATGATTTCAGTTCGGAGCTATCAGTCTGAGATCGGTCCATTCTTTACAGGGAGAGAAGAGGGCAATTAGTTATATAAATATAATTATCTTGATTTACCAATCATATCTGAGGAGGTGAGGGAGGTGGATTGTACCTTAATCTATAATAAATGCATTTGTAATTTAGAAAGTTTCACTAAACATATAAAAGTAATTGCAGAAAGGCAAGTTGACAAGGACTTCAAAGAGAGAAAGAAGTATTAAAAATAATAATAATTATACATGACCTGAGTATTAAAATAAAAAACTGCACGTAACCGGCCACATGTATGTAAATATGTACACAAAGAAGTAAGGATGAACCGAATCCTTTGCACAAGATTCGGCCGAATACCGAACCCTAATTTGCATATGCAAATTAGGGGTGGGAAGGGCTAAAAATGTTTTACTTCCTTGTTTTGTGACAAAAAGTCACATGATTTCCCTCCCTGCCCCTAAATTTCATATACAAATTAGGATTCAGATTCGGTTGGGCTGGGCAGAAAGATTCGACCAAATCCGAATCCTGCCGAAAAAGGCAGAACCCTGGCCAAATCCCAAACCGAATAATGGATTCGGTGCATCCCTACAAAGAAGTGCTCATTAATGCATTGTTATTACCCAAAAACCAACAGCATTTAACCACTAGCAAATGTTCCCCTTGCCTTGAAGGGTGCCGCAGTTGTTTTATAAACTCTTGACCATATATAGGGCATTGGTACTATTGCAGCTCTCCGCAGTCAGTAATAAACATGCTGAACTATACAATAATACTGAGTATCTACACACTACTCTGCATTGCACTAGGAAAAGAAACTGAGCACCGTATCAAATTGTTCTCATGGCAACATGTTTGGACAAGGTTGGGTGTTTCCTCTATGTGCTGAGCTCAAATATGGAAGCCAGACGAGGATCCAAGATGGCGGCCAACTGCGACGGCGTGTGCCCTTCCCGATCTCGATGTTCAAGGTCAGAGATAAGGGCAAGGAAGGTAATGACAGGAACGTGGCCGGCTTTAAGGGCCAGGTGTATAGGTAGGGAGCCAGATGCATCCGGTGTGTTCACCTCTGCTCCGTGCTGAAGCAAAACTTGTAGGGTGTCCAGGAACCCACAACGGGCTGCATCATGAGCAGGGGTGGTGCCAAATGAATCTTGAATATTAGGAGAGGCACCTTGCTTTAAAAGCTCTGATGCAACAGGGGTGCTGCCAAACATCATGACCTAGAGAGAAAGGGAGAAAGGATGTGAGAGTAAGGAGGAGGAGCAAACACAACAGAATGTTAAGGGAATGAAGTAAATGAAGGGTCATGTGGTTAAGGGGAGAGAATGTTAATATAACCTCACTGAATAGTGAATTCTAGAGTAAAAACAGTCCCAAAGGCACACGGAACAAACTGACAGTTAAAAAAAAAAATGCTATGAACAGAGGATGCTGATTCTGTCATAGGCTTCACATGTCTGTGAACAGCAAAAATTTTCTTAAAAAAAAAAATAGTTTTTATGCTATGAAAAAACCACGGCAACACACATTCAACTTTAAAATCACTAAGTCTTTATTAAAGGACCAGTAACATAAAAAAAAAAATGTTTAAAAATTCGTTAGTGCACAACGAAAAATAAACACTAAGACAAAAGAAACTTTTAAATAGCAAAGCCTTTATTAAAAAATAACTTACAGAATGTCCACTTCCTGTCTGCTTCAGAAACGGCGAAAAGGCGACCATCCATCCTGCAACGATCAATTTCTTCTCCCTGGCTAGTCACTGACAGGCATCGCTTTCATCCACCTGCTGCTGTGTGTCTGTGGCTGCTGCTCCCGCTGTTTGCCCGTGACTGGCTGCTGACACTGCTCCCTGCGCTGACTCTGCCAAGCCGTCCCTTTCCCATGGTCCGAGCGCAGGCGACACTTCAGTACTGGTTGCGGCGTAAAAACACTCAGCGCCAGGCTGATGCAACAGTGACTCATTGGCCGCAGAAAGCTTTGCGCACTCATTGGCGCAGCAGCTGCACATGAATCGCCGGCACCGGCGGGACAGAACCTCAGCTTCATGGCAGTTGGGGCAGTCACAGGTGGTAGCGCCGAGCTGCGGACTGCCCGGGCCTCCACCACTCCCTGCCCCAGCCGCTACCCCTCCGCTTCCTGCACTACGCCGCCACCAGTACTGAAGTGTCGGCTGCGCTCGGACCATGGGAAAGGGACGGCTTGGCAGCGCAGGGAGCAGTGTCAGCAGCCAGTCATGGGCAAACAGCGGGAGCAGCAGCCACAGACACACAGCAGCAGGTGAATGAAAGCGATGCCTGTCAGTGACTAGCCAGGGAGAAGAAATTGATCATTGCAGGATGGATGGTCGCCTTTTCGCCGTTTCTGAAGCAGACAGGAAGTGGACATTCTGTAAGTTATTTTTTAATAAAGGCTTTGCTATTTAAAAGTTTCTTTTGTCTTAGTGTTTATTTTTCGTTGTGCACTAACGAATTTTTAAACATTTTTTTTTTATGTTACTGGTCCTTTAAGAAATAACTTACTGAAACTCCGCTTGCGCTCCTCTTCAGAAATGGCAACGAGCCATCATGCGGCGCTCGATTTCTACTCTCTGGCTATCAACAATAAGGAAGGCAGGGAGGAGAAATGGAGCCCCGTACGAAGGATCGCCAATCGCCATTTCTGAAGAGGAGCGCAAGCGGCGTTTCGGTAAGTTATTTCTTGATAAAGACTTAGCGACTTTAAAGGGATGCTGTCATGGGAAAAAAAAATGTTTTCAAAATGAATCAGTTAATAGTGCTGCTCCTGCACTGAAATCCATTTCTCAAAAGAGCAAACAGGTTTTTTATATTCAATTTTGAACTCTGACATGGGGCTAGACATTTTGTCAATTTCCCAGCTGCCCCAAGTCATGTGACTTGTGCTCTCATTTACTGCTGTTCTGCAAGTTAGAGTGATATCACCCGCCTCCCTTTTTCCCCCCAGCAGCCAAACAAAAGAACAATAGGAAGGTAACCAGATAGCAGCTCCCTAACACAAGATAACAGCTGCCTGGTAGATCTAAGAACAACACTCAATAGTAAAAACCCAGGTCCCACTGAGACACATTCAGTTACATTGAGAAGGAAAAACAGCAGCCTGCCAGAAAGCATTTCTCTCCTAAAGTGCAGGCACAAGTCACATGACTGGGGGCAGCTGGGAAATTGACAAAATGTCTAGCCCCATGTCAGATTTCAAAATTGATATAAAAAAATCTGTTTGCTCTTTTGAGAAATGGATTTCAGTGCAGAATGTTGCTGGAGTAGCACTATTAACTGATGCGTTTTGAAAAAAACACGTTTTCCGATGACAGGATCCCTTTAATGTTTAATATGTGTTGGTGTCTTTTTTTTCTAACTAAAATTACCCTAGCAACCATGTATTGAATTTAATAGGAGACTGGGTATGTATAGGAAAGGGCATTATTAGAAAGTAGCAATAACAACACATTAGCCTTACAGAGCATTTATGTTTGGATGGGGTCAGTGACCCGGCATTTGTAAGCTGGAAAGAGTCAGGAGTCAAGACAAAAATAATTTCAATACTGTTAAAAATAAATAATGAAGACCAATTGAAAATTTGTTCAGAATTGGCCATTCTATAACATGCTAAAAGTTCATTTAAAGGTGAACCACCCCTTTAAGGTGGCCTTACATGGTCTTAACATGAGATCACCAGACGAGGTCTTCCTGACCAATATCTGGGGGACAATGACCTAATTGGTGTATAGATGCAATCCTCTAACACGCTCTCCAGGCCCAGAACAAACTGCACTTTGGCTTGAGTGGCCCTTTAAATCCATCACAATGCCCGGCTCATGCCTTGTCTTTGGTGAAGTTGGGTGAGGCATTCCTTATTACTTGCTTGTGTTCTACTGTTGGGTGACCACTCCCTGTACTAAGGGTGTGTGCGCGACTAAACAACAAATTATGCCCCACGCCCAGCAGCCGGGGTTAATTAAGGCACGGGCAAAATGTCACTGAGTAAGTGGCATTCATTGTGTGTACTCATGAAGTGAGCTATGAAATACCTCCCTCATTGTGTTTGATTTTCAATTTTTTTTGTGTTAGTTTACTTTCTTCCCGTTCATTCTAATATTCCGTCCCCTCTCATCTTAAAGGAGAAGGAAAGGTTAAAACTAAGTAAGCCTTATCAGAAAGGTCCATCTAAATATACCAGTAAACCCCCAAAGTAATGCTGCTCTGAGTCCCCTGTCAAAAGAAACACGGCATTTCTTTCCTTCTATTGTGTACTCATGGGCTTCTGTATCAGACTTCCTGCCTTCAGCTTAAACCTCATTGCCCTGGGCGTGAGCATGCTCAGTTTGTTCCTCTTCCCCACTCCCCTCCCTTCTCTACTGTAATCTGAGCCCAGAGCAGGGAGAGACTCAGGCAGGAAGTGATGTCACACCACATTAATACTGCAGCTCCTATCCTAAACAAACAGAGTTTCTAGAGCTTTTTACTCAGATATGGTAAAACATTCTACAGAATAAATATAGCATTCTAGCTTGCACTATTGCAGCTAATCTATTATAGCTTTCCTTCTCCTTTAAAGGAGAACTATCGTAAACATGAAAATTTAATATAAGCTTCCTCATACAGAAATAAGAAACTTTCTAAATACAATCAATTAAATATTCTCCATTGTTTCTGAAATAATCAAGTTTCTCTTCACTATCACTCTCTCAGCATCTGTTTCTCTTCATTCTGTCTTCATTCAGCAGTTGGGTGTCAGATGAATGATCCAATATATCTTATAGGGGGCTCCTTTCCTCGCAGATGTATTAGAGCTCACTCAAATAACTGATTCCAGTACAAACAAAATAACTGTCTTTTGCACAAATTCTGCAGGTAGAAAGACATGATTTCTGGTGATTTTAATAGAGTGAGCTCTAATACATCTTCTAGGCAAAAGGAGCCCCCCTATAAGATATATTGGATCATTCATCTGACACCCAACTGCTGAATGAAGACAGAATGAAACAGATGCTGAGAAAGGGATAGTGAAGATAAACATGATTTTTCAGAAACAATGCAGAATATTTAATTGACTGTATTTAGAAAGTTCCTTATTTCAGTATGATGAAGTTTATATTTAATGTTAATCTTTATAATAGTTCCCAACTCCTGCATGAAAAGGGGAGGAAGAGAGACAGATGCTGAGAGAGGAATAGTGAAAATAAACTTGATTATTTCAGAAACAGTACAGAATATTTAATTGATTGTATTCAGAAAGTTTCTTATTTCAGTACGACGAAGCTTATAGTGTATTTTCGCCATATTTCCCCTTTAAGTTACTTCTACATAGTTCATAGTAACATAGTAAGTTAGGTTGAAAAAAGACACAGATCCATCAAGTTCAACCTTTTAACTCTAATTTAACCTGCCTAACTGCTAGTGCAGGTTAGGCAGGGGAAGGCAAAAAAACCCTATTTAAAGGAAAACTATACCCCCAAAATGAACACTTAAGCAACAGAAAGTTTATATCATATTAAGTGGCATATTAAAGAATCATACCAAACTGGAATATATATTTAAGTAAATATTGTTCTTTTACATCTCTTGCCTTGAACCACCATTTTGTGATGGTCTGTGTGCTGCCTCAGAGATCACCTGACCAGAAATACTACGACAACTAAGGGGCAGATTTATCAAGGGTTGAATTGAAAATTTGAATTTTCAAGTTTTTTTATGGCCAAAACTGTCAAATTCGACTAGAGAATTATTCAAATTCGATTTTAGAGGGGACGGGGTGATGCACGCACTCTGCCTTGGGCAACCAAGCAGCTTGGACCGGCGCTGCTTTAAGAACATCAAATTCGACTATTCACCACCTGAAACCTGGCGAATTGCTGTTTTAGTCAATGGGAGACAATGGGATCAATTTGGAGTTGTTCGCAGCCTTGCTGACATTTGAGTATTTTTTCTGAGAAAAACACAAATCGAGTTTTTAAAACTCCAGTCAAATTAGATTCGAGTTTTCGGGTCGATCCTATTCACCCCAGTTTAGGAAATTCGATTTTTTTTTTTTTAACACATCAGTCACTGATGAAGTGCCCAGGCCTAGGGCATGAAACGCGTTAGAATTGCACACCCTCCGGTGTAATCTTCATATGCGTCTGAATAAAGCCAAAAAACTGATATTACAAATGCCAGACTGAGCAATGTTTGATCCGCGCTCTGTAGCGTATTAGTTGAATAGTACAATTAGCAGCAGAATTTAATAATCAGCAAACCAGTAGCATCAGCTTATATTACAGCCAGGGAAGCTCATTTTCTGCTGGATAATTAGTGACGAGCCCTAAGCTTAGCTTCTCAACAGCCAATCAGAGCCCACTGAGCATGTGAGTGTCACAGACACTTTCCAAGATGGTGACCCCCTGTGACAAGTTTGAAGTCCTGGATCATTGCTGCTATTGACAAGCTGAAACTTTAGCCTCGTGCAATAAGTTCACTATATAAAATATGGCAATTTTGGCCATATTCATTTTAGAGTTTGGTTCTCCTTTAAAGCCTCTCCAATTTGCCTCAGAGGGAGAAAAATGCAATCGGACTAGTCACTGGATCAACTTGTACTATGAGCAAACTACTTTTCCTATTCATTGGAGAAGAACATCATAGGGAATATAACAATATGCAACTGGAGCTCGGCCTGAGTTCTGAGCTTATGTCTATTTTATTTTCAGGTCTTCATGCGTCACAAATGCTCCCTTCTTTAGTTAGGACCCATTAACCTGGTCTAAATGGCTTTGTTTTGCCCTACTAATTCATCTCACCTGCAGGGCAGTTTTGCCAAAGCGGTTCAGGCAGTCGGGGTGGATCCTCTCTTCATGGAGAAGTCTTTTCACTTCTAATAGGTCTCCCCTGGCAGCCGCTCGGGTCAGGCGGTCTCCGGCGCTGGTCTCTCGTAGCAACATGAGGGAGAGCTGCAAGATCAGAAAAGAAGAGTGAAAATCAGACGAAAGGGAAATTAAAGGTGTTGGTCACCCTGGAGTTAGAGGATAAGTAAACCTTTAAAATAAGTGAATGTAAAATTGATGAGGGTGCTATTTTAATCACTTTTCTAATTTAGATTCATTATTTTTTTTTTTAACTCCAAGATATTAAAGGATACATGTCCTTTTAAAGGGGTTGTTCAAACAACTAGGTGTTTTCAGATAGAGCACGAGAAATAACAACTTTTTCCTATTACCCTATATTTTCTATGTCACTGTTTCCTAATAATGAAGTTTAAAGTGTAATTTTTCATCTTCTAAAGCAGGGTCACCGACCCTGTAAACTGTTCTAAATTGATACATTTAGTTGATCCATTTCTTATCTTTGTCCCTGCTGAGCACAATCTCTGGGTTTCATTACAGGCAGCTGTTAGAATTGATACAATAGTTGCTAATACTCCAGAGATGCTGCTGAGAAACGGATCAACTAAATGTTGCAAAATTGTAACAGTTTAAACTCTACACCTGAATTACGGAGCTGCCAGACTGAAACACCAGAGACAGGGACATTAAAATTTAAATTTAATTTGTGGAACAACAGTAAAAATTAAATAATGGAAAGTAATAGAAAAAAAGTCTTTATTTCTGGGAAACAATCCAGAAAGTTCAGAATGAAGGAAAGGCCGTCTCCCATAGACTCCGTTTTATCCAAATATTCCAATTATTTTAAGAATAATTTCCTTTTTCTGTGTAATAATAAAACAGTAGCTTGTACTTCATCCCAACTAAGATATAACTAATCCTTATTGGAGGCAAAACCAGCCTATTGGCTTTATTTAATGTTTTCATGATTTTATAGTAGACTTATGGTAGAGTCCTGCGACCCACAGGTTACCCACAAAAGCCTGCGGAATCCTGTGGGTTGCAGATAGAAGTTTCTGGATCAGGTATAGACACGGGTCGGCGGTTCTCCCGGTTTGCGGGTCGCAGTTCAGGTCAAGCGGGTCTTCTCAATACCGAGTTTAACTTGTTTTTTTCTGATCACGCCGTCTTCCAATGATGTCACTTCCGGTGTACAACGACAGCACTTCCTGTTTTGCTGCTTTTTTTCTGATCACGCCTACTTCCAACAATGTCACTTCCGGTTTACAACGACAACACTTCCTGTTTTACTCCTTTTTTTTCTGATCACGCCAACTTCCAATGATGTCACTTTCGGTTTACAATGACAGCACTTCCTGTTTCTTGATGGTCAGCGGGTCGCGGATAGGGTACTTGCGGGTTGGGTAGCGGGTCCAAGCGGGTAAGTATGTGGGTTGCGGTTCCGGGTCGGGTTTAACAAATTGGTTCTGCGCAGGACTCTTACTTATGGTATAAAGATCCAAATTATGGAAAGATCCTTTATCCGGCAAGCCCCGGGTCCCGATCATTCTGGATAACAGGTCCCATACATGCTAATCTGTGCAAGTTGCAGAGTGCAGCATATGCATGTTTATTGGGGAGGGGTTGCAGGGGTCCACACTTACCATGTGATCAAATCTCATCATTCCCTAAGGCTGAAAGATTGGATCGGTGCAACCTGCTTACTCTATACCTGTGGGCAAACTGCAACAGATCCAGCCTCCAGCCCTTGGGGTGAACAGACAACCACAGAGGAAACCACACAAGGAATGAGCAGACTTAATCAGAAGTAGGTAACGCCTTGACACTTAAATCTAGTCAGCTGAGAGACTGCAAGCTACTGCCAGATATCTGACACGTGACCATCAGGCATAACAGAGAGAGGGTACAGACAGATTATAGACAGCCAGACATAATCTCACAAAAGACAGCCATTCAGTGACAAATGAGAGACAGTCAGTCCCAGGCAGGTGACATATGGCAGGCTTTAGTCAAATGAGAGACATTCAGTTGCTGCACCTCCGAAACAGCTTGCTATATGGTCTAAAAAAATATCCTATTCCTATCCACGAATTATACTTGCTTTCTACTCTTTAATTAGTTAAAGGGGTTGTTCACCTTTAAATTAACTTTCAGTATGATGTAGACAGTGATATTCTGAGACAATTTGCAATTGGTTTTAATTTTTTTATTATTTGTGGTTTTTGAGTTTTTTCCCATTTTATTCAGCAGCTCTCTAGTTTGCAGTTTCAGCCATATGGTTGCTAGGGTCCAAACTACCCAACTGCATTGATTTAAATAAAATTGTGGAATATGAATAAGAGAGGGTACGTATAGAAATATGAGTAATAAAAAGTAGCAATAACAATACATTTGTAGCCCATAAAGCAGCTAGAAACGTTGTACATTATGTGTTGTGCTTCTGTTCCAGTCTAAGGCAACTACAGTCCTTTAGCAGTAAAGATCTGTGTCTCCAAAGATGCCCCAGTAGCTCCCCTTCTTCTTTTCTGCTGATTCACTGCACATGCTCTGTGCTGCTGTCACTTACTGAGCTTAGGGACCCACTCACAATATACAGTACACATAGAATAGAAATGTCACAATATAAGGCTGATTAGTAATTAATACAGATAATTACTACATTGCAGCTCAGAAACCAGTGCAATTAGCATCAGAATTTAATAATCAGCAAACCTGTAGCATCAGCTTATATTACAGGGGAAGTTCATTTTCTGCTGGATAATTAGTGACGAGCCCTAAGCTTAGCTTCTCAACAGCCAATCAGAGCCCACTGAGCATGTGAGTGTCACAGACACTTTCCAAGATGGTGACCCCGTGTGACAAGTTTGAAGTCCTGGATCATTGCTGCTATTGACAAGCTGAAACTTTAGCCTCGTGCAATAAGTTCACTATATAAAATATGGCATTTTTAGCTACATTTATTTTTAGTGTTTAGTTCTCCTTTAAAGGTGAACCACCCCTTTAAGTTAACTTTTAGTATGTTACATTATTGCTTATTCTAAGCAACTTTTCAAGTGACCTTCAGTTTTCCAGCTTTCAAATGGTCACTGACCCCATCTAAAAACAAATGCTCTGTAAGGCTACACATGTATTGTTATTACTCATTCTCATTCTATTCAGGCCTCTCCTATTCATATTCCATTCTTTTATTTAAATCAATGCATGGTTGCTAAGGTAGCTTGGACCCTAGCAACCAGACAGCAAACTGGAGAGCTGCTGAAAAAAAAGCTAAATATCTTAAAAACCATAAATAATAAAAAAATTAAAACCAACTGCAAATTGTCTCAGAATATCACTCTCTACATCATACTAAAAGCCAATTCAAAAGTGAACAATCCCTTTAAGGAAGCAATGCTATCGCTCATAATCAGGTAAATCCAAACACGCAGAGACGTCATGTTCTATACACACAATACACCAATTTCCTTATGCTTTATTGTCAGTTTAAAGGAAGAGGCACACAAATGACAAACAGAAGCATAATTTCCCCTTTAACCTTTTCACTGCCACTTCTTTGATGTGGCTGTGCTATATGTTGCCAGTAAACACAGGGCACAATGCAGATAAAAGAGAAACACTACTGGTGCACAGTTACAGCCTAGTGACACGCAAATCTATTATCAAAGACCAACAGGATCCCACTAAATCAGTTTTGTCTGACTTTTTTTAATCGTCTAATCGTACCCTAACTGAGATTTAGGCTGAGCCTCTATTGCCACTGCCCCAACCTAAGCTCATCAGATTCGAAGCGCTCCCCCTTAATCTCAACAAGATGGCAAGACAAACTGTTGACTTGACAGTTGTACTTCAACAAGTGACAGACAAGTATTCAGGGAGTAGAGTCTGACACGAGTCAGTGCAAAATAATGGACTATACACACACACACACACACACACCTTGTTACTTTAGCACTGTCATCTACGTATCCTCACCAGTGTCACAACTGTACCCTATACTGACAGTTACTAAACATGAAAAACAACAGAATCGTCTCTCTCTGTATAAATTAAATCAACTGAAACATTATAGAAAACAAACAAAGGCTGAAGAGAGATGCGTGTCGAAGCATCAGATCAGTTACCTGGATGTAATCGGCCAGTGAGCTTCTTATTTAGAAGGCAGATCTGTAGCTTTAAAGGAACAGTTCAGTGTGAAAATAAAAACTGGGTAAATAGATAGGCTGTGCAAAATAAAAAATGTTTCTAATATAGTTAGTTAGCCAAAAATGTAATGTATAAAGCCTGGAGTGACTGGATGTCTAACATAATAGCCAGAACACTACTTCCTACTTTTCAGCTCTCTAACTCTGAGTTAGTCAGTGACTATAAGGGGGGCCACATGGGACATAACTGTTTAGTTACTTTACAATTGATCCTTAGCATTCAGCTCAGATTCAAAAGCAACAGATATGACCCATGTGCCCCCCCCCCTCAAGTCACTGATTGGTTACTGCCTGGTAACCAATCAGTGGAAACCAGGGAGCTGAAAAGCAGGAAGTAGTGTTCTGGCTATTATGTTACACATCCAGTCACTCCAGCCTTTATACATTACATTTTTTGGCTAACTAACTATATTAGATACATTTTTTATTTTGCACAGCCTACCTACCCAGTTTTTATTTTTACACTGAACAATTCCTTTTAAGGGGTTGTTCACCTTTAAATTAATATTTAGTTAGTTTAGTGTGTTATTTAGCTTCTTATTCTCCAGTCAGCAATCTGGTTGCAACTTCCTTGACTACTTGGTGGTCAGACTGGTGCGAAAACGGCCAGCTGGTAGCGCAATCGTAACTAAAATAATTCAAATAAACAGTACATGTATCACTTAATATTTTGGAATTAAAAAATAATTAATAATGAATGTACGTTGCAAAAGTGCTTAGAATAGCACCCTCATAAATTTTACATTCACTTATTTTAAAGGTTTACTTATCCTTTAGATTTTAGTATGATGTAGAGATATTCTGAGACGATTTGCAATTGATTTCATTTTTTATTTGTGGTTTTTGAGTAAATTAGCTTTTTATTCAGCAGCTCGCCAGTTTGCAATTTCAGCAATCCGGTTAATAGGGTGCAAATTCCCCTAGCAACCATGCATTGATTTAAACAAGAGATTGGAATATGAATAGGAGAGGCCTGAATATAAAGACGAGTAATAAAAAGTAGCAATAACAATACACGTATAGCCTTACAAAGCAATTGTTTTTTAGATGAGGTCAGTGGCTCCCATTTGTAAGCTGGAAAGAGTCAGAAGAAGGCAAATAACTAAAAAAATACTATAAAAAAAAATGAAGACCAATTGAAGAGTTGCTTAGAACTGGCCATTCTATAACATACTAAAAGTTAACTTAAAGGGATCCTGTCATCGGAAAACATGTTTTTTCAAAACGCATCAGTTAATAGTGCTACTCCAGCAGAATTCTGAACTGAAATCCATTTCTCATAAGAGCAAACAGACTTTTTCATATTCAATTTTGAACTCTGACATGGGGCTAGACATTTTGTCAATTTCCCAGCTGCCCCAACTCATGTGACTTGTGCCTGCACTTTAGGAGAGAACTGCTTTCTGGCAGGCTGCTGTTTTTCCTTCTCAATGTAACTGAATGTGTCTCAGTGAGACATGGGTTTTTACTATTGAGTGTTGTTCTTAGATCTACCAGGCAGCTGTTATCTTGTGTTAGGGAGCTGCTATCTGGTTACCTTCCTATTGTTCTTTTGTTTGGCTGCTGGGGGGGGGGAAGGGAGGGGGTTGATATCACTCCAACTTGCAGTACAGCAGTAAAGAGTGATTGAAGTTTATCAGAGCACAAGTCACATGACTTGGGGCAGCTGGGAAATTGACAAAATGTCTAGCCCCATGTCAGATTTCAAAATTGAATATAAAAAAAATCTGTTTGCTCTTTTGAGAAATGGATTTCAGTGCAAAATTCTGCTGGAGCAGCACTATTAACTGATTCATTTTGAAAGAAAATCTTTTCCCGATGACAGTATCCCTTTAAAGGTGAACCACACTGGCCTATCATTGTGTCACTATGGCTGAATAATAAGCCGGGCCATAAATAAACACAAGACATGAGGGCATTCCTGACAAAAGTATTTTTACTATTTTATGGACTCAGATCTAGAAACGTGAGAACAGAGGAGGCTTTATGAGCAAAAAAAGATAATTAAATGACAGTTACTTGAAACAACGAAACACAATGAATACACTAACACTTAGTAGCAAAATGAAACACAAGTAATCCACCAACTCTTAGTAGCAAAATATAAAAAAAGACAAGGGTTCAATATAGTCATAATACTCCCACCAAAACCAAAATTTCTTACAGAACAGCAAGAGAAATACACATATATACTGTACTGTATATACATACTGTATATGTATCCCTACTCCCTATATCCCCAGTGATTTCAAGGCTACAAACGGGCAAAAAAAAAAAAACGTAATAAGAATCCTCGTGCCTGTCCAAACCAAATCCGAATCCTAATTTGTACATGTGGGAAGGGAAATCACATAACTTTTTATCATCAAACAAGGTAGTAAAAAATGTTTTTTTACACTTTTTCCCTTCTCGTATGCAAATTAGGGTTCGATTTGGTTCGGTATTTGGCCGAATTGTTCATGAAGGATTCGGCCAAATCTTAAACAGTGGATTAAGTGCATCCCATATATATATATATATGAATAACAAAACAAATACTGCACTTAACAGGCTCCGTTAGAGTAACTGGTTTTAATAGACAAGCAAAAGAAATTCCAACACTTCGATCACATCATAGTGATCTTCCTCAGGGGGGGGAAGAAAAAATGATTGTGATTATGTGGTAGATGTTATTAGAGTCAAGAAGAAGAAGGTTCTCTAGAGCTTACAATCTAAGTATGGGAACATATGGGCATATAAGTGAAGCTAATATTGGGGTTATTTGATTGATGGAAAAAATCTGCAGAAAAGTGGGTTCTAGGTGAGGGAGAGAGAATTCTAGTAGTGGGATTGAAAAGAGACTGAAGGGGTTAAATGCAGGAGTCTGGGTGGCATGGAGCAATAGGTTCCAGTAGTCTAGCTGGGATAGGATACAGGCACATGGGAGAGTTATAGTAGTTGTGGAAACAGAAAGGGATGGATCCAGGCTACACTGTGAAGGGAAGAGACAGATTTTGACAATAGAAATAATATGAGGAGAGAAGGAAAGGAGGGAGTAAGATATTGCCCAGAGGCAGTGACTAAATCAACAGGGTTGAAGGGGTGCTTCACCTTTAAATTAACTCTTGAGATGCAGTGGGTGTAGGGGGTGGGGCAGGTTTAAGAAGATGTCACTGATAGGAGGATACAGTAGGATTTATGTGACAGTGACACAGAATGAGATGTCAGCGATGGGGGACACATGTGAGTAATTGGGAGCCAGTCGGTATAATGTGAGTAATTGGGAGCCAGTCGGTATAATGTGAGTAATTCGGAGCCAGTCGGTATAATGTGAGTAATTGGGAGCCAGTCGGTATAATGTGAGGCAATTGGGTGCCAGTCTGTATAATGTGAGGTAATTGGGTGCCAGTCAGTATAATGTGAGGTAATTGGGTGCCAGTCGGTATAATGTGAGTAATTGGGAGCCAGTCGGTATAATGTGAGTAATTGGGAGCCAGTCGGTATAATGTGAGTAATTGGGTGCCAGTCGGTATAATGTGAGGTAATTGGGAGCCAGTCGGTATAATGTGAGGTAATTGGGAGCCAGTCGGTATAATGTGAGGTAATTGGGAGCCAGTCGGTATAATGTGAGGTAATTGGGAGCCAGTCGGTATAATGTGAGGCAATTGGGTGCCAGTCGGTATAATGTGAGGCAATTGGGTGCCAGTCGGTATAATGTGAGGTAATTGGGTGCAAGTCAGTATAATGTGAGGTAATTGGGTGCCAGTCGGTATAATGTGAGGCAATTGGGTGCCAGTCAGTATAATGTGAGTAATTGGGAGCCAGTCGGTATAATGTGAGTAATTGGGAGCCAGTCGGTATAATGTGAGTAATTGGGAGCCAGTCGGTATAATGTGAGTAATTGGGTGCCAGTCGGTATAATGTGAGGTAATTGGGAGCCAGTCGGTATAATGTGAGGTAATTGGGAGCCAGTCGGTATAATGTGAGGCAATTGGGTGCCAGTCGGTATAATGTGAGGCAATTGGGTGCCAGTCGGTATAATGTGAGGCAATTGGGTGCAAGTCAGTATAATGTGAGGTAATTGGGTGCAAGTCAGTATAATGTGAGGTAATTGGGTGCCAGTCGGTATAATGTGAGGCAATTGGGTGCCAGTCAGTATAATGTGAGTAATTGGGAGCCAGTCGGTATAATGTGAGTAATTGGGAGCCAGTCGGTATAATGTGAGTAATTGGGAGCCAGTCGGTATAATGTGAGGCAATTGGGAGCCAGTCGGTATAATGTGAGGTAATTGGGAGCCAGTCGGTATAATGTGAGTAATTGGGAGCCAGTCGGTATAATGTGAGGCAATTGGGTGCCAGTCGGTATAATGTGAGTAATTGGGAGCCAGTCGGTATAATGTGAGTAATTGGGTGCCAGTCGGTATAATGTGAGGCAATTGGGTGCCAGTCGGTATAATGTGAGGTAATTGGGTGCCAGTCGGTATAATGTGAGGTAATTGGGTGCCAGTCAGTATAATGTGAGTAATTGGGAGCCAGTCGGTATAATGTGAGTAATTGGGAGCCAGTCGGTATAATGTGAGGCAATTGGGAGCCAGTCGGTATAATGTGAGTAATTGGGTGCCAGTCGGTATAATGTGAGTAATTGGGAGCCAGTCGGTATAATGTGAGGCAATTGGGAGCCAGTCAGTAGCCGGGACAGGGTAACATATCGGTGTTTCTTTTAGAGAGGAAAGTCCTCCAGTTTGTGACACAATAAAAGGAGCATTGAGTGTATATTATTTATCTCTGACATTATAGTAGGTGCTGAGAGAAAAGCCGGAGAGCAGGGGCGGCTTCCGTTATTGTTTAGGGCCAGTGACAGGTGCATCTTCCCAACAGCCGGCGCATCTCAAAGCCCTGACAAGCAGCGCGCGTATCTCACCTTATACACCCGACCTCCCGCGCTAACTCAGGTGCTGAGCACGTGACCCAGTGTCCAGCGGGTGAAAGGCCAGTAGGAACCTCCAACGGACACAGCTCGTCTCTCCGAGGATCGCTGGCTTCAGCCTTCCAATCGCTTGTTGTCGGTCTCTGACGTCACCACCCCACGTGGTACGCGTGTGTTTTTTTTTTTTTTGAAAAAGGCAACTGTTGTGCCGTCGTCTAATGGCGTCCATTGGTTTTGCTGTACATTGAAGCCACGCCTCCCTGCTCATTCCATCCAATAATAGCGACACGTGCCAGAGGGGCTCGCCGTTGCTAGGCGGTAACGCGCTGCCAAACGAAGGGGTATTCTAAAGCCGAAGCTGTTTATTGGATAGGCGCAACCAATAGGGAAAAAAATCGAAAAACGGGCGGGTCTTGAAGCAGATTTAAAAGAAGGGGCGGGATTTTCATCGGTTCAGTGTCTCTGTGAGGTGAGGGGGTCAGGCGGGTGTCAGCCTGTGGTAACCTTAGCTTCACCTCCGGCGGGCGATGTTGTTTGTGTTTAAATGTTGATGCGGCTTCATATACACACACACAGTCTCACAGTCTCACAGCATTTATCTGCCTAATAAAGCGCTCATACTGACTGCCAGAGCTGACGCTAATGAGAGATGCCCAGAGTTCAGTAGATCTAACAACAAAGCAAATAAGGCAGAACAAGATGGCGGCAGTAACACTTTATGCTGGTGTTGTCCAAGTTAAAGGAACATCAACAAATGAAATAGTTTTAAAGTAATAGAAATGTAATAAAGTCTTGCCCTGCATTGGTAAAACGAATGTGTTTGCTACAGAAACACTACTATAGTTTATATAAATAAGCAAACAAATGAATATATGTGAAAATACACCACCAGTTTACATGACGCAAAATGGGACAGATTTGCCCTTTACGAGGGGTGTAACTACCGAGGGGGCCCAGGAGGTATAGGGGTCCCATAAGTCCTTAATACACTTGCAATTAGGGATGCACCGAATCCACTTTTTTGGATTCGGCCGAACCCCCGAATCCTTCGCAAAGGATTCGGCCGAATACCGAATCCGAACCCTAATTTGCATATGCAATTAGGGGTGGGAAGGGGAAAACATTTTTTACTTCCTTGTTTTCTGACAAAAAGTCACGTAATTTCCCTCCCCGCCCCTAATTTGCATATGCAAATTAGGATTCAGTTCGGCTGGACAGAAGGATTCGGCCGAATCCGAATCCTGCTGAAAAAGGCCGAATCCTGGCCGAATCCCGAACCGGTGCATCCCTACTTGCAATTTCAATAAATATTGGTAAAACAGGTCATCCTATAGACACTTTGGTGGCCAGCAGATGTTTGCCCCAAAATTGTTTTGAGGAATTCAGGAAAGTCACCAGAAAATGCAAGAATGCCCTAAGCATGACAGGAGACGGGGGTACAGAGCCCTAAATCTGGTAACTCCTGACTTCTAAACAACTCAGTCCCATTGCATGCTGGGTATTGTAGTCTTACATTGAACTTGACAGTTGGCAAATTGTTAAATAAAAACTACATTATCCAACATGCATTGGGAGACACAGGCTTGACACATTAGGGCAAGAGAAAACTTTGGCTGGTTTCCAAAGTACAAACCAGCCAAAGGCCCAAAAAGTAGCCCAAATCCATACCTTGGCTAGTTTGTACTTTCAAAACCAACCTGGGCTTTAAAGGGATCCGGTCATCGGAAAACATGTTTTTTTCAAAACACATCAGTTAATAGTGCTACTCCAGCAAAATTCTGCACTGAAATCCATTTCTCAAATGAGCAAACAGATTTTTTTTATATTCAATTTTGAAATCTGACATGGGGCTAGACATTTAGTCAATTTCCCAGCTGCCTCCAGTCATGTGACTTTTGCCTGCACTTTAGGAGAGAAATGCTTTCTGGCAGGCTGCTGTTTTTCCTTCTCGATGTAACTGAATGTGTCTCAGTGGGACATGGGTTTTTACTATTGAGTGTTGTTCTTAGATCTACCAGGCAGCTGTTATCTTGTGTTAGGGAGCTGTTATCTGGTTACCTTCCCATTGTTCTTTTGTTTGGCTGCTGGGGGGAAAGGGAGGGGGTGATATCACTCCAACTTGCAGTACAGCAGTAAAGAGTGACTGAAGTTTATCAGAGCACAAGTCACATGACTTGGGGCAGCTGGGAAACTGACAAAATCTCTAGCCCATGTCAGATTTCAAAATTGAATATAAAAAAATCAGTTTGTTCTTTTGAGAAATGGATTTCAGTGCAAAATTCTGCTGGAGCAGCACTATTAACTGATTCATTTTGAAAAAAAAAATGTTTTTCCCATGACAGTATCCCTTTAAATTATTAGCCCAATTTGGCTGGAAAACCGCCAGCCCAGTCTGATGCTACAGAAGTGGGGGCAAATATGTTTGGCCAGTGATATCAAGGGCCCTCGATCTGAAGCAAACAGCAACACTGTTGAAATAGTCGCCCCCTCCCACTGGCTTCGTACCACTGGCATTACCTTGTTTTCCCTCCGTCTGATTATTTGTTTATATATTTCCAGCCTGAGTCACATCGCTTGTTGTTTGTTTTTTGTGCCGTGGGGTCAAAGAGTCGCGGCACATGGAAAAATAACAGAGGCGACTGTAGATGCCATTGCATTATCTCCAGCAGTCACACCCAATTTTTAAAATTCTACTGAAGTCACGCAGGTGAGCCCCGACCTGACACGTCTCTCAGTCTCACATCTGTTACTGGCACAGCCATCATAACACACCATTGTTCACCGACAGCAAGGAAACTCTCGTCAGACCGTTGCACCGTTACAGAAATGTTCTAAAAGGGGGGAATAACTTGCTGTCCCTGTAATACACTACATGCCTTGAAGGCATACTGACATTAGAAAACAACCTTTTTTTTAATATCTATCATAACATTGTCTTTGAATTCTATTTATAATTTTGCCTGCTGCTTTTACATTACCTTTCTTACTCCCCATGTTCCTGTATGAGGGGGCTGCCATATTTGTGCAGCAGGAGCCCGTTAGCATTAGAAACTCTAACTGACAGACAGTCAGGTTGGCAAAACTGTCAGGTTTAGGAACTTAAAGTAACAATAACTTACAAAAGCAGAACTATCAGCGAAAAATGATCAACATGACCTATAGGCAACTTTTAATGTAGATTAATATTTTCCAAAGAAAATTTTTAGTGTCAGTATCACTTTAAGCTGGCCATAGATGCAAAGATGTAGTCGTACAAAATTATTTTCGGACAGTGGAATCCAGTAGCATAACTGGATATTTTGGGGCCCCATAGCAAAATTATTTCTCAGGCCCCGGAAATGTCTAGAGATTCACCTGTTTTACCAGGTTTTATTGAAATTGTATATGAATTAGGGCCCCTATACCTCCTGGGCCCCCTGCAGCTGCAGGGTCTGCTTCATCTACAGTTACCCCCCTGGTGAAGTCAGAATAATTGTCAACAATTTTTTTGTGCCATGGTGATCGGTCATTCGGACAGCTTGGATTTCTAATAATATAATATAATATCTTTGCATGTATGATATCAATGGGCAGGGTCGGAATGGGCCGGCGGGACTCCGGGAAAAAACCCGGTTGGCCCCCGACTCTTGTGGGTTCCACTGGCCCAGATCCACATCCACGATAAGAAGGCTTCTTAATGCCGGAAAAACATTGCGCGCAGTCCCAGCAGAGGGGGCCCTGGGACAATGGGCCCAAGGCTCCCCAGTCCGACCCTGCCAATGGGTGACTGTAACTACTATTTCTTGGATATTAATGCCCCCCCCCCAGAATTTACCAACCCCCCCATGTTTCCAATAGTTAATGCAGATGGCCAAGCAAAGCAAGAAAATATTTTTGCACAGAGCTGCAGAATTAAATGGCGTAACTGAGGGTTAAATATGTTTAGCTGGAAGGTCGCTTGAGTTCTGAAGCAGCTGATGGCTCATTACTCGTGAGGAGTGACATGAGTGTACAGATGACATGAAGGAATGCTCACAAGCAAAGGGGAATATTTATTTACTCAGAATAGTAACTTCTCAGGTTAGCGCCAGCAGCCAGTGCAGCTCAGGACAGCCACCGGGGATGGAAAAATACCTGAAGAAACCTTTATAAGATAAAGAAATACTTCTAGGACTCAATGTTGTTACACAGATCTAGTAACACGGGTATAACTACGGAGGCAGCATAGACTCACTTCTACAATGATGAGCAGAAGATGGGGGAGTAACTACAGAGGAAGCAGACCCTGCGGTTGGAGGGGGGCCCAGAAGTGTAAGGGGCCCAGCAATGCCATAATTAATGAGCAAGTTCAATATATCTTGGTACAATGTTAGCAATGTTTTGGGGTACTAGATTGAATTTGCTAGGGGGCTCAGTAACATCTAGTTACACCACTGTGAGGAAGGCTGAAGTGCTGTGCAGGTGAACTAGTCCTCTTCAGGCTTGGGGGCAAATTCACTAACCTCCGAAAATTCGCCAGAGAATGCTTCACTCACAGAGCAACACTTCGCCAGGCGTAGATTCGCCAGGACAACACTAATTCACTAAAATCCGTGTTGCGTCCAGGGTGCCGAATGCTGGCAAAGTTGTGATAGCGTTACTGTGCCAAGCGAAGTTGCAGTAGCGATGCCTAATTTACATACGGCGGAAAGTTAAAGTACAATGGACGTATATGTTGCAGCAAATACATTACAATACACAAGCCTGGGAAAAATTAATAAAATAAAGTTGTTATATTGCCCTACACATGAGCCCAGTGTATAGTTTATAGGGATGCACCGAATCCAGGATTCAGTTCGGGATTCGGCCAGGATTCAGCCTTTTTCAGCAAGATTCGGATTCGGCCAAATCCTTCTCCCAGGTTGAACCGAATCCTAATTTGCATATGTAAATTCAGGGCGGGGAGGAAAATCACCTGACTTTTTGTCAGAAAACAAGGAAGTAAAAATGTTTTCCCCTTCTCACCCCTAATTTGCATATGCAAATTAGGATTCGGATTTGGTTCGGTATTCAGCCAAATCTTTCACGAAGGATTCGGGGGTTCGGCCGAATCCAAAACAGTGGATTCGGTGCATCCCTAATAGATTATGTGCCATATGGTAGGAAATGTAGGGGGGAAGCCGGTTACCCCCAAAAAAAATGTATGCTCTTTTTCAGCCTACCAACCTGAAAAAGGAAAAGATGCTAGAAAAATTTTCAGCTATTTTTTAGGAACTCCTATCTACTCTCCTATCTACTCTATTGCACTTCGCCTGGTTTGAGGTGGCGAAGGCAAGTCTGGCGCAAGAGTAATGTTCACTTAGTGAATTTGCCTATTTACGTCCATTCGCCAGAGCGCAAATTCGCCAAGCGTTAAGGAGCAAAGTACAGCTAGAGTCTATCTCCTTTGCTAGCGAAGTTACACTGGCGACCGCTAGGTAATCGGTGAAGTACCGAAATGACCTCATGCTGGCAAATTTTCACCCACATTAGTCACTTCGCCCTTTAGTAAATTTACCCCCAAGGGCAGCCAGGGAGTAGAGGCAGGTGCTTGGAAACCCTTTTTGCCATAGGCATGTGCCTCTTCTGCTCTTATCCCCTGGTCCAGCCCTGGTACGGTGGCTCAGCGGTTATGGAGTGCCGGCCAGATCACCTGTACGTTCAACTTGTGTATGCTCTCTCCATGTCTAGTGCCGCACACCAAAAACACACAGGCAGGGTAAAGGGGTTTTGTTCACCTTTAAATCAACTTTTAGTATGATGTAGAGAGCGATATTCTGAGTAGGGATGCAACAAATCCACTATTTGGGATTATGAATTGTTCATGAAAGATTAGTCTGAATACCAAACGAAAGCCGAATCCTAATTTGCATATGCAAATTATGGAAGGGAAAAAGTGGGAAAAACATTTTTTACTTCCTCATTTTGTGACAAAAAAGTGTGTTTTCCCTTCCGTCCCCAATTTGCATATGCAAATATGCACATTAGGATTCGGTTGGGTCAGGCACAAGGATTCGGCCAAATCCTAATCCTGCTGAATCCTAAACCGAATCCTGGATTCTGTGCATCCCTAATTCTGAGACAATTTGAAAATGGTTTTTATTATTTGTTGTTTTTGAGTTATTTAGCTGTTTATTCAGCAGCTCTTTGCCATTTGCAATCTGGTTGCTAGGGTCCAAATTACCCTAGCAACCATGCACTGATTTAAATAAGAGAGTATGAGAATATGAATAGAAGAGGGTCTGAATAGAAAGATGAGTAATAAAAAGTAGCAATAACAAATTTGTAACCTTACAGAGCATTTGTTTTTTTAGATGGGGTCAGTGACCCCCATTTGAAAGCTGTAAAGAGTCAGAAGAAGAAGGGAAATAATTCAAAAACTATAAAAAAGAAAAAATGAAGGCCAATTGAAAAGTTGCTTAGAATTAGCCATTCTATAACATACTAAAAGTTAAGTTAAAGACGAATCACCCCTTTAAAAAGAATTGGCTCTTGATAAGACTCACCCCAGGATTGGGACATATAGACTGTAAGCTCTACTGGAGCAGAGAATGATGGAGCAAATGGAATATGCTGCTATTCTACAAATACAGTTTATTTTTACATGTCATAAATAAATAAATGGCTCGTGTACTACACTGCTTTCTCAAAAAGTCTGTGATTGTAGATCTGCATTGTCAGATTAAAATACAGGTGAATTTATTATCATTATTATTATTATTATTATTATTATTATTATTATATTAACATGTGTTTTCAGAGTACTAACATGTTGAGCAGCACTGTAATTGACAGTAGCTTTGTTGAACGTTTTCACGTAGAATTAGTAAGTGTGGGTCAGTCTGGCTGCAAAAAGGACCTCTGCTCTATGTCTGCGTAGGATTGAATGACAGGGGAGGTCCCCACTTCTGATAGGCTGCACCCCATTGTCAGTCCAGAGGACAGTGAAGAAGTTTGTTTATTGCTGGCCACCATACAGTAAATCATCAGTAGTATTGACAAAGTGGCTTCTAGGATTAGTTTTGGCCCTGATATAGACTTCAGAACATCTCAAGCTCCAAAAATGCTTTTAATCTGCCTCCCTATCTATGAGATTAAAAGCAAGTGCTGTGCATGTAGGCAGTGCCATCTAGGGGCAGATTTATCAAGGATCTAATTTCGAAGTTGAAAACACTTCGAAATTCGACCATCGAAATGAAATACTTCGAATATCGAAGTCAAAGTTATTTTTCATTGAATTTGGCCATTTGCGGTCGAAGTAAAATCGAGCTATTCGAAGGATTTCAGCGATCGATAGAACGATTTTTCTTCGGCTAAAAAAAACCGTTGCTCTAGAAGGTCCCCATAGGCTAACATAGCACTTCGGCAGGTTTAATTTGGCGAAGTATTGAAGTCAAAGTTTTTTTAAAGAGACAGCACTTTGATTATCGAATGGTCGAATACAAACTATTTTACTTCGAATCAAATTCGAAGTCGTAGTATCCTATTCGATGGTCGAAGTATCCAAAAAAATGACTTTGAATTTCAAAAATTCCCTCGAATTCACTTCGACCCTTGATAAATCTGCCCCCTAGTGTTGAAAGTGAAACGTTTTATTATATATTTATTTATACTTTTTCCTGACCTGCAGGTCCCTCCTGTGACACACGCTGTAAGGTACAAGGGGGGCACAGAAAGTAGGATCCATACAGGGAAACACTATGTCTTAAAAAACATGATGAAAAGATAAATATTTTATTGGACACATTTTCAATTTGTACACCTCAAATTCACCACCACAACAGAAAACTGATTTTTATATATATATATATATATATATATATATATATATATATATATATATATATATATATATATATATATATATATATATATATATATATATATATATATATATATATATATATATTCCTTTGGTGTGATATAGATCTTCAGTAATACACAGAAAGAAAGAGACACATATATGTATGTATTTAGTTTCAGCTTGAGGTTTCATGCAATGAACAGATTTGAAAAGCATTCATTTGTGTATGTGGGCTGCAAGTACAGAAATAGCTGATGTTACGGGAAGAGCAGAAGAGCAGTATCATCCGTTTACACACAGACCCCAGGTGATGTCACAATGATGCGGAATTATAATTGTATAGCCTAGGGGTATAAAGTAGTCTCTTATCTTTCCAGTTAAAGGGAAACTATATAAAAAATGTAATTGTTTTAGCTAAAGGAGTCACTAGTGCTCTGAAATATCATTAAATAGGTAGGTTTAAAGGAGAACTAACCCCTAAAAATTAATATGGCTAGAAATGCCATATTTTGTATACTGAATTATTGCACGAGGCTAAAGTTTCAGCTTGTCAATAGCAGCAATGATCCAGGACTTCAAACTTGTCACAGGGGGTCACCATCTTGGAAAGTGTCTGTGACACTCACATGCTCAGTGGGCTCTGATTGGCTGTTGAGAAGCTAAGGTTAGGGCTCGTCACTAATTATCCAGCAGAAAATGAGCTTCCCCTGTAATATAAGCTGATGCTACAGGTTTGCTGATTATTCAATTCTGATGCTAATTGCACTGGTTTCTGTGCTGCCATGTAGTAATTATCTGTATTAATTACTAATCAGCCTTATATTGTGACATTTCTATTCTATGTGTACTGTATATTGTGAGTGGGTCCCTAAGCTCAGTAAGTGACAGCAGCACAGAGCATGTGCAGTGAATCAGCAGAAAAGAAGATGGGGAGCTACTGGGGCATCTTTGGAGACACAGATCTTTACTGCTAATGGGCTGTGGTTGCCTTGGGCTGGTACAGAAGCCAAAAACATAAATGTACAACATTTCACTTCTTTAGTTAGGCTTTAGTTCTCCTTTAATTGTGATATCAGTCATGTGCTGAGAAGAGAAATCCCCCTCCCCTGGACCAGCAGAACTGCCCACCCCAGATGTAACCCAGGACCAGTGTCGGTTTCACGCTCCCCATTAAAGGGCTGTTTCCGCTCCTATTCAATGTAGATTGAATCAGTCTCATTATTATTTTAATAAGAATATTTCATTTATTTAAATTGCTGTTTTAATACAAATCCATCTGAAGGGGAAAGTATCACATAAGACGTTTTCTGAACTATTGATTACGACATAGGATGGGAGAGAGGAGATTTGTAGCTGATTAGGGGGTGGAGTCAAAGAGGAATACTGAACCCCCTTTCTGTCGTTTCTGGGTGGCGCAGAACAAACACACTCATTGCTTAACATGCTGCTTTATCTTATTGCTGGGGAAGCAACTACCTATTTCTATGAGAAATATAGTGAGGGTCCCTTCAGCTTGCGCCTATGGGAATCCAGCCCAAGCCTTTCAATGCAAGTGCAAATCATCATGCTCCCAATACAAGGCGAAGGGTGTGGGGGCTAAAAAAAGAAAAAAAAAAAAAGCTTCCAAGGAAAAATGAAAAACAAAACAAAAAAAAGACCACACTTGAAAGCGATTCTCAGGATTTGGGATACAAGAGTAAGAAAACAAGATTGCGTCCCACTAGGCAAAATTCCATTGTCAGCAGGTGGTTCATTCAGTTGGTTCTCAGCTGATAATCTGGAAAGGAAAAGACATGAGAGGTAGTTGGTTTCACAGGCGCCGGCTTCATTGTAATCAATATATTGGCACCGACCAGCAATTCACTTTTAGTTGCCCTTTAAGGGTGAACATTGAGCTTTCTCCGCTTACCTCCGCTCTGAGTGATATATCTGACCCACGGAAGGGCTTGGTATCCACTTTTCTCGATGATCTTCATGTATCGAACCTTCCAGAAAAAAGAACCACATGATAAAATTCGGGTTCTTGTTTTTATACATTCAAATGCTCATCTCAGTTCTCAGTTTTAATAAACAGTATTTGATGAAGGGATGGCAGTTTCCTTTAAGTGACACCTTTTCACCTTATTTATACGTTGCTCTTATTGTTTTCTGTTCTGCTGGTATTGAACTTCATCCCTTTGCCTTTTTAATGATTGACATTGTGGTTCATATAAAAGTTCCCATACAGAGAGCGTATCCCAGTGATCAATTCCTGGATACGTCCAATTGGGGAGGTATTCAGGGTCTGCCCAACCAGTCTGGACTCAGACGCAGTACTCAAACCTACCTGCAGGGGGTCAACTTTAATGCAAACCCAAAGCCGTGATCAACCAATTTACCAAAAAAGGAAAAGGTTTCCTTGGGAGGGGATTGAGGGCAAATTCCCTTCAGATTACAACCTACTCTTTATCCAAGTAGGCAGGTTGGGTACCCATGTATTGTCTGCATGATTTAAGGAATCAGGGTTTATTTGCCCAAAACCCCACCAGTCAATAAATGTTGTATTGGCCCGGCTAAGTAGTATTGGTGCCCTAGACATGTATTAGTTGCCCCAGCACCCTGCTCGCTCATGGTCTACCCCACTTACTCCTTCTGCTTTGTCTGCCCCATGCTGCTCACCCCCTCTGGGCTGCTCTCTACACTCTCCTTCCCTGCCAGTCAGTCCACCTCCTATTGTGCCTTCCTCCATTTGCCCCCAGGCAGATCCAGGCCTGGACTGAGAATGAAAATAGGCCCTGGCATTTCAGGTACACAGAGGCCCACTCAGCCCACACAGAGGCCCAAACAGCCACCACCAGCCCACTAAATCCTGACTTTCTATGGGACCTTATAGCAGCCCCTCTGGCATTTGCCAGAACCCACAGATTGCCAGTCCGGGCCTGGGCAGATCCATCGTCTGCCTACCTCTATTTCCGGCCCTGGCATTCTGTAGGTAACTGACAAAGGGTACCAACAGGGAGGCTAATTAAGACATTTTCCTATAGAGATTCTTTCATGGGATCCCTGGGTCAATTCAATTTATAATACCCCAGAACACATCAGTTTAGTGCCAGTTCCATGTATCATACCCCAAAACACACAGCGGCGTAAATACAGTGCCAAGTCCATGTATAATACCCCAGAAAACACGGAGGGATAACAATAGTGCCAGTTCCATGTAGAATTACCCAAAACACACTGTGGGATAAATACAGTGCCAGTTCCATGTATAATACCCCAAAAAAGGCAGCAGCATAAATACATTGCCAATTCCATGTATAATACCCCAGAACACATGGCAGGATAAATACAGTGCCAATTCCATGTATAATACCCCAGAACACATGGCAGGATAAATACAGTGCCAATTCCATGTATAATACCCCAGAACACATGGCAGGATAAATACAGTACCAATTCCATGTATAATACCCCAGAACACACGGCAGGATAAATACGGTGCCAATTCCATGTATAATACCCCAGAACACACGGAGGGATAACAACAGTGCCAGTTCCATGTATAATACCCCAAAAAACGCAGCAGCATAAATACGTTGCCAATTCCATGTTTAATATACCAGAACACACTAAGGGATAAATAAAGTGCCAGTTCCATGTATAATACCCCAGAACACACACACACAGTGGCGGAACTACCGGGGGAGCAGGGGGTGCGATTGGGCCAGGGCCCGCACCCCCTCAGGGTCCCCCGGCAGCTCGCGCGCCACTCTGTTCTGCGGCCGTTTCTGGCGGTATGGAGGGGGGCATAGCCCGGTTGCACGTCCTGCGCCAGGGCCCGCCCCCCTCTAGTTACGTCTCTGCACACAGAGGGATAAATACAGTGCCAGTTCCATGTATAATACTCCACAACACACTGACGGATAACAACAGTGCCAATTCCATGTATAATACCCCAGAACACACAGCGGTATAAATACGGTGCCAATTCCATGTATAATACCCCAGAACACACAGCAGGATAAATACAGTGCCAATTCCGTTTGTAATACCCCAGAACACACAGAGGGATAAATACAGTGCCAGTTCCATGTAGAATTCCCCAAAAAATGCAGTGGCATATATACCGTGCCAATTCCATGAATAATATCCCAGAACATGACAGAATATATGGAGTTTCATTTCCATGGGTAATGCCCCAGAGCAGCAGGATAAATACAGTAGTAGGGTCGGTAAGTCATTGGTGTCAGTTGCAGGTGCCTTATCCTCCCCAATAAAAATCTGAACATAAGGTCCCACTCACCTGGATTCCTGAAACTGTGAAGTAGGGGATTTCAAACTTGACATTTATTGGGGGTTTTCCTTCTAATTCTTCTGTCTCCACACTGGGCAGGCCGAAGTGCGCACGCATAAGATACTCCTTACCCCCCTACACACACACAAAGGATAACAGAATTCAATGTTTCAACGTTGGGCTGTTATTGTGCTCATGAATGATGTTCATTCAATATTTAAAAAGGAGAAAAATACCAAAAACCAGCATTAAGACAAGTTTGCTGAAATTTTGATAGTGACTCGTGGATAGCAAGTCTTTCAAATTTGGGCTGCGTCTGTAACAAATTGAGACTTTATCTGATAGAATAGCATTCAGGGTTGGATCTTCCTTGAGTATTGACCATTATTTCAATTTCTTAAAGGAGAAGGAAAGGCTAAAACGAAGTAAACCTTAACAGAAAGGTCCATCTAAATATACCAGTAAACCCCCCTATCAAAAGAAACACAGCATTTCTTTCCTTTTATTGTGTACTCATGGGCTTCTGTATCAGACTTCCTGCCTTCAGCTTAAACCTCATTGCCCTGGGCAAGAGCATGCTCAGTTTGCTCCTCTCCCCCACCCCTCCCTTCTCTACTGTAATCTGAGCCCAGAGCAGGGAGAGACTCAGGCAGGAAGTGATGTCACACCACATTAATACTGCAGCTCCTATTCTAAACAAACAGAGAGTTTCTAGAGCTTTTTACTCAGGTATGGTAAAACATTCTACAGAATAAATATAGCATTCTAGCTTGCACTATTGCAGCTAATCTATTGGCAATAAAATGCCTCCGTAGCTCTCCTTCTCCTTTAAATGGTTTTTGGTATTTTCCTTTTTAAATATTGAATGAATTCATTCTCTCAACACCCAATATCTTAAGCTTTTTTTAGCAACCAATTCAGATTAATTTTTTCACTTGCAATCGGAGATTGCAATTAGCACTCGCACTTTATTTTTAAACAAATTATTTTTAAATGTGGACAACCTAAGGATTAAGAGCATTTGGTCCTACGTAGGCAAGTAATTAATACACATTTCTCTACCTCAATAATTAAGCACCAGCACTTTGATCAGTCAATTCATTTATTTTACTTATTCCTCATTAACTAATAAATGAATTATATTGGAGATGTTATGCGAAGTTATTTAAACTTTTGATAACTGCACCAAGTACTTTGTCAGTTGGTAAAATATTGAGAATTGGTGGTGGAGAGAGGGTTTTTTTTTTACTATTTTTCTTTAATAAATTAAATGTCAATTGGGTAATCGATACCTCCTCTTATTCCACGTATAATCAGCAACGGTCCAATATTATCCCTTTCAAAACACCTGTTTCACTATTGTTATTTATCCCGTAAAGCTCACCGGAAATGATTTGATCGTCCAGACCACCACATTTTTTTCAGGGACGTATTTTGCACTCCCCACGCTGGTTTTAAACTTGGGAGAATCCGCGTCACTTGGGACTGGCACATAAATTTCCACATTATTTGCCACCGACTGTTTCTTAAATTGGCCCTTGGCCTGAAAAGTGTAAGAGATTTTAATTAGCGTTATCAGTTTCTGTCCATGTCACCCTGCAGTGGGAGGGACAGACTCATGTCCCATAGTTCCCTCCTGTCTGTGTCACTGTATCACCCTGCAGTGGGAGGGACAGACTCATGTCCCATAGTTCCCTCCTGTCTGTGTCACTGTATCACCCTGCAGTGGGAGGGACAGACTCACGTCCCATAGTTCCCTCCTGTCTGTGTCACTGTATCACCCTGCAGTGGGAGGGACAGACTCACGTCCCATAGTTCCCTCCTGTCTGTGTCACTGTATCACCCTGCAGTGGGAGGGACAGACTCACGTCCCATAGTTCCCTCCTGTCTGTGTCACTGTATCACCCTGCAGTGGGAGGGACAGACTCATGTCCCATAGTTCCCTCCTGTCTGTGTCACTGTATCACCCTGCAGTGGGAGGGACAGACTCACGTCCCATAGTTCCCTCCTGTCTGTGTCACTGTATCACCCTGCAGTGGGAGGGACCGACTCATGTCCCATAGTTCCCTCCTGTCTGTGTCACTGTATCACCCTGCAGTGGGAGGGACAGACTCATGTCCCATAGTTCCCTCCTGTCTGTGTCACTGTATCACCCTGCAGTGGGAGGGACAGACTCATGTCCCATAGTTCCCTCCTGTCTGTGTCACTGTTTCACCCTGCAGTGGGAGGGACAGACTCATGTCCCATAGTTCCCTCCTGTCTGTGTCACTGTATCACCCTGCAGTGGGAGGGACAGACTCATGTCCCATAGTTCCCTCCTGTCTGTGTCACTGTTTCACCCTGCAGTGGGAGGGACAGACTCATGTCCCATAGTTCCCTCCTGTCTGTGTCACTGTATCACCCTGCAGTGGGAGGGACAGACTCATGTCCCATAGTTCCCTCCTGTCTGTATCACTGTATCACCCTGCAGTGGGAGGGACAGACTCATGTCCCATAGTTCCTCCTGTCTGGGTCACCCTTCAGTGGGAGGGGCACCTCCATATATTGTTGCTGCCTCCTATTTATTCTTACCTTCACCATAATCTCCAGCCGGCTATGACTGAATTTCTCAATCACTGATTCTATCCAGATTAATGGTTTAACCTAAAATACAAATAAAATGTATTTTGTCAAGAAGTGTTATAACGATTGGCTCTGCTGCACAAATCACATACAAGGGTAAGGATCTCTTGCTGGTGTTGAACTACATCTCTTGGAATATTAAATGGATTGTGGAAGATGCTGGGATTGTGCAACAGAAAGTTAATAGAATTGTACTTGGTTACACAGAATTCCATAATTCGGCCAGTGTGCGGTTCACGTGGAAGAATTCAGTACCTGTGTGTTCAGTCTGTAAGACATGAGCTCAAAATCGCCATCCGGAGGGATAAAAGAAATGGTGCGGTCGTTCTCAAACCGGGACAGGCGGACGCACTGGTGAAACTTCACATCTTCAAGCTCCACTGTTTTATTCTTGTTACCTGTTTTCGAAGAAACGACAAATCCATGTCACTGGGTGGGCGGGTCTTTGTTTACACAACAGCTACAAGATGGCTGAACACAGCAGAGCGGCTAGTGAACACACTGCAATAAAAACCAGGACTTTTGCTTCAAATTGTCATCAAAATCTGATAAATGTTTCACCGTTAATGTTGAGAAGAACTAATAAAGCTCAACACTGAATTTTACTGGAAATACTACACCTAGGGGCAAATTTACTTAGGGTCGAATATCGAGGGTTAATTAAACCTCGATATTCGACTGTCGAAGTTAAATCCTTCGACTTCACATATCAAAGTCGAAGGATTTAGCGCTATCCGTTCGATCGAACGGTCAAACGAAAAATCGAATCGTTTTGTTCGACCAAAAAAGCCACCAAAGCCTATGGGACCTTCCCCATAGGCTAACATTGACTTCGGTAGGTTTTAGGCGGCGAACTAGGGGGTCGACGTTTTTTCTTAAAGAGACAGTACTTCGACTATCGAATGGTCAAATAGTCGAATGATTTTTAGTTCGAACCGTTCGATTCGAAGGTCGAAGTAGCCAAAAAAAACATTTGAAATTCAAAGTTTTTTTCCTCTATTCCTTCACTCGAGCTAAGTAAATGGGCACCCTAGTGTTTGGGCTTCTCTACCGGTTCATGATCCCGGCAGCCTCCAAAATGTGCCCCCCTAGTAGCTCACACCAGAGAAGGCAATGATAGAGGGGGTAAAAGATAAGGTAGGAGAAGAACTAATAAAGCTCAACACTGAATTTTACTGGAAATACTACACCTAGGGGCAAATTTACTTAGGGTCGAATATCGAGGGTTAATTAAACCTCGATATTCGACTGTCGAAGTTAAATCCTTCGACTTCACATATCAAAATGAATCTGGTGCCAGTAAAGAGATTGGCAGAGTTGGCAGGCAGAAGCACTGTTGCTGGTAAGGGGAACGAGCCTGGTAGAATCCACCAGTAGAGTTATCTTATCCCCCCACAACTCACGTCCAGTTAATTCAAAGAGGACTCTGTCATTAAGCCCCAGCCGTAACTCCGGCATCCCTGAGAGAAAGACCCTCAACTTCACACTGCCCACAATCTCACTCCGTAGAACACTGCCGTTGCTGTTCACCTAGAACACAAAGAAGGACATAGTGAGTGTGGGTTGAGCCAGAGCTCAGCAAATTACAATACAGGGACCATGGTCATGGACTTACTAGAATATTGACAGACTCAATCACATCTATGAAGACTTCATTCTTTTTATATTTGATCCCTTCGGACCTCCAGGACACAGCATTGGTCACAGTGGTGGGGACACGAGATTTGCCCGTATCCAGTTTGTTTCCTTGCTGTGTGATATACCTATAAATAACAGAAAAAGATGGGGGTCATGCCTGACCAACTATAAACTGGTAGCAATAAGGAAGGGTGGGCAACAGAGATTTACATGTCATTGAGATGACCAGTCAATGCTACCTGCTGATTGGTTTCTCCCTATGTGTTAGTGGGCCATGATGGAACAGTAGGGCAAAATAGTGAAAGCAGAGCAAGATGGCCTCCAACTGGTGCACCACCGGGCCCTACTATGAGCAATAATCTGGGCAGTCACCCCTTTCTTCACCCATAATAGGGCAAGATAATTATAGCAAAGCAAGATGGCCTACATTTCCTTCAACTGGTGAACCAAAGGTTACTACTATGAGCAATAATTGGGACAGTCACCCCTATTAACACCCACTGTAGGACAAGATAGTGAAAACAGAGCAAGGTGAGCCACTTCTCCTCCAACTGGTGCACCACAAGTTACTACTATGAGCAATAACATACCTCCCAACATTTTCAAAATAAAAAGTGGGAGAAAAAAGTTGGCAGGTATGAGTAATAATCTGGACAGTCACCCCTATTTATACCCACAGTAGGGCAGGATAGTAAAACAGGGCCCAACTATCTACACCCACTCCCCTAAAATAAAAGCTCTGATGACATTGCTACTTACTCCTGTAGAATCTTGCTGTCTGTCGTCTGTGGAAACCCAAAGTCCATGATTTCATCCAGCAGCTCATACACAATGACAAAGTTATCCCGGACACTCTCTTCCTCCACCTCTTTAAAGTATTCTGTGAACACCTGCAGCAGGAAGAAATGAAATGTTTTCCCTAATTTTAAGCATAACTAGAAGTTACTGGACTTAGCACAATTATTTTAGCCTCCCCACCCGAACTGTGGTTATAAGACTTTTCTCATACACTGTATGTATTAGAACTACTTATTAGTCAGCACCCTATTCACTCAGAGCCTGGGTGGTCTATTTGCTTTATAGTTACACCCATGCAATAAGGCCTCTCTTCAGCCAATCACAGCTCTCGTTTATTAAAATGAGGACTGTATGCAGCACACACGGGGAAAGATAGTAGTTGTCCTACATCAACTCTGACCTTTGAAATGTTCCATTAGTCTAAGTAGGGAGAATAGATAAAGATACCCTACTGCCAACTTGATTGTAACTTACACTTAGTGCTGATGCCCCAGACCACCCACCCCATTGTTACTTACCTCTACCACCTTATACAGGAAGGAATATACAAGGGAGGCATTGGCATTCTTATTGGTTAGTGCAACCACTGATACAGCGAATAGTTAAGGTTGGAAACAAACTTAAAGAAATACAAGGCCATTACTAAGAGGATGGATCAAACACCCCTTGGCCGGTTGGCCCTGTATTGTGACAGGGGCATCAATTGTGATTGGTTGAGCTCAGTTTAATGTTAGTATTCAGCTGTGGAGGAAGTGTGAGCCAAATCACATGGAAGCAGCTACCAGGCATAGGAGATGGTGAAAAGAGTTAGGCATTTGTGATGGGACAGATTGGGAAAGAGTAGAATTTTTCTTTGGTCATTGGTCAGATCAATCAACTGGATGACATCCCATGAAACGGCAATTTTGCAGTGATGATACTACTAAAGTTCCTCACAAGTTTCTATCAAAAGCCACCAAGTTATGTCAAGGTCCATTAACCAATAGCAAACAGTCAATAGTTGCAATTTAATTATCTGCATCTGATTGGTTGCTGCTGGTTGTCCTACCTGGGCCATGTTACTACGTTTAGGAACAACTAACTTGGGCTAAACCCAGTATGGAACACTGCACATGTGAGACTAAGGTCCACTCATGGTCCTTGGTGCATCTAGAAGTTATTGGGCCTCCCAGCTGAATCATATCTCCAAACATTTTTGAAATTAAAAGAGGGACAACATTTTTTTTTTATCTGTGTGGCTGTTCTGGGCTCTCTGCCTAAAGCCAATTAAGTTAGAAACTTTGTTTCATCTTCTGGCTGTCCAGTGCAGAGAAAAATGGGACTTTCCCGTACAAAAGAAGGACTGTGGGTTGAGCTGTCAAAAGAGGAACTGTCCCTCTAAAAACGGGACCGTTGGGAGGTATGGCTAAATCATTGTACGGACCACTTAACTTTGAGAGAATTTCTATGAACATATATTGAAACAACCCATCATCAGTCAGTGCTCCGCTGGAACCCCTATACCTCCTGGGCCCCCCAACAGTCACAGGTTCTACTTTTTCTATTTAGTTAAACCACTGCTCATGGTGCCGCCTAGAAACCCAATGCAGCCAATCACATCAAAGCCAATGCAGACAACACATAATAGCAGGATACAATAGAGATTGCTGTGTTTGATCCACATGAAATGCACTTTTCCATGGGTCAGCAATGGAGTCAGGTTGCTCTCCTCTTCCTTCTGCACCAGTAAGGGCATAAAATGGTCGATCTCCAGCGTGTCGATATCACCCTTGTAATTCCTGCAGATAAGGGGCTAAAAAGAGGGTTAGTTGTCACTTCTCTGACATCACAAGGCTGAATCTTCTTTTGATGACATCACTGAACCATTCTGTAATGAAATCATAGCTGGGCTGGTCCATCATCTGTGGTTTGGGGCCCCTTGGGACATACCTAAAAGTACTAAATATTTGTTTTCAGAACCCCGGCAATGATGTTGCCCTTCAGTTGTACCACCTACACCATAATAATGGCCACCCTGATTGCAACAGTACAGTTATCACACTGCAAAATAAAAAGTAGCCTTCAGATATAGGTGAGGCACAATGTCGTGGAATGCTGGGAGTTGTAGTACAATCACATGTCTGTACTGTAGTACTAAGCTTGTGTGCCTTGCAGTGAGTCACCCTACCCATAATCCAGGCCTTTCCCTACCTCGTGTGTGTATTTAATAGGAGTAACAGGAATACAACTACTTACCTTTCCCTTTAGATCCAGGATAAACACAGCGGAGGCTGACATACTGTCTACTGGGATTTTTCCTTTCTCCCCCCACTCGCAGCCAATGGGTTAAGAATTATTCTGCAGGAGCTAAAAAGGTTCTAATGCTTCTTCTGTTGAAATACTCCTATCCTTGTGGGCTAGCCCTGGACTCCTGTTGCACCGCAGTGAGCTGGGGGTCCTTATTTTTTTAGAGGTTTTATTCTCTTTTCTGTATGGAAACGCTCCCGGCTCCTCTTCCTCCTTCCTGTTTCACCAACCCCCTACGTCAGCAGCTCAGGTAGAGCAGGTTCCAGGTGTACTGCTGGCTTAAAGGCAAAGTGCTCCCATTAGTTCCACTCCCTCTGCAGGTTCCCAGCAGCTCTCTCTCTGGCTCTCTCTCTCTGTAAAAAGCCCATATTGTGCCATAAACATTGCCTTTAATGGGCAGTGTGGGGTATAGAGTTACAGGCAGGAGAGGAGGAGACACAGTTACTGTGAGTGTGGTTCTTTTTCCCCAACCAGTATAACTTGCCCTGTCATTCATAAACAAGTGTAAATGCAACTGCCCCTTTCTTTTATTTACCACCAACGTTGTGGGGTGCAGGAAACAAAAGCAAAACTGCAAATAATCAAAGTAATAAATATAAATAAATAAATAAATACATTAAAATAAAATAAATAAATAAATATACATACTGTATATATATATATATATATATATATATATATATATATATATATATATATATATATATATATATATATATATATTCTAAATAAGGGGCAGTGGCAAGCTTGAGGCTGTAAACTAGCCGGAATGTGGGTGACATAGCAAAAAATAAAGGAAAAAGGTTTATACTTGATAATGCAGCCCGTGCACAATTAACTAGTCAGCATCAGTTTTTCTACTATACTTGTATACACTTTAATTTGTAATTGGACTTTGTTGGCCACACCCCCAAGCCACACCCACTCCTCCTTGAAACCCCAGTTCATTAAACCAGTTCACTTTTAAATGATTTTTATTGTTTTTCCAAGTTAAACAAGCAGACAAACACTTTGACAAAAGATAAAGGCTGGACAGTGAAGCTCATTCAGTTATAAAACGGTAGGTGGAGCCATCCTGGTTATTCAAGAGATTAATTCACATGAGTTACACCAATCAGACAACCAAACTACTAAACTGCCTAATCTTAAAGTAACACTCAGCGAATATTACAAGATTGTTAAATAGTACACATGTGATACGACGAATAAAAATAAAGAATACGAAGACGTTTTCATTGAACCTTTATGGATTAGCTTAATATTGTAGCAAGTATGTGATTTGGAGCTAGTGACACTATGATCCCACAATATTGACCAAATTTCAGTAAATGATCTTTTAAGGAGCAGTTCTGCTGATTTTATCCTTATTGCTTCTTGCCAACAAAGTTGGTTTAGAAGAGATAGGATGTCCGTCATTTAAGGAGTGGACTTGGACAATCAATTTAAAGGGCATGTAAAGCCCAAAAAATAAAATCCCATTTTTACTTTCTTTAATGAAAAAGAAACCTATTTCCAATATGCATTAATTAAAAAAATGTGTACCGTTTTTATAAGAAACCTGACTGTATGCACTGAAATTCTCCCTTCATTTACTGCTGTGGGTAGGAATTGTCAGACGGTCCCTAACTGCTGAGCAGGGAAACAATCATACTTATGAACAGCAGCCCAGACCACACTGAGCATGTGCGCAGTCACGGGCAGATAAAGCTGCCGATATCGGTCATTTAGACCAATTTGACAGCATATCTGCCCATGTATGGGGGCTTCTGATGGGTCTTCCCGATCAATGTCTGGCCACGATATAGATCGGGAAGGTTTGATTTTTACCTGACTGACCCGTCGGAGCCCCTTGGCATATCGTAATTCGATCGTTCGACCATACGTCCGAATTACCACCAATATAGCCATGCCGTTAGTGGCATATTGGGGAAAGATCTTTGAGTCTATGGCCAGCTTTAGTCTTGCAAAGATGTATAACAAAGTTACAAGATGGTGAGCCCCTGTAGCCAACTTTGAAAGCATAAATTATTTGTTTGATTAGGCTTGTGGTGCAGTAAGTTCATGTTTATATTTAGTATACAAAATACAGCATTTCTAGCCTTATTCTATTTTAAACTTTACATGCCCTTTAAGAACAATAGGTTTTTTGCAGCAGCTGTAAACAGCAAAATTAAGTTTGACAAAAAATCCTTCTGGGAATTGGGCTGCCTCTTCAGACCTGGTCTTAGAGAGTCCATATGTTAGAGTGCAGATTTTGGGCTTAGTTTAATTTTAAGCTTTAGTTTTAGAGACAAAAACTTTTCCAAGGATAACCATACCTTGTGCACTTTTGTCGTGATAGTCACGAAACCAGTTCATGTTCAACACCCACACTTCCATGTCAGCCTAATTTACAGGACTGGACAGTTGGTGCCCCTAATGGTTATATCGGCTTCCTTTGATGTTCATATCTGGGGGAATGGTTCTGCCCATGCTTCGTATACGGCAACTCCCATTTGTATCTATACACAGCTGGGCAAGGAGGTGTGACTGGAAGTTGCAAAGGAGCGTTGGGAATTTTTCATGGCTGAAGGGATGGATGAATGTGTTTTTTATGGGACACTGGTGGCAATTGCACTTAAAAATGACCCCCAGAAACTATTTTAGAATGCAGACTGCTGGGAGGAGCATCAGGATGTTGCCCACCGCAACGTCACTTCCCCAGTATTTACATCACTGGTAATATGAAGAATTCCACCTTAAAGGATAAATGAGGTGGGATGGATGAATGGAGAGTGTACATTTAAGGATAGGGCCGAGCCTCTAATTCATTTGGTTGGGTGGCTAAATCTAACCTCAAGGGCCCCATACACTGGCAGATTTAAGCTGCCGATTTGGGTCCTTTAGACTGATTTGGAAGCTTATCTGCCCATGTATGGGGGCCCTCCGACAGGCCTTCCTGATCGATATCTGGTCAAAAATCAACCAGATCTCAATCGTGCAGGCTTATTCTTTCTATAGGATCAACAACCTCATTGGCTCATTGATGGGGTCCTCCCTACAACTTGTCATATCCCCTTCATTAAAATGCCCTAGGGCCAAACAATTGCATTACCGTGATATCGCCAACCCAAGGTGGGCCTGTCAGAAGTTAGATTTCCTTGTTTGGAGACCTCAACAAAGGTCTATAACAGGATGGTATAAATCTCAGGGTAGTAATCAAGTTTAGTTCTGTGATTGTGAAACCTCTTTACTTAATCTCCCAGTATTCTTTGATGCCTGGCATGGTTGACAAAGACTATTGAATTGCTAATGTGGTGCCACAGTTAAAAAAAAGAATCCTGCGCTCAGCCTGAAAACTATATGCCTGTTAGTCTGACATTGGTAGTAAAGTTTTGGAAGGGGTAATAAGGGACAAGATGCTTGAATGTATTGCAAATCACAATACTATGAGTTTGTGCTACATGGTTTTATGTGTAGTATATCTTGCCAGACTTAAATGCCATCTATGAAAAGGTGAGCAGAAACCTAGACTCACAGATGGCAGTAGATGTGATCTACTTACCATTGCTGTTAGTTGAGTACCACAGGGTTCTGTCCTCGGCTTTTACCTTTTATGTTAAAAGCAATTCATTTATGATTTATATGATGTACTTTTTATCACTAAATTTCACTTGCAATGTACTTTGCAAGTAATTCATTTGTATCATTTAAATTTTTATTCTTGAACCAATAAGTGAATTTTTATGCTATTGGTGTGTAGGCAGCTATCTCAGCTCATTGTGCTTGATCCTGTGCTTTCAGAAAGAGCCAGCATTTCACAATGGAACTGCTTTCAGATAAGTTATTGTTTCTCCAACTCAATGTAACTGTCACGTTCAGTATCTCAAAACCCAGATCAAATGACAAGGTTCTGGTAACAGCTCATGCTTCTGCCTGTTTGCCTTTCATGTCAGGAGTAGCCCTCCGCAGTGGCGGAACTACCGGGGGAGCAGGGGGTGCGAGCGGGCCAGGGCACGCACCCCCTCAGGGCCCCCCGGCAGTCCGTGCGCCACTAACAAATGCGGGATCGCTACTGGCCCTCTGCTATTCGGATGCCGCCAGGTCATAAAGTGAGAGAACCAAGGCGAGAGTTCTGGGCAGGTAAGGAACCAGGAACTTGTGACGGGAGGATCAGGGTAAAAGTAAGCATAGTTGTGAAACAGTCCGGGGTCAAAAATCAGTCAGAGAGGTCAAGATCCAGAAGTGTAGTCAGAAAAGAGGCAAAGGTTGATTCTTGCAGCGATACAGCAGTGATCAAGGACAGGCAAGGATCAAGGAACAAGAATACAGACAAAAAGTGCACCCAGGACCTATCAGGACTAGACCTATGTAGCGCAATGAGAGAAAATGGTTGTGTCGCCTTTAAATATTTGACTTTCATACCAGCGCAATGCTGTCAGAAGCCGAAAGAAAAGGACGAATGCGTCAAAACCCAGGAGGGTCACACCAACGCAATGAGCATGGCGGGCGTCCCTGCCTCCCCACTAGACCACCAGGTATTTTTACAGTAACTGAAGGAGTCATTACTTTGGTCAGTCGACTTGGATTTTTATTACTGAGTGCTGTTCTACCACTAGGTGGGGTAGGGGAGCAATTTTAGCAAAGCAGGTGTCAATGAGCTGTTATTTTGTTACCTTCCCATTGTTGTTCAGGGGGAAGGGGAATGATGGAGTAAAGAGTGAACGATCAAGTCACATGACTGAGGGAAGCTAACTACATGGCTAGCCCCATGTTAGATTTCAAAATTCTAAGTATAAAAAAAAAATCTGTTTTGCACTTTTTAAAAACAGATTTCAATGCAGGATTCTGATTGAGTAGCGCTATTAACTGATGCATTTTGTATGCATGTTTCCCCATGACAGAATCCCTTATAATGACCTGGAGGTAGGGTTGCCACCCAGTCGGTAAAACACCTGCCAAGGCCGGGGCTGATATTACAAATTTACTAGTTGCCGGTAAATTTGTAACACCCTTAACAAAAGCCATCGGCCCTCTGCTGGAAACTTACCTTTTCTCCATCTTCTGGCCATCGCGTGATGTGGCTCCACCCCTTTTGCACCACAGTCCCGCCCTTTTTGTCTCATGGTCCTTTGTTTCCCCTCCCCCACCACTGGCCGGTTAACCTTTTCTGAAAAGGTGGCGACCCTACCTGGAGGTAGGCATTGTTATTACTGTTTCTGTTTTTGCTGAAGATACTGAATCGAGCAAAACTTGGGATATTTGTGGATAATGCTGTGTAACTCAGTCAGTGGCTACTAAAGCAATAAGGGTTATTTTGTGATACATTAAAGGGCATGTAAAGGCAAAAAAATAAAATCCCATTTTTACTTTCTTTAATGAAAAAGAAACATATCTTCAATATACTTTAATTAAAAAATGTGTACTGTTTTTATAAGAAACCTGACTGTATGCAGTGAAATTCTCCCTTCATTTACTGCTGTGGATAGGAATTGTCAGATGGTCCCTAACTGCTGAGCAGGGAAACAATCATACTTATGAACAGCAGGGGGAGCCCCCGCCTTACTTCCCAGCCATGCAGAACTCAAGCAGCTTTGTTTATGACTATCCCTAAGCAGCCCAGACCACACTGAGCATGTGCACAGTCTTAGTCTTGCAAAGATGTATAACAAAGTTACAAGATGGTGACCCCCTGTGGCCAACTTTGAAAGCATAAATTATTTGTTTGATTAGGCTTGTGGTGCAGTAAGTTCATGTTTATATTTAGTATACAAAAAGGAGATTTTGTGTACTCACCGTTAAATCTTTTTCTCTTCGGTCTCTTGGGGGACACAGGGACAGTGGGGTATAGCTGCTATCACTAGGAGGCAGGACACAACCTTAAGAAAACAACTGACTCCTCCCTCGCTGGCTATACCCCCAGCAGGCGGAGCTTAGGTCAGTTTGTACCAAAGTCAACAGGATATAAGATAACCATAACTTTTAACTATAATAGAAAAAACAACCGTATCATGTCTGACGGAAGTGAGGGCCCCAATCCAGGGAGGGAAGCCCTGTGTCCCCCAAGAGACCGAAGAGAAAAAGATTTAACGGTGAGTACACAAAATCTCCTTTTCTCAAGGTCATCTTGGGGGACACAGGGACAGTGGGGACATACCAAAGCTGTCCCCTAATAAGAACCGGGTGGGAGAAAAAGAGGCCTATGGAGAAGTAACCACCGCGGCCTGAAGCACCCTTCTGCCAAAGCGAGTGTCAGAGACCGCAAAGGTATCAAAATGGTAAAATTTGGAAAACGAGTGGACTGAGGTCCACGTCGCTGCTTTGCACAGCTGTTCAGCCGAAGCTTGGTTTCTAAACGCCCAGGACGTACTCACACCTCTGGTGGAGTGGGCTGTGATTCTGCTTGGAGGAGTTTTGCCCCTTGCTGTGTATGCTCTGTGAATAGCTTGTTTAATCCAACGAGATATAGTCTGTTTTGAAGCTGGAGCGCCTTGACGTGACCCTGAGGGAATGATGAATAGCGAATCAGACTTGCGGATGTCTTGAGTTTTGTGTAAGTAAAACTTCAGAGCCCTCACAGGATCCAGAGTATGCAGTGCCTTCTCTTTCTGGTTGGCCGGTGCGGGACAGAAGGAGGGAAGAACTATTTCCTGATTCAGGTGGAAATCTGAGACAACCTTCGGCAGAAAAGATGGGATGGTGCGAAGGACAGCCCTGTCGTGGTGGATAACAAGGTAGGGTACCTTGCAGGAAAGAGCACTGAGCTCCGAGACACGTCTTGCTGAAGCGATAGCCATGAGAAAAACAGTCTTCCAGGTAAGCCACTGAAGAGACACTGATCCAAGTGGTTCAAAAGGCGGGTCTTGTAAAGCTCGAAGAACTAAAGTTAGATCCCAGAGGGGGACTGGAGCTCGTATGGGAGGAGCTATATGAGCTACCCCCTGCATGAATGTCTTGAAATCTGGAAGCAATGCTAGCCGTTTCTGGAAGAGTACAGATAGAGCTGATAATTGCGACTTGAGAGAACCTAAGGACAAGCCCATGGAGAGGCCTTCTTGCAGGAACTCTAGAATGTTTGGAATGGATAGCAGTCTGAACTTCATCTTATTTCTAATACACCACTGACGGTAAGTGGACCAGACTCTGTGGTAAGCCCTAGCGGAAACCGGCTTCCGGGCTGCACACATCGTGCGTGCAACATTTCTGGAGAAACCCTTCTGGGTTAGAATTTCGGTCTCAAGAGCCATGCCGTCAAATGTAGATATGTTGGATTCGGATGCCTGATGGGACCCTGAGTGAGAAGGTCTGGAAGTGGAGGCAAGGTCCATGGCTTTTCCAAGGAGAGGTTCAGTAGATCTGTGAACCACGCTCGTCGAGGCCACCTCGGAGCTATCAGAATGAGGGTGGTCCGCTCTTGTTGTAATTTCCTGATGGTTCGTGGTATGAGAGGCAGAGGTGGGAAGGCGTATGCCAGACTGAAGGGCCAGTCGGCCGTTAGAGCATCCGCATCTATAGCCAGAGGATCTCTGTACCGTGCCAGGAAGGCTGGAACCTGTCTGTTGTGCCTGGTCGCCATCAGGTCTACCTCTGGTAGCCCCCATCTTCTGGTAATCTCTTGGAAGATCTCCGCGTTGAGCGACCACTCGCCCGGATCCAAGGACTGTCGGCTTAGGAAGTCTGCTTCCCAGTTCAACAACCCTGGAATGTAGATTGCAGACAGCTGGACCTGGTGTGTCTCGGCCCACTGAAATATGAGTTTTATTTCGTTGAGTGCTCCTCTGCTTCGTGTCCCGCCCTGGTGGTTGAGGTAAGCCACCGCTGTGGAATTGTCCGACTGTATTTTTACGGCTTGGCCCTCTAGGTCTTGTTGCCAGTGGAGTAATCCTAGCCGGATTGCCCGGATCTCGAGCAGGTTGATCTGCAACTGTTTTTCGACTAGGCTCCATTTTCCCTGGGCTGATCTTCCCTCGAGAACTGCCCCCCAGCCGAAGAGGCTTGCGTCTGTCGTCAGAATGCGCCAACAGGGTTCCCCTAGATTTCTTCCCATGGTGAGATGAGGAGCTTGCAACCACCAAAGGAGGGAAGTCCGCGTTTGTTGAGACAGCGGAATCTCCTGTAGTAAGGATTTTCGTTTCCAAGTGTTGAGAATGTTCCACTGTAGTTCCCTGAGGTGGAATTGGGCAAATGGCACTGCTTCTATGGTAGAGACCATGACTCCCAGTACCTTCATGCAGAATCTTGCTGTGTGACGTGGCTTCTGAAGCAGTGCTTTCACTAGACCCTGAAGGTGGATTATCTTCTCCAGAGGGAGGGATATCCGTCGTGTCTGTGTGTCGAATCTCATGCCTAGGAAGATCATGGATTGGCTGGGCATCAGAGAGGACTTGCTGAGGTTCAGAACCCAACCTAGATCCTGCAGTCTGTCCATGGATATCTGTAGCGACCTTCGGGCCTCCTGGAGGGACGGTGCCTTGATTAATAGGTCGTCCAGGTAGGGAGTGATGGAGATTCCTTCGTTGCGAATCACTGCTGTGGCTGTCGCCATGATTTTCGTAAAGACCCGAGGGGCCGAGGTGAGGCCGAATGGGAGACTTGTGAACTGGAAATGGTGGTTGTGGAAAGCAAAACGCAAGTATTTCTGATGCGGAGGGAAAATGGGTACATGCAGATAGGCGTCCTTTATGTCGAGGGACATAAGGAATTGGCCTGGGGACATTGCCGCTATGACAGATCTCAGGGACTCCATTTTGAACTTCCGCGGTCGAATGAACTTGTTCAGTTCTTTCAAGTCTAAGATGGGGCGGACTGATCCATCCTTCTTGGGAACTACAAATAGGTTTGAGTAGTAACCCTTGAAGAGCTCGCTGCTGGGTACAGGAACAATCACTTCTGCAAGAATGAGATTGGAGATGACTTCCTGGAAGGCTGTGCGTTTGCTCGACTCTTTTGGGAGTCTTGACATGAAAAATCTGCGAGGGGGGGGAGATGAAAACTCCAGGTGGTATCCTTGAGATACGACTTTGTGGACCCAGGAATCTTGGGTAAGCCTGATCCAGACATCGGCAAAAAATTTTAATCTCCCCCCTATTGACGCTGGGCCTGGGGAGGCGGCGTCATGCAGTGGTATTCTTGTCTGTGGACTTTGTAGTTTGCTTTCGAGTCTGCCAGGAAGGTCTGTGCTTGTTTGTAAAGCGCCCTCTGCTTGAAAATGACTGTCTCGGGGGAGAAGATCTCGCATTTTTGGTTTGAGAGCCACGAAAAAACTTTCCCCTACGAAAAGAAGACCTTGCTTTAGGCTGAGGTAGTAGAGTGCTCTTACCTCCTGTAGCCTGACATGATTTTGTCCAGGTCGGGGCTAAAGAGGAGCTTCCCTTTAAAGGGGATGGCAGTTAGAGACTTCTTAGAGGAAAAATCAGCTGACCATAATTTCATCCATAGGGATCTACGGGCTGCCACCGCCAGGGCTGAAGACCTACTGATCACCTGAGTTGCGTCCAGAGAAGCTTCGCATATGTAGTCATTCGCTTCCTTGATTTGGGAAGCCCATTGTGAAAGTTCGTGACGTGGCGCTCCTTCAGCAATGGCGTTGATGAGGGAGCCGGTCCATGATTGGATTGCTCGGCTGACCCATGCTATAGCTAGAACTGGACGAAGGGATGAGCCAGAAGCTGAAAAAATAGAGCGTAACAGGCTTTCTAACTTTTTGTCCATAGAGTCCTTGAATGAAGAAGCGTCAGGGACTGGTAAGGCTGTATTCTTGGAGAGTCGTGATACAGGTGCGTCTACTGATGGAGGAGACGACCATTTTTCAGTAAGCTCCGCCGGGAATGGGTAGAGCTTCAAGAAACGGCGGTTGGTTTGGAACCGTCTCTCTGGTTTGTCCCATTCCTGCTGAATGAGGAGATCAAGCTGGCTGTGTGAGGGAAACACCGGTGATGATTTGCTGTGCCTCTTGAAAAGAGACTTTGAAGACTCACTAGAGGCTTCCGGCTCTTGAAGATGGAGAGTTTCCAGCACTGATGAAATCAAAGTGTCTACAGACTCTGTAGAAATCCTAGCAGAGTGTTCCTCCTCGTTATCCGAACCGGAGGACAGCTCGCCCTCGGAACGATTGTGATCTTCCCCGGAGTCCAGTATGGGAGAAGATGGTCTGGGAGGAGAATCGATCTCTTCATCGGAAGGAGAAGGGGCTCTACGCTTAGAGGGTCTCGGTTTAGGATTCTCCAGACGAGCAAGCAGCTTGTCCAATGATTGAGCTAACTTGGGAATTCCGGTGGCCAAATGAGATGCCCACTCGGGAGTGGAAGGCCTTCTGTGAGGAGAGGATTCCCTGCTGGAGACTAGAGGCTCAGCCTGAGTAGCCTGGTTCACCTGAGGTGGTGTAGGTACTGGGGGTTCTGCACCTGATTGGTGTGGTTTGCATTTTGCACAAAATGGTTCTTTGTGACCTGAAGTCAAACGTTTGCGGCATTTGGCACAGGCCAAATACTTGACAGAAGCTACAGGTGCTGCCCTGGAAAAAGGACCATCACTGGTTCCTTCAGACATGGTACCAGTGGAAGAATAATTGCCAGAGGTAATTTAGTGCCTGGGGAATGTGAAAAACCCTGTTAGGAAATTGCACTAACCTTAAGAGACAGTCAGGGAAGGAGGAGTAGCTCTTTTATTAAGCTTGTGTGTTCCTCCCTGCTCCAAAAGGAGCGCTGTATAGGCTGAGCGTGTGTGACAGCCTGTACCCGTGTGTCCCGAGGGCTGCTCTAACAGTAGCGTTATTCTGCGGGAGGCGCGCTGTAGGAAATGGCCGCCAGCAGTGAGAGGCGCGCTGAAGATCGCGCGAGAGTTTGTGAGAGCGCAAGCGCCGCTTTTGGCGGTGCGCTGACAGAGATGCAGCCCAGAAAATGGCGGCCGTTACCTGGGGCAGCCACCGCCCACTTAAGGAAAACGGCCCGCCAGGCGGAGAAGGGGCGCCAAACAGGGAGGTTTGACGATCCGCTTCTGATTAAAAAGTGCTGCCATAAGTATAGAGGCCAGCACATGGTAGTGGAGAGAGTAAACCTTATCCCAACTCTCCCTCCCCCCTGTGCAGGGCTTCCGTGAAGAAGCTTACATACCTGCAATGGCTGCCGGAGTTTGGCAGGAGAGGGGGGAGGAGTGGGCAGCAATGGGAAGAGTCGCCCAATAAGCTTACCTGGGAGCTGGTCTTCTCTCTCTCTCACTCTCTCTGTCTCCGGCCAGCGTGTACTCCTCCTGTAGAGGAAGGACATATTTAGGAGCTGGGTGGTGTGTGCAAGCACGGTAACCCCAGAGACAGGTCCCATGTTGGAGGGTGTTAATAAGGACTTTTGCTCAGTGTAAAAGTACAAAACAACCCCCAGGTGTCAGCAAAAAAACTGACTGAAAGTAAATCACATCCTATCCTCCTGAGGACACAACTAAAACTGACCTAAGCTCCGCCTGCTGGGGGTATAGCCAGTGAGGGAGGAGTCAGTTGTTTTCTTAAGGTTGTGTCCTGCCTCCTAGTGATAGCAGCTATACCCCACTGTCCCTGTGTCCCCCAAGATGACCTTGAGAAATACAGCATTTCTAGCCTTATTCTATTTTAGACTTTACATGCCCTTTAAATCCTTTTCTCTTGGGATGTCTGTGGAATACAGGGACCATGGGGTACAGCATCCACCAGCAGGAGGCAGGACTCTAGAGAAGAGGAAGAAGACTCCTGCTCCCATACCCCTCACCACTTCCTGATATACTCAGTTTTGTCTAACAACGAAAGGTAGATAGAAAAAAAACAGAACTAAATACAAAAGAAAAAAGGCATAATCACAATGTAAAGCGGCCTGCTTCTGGGAGGGAAGCCCTGTGTCCCACAGAGATCCCAAGAGGAAAGGATTTAATGGTATCATAAAATCTCCTTTTCCCTGAATGAGTCTGTGGGATACAGGGACCATGGGTTCATACGAAAGCTGCTTGCCAGTTGCTTTCAAGGCCAGCTCCCAAAGAGCCTTACTAGCCCCAGTACTAAGTGTCCCACGAAGGGAGAAGCCATGTCGGAGGGACTCCTGTGTGATCTCTTGGACAAACCTGGTGCCAGTGGCTACTGGCCATTGAAATAAAGAGTCCTGTCTACTTGAGGACACTAGAAAATTGAGTAGTGGTGAGGGGTATAGCAGCATGGAGGAGTCTTCTTCTTCTTCTCTAATGTCCTGCCTCCTGCTACTGGGACCCCATGGTCCCTGTGTCCCAGTTTAGTTTTGGGCTCCAATTTTTCCAGCTTTCAAATGGGAGTCACTGACCCCATCTATAAACAAATGCTCTGTACGGCTACACATTTATTGTTATTGCTACCTTTTATTACTCATCTTTTTATTTAGGCCTCTCCTATTTATATTCCAATCAATGCATGGTTGCTAGGGTAATTTGCCATTTGTAACAATGGGGGCAGCCATTCAAGCACAGGATACACAGTAGATAACAGATAAATACTACTATAGTTTATATAAACAATCTGCTGTGTAGCCATGGGGACAGCCATTCAAGCACAGGATACACAGTAGATAACAGATAAGTACTACTATAGTTTATATAAACAAGCTGCTGTGTAGCCATGGGGACAGCCATTCAAGCACAGGATACACAGTAGATAACAGATAAGTACTACTATAGTTTATATAAACAAGCTGCTGTGTAGCCATGGGGACAGCCATTCAAGCACAGGATACACAGTAGATAACAGATAAGTACTACTATAGTTTATATAAACAAGCTGCTGTGTAGCCATGGGGACAGCCATTCAAGCACAGGATACACAGTAGATAACAGATAAGTACTACTATAGTTTATATAAACAAGCTGCTGTGTAGCTATGGGGACAGCCATTCAAGCACAGGATACAAACTAGATAACAGACAAGTACTACTATAATTTATATAAACAAGCTGTTGTGTAGACATGGGGGCAGCCATTCAAGCACAGGATACACAGTAGATAACAGATAAGTACTACTATAGTTTATAGAAACAAGCTGCTGTGTAGACATGGGGGCAGCCATTCAAGCACAGGATAGACAGTAGATAACAGATAAGTACTACTATAGTTTATATAAAGAAGCTGCTGTGTAGCCATGGAGGCAGCCATTCAAGCACAGGATACACAGTAGATAACAGATAAGTACTACTATAGTTTATATAAACAAGCTGCTGTGTAGCCATGGGGGCAGCCATTCAAGCACAGGATACACAGTAGATAACAGATAAGTACTACTATAGTTTATATAAACAAGCTGCTGTGTAGCCATGGGGGCAGCCATTCAAGCACAGGATACACAGTAGATAACAGATAAGTACTACTATAGTTTATATAAACAAGCTGCTGTGTAGCCATGGGGGCAGCCATTCAAGCACAGGATACACAGAGAAGTACTGAACAATCCCATAGTATACTACAGCGCTTATCTGGCATCTGCTACGGATTTAAAATACTTTTATTTTTGGTGTTACTGTTCCTTTATGGAAATATATAGAAAGATATAAAAAAAAAGTAAATCATATTTATATACAGGGTATTTTATTTTGAAGGCCAGTAACATGTGCCTCCCAGGGAGGTGTCCGGTTATACAGAGCCAAACACAGGGGGTCTCATTACAGGAGGATGTTGATTCAGAAGAAAAATATTAAATTATTTCCAGTGTTCCGGAGTCAGGAAGCGATCGTTTTTCCTTCCCTTTCCCGATTACTTGAGAAGCCCTTTAGCTTACTGTATAAACAATAAGAAAACTGAAAACAACATTAAAAAAAAAACCAATGGTAAAACAAATCAGCCCTGCCCCCTATTCCCGGACTAAAGTGCATTGCACTGGATGCCCACTGTAGTACCAACAAGACCATTTGCTCTGCCAGGTAACCCAACCCCCTCTGTGTATTAAAGGGAAACTGGTCTAGACATGTCTGTAAGGCAGTTGCCATTAATGCTTTTTTTTTTTTTACACCTTTTAACATCTTGATTTTGTAGTTTGCCGTGAAATTGACACAATAACTGCAGTATATGGCACAATGGGTACCCTCCTCCCTGTTTTTGCACTTACACCCTGTCCCACAGGTGAGTAACTGAGCAACTACAGGTGTAAGTTTTGTGCTGCAAAATGAAATGCACAGACCTAACTACACTGGCGAATACAGTGCTCCCTCTGTTCAGTAGAGCTGTATTCATGACTGGCAAGCAATGCAGATGGCACAGCTTGTACCCAGGCCTGGAGGGCCGCATGCTGCATAGCCACTTCTACTTGTTTTTTACATATACGCAAATGTTAAATGGAAGGGAAGATTGGGACTCCTGGCACCATTGTGTATCGAAGGCAAAAGTAAAATGGCACTAGAAAGAGTGCGAAACCTGATAACATATGTACAAAGGACGTATCCCTCCAACTGCTAGCCCACCGATATTTCAATGTTGCAATTAATCAAACCATCAATATAGGAATAAAGTTAAAAGGCAATATTTATTCACCTTACCTTTATTCTACCTTACTTTGTGTTGGGGCAGGTTTGTTGCCAGGCTTCGGGCTGCTCTTGGGATACAATACTTACATGTAGGCTGGACTGGTTGAAATTTTGGCCGCAACTTTGTGACTGCTGTGTCGCTAAATCCACCACTGAACCTACAATTTAAGCTAATTGAACCCAATAGAGTAGCCACACAGCAATACCCAGACTTGAACACTGTGAACACTCACTGAAGCCTTAAGGTGGCCATACACGGAGAGATCCGCTCGTTTAGTGATGTCGCCAAACGAGCGGCTCTCTTCCCGATATGCCCACCTTGTGGCGGGCAATATCGGGCTGATCCGATCGTGGGCCCAACGATCGGATCCTAACAGTGGCTTTACGGGTGGTCGGCATCAACGAACAGATGCGGCCGCAGTCAGACGGGATTTTTAGTCCCATTCGATCGAGATCTGGCCAACTTTCGGCCAAATCTCGATCGGGGAAGCCCGTCGGGGGGCCCCATACACTGGCCAATTAGCTGCCGACTCGGTCTGTCTGCAGCTTTTATCGGTCCATGTATGGTCACCTTTACACTGGCCCTGTAATCTCATTTAGGGGTGATTTGCCCAACTTCCATGGGACGCATTAACCCTTCACGGATTTAGGAGCATAAGGTGTGAGAATTACTGCTCTGGAAAACCTCTCCATTTTTCATGTGATTTGTGTCAGTGTACACTACAAAACTGGGATTCACATGAAAAACTACTTATTGGCTTAACACGACCAATTATCAACAATTCTCTCATTTTAAATGCAGAGCTGCTTGTAGTGTTTTTAATTTACATACGGCATGGTGGGGAATTAATATTGCCTTTTAACTTTATTCCTATATTGATGGTTTGATTAATTGCAACATTGAAATATCGGTGGGCTAGCAGTGGGAGGTTAAGTCCCTACATATAGTCACAATTCAGTTTGGTTGTGGACACTGATCTACATAAGCCACTGATTTAATAATTTTGCATACACCTCACTTGAATCAAATTGGTACTTTAATCCTAATTTACCTGTACTCTGGTTCTGTAGGTGGTTGAACCCGATTGTAGTGTGTGTGAGACACAGATGGCTGAAAAGACTGGGAAAAAGCACACAGAAAATACAAAAAAAAAAAAAGTTGCTTTATTTTATTCATGACACTTTTGCAGGTCCCACGCAGTCCTGTGCATACAATGGGCACGCTTGTCTTTTACATACGCCCAGAAACTGTCCAGAACGTATAACAACGTGTAAATATACATTAAAAATAAAACCCAAAACACAACTTGTCCCCATGCAATTATACAATAGAAAATCCTGTAAAACCCAAAGAACTTTAAAAAGAGGGGAATCCAGTTTAAGGTCACACGAAGCAGTTTATGAAGTCATTTGCCCCCTCTCTACAGTACAAGAGCCCGTCTTTGGCTACCGGCTGTTTCTCAACTACAACTCACAATCCTCCCATAGGCTGAATAAGGCTTACGGCCGCTGTCATTCAAAACGCGTTGCCGAAAACTCAACTTGCATGAAGGTGCCGTCCATTGCAAGGAACAGGAATCAAGTCATAAAATGTGTGCATGACTCCTATTACTGTAATGGGGGGCAAAAAAACAAAAAAAACAAAAAACCAACAACATTGAAGTCCAGCCTTGGGCAGACAAATCTGCTCCACAAACTGGAGCTCAGACCCGTAAAGGCAGAAGATATTTGGATGCGTAGAAGATGGTTATTGCACTTCTGGAGCAGTGGTATACTTACTTGTGGGTGACTATGCAACACTTAAAGAGGTGTACATGTCATATACATAGATGGCAGTTGGTTGCATGTACATGGCTAAACAATAATACACACTACATATACACTGTACATAGCTAGAGATAAAACGCACACATGCATACACACACCCGTGTTCTTTAGAGGGAGTACACACAGTGAGAATACGCATGTATCACTATTGCAGTGCGGTCTAGTCCTGTTTTTCCGGCAGTTACTTATCGGGCTTGGTCTGGTTGCTTTTGTTCAGCAGTTTCTGCAGGCTGCCCGACATGAAGTATGGCCTCTCTGTTGAGCCGTCGTTCCGCTCCAAGTCTTCCACTGGACCCGGAGGAAAGGGAAGAAAAGTGAGGAATGAGGCGGGGTAGCATGGGGTGATTATGGGGGGGGGGGGGGATGTGGCTGATTTGGGGTCAGTGCAGGTCATGCAGTAACTATTAAAAGGCACTAGGTGTTGGCAGGATACATACATGATGAATTGTGACTGTACATACATGAGAGAAGAGGATTTACTATTAAGTCAGCAGTCAGTGTTATGTCAGATTCTGTTCTCTATATATTGGCACTCCTGTAGCCCTCTTGCCCCCTATTCCTGACACACAAACACACACAGAGCATTCTCTGGAATAAGAGGTATAGATAGAGAGGTTGGCAGATGAGGATGCCTGCAGCTTTAACACATGTAGATTTAGCGGAGAAGGGGGTTCTCTTTTAGCCCCACCCACTGTGCCTCCATCAGCTCTGGCTCTCGCTGGATTTTAAGGTGTCCGCGTCCTTTTTCAGCAGGATTTGGCTGAGCTCAGGGGACATGTAATATGGTTGCTCCAAGGAACCATCGTTCCTCTCCAAATCTTCACCTTGTTTATGAACAGTCCCCAGGGAAGAAATAGAGGTGGGGGGAGACAAGGTGCAAAAGGTATAGAGACAGTGCAGGGTATGTGATAGAGACAGTAATGTTGTGCAGAGTATAAGCACATCACAGAGTAAAGTGTGAGCACACATGTACAGGATCATGCACACACGCAAAAAGGAACACACACAACATGGCATACAGAACAAAAGCATGTGCGCACAAAGAAAGCAGGAGAAGTGCAAGGCATGACACACAGAGCAAGGAATGGCACATACATGTTGCAAGGAGAAGCAAGCACACGCATGAACAGGCAAGGTGTACACACAGAGAATAGTTCACACGCAGAAGCAGAACACAAAGAGCAAGGCGCACACACACAGACCGACGTGTCCAAGGCAGAACAGGGAGGTGCCAAGAGCAGAGAGAAAGGACAGGGAACAATGGGGATTAAAAAGAAAAGGGAGAAAAGAGAAGAAGATTAGTTCAGTAGAGGCCCACACCATATTAACCAGACAAGAAACAGAAAGATTAGAATGAAGTCAGATTGCACAAGGCTCTGTGGGTCACTGCCCTCATGTAATGTCGCTGGTACTTACAGAAACACAGGAACAGGGTGTCCACACACATCCCATAGACGCTGAAGAACCCGTGGGCAATCAGGTAGGAGCCTAGAATCACGGTCTGCCGGGAGTCAAAACCATAAAGGGTTAAACACGACATATAAATGTGCGTTTGGCACAAGCAAGGGATGGGGATCATGTCTGGAATGGGCTGGATACGGGGTGGCAAAGTACATTGACATTATTACTTTTAGTACAAGTCTATATCCAGGGACTGGTCATTGTGGAGCCAGGAATTAACTGGATACCGATAATATTCTCTCAGTGAGATTTGCAATAATCCCACCATATGTTCCATTGCCATAAAGCAACGAGGGACTGCTGTGGGTCACATGCTGTATTGTAATGCAGCAAAATAGGTTTTTATATTTGAACCTAATGCAGAACATTTATAAACGGATTCACCATTCTGCCACTAGGTGGGGCACACGACTCAGCCGAAATACTCAGCGAATAGCATTGGTGCAGTAGCTCCAGCCTCTTGGCTTTCCAATCGTCCCATTCTCAATAAACCTGAATTTAAATGGCCTTCACTGACTTAGAATGAATACACAGTATATTGTGATCTTTAACAACAACAACATAAGAGCAGTGTGTTTATCCCCTTTATGTTCTCCTGTTCTGAACATCTGCCCTGGGGGTTATACTGAGGATCAGTCCAAGATGCAGAGAGGTTAGGGGTGCAACATACACCTGTATGGATAAGGTCTTTAGGACATATTCATTTGGATCAGGAATGCACCAAATCCACTATTTGGGATTCGGCTAAATCCTTCATGAAAGATCCGGCCGAATACCGAACCAAATTTGTATATGCAAATTGGAGACGGCAAAGGAAAAAGTGGTAAAAGAATGTTTTACTTCCTCGTATTGAGACGAAAAGTCACGTGATTTTCATTCCCACACCTAATTTACATATGCAAATTAGGATTTGGATTCGGTTTGGCCACACACACACACACACACAAGGATTCGGCCGAATCCTGCTGAAAAAGGCTGAATCCCAAACCGAATCCTGTATTCAGTGCATCCCTAATTTGGATCAAGGATTTTGACCTTCCCACATTATATGAACTATCTAGCCTGCAAATACAAAATGATCAAAACCTGAAAAAAACTTACCAGGATGGGGACCCAGTAATAATTCAGGGTTGGAGCGGTGTCCTGCACAATCTGAATCCGGCGACTGAAGAAAAAGAAAGCCAGGATCCCTGTGGGAAGAGTAAATCACATCAGAAATTGAAACGGCCGTTGCAACTATTATGGCTGGTCCCACCAGGAAGTGACCTAATGACTTAAATCACAGGAGCCCAATCTGCATTTAATCTGTATTTAATGCAAGTCTGGACGTCAAAATAGTCCCTGGCATTCCAAGTACACAGAGGTCCAAACAGTCCTCCACCAGCCCAATAAATAGTGACTGTCTATAGGACCTTACAGCAGCCCCTCTGGCATTTGCCAGAACCCACAGATTGCCAGTCAGGGCCTGGATGTGGTGGAAAGTGACCAAATGACAAATAAAAAAAAAAAAAAAGTGTTTCCATTAGTGTATGATGTCCATGTGCCACCTAATACCCACCACACATCCCACCCTGTGCCACCTAATACCCACCCACACATCCCACCCTGTGCCACCTAATACCCACCACACATCCCACCCTGTGCCACCTAATACCCACCACACATCCCACCCTGTGCCACCTAATACCCACCACACATCCCACCCTGTGCCACCTAATACCCACCCACACATCCCACCTAATACCCACCCACACATCCCACCCTGTGCCACCTAATACCCACCACACATCCCACCCTGTGCCACCTAATACCCACCCACACATCCCACCCTGTGCCACCTAATACCCACCACACATCCCACCCTGTGCCACCTAATACCCACCACACATCCCACCCTGTGCCACCTAATACCCACCACACATCCCACCCTGTGCCACCTAATACCCACCCACACATCCCACCTAATACCCACCCACACATCCCACCCTGTGCCACCTAATACCCACCCACACATCCCACCCTGTGCCACCTAATACCCACCCACACATCCCACCCTGTGCCACCTAATACCCACCCACACATCCCACCTGATACTCACCCACACATCCAACCACCAACAGTTTCCCAAGGAAAAGCAGGAAGTCTGTGACTTTATCAAGCACGGCGACACTGTGGAGAGAGGAGAGGGGAACACAGCAGGGATGAGGAAGAGAAAGGCTTTCCTCCGAAGAACTGATAAATGTATCCAATAAAATGGTTCATTCTATGACCGATATAGGATATCAAGAAATAACATTACAAGAGCACTAAAGAACCTCACATAGTCACCTATGACAGCACAAGTCAGTACAATACTATACTAAGGAATACAGATATGGGATTCGATATCTTGAAATCCCATTATCCAGAAAGCTCGGAATTACAGAAAGGTCATCTCCCGTAGATTCCATTTTATCCAAATAATCCAAAACTGATTTCCTTTTTCTGTGTAATAATAAAAAAAATAGCTTGTACTTGATCCCAACTAAGATATAATTAATCCTTATTGGAAGCAAAACCAGAATATTGGGTTTGTTTAATGTCTCACCGAATTATGTTCCTCATGAGCAGGAAGAATGCGTTCCGTGCAGACGTGCAGAAGTTGGTGCCGTATATAGCGATCTATCAGACAGACGACATGTTAGAGTCATGTAACTAGAGAGTATGCTGCCTATCAGTGGGCTTTATGTGTGCCTAATGTAGATGGTCTTTATTGATCCTCAATAGGACCATCTCTGAAGGTGAAGACACAGAACTACTACAGGTATGGGATCTGTTATCTGGAAACCCATTATCCAGAGAGCTCCGAATTACAGAAAGGCCGTCTCCCATAGACTCCATTTTATCCAAATTTTAAAAATGATTTGCTTTTTCTCTGTAATAATAAAACAGTAGCTTGTACTTGATCCCAACTAAGATATAATTAATCCTTATTGGAAGCAAAACTACAAAAGCAGCCTATTGGGTTTATTTAAGGTTTAAATGTTTTTCTAGTAGACTTAAGGCATGAAGATCCAAATTATGCAAAGATCCATTATCCAGAAAGCCCCAGGTCCCGTGCATCCTGGATAACAGGTCCCATACCTGTAGTAGCAGCTACAAAATACCCTGACATAGACAATACAGAGCATTGCCTCTGCTAAAACACACAGAGACACATTAATCAAGGGTCAAATTTTTTTTCTTTTTAAAACTCCCATAAATTCGACCAATCAAAATTTAAATTTGAATTTTATCAGCTCGACAAATCGACCCAAAAACTCTAATCAAATTAAAAAATTGATTTAAAAGTTTTTTCAGAGCCAGGAAGGCTGCATCACCAAATTGATCCCATTGACTTATACAGTAATTCAGCAGGTTTTAGGTGGTGAATAGTCAAATTTGAGTTATTAAAGGGCCAGAGTGTGAGGAATCTCGAAATTTGAATTATTTGACAGTTTTGAGCAAAAATAAAAAAAATTCCAAAAATTGAATTTTCACTTCGACCCTTAATAAATCTGCCCCACAGGTTCTTAATAAAGCAATTTATTGCTATTTTGTAGCCGTGACAAGTAGCCGTGTGTCTTCATCCTAAAGTGTAACTTAGCTAGCCACCCCAAAACCGGCCCATCTCACCATGATGTATGCATTGCGATTGAGGAACTTGATGAACTTCTCCAGGCACCAGAAGCAACACTTCAAGCAACAGAGGAGGAAGCGGGCACATTTATTATCGGCTCCTGGAGAAAGAAAACATGAGTTTTTTTCGAGTACGTTGGCTTCTTTCACCATGTTTTAGAACCAACAGATCCTATATACACACACACACACATGAACCCAGAGATTCGTTAAAGGGGAACTATTGCAAAAATATAAAGTATACGTTTCATCATACTGAAAGAAGAAACTTTCTAAATACAATCAATTAAATATTCTATATTGTTTCTGAAATAATCTTTATCTTCACTATCCCTCTCTCAGCATCTGTTTCTCTTCATTCTGTCTTCATGCAGCAGTTGGGTGTCAGATACTCATTGACAGTTAGATCCAATATATCTTATAGGAGGGCTTCCTTTCCTAGCAGATGTATTAGAGCTCACTCAAATAACTGATTCCAGTACAAACAAAATAACTGCCTTTTGCACAAATCCTGCATGTAGAGAGACATGATGTCTGGTGATTTTAATTGAGCTCTAATACATCTTCTAGGCAAAAGGAGCCCCCCTATAAGATATATTGGATCTAACTGTCAATGAATATCTGACACCCAACTGCTGCATGAAGACAGAATGAAGAGAAACAGATGCTGAGAGAGGGATAACTTGATTATTTCTAGGGATACACCAAATCCAGGATTCAGTTCGGGATTCTGCCTTTTTTAGCAGGATTCAGATTTGGCCGAATCCTTGTGCCTGGCCAAACCGAATCCAAATCCCATGTAAATTAGAGGGAGCAGGAGGTGCAACTGGGCCAGAGCCAGCAAATCGCGTGCAGTACAGCTGGCTGGAGTCGGCTGCAGCCGCAAAGTAAATTCACATGGACGAGGGTGGGGGCCCGGCTGCACGGCCCACCCCCACCTAGTTCCGTTACTGAGGGTGGGTAGGGAAATCACGTGACTTTTCGTCACAAAAGAATTTCCTCTTTTTCCTTTCCTGCCCCTAATTTACATATGCAAATTAGGATTCAAATTCAGTTTTCAGCTGAATCTTTCACCAAAGGATTAGGCCGAATCCCAAATAGTGGATTGGGTGCATCCCTAAATTGGTTTCAGAATTATTTAATTGGTTATATTTAGAAAACGTCTTATTTCAGTCTGCTGAAGCTTATATAAAATTTAAATTTTTGTGATAGTTCCCCTTCAAGGACTCATTTACATGACAGTATACAGAACATACAAAAACAGGCGGTACTGTTCTGCTTAGAGAGGGAAAACAAAACCACTGAAGATTTAAAATGCAGAGATGTATGAAATCTGAAACCCCAATGTGAGAGAGAACCAATTCAGCCAGAATGTCACCCCACAGCGGCTAGTTCTTTTTTTACTGTCTTAAATGTTACCTTTCAGTTTGTGATCCAGATATTCCAGTAAGATCCTTATCATTTGTACAATAGCAAGAATCAGAGATCCGAATGCCAGAGACCCAGTGTGGTACCTGCAAAGAGTTCTCTTTAGTACGTTTTATCTTTAGAACAATGCACAGTGTGTGTCTCTGAGTAGCACCAAACACTGTGCAAGGACCTACCCTAGTTACCTGTCCAGACTGAGTAGTACCCTACACTATGTAGCAACTTATCCCAATCACCAAATTAGTAAGTCTGAGTATTCCCATAGCACCAGTGTATAAAGGAGGGCTTGTTCACCTTCCAGTTGTTTTCCGATTGCTCCCCAGAAATAAAGACTTTTTTCCCAATTACTTTCCATTATTTATTTTTTTACCGTTTTTCCAAAATCTAAGTTTAAAGTTGAATGTCTCTGGTGTTTGAGTCTGGCAGCTCCGTAATTCAGGTGCAGACTCTAAACTGTTACAATTTTACAACAATTTAGTTGATCCTGGAGTATTAGTAACTATTATATCAATTCTAACAGCTGCCTGTAATGAAACCCAGAGATTCTGCTCAGCAGGGACAAAGATAAGAAATGTATCAACAGTTTACAGGGTCGGCGACCCCCCCTCCCAGAGCTGCTTTAGCAGGTGAAAAATGACACTTTACCCCTCAACATTAGAAACGCGGTGACACAGAAAATAGAAAGTCACTGGAAAAAGTGGTTATTTCTGGCGATCTATCTCAACTAGTTGTTTGAAGGTGAACCACTCCTTTAAAGGGGTGGTTCACCTTTGAGTTAACCTTTAGTATATTATAGAATGGGCAGTTCTAAACAATTTTTCAATTGGTCTTGGTTATCTATATTTTATAGTTTTTTTATTTATTTGTCTACTCTTTCTAGCTTTCAAATGGGTCACTGACCCCATCCAAACAAACAAAACCCCAAAAAAACAATTCTCTGTAAGGCTACAAATGTCATTCCTATGTTTTTAATCTTTCTATTCAGTCCCTCTCCTATTCATCATCCAGCCTCTTATTCAAATCAATGCATGGTTGCTTGGGTAATTTGGACCCTAGCAACCAGATTGCTGAAATTGCAAACTGGAGAACTGCTGAAGAAAAAGCTAAATAACTCAAAAACCACAAATAATAAAAAATGAAAACCAATTACAAATCTTCTCAGAATATCCCTCTCTACATCATTAAAAAATTTAACTCAAATGTGAACAACCCCGTTAATAACCAGACTAGTATGTCTCTGGGTTGTAGACTATGTAGAAACCTATCCCAAGCACCAAGTCTCACCTCAGCGCCCGGCCCAGTGAGGAGAAGATGGGAAAGGCCGGCATATCATCGGGTTTTTTGAAGGCCCAGTAATACGAAGCGAATGCCCCTGCCAGTGTCACCTGGCCAAGCGCAATGACAAAGTTGGCCAGCCAGAGGAACATGAAGGCATTGTAGATTTGGAAGACGATGAGGTACTTGTGGTAATACGTTTCACCTCCATAGAACGCAAACTGGCATGTGGCGTCCGGGCACACGCGTGTCACGTTGGTAGTGTTAAAGGTCTGTCGGGGAAAAAAGAAAAAAAATTAAGTGGATTTGGTCATGATTTTTATGGTGTAGTTCTTATTTCTAAATGACACGGTTTACACTGCAAATAATTCACTCTACAATATAAAATTTCATTCCTGAACCAACAAGTGTATTTTTTAGTTGTAATATTGGTGTGTAGGTGCATCTCAGGTCATTTTGCCTGGTCATGTGATTTCAGAAAGAGCCAGCACTTTAGGATGGAACTGCTTTCTGGCAGGCTGTTGTTTCTCCTACTCAATGTAACTGAATGTGTCTCAGTGGGACCTGGATTTTACTATTGAGTGTTGTTCTTAGATCTACCAGGGAGCCGTTATATTGTGTTAGTTAGGCTGCTGGGGGGAAAGGGAGGGGGGGTGATTTCACTGCAACTTGCAGTGCAGCAGTAAAGAGTGATTGAAGTTTATCAGCGCACAAGTCACATGACTGGGGCAGCTGGGAAACTGACAATATGTCTAGCCCCTGTCAAATTTCAAAATTAAATATAAAAAAAAACATCACGCATTTTGAAAAAACATGTTCTCATGACAATATCCCTTTAAACTCTAAAATGAAATTGTAACCTTGATTTTCCATTTAATATACAAACCAACCTCTTTCTATACTACCCCAAACCCCCTACTCCTCCCATTTACCCTAATTGAAGGGGGGGGTAAAATTATAAATGAAGACTGGGAATAGGAAATGGAAAACTGCACCTGCTGGAACCAAGTAACACAATGGCCCCATCTACTCGACATTACTTTATAATAAATCATAACACACAAGAGCCATTAATATCCTGTAAATTATATACAGAAACGTGTATATTATAATATTGTACCCCCTTCTGTAAAATATAAGGATATTAGAAGTCACCTCGTAGTTCCATGACCTGTATAAAAGCTCATGTACCTTTATATGGGCATGGAACTCCCCGGTTACTTCGAATATCTTCATATTTTACAACAGGGGGGGGGGGGTGTTATAAAGAATTAACTAGAATGTGGGTGCTATATACATACATAGCAAATGATTCAGTGTTTGCCCAGTGCAACAAACTAATCCAGGCCAAAGTCACGCCATGAGCTGCATTCCAATCAATGAGTCACGGTGACAGCAGCATGAGTCAGTTGGTTGCACCACTGAAGCAAATAATAAAAGGATTAAAGGGATACTGTCATGGGAAAAATATATTTTTTCCAGAAAGCATCAGTTAATAGTGCTGCTCTAGCAGAATTCCGCACTGAAATCCATTTCTCAAAAGAGCAAACAGATTTTTTTTATATTTAATTTTGAAATCTGACATGGGGCTAGACATATGGTCAGTTTCCCAGCTGCCCCCAGTCATGTGACTTGTGCTCTGATAAACTTCAGTCACTCTTTACTGTAAGATGGAATGAAGAATCACCCCCTTCCTTTCCCCCCAGCAGCCAAACAACAGAACAATGGGAAGGTAACCAGATAGCAGCTCCCCAACACAAGATAACAGCTGCCTGGTAGATCTAAGAACAACACTCAATAGTAGAATCCAAGTCCCACTGAGACACATTCAGTTACATTGAGAAGGAAAAACAGCAGCCTGCCTGAAAGCAGTTTCATCCTAAAGTGCTGGCTCTTTCTGAAATCACATGACCAGGCAAAATGATCTGAGATGCACCTACACACCAATATTACAACTAAAAAAAAAAAAAAAATACACTTGCTGGTTCAGGAGAATTTTATATTGTAGTAAATTATTTGCAGTGTAAACAGTGTAATTTAGAAATAAAAACTAAACCATAAAAATCATGACAGAATTCCTTTAAATATGCCAGTAAGCAGCCTGGGGGTTTCTAGGCTGCACAAGGGATACACACAAGGTATGTAGCATGAGTGACACTTACCTCTGGGTTGCAGGTGTTGCCAGAGAAGTCACACTGGGTCTCATTAAACACTTTATACACGGCCTCATTGGAGGTGGAGAGAAATCTGAGACGGCACAGTTAAGGACTAAATACTTATGGAGGGAAAAAATGTATGGCAATGATAATTTTGGGTTGTTTCATTAATGACACACAAAGGCAGAGAGATCATTTAAAATTTAAAGGGCAACTGTAAACATGCAGATAAATGAATGCAAAATTGCAGAGTGCGATAGCAGCAATAGAACCGAGCAGGACGTGAACTTGAATTTCTGTCCAGAACAGTAGTTGGTGTGTGAAATATGATAAGAGCAGTCTAAATCTTCATATACTAACACAGGTATGGGCTCCATTATCCAGAAAGCTCTGAATTATGCAATGTCTGTCTCCCATAGGCATTTTATCCAAATAATCCACATTTTTTAAATAGGATTTCCTTTTTCTCTGTAATAATAAAAAAACAGTAATTTGTACTTGATCCCAACTAAGATATAATGAATCCTTATTGGAGGTAAAACCAGCCTATTGGGGTTATTTAATGTTTACGTGATTTTCTAGTAGACAAAGTGATACTGACACTAAAAAAATATTTTGAAAATATGAATGTACATTAAAAGTTACTTATAGGTCATGTTGATTGTTTTTCGCTGATAGTTCTGCTTTTGTAAGTAATTGTTATTTGATGTTGCTAAACAGACTGTCCCTTCTTAACCTGTCATTTAGAGTTTCTAATGCCAACAGACTCCTGCTGCACAAATATGGCAGCCCCCTCATAGAGGAACAGGGTAGTAAAAAAGTTTAAAGCATCAGGCAAATACTTTTATGGCAAAATTATAAATAACATTCAAAGAAAATGTTAGTATAGCTAATAAAAAAAGGTTATTTTCTAATGTCAGTATCTCTTTTAGATATGAAGATCCAAATTATGGAAACATCAGTTATCCGGAAAACCCCAGGTCCTGAGCATTCTGGATAACAGGTCCCATACCTGTAATGTAAATCAAAATTGCTCAGAGGAGCAATGTTACATTTGGGTGGGTACAGCTACTATTTAACTGCATCAGCTATGGGATATGTTTGCATCAATACCATTATTCTCTGCCATTTCCTAGTGTTTCCACTGGGTTTGAATAGTATCTGGCAGCTGCATGGGAGTCGGAGGCCCGATCCAAGGGGTCGATGAGGGAAACAGAAACTAAGTTATTTAAATATGGGTGACGCGACTGTATGGGAGACCCGACGGGATGCGACTGTATGGGAGACCCGACGGGATGCGACTGTATGGGAGACCCGACGGGATGCGACTGTATGGGAGACCCGACGGGATGCGACTGTATGGGAGACCCGACGGGATGCGACTGTATGGGAGACCCGACGGGATGCGACTGTATGGGAGACCCGACGGGATGCGACTGTATGGGAGACCCGACGGGACTGTATGGGAGACCGACGGGACTGTATGGGAGACCGACGCGATGGGACTGTATGGGAGACCGACTGGACTGAATGCCCAGACTGGCAATCTGTGGGTTCTGACATATGCCAGAGGGGCTGCTGTAAGATGCCATAGACAAGTCACTCTTTATTGGGCTAGTTGCCGGCTGTATGGGCCTCTGTGTACTTGGAATGCCAGGGCTTATTGTGAATCCCAGTTCAGACGTGGATGTGCAGTGGGTGGACATGGAAGGATACACAGCTGTAATAGCCCAGTAGGCGATGCACAGGCACACAAGTAAGAATGTAAAGAGAGGGAAAACCAAGGACGACATGACAAATCCAATGGCCCTGAGGAGAGAGAGATGGATTGGGTTAAGAAAAATATTAAAAATGAGTGGTTTACCTGTAAGTTAACTTTTAGTATGTTATAGAATGGCCAATTCTAAGTAACTCTTCAATATTTTTTTTTTTTCTTTTTAATAGTTTAATTATTTGCCTTTTTCTTCTTTTCCAGCTTTCAAATGGGGGGGTCACTGACCCCATCAAAAAAACAAAAAATAAAAAAAAAAAAACACATGCTTTGTAAGGCTACAAATGTATGGTTATAGTTACTTTTTATTGTTCATCTTTCCATTCAGTCCTTTCCTATTCCAGTTTCATTCAAATCAATACATGGTTGCTAGGGTAATTTGGACCCTAGCAACCAGATTGCTGAATAAAAAGCTCAATAACCACAAATAATTAATGAAAACCAATTGCAAATTGTTTTAGAATATCACTCTACATCATACTAAGTTAATTCAAACAACCCCTTTAAATACAAATGCTTCTAAAAAGGCCCTCCCCATGGAAACTGGAACTGTAGGCAATTGCAAGGAAACCGAGTGTAATACTATGTATGCAGCCTAAATATGAATAGATCTTTGCTAAAAGGATTGGTTCACCTTTAAAATCAACTTTTAGTATGTTATAGAATGGCCAATTCTAATCAACTTTTTAATTGGTCTTCACTATATATTTTATAGTTTTTTCATTATTTGCCGGCTCTTTTCAGCTTTCAAATGGGGGTCACTGACCCCCATCTAAAAAACAAATGCTCTGTTATTGCTACTTTGTATTACTCATCTATTTGGGCCATATCCTATTCATATTCATATTCCAGTCTCTTGTCAATGCATGGACCCTAGCAACCTGATTGCTGAAAAAGCAAACAGAGCTACTAAATAACTCAAACCACTAAATATATTAAAAAAAAATGAAACCCAATGGCAAATTGTCACAGAATATCATTCTCTACATCACACAAAGTTAACTCAAAGGTGAGCAAACACTTTAAATATGGTGCAGTACACTGAAATACAAAACTTTACCAGTGACATAAGTGAATTTACATATTTCTTAGTCCTGGAGGACTTCAAAAGGATTGTAAAGTAGGAAATGTATACCCCAAGTTTTTATGATCCAAACTCTACTTTCTGTCTGCTTCACAGTATCTATTCATGTATTGTAATTAAATGCAAAATAAGTTAGTTAGGTTCCCTCTCTGAAGAATATTTGTGTTGGGGGTATTTGGTATTTATTAGCCCTAACTGATATGCTAACAGGTGGCTGATCCAACACCAATATATCCTGAAAAGCCATCTAGAAAGGGGTTTAGCATTTCAATGGGAATTGCTTGTAAACGGTTTATTGGCAAAACAAAAACTAGAGGAAAGGACCTGGTTTGACTAAAACAAAAAATAACTTATTAGCCAGAACAAGTCCCTAGTTTGTCAGCGGTCATTGTTTCCATTTACCTAACTGCAGTAATTTGTGGCACCTATATTTCACCCCTATACATAAACCAATGCCTTTGCTTTTCCCTAAACTGTGTGCCCCATGCCTGGTCTTGTCTCCTCCTGTTCCCTGGAATTACTATACCTCTGTATAAGGAGGCACACGTGGAGATTCAGGGAGATTAGTCGCCCAGCGACAAATCGACTCTTCTTTGGGTGACTAATCTCCCAGAAATGCCTTCCCGTCGTCTAGAATCTAAATTGGCAACAGGATAGCACTCTGGGGGGCAAATTCACTAAGATGGCGCAACTTCGCCGTGCGTATTTTCGCCAGCGCTCCGCAAATTCACTAAAATCCGAAGTTGCGCACAGGGGTAGCGCAAGTTTTCGAAGTTGCGCTAGCGTTAATTCGCCAAGCGAAGTTTCGCTAGCGATGGTTAATTTGCATACGGCGCCAAATTCAAATTTCAATGGAGGAACACGTATCTGCACTACAAATGCCTAGAAAACCTTCAAATCAGCAAATATAAATTTTATTTTGCCCTACACATGTGCCCACTGTCTAGGTAAGTTGCCATGAGTCAGGAAATGTAGGGGGGAAGGAGGGGAGCCCCAAAAAATTTTTCGATCTTTTTCAGCCTATCACCCATCATGTAGAAAACACGCCAGCGTTTTTTGGGACTTAGAAAAAATTTTGACTTTTTTTGAAACAATCCCTATCTACTCTATTGTGCTTCACCAGGAGGTGGCGAAGGAAGTCTAGCGTAAAAGGTAGCGTTCAGTACACTGCGCAAGTTAGTGAATTTGCGTAGTTACGTCGCTAGCGAAAATTCGCCTGGCGTAAGGGTGCGAAGTAACACTAGCGAAACTACGCCAGCGTTCGTTAGTGAATTTGAGCAGTAACGAAAAATGCCAAACGCTAGCGAATTAACGCTAGCGTTCGGTGCTTAGTGAATTTGCGCCTGAGTGCTTCCTTTTCCGAAGTCGCCCGAAGTTTCCTCGTGGGGCGACTTCCGAAGCACTCACGCCATCCCGCCGGCAATTTAGATTCTAGCTGGTGGGAAGGCAGTTCGGGAAATTAGTCGTGCGAAGAAGAGGCGATTTGTTGCCAGTAGACTAACCTACCCGATTATCCAAGTGTGTCTCTGCACTAAAGGGGAAAATGTTCAGTCATCGTTACCTGCTGGCCTCCTTTATTAGTGCAATGGCAATCATTATCCTCTTCCGCAGGAATATGAGCAGCAGGATCACAATGACCTCCAGAATGCACAGGATGATCACTGAGGGAAAAAACAGATGTCAGAACAAATACACCATCCAAACCAGGTGGATGTATGACATTAATGGTTTATTAGTGTGCGAGCGCAACATGTTTTTCCTGCTGCAAAGAACTCAAGTTGCTTGTTTAATGGCCTTTCTACATTGCCTCCACAATGGAAACAGACTGTTGGACCAGCCAAATCACAGCTACCACAACCTTTACATTATTAAACTGCTTTGATCATCATCATCATCATCATCATCTCCTGCTGTTATTCTGGGGCTCACAGTATGTGCGAGATTTGAGAGAGAAGAGAGAGGGAGAGAGGGGGAGCGAGGGAGAGATAAAAAACTATATAAATAAAACGAGTAATGTTGGGTTAAAGTGGACCTGTCACCTACACATAAAAAGGGGTTTAACAAAAGTCGTTTGCAAATTAAACATGGAACCCATATAGTTTTTTTCATTAAAGCATCCATTCCCGTTATAAAAGGCGTTTAAATATCTGAGCTGTCAATCAAATATTACCTGCCTCTATGCCTAAGGCATAGAGGTGGGGCAGTCAATTACTTTCACTTTCCATTCAGCACTTCCTAAATGTCACTGTATGGTTATTCGGTCCCCCATTTGGGTGCATACACAAGATTCTGGGGTTGATACAGAACTTGTTTTAACAACAGTATCCACAAAATGGCTCCTGCCTGCTATGATTGTGTAATTCCAAAACTGAAGGAAAGAAAGATTTAAATAATAAAATGTAGTGTCAGTAAGTTTTATTTTGCTCAACTAACATGATAAAAAATACTTTGGAATTATTTCTTAGGACGACAGGTCCTCTTTAAGGATGTCCTACCTTAGAGCAATACTTACTGAACGCCAGCCATGTCTGCCTGAGATGTAAATAAACACGGATATCAGTCTGGAACCCAATATCTTTCAGAGTCACGTCCGAGCCAGACTCCCCCTTCAGCCGAGCATATTCCATGTAGCAATGGAAGATTCCTGGGGATTGAGAAAAAAAAAAAAAAAAAAAAAAAAGTGGAAGAAACCATTAGGACCGCTTAGCAGGGGGTATCCAGGGACACTAGCAGAAGGAAAAATAAAAGGCAGACTCACCGTAACCCATTACTGCAATGACTAACACGATCATGACCCAGACCATGATGCCGGCAAGGAACCGGAGCAGAACCACAAAGATTAAACTGATCACCATGGCAATAATCAGGCCTCTGAGCAGAAAGATGAAAATACTCCCATTAAATCCCACTCCGGGGCCTCCCCAATACGTCCCAACACCAATGTGATGCTCTTACATGATTATCCAGTACCAAGATACCGTGTAGTCCTCAAATATCTTCATGGCCACTTGCCGGGCCTCGAGAACCACGTTTGCTTTTCTGTAGGAAGAAAGAACATAGAGTCACAGCAGTTCTAGGTTCTGTTGTGGGATTTTAGTTACACAAATATCAATTTTCTTCACTCACTTGGCTCCTTCCAAGAGGTCAGTCACATTACGTTGCTTATCGCCCCTCCCATCATCGAAGGTTGTCGAGTTCCCGACCATGACGACTCCCTTTTGTGTGTTAATGGCTGGGAAACATCTTCTGGTGACTGATTTCCAAAGAGAGAACATGAGGTTTCATAAGTAAGTGCACCAGCCTGTGCCCGCCCTTTCCCACTGGGCCCCTTCAAAACCATGACCTGATTTGCACTTATGGTAAACTACAATGGTGAATACCTGACCTGTTTTTAGTAGCAGAACTGACAGGATGGGGTGGAGCATAGAGTCTTTGACTCAAGCAGTGGGCGGGACTAGAACACTAATGGCAGCTCACAGAGGAGACATTTTAGCAGATAAGCCGTAGTTTAGCATTGGGAAGAAGAGAAAGGTAAAGGCAATGCTAAAGTTATCTTAAAGTTGAACCACCCCTTTAAAGATGTCAAAAGTAACTGAAGAAATTTTGGGGAGAAAATAAAAATTTGGGGCGCACTCCTGCCCCACTTACAAGGCTTGCTTGGGGTTATCATAGCCGGGCAATCTCTGTCTCTCAGCACCTCCACTGGGCTCTGCAATGTACAACAAAAGACATTTATTTAAATTAGGATTCCACAACTAAAAAGGGATTATGAATACTTCAATATAATAATATCTGGGATTGTCATTCTGAACAGAAAAAAAAAAAACATTTTTTATTTTGTTCAGCCTGTTTACCCAGTTTTTATTTTTATACTGAACTGTTCCTTTAACAGGGTCACTTAGGAGGAGTAACATGCGGTAGCAAAGAAAGAATAAATGGTGACATAAGGCTGCTGTATCTCCAGGAAAGTACAGCAGCCCTCTTGCATTTATTAACATTACAGGACACCTTTGAGATATGATGAGCATGAAAATATATTTTCTTATTTAGTTAGCCAAAAATGTAATGTATAAAGGCTGGAGTGAATGGATGTCTAACATAATAGCCAGAACACTACTTCCTGCTTTTCAGTTCTCTTGGTTTACACGGATTGGTTACTGCCTGGTAACCAATCAGTGACTTGGGGGGGGGAGGGCACATGGGTCATAACTGTTGCTTTTGAATCTGAGCTGAATGCTGAGGATCAATTGCAAACTCACTGAACAGTTATGTCCCATGTGGCCCCCCTTACAGTCACGGACTAACTCAGAGTTAGAGAGCTTAAAAGCAGGAAGTAGTGTTCTGGCTATTATGTTAGACATCCAGTCACTCCAGCCTTTATACATTACATTTTTGGCTAACTTACTATATATAAGAAACATGTTTTTATTTTGCTCAGCCTAATTACCCGTTTTTTTTTTTTTTTTTTTACACTGAACTGTTCCTTTTATGGATTAGATAAATTAGGTTCTTGCATGGTCTGTGGTCTTGGCTATGGGGGTATTGTTGTTCCATACTAGATGGCAAAAGCTTTAATTCCCCCCCCCCCCCCACACACACACACACATTTTCAAAAAAGCAAATGGAAAAACTCTAATCCATATCCCCAGCCTAACAGATAGTGGAAAAATGTAGTCAGTGAGTTGGCATATTGGCCTTAATGCTGTACTGGTTAACTCTTTGTAGGAATGGAAGCTGCTCTGGAAGCCCAACTATGGTGCTTGTATCCTGCTGTTAGTCTCCTAAGGGAGGATGGAATTGGGGAAACTTGTAACTGACTTTTAATGAACTTAATTATTAAAGGAACAGTTCAGTGTAAAAATAAAAACTGTGTAAATAAATAGGCTGTGCAAAATAAAAAATGTTTCTAATATATTTAGTTAGCCAAAAATGTAATGTATAAAGACTGGAGTGACTGGATGTGTAACATAATAGCCAGAACACTACTTCCTGCTTTTCAGCTCTATAACTGAGTTAGTCAGTGACTATAAGGGGGGCCACATGGGACATAACTGTTCAGTGAGTTTGCAATTGATCCTCAGCATTCAGCTCAGATTCAAAAGCAACAGATATGGCCCACGTGGCCTCCTCTCAAGTCATTGATTGGTTACTTCCTGGTAACCAATCAGAAGAAACCAAGAGAGCTGAAAAGCAGGAAGTAGTGTTCTGGCTATTATGTTACACATCCAGTCACTCCAGCCTTTATACATTATATTTTGACTAATTAACTACTGTAGAACCCCCATTTTATGTTTTTCAGGGGTCCAGAAAAAAATGGTGTAAAATCCAGGAAATGTATTATGCATAATATATAGGTGAGACCACAAAACAACAATGTAAAATGTGGGGAAACTTAAAATCAGGTGTTGCTAATTTTATTGCCATGACCTTGTTATATATAAAGCAAAAAGTAAAAGATAAGGTTATTTCAAATAGAATGAGGTTTATTGAGTTTAACAACAGAACAAAGACTGGTTTTGCTTTGGGAAATCAGTCAATGTGACACCAAAGTGGAACACGAGGGCTTTGATAAAGACGTTCCCCTTGTCACAAACTTTTATTGCATTTTGAGGATTACTGTAAATTCAAATGGGTGTACACAAACATATGTTATATAACTTGAACCCTCCCAAAATGTTGGAAGAGGAGTGAATGTTCTTAACTACAGATATTGCAAAAGAAAATAGTTTTCCCGTTTACAACTGTCCTTCAGCCTTGCAGTTCTTTATCTGTTAAAAGCAGACACTGATGAACTCAGCCATGAAGAAAACCCTTCTGTACAGGGGCCCCATCCAAAATCTGCCGACACTCTGAATTCTGTCAGTAGCCTACAGAGTGGACTCTGATCACTGGGGTTTAATTTACAAGAGAAATAATTAATGGGGAACGTCACCCCTCCCTGCACCCACCCTGTCTTGGGCCCTTGGTATTGCTGCGTCAGAATGATAGGGGACTTATGCATTTGGTATTAGACTTTATTATTCTTCACATAACCATTCGTCAGTCATTGGAATAAGCTGTTCTCATATGTGTCATATAAAAATATTTTATCACTGGGGATGTAAAATGGGGGTTCTACTGTATATTAATCAGCATACAGGAACCCCCCCTCCCCTTCCCTTGGTGCATGCCAAGCAAAAATCCTTCCAAAAAGGGTGGGTCATCACATCCCTCCAAAGTCCTTGTTGTAAGATTCTTAAAGGGGTGGTTCACTACGTTTACTTGTTATAATTACTATAATTACTATGTTATAGAATTACTAATTCTAAGCAACTTTTCAGTTGCCCTTCATTTTTGAATTAACTGACCCCATGTAAAAATAAATGCTATGTAGGGCTGCGCATTTCTTTTTATTGCTATGTTTTATTATTCTTCATATTCAGGCCTCTCCATTTCATAGTCCCGTTTTTATATGAAATTGTCAACTGGAGAGTTGCAGAATAAAACGCTAAAATCAGTCAAAAACCACAAAGATTACTGCTGGCATCACAGCATCAATTGGGTCAGATGTGGGTGTCCACTGGAGCGCCCCTATCTTGGTTTTCATTCAGTGCTCAAGGAAACAAGGCAGCCTTGTGGGTAACACTTTCTCAGAACAAGTATTAAGTACAGGGCTCCCTTGTGCCTGTCAGCACCGAGCTCTCAACTCGAATTTCAGCGAGTCTTTTATTCTTTTAAATGTGCCACCTACCCCCTGCTATTCAAATGGGTCTGCTCTATCCTCTAATCTTGCCCTGACCTTAGCATTGGTCAGCCCCTGGGCAATGCAGCTGAACTATAAAACTCACCATCTCCCCCAAAGGAATAAAGTCACCCTGGCTGGACCCAGTTCTGCCTCATGAGCAAGTAGAACAGGGAAACAACATGATCACAATCTACTATTAGACAGTATGTTACCTTGGTGAAATTATTAAATCCATCTCGGCAGAATTGTTTGTAATAATCAAAGTTTTGCTGGGTTGCTGCCACTGAGAGGTAAGTGAGGAACCTGTCCGGACAATTTTCCACACATATCTAGAGAGAGAATAGCAATGAATAAGGTCAGTGTAATGTACTGTGCTGTAATCACCCTGCAGTGGGAGGGACAGACTCATGTCCCATAGTTCCCTCCTGTCTGTGTCACTGTATCACCCTGCAGTGGGAGGGACAGACTCACGTCCCATAGTTCCCTCCTGTCTGTGTCACTGTATCACCCTGCAGTGGGAGGGACAGACTCACATCCCATAGTTCCCTCCTGTCTGTGTCACTGTATCACCCTGCAGTGGGAGGGACAGACTCACGTCCCATAGTTCCCTCCTGTCTGTGTCACTGTATCACCCTGCAGTGGGAGGGACAGACTCATGTCCCATAGTTCCCTCCTGTCTGTGTCACTGTATCACCCTGCAGTGGGAGGGACAGACTCATGTCCCATAGTTCCCTCCTGTCTGTGTCACTGTATCACCCTGCAGTGGGAGGGACAGACTCACGTCCCATAGTTCCCTCCTGTCTGTGTCACTGTATCACCCTGCAGTGGGAGGGACAGACTCACGTCCCATAGTTCCCTCCTGTCTGTGTCACTGTATCACCCTGCAGTGGGAGGGACAGACTCACGTCCCATAGTTCCCTCCTGTCTGTGTCACTGTATCACCCTGCAGTGGGAGGGACAGACTCATGTCCCATAGTTCCCTCCTGTCTGTGTCACTGTATCACCCTGCAGTGGGAGGGACAGACTCATGTCCCATAGTTCCCTCCTGTCTGTGTCACTGTATCACCCTGCAGTGGGAGGGACAGACTCATGTCCCATAGTTCCCTCCTGTCTGTGTCACTGTATCACCCTGCAGTGGGAGGGACAGACTCATGTCCCATAGTTCCCTCCTGTCTGTGTCACTGTATCACCCTGCAGTGGGAGGGACAGACTCATGTCCCATAGTTCCCTCCTGTCTGTGTCACTGTATCACCCTGCAGTGGGAGGGACAGACTCATGTCCCATAGTTCCCTCCTGTCTGTGTCACTGTATCACCCTGCAGTGGGAGGGACAGACTCATGTCCCATAGTTCCCTCCTGTCTGTGTCACTGAATCACCCTGCAGTGGGAGGGACAGACTCATGTCCCATAGTTCCCTCCTGTCTGTGTCACTGTATCACCCTGCAGTGGGAGGGACAGACTCATGTCCCATAGTTCCCTCCTGTCTGTGTCACTGTATCACCCTGCAGTGGGAGGGTCAGACTCATGTCCATAGTTCCCTCCTGTCTGTGTCACTGTATCACCCTGCAGTGGGAGGGACAGACTCACGTCCCATAGTTTCCTCCTGTCTGTGTCACTGTATCACCCTGCAGTGGGAGGGACAGACTCATGTCCCATAGTTCCCTCCTGTCTGTGTCACTGTATCACCCTGCAGTGGGAGGGACAGACTCATGTCCCATAGTTCCCTCCTGTCTGTGTCACTGTATCACCCTGCAGTGGGAGGGACAGACTCATGTCCCATAGTTCCCTCCTGTCTGTGTCACTGTATCACCCTGCAGTGGGAGGGACAGACTCATGTCCCATAGTTCCCTCCTGTCTGTGTCACTGTATCACCCTGCAGTGGGAGGGACAGACTCATGTCCCATAGTTCCCTCCTGTCTGTGTCACTGTATCACCCTGCAGTGGGAGGGACAGACTCATGTCCCATAGTTCCCTCCTGTCTGTGTCACTCATGTCCCAGTGTGAATCTTACCTGGGTAGTTGGACACTGGAACTGAAGCAGGACAAGGGGGCTGGCACATTTCATGATGTTGAAATAAAAAAGAAAAGGTTTTTTTCTGCAGAGACAAAAATATGAGATTCAGATAAAGATCCCACTAAGGAGAGAACTGAACTAACTGCTGTTTGTAGCATCACCATCACTTACTCATTGGGGGTCCCGACTTGACCACAGAACTGGCCCTTGCTGTCGGTTGGGTATATGACCTTGCGGGGGTCTCCATAGGTCCAGGCTGTAGGGGGCAATAAATGTAATGGTCAGTAACAGCAGTCATGATAAAACTACTGCCTCTGTACAACTCTGCCTGCTGATATAAGGTGGTGTTTAACTCTGCCAGTGCCAGAGAGGTACAGGGCAAAGACAAATGTGGCTTAATGCAAATAAATAAAGAAAATAAAATCATGCAGGATATGGATGATTCTATAGGCATATTAAAGGGTGGTACACCTTTAAATTAAGTTTTAGTATGGGATAGAATAGCCTATTCCTAGCAACCTTGAAACTGGCTCTCGTTATTTCTAGGTATCGAATTATTTGCCTTCCTCTACAGATTCTTTCCAGCTTTCAAATGAAGGGGTAAGAAGCCAAAAACAATTGGTCGGTGAGGATACAATTGTATGGCTACATTTTATTACTTATCTTTCCATTCAGGCCCTCTCCTATTCATAGTCCCATCTCTCCTATGCAACCAGAGAGCTGCTGAAATACTAAACCGAAGAGCTGCTGAACAAAAAGCTAAGTAAATTTAACAAAAATGCAAATTGTCTTAGAATATCAATCTCTAAATCATGCTAAAAGTTAATTTAAAGGGGTTGTTCACCTTTAGCACGATAAAGGGGGTGATATTCTGAGACAATGTGCAATAAGTTAATTTTTTTGTGAGTTATTTAGCCTTTTAATTCAGCAGCTCTCTAGTTTGCAGTTTCAGCAATCTGGTTGCTAGGGTCCTAATTACCCCAACAACCAGAAACTGTACAATGAATAGGAGAGGCCTGAATAGAAAGATGAGTAATAAAAAGTATAACACATTTGTAGCCATTCATTTTTAGATGGGGTCAGTGACCCCCTATTTGAAAGCTGGAAAGGGTCAGAAGAAGGTAAATAAATACAAAAGACTATATAAAAAATAATGAAAACCAATTGAAAAGTTGCTTGGAATTGGCCATTCTATAGCATACTTAAAGTTTACTAAAAGGTGAGCAACCTCTTTAAAGGGCATGTAAAGTCTAAGATAGAATAAGGCTAGAAATGCTGTATTTTGTATATTAAACATAAATATGAACTTACTGCACCACAAGCCTAATCAAACAAATAATTTATGCTTTCAAAGTTGGCTACAGGGGGTCACCATCTTGTAACTTTGTTAAACATCTTTGCAAGACTAAGACTGTGCACATGCTCAGTGTGGTCTGGGCTGCTTAGGGATCGTCATAAACAAAGCTGCTTGAATTCTGCATGGCTGGGAAGTAAGGCGGGGGCTCCCCCTGCTGTTCATAAGTATGATTGTTTCCCTGCTCAGCAGTTAGGGACCGTCTGACAATTCCTATCCACAGCAGAAAATGAAGGGAGAATTTCACTGCATACAGTCAGGTTTCTTATAAAAACGGTACACATTTTTAAATTTAAAGTATATTGGAGATAGGTTTCTTTTTCATTAAAGAAAGTAAAAATGGGATTTTATTTTTTTGCCTTTACATGCCCTTAAAGTAAAGTGGGGTTAGTTGTTACAGTTAATTAGCGGGGGAAAAAATATGCTCGTTATGGATCCCGGATGGAGAGTGGGAAGGAACTATTAAATCCACTGACTGCAGAATGTAAATGGACAGTGTGCAAAACAAAAGGTAGCGGGAGGAGACTTACCTACAATGCCGACAGCCACATACGCGATGATGCCCAAGACTATGAGAATGCAGCACAGGATATCCGTACAGCCCCTAGAGATACAATCCAAATACAGTTTATCATTAGCCTGTCGCTGCACGCTCTCCTCCACCCATATATTTTAGGCAAGGCACAACTGCAAACACTCCTAGTAATATCCTCCATTAAATTGATTTCCTGCTATTCATTGTATTCCCTTGGGAACCATCCGCAGGCAGCACAAGACTCTACATAAAGGGCAATGACACCCGTGTAGCTCTACTCTCATATTTTCCCATCAGGGCAACACCCAAGTACAAAAGCCATGAATAATTCTAAAGCTCTTACCATTACAGACATGGGGGATCATGGTATAGAAAGAGTGGTTGGTTAAAGGAACATTAACATCAAAAAACTGAATTGTTTTAAAGATATAAAAATATAATATAGTGTTGTCCTGAACAGGTTAAACTGGTGTGTTTGCCTCAGAAACACTACTATAGTTTATATAAATAAGCTGCTGTGTAGCAATGGGGGCAGCCATTCAAACACAGGATACACAGTAGATAACAGATAAGTACTACTATAGTTTATATAAATAAGCTGCTGTGTAGCAATGGGGGCAGCCATTCAAGCACAGGATACACAGTAGATAACAGATAAGTACTACTATAGTTTATATAAAAAGCTGCTGTGTAGCAATGGGGGCAGCCATTCAAGCACAGGATACACAGTAGATAACAGATAAGTACTACTATAGTTTATATAAATAAGCTGCTGTGTAGCAATGGGGGCAGCCATTCAAGCACAGGATACACAGTAGACAACAGATAAGTACTACTATAGTTTATATAAACAAGCTGCTGTGTAGCAATGGGGGCAGCCATTCAAGCACAGGATACACAGTAGGTAACAGATAAGTACTACTATAGTTTATATAAACAAGCTGCTGTGTAGCCATGGGGGCAGCCATTCAAGCACAGGATATACAGTAGATAACAGATAAGTACTACTATAGTTTATATAAAGAAGCTGCTCTGTAGCCATGGGGGCAGCCATTCAAGCACAGGATACACAGTAGATAACAGATAAGTACTACTATAGTTTATAGAAAGAAGCTGCTCTGTAGCCATGGGGGCAGCCATTCAAGCACAGGATACACAGTAGATAACAGATAAGTACTACTATAGTTTATATAAACAAGCTGCTGTGTAGCCATGGGGGCAGCCATTCAAGCACAGGATACACAGTAGATAACAGATAAGTACTACTATAGTTTATATAAATAAGCTGCTGTGTAACAATGGAGGCAGCCATTCAAAGGAGAAAAGGCTCAGGTTACACAGCAGATAAGCTCTGTAGAACATAATGGTGTTATCTGTTATCCACTATTTAAAAGGGACCTGTCGCCCAAAAAAAAATATTCCAAATCCTATTTTATCCCGGTTGTCAAGCACTAAATACACTGTATAAGTTATTTGAATCATATTTCTGGTGGTCTGGGAATTTATAATGACAGCAAGCACGCAGGAGCCATATTGAGGACACTGTTATTAAGACAAGCCTTGTATCATCTCAGAATCTTGTTTGTGCACCAGAATGGGGGACCTGATGTCCACCCCCATGCCCTGGCTACACAATTAAATGGTTAAGAGAGCAGGGGAATGTGGGGAGAGCAGTGACATGTAGGAAGTGCTGAATGGAAAGTGAAAGTAATTGCCTAAGGCATAGAGGAGGGGCAGACAATATTTGATTGACAGCTATTTTTAAATGAGTTTACAACAGCTATGAATACTTTAATAAAAAAATAAACTAAAAGAATTTGGATTTCATGTTTAATTTGAAAAGGACACAGAAGCTCTGAGTCCAGCATTTAATTTAGGCTGAACCCAATCACAGTGTGATTTAGATCTGGCCAGGTGATAATTGATGGATAACTGATGGGCCAAACCAAATCAGAGTCCTGGAACAGTTAATTGAAGGGGTTGCAGGAATCCTTGGGTCCTGCATAAGCACCTTAAAGCTGAAACTCTAAGCAGACATATAGAATAGAGACCAGGTTTTATGGGCACAGGACATGCTACTGCGGATTACTGACACAGCTCCTGTTGACCCATAGTAGAGGGTGGAGCAGGGGAAAGAGCAAGAGGACCTGCGGTATTAGATATTTGCCATGTTCAAAGTCTACTCTGGTTTCCTTCCCATACTTCATGCTCCAGTGACCTGTGCCGCTGGTCCTATTATTTAGACCAGGGCTGTCCCAGTGGAACCAGAGGCATCTCTCCAAGGCCTTCAGCTGGAACACAATCTCCATTCACATAAAAGTCAAGTGATAGTAGGAACCTTACCTGTTCTGGATTGGGCCCTTGAAATTTGGATCGTATTTCTTTGGCTCGCCTACAAAAAGAAACAAAGTTAAAATGGAACAGTCTTACCCAAGTATAGCAATATACAATCTGACACTACACCAGGGGTCCTCAACTTTCTTTTTTACCTGTGAGCCACGTTTAAATGTAAAAAAAGAGTTGGGGAGCAACACAAGCATAAAAAAAAAAAAAAAAAGGGTCCTGGGGGTGCCAGATTAGTGCCGCTATTTGCAAACTGTCGCAGTCATGGAGCACCAGCAAATATAAAACATCTATTTATTGAAAATTGTTAAAAAATGACAATAGAGCATGAGGAGCCAAATAGCTCCATAGCTTTGACGCGTTTCGTGGACAAACCACTTCCTCAAAAAGCTAAATTGTAACTACCTCAGGTAACATTTAAAACCACAAGAACCACACCCCTTCTAAAAACATTAACCCTATCATGGATAAACCACATGATGGACTCTCAGAACAAAAGGAAGTGTGCCACTATCGTGTATAATACATAAAATAATGCAATAATTATACAAATAATGCCATTAAATAATGTTACAAATTCATATCTTGAAATACATATATGTGGCTAACAGAATAACATACATATCAAAAAATATATAAATATATCTATTGAAATCTAAATAAATTCATAATGTCTATAATTGATTAAATGAATTAATTAAATAAGCGGGACAAAACACTAAAGAAGAAAATCCAGGAAATCAGGAAAAAAATCTTCAAATAAAGGAAGAAAAATATTTTCAAAATGTTTTTCCAAAGATCCAAAAAAAATCAAAAATTCAAATATATTAATCAATCATAGCGGACATGCATACACAAATAACGCCCATAATTTATATATGAATTGGATCAATCCATAATAATCAATTGAAATATATAAGATTCAAACAATAATTCAATAGAAGCAAGTCAATTCCTGATTAAGTCCTCCATTAGTATTAATTGTCTTTAATTCAAAAATCCAATAGGCCTCTAACCTTAACAACGCCTTATTCCTATCTCCTCCTCTAATATTAGTTTTGGGACTGTCAATAATCTGAAATGTAAAGTGTGATACCCCTTCATGACATTCTATGGCATGTTTAGAGATAGCAGATTTTCTATCCCCTCTGTTAGCAGCTGACAGATGTTCCAAAAATCTAATCCCTGCACAACGTGTGGTCTTACCCACGTATTGTGCACCGCATGTACAAGTGGCAAGATAGACAATGCCCTTAGAACAGCAATTGTAATATTGTTTGACTAGATAATCTTTTTTAGTGATGGTACTACGGAACGTCTTGGATAAATTAAGTATTGTACACGATTTGCATCTACTCCGGCCACATTTGTAAATACCTTTATACCGTAACCATGCAGCTTTGGGATTTGACGCCTTTGGTTGTATAAAGACTAGGAGACAAAATTGAGCCCAAGAATTTGCCTTTCCTAAAAACAAAAGATGGGGACTGTTCTAAAGTGTCCCTCAAGATAGGGTCCTGTACCAGAATGTTCCAATGTCGTCGTATACTTCGCTGTATATAATATGCATCTTTGCTATATACCGTCGAAAAGCGTAAACCCGAGCCCTGTACTGAACTAGTCCTCTGTGTATGGGTATTAGATACATGTTTAATGGTGCCCCGTGGACGGGTATATTTCAATAGATCTGATCTATTCTTGGAAACAGCCCGTTCATAGGCAGCTTTAATAACCTTAGTATCATATCCGCGATCCAAAAATCTATCCCATAGTTCCATCGCTCTTTCCTGGAAAGCATCCCAGGTAGAGCATATGCGACGGAGCCTCAAAAACTGGCCCACAGGAATACCCCGTAGACAGGACTTCGGATGTCCACTCTGTGCATGTAATAACGTATTCCGTGTGATGGGCTTACGATACAGGGTTGTTCCAATCTTATGATCCAACACTGTGCCGCTATTGGTAGCTCCTACAGGGGACTCTGGCAATACTCCTGGTTTTTATACAACCAAAACTTGCCTCCAAGCCTGGAATTGAGGCCACTGGGAACAACATCCAAGGGGTTGGTGAGCAACGTGTGAAGGTGGCCACACACACCAATATTATTGTACAAACTAATGTTCTTACGATATTTAGTGCGTGGATGGCAGGAGATGAGTCGACAGATACTGGCAGAAGACTTGGATATCGGTCGGCTCGTCGATCAGCCCAGGCGGAAAATTTTGAATGCACCGGAACATTGGCCATTGTTAGTGCTGAATCGTCAGACACATGTAGAATTCTATTGTCTCTACTTGTATATCTGACCATTCAGCTCTACATGTGTGTATTGAAACAAACAATCTTTCCTGGAAATTATTTGTGCGCCCATGCTTTGTGTCTCCAAAACCCCAGCCAAAAGCTACATGGGGCATCAAAACCCAAACCCATGCCAACTGATGTCCTGAGCATCAACCAAAACAAGCATCCACCCAACCCTACGTCTCCTCAAAACCCCGGTTGCTTTTCATAAGGCCCATCCCTTTTGGCATCCACAATTTTGGCTAACCAGCGCTATGCGATTACAATCCACACATTAAAAACAAGCAGTGTCAGTGAAGTCCCTCACAAACTATTTATCCAAAAAGTCATTTAAATCAGGACACGCCATATCATTGGAAATAAGATCCAGCCACAGACTTCAGAACATCCTTTCCTATTCTGAACAACAGATCAAATGTATATGAATGCAGAGAATGCAGCACAATTATTCCCGGGCCCCAGCCATCTAGAACTTTATAACCAACTCACTTATTATTGGTTAAAGCCACTAGGCTGTGCGGGTTATAAAAAGGAGTCTACTGGGTGCTTTATAAATACTTAGCCATTATTACGGATATCAATAATGATCAGAATGACTGAGGTATCATTTGTGCAATGTGAAAATAGGATGAGTGCGGCTATCAGGCAAATACTGTACAAGGGGTTAATATCACATTAATAGCATTTTCAGCCATAGTTATGGTCATAGCTACTCTGCTTGCATAGAGAAACGATAGCCATTGTAAGCAGCAGTCCTGTCCTGCTTTATGGCTGAGATTCTAGCTATCTGTATAACAGAGCATTTTGTCCCAGTGGCTGCACAGATCCTATCTGATCCCCATTGTAAGCAGCAGTCCTGTCCTGCTTTATGGCAGCTGAGATTCTAGCTATCTGTATAACCGAGCATTCTGTCCCAGTGGCTGCACAGATCCTATCTGATCCCCATTGTAAGCAGCAGTCCTGTCCTGCTTTATGGCAGCTGAGATTCTAGCTATCTGTATAACCGAGCATTCTGTCCCAGTGGCTGCACAGATCCTATCTGATCCCCATTGTAAGCAGCAGTCCTGCTTTATGGCAGCTGAGATTCTACCGATCTGTATAACAGAACATTCTGTCCCAGCATAAAGGGGACCCATTAGGACATGCTGGGACGGTCCCCTTACTGTACCACCATGTGGCCCTGCCAATTAGTGACGACTGCATACAGAGATCCACTTTGCCTCTAACTGACTGCCACTTATAACTTCCAGCGCTGGCACTAAGGAAATCCTTTTGTGTTCAAGTTGGAGAACCTATAAGTACTTCCCAAGTGCATTTCCGGCCATTATAGAAGGTTGTGGTTTCCTAGATCGAATGAAACACTAAAAGTGATGCATTCTACAGAGCAGAGTAAACCACACACTGTATGACAATGACTTGCAATATTCTAATAATTTATAGTCCAACAAAGCTTCCCACCAGAGCTCACACTCAAGCTCCTGTAGCCTTAATGTCTAGCTCGAGACTGAATAGCTAGAAGGATGAGTGCCAAGACATTTTTAGCAGTGAAGGTTCTGAATAACTCCGTCCATAACTGACCAGTGAATTCCTCCCAACTGTCCCAATTTCCACTTCAGCAGCCACAGTCCCACAGTCTAGTTTAAATGTCTTGTTGCTTCTGGATTTGAAAAACAGTGGGGGGGGGGGGGGAAGGAGTCAACGATGGCTGTTCATTCTACTGTGGAGGAGAGAACTATGGGACACATATGTTGTACTATTAGGAATGTACACACTTGGTATAGTGAGGAATATGGGGGTGTATCAAAGACAAATGGGGTTACAAATGTTTGCCCCACTGGCTGGAGATATTTGGAAGGAACTGCTGTTTATAAGGAAACCTTAAAGGAGAACTAAACCCTAAACATGAATATGGCTAAAACACCATATATTTTATACACCAAACTTATTGCACGAGGCTAAAGTTTGAGCTTGTCAATAGCAGCAATGATCCAGGACTTCAAACTTGTCACAGGGGGTCACCATCTTGGAAAGTGTCTGTGACACTCACATGCTCAGTGGGCTCTGATTGGCTGTTGAGAAACTAAGCTTAGGGGTCGTCACTAATTATCCAACAGAAAATGAGCTTCCCCTGTAATATAAGCTGATGCTACAGGTTTGCTGATTATTAAATTCTGATGCTATTTGCACTGGTTTCTGTGCTGCCATGTAGTAATTATCTGTATTAATTACTAATCAGCCTTATATTGTGACATTTCTATTCTATGTGTACTGTATATTGTGAGTGGCTCCCTAAGCTCAGTAAGTGACAGCAGCACAGAGCATGTGCAGTGAATCAGCAGAAAAGAAGATGGGGAGCTACTGGGGCATCTTTGGAGACACAGAACTTTACTGCTAAAGGGCTGTGGTTGCCTTGGGCTGGTACAGCCCATTCTGTCAATCCCTGCACTGGCTTCCGCTACCTTTCAGAATCAAATTCAAATGAATGAATCTGACATTCAAAGCACTTCATAACTCTGCCCCACCCTACATCTCTGAACTCATCTCTATATACTCACCCAACCGCTTACTATGCTCCTCTACTGACCTGCTACTCAACTCTTCTCTCATTACCTCCTCACATTCAAGACTTTGCAAGGGCTGCACCCATTCTCTGGAACTCTCTCCCACGGTCTGTCCTTCTTTCTTCCAACCTTTCTGCTTTCAAGAAATCTCTGAAAACGCACTTGTTTCGAGAAGCCTACCCTCACTCTGCTTAACTACCAAACACAACACCACATACAGTACTACATTTCTCACCCACTTAATTCGATCTTGCCCACTCCCACACCTTGTGTATTACTCCCTTTCCTTTAGAGTGTAAGCTCTTTCTGCATAGGGCCTTCCTCACCTTTTGTACCGGTATTGATTGTGATGTTTGTTACTCCATATGTTCTATGTATATAATTCATGTGATTTAGTTGTATAAATCACATTTACTTTACAGTGCTACGCAATATGTTGGCGCTATATAAATACATGTTAATAATAATAATACAGTAGCACAAAACATAATGTACAACATTTCTAGCCACTTCTTTAGTTAAGCTTTAGTTCTACTTCAAACTCCACTTGACTGGCAAGGCCGCCAAATTTCCCCAGCAACGTGTTGGCCTAATTATTTGGCCCCATTCATCAATATTTTGGGCAATTTGTGGCGGCAAATGCCATATGTGCCCCTCCCATGTGTAGCTGTACCGTAAGGATATGTATTAATGGCGGGAGCTGCGTGGATTATTCACTATGGTAGTCCCACCTCTCAGTGCTCTGTACCATCACCCACAGGCCCGGACTGGCAATCTGTGGGTTCTGGCAAATGCCAGAGGGGCTGCAATAGAACAATTTTGATTCAGCAGCATTTGCAGCAGTGACACCCGTGTGCTAAAGGGCTTAGGGCAGAGACACACAGTCAGATTCGGGGAGATTAGTCGCCCGACTACAAATATCCTTTCTTGGGGCGACTAATCTCCCCAAACTGCCTTCCCGCTGGCTAGAATATAAATCGCCGGTGGGACGGCACTCTGAGCGCTTCGTTTTCCAAAGTCTCAACAAGTTTCCAAGGCAACTTCGGGTGACTTCAGAAAACAAAGCGATCAGAGTGCCATTCCACCGGCGATTTACATTCTAGCCAGCGGGAGGCAGTTCAGGGAGGTTAGTCACCCCAAAGAAGAGGAGATTTCTAATTAGACTAATATACCCAAATCTGCCCTAAGGCCAATGTCACATGAGGTGTTTTTCCTGCAAGATCAATGTGTTTACAATGTAAACAAAGGCATCCCGTGACAAGATTCTGCTTGAGATCCTTATCTGGCAATAAAAGTACCGGCTGATATTGGTGCCACCGGGATGTTTGCTCCTATAGCCACAGATAAGAATGTGCCAGTGCGCAAAGGAAAGGGTTAACCAGACTATTCCTGTTACACACTGATGTACAAACACTGGCTTTTACTTTGTGCTGGGGGGGGGGGAGCACATAAAGCTTGTATTTCTATTCTAGTCACACACTGCAAGCAGATTCCTTGGCTGCACACACCCTGTATTTATATTGATGTCTATATGGGGATCAGATGCGAGCCTCCAGCCATGCTAGCCACTGTGTAATGACAGACTTACATTGTCTGCGACATTTTCTATGATACATGAGGCCACTGTTACTTATAGGCACCATCTCTCCCTACTATACCTGCTATCCCACAGTCACACTCCCTTCCTAGAGACTATTATCCACTGTTACTATAGGCACCATCTCTCCCTACTATACCTGCTATCCCACAGTCACACTCCCTTCCCAGAGACTATTATCCACTGTTACTATAGGCACCATCTCTCCCTACTATACCTGCTATCCCACAGTCACACTCCCTTCCCAGAGACTATTATCCCACTGTTACTATAGACACCATCTCTCCCTACTATACCTGCTATCCCACAGTCACACTCCCTTCCCAGAGACTATTATCCCACTGTTACTATAGGCACCATCTCTCCCTACTATACCTGCTATCCCACAGTCACACTCCCTTCCCAGAGACTATTATCCACTGTTACTATAGGCACCATCTCTCCCTACTATACCTGCTATCCCACAGTCACACTCCCTTCCCAGAGACTATTATCCACTGTTACTATAGACACCATCTCTCCCTACTATACCTGCTATCCCACAGTCACACTCCCTTCCCAGAGACTATTATCCACTGTTACTATAGACACCATCTCTCCCTACTATACCTGCTATCCCACAGTCACAATCCCTTCCCAGAGACTATTATCCACTGTTACTATAGGATCCATCTCTCCCTACTATACCTGCTATCCCACAGTCACACTCCCTTCCCAGAGACTATTATCCCACTGTTACTATAGGCACCATCTCTCTCTACTATACCTGCTATCCCACAGTCACACTCCCTTCCCAGAGACTATTATCCACTGTTACTATAGGCACCATCTCTCTCTACTATACCTGCTATCCCACAGCCACACTACCTTCCCAGAGACTATTATCCACTGTTACTATAGGCACCATCTCTCCCTACTATACCTGCTATCCCACAGTCACACTCCCTTCCCAGAGACTATTATCCACTGTTACTATAGGCACCATCTCTCCCTACTATACCTGCTATCCCACAGTCACACTCCCTTCCCAGAGACTATTATCCACTGTTACTATAGGCACCATCTCTCTCTACTATACCTGCTATCCCACAGCCACACTACCTTCCCAGAGACTATTATCCACTGTTACTATAGGCACCATCTCTCCCTACTATACCTGCTATCCCACAGTCACACCCCCTTCCCAGAGACTGTTATCCCACTGTTACTATAGGCACCATCTCTCCCTACTATACCTGCTATCCCACAGTCACACTCCCTTCCCAGAGACTATTATCCCCACTGTTACTATAGGCACCATCTCTCCCTACTATACCTGTTATCCCACATTCACACTCCCTTCCCAGAGACTATTATCCACTGTTACTATAGGCACCATCTCTCCCTACTATACCTGTTATCCCACATTCACACTCCCTTCCCAGAGACTATTATCCACTGTTACTATAGGCACCATCTCTCCCTACTATACCCGTTATCCCACATTCACACTCCCTTCCCAGAGACTATTATCCACTGTTACTATAAACACCATCTCTCCCTACTATACCTGCTATCCCACAGTCACACTCCCTTCCCAGAGACTATTATCCCCACTGTTACTATAGGCACCATCTCTCCCTACTATACCCGTTATCCCACATTCACACTCCCTTCCCAGAGACTATTATCCACTGTTACTATAAACACCATCTCTCCCTACTATACCTGCTATCCCACAGTCACACTCCCTTCCCAGAGACTATTATCCCACTGTTACTATAGGCACCATCTCTCCCTACTATACCGGCTATCCCACAGTCACACTCCCTTCCCAGAGACTATTATCCCACTGTTACTATAGGCACCATCTCTCCCTACTATACCTGCTATCCCACAGTCACACTCCCTTCCCAGAGACTATTATCCCACTGTTACTATAGGCACCATCTCTCCCTACTATACCTGCTATCCCACAGTCACACTCCCTTCCCAGAGACTATTATCCCACTGTTACTATAGGCACCATCTCTCCCTACTATACCTGCTATCCCACAGTCACACTCCCTTCCCAGAGACTATTATCCCACTGTTACTATAGGCACCATCTCTCCCTACTATACCTGCTATCCCACAGTCACACTCCCTTCCCAGAGACTATTATCCCACTGTTACTATAGGCACCATCTCTCCCTACTATACCTGCTATCCCACAGTCACACTCCCTTCCCAGAGACTATTATCCCACTGTTACTATAGGCACCATCTCTCCCTACTATACCTGCTATCCCACAGTCACACTCCCTTCCCAGAGACTATTATCCCACTGTTACTATAGGCACCATCTCTCCCTACTATACCTGCTATCCCACAGCCACACTCCCTTCCCAGAGACTATTATCCCACTGTTACTATAGGCACCATCTCTCCCTACTATACCTGCTATCCCACAGTCACACTCCCTTCCCAGAGACTATTATCCCACTGTTACTATAGGCACCATCTCTCCCTACTATACCTGCTATCCCACAGTCACACTCCCTTCCCAGAGACTATTATCCACTGTTACTATAGGCACCATCTCTCCCTACTATACCTGTTATGCCACATTCACACTCCCTTCCCAGAGACTATTATCCACTGTTACTATAGACACCATCTCTCCCTACTATACCTGCTATCCCACAGTCACACTCCCTTCCCAGAGACTATTATCCCACTGTTACTATAGGCACCATCTCTCCCTACTATACCTGCTATCCCACAGTCACACTCCCTTCCCAGAGACTATTATCCCTACTGTTACTATAGACACCATCTCTCCCTACTATACATGCTATCCCACAGTCACACTCCCTTCCCAGAGACTATTATCCCTACTGTTACTATAGGCACCATCTCTTCCTACTATACCTGCTATCCCACAATCACACTCCCTTCCCAGAGACTATTATCCACTGTTACTATAGGCACCATCTCTCCCTACTATACCTGTTATCCCACAGTCACACTCCCTTCCCAGAGACTATTATCCACTGTTACTATAGACACCATCTCTCCCTACTATACCTGTGTCACCATGTTCCCCATGACTATGGATGCTTAGGGGTAATAGACTTGGCACGGCTGTGCCAAAACTCTGAATGCTTAGAGTGTTCTGCCAAACAAATCCCTTAAAGAGGAAGACGTCACATGTTTTTAACTGGAGGCTTCAGTGGTTTCTCCAGTCTCTGTGGTCATTAGTTCCTTTCAAACACTGAAAGGCTTCCTAACCTAACCCATAACAGCACAGGCTAAATAAGCTTAAAGGGATTGTACACTCCCAACCCCTACAACTTATTAGACCTATCACACAGGTCCACCCATTTGCTTCACCCCGTGTTCCTCCAAATGCCACCAAAACTGCAGTGCTACACAGTGCTGGGCTGCCATGTTTGGCTACACTACTTTTTTTTTTCCGTGATGCAGTTGGGGAGGGGTTATGTTTACTGGGTCTAAAAGTAAAAATTGCTTTGGGCTAGTTCCCCTTTGAACACCCAGGTCAGACTTGCTCAGGCATATTTACCAACTGGTTACTGCATAAGACTCTGATGGTAGAATTCGGCAGTACAGATTGTAGCAAATCTGACCCAGACAGGTACATAAAGGCAGTAATTTGCTCCTCTAACTCCCTACAAGCATTAGCAACTAATAAAGATGCAGCGATTATAAAACAGCACTTACCATGTTTCCCATAATAATTCTCCTGGTCCCCCATGCTGCTGTGTGCGGCTTCTGGCCTCGAAAACTCACTCCCCTCCTCCTTCTCCCCACTCCCTCTGTTGTTATTTTCTTCTCATTACCCCTTCTTGCCCCTCCCTCTCTTTCATCCTGCCCTTATTCTGCTCCTCACACCCCCCCCCTCCCTGGGTCAGCTGGTCCCAGACACCCAATTGCACCTCCCCAGTTTCCAAACTGGTCTAACGAGAGTCAGGTTTATAAAGGCTAATGGGGAGGGAGAGTCGCATGGAACAGGGGGTAGGAGGAGTGAGAATTGCATTGGATGTCGGGCAGGGATATCCAAAGCTGCCCTCCTACTAAAAGTCAATAAGCTATTACTGCAGAGGATGCTGGGAATTGTAGTCAGTGGCATCTTTATCTGAGGATAGTTGAGAGTACATCAGACTGTTATTTCTATAAATACTGTGGGATGCTGCACTTTATGAACAGCACCTGGGGCGAGAATTGCAGCAGATTTTCTATTCTTGGGGTGATTAATACACATTAGTAATTCATGGCAGCCAATAAGAACTCGTCTTTCATTAGTCCTACTGCGGTGGACTGATCAGATCTAAATGCTGATTGGTTGCTAGAGGTAATCAATCCAGAATAGGAATTTGCTGCCGCCCACTAACTGCCAGGCACATTCTTTCTTTCCTGCTCATCACAGCTCAGGTGATACAACTACAAGGTGCAGAAGAGAGTTGCTGCTAATGGCATCCTATTGGGAGGCACTGCATTTGCCTTTACTGCCAGACCACCTGAGCAAGTTTGGTTCCCTGGGAGGTCCGTTTCTACAAACTGCCGCCTATTAGACCTCATTTGTTGCTCCCAGACTTGGCAGCTGGAATGGGCACCCCCAATGCTGCCTCTGTTTTGACCTGTAAGGGGGGGCTATCCTTGCACCTCCTTTTTGAAAGTCTAATAGTAATGCACTGAATTTGGTTCTGGATTCAGACAAATCTCAAGCAGGTTATCCAAATCAGATGACCCAATATTACATTTACACTTCCTAAATATATAACTCAATAACAATTAAGCAAATTTTAAAGGGGAACTCCACCCACTTTTGCACAAGAAAAGAGCGTGGATTGCTACTGAGAGCAGTGTTTGCTTACTCCTTGTTTACAGAGACGCATTTAGGTGGGGCGCATGGCTGAAATGTATTTATTTCGCTTTCAACCCTGTTATTCTATATAGGCAGATAAAGGGAAAGTCTTAGGGCAGGGGGAGATTTAGTCGCCTGGCGACTAATCGACTCTTCCTCGGGCGACAATCTCCTCGAACTGCCTTCCCCCTGCTATAATGAGAAACTGCCAGCGCAATGGCACTCGCAGCACTTCGATTTCTGAAGTCATCCGAAGTTGCCTCACGAGGAATATTTGGGCTACTTCGGAAATTGAAGCGCCGCGAGTGCATTGCCGCAGGCGATTTTTCATTTTAGCAGGGGGAAGGCAGTTCGGGGAGATTGTCGCCCTGAACAAGAGGCAATTATTCGCCAGGTGACTAAATCTCCCCCCGAATCTGCCTGTGTTCCCTGTCCTAATACTGCAGGGAAAACAATGGCTGTGCCAGTTACTGCCCGATTATACTGCCCGTTGTGTGCCATACAGAGCCTATCTGCAAAAAACAAAACAAAATTTGTCAGGTTATGAAAGTTTGAACACATTTTCTATGTGTAATTACAGTTTTGCTAATAAAGATGAATTGCCCTTTAAGATGTGAGTCTTAGTTCTCCCAAGAGACCTGCTTATCTTAAATTGTTACAATGGTTTCTTTGCTTAAATTGTTACAAATGTATCTAAGTGCAGCTGGCACATATTCTGGGATCTCTGCCAAAAGCCAATTCATTTAGAAACATTGTTTTTTGTTTCTGGCTGTTCAGTGCAGGAGATCAAAGAGAAAGTCGGGACATTTCAGTAACAATCTGGGACTGCGGGCTGAGCTGTCAAAATCAGGACTGAAAAACGGGACAGTTTTGTGGCATGGGGATGTGGTGATTTTTGGTTGCCATTCAGAAAGCTTGGGTGCATTTATTGCTGTTTTTGCGTATTTGCGCCAGATGCATCACTCTATTTTTCTGCAACTGACACAAGGACTGATTGAATGTGGATATGGCAGAATAGTGCCCATTGGATTGACTGGCATCTGGGTTAATGCTCTTATGAAACGCTGCATGGCAACCTCAAAAATGAAAGCCTCTGTACAAACACCCGTGTGCCTCTGCCCCAGAGCAATAGCTTGAGTAACAAATGATATTCATTGCAGGCTTTCACAACACTGCGGTTTCTTGTTGATGTAAATTATATTAGCCTGAAGGAGTCATGGCAATGTCCATAAACCCAACAACCACAGGTATGGGTTCCATTATCCAGGAAACCCATTATCCAGAAAGCTCTGAATTACAGGAAGGCCAGCTCCTATAGACTCCATTTTCACCAAATAGTTATCATTTTTAAAAATGATTTTCTTTTTCTGTGTAATAATAAAACAGTAGCTTGTACTTGATCCCAACTAAGATATAATTAATCCTTATTGGAAGCAAAACCAGTCTGTTAATTTATGTTTAAATGAGTTTTTAGTAGATTTAAAGGTACAGTATCCCCAAAAAAACCAAAGTGTATCAAAGTAATTAAAATATAATGTATTGTTGCTTTGCTCTGGTAAAACTGGTGTGTTCGATTCAGAAACTCTACTATAGTTTATTCAATCAAAGCTGAAAAAAACGGAAAAAAAGGTACAGGATACACAGCAGATGACTGATAAGCTCTGTAGTATACAATGGAGTTCTTTAGAACTTAACTGAGTGTCCTGTGCTTGAATGGCTGTCCCCATAGCTACACAGCAGCTTGTTTATATAAACTATAGTAGTGTTTCTGAAAATTATATGGTCATTCCTTTCAAACACTTTTATTTTTTGGTGTTACTGTTCCTTTAAGGTATGACGATTCAAATTACAGAAAGGCCCTTCATCCGGAAAACCCCAGGTCTCGAGCATTCAGGATGACAGGTCCCATGCCTTTATAAACATCTTTATCACCTTTAATTCTCTCTTTTTATCTCAGGAGTGTTACTTGTTACTATGCTCCATACTGTAAAGTGCAACTGCCACCTGCAGGCACACAGTCGGGCTACAAGTCTAATATTGGCAGCTGTTGATTGGTGGATAGATTGGCATCACAGGGTTAACACTAATATATATGTTATATAGGTGCGTAAGTATATATATATATATATATATATATATATATATATATATATATATATATATATATATAAGGGATGCACCGAATCCACTATTTTGGATTCGGTCGAACCCCCGAATCCTTCACAAAAGATTCGGCCGAATACCGAACTGAATCCGAACCCTAATTTGCATATGTAAATTAGGAGTGGGAAGGGGGAAAACATTTTTTACTTCCTTGTTTTGTGACAAAAAGTCACACAATTTCCCTCCCCGCCCCTAATTTGCATATGCAAATTAGGATTCCGATTCGGTTCGGCCAGGCAGAAGGATTCGGCCGAATCCGAATCCTGCTGAAAAAGGCCGAATCCTGGCCGAATCCCGAACCGAATCCTGGATTCGGTGCATCCCTAATATATATATATATATATATATATATATATATATATATATATATATATATATATACAGGTATGGGACCTGTTTTCCATAATGCTTGGGACCTGGGGTTTTCTGTTTAATGGATCTGTCTGTAATTTGGATCTTCATACCTTAAGTCTATTAGAAAATCATTTAAACATTAAATTAACCCAATAGGCTTATTTTGCTTCTAATAAGGATTAATTATATCTTAGTTGGGATCAAATACAACCTACTGTTTTGTTATTACAGAGAAAAAGGAAATCCGTTTTAAAAATTTGGATTATTCGGTAAAAATGGAGTCTATGGGAAGACAGCCTTCCCGTAATTCGGAACTTTCTGAATAACGGGTTTTCCTGTATTTTTTATTCCTTATCTTTCTATGCAGGCCCTTTGCTATTTATATTCCTGCCTCTCGTTCAAACCACTTCTCAGTTACTAAGGTCATTTTGACCCTAGCTACCAGACAGTTGCTGAAATACCAAACTGAAGGTGGTTAACAAAAAAAAGCTAAATAACTCCAAAACCACAAATAATAAAAAATGAAGACCAATTGCAAGTTGACTCAGAATATCAGTGTCTACATCATACTTAGTGGGAGACACTGGGTATAAAGGAATATCTACCTGTGAGCCTGTACTGAAAGGAAAGAGACCTTGGGGCATGTTTACTTACATTGGAGATAAATATCTGGAGAGATTTCTGGAGATCTTGCCCATAGCAACCAATCAGATCTTTGCTTTTGTTTTCTAACTTGGCTGTGGCTGTTTAAATCTAATTGCTGATTGGTTGCTATAGGCAACATCTCCAGAAATCTCTCCAGATATTTATCTCCAATGTTAGTAAACATGCCCCCTTAGGGCTCTTACAGACGAGCGTTTCTTCATGCGCTCCCCTGCGCTCCGTTTGGCTGCGTTCAGCCGCAGGGGAGCGCAGGTCTAGACGCTGCTAATATCTTTCTATGTGCCTGTACTCACACAGGCGCATGTAAGCGCTGAACCATTGAAAAACGCAGAAAAATGCAGCATGCTGCATTTTTCCTGCGTTCAGCGCTTACATGCGCCTGTGTCAGTACAGGCACATAGAAAGATATTAGCAGCGTCTAGACCTGCGCTCCCCTGCGGCTGAACGCAGCCAAACGGAGCGCAGGGGAGCGCATGAAGAAACGCTCGTGAGTAAGAGCCCTTATTCTATAGAGCTGATTCACCAACATAATTGCACACGTGCAGTTGCCAATAGCAACCATTCAGCCTTTTGCTTCATGTTATACCCTACAACTGACTGTATGAAACAAATTGCTTTTGGCAACTGAACTTGTGCAGTTTCGCCTATATTTGTATATCACCCCGATTATAGACTGGTTTTATCATACAGGCAATAGCTGTCATATTGTGTTTTATGACAGTTTTTAGCAGTTTGTGAGTCTGAGAGTGTAGAGAGAGGTATTATTAGAGAGATATTTACTTTTGTACGACAGAACACAATGTATTACAGGGTTATGGAACCGGTACGACCAAAAACAAGGAGCACAGACGTCAGGTAATGTCTCTGCCAGAACAAATAGTAAACTCAAACACAGTCCCTCAGAAGTGAGGTCTAATTTTGCCTTTATACTGAATCTTTTCCACCTCTTTTATAAATACTAATAATCTCCAGAATAGGCTCTGGGGTGATTTAGCTATAACTGGCCCTCTAAGAGCTCCCTCCTTGGAACATTTTAGGTAAAGGCCACATCTGCTCCAGGCACTTTCATCGCATCGATCCCCCACCTATTCAGGGGTCCATGAGTCAGGGCTGTTCCATCTAAATCAGGAGAACCTATCAGCAAGTAATGAAGCAAACTGATTGGTTGTTCTTGGTTACTAGACCTTGTGCAAATACCTACTAGGGTAGGCAAAAAAGGCATAGGGCACAACAGTGGTGGTGGGGGCACTCAGGACCACCATCAGGGGGGCACAGGGGGTACTGTTGTACCAGGCCCGGCCACTCTGTTCTCTTCGGGCCCCCCGCCAATGCCGCGCCTGCCGAAGTCTCAAAGAGCCGAAGTTCTGAAGCCGCAAAAAGACCCGAAATTTAAGTCCTGAAGCCACGAAAAAGACCCTAAGCTGCAAAAAGACCCAAAGTCACGAAAGGAGCCAAAGTCCTGAAGTCACGAGTTCAATTCTACTGAACTTTCTTTTTTAAAATTTTATTAAACCCCTTTTCACCAATGTATTATTTAAATACTCTATAGGTCCCTGCCACCAATGTTTTGAAAATAAATATTCTCTGGGGCTCCAATGTTTCTTTTTAACTTGTAAGGGGGGACCCTAGCGCCAATGTTACCTTATGGGGGGCTTATAAGGTGGCTCTCACCATTAATGGCTTTTTATAACGTGTGTGGAGGGGGTTACCGTTTTTAGTGTGGGGTGGCATCTGGGGTGGGGCTTAGGGGCTGGCGGGTCCTAGGGGGCTCAGAAAATGTTGTACAGGGCACCGTGATGTCTAATGGCGGCCCTGGGGGCACTAGGCACGAACCTCTTCTGCCTGTCTACCAACTAAGTAGGGAGTGATCATGGGCAGGGGTTTGTCTTATATGCCCTTGCCTTACCTAGCCTAAACCTGTCCACAAATTTGTTTTGGGAATAGTAAAAGTCCAGGCTCCCCCATACTGGTCTTACTAAAGCAGGGTTGCGCTGTGAGGCTGGTGGCCGCCATATTCAGCTGCTTCACTTCAGCTCCCTGGTAGTGATGGGTGACTTTGTCCCATTTCGCTATGAATTTCACAACTGGCAAAAAATTTGCAAACTGTGATTTTGACGCCGGCGGCCATTAAAGTCAATGGGCGTCTAAATTGGCGACGGCACCGTTGCCAGCCGCCGTCAAAATCGTGACGCAGGCGGATTTTCATGGCAAATTCGCCTCAAATTCGCACCTGGCGAATAAATTCGCCCATCACTACTCCCTGGTACTAATCGGCAACCAGGGCCAAGAGCACTATAAGAGAACTATAAGCAAGGCCCATTGGCTTCTGCAATCAGCACCAGAAAACAAGAGAGTGGAAATGAAACAGCAGCCTGTGGCAGCCAACTATACCACGAGCTACTCTTTCCTGAGAACACTGGTATGACACAGCTGTGGGTAGCGAGGGTGCAGAGGTTTAACAGGGGCCCTATGTTGTTGTTGTGGCTAAAACTATAACTAGTAAGTGTTAGTTGCATAAAGGGCAATTCAACTCCAAAATGTCAGTGCTTTTCAAGTTATTGTTAAAAACAATTGATATTGAAAGCAGCATTGGCTTCTCCCACTTGTCATTTTTTTTTTTTTAAACAATGTTGCAAAAGTCTTGGTTCCCCAGCAAAGAGAAGGTCTGTTAATCAGCCGCCTTGTCTTACGTTGTATCAACAGTCTTGACATCAGGACAGAGAATAGAAAGGGACAGACAAACACTGCTTTCAATAGCAATACATATAAAAATAACTTAAAAAAACATAGAAAGTTTGTAATAAATGTACAGTATATTGCAAAGTTGCTTGGAATAATGTTTTCTTTAATTAAATTTTATTTTGGGGTTGACTTGCCCTTTTAATATATGTAGTGCAGAGGACGCTTGTATTTGACTATATATATCTATATCTATCTATCTATCTATCTATCTATCTATCTATCTATCTATCTATCTATCTATCTATATATATAACTGCTGTATGAGCCTTCACTATCTCTGTATCTCAGTTTCCATTCTTCTAGGGCACAAAAGTTTCTCTTTCTTTCCCCCCCCCCCCATTTCTCAGAACCACCCAAATTTAATCTCTGAACATCTGTTTCCTACAAATAAAGGTTGAGTCTCTCTCGCTATCCTCAGGGGACCTCTGTTTCCCAAAATAAAAATGGCACCGTCAATCTAACCCCGGCCTGTCATGAGCAAATGGCAGCAAGTGAGGGCCACAGTTACATAGTTACATAGTTAAATTGGGTTGAAAGTCCATCAAGTTCAACCCCTCCAAATGAAACCCCAGCATCCATACATACACCCTCTCTACTTTTAATTAAATTCTATATACCCATACCTATACTAACTATAGAGCTTAGTATCACAATAGCCTTTGATATTATGTCTGTCCAAGAAATCATCCAAGTCCCTCTTATAGTCATTAACTGAATCAGCATCACAACATCACCCGGCAGTGCATTCCACAACCTCACTGTCCTGACTGTGAAGAACCCCCTACGTTGCTTCAAATGAAAGTTCTTTTCTTCTAGTCTAAAGGGGAGGCCTCTGGTACGGTGATCCACTTTATGGGTAAAAAGGTCCCCTGCTATTTGTCTATAATGTCCTCTAATGTACTTGTAAAGTCTGATCATGTCCCCTCGCAAGCGCCTTTTTTCCAGAGAAAACAACCCCAACCTTGACAGTCTACCCTCATAATTTAACTCTTCCCTCCCTCTAATCAATTTAGTTGCACGTCTCTGCACTCTCTCCAGCTCATTTATATCCCTCTTAAGGACTGGAGTCCAAAACTGCCCCCATACTCCAGATGAGGCCTCACCAGGGACCTATAAAGAGGCAGAATTATGTTTTCATTAGGGATGGGCGAATTTTTTCGCCTCATTTCCCCCGAAAAAATGACGCCCATAGACTTGTATGGCGGCGTGCGTCAAAAAAAAAAGACGCGCGTCGAAACAGTTTCGCCGCGCGACAAAATTTTTTTGACGCCCATAGACTTTAATGGGCATCTGCGACATTTCGCCGGCGGCGAATTTTTGGCGAAGCGAAACGGGTCAAATTCACCCATCCCTAGTTTTCATCCCTTGAGTTAATGCCCTTTTTTATGCAAGACAGAACTTTATTTGCTTTAGTAGCCACAGAATGACACTACCCAGAATTAGACAACTTGTTATCTACAAAGACCCCTAGATCCTTCTCATTTAAGGAAACTCCCAACACACTGCCATTTAGTGTATAACGTGCATTTATATTATTTTTGCCAAAGTGCATAACCTGCATTTATCAACATTGAACCTCATTTTCCAGTTTGCTGCCCAGTTTTCCAGTTTAGACAAATCACTGTGCAAAGTGGCAGCATCCTGCATGGAACCTATAGTTCTGCACAATTTAGTATCATCTGCAAAAATAGAAACAGTACTTTCAATGGCCACCTCCAGGTCATTAATAAACAAGTTGAAAAGCAAGGGACCTAGTACAGAGCCCTGCGGTACTCCACTAACAACACTGGTCCAATTAGAAAATGTTCCATTTACCACCACTCTTTGTAGTCTATCTTTTAGCCAGTTCTCTATCCATGTACAAATGTTCCAGGCCAACATTCCTTAATTTAACCAGTAACCTTTTGTGTGACACTGTATCAAATGCTTTAGCAAAGTCTAAGTAAATCACATCCACTGCCATCCCAGAATCGAGGTCTCTACTTACCTTCTCATAAAAAGAAATTAAGTTAGTCTGGCAAGATCTATTACGCATAAAACCATGCTGGCACAAACTCATAGTATTATGATTTGCTATGAAGTCCAGTATCTTAACCCTTCGAAAAGCTTTCCTACCACTGACGTCAGACTAACTGGCCTATAATTTTGAGGCTGAGAACGGGATCCTTTTTTGAATAGAGGCACCACATTAGCAATTTGCCAGATCTCAATGAATCCTGAAAAATTAAGTAAAGAGGTTTGGCAATCACAGAGCTAAGCTCGCTAATTACCCTGGGATGAATACCATCTGGCCCTGGACCTTTGTTAATCTTAACATGTTCTAGTCTCTTTTGAATTTCTTCATGTGTGAACCATGCATCATTAGTTGTATTACTAGAATTGGGACTGTTAAGAAGGAAACCTTCACTTAATGGTTCCTCATTTGTGTAGACAGATGAAAAATATGAGTTCAGAATCTGCGCTTTTATTTTGTTTTCATCAACCAGCTGACCCCCCCCTCTGATAGTAAGGGTCCCACCCCTTCCTGCTTCATTTTTTTACTATTAACATATTTAAAAAATAATTTTGGATTTGTTTTACTGCTTACTGCAATATCCTTTTCTATAGCAATTTTATCCGACAGGGAGCCACATACTCATCCAGAAGAAATATTATATAGTATATAATGGATTTCATATCATTAATGACTTAATTCATACTGGTAATTAGATATTAGTAGCACTGAATCCCCCTATTTTAGGATTTGGCTGAATCCCAAATCCTTTGTGAAAGATTCGGACAAATACTGAACCGAATCCTAATTTGCATGTCTAAATTAGGAAAAAGAGGGGGGAAGAGAATCGCATGCTTAAAATATTTTTGACTTCCTTGTTTGTGTGACAAAAATTCAAGTGATTTTTTTTGGATTTGGTTTGTCCAGGCACTTGGGTCTGGCTGAAAAAGGTCAAATCTTTGCTAAATCCTGGATTAGATGCCTAGATATCAGGCTGTTTTCGTTTTTAGAGTCGTGGGGTTACATGTGGCTCCAATAACACTAGTTTTACATCACATGAGTTAGAATCTTAATATAATATTAACAGAAGTTGCGGTTGGTGAGTTATATAACCACAGACGGGTGCTGGCAGGGTCTGTATTTATCATGGTACAATCTATTTCTAATATTAGTACATAGCACTGCAATGGGGACCGTGTTCCAGGAGTGACTATAGTGCTTTGGGCATTAAGAAATTGGTTTATAGAAAAGCACCGGAGAGTGATCCGCTAACAGTGGCTTTATGTCTGTTGTTGGGATGACGGCATTTTTAGAGGTTTCTGATGTCCAATAAAAGGCAAAACAGCAATCAGAACCAGGGCTGGACTGGCCCACCAGGGTAAATGCATCCATTGCGGCCACATCGTTTAACTTTTCCACATTGCCATATTACCTAAATCCCTGATGGTTGTTCACTCCCACTCTATTCTCAAGAAGGCACTGGTTGCCCCAAGTTTACATTGCATATTGGTTAATGGGGCCCTTGAGTACAGATACTTTGGTGAGTCCCACACTGATCAAAACCGATCCTGGATCAAGAGTGTAAAGGTGGCCATATACGGGCAGATGAAAGCTTCTGATATTGATCCTTTAGAACGATTTGGCATTTTATCTGCCCGTGTGTGTGGGCTTCCAATGGATCTCCCCAATTGATATCAGGCAAAATAAACGGCTTGATATAGATCGGGCAGGTTTCGGCTAGTTGATGCTGTCCTACGACCCGTTAACACCCATTCTCTTCGTTGTAATCCGATTGTTTGGCCCTAGGGCCAAACTTTCGGATTAACCCAATATCGTCCTGCCGTTGGTGTTCATATCGACCTCGCCAAATGAGCAGATCATATAGTTTATGGCCACCTTAACCTTATTATTATCTCACTTGCTAATAATTTAAACGAACAATCTCTTATATATTCCAGATGTGGGTATTACAGGGCACCAAAGAGAGCCTTTTCCACTGAATCTCACCCACTTAAAGCGGCCCTGACCCCTGCACTACACAGTTAAGGCCCCCATACACAGGAAGATATAAGCTGCCTAAGACACACTAACTTGGCATCTTAATGCCCAGTGTATAGGGCCCTCCGCGCGGGCTTCCCCGATCCATATCTGGCCAAAAATCGGTTAGTTTAAAAATCCGTTGATCAAGGACTGCATTGGTTCATTGATGCGGCTCTTTATCCAACCGCCCATATTCTTCTCATTGTCATGTGATTGTTGGGCCCTAGGGCATATCAGGGAGAGATCTGCTTGTTTGGAGACATCAGCAAAGGAACGGATCTCCCTATGTATGGCCAGTTTCAGTTGCTAAAACCTCAGAATCCTATGTTGGGACAGGGATCAGGCAGGAAGACAAATGTTTGCCCCAAAGCAAAAGCCACTCTGTGAATGGCTCCTACTGTGCAACTACCCGATGGAAATCTGATTCTTCCCTCTTTCGTACTGTAGCCTCCAGCCCTTGCAACATATCTGCTGCTGTGCGTCAGGACACGTTCCCAGCATGGAGTGAGTAAGCAGCAGCAGATCTAAACAGGGAAACGTGCAGCCGCTTGCCCAAACAAGACCACCCTCCTGGGAGCAATGTTGCCTCTGTATGAGACAGGATCCGTGGCCCCTGCCGTATAAATGCACTGTTAAAGGAACAGTAACACCAAAAAAGTGTTTTAAAGTAATTAACATATAATATACCGCTAGCATGCACTGGTAAAAGCTGTGTATTTGCTTCAGAAACACTACTATAGTTTATATAAACAAGCTGCTGTGTAGACATGGGAGTAGCTATTCAAGCACAGGATACACAGTAGATAACAGATAAGTACTACTATAGTTTATATAAACAAGCTGCTGTGTAGACATGGGGGCAGCCATTCAAGCACAGGATACACAGTAGATAACAGATAAGTACTACTATAGTTTATATAAACAAGCTGCTGTGTAGCCATGGGGCAGCCATTCAAGCACAGGATACACAGTAGATAACAGATAAGTACTACTATAGTTTATATAAATAAGCTGCTGTGTAGCCATGGGGGCAGCCATTCAAGCACAGGATAACAGATAAGTACTACTATAGTTTATATAAATAAGCTGCTGTGTAGCCATGGGGGCAGCCATTCAAGCACAGGATACACAGTAGATAACAGATAAGTACTACTATAGTTTATATAAACAAGCTGCTGTGTAGCCATGGGGGCAGCCATTCAAGCACAGGATACACAGTAGATAACAGATAAGTACTACTATAGTTTATATAAACAAGCTGTTGTGTAGCCATGGGGGCAGCCATTCAAGCACAGGATACACAGTAGATAACAGATAAGTACTACTATAATTTATATAAGCAAGCTGCTGTGTAGCCATGGGGCAGCCATTCAAGCACAGGATACACAGTAGATAACAGATAAATACTAATATAGTTTATATAAACAAGCTGCTGTGTAGCCATGGGGCAGCCATTCAAGCACAGGATACACAGTAGATAACAGATAAATACTACTATAGTTTATATAAACAAGCTGCTGTGTAGCCATGGGGGCAGCCATTCAAGCACAGGATACACAGTAGATAACAGATAAGTACTACTATAGTTTATATAAACAAGCTGTTGTGTAGCCATGGGGGCAGCCATTCAAGCACAGGATACACAGTAGATAACAGATAAATACTACTATAGTTTATATAAACATGCTGTTGTATAGCCATGGGGCAGCCATTTAAGCACAGGATACACAGTAGATAACAGATAAGTACTACTATAATTTATATAAACAAGCTGCTGTGTAGCCATGGGGGCAGCTATTCAAGCACAGGATACACAGTAGATAACAGATAAATACTTCTATAGTTTATATAAACAATCTGCTGTGTAGCCATGGGGGCAGCCATTCAAGCACATGATACACAGTAGATAACATATAAGTACTACTATAGTTTATATAAACAAGCTGTTGTGTAGCCATGGGGGCAGCCATTCAAGCTACAGGATACACAGTAGATAACAGATAAGTACTACTATAGTTTATATAAACAAGCTGCTGTGTAGCCATGGGGGCAGCCATTCACGCACAGGATACACAGTAGATAACAGATAAGTACTACTATAGTTTATATAAACAAATTGCTGTGTAGCCATGGGGGCAGCCATTCAAGCACAGGATACACAGTAGATAACAGATAAGTACTACTATAGTTTATATAAACAAGCTGCTGTGTAGCCATGGGGGCAGCCATTCAAGCACAGGATACACAGTAGATAACAGATAAGTACTACTATAGTTTATATAAACAAGCTGCTGTGTAGCCATGGGGGCAGCCATTCAAGCACATGATACACAGTAGATAACAGATAGGTACTACTATAGTTTATATAAACAAGCTGCTGTGTAGCCATGGGGGCAGCCATTCAATCACAGGATACACAGTAGATAACAGATAAGTACTACTATAGTTTATATAAACAAGCTGCTGTGTAGCCATGGGGGCAGCCATTCAATCACAGGATACACAGTAGATAACAGATAAGTACTACTATAGTTTATATAAACAAGCTGCTGTGTAGCCATGGGAGCAGCCACTCAAGCACAGGATACACAGTAGATAACAGATAAGTACTACTATAGTTTATATGGTCGAAGTTGAAGTTTTAAATAGATAGTACAGTAGAGTTTCAAATTCGAATCGAATTTGGACTATTCCCTAGTCGAAGTACACAAAAATGATCTCGAAATTTAAATTTTTTTACTTTGAATTTTCACTTCGACCCTTGATAAATCTGCCCCTAAAAGTTCATACGAAGGAGAACAACCCCTTTAACATAACGACTGCTATGATGGTTGGCTGAAAAGATTGTTGATGTGATGGGTGTCAACGCATTAAACATAAGTTGGATTTCGGTTTGGACAAATGGTGATCACATGAGATACGGCGTACAAGAGCAACCAATATTTTCTAACCTGCCCAATCCCAGAAGTGGGGAGTGATATCTATAGTACAATAATATCGGGGCTGACCGTTTGCCCAATATGCATTTTATCAACTCGAGCAAAAAACTTTCTAGAACTTTGACCCAAATCACTTATTCCCATATTGTTGTTCGGCTCAGTTAATGTCCCCTGAATACCCACCTCTCCTTCTCAGACACTGATAGGGGGAAGAACACAGAGAGCAAGTCACAGGCTACAGTCAGGCAGCAGCATTGTGCATTGGGGAGTGGGTTTGGCTCAGGCACAGTATCGCTGGCATAGCCCGTCTGTAAGTTCCTGTTTTCCCTCACGCGCTTTGTGCCACTGTCTGCTCTCTAGAAGCATTCACATACAGGATGTGTAGGGCCGGTACAAGGAACCTGTGGCCCCTGAGATGCAGGGAGTTGTTATGAGTCAGGCAGAGAAATTACAGGCTAAATGCAGGGATTAGGCCAAGAGGTCATACTTTGTGGCAGCATGATATGACAAAGAGTAACCAACTGTCTTAAACGGGAACTAAAGGTTGTGAAAAACATAAAATATGCAGAAAGAGTTATTGTTGAGTTAAAGAGGCTTTAAAAGCTCTCAGTAATGACCCCAAAATTGCCAAGAGGTCGGCAGCTCAGGGCTTTATTATGTGTGCAGCTTCCAGCATAGGGTGCCCTCACTTCTGCAACTGTCACGTCACTCAGCTCTAGAGAGATCAGCTCCCCTAGATCCAGAGAAGAGTTCTGTACCCTGTCATTAAGGTACAGCAAGGCAAGGATACCCCAAAAAGGTTTAGATTACCCTATCTTTAGTATTAATTGTTTTTTTTTAATTTTCCCTTCAAACCTGTCTCTTTCCACTTTATAAAAGGAGTGCATGTCAGAGTCCGTGACTTTTCACCCAGAAGGAAGATTGGCTGCAAGGTTAGAATTTTATTATTATTATTATTATTGTATCCAATGTTAATTCTGACATTCATCTTGTTAGGGTTAGAATAATAACATTATAGTAACATAGTAAATGTTATATGGAGCAATAGGAGGAGTCATCACAGGGTTATATGGAGCAATAGGAGGAGTTATAGGGAGGAGTTATATGGAGCAATAGGAGGAGTTATAGGGAGGAGTTATATGGAGCAATAGGAGGAGTTATAGGAAGGGTTATATGGAGCAATAGGAGGAGTTATAGGGAGGGTTATATGGAGCAATAGGAGGAGTCATACGGAGGGTTATATAGAGCAATAGGAGTTATAGGGAGGAGTTATATGGAGCAATAGGAGGAGTTATAGGGAGGGTTATATGGAGCAATAGGAGGAGTTATAGGGAGGTGTTATATGGAGCAATAGGAGGAGTTATAGGGAGGAGTTATATGGAGCAATAGGAGGAGTTATAGGGAGGGGTTATATGGAGCAATAGGAGGAGTTATAGGGAGGGTTATATGGAGCAATAGGAGGAGTTATAGGGAGGGTTATATGGAGCAATAGGAGGAGTTATAGGGAGGAGTTATATGGAGCAATAGGAGGAGTTATAGGGAGGGTTATATGGAGCAATAGGAGGAGTTATAGGGAGGGTTATATGGAGCAATAGAAGGAGTTATAGGGAGGGCTATATGGAGCAATAGGAGGAGTCATACGGAGGGTTATATAGAGCAATAGGAGGAGTTATATGGAGCAATAGGAGGAGTTATAGGGAGGGTTATATGGAGCAATAGGAGTTATAGGGAGGGCTATATGGAGCAATAGGAGAAGTTATAGGGAGGGTTATATGGAGCAATAGGAGGAGTCATACGGAGGGTTATATAGAGCAATAGGAGGAGTTATATGGAGCAATAGGAGGAGTTATAGGGAGGGTTATATGGAGCAATAGGAGTTATAGGGAGGGCTATATGGAGCAATAGGAGGAGTTATAGGGAGGGTTATATGGAGCAATAGGAGGAGTTATATGGAGCAATAGGAGGAGTTATAGGGAGGGTTATATGGAGCAATAGGAGTTATAGGGAGGGCTATATGGAGCAATAGGAGGAGTTATAGGGAGGGGTTATATGGAGCAATAGGAGTTATAGGGAGGGTTATATGGAGCAATGGGAGTTATAGGGAGGGTTATATGGAGCAATAGGAGTTATAGGGAGGGTTATATGGAGCAATAGGAGGAGCTATGGGGGTTATATGGAGCAATAGGAGGAGTTATAGGGAGGGTTATATGGAGCAATAGGAGGAGTTATAGGGAGGGGGTATATGGAGCAATAGGAGGAGTTATAGGGAGGGTTATATGGAGCAATAGGAGGAGTTATAGGGAGGGTCATATGGAGCAATAGGAGTTATAGGGAGGGGTTATATGGAGCAATGGGAGGAGTTATAGGGAGAATTATATGGAGCAATAGGAGGAGTTATAGGGAGGATTATATGGAGCAATAGGAGGAGTTATAGGGAGGATTATATGGAGCAATAGGAGGCGTTATAGGGAGGTATTATAACATACCTGCTAACATTTAGAATAGAAAGAGGGACAAAAAGATTTAAGTGGCCACACCCCCTAATTACCATGTTCATTTTACAACATTTGGCAGGTTATGAAATTTCTTTGTTTTTTATGTTATTTCAGTTTTGCTAATGAAGGTGAATTGCGCTTTAAGCTGCATCCCTACTTACGCTGGCCATAGATGTTGAGATTTTTTAAAGATCCGATCCTCATCGTGAGACCACGATTATCTCGGAACGATCGTACGAATTGTCCATCAACTAAAAAGACCAATTTGCCAGGAAAACAAAGAGGAGCTGCCTGCTTGGCCCTGCAAACATAGATAGATTGCACTGGGACCGATAAAGATTTTTTGACCTGGCCGATCAATTTCCTGACAGATGGCTGAAAAATCGTAAGATGCTCGATTGTTTGAATCCCACTAACCGCACGATAATTTGAACGATTGGTCGGACTTCGCTAAAACAGGTCGGTCGGCAAGAGAAACCTTTGCGTCTATGGGGAGCTTTACAGAGGGAAGGAGTAAAGTCTATTATTCTGCGTACTACCAGTCGTGGCACAACACACCTATCTTTAAAAAGACCATGACTGTTTTTTTTATTATTGGGATGAAAGAAGTGGCTTCATTTAAGAAGAAAAAAACTCTTCCATGGAAACCCTCATTGGGTGTATTGTCAGGGGCACAGGGATGGGCAGTTGTTGGATAAGTGACATTTAGAAGCCATAAGGGCACTGAGCAATAACACAGCTCACACGTGACACATGTACATTATATTCCTCAGACTCCTCTTGTTTCTGCCCCACCCAGACTGGCCCCACAGTCTCACCATAGGCTGAATCTGGAGGGCTTTTCCCATCATCCTCCATGTCCCTCTCTGGCAAATTCCTTTGCTAATCCAGCTGTGACGATGGAGCAGAGGGTTCCAGGTTGCTGTGATGCTGCTAATCCCGGCTCACATGAATAAAATGAGTATTTATGCTTCAGATCTCCCCGAAGATGCTGCACTGAGTTGCCCCTTGTCCGCTGCTGCTCTGCCTCACAACTGCCACTGCACTTCTCCTCAGCGCTTCCACACGCCCCGCCCCGTTCCTCCACCAGATGTCTTCACTCCGGCCACGCCCACTCGGCGCTCAGTCTCCGCTACTCCTCTATGTAACTGTCTTTTGTGGGCGTGGCTTGGTTAGGCGGCGCCCTGCTGGAGCGCGATCTGCTTTTATATCCCATGAGGTGGGGTCGTGTTTAAAGTGATAGAGACCGCCGTCCTGCTGCTTGTTGTGAACTGGACTGTTGTCATAGTGGCGGGTTAGGGTGGCCTTTATTATTGTTGTCTCCCATAGCAGCTTCATTGGGGGTGGAGGGGAAGATGAGATTACTACATAATGGTCTCTGTCTGCCACAATTCTGTTACTCACAGCAGCAGTTTACTCATTATAGGCCTTAGATAATGCTGTGTAACCCAATAACCTGTCTCTCTATTGAGTGACACTCATGTCCCATAGTTCCCTCCTGTCTGTGTCACTGTATCACCCTGCAGTGGGAGGGACAGACTCACGTCCCATAGTTCCCTCCTGTCTGTGTCACTGTATCACCCTGCAGTGGGAGGGACAGACTCATGTCCCATAGTTCCCTCCTGTCTGTGTCACTGTATCACCCTGCAGTGGGAGGGAGAGACTCATGTCCCATAGCTTCCCCCTGTCTGTGTCACTGTATCACCCTGCAGTGGGAGGGACAGACTCATGTCCCATAGTTCCCTCCTGTCTGTGTCACTGTATCACCCTGCAGTGGGAGGGACAGACTCATGTCCCATAGTTCCCTCCTGTCTGTGTCACTGTATCACCCTGCAGTGGGAGGGACAGACTCATGTCCCATAGTTCCCTCCTGTCTGTGTCACTGTATCACCCTGCAGTGGGAGGGACAGACTCATGTCCCATAGTTCCCTCCTGTCTGTGTCACTGTATCACCCTGCAGTGGGAGGGTCAGACTCATGTCCCACAATTCCCTCCTGTCTGTGTCACTGTATCACCCTGCAGTGGGAGGGACAGACTCATGTCCCATAGTTCCCTCCTGTCTGTGTCACTGTATCACCCTGCAGTGGGAGGGACAGACTCATGTCCCATAGTTCCCTCCTGTCTGTGTCACTGTATCACCCTGCAGTGGGAGGGACAGACTCATGTCCCATAGTTCCCTCCTGTCTGTGTCACTGTATCACCCTGCAGTGGGAGGGACAGACTCATGTCCCATAGTTCCCTCCTGTCTGTGTCACTGTATCACCCTGCAGTGGGAGGGTCAGACTCATGTCCCACAATTCCCTCCTGTCTGTGTCACTGTATCACCCTGCAGTGGGAGGGACAGACTCACGTCCCATAGTTCCCTCCTGTCTGTGTCACTGTATCACCCTGCAGTGGGAGGGTCAGACTCATGTCCCACAATTCCCTCCTGTCTGTGTCACTGTATCACCCTGCAGTGGGAGGGACAGACTCATGTCCCATAGTTCCCTCCTGTCTGTGTCACTGTATCACCCTGCAGTGGGAGGGACAGACTCATGTCCCATAGTTCCCTCCTGTCTGTGTCACTGTATCACCCTGCAGTGGGAGGGACAGACTCATGTCCCATAGTTCCCTCCTGTCTGTGTCACTGTATCACCCTGCAGTGGGAGGGACAGACTCATGTCCCATAGTTCCCTCCTGTCTGTGTCACTGTATCACCCTGCAGTGGGAGGGACAGACTCACGTCCCATAGTTCCCTCCTGTCTGTGTCACTGTATCACCCTGCAGTGGGAGGGTCAGACTCATGTCCCACAATTCCCTCCTGTCTGTGTCACTGTATCACCCTGCAGTGGGAGGGACAGACTCACGTCCCATAGTTCCCTCCTGTCTGTGTCACTGTATCACCCTGCAGTGGGAGGGACAGACTCACGTCCCATAGTTCCCTCCTGTCTGTGTCACTGTATCACCCTGCAGTGGGAGGGACAGACTCACGTCCCATAGTTCCCTCCTGTCTGTGTCACTGTATCACCCTGCAGTGGGAGGGACAGACTCACGTCCCATAGTTCCCTCCTGTCTGTGTCACTGTATCACCCTGCAGTGGGAGGGACAGACTCACGTCCCATAGTTCCCTCCTGTCTGTGTCACTGTATCACCCTGCAGTGGGAGGGACAGACTCACGTCCCATAGTTCCCTCCTGTCTGTGTCACTGTATCACCCTGCAGTGGGAGGGACAGACTCATGTCCCACAATTCCCTCCTGTCTGTGTCACTGTATCATCACCCTGCAGTGGGAGGGACACTGTCTCAGTAGTATGAATATTTAGTATATTACAAGCCTTAGGTGTCCCAGCTTATTAATTGCAGCAAGTCTGAACACGGCGTGAGGTGATGTAAGATGGGGAGACACAGAGGATGTGGTTTCTGTCTGAGCGTTTGCAAAGTTACTAATGAATCTTATGGAATCTGCCATCTAATTAGCATGTACAGTATAAGGAGTAGGGGGTGGCAAGTATTTTGGCACCAGTATAGACCATATCATTTACAGAACTCATGCATAATACATAGAATATTACATAAGATGAGTTCAACCTTCCACCATTCAGGGGATCCTGGAGACTGTAGTTCAAACATTGTTGGTTGCAGGTCAGACAGTTCTACATTGTGCATATTAGTGACCGGTCCTGGAACAGCTGGCCAACTGAGTAAAGGAAAGTAGTATAGCTTAGGGATATGGTATCTGGTGTGCAAGGATTTTATGAACACATTTAAAAAGGGAAAGGAGCTGTCATTTTAAGCTACTTTAAAAGTTTTTTTTTAGTTGTTTCTCTGATACAAGCTGGGGTAATGATGATTTCAAGAAAGGGTCGGATGCCTTTTTAGCAAGGAGAAAAAAAGGCTTGATATGCCATGATACAGATGGAATAAGCTTTTACTTCCCCTTTAAACTGTAAAACCACTAGTTGGTGTAGCAATTATGGGAATATAGTGGGACTGTGCAGCAGCAGCTGGAGGTAGAAAGTGAGCATTTATAATAGTATAGCTGTATTACCCTTAAAATGGTGGTTCACCTTTAGGTTAACTTTTAGTATGTTATAGAATGCCCAATTCAAAACAACTTTTCTATTGCTCTTCATAATATATTTTTTATAGTTTTTGAATTATTTGCCTTCTTCTTCTGACTTTCACCAGCTTTCAAATGGGGGTCACTGACCTGTTCTAAAAAAACAAATACTCTGTAAGGCTACAAATGTATTGTTATTGCTAATTTTTATTACTCCTCTTTCTATTCAGGCCTCTCCTATTTATATTCCATTATCTTATTCAAATCAATGCATGGTTGCTAGGGTTATTTGGACCCTAGCAACCAGACTGCTGAAATTGTAAACTGGAGAGCTGCTGAATAAAACGCTAAATCGTTCAAAAACCACAATTATAAAAAATGAAAACCAATTGCAAATTGTCTCAGAATATCACTCTCTACATCATATTAACAGTTAACTCAAAGATGAACAACCCCTTTAATGGGGCCCTTGAGTGATTTTGAAAAATAGGTATGGGACATGTTATCCAAAATGCTCGGGACCTGGGATATTCTGCATAACAGATCTTTCTGTAATTTGGATCTTCATACCTTAAAGGGGTTGTTCACCTTTAAATTAACTTTTAGTATGCTATAGAGAGTGATATTCATTATTATTATTATTTGTGGGATGATTTATTCAGGTATTTATTCAACAGCTCTCCAGTTACAATTTTAAGCAATCTGGTTGCTAGGGTCCAACTTCCCCTAGCAACCATGCAATTATTTGAATAAAAGGCTGGAATATGAATAGGAGAGGCCTGAATAGAACATTGAGCTAGACAAAATAGCAATAACAATACAGTTTTAGTCTTACAGAGCATTTGTTTCTTAGAAGGGGTCAGTGACCCCATTTGAAAGCTGGAAAGAGTCAGAGGAAGGCAGCAAATAATTCAAAAACTATAAAACATAAATAATGAAAACCAATTGAAAAAATGCTTAGAATTGGCCATTCTATAACATACTAAAAGTTATCCTAAAGGTGAACTACCCCTTTAAGTCTACTAGAACATTATTTAAACATTAAATAAATCCAATAGGCTGGTTTTGCCTCCAATAAGGATTAATTATATCTTAGTTGGGATCAAGTACAAGGTACTGTTTTATTATTACAGAGAAAAAGGAAATTATTTTTGAAAATTTGGATTATTTGGATGGTGTCTTTCAGTAATTCTGAGCTTTCTGGACAACAGGTTTCTGGATAACAGATTCCATACCTGTACCAGCTGGGGAGCTCTCACCTTTCATTGTTTCTTTTCCCGGCTTTGTGTCTCATTCAAATTTCAACTGCTGTTTCCTGTTCCAAAATGTCTACCTTGCTGAAACCTCCTGATTGGAGGAGAGCTCATCCAATGACAAACAGCAGACACCTGAAAACCCTTGCCATGAAGAAGACAAGAGAGCCATTGCAGAAATGCTGCCCATGTAAGGGCCATGGAGAGATAAGGGCATGGAAGACTGGCCTATGAAGACTGGAAATGGAGCAGCACATACCTACCCCTGTAATGCTCTTGATCTTGACCCACTTCTACTGCCTCCAACTTTTACCTATCATTTAGGTTTGGACACCCCATGTGTGTGTTTATATCTGGTCAATTAAGACCAATGGAAATGGATCAGTGCCCTTTAAAATCCCATGACTTTCTGCTGTGACTCCATTCAGCGTCGGACTGGGCTGCCCTAGCCCTATTTCAGTGGAGCAACATTTTTTTTATTATATCCCCAATAGATTCATGTTTTGGGGGGTTCACCCTCCCTTCATCAGGATAAATAATCAAGTGCATAATTACCTTTATACCAATAAACCCCACCTTCTTCACCCATAATCCTTATACATCAATTGAAACCTTAATCATTATGTTGGCAATACAAAGTCTAATTGTGGCAATAGAAAGTCCAATTGTGGCAATAGAAAGTCCAACTGCAGCTACAAAAAGTCCACCTGTGATAATAGATGGTTCAATTCACGCCCAATTGAAATTAGGGATGCACCGAATCCAGGATTCGGTTCAGGATTCGGCCTTTTTCAGCAGGATTCGGATTCGGCCGAATCCTTCTGCCTAGCTGAACCGAATCCGAATCCTAATTTGCATATGCAAACTAGGGGTGGGAGGGAAATTGCGTGACTTTTTGTCAGAAAACAAGGAAGTAAAAAATGTTTTCCCCTTCCCACCCCTAATTTGCATATGCAAATTAGGATTCAGATTCGGTTCGGTATTCGGCCGAATCGGGGGTTCGGCCGAATCCAAAAAAGTGGATTAGGTGCATCCCTAATTGAAATGTCCATTTTACGTCCATGGAACACAATTTTAGAAGGTATTTCTCATAATTTCGAAAACATTTATATATATATATATATATATATATATATATATATATATATATATATATATATATAGATATATATAGATATAATACACAAAAGCCATGAATATCTTGTAAATTATATCCTTATAAACGGTGAGTTCTGATGTCATCAGTTATAAACGGTGAGTTCTGATGTCATTTCTGTCACGTGACTCACTGAAATTTGTGTATTATAATAAATTAAGTACCTCCGAGTTCCATGACCTGTATAAAAACACTCGGCCTTCGGCCTCGTGTTTTTATATGTTCATGAAACTCCTCGGTAACTTGTAATATCCTTATATTTTACAATAGGGAATACTTTATTCACTCTGTGTGATATATATATATATATATATATATATATATACGAGGCCAAAACTCTTTGATCTCTTAGGGGCCGATTCACTAAGGGTCGAATATCGAGGGTTAATTAACCCTCGATATTCGACTAGGAATTAAAATCCTTCAACTTCAAATATCAAAGTCAAAGGATTTAGCGCAGATAGTTCGATAGAACGATCGAAAGATAATTCCTTTGATCGAACAATAAAATCCTTCAAATCGAACGATAAAATCCTTCGAATCTAACGATTCCAAGGATTTTAATCCAACGATTGAAGGAATATCCTTTGATCAAAAAAAGTTAGCCAAGCCTATGGGGACCTTCCCCATAGGCTAACATTGACTTCGGTAGCTTTTAGATGGCGAAATAGGGGGTCGAAGTTTTTTTTAAAGAGACAGTACTTATAGTCGAACGATTTTTACTTTGAATCCTTCGATTCAAAGTCGTAGTCGAAGGTCGAAGTAGCCCATTCAATGGTCGAAGTAGCCCAAAAAAACCTTCGAAATTAGAAGTTTTTTACCTTCGAATCCTTCACTCAAAGTTAGTGAATCGGCCCCTTAGTGTTAAATGATCCAGTACATTGTTACAGCGAGAAAAAGAAGGCCACCACTTGGTTACCCTCTAATATATTGGGGTGTTTTAAGTGTCCGTCATGCCTGTCATGCAGATCCATGACACCGGGAACTAGTTTTGTACACCCACACCCTGGACACCGATAAAAAATATGTCACCATATTACGTGTACCACTACCCATGTACTATACCTAATCACATGCCAGTGTGGACTTATGTCATATGTGGGTAAAACTGATCTTATGCTGAGACTTCGAATTGATGCCCATAGGTCAGCCATTAACACTGCATACAGAGATCAGAAAACTTCTAAACCGGCTGCTAAACATTTTCTTGAGGTTGGTCATCAATTACCCACTTTTAATTTTATGGTGATTGACCACATACCAATGCCTAAAAGGGTGGAGATAGATCTCAACTTTTGTTGCAGCGTGAAACTTTTTGGATAACACTTGATACTCTATCCCCAAAAGGACTCATTGAATATTGCTCCTTCAGCTGCTTTCTTGCTAAACGATAGAAATTTTAACATTTGGGGGCCGATTCACTAACTTCGAGTGAAAGATTCGAAGTAAAAAAACTTTGAATTTCGAAGTTTTTTTGGGCTACTTCGACCATCGAATGGGCTACTTCGAACTTCGACTACGACTATCGAAGGATTCGAAGTAAAAATCGTTCGACTATTCGACCATTCGATAGTCAAAGTATTGTCTCTTTAAAAAAAACTTCGACCCCCTAGTTCGCCATCTAAAAGCTACCGAAGTCAATGTTAGCCTATGGGGAAGGTCCCCATAGGCTTGGCTAACTTTTTTTGATCGAAGGATATTCCTTCGATCGTTGGATTTAAATCCTTCGAATCGTTCGATTCAAAGGATTTTATTGTTCGATCGAAGGAATAATCCTTTGATCGTTCGATCGTACTATCTGCGCTAAATCCTTCGACTTCGATATTTGAAGTCGAAGGATTTCAATTCCCAGTCGAATATCGAGGGTTAATTAACCCTCGATATTCAACCCTTAGTGAATCAGCCCCTAAATCATTAAAATATCAGTTATTTTACATAGTTGCTATTTATGATTTTAATGATAAGCCCTCTTATGGCCATATTTCCTTATAGTACCTATTACAGACCCATTAATTATTTATGCAGTGGAGTGTGATGTCACCAATAATCTTTATATTTCGTACCTATGTTGCCATTTTTATACGAGTTAATGCATCTTGACAATGGTCCAAGACCGTGGACCGAAACGTTGATGCTTTTACTGCATGAATTATGCTGAATAAACTTTGAAAGAAAAAGAACCGGAGTGTAAACTTTTCCTTTACAATTCAACTCAGACACAGCACCCGGAAGAGGATATCCTATGCGAGTATATATATATATATATATATATATATACATACAAAACATTTGACTAAAATTCATCACATTAACCCATTTCAGTGGAGACACCTGCCCCAGAGTAGAAAATTGTAGCGGGGAAACATTTGGTTGCATTTGACACCCTGAAGTTATCTACTCATTGGTTGTCAGTGAAATACAACCTCCAGCTCCATCACTCTTGTGGAGATTAGGTTTGCACTATAACAGTAATGAGTAACTGCTGATTTGCTGCAATGGGTTATTGGAACTGGATACTGGGGGTACAGCCCTCCTTTGGCTGCCTTGGACTGGTTGACCTATCATGTACTTACTGTAATTCCTGCACATTCCTAGAACCACTTTCAGACAACTGTAGGGCTCTCGACTGAGCCGACACACCTGAACGAGCATCATTATTAAAGGGCATGTATATTTTATTTGCCTGTGCCAAACAATGACTCATGCACTACAGACTGCCAAACATAGGTGACCTTTATTAGTCAGCCTCTCCTTTGAGTTGAACCTGTCAGTTCTAGGGGGGGGGGGGGGGGCAGGACATATTCAGAGGGGTGTAAAAGTATCCCCAAAAATCTCAAGGTCCCTCTATAACATTAGTCCCCTACCTTTTTTACTCGTGAGCCACATATAAAAAAGAGTTGGAGAGCAACACAAACATGAAAAAGTCCATACAAATGTCAAATAATTGCTGTGATTGGCTGTTTGGTAGCCCCTATATAGACTGGTAGCCTACAGGAGTCTCTGTTTGGCTGTACACTTGTTTTTTATACAACATAGGAGCAACATCCAAGGGGTTGGTGAGCAACATGTTGCTCGCAAACTACTGGTTAGGGAACACTGCTCTATAATATACGTTACAGGTACACCCCTTATCCGGAAAACCCAAGGTCCGTTAATCCATTCTGAATTGGTCCCATAGCTTTAAAAGGTTAATCAAGAGGGCACCCTGGTTTCCTGGATGTACAGGGCCCTGGGGTGCTAATAGGTTTCTGAAGGTGTCATTCTCAGATCACACTGTGATATGATTGGACAGGAGGTCCAGCTTTGTAACTCATGCAGTGGCATAGGGTAAGTGTGGAGAGTGATGGTGCTGGTAAGAAATTTAGGTGAAGTAGTTGTGAAGACTCTATTCTAGAGGCAGAAAGAGCGGCACCATTAGACACAACTCATGGGCTGCCTAGAATGTTCCAAGGAGATACCAGGAGCCATTCTCTATCACCAATGTGTACAATAACCCTCAGATGCGCTCCGCCAATGAGGCGAGTTGATCCACTTGCCTCAGACGGCAGTGCCCCCCTGGTTACCAGGGGCGGCAAAAATGCCGCTCCTGGTAACTAAGAGCCGAATTTCCGGTTTTCAACCCGGAAATTCGTCTCTTCCAGTGCAGAGAGCGCAATTGCACTCTCTGCACTAGCGTCGTGCAGCGTCTTGCAGCAACGGAAGGCCGACTCAGGCGCCATAAAGGTGCAGATCGGCGCTGATAACCCTATAACTACCTCCACTTAGAATTTAGACTTTACGTACTGAACTGCCGGTGCCAATGAATGGGCACAGTTTGCAGCTATAGCACCTTGCCTTCAGGTGCTATAGGGACAGTCATATGCAATAAAAGTCGACCCGCACCCGACCCTAATCCGATCTGGCAACATCTTAATCCAACCCAAACCCAGCACGCTCCCCTGTTTATATACCCGCTACACACATTACTACACTTTGTGAAAACGGAAAACAAAGGAAAGCTGACAGTTCATGTAATATAAACATCATGTAATATAAACATTACTACCGTGGTACCCACTTGAACCTGGTATGTACAAGCTAATATGGGCCCTGTGTACGCCCATGTCTCCTAAGTGCTGTAGTTGTATATGTGCATGCATGGGCCCTTAATAAACTTGTGTATTATGTCTGCACATAGCTGGGTCTGGCAGATACTTCGGGCAAAATAATGCCAGGTAAGGTGGGTTCTCTGCTGTCTGATAAACATCCATACCTGTAAATATGCCTATTGCTGATTATGTTCTGAAGTGCCTGTGATGACCGAAAATACATTTGTTCAATAACTACTGGCACAATGTGAAAGTAGGACTCCAAAAACACTGGTATTGTATGACAGAAGAAACCAAAAACAAATGGCCACCACCACCACGTAAACGAAGAAACAAAGAGCCACCGGCATTATGGAAAGAAGGGACCAAGGGCCACTGGCACCATGTGAGACATGAAACTGAGAGCCACTGGTACCATATGAGGGAAGGAACTAAGGGCTACCAGCAACATGTAACAGAAGAAACCAAGAGCCACCTGCATTATGGAAGGAAGGGACCAAGGGCCACTGGTACCATGTAAGAGAAGGAACCAAAGGCAACAGCCACCATGTAAGAAGAAACCAAGAGCCACTGGCACCATGTGTGAGAACCAACGGGCACTGGCACCATGTGAGAAGAAGAAACCAAGGGCCACTAGTACTATGTGAGAGAAGGAACCAAGAGCCCCTGGCACCCTTTAAGTCAGGAATTCTGAACGTTTTCCACCAGTGAGCCAAATTCAAATGTAAAAAGTGTATGGGAGCAAAACAAAGAAAAGGTCAATTTGGGGGTGCCAAATAAGGGCTGTGATTGGTTATTTGGTAGTCCCTATATCCATTGGCACGCTACAGGAGGCTTTACTTGGAAGTACAACTAGTTTTTATGCAACCAAAACTTGCCTCCAAGCCTGGAATGCAAAAAGAAGTACCTGCTTTGAGGTCACTGGGAACAACATCCAAGGGGTTGGAGAGTAACATGTTGCTCACGAGCCACTGGTTGGGGATCACTGACCTAAGTGCAGAAACCTGGAGCCACTAAAGAAACCAAGAACAAGGACAAGAATAAGCCATACAGACAATATGACTGATGCTATGCAGTTTTTCTTAATAAATATATAAAAATAAATGTGTTTCTCAACTGTACATTGTATGGTGGTTGTGGGTTTCCTTTCTCACCTCTCTTTTACAGCCTACTCTGCTCTCAAATGTTACTCTCCTCAGAGAGGCTTTATATGTGAATCTAATGTTTTAAACAACTGAAATGATGGTTCCTCTTAAAAATATTTTAAAGGGTGAAAAGCCACATTAATGCATTGGAAATCACTCAACCCTCCCACAATACAATATTGGCAAAAACTGATAAATTACTCTCTCTCTCAAACCAGAAACTGGCCTATCTGTCAAAAGGCTTCCCTGGAAAATTTAAAGCTATATGGGGTATCTGACTAAATGTGCAAACTGGTTAACTGCGTATATTCTAATATAATGGATATGACAATTTATACCTTACCTCCCCTCCCCCTTCTCTCTCAACTTTCTCTCTTCTATTATACCTTCTATTGATCTTGTAAATGTTTAATGTTTCAAAATTTTAAATAAAAACTTTTTAAAAAAAAAAATATTTTAAAGGGTAAATAAATCCCTAGGAAAATATTGGCTTATATTATCCGTATGAGTGCACACATCTGCTGTCTCATTTGCCTGTAAAGCAGTGAACACCCTCCTACCTCCTTCCTGTGTGCACCATATTATAGTAAATCTGGCCATATATAGGGAGACGTTGCCAAACAAGCATATCTCTCCCCGATATGCCCACCTTGAGGCATTGTGGGCCCTAGGGCCCAATGGTTGGATAACAACGAGAAGAATATGGGCGGTCAGATCCAGGGCTGCATCGATCGGACGGATTTTTAAACTCCCTATGGACATCTGGCTGACTTTCGGCTGACACTGCCCAAGAAGCTGCTGACTCAATCTGTCAGCACCTAATATTGACTTGTGTATGGGGAGCTTAAAGGAACAGGAACCCCTAATTATTTGTAGTTTTGTTTATCATTGGCTGAGCTTTCAAAGTAGCAACTTCCTTTTAATATATAAGATGCCTTATGGAAACAGTAGTAAAATATGCAATATGCATCATAACAAAATTAGTCAGGTGCATAAAATTGGGCACCCCAGCAGAGATATTACATCAATACCTCTTTTTGCAATTGTAACAGCCTCTAGACGCCTCTGGATTCTGGATGGAGGTATTTTGTACCCGGGATCCTAGTCCCACTCAACACTCCTCGGTGGAGCCTGTACTGCTTGGCTAAATAGCCCTGTCTATCACTCGTAGAGTCACCTGTTTAAGTAAGTAGCCTATCCTTACTGGACCTGACCTTGTCTTGGTTCCACTTCACCCTTCCTACCTGCACATCCTACCAGCTTATATATTACAACACAACTTGGGAAAGCTAAGGGTCATGCTTTGACCCAGGAAATGGAGCCTAGCTTCTATATAACTAAGGGACTCTTCTGTGGCCAAAAAAATGGGGAATACTTTTATCAGTCCCCTACAAATTATTTTTACATAGATCAGGTTTGTCCATACAAAATCTCTCCAGTTCAGTTAAATTTGATGGCTGCCAAGCATGGACAGTCTGCTTCAAATCATCCCATAAATTTTCCATGATATTCTTCTGCCATACAAAGCGCTTTTTGTTATGACCACATAACTAAATTTTTGTCTCATTAGTCCAAAGCTCTTTGTTCCAAAATGACTGTGGTCTAAATGAGCTTTTGCATACAATAAGCGACTCTGTTTGTGTGTGAGTGCAGAAAGTGCTTCTTTCTCATCCCCCTGCCATACATATGTTCTTCGTGCAAATTGTGCTGAATTGTAAAACGATGTACAGATACACCATCTGCAGCAAGATGTTCTTGCAGGTCTTTGGAGGTGATCTTTGGGTTGTCTGTAACCATTCTCACAATCCTCCGCATATGCCGCTCCTGTATTTTTCGTGGCCTGCCAGACCTGGGTTTTACAGCAACTGTGCCTGTGGTCTTCCATTTCCTGATTACATTCTGTAAAGTTGAAACTGACAGACCATGACTAAAACATGATACTGAACAAGCTTTGTTTTCAGATCTTTTGAGAGTTGCTTTGAGGATTCCATGCTGTATCTCTTCAGAGGAGAGTGAAATATAAGCACAACTTGCACTTGGCCACCTTAAATACCCTTTATCGCGATTGCACATACCTCCCTATGAAGTTCAAGGCTAAAGCTGGCCATAGATGTTGAGATTTTTAAAAGATCAGATCCTGATCGTGAGACCATGATCTTCTCAGAACGATCGTACGAATTGACCATCAACTAAAAAGACCAATTTGCCAGGAAAACAAAGGGGAGCTGCCTGCTTGACCCTGCAAACATTGACCTGGCCGATCAATTTCCTGACAGATGTCGGCCTAAAAATCACAAGATGTACAGTATGAACGTTCGAATCCCACTAACCGCACGATCATTTCGAAGAATTGGTCGGGCTTCCCTAAAATCGGCTTTAAGAGCTAATCGAACCAATTTGGTGTTGCCAGTAATCAGTATTGAGCAGTTACATGCATTCAAATTAGCAAAATATTTGCACAACCAGTTTTTCACATTTCATTTAATTCCATACAACTGAATACTGCTTCACTAAAAATCTTTGTTCCGAAAATACCCCAGTACTCAGATGTTCCTGGGAAATGAAAGACATACCACTGTTCTCTTTTTTGTTGAAAGTGGAGTAAATAATTATGCAGGCTGAGAGGGGTTCCCAAACTTTTTCATATGACTGTATCATGTACTGTTGCCTTGCACTGGTGTATTTACTTCACAAATGTTTACTATAGTCTATATAAACAAGCTGCTGTGTAGCCATGGGGGCAGCCATTCAAGCACAGGAAACACAGTAGGTAACAGATAAGTACTACTATAGTTTATATAAACAAGCTGCTGTGTAGCAATGGGGGCAGCCATTCAAAGCTGAAAAAGGAGAAGGGCTCTGTAGTATACAATAGGATTCTTCAAAACGTATCTGTTATCCTGTGCTTGAATGGCTGCCCCCATGACTACACAGCAGCTTGTTTATATAAACTATAGTAGTACTTATCTGTTATCTACTGTGTATCCTGTGCTTGAATGGCTGCCCCCATGGCTACACAGCAGCTTGTTTATATAAACTATAGTAGTACTTATCTGTTACCTACTGTGTATCCTGTGCTTGAATGGCTGCCCCCATGGCTACACAGCAGCTTGTTTATATAAACTATAGTAGTACTTATCTGTTATCTACTGTGTATCCTGTGCTTGAATGGCTGCCCCATGGCTACACAGCAGCTTGTTTATATAAACTATAGTAGTACTTATCTATTACCTACTATGTATCCTGTGCTTGAATGGCTGCCCCCATGACTACACAGCAGCTTGTTTATATAAACTATAGTAGTACTTATCTATTACCTACTATGTATCCTGTGCTTGAATGGCTGCCCCCATGACTACACAGCAGCTTGTTTATATAAGCTATAGTAGCATTCTGAAGTAAACACACCAGTTTTACCAGTGCAGGGAAGCATTACATTATATTGTTTTTCCATTAAAAAACATAAATGTTTTGGTGTTACTGTTCCTTTAAATCTGCATACAATGGCACCCATGGATATGCACCCTAATAGTTACTGTGTAGCACCATCTAGGGACTGTATGTGGATACTGCATGGAGATTTTATGTTCCCTGGTGGTTCTCACATTTTAAACACTGTAGCAAAAGGCAGGAGATTAGCAGACGTGTGGAGATGCATAAGGCTGGCTTTTGCTACATTGTTTCAAGCATCAGAACCAGCAGTGCAGAAATGTAGGTAAAATGTTATATCTGGGTTTATATCCCCTTTAAAGCCGATTCTGCCAGCACACAGAACAAGATGCTGGAAATGAGCAGGAATCAGTTACATGAAACCTTATATAGAGGGATGGGAGGAAATCGCAGGACTGTAACTGCACTAATAACAAATGCTACAGTTTCACTAGTTAATATGAGCTTCTAATCTGTCAGCAATTCAGTGTCCTAGGGAATTATATGAGTGACAATAATCTAAATTACAGGATATAAGAAGCAATCATAGCGGGGGCATCATCATTATTATGATTTTTCGTGAAACTCTTTGATTTTGCTATTTTCCCCGCAAATTTTTCGCTGTTTCGTGAATTTTGCAGGAATTTTTCGGTGAAGCAAAACAGCAGAAATTCGCCCATCACTACTGTTGAACTACAACAGCGAGTTTTAGTTCTGCAGTGGTTTAAGGGTCAGGGCACACAGGCGGATTCGGGGAGATTAGTCAGCCGGCAACAAATCTCCTCTTCTTTGGGGCGACTAATCTCCCCAAACTGCCTCCCCTGCTTTCCAGCAGCAAAGATGTAAATTGCCCGCGGGATGGTAGCTGGAGCGATTGCGACTTCGGAAAAAGAATTGCTCTGAGTGCCATTCCGCTGGCGATTTACATCTTAGCTGGCGGGAAGGCAGTTTGGGGAGATTAGTCTCCCCGAAAAAGAGCTTTGTCGCCGGGTGACTAATCTCCCCGAATCTGTTTGTGTGCCCTGACCCTAAGAGGATGCTCAGCTGACCTTTATAAAACTAATGGAAGACCCCTATCTGTAGTTAGTTATAGGGGCTGTTCACCATTAAATTAACTTTTAGTATGATGTAGAGAGGGATATTCTGAGAAAATTTGCAATCGGTTTTCATTTTTTATTATGTGTGGTTTTTGAGTTATTTAGCTTTTTTATGCAGCGGCTCTCCAGTTTGCAAATTCAGCAATCTGGTTGCTAGGGTGCAAATTACCCTAGTAACCATGCATTGATTTGAATAAGAGACTGGAATATGAATAGGAGAGGGTCTGAATATGAGTAATAAAAAAATAACAACAACAATAATTAACAGAGCATTGGTTTTTCAGGTGGGGTCAGTGACCCCCCCATTTGAAAGCTGGAAAGAGTCAGAAGTCAAAAATTGAAACGTTGCTTAGAATTAGCCATTATCAAGTCTGGTTTTAGGTAGCACTTGCCCCCGAAAAGGTTCTTTTAGGGTATGTCTCATGACATTTGGATACTATACAGCTAACATAGCCAGGATTTTTGTCAGAGCACCATGTACACCACAGTCCTAAGTTGCTTTTGTGTAAGATCCTTCGGGGCTCCTGGAAGTGTTTGCTGAAAAGATATGTCATCTGCTCAGACATGAATGGGTTAATCCTTGTGCATTCATCTAGTATCCGTACTTTAAATATTTTGGTGAAGAAGCCTGTTTTCTGTTCCCTGCAACTTGTTCACAAGAAATGAAGATTTTTTTAGTTTTTTTAGTTGCTTTCCGTGTCTCCTTTTGACATTAAAGTGACATGTTCTTGCCTTTGGTGTTTCTATGTGGCAGCTCAGCAGGCTGGACTGGTAATCTGTGAGTTCTGGCAAATGCCAGAGGAGCTGCTATTATAAGGTCCCATAGAAAATCAATATTTAGTGGGCTGGTGGGGGCTGTTTGGGCCTCTATGTGGGCTGATTGGGCCTCTGTGTACCTGATTTGCCAGGGCCTATTTTAATTCTCAGTCCAGACCTGCAGCTCAGTGATCCTGGTGCAGATTCTACACCGTAAGAAGCTGAAAAAGGAATCTTGACATTTCAAAAGTATCAAAAAGAAAGTAATTGAAATAAAGTCTCTATTTCTGGTGAAATAGCTGAAAATAACTGAACTGAAAACAATTGTTAGAAGGTGAACAACTCCTTTAAAGGAGAATTCTACCCCAACATTAAAAAAAACCCACCCCCTTACTCTACATAGACCCCCTTACCCCGGGCAAATGCCCCTAACGTTTTACTTACCCCTCAATGCAGATTAGGGTTGCCACCATTTCTGGTAACCAATATATTTATCTTTTTTCCCGATTAATAACAGTGAGATCAACCATCATTTTTACCGGTCAAGCCGGTAAAATACTGGCCAGGTGGCAACCCTAGTGCAAATTCAGGTATCGGCGTTCACGGGCGCCATATTCTTCTCTTCAGAAATCTTCGGGAAGAGACCGGCGCATGTGCAGTTGAGCAATTTTCTGTTTCACGACAACTGCCCCGAAACTCACAAAAATAGTCACAAAACGAAAATTACAGAAGCGGCTGAAGATGGCGCCCGTGAACTCCGATGCCTAAAGTAAAGATTTAGGGGCATTTGCCCGGGGTTACACTTAGGCTGGGGGGAGGGGTGTATGTAGGGTAGGGGTTTATTAATGTTAGGGTTCAATTCTCCTTTGTAGAAAAGCAATTTCCCTGTCTCTCAATAAATTCCCTTTATTGAAGTAAATAGAATCAACCTAAAACTAGAGAGATGGTCCTTAGGCCTAGCCATAATTTGGGACAGCTAACCTGTGTGACCGGAGAAGATTTATCCATCAGACCCAGGGAGCAGGATTCCCACTCCAGGACACTTGATACCTGTGTGAACAATAGAAAGCCTTTGCTGTAGTGCAACTACACTTTACCCTCAGACACCCTAATGTGTAACCCATTACAATGTGGATGTTTATCAAATCACCTCACAAACACACTTGTTTCTACACTGAACTAAAGTGTTAGCCCTATATTAAAAAAAAAAAAAAAGTTTTAATGTCGTGTAAACGCGAAGGTAACGCCATATTCTTTGTTCTACCACGCCGAGCTCAATCAGCCGCCTTTTAAGTCCATTTACTCGGCTCCCTGTAAACACACGTCATTCCTCCAATCAGAGCCGCTGTGCGTTTCAAGCCTCCCCTTCGCAATCACAGCGGCAAGTTGACCTCGAGTAGAGGCGTGAAACGCATATAAATGCAGATGGGCGTTCCTCAGGGGGCAATATATAAGACCTCGTTTAAAAGCGGCAGCGCTTTAAAACCTAGTCAAGGGGTGCTGCTGTCCTTCGCGCCGTTCTGTAGTCACGTGAGCGAGCGCAGCCAACCACCGATCGGACTGAGCAGCCCCCTCCTCCCGCCTTCTCTCCATTGCGCATTCCGGCAACTACATCGCCAGGCGCAAGCAGCTGAGCTCTATCTTGCAATATCGGTCAGTTTGTCTCGCGGCGATCACTGTAAAAAGGTATGTAATCGGGCCCTGCACAGTGTATCCATTTGGTTTCACCCAGTTAATTTCGTGCAGCGCTGCAGTCAGCGCCATTTTATTTACTGCTTCCGACATTTTGTGTGTCCCGTCCGCTATCCCTTTGTCGGAGATAGGTGGAAGCGTGGTTAGTCTCTGTTTTTGGGGCCGTGTGGGGTGAGCGCGGGTGGGGGTTTTCTTTGTAGAAGTCGGGCGTAAAGCCCAAGAAGCTAGCGCAGACAAAATGGCTGCCGGCGGCGAGTCGCACGGGGCCTCATGGTCCAAATCACACGGGCTTTTGTGGGGCCTTTGTGTGCCGACTACGGAAGGGGAAATGGCCCAGTCCAACCCTGCGCGTGTTTTCGAGCTCTGAATGGAATGTAGCCGAGGTGAATGTTGGGATTAGAATGGCCTGTCCGCTTAACCCCCTTTCCCGACCCGTACTTGGTACAGGCCATTTACCTCAGGCCTTTCTTTAACCTCACAGGGGCCATTGCCAGACACGACCTGTGCTGTAAATCTCATCATTCAGTCAATCTGTTGGGCCTTTGTTATATTCTAGGTTCTAAAACCAACCGTTGCATCTTTCTTCAATTGAAGCTTTTTATATGGAGCAGTTGGGCACTCAAATAAAATCAATTTCTAGTAGTTTCTTTGTTTATGCCTCTGGGATTTCATGTTAGGGCATCTGTGGCCTACGTATCTATTGTCCCTTTACAGGGGGGATTCACTTTTAATTTCTAATTTAAGTTACTTCGATTGTGTTGAGTGCCCAAATCTAAGCAACTTTCAATTGGTCTTCATTTTTTTTAATCCTCTTTGGTTTGTCTTTTGATGATTTCCAGGTTTCAAAATGAGGGTCACTGACCCATCAAAAAAAAATGCTCTAAGTCTACCAGTGTATTATTTTTGCTACTTTTTATTACTCTTCTTTCTATTCAGACCCTCTCCTATTCATATTCTTTAAATACAGTAGACTGGGTTGAAGTTGATATTTTACTTGCACGAATAAAGGTCTGGCCACACGGGCAGATTCAGGGAGATTAGTCGCCAGGCGACAAATCTCCTTGTTTTCACAGCGACTAATCTCCCTGCCTTCCTCCGGCTAATGCAAATCGCCTGGGGCAGGCACACGGATCACTTTGTTTTCCGTAAGCCGTCTGGTTTCCTCGTGAGACAATTACTGGCGACTTTGTAAAATGAAGCGCTGTGTGTGCCGGCCCCCAGGCGATTTGCATTTTAGCTGGCGGAAGGCAGTTCGGGAAGATAAAGGTGGCCATAGACACACAGATCCTATCATACGAATCAAGGATTCGTACGATTTTCGGACCATGTGTGGAGAGTCCCTTGTGCAGATCGGACGTTTGGTTGATCGGACGGGTTTGATTTTGTCCCACCAGAGCCCATTGCGCTCTCATAGGGCCGAGTGTTCCGATTACCCCCGATATAGTCATGCCTGTTAGTGTCATATCGGGGAAAGATCGTCTCGTTTGGAGATGTCTCCAAAACAATCGGATCTTTTCATCTATGGCCACCTTTAAGCTGGCCACAGACGTTGAGATTTTAAAAGATCAGATCCTGATCGTGAGAACACGATCTTCTCAGAGCGATCGTACGAATTGTCCATCAACTAAAAAGACCAATTTGCCAGGAAAACAAAGGGGAGCTGCCTGCTTGGCCCTGCAAACATAGATACATTGCACTGGGACTGACAAAGATTTTTTGACCTGGCCGATCAATTTCCCGACAGATGTCGGCAGAAAAATCGTAAGATGTACGATCATTCACATACCACTAACCGCACAGTAATTCCGAAGGATTGGTCGGACTTCCCTAAAATCGGTCGTTCTGCAAGAAGAATCGTCGCGTCTATGGGGAGCTTAGTCACCCTGAAGAAGAGATTTGTTGCCTGGTGACTAATCTCCCCGACTCTGTCGGTGTGCCCAGACCATAAAGAGCCCCATAGACGCAAATATTTTTCTTTGCCCAACGACCGGTTTTTAGCAAAATCTGACCAATCCGTCAAATTATCTTGAAGCTAGTGGGATTCAAACGATCGTACATCTTACGATTTTTCGGTCGACATCTGTCAGAAAATTGATCGGCCAGGTTAAAAAATCTTTGTTGGCCCCAGTGCAATCTATCTATGTTTGCAGGGCCAAGCAGGCAGCTCCCCTTTGTTTTCCTGGCAAATTGGTCTTTTTAGTTGATGGACACATCGTACATTTAAATGATTGTTTCGAGATAATCGTGGTCTCACGATAAAGAAAAAATCTTTTAAAGATCTTTACATCTATGGCCATCTTTAAGCTAGCCATAGATGTGCAGATTTTCTTTGTGTGGCTAACAGTGAGGCAACTTCGGACGACTAGAAAACGCATTGCCGCGTGTGCTTTAGCGCAGGTGCCTTTTCATTATAGCCTATGGGAAAACACGAGGCAGTTCGGGGGAAATAGTCGCTCATAAGACGATGCTATTAGTCGCCAGGTGACCGAATCTCCTTGTGTGCCCTAACACTCAACCTGTTTCAGGTTCTATCATTACAGGGATTTCTGACCTTCCAAACACTTTCAGTTTAGTAGTTTTCAAATTGTTATCCAGAAATTATAAAAAATGCCAGACTCAGACTCTAAACTGTTACAGTTTTGCAGCATTTTGTTGATCCATTTCTCAGCAGCGTGTCTGGAGTATTTGCAACTATTGTATCAATTCTAACAGCTGCCTTTAAAGGGATACTGTCGTGTGAAAATTTTTTTTTCAAAATGAAGCAGTTAATAGTGCTGCTCCAGCAGAATTCTGCACTGAAATCCATTTCTCAAAAGAGCAAACAGATTTTTTTTATATTCAATTTTGAGATCTGACATGGGGCTAGACATATTGTCAATTTCCCAGCTGCCCCAAGTCATGTGACTTGTGCTCTAATAAACTTCAATCACTCTTTACTGCTGTACTGCAAGTTGGAGTGATATCGCCCCCCCCCAGCAGCCAAACAAAAGAACAATGGGAAGGTAACCAGATAGCAGCTCCCTAACACAAGATAACAGCTGCCTGGTAGATCTAAGAACCACACTCAATAGTAAAACCCCATGTCCCACTGAGACACATTCAGTTACATTGAGAAGGAAAAACAGCAGCCTGCCAGAAAGCATTTCTCTCCTAAAGTGCATGCACAAGGTACATGACTGGGGGCAGCTGGGAAATTGACAATGTCTAGCCCCATGTCAGATTTCAAAATTGAATCTGTTTGCTCTTTTGAGAAATGGATTTCAGTGCGGAATTCTGCTGGAGCAGCACTATTAACTGATTCATTTTGAAAAAATGTTTTTTCCCCATGACAGTATCCCTTTAATGAAACCCAAAGATTCTGCTCAGCAGGGACATGGATATGAAATGTATCAACTAAATCTATCAATTTAGAACAGTACATGGTCGGCAAAGGTTTGAAGGTGAACAACCCCTTTAACTGTTCAGATTAAAAATAAGTAGGAAAGAACAAATCAGACTTGTGTTCTGCCAAATAATTGACAGGCCGCAATTGTGCAAAACTTGTGTGACGTGGTGACAGTCTCCCATTGATATCATCAGGCAATACATGGAGATCTCATCGCTCGTCAAATCGGCTGGAGAGTTTCCAGATGGGCAACCTTGGGGGTAGGGGTAGCCATAGTGATGTCCCTTAATCCAACATTAGGTTTTTTTTTTTTGTTCATGTAACATTCTTTGTGCTATTTAGGTTATCATTCAGCCTTGACAAAGGCATGTCCCCAAAACATTACATTTCCGCACATTAAAACAAGCAGGGGCTGCAACTTGAATGCCTTGTGTGCCGGTATCTTCTTCCACTTGCAGTTTTATATACATTGTCTGACAGTCTAGGGGCTAGTGGTAACTCTCCATGGGATTTTTAAAGGCCAAATGCAACATTGTTCATCATGGAAACTGTATGCTGGGGTGTTTGACAAGTTCATCCATTCCCTTTTTATTAGCATAAAGCTGTAACATTTGCAATCTCCGTAGTGCAGAAGTGAACAGGTCTGCATCCTATCTAGTTGTAGTTGTTTCCCGCCAGCATTCTGATAAATCTAAAGGCTGTTGGGAAGTTCTGCTTTTGTTGCTGATTAAACTGGGCTGGCGTTTGGGGAACTGATTTCTGCTTCTCATGGGGGAAGTATTTGTAACCACGTGGCAGCGTTAGGATCACAAGACTAATTAAAATTATCCGCTTGGCTCTATACATCACTTGTACCTGGTCATGTCTAAATCAGATCCTCTTGGTTCTATACATTCAAAACTTTTACCTGGTCATATATATAAATCTGATCCTATTGACTTTATACATTCATGCAAGGTTATGCACTTTGGCAAAAATAATATAAATGCAAGTTGCACACTAAATGGCAGTGTGTTGGGAGTTTCCTTAAATGAGAAGGATCTAGGGGTCTTTGTAGATAACACGTTGTCTAATTCTGGGCAGTGTCATTCTGTGGCTACTAAAGCAAATAAAGTTCTGTCTTGTATAAAAAAGGGCATTAACTCAAGGGATGAAAACATAATTCTGTCTCTTTATAGGTCCCTGGTAAGGCCTCATCTGGAGTATGGGGACAGTTTTGGACTCCAGTCCTTAAGAGGGATATAAATGAGCTGGAGAGAGTGCAGAGACTAAGTACAACCAAACTGGTTAGAGGGAGGGAAGAGTTAAATTATGAGGGGAGACTGTCAAGGTTGGGGTTGTTTTCTCTGGAAAAAAGGAGCTTGCGAGGGGACATGATTACACTTTACAAGTACATTAGAGGACATTATAGACAAATAGCAGGGGACCTTTTTACCCATAAAGTGGATCTCCGTACCAGAGGCCTCCCCTTTAGACTAGAAGAAAAGAACTTTCATTTGAAGCAACGTAGGGGGTTCTTCACAGTCAGGACAGTGAGGTTGTGGAATGCACTGCCGGGTGATGTTGTGATGCTGATTCAGTTAATGACTATAAGAGGGGCTTGGATGATTTTTTGGAGAGACATAATATCAAAGGCTATTGTGATACTAAGCTCTATACTTAGTATAGATATGGGTATATAGAATTTAATTAAAAGTAGAGAGGGGTGTGTGTATGGATGCTGGGTTTTCATTTGGAGGGGTTGAACTTGATGGACTTTGTCTTTTTTCAACCCAATTTAACTATGTAACTTGTCATATATCAATTAATCTGATCCTCTCAGACTCTAAAACTAGTACAATTTTGCAACATTTAGTTGATACATTTCTCAGCAGCATCTCTGTAGTGTTAAACTATTGTATCAATTCTAACAGCTGCCTGTAATGAAACTCAGGGATTCTGCTCAGCAGGGACAAAGATAAGAAATGTATCAACTAAATGCACCAATTTAGAACAGTTTACAGGATTAGCGCTCCCCTCCCAGAGCTGCTTTAGAAGGTGAAAAATTACACTATACACTTCAATATTATAATTGTCCCACACAGAGAATAGAGTTAACAGGTCTTTATTTCTGAAATAAACTGATCATAACCTTTTTAACGAAATTTTTTTTATATATAGGTCTCTCCTGAAAGCGACGGTCTTCCTTTTTAGGCATCTAGACTGCAACATCTATTGCAATGGTAAAACATTAGATATTTTTTTTAGACTTGATGATACATATTTCTTTCCGATTGATATTCAATTAAAAAAAATTTTCCCCAGCGTCCCATGCGCATATTTTTGAATGATGACCGCCATGTCATGGCAAAGCACTCCGTGGTTTATCCCACTCAGGAGGAGCTGGAGGCCGTACAGAACATGGTATCCCACACAGAGCGGGCCCTAAAGGCAGTCTCAGACTGGATTGACCAGCAGGAGAAAGACTGCGGCATAGAGCAAGAAAATCCAGAGCCAGAAGAAACCGAGACAACAGAGGAGGGCAAGGACAGGTAATTTGTCATCTTGCTGAAGTAACCATGGAATAGTTGTGGTCGTAAGCTTTGCATTTCATGGTTCTGTTTTATTTTATGCTTATTGTAGTGAAGCAAAGACTGGAGAAAATCCAACAAGGACTCTTCGTGGCGTGATGAGGGTTGGACTTGTTGCGAAAGGGCTTCTTCTGAAGGGAGACTTGGACCTTGAGCTTGTTCTGTTGTGCAGAGATAAACCCACAATTTCTCTTCTGAAAAGGGTGGCCGACAACCTTGTCTTGCAGTTTGAGGTATGAAAAACTATTTGTATGTATCCTACTGCTGGTCCGGTTTGTGTTTGAAGTAAGCACGTCTTCCTTATTCTCTCCCCTTGTAGACCGTATCTGAGGATAAATACGAAGTCGTACAGAACATAAGAGAAGCTTCAATCGTCATCAAAAACACTAAAGAGCCCCCTCTGACTCTTCACATTCGGCTCACGTCCCCCCTGGTCCGAGAGGAGGTTGAGAAACTGAGTGCCGGAGGTATGGGAAGAAGAAAATGGGCAGTGATCACGCTACTAAATGTTCTCCTTTAATTTTTGCAATCAGCCCACCCCCCATATCTGGTTTGGCTTCAGATCAGTGTTTTGCTTATTTGTCTAATTCATAGAAGATCATAATTGCACTGTTTTATAACTGCCCGTGTCACTGTAATACCCATGAATTCTGGGCCTTGTTGCCAGCTATGTTATAACTTTGTAGTGGCCTTCTGCTATGGATATTACAGTTGTCCACCTGCTGCGCCAGCGCCTCCTGCTACTTGGTTTAAAGGGGTTGTTCGTCTTTAAATTAACTTAAGTATGATGTAGAGTGATATTCTGAGACCATTTGCAATTGTTTTTTTCATTTATCTGTGGTTTTTTGTTTTATTCTAAGAAAAGGCACACTGGCACACAAGCTGTGAATGCAGGTGAACACCTTGCAAAGATTTATTACCGGAAGTGCAACGTTTCGGGGCAAGCCCCTTTGTCAAGCATACAGGATCTGTGTAAAGTGGTACATTTATAGGTGATTCAATCAGTTAATTGACAGGTGCAATCAATTAGTGAAATTAAACAATTGTTTAAACAGCAATTAGCTAATAGCATTTAGTTACTGTGAAGCAAATACAATGAAAATGCATATAAAAAAAGTCTTATAGTTCTCTGAAACGAATAATGAAAAAGAAAAAAAGAAAAAAGTTGAAGAGGAAATTAACCCAGGGCTTTGGTTCATTTCCCGTATAATAAAAGTTCAAAGTCCAGTGGGAAACCTTATAAGCACAATTTTCTAATGTAGCAAGAAAATATTTCAACAGTGTTGCAGTACCTAAAAAACAAACATGGACATAAAATTGGTTACAAAATGTAACTATAAATTCTTACCCTGTCTGAAGGAAAAAATAGAAGAATACCTGTCCCTGCATCAGGAAATTTGCACATAGTTTTCTCATCTGGAAAAATTAAACAGAGAGAATTAGAACACCCAGAAAAAGATAATTTCATAAATAGCAAGCCATACTGAACTCTTCATTAAGCCCTTTTGGATATTTAGTTTGGAGTAACCAGATCCAATAGCACTCTCTCTGTAATAAAATTCTCTTTTTATCCTGTCCTTGTTGTATTTTTATTTTCTCTAAAACCTGCCAACGGAGTTGTGCTACTCTGTGGCAGTTTGTGAAAAAATGTTTGGCAAGCCATGTTTCTTTCTTATATTTACTTGAAGCTGTTAGCTCGACATTTTCACTTTTTTGGGGTTGATAATTGCGGATAGTCGATTTATGTTCATTTAGCCTTGTTTTTATGGGTCTCGAAGTCTGCCCTATATAGGCTAGGCCGCATGGACATTTAATGCAGTAAATCACGTCTGAACTATCGCATGTGAAAAATCCATTGATTTCATGTTTCGTACCCTGCTGCGGGTGTGTAACTGTGTTGCCAGGGATTATTCCGTTACAGTGTCCGCAATTCCTGCAGGGAAAAGTGCCTTTATTGTGCGTTAAATCACCCATCTGTAGCTTACGTTTCTGAGGTTTAATTAGTTGTCCAATATTCTTACCCCTTCTGTAAGAAAAAAGAGGGGGAGCCTGGAACATATGCCCAAATTTTGCATCCATTTTTAGTATATCCCAATGTTTTAAGATAGTATTACGAATGGCCTTAGAATTTTTATCATAAGAACTAACAAAAGGGATTCGTGATGTTGTGGATGTAGATGGAAGCTTTTTTTTGGTTAGTAGTTTATCCCTAGGGATTCTACGTACCTCCTCATATTTTTCTTGTAGGCTTTCTATAGTGTGTCCTTTTTCTTTAAATTTTTTAATCATTTTAGTTGCCTCAGCTTCGTATAGGTCATCCGTAGATGCAATGCGTCTTGCTCTTAAAAATTGGCTTTTTGGGAGACCTTTTACTAAGCCAGGTGGATGAAAACTATCACTAGGTAATAGATTGTTTCTGTCCGTGGGCTTAGTGAACACGCTTGTAACAAATGCTGCACCTGTAGAATGAATATTCACATCTAAAAAGTGTATGTCTTTAGGGCTAAATTCTAGGGTGAATTTAATCGAAGCATGTACTTCATTGAGATATCTGAGAAAATTCTCCAAGGTTTCACGGCTGCCTGACCAAAGAAAAAAAGTGTCGTCCATGTAGCGCATATAATCATGGATGTACTGTGTGTACTCATTATTGCAAAATATAAAACTTTTTTCAAAATAATCCATGAAGATGTTGGCATAGGCAGGTGCCATGTTCGCACCCATGGCGCAGCCTTGCAATTGTAAGTAAAAATCCTGGTTAAATTGGAAGTAATTTTTTCTCAGTACAATATCCAACAAATCACAGATGAAATTTATTTTATAGCTGGGTAATTTCCCCTGGGACAGGTATGAACGAATGCATTCTATTCCTTCATCATGGGGTATAGACGTAAAAAGGTCTTTTACGTCTAAAGAACAGAAAAAGAAATCACTCGATGGAAATGCTACCTTCTCTAGCCTAGTCAAAAAATCGGTGGTGTCGATTAAGCATGTGGTTAGAGTGGGAAGCTTGTGTGCCAGTGTGCCTTTTCTTAGTATTAGATTTGAGGTTGCCGGTTACCTCTATCACTGTGCACCAAGGAAATTGGAATTATCTACACAGAACAGGTGTGCGTGAGCTACTACTACTTTTTGTTTTATTCAGCATCTTTCCAGTTCGCAATTTCACCCGTCTGGTTGCTGGGGTCCAAATTACCCTAGCAACCATGCATTGATAACTATATTTGTAGCCTTAAATAGCTTTTAAATAATAGCGAAGGCACTTAAATAGCATTTGTTTTTTAGATGTGTTCAGTGACCCCCATTTGAAAGCTGAAGAGTCAGAAGAAGGCAAATGATTAAAGATTAACTATAGAAAATAATTAATAGACCAACTGAAAAGATTAGAATTGGCCATTCTATAACATACTAAAAGTTAATATAAAGGCAAACCATCCCTTTAACGAGTAGCAGATCCCTCTGGCTCAGAGTGAATTTCTTGACAGTAGAAGGTGTATATATTTGCATGTACATTGGGATGTGTGTGTTGCAGCAATAATGACTGACTTGGCCCTGTTTGAAACAAGTCTACTGCCAACCTGTTTTAAAATCAATACAGAGTTTTGGATAAAGTTAGATTAGTTCTTTTGTGGAGACCTAATCGAACACAACCTAGATTCCCGAGCCCTATTTACTGTTAAGGCGCGTTCCTATTTCATAGGCTAGCCTTATCTAAAACCCTGGTCTTCAGGCATTTGACTTGCTGCAGCACAGACCTGATCCCGACTTGTTGTGCTTCTATGAATATATTTGATTTTTTTCTATATGGTTCTGACATCTGATCTCGTATCAAGACTTTTAGTTTGTCGATTTTTAGGGACGCTGGACCTTTGACCAACAGGAATCTCTCTGTCATGGGCTGTGGCCAGGGCAGTCGAGCTGGGCTGGGATAGTGTTCCACCATACAGAAATCTTAGCTTCTAGCTGCAGAATGTGTGATTTTAATCATTGAAGCAGCATTCTGTCCCTTCTGCTAATGTCAATGGTCAATGGTCCTATTTAAAAGAATTATCAATTTCAGCCTTTTAATAAATCGTGTGCAGCTAAGGCTGTAGTAAATGATGAATAAACAAAACAGACTGCTGCTTTAATGCATTTCAGTATTGTAGTGTTTTAGTCTTTATAATAGCATGGGGTTTTTTCTAATTATTTTCAGCCCATAGTACAGTTTTCTTGTTTTATGGGGAAGCATTGTGAGTGCTAGAGATTCCCCAAATTAGTTTCCTTAGTTTAGCTGTAGCCAGGGAACGAAGAGAGCAGTTATAGGAGCCCCACTGCCCTCTGGAATCTGCCTCATCCCCCGTCCACCTGACAGACAACCCCTTGGTCAAACCGTGCCTTGTCTTCTTATCCATGAATAGAAACGCTAACAGTCAGCGATCCTCCGGACGTTCTGGACAGGCACAAATGCCTTGCTGCATTGGCGTCACTCCGACACGCCAAGTGGTTCCAGGTTTGCACTTTATTATTTCTGTATTAAAGTAGTAAAATAATTTATTTATCCTTAATGTAATCATGTTTAAAGCAACTATTAAGTTAACCACAAATCTGTGCAGGACTTGGCACCTGTTTCTCAGTAGGCTGTATAAGATTGTGCACTCAGAGTATATACCACCCCACGTGGTGACATAAATGCCTACTACATAGTTGCTGCTTTGTTCTAAGAGTAATTTTATTTTATATTTTTGCTACACTTAATTGCAAACTTAATACATACATAAGGCATATTTGTTAAACATAGTTTATTTTACCCTTGACAAAGTAGCACTAAAATTTGTTAATCTTCTTTATTTTATTTTCTCTTTGGCTCTGATTGTGACACCAAATGTTGACTTGTATTTGATATTGTCTTAGGCTAGGGCCAATGGTCTGAAATCCTGCGTGATTGTCATTCGTGTGCTGCGGGACCTGTGCACACGTGTACCGACATGGGAGCCTCTTCGTGGATGGGTATGTCCCTAAACTTATAATATAAGCAATAATTGCAATCTGTGGTGTAGGAAAAGCGTATAGCAAGCTGTTTTGAGTATATGGCCAATCTCACAACATTAAGGGCCAGATTTATTGAGGGTTGCATAGTAACGAATTTTCAAGTGTCCAAATTCAAACATTTACATTTTAATCCCCTTTAATTTGAATGTGAGATTTCACAACTCGACCATGGAAACAGTCCTAATTTCGATATTTGCCACCTAAAACCTGTCTAGATGGATCTACAAGTCAGACAGAGGTCTGTTGAGCCATTTGGAGATGTTAATAACCTTCCTGCCAATCGAATATTTTTTTTTTTTTTCAGAGAAAAACTTGATTAGTTAGATTTGGGTTGGAACCATTTGATCAATATTAGCCATTCATAATTTTTCTTAACCTGGCAGTCAAATTGTGAGAATATTTGAATTAAAAAAAAAAATTAGTGAATTTGAAATTCGACCTTTGATAAATAGACCTCTAAATATCAACTTTGTAGCAATTTTATTAAAATTGTTGATTCAATGGATTGTTGTAGAAGAACCTGTTCCTCTATACTGCTTGACCTGACGGCGTATACAGCATGTTAAGTCACAAGACTATGCAAGACACTGTGCTATTCAGTCTGGATTGAAATAGAATTGAATTCTGATATTTCATTGAACAGGTTTACAATAGCAGTTACATTTGGTTAACTAAAATTATATTTCTATATTGTGAATCTAGTATAGGTAAATTTAAAAACTGGACTTGCTGAGTAATCAATAGACGTTTCACTACTCATCCAAGCAGTTTCTTCAGTTCTATATAGTGAAGTATCTTCATTTATACCACATTCTATCTTTGTATTGACTCCTAGTAAGTACTTGTTTCTATCTAACCGTAATGTATTCTGTATAATTTTAGCCTCTGGAACTTCTTTGTGAAAAGGCAATTGGAACAGCAAACAGACCCATGGGTGCTGGGGAGGCACTGAGGAGAGTTCTGGAGTGCCTGAGCTCTGGGATCCTCATGCCAGGTTTGTTTTGTTGCGCATTCCTTAGTAGATTGAGTCTTTATCTTGTAGCTTCCCAGAAATCATGTTTTCGGGGTTATTTTTTTTTGTTTAGATGGTCCTGGATTGTATGACCCTTGTGAAAAAGATGCTAGTGATGCTCTTGAGCATCTTGAAAGGCAGCAAAGGGAGGACATCACACAGAGTGCACAGGTCAGTATTGAACAAGTTTTGTCTTACATTAAACATCCCAGATGAAATTTCTAGACCATTTATTTGAACGGACTCGAGTTCTATATAGCCCAACTTTCTTCTTGAGCTATCTGACACTGTTTTCTCTTTGCAGCATGCATTGAGGTTAGCAGCTTTTGGCCAATTGCACAAAGTCTTGGGCATGGACCCATTGCCTACAAAGATGCCAAAGAAAACCAAAATTGAGATACCCATCATTGACTATACAGGTAGATCTCCAATACGCTCATATTTTAAAAAGAAAGCTTCTTACTTTGTTCTATTTTCTAACTTTTCTCATTGATCCCACAGTCCAGATTCCTCCCAGCACTACCTATGCCATGCCAGCTCTCAAGCGCCCTATTGAGGAGGACGGAGAAGACAAGTCGCCAAGTAAGAAGAAAAAGAAGATTCAGAAGAAAGGTATTTGAGTATTATAAGCAGAAAACCTTCCCTGCCCCCCACGCTTGCAGAAGACCTTTGTTATGGTCCAGTTTTAATGTAGTTTGGTATAATTTGTAAGCTGTGCAGATATTATTCCATCCTGGGGCTGTACTGCATGGTACAATATCCATGCATAAATCTTGACACTGTATTTCATCGGAAATATTTTTTGCTTAGTTACTGCAGCAATTTGTCTCCAAGTACTCGTGGCCTATGGCACAGATACAATACTTTTACTATAAACAATTTAGTTAATGCTTGGGTCTCCAAGCACAAGTTACAGTGCAGTAGTCACGCTAACTGGAAAGAACTACTCATTTTACTGTTCGAGTCCCAGTAAGTGTAATCAGTCCAATCAAATGTTTGAAATATTTCATATTTTACCTGCTTCATGCTTAAAGGGAGAAATTGTAATATTAGCTTCAGCGTACTAAAATAAGAAACTTTCTCAATACAATCAAAACTTCTGTAGTTTCTGAAATTATGCAAGTTTATCTTCTCTTCCTCTCAGCATTCTGTTTTCATTCAGGAGTTGTGAATATAAACTGGATTATTTCAGAAATTTTGCAGAATTTAATTGATTGTATTTCGAGTTTCTTCAGTATGAGGAAGATTATATCAAATGTTCATTTTCATGATCGTTCCCCTTTAAGAGTGTTTAATGAATAGTTATACAATAGTGAATCTTAGGACATTGGTTAAGCATGTTGCTACCAGAAAAGATCGAATGTATTCAATTTTAACTTGTTATGCAGCTTTTAAGTTTGTACAAATAGGTACTATGCCAGTTATGAGGACTGTTTACAGTTAAAATTGTGTAATCTGCACACAGATGAGAAGAGTGAACCTCCTCAAGCTATGAATGCATTAATGAGGCTGAACCAGCTTAAGCCAGGTCTGCAGTACAAGCTAATATCCCAAACAGGACCTGTACATGCTCCTATCTTTACTATGTCAGTGGAAGTCGATGACAAGACGTTTGAAGCTTCAGGTCCTTCAAAGAAGACTGCAAAACTTCATGTAGCAGTTAAGGTAGGCATCTGTGTGTTGATATATTGCACTGTCTTTGTGTGCTGTAAGCATTCTATTAAAGCCAATCGTTAACTTTGCTACTTATGAGCCACCTTTGGATAGCATGCTTAGTAATGTAGTTTTACACCCCTTGAATGGATTCTGTCATGATTATTACTGTTTACACTGCAAATTCCCTCTACCATATTTCATTCCTGAACCAGCAAGTGTAGCTTTTTTTTAGATTTAATATTGGTGTGTAGTTGAATCTCAGGTCATTATGCCTGGTCATGTGCTTTCAGAAAGAGCCAGCACTTTAGGATTGAACTGCTTTCTGGCAGGCTGTTTCCCCTACTCAATGTAACGGAATGTGTCTCACTGCGACCTGGATTTTACTATTGAGTGCTGTTCTTTTATCTACCAGGGAGTGGTTATCTTGTGTTAGGGAGCTGCTATCTGGTTACCTTCCCGTTATTCTGTTAGGTTGGTGGGGGAAAAAAGTTGGGTCATATCGCTCCAACTTACAGCAAAAAAGTGACTTATGTTTAGCCCCATGTCAGATTTCTATTGAATATAAAAAAAAATCTGTTACGAGAAACTGATTTCCGTGCAGAATTCTGCTGGAGCATCACTATTAACTGATGCGTTTTGGAGGAAAAAACTTTTTTTCCCTTGACCGTATCCCTTTAAGGTTTTTGTTAGATGCCATGCCTATGTTAGCAAAGAGACAAAAATCTCAGTAGTACAGAAGTGTGTCCCCGCTTGCTAACTATAGACACTTAAATCGGATTTTCCTCTTCATGAAAGGTGCTGCAAGACATGGGTCTCCCTACTGGTATAGATGAAAAGGAAGAAGCAGTTGATGAATCTGAAGAGAAACCAGTTTTACAAACTCCATCACAAACCGCTGATTCTGAACAAGCTGATTCTTCTGCAGGAGATCAATCAGAGGTAGTTGTCACAGGCTTGCTTTTTTTTAACAAAATGTAGACCAGCCTTTCATAATACCAGCCCCTAGGCTGCAAACGGTTACCCTGCTCTTTTAATGTAAAGGTAAAACCACAGGCGAATGACGCTCTTCTTGTGTTTAAAGGGCATGTAAAGACAAAAAAATATAATCCAATTTTTACTTTAATGAAAGATCTATTTCCAATATACCTTAATTAAAAAATGTGTGCCGTTTTCATTAAAAAACCTGACTGTATACAGTGAAATTTTCCCTTCATTTACTGCTGTGGATAGGAATTGTCAGACGATCCCTAACTGCTCTGCAGGGAAACAATCATACTTATGAACAGCAGGGGGAGCCCCGTCTTACTTCCCAGCCATGCAGAACTCAAGCAGCTTTGTTTGTTTCCCTGTAGAGCAGTGGGCGACTGTGTAGAGGTTTGTATTGGATTTTATTTTTGCCTTTACATCCCCTTTACTGTTTCCAACTCAAGCTGCAGGGACAATTATCACAGATTGCTTGTATTGAAATTGCCAGTAGTGTGCTTTGTTTTCATTTAGTAATGGCACAATAAATTCTTTAATTTTCATTCAGTGGATACCAAGAGCTGCAAGAGTAGTGTTCTGGCTATTATATTACGACATCCAGTCACTCCAGCCTTTATATTTTTGGCTAACTGTATATTGGAAACATTTATTTTGCTCAGCCATTCTATTTACCTAGTTATTTTTATACTGAGCAATTCCTTTAAAGGGTTTATGATGCCAACATTAAGGGTGAAATAAAATAGTTTTCGTATCTGATAAATAGCAGGTACCATGCTATTACTTATATTCATTAGATATTAAAGGGGACCCGTCACCCTAAGAAATAATTTCAATTTTTTTCTATCATATTAGTTGAGCAAAATAAACTTTACTTACGCTGTATTTATGATTTAAATTTTGTTTCCTTCTGTTTTGGAATTATACAATCACAGCAAGCAGGCGGCTGCCATTTTGTGGACACGGTTATTAAGGGAAATTGTGTATCACCCCAAAATCTTGTGTATGAACCAGAATGAGGGACCTAATGTCCATGTGCAGTGCCGTACACCATTATAGAGCCTGAGGAGGGAAGGGGGAATGTGAGGAGGGCAGTGACATGCAGGAAGTGCTGAATTGAAAGTGAAAGTAATTGACTGCGCCTCCTCTATGCCACGGGCATAGAGGCGGGGCAGGTAATATTTGATTGACAGTTTAGATATTTAAACACTTATAACAGGTATGGATGTTTTAATGAAAACATTTTTTGGGGTTCCATATTTAATGTGTAAAGGACTTTCATTATGCAGTTTTTTATGTGTAGGTGACAGGTCCACTTTAATATATATTTCCTCCTCTCTAGAGTGGAAAGCAGCAGGGACCTATTCTTACAAGGCATGGCAAGAACCCCGTCATGGAACTGAATGAGAAAAGGCGTGGCCTAAAATATGAACTGATTTCAGAGACTGGTGGAAGCCATGACAAGCGATTTATAATGGAGGTAAGTTGGCTCTGTTTGACCTGCATTTGCCAAGGAAGTCTTACTGTACTTTTATACATACAGGTTCAGACTGTGGGTTTTTTCTTTTAGGTTGAAGTTGATGGCGTGAAATTCCAAGGCAATGGCTCTAACAAGAAAGTGGCAAAAGCTTATGCTGCGCTTTCTGCCCTGGAAAAACTCTTCCCAGACTACACAACGTACACAGAAGCTCCCAAGAAGAAGAGACCTCCTATGATGCCAAGAGGTGGACCCAAATTTGCAGGAAAGGTGTGTAAAATTGCCACAATAGATGCTATTGGAGTGTCTTTACTAATGCAAGTCACTCGCTATAAGTTTAAAGTTGGAGTGGGTCCAATTTAAGAAATTTTAAGTGGGTGTTAAAAGGGTGTGAGCTGGTCACTACAAATTGCAGCTTCTAGTAACTAGTCAATTTAAAAATCTGACTGAACCTTTCTTTCAAGCAGCATAACCAAGGTTTTGGAATGATGTACAATGAGGTACCCCCTCCCCAAGTCATGAGAGGTCGTGGTCGGGGTGGAATGAATCGTGGCAGAGGAAGAGGCCGAGGTGGATTTGGTGGTGGGAACTATGGCGGCTACATAAATTCTGGTAGGTTCTGTTACATATGAAATGTTTTGTAGCTTACTGAAATGTCTGGGTAACTTGTCTGCTGGAAGGGGGAGAATAAAAGGGCAGCTAAACATCTATGCTGCTACCATAAGTTCAGTGTATATGTGGCATTTCTAGCCTTCTCATTTTTAAGCTTTGGTTCTGCTTTACAGTGGCTTAATTCAAAGCAGTTGGGTAACCCTTGGACGCCCACATCCAGCCCATGGTCCTCCATTTGCAAGGCCTTGTTCTAAGAAGTATAGCTGTGCACCTCTTTGAAGGGCACAGTAGGTCAAAAATAAGTTCAGCTTAAGCCATATTCAACTGATTTTGAACAAAGGGAACTATACTCTTAAGCATAAATGGAGTCCTAATCTGCTTTTTTCTTGCTTACCTTTTCATATCTGAACCTTCCCTTTCATAGGTGGCTACGGTGGAGGTTATGGTGGAAACAACTATCAAACTTCTGCAACAGCAGGTTACAGTAAGTTGACTCCCTGCAGCATAATTTGAGGATGTCTGATTTGAATCTAAAGGTCTTGTATTGTACGCAGTTTATTTTTCCCCATAAGTTCTTTAAAGGGATCCTGTCATGATTTTTTATGGTGTAGTTTTTTTTTTTCTAAATTACTGTTTACACAGCAAATAATTCACTCTGCCATGTAAAATGTAATTCCTAATCTAACAAGTCTATTTTTTTTTTTTTTTTGTTGTAATATTGGTGTGTAGGGAGCCATCTTGGGTCATTTTGCCTGCTCATGTGCTTTCAGATAGAGCCAGCACTTTAGGATGGAACTGCTTTCTGGCAGGCTTTCTCCTACTCAATGTAACTGAAGCAGTATCAGTGGGACCTGGATTTTACAATTGAATGCAAAACTACCAGGGAGCAGTTATCTTGTTGGGTAGATGCTATCTGGTTACCTTCCCATTGTTCGTTTAGGCTGCTGCTGGGGAGGTGTTATATCAGTGGGACTTGAATTTTACTATTGAGTGCTGTTCTTAGATCTACCAGGCAGCTGTTCTCTTGTGTAAAGGTGGCCATACACGGGCCGATAAAAGCTGCCGACAGACCGTGTCGGCAGCTTATTGGCCCGTGTATGGGGGCCCCCGACGGGCTTCCCCGATCGAGATCTGGCCGAAACCCCGTCGGATCGCGGCCGCATCTGTTCGTTGATGCGGTCCCGCGTTCCGCCCGTTTGTGAATGCTAGGATCCGATCGTTGGGCCCTAGGGCCCACGATCGGATCTGCCCGATATTGCCCACCTCAAGGTGGGCATATCGGAGGGAGATCCGCTCGTTTGGCGACATTGCCAAACGAGCGGATCTATCCGTGTATGGCCACCTTTAGGGAGCTGCTATCTGGTTACCTTCCCATTGTTCTGTTAGGCTGCTGGGGGGGAAAAGGGAGGGGGGTGATATCACTCTAACTTGCAGTAAAGAGTGACTGAAGTTTATGAGAGCACAAGTCACATGACTGGTCTCAATTTTATATAAAATCCGCTTGCTCTTTTGAAAAATGGATTCAGTGCAGAATTCCGCTGGTGCAGCACTATTAACTGATGTGTTTTGAAAGAAAAAAAAATGTTTTCCCATGACAGTATCCCTTTAGGGCTAGTCCACACGGGGAGATAGCGACGCGTTTGCGGTTGCGGCGACAAAGCGCTGCGACCGGCGCAGGCGACAGTTTTGTATGGGCGCCTATGTAAAAACGCCTGTGCTAACCACACGAGGCGATGCGCTTTTCAACAGTCGCCTGAAAATGCCTCGCCAGGCTTTTTCAGGCGACTGTTGAAAAGCGCATCGCCTCGTGTGGTTAGCACAGGCGTTTTTACATAGGCGCCCATACAAAACTGTCGCCTGCGCCGGTCGCGGCGACTGTCGCGGCGCTTTGTCGCCGCGACCGCAAATGCGTCGCTATCTCCCCGTGTGGAATAGCCGTTAAACTCACCAGTAATGGCTTTACTTCAGCCCACAGGGGGGAATCAAAGATGTGTTAGTGCACTACTTGAGGAGAGAGTAGCCTCCACAAAGACTGACTGTGTATACTTTCTAGATTACAAAGGCCGGCAACCTGACACATGCAAGTGTAAAAACTTAAGTGGTGGTGTAAAGCATTCAAAAGGGGCTGATTGAGTGACTTAGGTCACCTGCACCTGTTGTGAGTTAACTAACCTGTGGCAAGGCATCATATTTATTATAATGCATTCTAGTTAGAACGATTGCAGCAATGTAATATAAACTCAATCTTACTGAAATAAGTACAATGTATTAAATATCCTGCATTGTTTCTGAAGTCGTTTATCTTTAATATTCCTCTCTCAGCATCTGTTTCTCTTCATTCTGTCTTCATGCAGCAGTTGGGTGTCAGATATTCATTGACAGTTAGATCCAATATATCTTATTGGGGGGCTCCTTTTGCCTAGAAGATGTATTAGAGCTCGCTCTATTAAACTCACCAGACATGTCTCACTACATGCAGAATTTGTGCAAAAGGCAGTTATTTTATTAGATTTTGTTTGTACTGCAATCAGTTATTTGAGCTCTAATACATCTGCTAGGAAAGGAGCCCCCCTATAAGATATATTGGATCATTCATCTGACATCCAACTGCTGCATGAAGAGAGAATAAGGCAAAACAAATGTTGAAAGAGGAATAGTGAAGATAAACTTGAATATTTGCATTTACTAAGTTTCTTATTTCAGCATGATGAAGCTTATATTAATCTTTCATTTTCGCTTTAATTCCCTTTTTAATAGGGCTGCTTTTGTCTTTCATTTTACATTTCTCTGCTTTGGTTTAACAAAGTGAGACCACCTACAACTCACGTCTTTGTTTGTGCCTTTTCCCCCTTTTTCACCACTTGGAGCAGCATCTACATTTTTGGTGGGAGGGGGGAGACGTGAGCAGAGAAATCTAAAACATTGTACAAAAATTGTGGCTCCGTGCCCCTTTACAAAAGAATTCTAATTCTTTTTTTCTCTGCTGTCTCCCCCTTTTTGTAGGTGACTTTTTCACAGACTGCTACGGTTATCATGATTTTGCATCTGCCTAGAACATCTCTAGAGTATTGTACCCCCACACAGGCTTTTAAATCCAGTCTCTTGAACTACAAAGCCAAGAACGTTCTACTTGTTTTTTTTTTTTTTTTTTTTTTAATTTGCCTCCTCCCTTGTCCTCTTCCTTTCCCTTGTACATGCCTGAGTTCTCGGAACGCACACTTCAAGCTTTCTGACTTGGCAATGTAAACAATTTTGGCAGACTGAACCTTCCCTGGAGCATTTTTATTGCCGGAATTGGATTTTTTTTTTTTTTTGTCGATTTTTTTTAAATTGGCCAGTTACTGCACTCTTCGTTTCTCGATAAACTGAAGCCACTCTGCTGTTCTTGAAGCGTAGCTTTACAGGCAATTTTAAAACATTTTTTTTTACTTATTTTTTACTTCAAGTGTTTTTATTGTCTTAAGAAGTTGCATTCATTGTTTTGGATTTTGGCGTGATCGTAATGTTTTAATAAACCTTGTTAAAACTACTGCGGATAAGCTCCTTTTTGTACATCTTGCTTTGGGCTAAGTATGCTCTTCTAAAATTGGCCTTTTTGTTGCTTTTAAAGGGTCCATTTTATAACTGCAAATATGGTTAACCTTTGGCACCCCAGCTCCACTTCCCTGCAGCCATCTTTGCAACAGACCTTCGAGCGGCCAATAGCAGGGGTGCCATAGGTTCTTTCAAGTAGCAGTTACATCTTGCTACACAGGTTCTCTTCAGTCCTCAAGCCATTTCGATGGCACCATGGTTGGTTACCAGAGTGTTTCTTAAAGGCAGCGACACACAGGGAAATTGTGATTCTAGTTTCCAATGGCAGGAAACAAAATCCCAAGTCATTCACCTTTATAGCCAATGTTGCTGCTTGTAGCAAGGCATGAGCACTGGCTATAATAGGATTTTTTTTCCTGCCCTTTGAGATACTAATTGCTGTGGAAACCCTGTGTGTGGTTGCCCTTAAATGGGAACTTGAATATAAAAATTGTTGGGAATGTTAAAATGAAGTCATCTCTGGCCACTCATATGGTACATTAAAGAGGTGGATCACCTTTAAATTAATTTAGAATGCTATAGAATGGCCAAATGGAAGCAACTTTTCAACTGGTTTTCATTTTTTAGTTTTTGAATTATTTGCCTTGTGATTCTAACTTATCAGCTTTCAAATGGGCCACGGACCCCATCTAAAAAGCGAATGCTCTCTAAGGCTACAAATGTATAATTATTGCTACTTTCTTCATCCTTTTTGATTCAGGTCCTCTCCTATTCATATGCCAGTCTTATGCATATCAATGCATGGTTGCTAGGGTAACTTGGACACTAGTAACCAAACTGCAGGGATTACAAACTGGAGAGCTGCTGAATAGAAGGCTAACTCAAACTACAAATTATAAAAAATGAAAACCAATTGCAAGTTCTCAGAATATCATTCTACATACTAAAAATTAAATCAAAGGTGAACAACCCCTTTAAAACTCTGATGACTCCCTATTTGCAGTGATGGGTTACAATGAACTCCTGCTTTTGCAGTTTTCTGCTGGGACAGAAATCAAAGCTGTATTGTCGGCATTATGATTTCATCCTGACCTGGAACACTGCAGCACCCGCCTCAGAGATGGCTGAGGCTTTGACTTAACCTCTTGTGCCACTGACCATCTTCTCTGTATTGTTTAAAGGATAGATAAACCTCAAAAATGTTAAATTGAAGAGGGTGCTATTATAAGTACTTTTGTAATGTACATTCATTTGTGTTTTTTTTTAATTTCAAGATATTAAAGGATACACGGAACTATAAATTCATTCATATTAACCGGACAACAGCGCCACCTGCCATTTTACGACCAGTCTGATCACCAAGTAGTCAAGAAAGTTGTCAGGAGAAAGAGTCGGCTCTAATGTTATGCTTAGGAAATAAAATTTGAAACCTTTCTCAAATCTTTCCTAAGCAGAAGGACATCAGTGCAGCCTCTTTCTTGATCCTGACAACTTCCTTGACTACTTGGTCAGACGGTGGGAAAATGCCAACAGGTGGCGCTGTTGTAACCAAATGCGTTTATATTAACAGTGCATGTATCCTTTAATATCTTGGAATTAAAAAAAAAAAGACTGTACATTGCTAAAGTACTTAGAATAGTACCCACGTCAATTTTTAGTTATTTTTAAGGTTTAATTATCTTTTAAGGGTGAAGCTCTTCATCTTAAAAAGCAGAATGGGTTTTTTTTACCCTAAAATTTAAATGGCATGTCAACCCAAAGATAATTTGTCTAATGAGGGAAGTCATTTTAAGCAACTTTCCGGTGCGTTGGGAATGGCTTATGTTTTCCTTTCATTGGGCACATTTTTATTTGTGGGTTTACATCCCCTTGAACTGCATACTATGTACTGGAAAATGTGTTAACTCTCCCAGCAACATTTGTACATTGTTCTCTTTTTAATGCTCTCCTCCTCAGTTCAGTCCTTTTTTAAATGAGCAACCCTTTACTCTCAACCTGAAATGAGTTTAGTAACAAAAGGAGGTGAACTATGATTTATGGGGGAGAATGCAGAAAGTGTGGTTAAGGTGGCCATAGACGTAACAATTACAATCTTTCCTGGGAAAGGTAAGATGTTTCAAGGAAAGATTGTAGAGCTGAATCGTCATATATAGAGAGATAAACAATAAAATTCTACCTGTATCAGACGATTCAGCACTATCAATGGCTGATGTTTGAGTGCCTACAAAGGTGCCGAATCCATTCGAGGAGCCAACTGATATCAGTCTTCTGCCCGTATCAGTCGGCTCCTCCACCAGATCATACAAAATATTGTCAAAGATTTTATTGGTGTGTCTATGGCCACCTTTAGTGTAGCTATATTGCCATGTATTTTATATTAAAAAGACACTTTCTGCATTTTCCTCTGAAATCTATTGGTTGCTATTATGGACTGAACTTTAGGGACCTCGATGAGACATTGAATGCCTTAACCTGTGTGACCCTTTGGACTGAACTTGGCCATTTTATAAATTTCCAGCAATCCTTGGCTCCAAGCTAATGTATATTGTTAGGAGCAGTACCATTTGTAGCTGTTTAGGTGCTTGCAAAGCTTGTCTGTTGTACACTTGTGGGACTCTATAAGTAGGGCTGTGTTCTTTTGTAGGGGATAGTCCTATAGACTTGTGTTTTGTTTGTTTTTTTGGCTTTTACCCACTTATTTCTTTTCTGGACGTATTTATTGGATTTAAAAGGCTGCATTTGGTTGTTCAAGAGGTTATATTTTGAGCTTGATGCTTGAATTTTGAATGGTTTCTATGGCTACTGTGAAGGTGGTGCCTGTTGTAAAGCTCCCCATAGACGTGACAATTCTTCTTGCCGAATGACCGATTTTTGGGAAGTCCGACCAATCCTTCGAAATTATCGTGCGGTTAGTGGGATTCGAACGATCGTACATCTTACGATTTTTCGGCCGACATCTGTCAGGAAATTGATCGGCCAGGTCAAAAAATCTTTGTCGGTCCCAGTGCAATCTATCTATGTCTGCAGGGACAAGCAGGCAGCTCCCCTTTGTTTTCCTGGCAAATTGGTCTTTTTAGTTGATGGACAATTCGTACAATCTTTCCGAGAAAATCGTGGTCTCACGATGAGGATCGGATCTTCTAGAAATCTCAACATCTATGGCCAGCTAGTTAGATTTTGGTATCTGGAGGACTTTGGTAGTGACATGTTTATACCCCCCCACTTATACAGTTTGATCAGAGCGGTTCCCTAAAACCCATAATTGCATAATATCTACTATAAGGGGCATGTTTACTAACACTGGAGATGTTGCCCATAGCAACCAATCAGATCTTTACTTTTGTTTTCTAACTTATATGTGGCTGTTTAAGTTTTAACATCTCCAGAAATCTCTCCAGATATTTATCTCCAATGTTAGTAAACATGCCCCTAAAGGCCCGTGTGTTGACCCCCCCGATGGTCTTTCCTGGTCAATATCTGGCTGAAAGTTGGCATGTTAGAAAATCCTGTTGGGTCGGGGGGCGCATCTTTTCATTGATGCAGTCCCGCGATACAACCGCCATTTGGCCTCTGTTCTGATTGGATCATTGGGCCCTAGGGTGATCGGATGAACCCGATATCGCCCACTTCAATTGAGCGGATCTCTACATCTATGGCCACCTTAAGTAATTCTAAAACAGCTGGACTTGCTGAGTGATCATTGAAAGCGTTTCACTACTCATCACTATAAAGTGCACCTTAAATCCTAACTGCAGCACAAATTGTACATGCATTCTAATAACCTCTTTAAGTGCCAGTTGAGTGTATACCGTACATGGAGCATGTCCATCACATATAAATAGATGACTGAACAAGATGTAACGGGTACTTACAATCTGAGAGATAGTAATATAGAAAATAGGCTTGTGTTCTGTTCATATTCCAGTAAATGCACAAGTCATTGCTTCTGATCTGTAAACTGTGGCTAATTGAAAGTGATGTTTTACACTGGTCATTGCCATGAATTGTCATGCAGCTACATAATAAAGGCGCTTCTCTGTGTATATATAGACCAAGATCTTTTTTTAGCATGGAGTTCCCATGTAGTGAAACTCTGCACATGGAGCATGATGCATTCAAGCCTATACATGTAAAGCTTGAGCTTTTGTACCAGACACTCCTTTATTTAGAGCAGTGCCATCCACCGGTTGCTATACAGAAGGCTTCATTTGCCCCTTAAAGGGTTAGCCTTAAAAATTAGCTATCAATGGGGGTCTGAGTTCAAACCGTTGTTAAACAGCTCTTCAGTTTGGAAATCAGCAGGTTATGTGGCTGCAAAGCTTTCAGCTTCTCCTAGTAAACCAGGCAGTAGTTCTAATTCTAGCCTGGGAGACTGACTAGGAGAGAGCCTACACAGAAGTCTTAGCAATACATTTCGTTAGTTGCCAGTAATGAGATTTTAGTCTTTATTTTTTTTACAGTTTTGGAGAAAAAAGGGTTATTGGCTAAATAGTAAAGGCAGTGAAGTCTCACTATCTGTCAGATCTTGGGAATAGAAGGCTGTATCCTCTCATAGGATGCCTGATTGCATAGAGGTTTGAAAGGTGGTTTTAGAGAAGCCTGACTGTGTGAAGCCAAGAATATTTGGTCCCCCCCCCCCCCCCCGAAGTTTGGTTGAATGACATAGTCATGTTGCTTGGATATTGTATTCAGGGGATATTCTTTATAATGTGAAATATCTTCCCATTTACTGTATATCTGTCGCCAGGCTGTCCAATGGTGGATGTGGCTCATTTAGTTGCTTACCTTTGCTCTAGTTTGTCTTATGCAGACTTTCCACAGGGTTATGATTTGCTTGTGTTTTAGTCAAATCAGCTGTGGCCTATTAGCAAAGGTGCTGATGAAGGTGAGGGGCTGAAAAGTGGATACATAGCAATGGTAGGAAGTACTAATGTTGCCGATAAAGCCAAGCAGTGGTGCCATAATACTGCCAACACATACATTCCTTTCTAATAACAGTATCACCTGAATGTGTGAAGTCTACTCTTCTTAAAGGACATGTAAACCTCCTCCACAAAAATGTAACCAGTGAACAGCCTCTTTGAAATCTTCAAATACCTGCTACTCTAGTGGTTCCAAGGTTAACAGTAATACTGCAGTATCCTATTAATCACTTAGAAATTCTTCTCTTCCTCTAACCCATGCGGTCCTCTCCCTCAGGAATTTGCTTTGGCTGACTTATGAGCATGCTCAGTTCTTCTCTGCTTAGATCACCACACACACCCTCCAGTCTTAACAGCCAATGAAGAGATGACATTGCTGGATCCCATAGAATCTCTGCTCCAGCTGTCTGATCCTATTTATTTTTTTGCTAACCACCTCTCCTGAGCTCAGCTTAACCATTTCAGTGCTCAACCCCAGCAGAACTTTTTATCAAAGTATGTTGTGCCTGTGTAACCCTGCATTCTGCATTGTATGAATGTTACAGCATACATGTCCTGTTTGATACATCATCAGTAGCATTGACATGTGTTGAGGGAAAATGGCTGCCCGCTAAAAGCTGCCATTTGTTGTAGGAAAATGTGATTGCGTTGGCAAAATGGAGGTGGTATATGCAGTACATATGGGGAAGAAATGCCCAATTTATATACATGGTAGGAAAATGTAAGCTTTACATGTCCTTTAACCGTTTTCTTATGGCCATCATTTTTATATGCAGCTTCTGTTGCTTTGCCATATAGAATGGGCAAAGAGTTGGCCACAGGATTGATGATTTTGTTTTCCTGTCATGATCACCACACTTAACTTGGTCTTTCCATGTTGCAGGTCAGTTCTATAGCAATGGAGGAGCTTCAGGTAATGCAGGAGGGGGAGGAGCAGGATCTGGTGGTTACAGCTCCTACTATCAGGGGGAAGGTTATAATGCACCTACTCCACCAAAACCTTTTGTTAAGAAGCCACCCCCTCCTCAACAACAGCAACAACCACCTCCACAGCATGCCAGCAACCCTCCCAAACCATCCTATAACCAAGGCTACCAGGGCCATCAAGGTGGGCAGCAGCAACAGCAGCAACAACAACAACAGCAGCAGCAGACTTACAACCAGAACCAGTACAGCAATTATGGTCCACCTCAGAAACAAAAAGGTGGCTACAACCAGGGGGCACAGGGAGCTGCAAGTGCCGGCTCTTACAACTATTCCAACTCTTACACAGGAGGCACAGCTTCTGGTAAGTAATGGTGTTTTGGTGGGCTGGATTACATATACCTGAAATAAAATTGCCAGTGGAAATTATTCTCATATACATCATTTTAAAGGAATCGTGGGTAAATAGGCTGTGCATGATTACGACAAAAAAGTATCTCAAAACTCGCACTCGGTAGATCCAATCGGAAGTCAAAAATCATTACATTTTATGAACTACACATCTCATAAATTGTCTAACCACCAATTCAAGTTCATTTCAAATTGATCAAAATTGAATGAATTCATTTCATAAACTGGATAAAATGCAGCTGTTGGTAAACTGTTAAAACAAACTAATTCACCCATATATCACAAAAATTGAGTTCATGATGACTTGTGAGTACTCTTGTCTTAACCTCCAGGGTTTTTATGTCACTGACCCTTAGCAACAGGTCCTTCCCCTTTTTTCTAAATGGGAATTTGTTGCCCTGTTCAAATTAGTGCGCTAGTCATTTAACTCGTGCAAAATGCATAGTTGCTGTTTAAAGGGGAAGATTTGTCGGCATTCAGATTAAAGTGGACCTGTCACCCACACACATCTGTATAATAAGTCCTTTTCAAATTAAACATGAAATCCAATTTTTATTAAAGCATTCATAGCTGTTGTAAACTCATTTAAACATCTCATCTCAGCTGTCAATCAAATATTGTCTGCCCCTCTATGCCATGGGCATAGAGGCGGGGCAGACAATTACTTTCACTTTCCATTCAGCACTTCCTAGATGTCACTGCTCTCCCCACATTCCCCCGTTCTCTTCACCATTTTATTGTGTAGCCAGGACATGGGGATGGACATCAGGTCCCCCATTCTAGTGCACAAACAACATTCTGAAATGATACAAGACTTGTCTTAAGTGTCCAAGCACTGCCTGCTTGTTATAATTCATTCCCAGACTGAAGGAAACCAGATTCAAATATTTTTTATAGTTAATTTTGCTTGACTAATGTGATAAAATCAGATTTTGAATAATTTTTTTGGGTGATGGGTCCTCTTTAAAGGGATCCTGTCATCGGAAAACATGTTTTTTTTTCCAAACGCATCAGTTAATAGAGCTACTCCAGCAGAATTCTGCACTGAAATCCATTTCTCAAAAGAGCAAACAGTTTTTTTTATATTCAATTTTGAAATCTGACATGGGGCTAGACATTGTCAATTTCCCAGCTGCCCCATGTCATGTGACTTGTGCCTGCACTTTAGGAGAGAAATGCTTTCTGGCAGGCTGCTGTTTTTCTAAAGAGTGAAGTTTATCAGAGCACAAGTCACATGACCAGGGGCAACTGGGAAATTGACAATATGTCTAGCCCCATGTCAGATTTCAAAATTGAATATAAAAAAATCTGTTTGCTCTTTTGAGAAATGGATTTCAGTGAAGAATTCTGCCGGAGAAGCACTTTTAACGGAATCATTTTGAAATTTTTTTTCCCCATGACAGTATGCCTTTAAGGGATAATTACCCCAGATTTCCATTGAATTACATCCGTTTGGGGATTGTAATTTGAAAGTTCCACAATAAGATGTGATCCTTTCCCACAATGAGTGCATGTACTCTTATTGGAGCTAAAGTCGCATAATAAAGAATGTTTCTAATATAATTGGCCTAAAATGTAATCTATAAAGTTGGAAGTAAGAGGAGTCTAGGCAGAATACTGCTTCAATGTTGCAGCTCTTTAACTGCTTAGTCATCACCTGGTTGGGGATATTTGCTCAGTTTAATTTTTACACTGAACATGGCCTTACCCTTTCCCAGTACTTCAACAATTATGAGTGTTTATTGAATTTGATTATTTCTGGATAGCACTTGTGTTCCATGTTCTAAACTCTTGCTGATCTTTAGGGTACGGCAGTGGAGAGGGTGCAGGAGGGCGAGGCGGCAGCTCTTACACAGCGCCAAGCTCTGGTTACAACACAGGGGCGCACACAAGCTATGGTGCAGCCAGCAGTACCTCATCGTACCAAGGCAAGAAGCGATTTACTGCCTTTCGTAACTTTGGTGTAATTAATTGATATAGCCCACTGTGTGCCTTGAACATTATTCTACTATTTAAAAGGATTTTCAATCGAATCCATTTTTATTTGTTTTAATAGTGGTGTGTGGTCTCCTCTCCATTGTGCTTTCTTCCGTTCAGCTGCAGGGAACGCAGGAGTAGACTCACTCAATTATTGTCACGGGGGCTGTACTCCTACACATGTAAGGGCCAAACACAGTTGCATTTCACCTGCATTCGTTGCTTACATGTGTTTGTGTGAGTACAGCCCCCTTGACAATATTTGAGTGTGTCTATGCCTGCACTCCCCTGCTGCTGAATGGAAGAAAGCGCAACGCAGGGGAGCATATGCAAAAGCACACGTGTGTAAGTCCTTAAGGATGTAAACATGTAATGCTATACATTGTTTTGTGCATCAGTACCAGCCCAAAGCAACCACAGCCCTTTAGCAGTAAAGATCTGTGTCTCCAAAGATGCCCCAGTAGCTCCCCATCCTCTTTTCTGCTGATTAACTGCACATGCTCTGTGCTGCTGTCACTTACTGAGCTTAGGGAGCCACTCACAATATACAGTACACATAGAATAGAAATGTCACAATATAAGGCTGATTAGTAATTAATACACATAATTACTACATGGCAGCACAGAAACCAGTGCAATTAGCATCAGAATTTAATAATCAGCAAACCTGTAGCATCAGCTTATATTACAGGGGAAGCTCATTTTCTGCTGGATAATTAGTGACGAGCCCTAAGCTTAGCTTCTCAACAGCCAATCAGAGCCCACTGAGCATGTGAGTGTCACAGACACTTTCCAAGATGGTGACCCCCTGTGACAAGTTTGAAGTCCACAGGGGGTCACATTCATTTTTAGGATTTAGTTCTCCGTTAAGGGTTCAGCCATCCAAAATTAAATTTGTTTTAAGCCGATTGACTTAATTTGGTCTAAGTGAATCTTTTTGGAAGTCACTTGGTGGGGGGGTTGTACAGTTTAATTGAGTATTTAGTTTTTGCACTGGGGTTGGCGCTTTAAATGATAAAATCTATCTGAATGTTCTTGTGAGCTTTGTATGTTAATGAATTAAACTATCCTTGTAGGTTACACACAGTCGAACTACAATCAAGGTCCCCCCGGACAGAACTACAGCGGCCCTCCAAATAATTACCAGCCCCCTCAGGGAGGAGCAGGAGGTTATGGCAGGAATACAGATCACAACATGAGCTACCAGTACAGATAGACTCTCTAGTCCATCAGTCTCCCTCCAAGGAGTCCCAAGCTTTTGTTACTTCTCGTTTTAACACGCCATTAAGGGGATGTTCTGCTCTTAACCTCCTCCTTGTTGCAGTGCTTTTATGTAACGGCATCGCTCCCTTCTAAATGACCTTTTTCTTCCATTTTTGTTCTTAAATTGGCCCCTCAGCTGTGTTCTCATAATGCTCGACCTCCCCTGGAAGCAGCCTTGTCTGTAACTTGTAAGTTTTATTTTTTTGTTTTTTTTATCCACCTTTTCATAAACTTGGCGTTATAAAGAAACGTGGTCTGGGAAGAGCAGCTAAATATTTCAGGGGGAGGGATGTAGTCAATGAAGGTTTAATATAAAGGTCACAAAACCTTTGTGTTCTTGGGATTTGACTTTCTCCCTCCTTTATAAAAGTAATAGTGACCTGGCAGTACGAACGGCTGTGTAGGAATATTGTACATTTACAATCAACTATTTTGCTTTATTTTTTTGCAAATGTACGTTTCATAACTCCCCAATCAAGACAAGCTATTAAGGTTTTGCACTACCCCCCCCCCCCCCCCCCCCAGAAGCATGAGAAGGTGGTTTAACCCCTCTTGGGCATCATTTTCTTTGTTCTGCTGCATCAGGCACTTCCACTGCTACATGTGAGAGGGGGGACTCAGCCTGTCTTTTAGGCAAGGGAAGTTTTAATCCTGGGCAGACTCTTCATCCATTTTCACCTCCATTTCCTTATCGGTAAAATAATTCTGTGAAGTGACTTAAGCTTTGTGTATTTTAACGCGTTAGTGTTTTTGAAATGTTTTTGTTTTTCCCTCCGTTTTATAAGTGAAGAATTTATTTTAAGAATACAGTGGGATGCATTTTTTTTGTATGTCTCGTATCATTCAGGCAGTATCTCGAGTGAACCGAAACATAGGTGAATAAAACATAAAAAAAAATGAATGGAGTTTGGTTTTTTTGGGGGGGGGGTTCCCTAAAATGTGTCCAAATAGAATTTAATTGTCAGTTCAGAACAGGCCAGTTGTATTGCCTCTGCTGGAGGGAATCCAAGCAAAGTATTGATGAAGGTCTAGAAATCTGCAGTATTTTCATAAGTCAAAACTAAATGGTGGTCCTATTGAGGGGAGATCCGGAACACTGGCTCCATTTAAAGAAGGAAATACCTACACTGAACATGGTCCATACTACTGACACCACAGAGCCCCAAAAATGGTTATTGTGGGGGTTATTGCTCCATGAAAACCACAACTAAAACATTTTACATTTTGTGTGCCAATCATATTAGACTATATGTTCAAGGGCCTCTTAGACTTGTCTGGCACTCAGAATAGAGTCCTAAAAATCACTTTGTAGGGCCTCAGCCAACCTCAAGTCTCTTGTTAAAGTGGTTGTTCACCTTTAAATAACTTTTAGTATTTTGAGTTATTTAGCTTTTTGCTCAGCAGCTCTCGAAGACTGTCAGACCTTGAGAAAGGCCCTAAAGAGGGCTGAAATGTTCACTTACATTGGATTTTAAGGTGACCTAATATAGAATTCCAAATCTTATATTATGATGTTGGACAAGAAAAATAAGCTTCACTTTTACACTTTAGAAATGTTTTAAATCCGGTTTCTTTTAGTCTTGGCATTCAAAATCACATTGAGCAGGCAGCAGACATTTTTTTGCTAAAATCTTGTTTATGCACCTGATGTCCATGTCATGCAGTGGTTAACCAATTAGATGGTGAGGAAAGAAGGGGAATGTGATAAGTGCAGTGACATCAAGGAAGTACAGAATAGAAAGTAATTGCTTGCTCCGCCTCTGGCATAGAGGAGGGGCAGGTAATATATGATTGACAGCTGAGGTTTTATAGCATGGGTTTTTGAATAAAATAATTTTTGGGTTTCTTGCTTAATTTGAAAATTTGAAAACTTATTATATACTTAAATCTGGGTGCCAGGTCTCCTTTCTGCACTGCTGGTTCTGATGTTTGAAATAATGTAGCAAAAGTCTGCTAATCTGCTGGCCTTCTCCATTGTCTGGGTGACACTGGAAACAGTGGGGTATAGTGGGTACCACTAGGAGGCAGGACACAACAAGAGAACACACCCCTCCTCTGCAGTCTACCGCTCCAGTAGACTGAGCCAGTTTTTTTTTTTTTTTTTTGTCCTTAGGAGGTAGGACATTATTTTTTTTCTGTGATAGTGGTCAGGGTATTATGACTTCAGGAGATGTTAAATACACCTACACAGAATAGGTTGCCTGCCTCTGTCATCTTCCAGCATGGGAACTGTACCTGGGGTCCTTGGGTGCTAGCAGCATGGATAATCCAGCCTGAATTTCTCTCCTAGTACCCTGGACACACTTCATGCTGGCCCCCCGCCCTCATGTCTAGGCTTAGGAGACAGCTGAAAAAAAATGGCCTGTTTTTCGTTATGCAGCTACTGCATTCACACACCATGTCTGAGGGAACCAGTGAGGGTTTTTTCCCCAGGGGGTCTACAGTCATTTCTGTAAAGTTCCTTGCCTGTGCCAAATGCCATAAAAGATTGCCATCTGGCCATAATGTTCAAAATGCAGGCCTCCTGAGCAAAGTCCAGAACTCCCAGTAACCCCCCCCCTGTGTGCCAGACTTCCCATGGGGGAACTGCTGTGGCACAAGGGGACCCACAACTACCAGCGTCACAAGCCATCAGCTCAGTTCAATATTGGGATCCCCAAGTTATCCCTATCTTTGGAAAAACTCCTTTGTCACCTCGATAACCCAAAAGTTAAGGTTTCTAAACATAGGGCACCTTCTCCCTCAGAGGATGAGTGAAGCTAACTCCAGAAATCAGTCTCTGCCACCTTCAGAATGGGAGGAGGATTAAGTTCTCCTTAGTCTGCTTGCGGGACACAGGAACAGTGGGGTATAGCTTGCACCACTAGGAGGCAGGACACAATAAAAAACAAACTAGTCCCTCCTCCTTCTATACCCCAGCTCCCAGGTGGAGCCAGGCCAGTTTTGTTGTGTCCTCAGGAGGTTGGGACATAGGGCTCCTACAGGTGTTAGATTTTCGCGCCCTACTTAGTAAAGGCGGAGCGTCCTGCCTCACGCCACTCCTCACCAAAAGCCTTTCCGAGCGGAGCACTTCCTCTCCTTACCTACTGTCAGGGTCTAGGCCTGGTGGCGCGTAGTCTCGAGTGCCAGCTCATTCCTGGAACCAGCAGCGCTGCATCAGACTCCCTCAACCACACAATAGCCATGCTGTCTTCCCTATTTTTGAGACAGTCCTGTTTGGTGCACGCAGCAGGGTTTTTTTTTTTTTCAGTCACCACTAGTGGGGTGTACCGTTTTTTTTGCCAATTCTACAGACACGTAGTGCTTTTTACTGCTGTACTGGCAGACCCATAGTGCAATTTTCAGAGGGCTTTTTAGTTCTCTGTTATACCCCTGCTCCCAGAAGTACCTTGTGGTCAGAATCAGATCTGTTTCAAATAATTCCATTGATTTTATTCACTTTTAGCTCACCATGTCAGAGTTCCAGTCGCAACCTCTTTCCAATGGTGGCAGCTACTGCATCAGTCATATTCTTAGCCTGTGCCAAATGCCGCAAACATTAAACACCTAGGGGCCGATTCACTAAATTCGGGTGAAGGGTTAGAATAAAAAAAACTTCGAATTTCGAAGTTTTTTTGGGCTACTTCGACCTTCGACTACGACCTTCAACTTCGAATCGAACGATTCGAACTAAAAATCATTCGACTATTCGACCATTCGATAGTCGAAGTACTTTCCCTTTAAAAAAAACTTCGACCCCCTACTTCGGCAGATAAAACCTACCGAAGTCAATGTTAGCCTATGGGGAAGGTCCCCATAGGCTTGCTAAGCTTTTTTTGATCAAAGGATTTTCCTTCAATCGTTGGATTAAAATCCTTCGAATCGTTCGATTCGAAGGATTTAATCGTTCGATCGAACGAAAAATCGTTCGATAGAACGTTTAGCGCTAAATCCTTCGACTTCGATATTCGAAGTCGAAGGATTTCAATTCGAGGGTCGAATTTCGAAGTATTTTTAACTTCGAAATTCGACCCTTAGTGAATCTGCCCCCTAGTAACAAGGAACCTCTGTGCTCCAAGTGAAAGCCACCTGAGCCTGTCTAGACCCCCTTGGGGCACCAGTGAGCCAAGCCATAGACCCCCCACCACAGGGATCCCCTCCCCAGTGGGCTTCTCAACTGGCATCAGGCATTCCTAAGATGGATAGTTCACTAGACAGACTTCTAGCCCATCTAGACAACCCCAAACCTAAGCCTACTAAGCGCAGGGCTCTGTCTCCTTCCCCAGGGGAGAGCGACGATGAGTCCATAGCTCCATCTGCCCTTCCCTTAGACTCAGGAGATGAACAGGCCCTCTCTGATGGAGAACTGTCCCACAGCTCCGATCAGGAGGAAGAGGACTCACCTAAACTATCCTCTGAGGCCATTGACTCCCTTATTACTTCTGTCCTAGAAACCCTACACCTACAGGAACCTGGAAATAGCTCCAGTTCCTCCTCAAGCCTTTTCGCTCCCATGACCAGCTCAATCACATCATTCAGCAGGAATGGGATAAGCCCGAGAGACCTTTTCAGCCGAACCAGCGTTTTCTCAAGCTATATCCTTTCACATCGGACCTCACTGAGAAATGGGCCCCTCCCCCTTCTGTGGATGCCCCAGTCTCAAGTCTTTCTTAGAACACTGCATTTCCAGTCCCTGACGCAGCTTCCTTTAAGGATTCCATGGACAAGAAGCTGGAGGGCCTTCTACGTTCCCTCTTCTCTGCTGCCAGCACCTCTCTGCGTCCTGTTTTAGCTTCCGCATGGGTCAGTAGGGCTGTCCAATCCTGGTCAGACGCCCTATGCCGAGCAATCTCTTCTGGTGTTCCACGCCAGGAACTTTCCGAGCTGGCTTCACAGATCAAGGAAGCCAACGACTATTTCTGTGAGGCATCGCTGACACTGCCCAGGTGATAGGCCAATCTTCTGCATTAGAGGTGGCTGCCCGCTGCTCTCTTTGGATGAAATTCTGGGCTCTCTTCTAAGAAATCCCTCACTTCTATTCCGTTCAAGCCCTGACCTGGACAAGATCATCAGTCAAGCTACAGCGGACAAGAGCACTCTTTTGCACCTGCCTAAGGCACGCTCTTCCTTTCACAGTTTTTGCCATTTGCTGTCCAGAATCAGCATTTCCAATTTACAGCTCTTCCCTTTCGGCCCCTCGAGTTTTCACAAAGATCATGCCAGTAGCCACGGCACTGATCCGTACCTCGGGGGTATCCATTACTCCTTACCTCGACAACCTTCTGATCAAGGCTCCATCCTTCCTAGCTGCCCAGCAAGCTCTCCAGTTGACCATGGACAGATTGCAGGAGTTGGGCTGGTACATCAATCGCGGCAAGTCTTCCCTGACTCCAAGTCAATCAATGCTGTTCTTGGGAATGCTCTTCGATACACAGGCTCAAACTCTGTCTCTCCCCACCAGACAAGGCCCATCATTTACGGACCCTAATGCGGTCTCTGCTCTCGAAACCCAAGCACACTGCCAAATTCTGCATGAAGGTTCTGGGAGTCATGGTGTTGACCACAGAAGCAGTCTCTTTTGCACATCATCACCTCAGGGAGCTTCAATGGAACATCCTCTCAGCCTGGAAACGCAGATCTCTACTTCAGCAGATTCGACTATCGCACAGGACCAAGGCATCTCTTCATTGGTGGACTCAAATCAGTCACCTGACCAAGGGCAGACCCCTCGGGGATCCTCCATGGTGCCTCCTCACCACGGATGCAAGCCTATCCGGTTGGGGAGCAGTCCTGGAGGGACATTCAGCACAGGGCCTCTGGTGCCCAGTGGAGAAACGTCTCCACATCAATCTTTTGGAGATTCGGGCTATCTGTCTAGCCTTAGTCCATTGGTAAGAATCCAATCTGACAATGCCACAGCAGTAGCATATGTCAATCACCAAGGCGGAACAAGAAGCAGGTGTGCACTAAATGAAGTCGAAATCTTTCGCTGGGTAGAGAATTACAAGCACATCTCTCAGCGATATACATCCCAGGACTTCTCAACTGGGAGGTGGATTTTCTCAGACAACAATCCCTAGATCCAAGCGAGTGATCTCTAAAGGACGACATATTTCAACTACTCATCCAAAGAAAGGGGAACTCCAGAAGTCGACCTCATGGCAACCCATCACAATCGAAGGGTGCCACTCTTCTTCGCCCGCTACAGGGACCCTCTGGCTCTAGCAGCAGAAGCCCTGACCACTCCCTGGGACTTCCAGCTTGCCTATGCCTTCCCTCCTCTGCCTCTTCTTCCCAGTACGATCAAGAAGCTGCAGAGGGAGCACACCACTCTCATTCTCATTGCTCCCCGATGGCCTTGTCGCATGTGGTTCTCCGGTCTAGTAAGACGAACCATGGCCTCTACTGGTCATTTCAGATCTTCTTTCTTAGGGGCCAATTCGGCATCCATGCCCAGCCAACCTCAGATTGATGGCGTGGCTATTGAAACCGCTATCCTGAAGAAGGGTTTTTCAGGTGCCGTGATTCTAACCATGAGGGCGGCTCGTAAGCCTGTCTCTGCCAAAACCTACCACTGAGTCTGTTCTACCTACCACCAGTGGTAGCTGGGGCCGCGGAGCGGATTTTCACAGTTTTTCCATTGCCAACCTGTTGGACTTCCTACAAGAGGGGCTATCCATGGGACTATCCTTGGGATCCCTAAGATCACAGGTCTCGGCCCTGTCAATTCTGTTTCAGAGGCACTTACAGAGGCCTTACATTCTGATGTCAGGACCTTCCTATAGGGGGTGGCCCACGTTAACCCCCCTGTTCGGTCACCTGTACTGACTTGGGACCTTTCTCTCATCCTACGATCTCTACAACGACCTCCCTTCAAGCCCCTGTCTTCTATCTCTCTTCAGTGGCTCACCTGGAAGACGGTGTTTCTGATGGCAGGGTATCTGCACCAAGAGATTACCATTCCAACCTTCTGTCCTTCCAATCCTAAGGTGGTGGCTCTTTATTCACTGGATCCTGTGCGGGCTCGCAAGTACTACCTGCATTGAGTCGAAGACATCCGCAAGTCGGACTCTCTGTTCATCATTCCCTCGGGCCCCCGTCAAGGCTCCCCTTGCCACGAAGGCAACTATCTCCTGTTGGATTAAGCAGGCCATCCAAAGGGTTTACACAGCTAAAGGGCAACCATCGATGCTGCTGGGCTCGATTTCTCCTCCCTGGCTACTCTACTGACAAGATGTGTGAAGGAGCAAGATGGATGCCTCATGCCTGCGATCCGATGCAGTGACTGCTCGGGCCCCCTCCTCCTCCTGCACTATAGATGAGAAGTGCCCACCTGGACACTGGAGGAAGTGGTGGTAGTGGAGGCGGTGGAGGGAGCTGTAAATCAATGTTGGCAGCGGCAGCCGCTTCTCATCATCAGTCACTGGCCAGGCCCCCTCCTTCTCCACCGCTCCCTGCCCTGGTCGCTCCTGCTCCGTTCCCTGCACATGATTGTTTCGATAGCGTTTGTATCTGCCTGCATTCCGTTTAGCTAACAGACCTACGTGTGCTCGAGCAGATTATCCAACATGAATGGAACATGGCCGAGAGACGTTTTCAAGCTAAAGCTGTATCCCTGCTCTACAGACCTCACTAAGAAATGGTCCTCACCACCTTCAGAGGATGCTCCTGTATCACGGCTTTCCAAGAACACAGCCCTCCCAGTCCCTCATTTAAAGGAGAATTCAACCCCCCACTGTGATAAGTCTCCACTGGCCCTCCCTCCTGCACAGTCTTATCCCTGAATTCTGCCCCCTCTAGAAATAGTGACTGAAAGGAACAGGAGAAATCCCGGGCTTTCACTGTGCTATCCTTGTGCTATCCCTGTGCGAACCGGTTCGTCTTGGCATGGCAGAAACCATCTGATTACACCCTCCAGATACACTGCGCAGGGGTCTTGCAAAGAACGACACAGTAGGCACGTGTGTTGCAAAGCAAGTTCCAATTTATTAGGGTTACAGCAGTTGCTTATATAGCCAATATGACGTGTTACAAAAGTATGCCTTAGCCTAAGGGAAAATGAGTAGTGTGTGTCTGCAGAAAGAAACATTGTAGAAGTTGTAAGAGTGGGGTGTGCTGGTATGCGTGATAAGAAGAGATAAGAAACATTCGCCCAAGGGCATTGGGGGCTGCTCAGGCCAGCTGGGGAGTACGTGCCATACAAGCATGTTTTGCACAAAAGAAGTTTGAGCAAGGACAGAAGTTTCAAGGATAGAAGTTAACCCTTTCAGTTCCCCCCTTTCAGTGACCACACATGCAGAGTGAACGCAGTGGATCTCACTGCTGCCAGCTTCACTTCAGTAATCTTCGTGAAGTGAGCAGTGCAGTTGGAGCAATCTTCCAGTTCGTGACAACTGTGCATGCGCCGAAAGAGACGGAAATTGCCGACAGGGAGGAAGAAGACCCGAAGATGGAGCTCCACGACACAAACTCTCCCAATGGGCATCTCAAATTAAAGAGGCAAATAAGTATATTTGTGAAGCTTCTCTATACTTGGTCCAAGTGATCAGCAGCATTGGCTGTAGCAGACAGCAGGTCCCTTTGGATGAAACTGTGGTCAGCAGACCTCTCTTCAAAATTAACTTCTTTACCATTTAAGGGATGGCTATTCTTTGGCCCAGACCCAGACAAAATTTTTAACCAAACTATGGGAGGCAAGCGCACTCTACTTACTCACTCAACCAAAGACATGCACATCCTTTCGCTGGGGAATTTTTTTCGTTCCTCCCAGAACAAAAGCACCAGATTTCCACTATGCAAACCTCCTCAGGAAGAGGACGTTTTAGGGGCAAACCCAGGTCACTCTTACAGAACCGCAAGCCCTCCTCCAGACCTGCAGATAAGCCCACTTCAGCATGACGGGGTACCCCCACTGGTGGTTACAGACTTCCAACCACTCCACTGGTCGATACCTGGGGGAACCTCATTGGCGTCTGATAACTACAGATGCGAGTCTCTTTGGCTGGGGATCGCTTCTGGACAGCCGCGCAGCACAGGGTCAGTGGACCCAGGAAATATGAGCAATCAGCCTGGGCCTACATCACTGGCAACAAGACCTAACTGAGCAAGTCGTAAAAATTCAGTCGGACAACTCCACTGCGGTGGCATACATAAACCTCCAAGCTGGCACAAGCAGCAGAGCGGCACTGAATGAGGTTAACTTAATATTTCAATGGGCGGAAACCCATCACACTCACCTTTCCGCCATCTACATCCCAGGCAAAGTTGGGAGGCAGACTTCTTCACCAGACAAATATTGGACCCAGGCGAATGGTCACTAACAGAAGAAATCTTCTATAACACTACGGTTGGGGGTACCGGAGGTGGACCTCGTAGCAACGAAGTACAATCGAAAAGTGCAGATATTCTTCGTTCGTTACCAAGACCCTCTGGACAGCTCCCTGGAATTTTCGCCTAGCATACACTTTCCTTAGTACCCAAAATGATCAAGAAGCTACAGAGAGAGAACAAACCATTCTCATTCTGATAGCTCCGAAGTGGTCCAGACACACCTGGTTTTCAGATCTTCTCAACCTCTCAGTAGCGGACCCATGTCCAAGGATCTGTCCCACAGGTCACTCAAGTCACCAGTTTCAGCCCTATCAGTTCTATATCAGAAATGACTAGCACTCCTACCTAACGCCAAAACATTTATACACGGGGTAACTCCATGGAAGCGGCGCTACATTCCTTGGACCCAGTCAGGGCTCTCAAGTTCTACCTACATTGTTTCAAAAGTCACAACCAGCAGTGCAGAGAACAGAAAGGGAAAGTTGCTGTTTTCAATAACCCTTACAAATATCTCACACTTGAAACGTATGTTGGAAAACACTTCGATCCGTAGGGCTTTTACACACGGGCTGTTTTACCTGCGCTCCCCTGCGTCTTCTGTTCAGCCGCAGGGGAGCGCAGGAGTAGACGCACTCAATTATTGTGAAGGGGGCTGTACTCACACAGACGCATGTATGTGCCGAAAGCAGGTGAAATGCAACATGGTGTCCCACCTGTGCTTGGTGCTTACGTCTGTGTGAGTACAGCCCCCTTCACAATAATTGAGTGTGTCTACTCCTGCGCTCCCCTGCAGCTGAACAGAGGAAAACGCAACACAGGGTAGCGCAGGTTTAACCGCCTGTGTGTAAGAACCCTAAAGTCCTGGTTTATTGAGCAAATTTACTCAGGGGAAACTTATCAGTACAATCACCAAGGGACAAGAGCATTTGTAATCATGATATTTAATTGATTTGCATTTTTAGGTGTGGGAAATTGCAAGGCCAACTAACTCAGCAGTCATTAAGTTTATCAGGGCGAACGGTCATTCTCTCTATAGGCACTGAAATGTTCATAATCCCTATCCCACTGTTTAGGCACCATCTCTCTCTACTATACCTTCTATCCCACAGTCACACGCCCTTCCCAGAGACTATTATTCACTATTACTATAGGCACCATCTCTCCCTACTATACCTGCTATCCCACAGTCACACTCCCTTCCCAGAGACTATTATCCACTGTTACTATAGGCACCATCTCTCCCTACTATACCTGCTATCCCACAGTCACACTCCCTTCCCAGAGACTATTATCCACTGTTACTATAGGCACCATCTCTCCCTACTATACCTGCTATCCCACAGTCACACTCCCTTCCCAGAGACTATTATCCACTGTTACTATAGGCACCATCTCTCCCTACTATACCTGCTATCCCACAGTCACACTCCCTTCCCAGAGACTATTATCCCACTATTACTATAGGTACCATCTCTCCCTACTATACCTGCTATCCCACAGTCACACTCCCTTCCCAGAGACTATTATCCACTGTTACTATAGGCACCATCTCTCCCTACTATACCTGCTATCCCACAGTCACACTCCCTTCCCAGAGACTATTATCCACTGTTACTATAGACACCATCTCTCCCTACTATACCTGCTATCCCACAGTCATACTCCCTTCCCAGAGACTATTATCCACTGTTACTATAGGCACCATCTCTCCCTACTATACCTGCTATCCCACAGTCACACTCCCTTCCCAGAGACTATTATCCCCACTGTTACTATAGGCAGGGCCGGGCCAAGGTAGTTTGGCACCCTAGGCAAGAGCTTCAATTAGCGCCCCCCCCCATCGAGCATTATCATTGCCACCTTACCATGACAATATTTAAATAAAGAAAGCAAGAAAGTGTACAACACATTAATGAATTAAATGTTTGATTTATATAAATATGTAATGTTAACAAAAATAAGGTAAATGTCAGAAAAAACAAAACAGTAGGATAATTTGATCCTGTTAAACAAAGTGCTTCACTTAACACCAATACTGGAATGTCCACAACATTTTACTTTTAACATAACTCCTATGAGAATGAGATAAAATATCCTCTGCGATAAGGTCGCTCTTCCAATGCCAGCCCTCCCATTTTTGAGGTAGCTTAATATGTAGCTGCAGAGTTTTCAGCCAATCCTTCTGCCACTATTTATACATTCAACTGTACAAATATGAAAACTGCTCATATTGTGTGGCATTTGTAAACACATTAAACTTTCAAGTAAAAGATAATAGTGTAAAATATTGAGAAGTAAATTTAAGAGCAATTTTCTTGCCTTTATTTTTCCTGCCCCCTGTGCCAGTGCCAGCAGCCATCCATCATACTGCCCCCTTGTGCTAGTGCCAGCAGCCATCCATCATATTGCCCCCTGTACCAGCGGCCATCCATCATACTGCCCCCCTGTGCCAGTGCCATCCATCATATTGCCCCCTGTGCCAGTGCCATCCATCATATTGCCCCCTGTTCCAGTTCCATCCATCATACTGCCCCTGTACCTGAGCCATTGATCATACTGCCCCCTGTGCCAGTGCCATCCATCATATTGCTCCCTGTGCCAGTGCCATCCATCATACTGCCCCCTGTGCCAGTGCCAGCAGCCATCCATCATACTGCCCCCCTGTGCCAGTGCCATCCATCATACTGCCCCTTGTGCTAGTGCCAGCAGCCATCCATCATACTGCCCCCTAAGCCAGTGCCATCCATCATATTGCCCCCTGTGCCAGTGCCATCCATCATACTGCCCCCTTGTGCTAGTGCCATCCATCATATTGCCCCCCTGTTCCAGTTCCATCCATCATACTGCCCCTGTACCTGAGCCATCCATCATACTGCCCCCTGTGCCCGTGCCATCCATCATACTGCCCCTTGTGCTAGTGCCAGCAGCCATCCATCATACTGCCCCCTTAAGCCAGTGCCATCCATCATACTGCCCCCTGTGCCAGTGCCATTCATCATACTGCCCCCTTGTGCTAGTGCCATCCATCATATTGCCCCCTAAGCCAGTGCCATCCATCATACTGCCCCCTTGTGCTATTGCCAGCAGCCATCCATCATACTGCCCCCCTGTGCCTGGCTGGCACACAAACCCAGCATCCATCATACTGCCCCCTGCCCCAATCTTTACCTGTGCCAGCAGCAGCAACATTAAAAAAAATAGGACCCCAAATCTTTACCTGGCTGAGCTCACTGTACCAACAGCAGGAAGCAGTCTGAATCCAATTCCAATCGTCAAACTGTGTGGACTGTGGAGTGTGGCTGCGAGGCGAGCACTGAGCCCGAGCCACCACACCAACGCGCTAGGCCGACACCTCTGCCGCGTCAGTGACGTCACTGACGTGCATGCGCAAGACGCACTGTGCTAGACAGTACTAAGTTGCCGGCAACAGAGAAAAGGTGAGGGGGAGGTGGCGGGAGGTTTCCGTCCCGCAGCCATGACGACAGAAATAAATAATCACTTTAAAAAAAAAACAACCAAAAAAAAAAAAAGGAAAATTTTTAAAAAAAATAGGAAATACTTTTTAAAGTGCGCCCCTCAATGATGGCACCCTAGGCAGCCGCCTACTCTGCCTACCCCTAGTTCCGGCTCTGACTATAGGCACCATCTCTCCCTACTATACCTGTTATCCCACAGTCACACTCCCTTCCCAGAGACTATTATCCCACTGATACTATAGGCACCATCTCTCCCTACTATACCTGCTATCCCACAGTCACACTCCCTTCCCAGAGACTATTATCCCACTGATACTATAGGCACCATCTCTCCCTACTATACCTGCTATCCCACAGTCACACTCCCTTCCCAGAGACTATTATCCACTGTTACTATAGGCACCATCTCTCCCTACTATACCTGCTATCCCACAGTCACACTCCCTTCCCAGAGACTATTATCCACTGTTACTACAGACACCTTCTCTCCCTACTATACCTGCTCTCCCACAGTCACACTCCCTTCCCAGAGACTATTATCCACTGTTACTATAGACACCATCTCTCCCTACTATACCGGTTATCCCACAGTCACACTTCCTTCCCAGAGACTATTATCCCACTGTTACTATAGACACCATCTCTCCCTACTATACCTGCTATCCCACAGTCACACTCCCTTCCCAGAGACTATTATCCCACTGTTACTATAGGCACCATCTCTCCCTACTATACCTGCTATCCCACAGCCACACTCCCTTCCCAGAGACTATTATCCACTGTTACTATAGACACCTTCTCTCCCTACTATACCTGCTCTCCCACAGTCACACTCCCTTCCCAGAGACTATTATCCACTGTTACTATAGGCACCATCTCTCCCTACTATACCTGCTATCCCACAGTCACACTCCCTTCCCAGAGACTATTATCCACTGTTACTATAGACACCTTCTCTCCCTACTATACCTGCTCTCCCACAGTCACACTCCCTTCCCAGAGACTATTATCCACTGTTACTATAGGCACCATCTCTCCCTACTATACCTGCTATCCCACAGTCACACTCCCTTCCCAGAGACTATTATCCACTGTTACTATAGGCACCATCTCTCCCTACTATACCTGCTATCCCACAGTCACACTCCCTTCCCAGAGACTATTATCCCACTGTTACTATAGGCACCATCTCTCCCTACTATACCTGCTATCCCACAGTCACACTCCCTTCCCAGAGACTATTATCCACTGTTACTATAGGCACCATCTCTCCCTACTATACCTGCTATCCCACAGTCACGCTCTCTTCCCAGAGACTATTATCCCACTGTTACTATAGACACCATCTCTCCCTACTATACCTGCTATCCCACAGTCACACTCCCTTCCCAGAGACTATTATCCCACTGTTACTATAGGCACCATCTCTCCCTACTATACCTGCTATCCCACAGTCACACTCCCTTCCCAGAGACTATTATCCACTGTTACTATAGGCACCATCTCTCCCTACTATACCTGCTATCCCACAGTCACACTCCCTTCCCAGAGACTATTATCCCACTGTTACTATGCATGCCGGCGTGCATTTTCTAAAAAAAGTAACTTTTTAACTACGGAAATCGGTTCTCCACAGTGCTATCTACTATTTATGAACTCCTAATTTGGGTCTCCTCATGCCTGGCCGCTATCTCTACTTGGATGTCGCAACACTACCTCAAATTAAACCTCTCTAAAATGGAAATGGTTCTCTTTCCTCCAACTAACACCAGTAACATCCTGGAAGTATCCATCATAGTTAACAATTCCACTATCACCCCATCTCTCCAGGCCCGGTGCCTTGGGGTTATCCTAGATTCTGCCCTGTCATTCACTCCTCATATCCAGTCACTTATTAAATCATGTCACTTCCACCTAAGGAACTTATCCAAAAAACGATCATTTATCACCCAAGATGCTGCAAAAATTCTTCTTCACTCTCTCATCATATCGCGTCTAGACTACTGTAACTCTCTTTTAATTGGCCTCCCCCTCCAGAGACTGTCACCTCTCCAGTCCATAATGAACACTGCCGCGAGGCTCATACACCTCAGCAACCGCTCCTCCTCTGCCTCGCCATTCTGTCAATCCCTGCACTGGCTTCCAATACTTTTCAGAATAAAATTCAAATGAATGACCCTGACATTCAAAGTAGTTTATAACTATGCCCCAGCCTACATCTCTGAACTCATCTCTATATACTCACCCAACTGCTTACTACGCTCCTCTACTGACCTGCTACTCAACTCTTCTCTCATTACCTGTTCACATGCTCGCATTCAAGACTTTGCAAGGGCTGCACCCCTCCTCTGGAACTCTCTCCCACAGTCTGTCTGACTTCCTTTCTGCTTTCAAAAGATCTCTCAAAACGCACTTCTTTCGAGAAGCCTACCCTCACTCTGCTTAACTACCAAATGCAATACCACATACAGTACCACATCTCTCACCCACTTCATTCTGATCTTGCCCACACCTTGTGTCTTATTCCCTTCCCTTTAGATTGTAAGCTCCTTTGCACAGGGCCTTCCTCACCTTTTGTACCGGTATTGGCTGTTATGTAACTCCATATGTTCTATGTATGTAATTCATGTGATTTAGTTGTATAAACACATTTATAAACACAGCGCTGAGAAATGCATTGGCGCTATATAACTACATGTTGATAATAATTATAATAATAATATCCCACTGTTTTTCAACACCTTTTCTGCATATACCTTTTTCACCTATTTATTTTCCCAATAATATATTGTGGTATATTATATGCAGTGTGATTTACAGAACATTTATTAGAAAACAAAAGCAGATATGATGCATATTTAGAAATAGGGTACATGTTCTCGGCAAGGCATCTTATCACGTACAAGTTTTTATTGCCTTGAGGAAATCGGGCCACAAATTAAGCAACTCCTCTGACTTATAATGGTGGACAGTAACCAGCCTCACAAACTGGCAGCCATTGTACTTGATCTTGTCAATGTTAAACCAGTATCGTCCTGGCCAGGATATGTATAACCCTATTCTTTTCAAGCAGAGACCCACAAAGACATCCTCAAATGGCAAGAGGCTCAACTCCATTGCCTGTTTGTATATGAGCGGGGCCAAGCCTCCAGAGAAGACATAGCCTGTGCCGGAACAGTAAGTGGGGTAGCCATTTTTAGAGTAGTCTGAATATGAAATGTACCACTTGCTTTTTTTATTCCTGTTGGGTGAAGCTCCTGACATGACCCGTCCTGTGAATAAACCCAACTTGAGGGGCTTCTCTGGCTGTAAGATCTGCCTCACCAGGAACCAAGGGTTGAAGAACATGTCACTATCCACCTTCATGACATAACTGGCTCGGGGGCAGAGACGACTCACCCACTCTATACCCATCAGTGTTTTGATGGTCAGATTACGGTAGGTGTCCAGGAAATCCTGTTGGATGATGTCATGGAATGTAGAACTCTCTTGTCTCACAGCCACCTCAACATCATTATTATGGGAATGACCCAGAAGGAAAATTCTCTTGATGGAGATTCCAGGGACTAAGCTTTCATTGGCCCAAGTCTTCCTCAGGACGTCCCTGACAAGAACATCATGTGGCATTGAAGGAATGAGCAGCAGTAAGAATGGGGGGTCTCCTTTACATTTTGATGGCTCCTCGATGAGATAAGGGTACAAGGGCTTTGTGATAATGGGCTCCTTTGTGGCTAATATCACAGCAATGTTATTCCTCCCGATGGTGTTGTAACTGTATGAAACATAAACCAGCAATACAAGCCAGCACAGAATGAAGAAACTGAAGCGTTGGGTTTTATTTCCTCCTTGCTGAGTAAATGAATTTTCATTCATTCCAGTTTTTACCTGTGAACAGGAAAGATTCACATAAAGAAACGTTCATAATTAGACACCGGTCACAACACAACCTGTTGGTGCAGACTGATACCATAAACCTTTCCAGATTACTCTAACAATCATGTATTGATTTGAATGAGACTGAAATATGACTACAAGAGGCCTGAATAGAAAGATGAGTAATAAAAAGTAGCAATAACAATACATTTGTAGCCTTAGTTGAACCAACCCATTTCATTTATCAATAATATTTTATTGGCAATTATAATAATAAACCACCAGAATGACATAAAACGGTATGAACATATAAGATCATGGCGTCCGTTTTTTCGGAAAAATTTTCGTGGCCATTTCGCTAATTTATTCGCTGGCGGCGAATTGCGCAAATTCGCCGCGAATTCGCGCCTGGTGAATAAATTCGCCCATCACTAGATACCATTAATACAATAAATACAGTCAATAATTACTTGTAATACCAGTGAACCACCCTTTGGACAACAGGCAGGACAGATAGAGAAGCATTTTCTCTGTATACAGATGACTCCATGACTCCCCTGACTTGGATGATTTCTTAGTTTTGGTGACTGCCACCTTGGCTTTAGCACCTGATCAACACAAAGAGCAGTTTCTTATCTGTAAGTTTATTTTTTGATACTTTTAGGGTAAAGACACCTTGAGCCTCTAGTAGCAGCTACTTGTTGTGGCTACAAAATGCCAAAAAATTATGGGGTGCTGTTTTCTGTATACAAAACTATCCCTAATACACATAATGAATGTCTCTCATGGAATATACAGTCATATCAAAAAGTTTGGGAACCCCTCTCAGCCTGCATAATAATGGACTCCACTTTCAACAAAAAAGATAACAGTGGTATGTCTTTCATTTCCCAGGAGCATCTGAGTACTGGGGTGTTTTCTGAACAAAGATTTTTAGTGAAGCAGTATTCACTTGTATGAAATTAAATCAAATGTGAAAAACTGGCTCTGCAAAAATGTGGGTACCCTTGTAATTTTGCTAATTTGAATGCAACTGCTCAATACTGATTACTGGCAACACCAAATTGGTTGCATTGAACTTCATAGGCAGGTGTGTCCAATCATGAGAAAAGGTATTTAAGGTGACCAATTGCAAGTTGTGCTTCTGTTTGACTCTCCTCTGAAGAGTGACAGCATGGGATCCTCAAAGCAACTCTCAAAAGATCTGAAAACAAAGATTGTTCAGTATCGTGGTTTAAAGGAAGGCTACATAAAGCTATCTCAGAGGTTTAAACTGTCAGTTTCAACTGTAAGGAATGTAATCAGGAAATGGAAGGCCACAGGCACAGTTGCTGTAAAACCCAGGTCTGGCAGGCCAAGAAAAATACAGGAGCGGCATATGCGGAGGATTGTGAGAATGGTTACAGACAATAAAAAGTAATTGACGAGCACTCCGAACACCCGCAGAATTAAAAGAAGTGAACTTTTATTTTCAACTTGTTAAAACATTATTTCCCTGTGGTTACAGACAACCCAAAGATCACCTCCAAAGACCTGCAAGAACATCTTGCTGCAGATGGTGTATCTGTACATCGTTCTACAATTCAGCACAATTTGCACAAAGAACATATGTATGGCAGGGGGATGAGAAAGAAGCACTTTCTGCACTCACATTTGGTGGAGGTCCCATCATGCTGTGGGGCAAGTTCAGGGACTACTTGGGACCTTATTAAGTCGAGGGTCGGACGAATTCAACCCAATATCAACAAATTCTTCAGGATAATGTTCAAGCATCAGTCACAAAGTTACGCAGGGGTTGGATATTCCAACAAGACAATGACCCTAAACACACTTGGAAATCTACAAAGACATTTATGCAGAGGGACAAGTACAATATTCTGGAATGGCCGTCACAGTCTCCCGATTTGAATATTATGGAAAATTTATGGGATGATTTGAAGCAGACTGTCCATGCTCGGCAGCCATCAAATTTAACTGAACTGGAGAGATTTTGTATGGACGAATGGTCAAAAATACCCACATCCAGAATCCAGACCCTCATCAAAGGCTATAGGAGGCGTCTAGATTTGCTCAACTAAGTATTGATATAATATATCTGTTGGGGTGCCCAAATTTATGCAACTGTCTAATTTTGTTATGATGCATATTTTCTGTTAATCCAATAAACTTTATGTCACTGCTGAAATACTACTGTTTCCATAAGGCACGTTATATATAAAAAGGAAGTTGCTACTTTGAAAGCTCAGCCAATGATCAACAAAACTCCAAAGAATTAAGAGGGGTTCCCAAACTTATTCATATGACTGTAAGTATTTGTGACCATATACACAGATAAAAAACATATACAAAAGACTAATGTCTATTAAAACACGAGAACAAAATCGGTTTAGAGCACAAAAGGATGTCATATTATTAACTCCATTCTGTACATTTTAACAATCTGTCTCACAAATGTATAACATCCATGTAACAGACACACTTATGTGCAAAGTTACTTACAGAATGACTTATGTAAAAAAAAAACTTGGACAGAATATATAATAGTGTAACTAACTAGCGAATGCCAAGCTAGATTTGAATGACAAAATAGCCCTGGTCAGCTTGCTGCTGCTATATAAATAAATCATGATCCCCTAAAATTGCCCCTGCATAAATGACCCCTTTTGTTTGCTCACAGTACTCAGGAGTGGCTGCTCATATAACCTACACATCATACTATAGAGAATATGTGTGCACATGATCCGTCCTACATCTGTGGATAAAACTATATTCGTAGTAGTTGAACTATAGCTAAGCACATTATTAAGAGACTGCTAAAAGCTAACTGGTGCAAGATTACAGCTAGGTGGAGACATTGTAGCCTACGAAATTTATAACTAACTCAGAGTTTGTCAGACGTTACTGAAGGGATATTAGGCCTATTATAACGATGGGTAAGGGTGGTGACACACGCGTGGGGGCAGATGCATCAAGGGTCGAATATCGAGGGTTAATTAACTCTCGATATTCGACTGGGAATGAAAATCCTTCAACTTCAAATATCTTCGAATATCGAAGTCGAAGGACTTTGTACAAATACTTTGATCGAACGATTATTCCTTCGAATCGAAGGATTTTAATCCAACGATCAAAGGATTATCCTTCAACCAAAAAAACTTAGCCAAGCCTATGGCGACCTTCACCATAGGCTAACATTGGGTTCGGTAGCTTTTAGGTGGCGAACTAGGGGGTCGAAGTTTTTTCTTAAAGAGACAGTACTTTGACTATCGAATGGTCGAATAGTCGAACGATTTTTAGTTCGAATCCTTCGATTCAAAGTTGTAGTCGAAGGTCGAAGTAGCCCATTCGATGGTCGAAGTAGCCAAAAAAGCACTTTGAAATTCGAAGTTTTTTTTCTTCTATTCGTTCACTCGAAGTTAATGAATTGACCCCTAAGATTCCGGGGAGATTAGTCGCCCAGCAACAAATCTCCTCTTCATTGGGTGACTAATCTCCCCAAAAAGCCTTCCCACCAGCTAGAATGTAAATCGCAAGCGGGATGGCACTTGGCCAGACGTTTCCTCGTGAGGCAACTTCAGAAAATGAAGCATTCTGAGTGCCATCCCGCAAGAGATTTACATTCTAGAAGAGTGGGAGAGCTGCAGGCCCTGTCCCTGACGGAAGGGAAAATTACCTTTCTGCAGGACAGAGTAGTGCTAATACCTCCCAACATTTTGGAAATAAAAAGAGGGACAAAAAAAGTTGCTGATTTTTTGACCATGCCCACACCCCCTAATTCCCATGTTCACTTTACAAAATTTGGCAGGTCATGAAAGTTTGAACATATTTCTGTGGGTTTTTTTCCAGTTATTACCGTTTTGCTAATGAAGGTGAATTGCCCTTTAAGCTGTGAGTCTAACTTTTCCTAAGGGACCTGTTATACAAATGTATCTTATCTGCTGCTTTGGTTGGTCTGGGCTCTCTGCCAAAAGCCAAATTAAGTTAGAAACTTTGTTTCTTTTTCTGCCTGTTCAGTTAGATGTGCAGAGAAAATCAGGACTTTCCAGTACAAACGAGGGACTGTGTGTGGGTTGAGCTGTCAAAAGAGGGTCTGTCCCTCTAAAAATGGGACAGTTGGGAGGTATGATAAAGAGAGAGGATAAATCCATCCCTAAGGTAGGGTCAGATTTCCATACTACCCAATACATCATTCTACCTTCATTCTACAAGAATCCACACTCTGGATGTGGTGAAATGTTTAAGCACATACCTAGAAAGAGTAAAAACCTTTAGAGCATCAGACCCTCTACTGGTGATCACAGAGGGGAAAAAAGCAGGAGCTAAACTATCTAAATCAACTCACAAATTGGATCAAGGAGTACATAAGAACTGTGTACGATTTAAAATCTAGCACAGTACCCTCTAAATTTAGAGCACAATCTACTAGAGGCATAGCAGATTCATGGGCATTCCAGTCCAGGGCTTCTTCTGAAGAGATCTGGAAAGCGGCAATGTGGTCTTCACTCCACACATTCATCAACCATAATAAATGTGACGTATTGGTACAGCTGTATTACAATCGGTGTGAAACTCTGATTAAAATCCCTCCCTCGCAGTTCGGTGTAGATGCATTTGTATATCCCATTCTTGCCCACTGCCATGCGTAAGGAACAGAAAAAGTGAAAATCATATCATACTTACCAACATTTCCTTTCCTGGACAGTGGGCACGGCTTCCTACTAGGGTTGCCTCCTTTTAGGCCGGAGGAGATTGGGGTTATGATACTGAGGCAACGCCACTTCCCAAAGATTGCCGCCGTGGGGAGGAAGCAGGCTTTAATTGGTATTTCCTGTCCCATTGCTTGGCAGAAGCAATTAACCCGTTCTTGCCCACTGCCATGTTCCAGTTCAGGAAAGGAAAATCTCGATAAGTATGATATGATTTTCACTTATCACCTACAAGCATCATATTTATGTTTTCATACTTTTCTTTCTCTAGAATCATTATCAGCATAGCATTATATTTCCAATTCGTGTTTAGTGTTTAACAGCAGCCCTTTCAGAAAATGTTTATTGCTATGCAGCACTGGGGACATTAGAGGGCGCCCTCTATAGCAGGCCAGATAGTATCCTATGCCTTGATTGATTGACAGAATGGAGTTCGTAATATAATGACATCCTTTTGTGCACTAACCAGATTTTGTGCTCATTCTTTAATGCGAATAAGTATTTTGTATATTTTTTAATGTATGTATATGGGCACAAATACTTATATACCATGAGAGACATTCTCTCTGTGTAATAGGGATAGTTCTATATACAGAATGTACAGCACCCTATAAAAAATGCCCTGCCATAGACAATACTGAGAATTGCTTCTGCTAAAACACACACGTGCTGTCTTTGTAAAAAAAATTCTTATACATGTGCAAAACATCTATTTTTTTTTAAAAAAAAACATATCTACATCATGTGTCATTTGACTCCAATCTTGTGCTCTATAAATATATAAATATACAAATATATAACAATGCATAATAAGAATTTTTTTTCGTGGTTAAGACTTCTTTGTGTCAGTGTGAATTATATATCTGTAAGGGCCCGAAGGCACAGTTGGAGTGCGGACTAAGAATGAGGCAGGTAGTGACCAAAGTTCATGGTATCAGAACGGTGAGGCAAGAGAGTAGTCAAAGTCCAGGCAAAAGTTCAATCCAGGCAGCGAAGGGTCAATCCGAAATAACAGGCAAGGTTGGTACACAGGAATCAATCAATAATAACACACCCAGGAATACACAAAGTTAAACCTATACTTGGACAATGTCTGCAGTGTCCAAAAGGCCTTATATAGGCCAGGATTGGCGCCAAAGTTTGGGCGCAATGGCGTCATGATGCTGACGCTGGCGTCTATACGCCGGCGCACATTCTGACGCCGGCGACCATTCCGTCGCCGGCAACCAATCGGCAGGTGGGAAGACGCTGGCGTCATAGTTCTGCGACCAGCAGGAGCCACATGGAAGGGCAAGGAGTCGCCATCTTGGACGCCGTCACCATCTTGAGTGTGAGTAGTAACTTCCATTTCCATTACAGTACACCCTTCCTTAGGGGGGGCCTCAGGACCGCCATGACTGGGACTGGATGGAAACTGTTTGTGAAATCTTCGGATAAGAAGGGGAGCATGGACATCAGAATCTTTCACCCAGGAGCACTCCTCGGGACCGAACCCCTTCAACTCAATCACTCAAAAGTACTGCAACACACCCCTGGAAATCCGGGAGTCCAAAATTCTCATGACTTCAAACTCCGGGTGTTCATCAACAAGAACAGGAGTGGAAGAGGATGAAGATGAAAAAGGTATTGCAGACTTGAGAAGAGACACATGGAAGACATTAGGAACCCGCATCTCTGGGGGGAGCTGAAGATGAACCGCCACAGGATTAATAATCTCGACAATTGGAAAAGGACCGATGAACTTGAGACCGAGTTTGGGAGTAGGTACTTTGAGATGAATGTTTCGTGTAGATAACCAGACTTTTTCACCAAGATTACTGTATATTGAGGGGAAGAAATTCTTCTCTTATCTGCAAATTTCTTTTGAGAAAGAGAACTCTTTTCCAGATTGGCTTTCGTGGCAAGCCAGATAGCGAGCATGTGAGCGGCTTGATCATTGGCAGCAGGAACGTTTGTGAGAAGGAGATCTTGAGGAAATGCTAGAGGATTCTGACTGTAAACACAAAAGAATGGGGACCTCTCGGAGGAAGCATGCATAGTTATGAGCAAATTCAGCCCAAGGGAGTAGATCTGCCCAGTCATCCTGACACAAAGACACATGGCAACGAAGAAATTGCTCTAATGCTTGGTTGACTCTCTCTGCAGCTCCATTGGATTGAGGGTGGTAGGCAGAGGAAAACTGGAGAGAAATGTGAAGTGCTTTACATAAGGATCTCCAAAATTTGGAAACAAATTGGGAACCTCTGTTGGACACAACTTCAGCCGGGAATCCATGAAGGCGAAAGATATGCTGAATAAACAATTTAGAAAGTTCTTGAGCAGAAGGCAACTTGCGCAGAGGAATGAAGTGGGCCATCTTGCTGAACCTGTCGATCACGACCCAGATGACCGTATGCCCAAGGGAGACAGGTAAATCCATAATGAAATCCATCGCCAAATGAGTCCAAGGTCGGGAAGGAATGGGTAAAAGTAGACCCTTAGGAGGGGAGTGACCAGACTTAGAGGTAGCACAAGTGGAACAGGAAGAAACAAAGTTCTTAACGTCCTTCCGGAGTGAAGGCCACCACACCAGGCGAGACAGAAGTTCGGTAGTCTTCTTAATTCCAGGATGGCCGGCCTGTTTGGAGTTATGGGACTGAGACAGGATGGAGTGGCGAAGTTCTGGAGGGACGAATGCGACTCCCAAAGGAGTATCGTCAGGAGCAGAAGATTGTGCAGAAAGCAACTGGGAAGCCATGGTGGGAAATAAAGGAGCAATGATTTTGGTAGGAGGCACAATGGGTTCAGGATCCTCAGAACAAGTGTCTTCAGGAATGAAGCTTCTAGAGAGAGCGTCAGCCTTCTTGTTTCTGGAACCAGGACGGAACGTGATAACAAAGTTGAACCTTGAGAAGAAGAGTGCCCACCTAGCTTACCTGGGATTAAGGCGTTTGAGAGACTGGATGTATTCGAGGTTTTTGTGATCAGTGAAGATAGACACAGGTACAGAGGAACCTTCCAACAGATGTCTCCACTCTTCTAGCACTAATTTGACAGCCAACAGCTCACGGTTTTCCCACGTCATAGTTCTGCTCAGGGGAGAAAACTTTTTAGAAAAGAAAGCACAAGGATGCAATTTCCCATCATACGAAGACCTTTGGGATAATACAGCTCCAGCCCCGACATCAGAAGCATCAACCTCAATGAAGAATGGTAGAAGAGGGTCAGGGTGTCTGAGGATAGGAGCAGAAGAAAAGGAATCTTTGAGGGTTTTGAATGCTTCTAAAGCTTCAGAGGGCCAACACTGAGGTTTCCCACCTTTCCAGATGAGGGACAGGATTGGAGAGATCTTGGACGAGAAGCCTTTGATGAATTGTCTGTAATAATTGGCGAAACCAATAAACCTCTGGATAGCTTTGGTGCTGGTGGGGAGGGGCCAATCCTGGATCACCAAAACTTTTACTGAGTCCATCTTGAAGCCTTGTTGCGAAATAATGTACCCCAGAAAGGGGATAGAAGAAACTTCAAAGGAGCATTTTTCAAGTTTGGCGAAAAGATTATTCTTCCTCAGTCAGGATAAGACCTTCCGCACCTGGATCTGATGTTCAATGTGATTTGAGGAAAAAATTAGAATATCGTCCAAGTAAACGACTACACTTTGACCTAACAAGTCCCGGAAGATGTCGTTAACTAGCTCTTGAAAAACCGCAGGAGCATTACAAAGTCCAAAAGGCATCACGAGATACTCGTAGTGCCCATCACGAGTATTAAACGCGGTCTTCCATTCATCACCCTCTCTGATCCGGATGAGGTTATAGGCCCCATGAAGATGTAGCTTGGTGAAAATGCTGGCACCCTTGAGCTGATCAAATAACTCGGATATGAGAGGTAGAGGGTAGCGGTTTTTTACAGTGATTTTGTTCAAGCCACGGTAGTCGATGCAAGGTCGTAGACTGCCATCCTTCTTTTCAACAAAGAAGAACCCTGCACCAGCAGGAGAAGAAGAAGAAGGACAAATGAAGCCTCTTAGGAGATTTTCCTGGATGTACTCTTTCATCGCTGCAGTTTCAGATGGAGAGAGCGGATAAGTACATCCTCGAGGAGGCATAGTGCCAGGAAGAAGTTCGACAGGGCAGTCGTAAGACCGATGAGGAGGAAGAGTTTCTGCAGATTTTTTGTTGAAGACATCAGAGAAGTCTTGGTAAGCAGGAGGTATGGAGGGATTAGGAACAACGGAAGATATCTTGACGAGGGGCCGAGGCGGAAGAAAGAAAAGACAAAAGAAACTCCAGCGACAAATTTGAGTTGCGGACCAGTCAATGACAGGATTATGGGTGCGCAACCAAGGAAGTCCTAGGACTACTGGAGTTGACGGGCAATCAATCAGCAGAAACGAAAGTCTTTCAGTATGCAAGGTGCCCACTTTGAAAGATAATTCTTGCGATGACTTGAAGATGAAGGCAGAAGAAAGTGGCCGGACATCAATGGCTAGGACTTGGAGTGGTACAGCCAAGGTTTGTAGAGGAATGGAATGACATTCCGCAAATGCTTTGTCCAAAAAGTTTCCAGCTGCGCCGGAGTCAAGGAAGGCTTGAGTAGAATTGGTCTTGGATGCAAGCTGGATCTGTACCGGAAGAAGAAAACGATGAGCAGAGGATTGGGGAAGATGATCAATTCCACCCAAGTAAGTTCCCCAAACTTACCTAGGCGTTGGCGTTTCCTGACTTCACAGGGCACTCATGGGCAAAGTGGGATTTGCCCCCACAATATAAGCAAAGTCCTGCAGCCCTTCTCCGCAATTTTTCCTGTTCGTAAAGACAAGCACGACCAATCTGCATAGGCTCTTCAGTGGGAGTGGGAGAAGAAACAGGAGCCGAGGAAGAAGATGCAGCAGTGCTGGGGAGAAAAGGTCTCTGGAAGCGAGGAGCCAGGGTGGGTTGAAACTTCCTTACCCGTTCTTTAAAAGCTTGGTGCTCTCTTTGTCGAGTATCCACCTTGACTGCCAGGGCAATAAGATCCTCCCAGCGTGTAGGCAACTCACGGGAGACCAGATCATCCTTAAAGCGCATAGAGAGCCAGCAAGTCTCGGCAACCAATGTGCGGAATTCAATTGCGTATTCAGGCACTGAACGTGTTCCCTGACGAATCTGGAACAGGCGTGAAGAGGCGGACGCTGCCCGGCTGGGAGCATCAAACACAGTGCGCAGATCTCGGATAAAGGCCTTGGAGTCATCAATTAAGGGATCCTCTTTCTCCCACAGAGGTGATGCCCATTCCAAGGCTTTACCAGTCAGGCGAGTAATGATGTATTCCACCTTGGCACGTACTGATGGGGAAGCAGTGTGAACTGGATCTCACATTGGTTAATGAACCCTCTACAAGCCACAGAATCACCACTGAAGAGTGGAGGTGCCGGAATACGAGGCTCGGAAACATGAACCGGCGCCACAGGAATAGTGGCCGAAGCAGAGACAGGAACCTGGACCGTAGGGGTGAGGGCAGACAATTTTTCCAAGATAGCTTCAAGAGCTTGGCCAAAGTGAGTCTGCCGAGCTTCATAGGCCTCCATGCGTGAGGCTATTCCACGGAAAGCTCTTCCGAAGTCAGGCTGGGCTGAGGCCTCCTCAGAAGGGTCCATGGCCCAATTATAATGTAAGGGACCGAAGGCACAGTTGGAGTGCGGACCAAGGAGGAGGCAGGTAGTGACCAAAGTTTGTGGTATTAGAAGGGTGAGGCAAGAGAGTAGTCAAAGTCCAGGCAAAAGTTTAATCCAGGCAGCGAAGGGTCAATCCGAAATAACAACTGGGCAGCAAACTGGAAAATGAGGTTCAACGTTGATAAATGCAGGTTATGCACTTTGGCAAAAATAATATAAATGCAAGTTATACACTAAATGGCAGTGTGTTGGGAGTTTCCTTAAATGAAAAGGATCTAGGGGTCTTTGTAGATAACACATTGTCTAATTCTGGGCAGTGTCATTCTGTGGCTACTAAAGCAAATAAAGTTCTGTCTTGCATAAAAAAGGGCATTAACTCAAGGGATGAAAACATAATTATGCCTCTTTATAGGTCCTTGGTGAGGCCTCATCTGGAGTATGCAGTTCAGTTTTGGACTCCAGTCCTTAAGAGGGATATAAATGAGCTGGAGAGAGTGCAGAGACGTGCAACTAAATTGGTTAGAGGGACGGAAGACTTAAATTATGAGGGTAGACTGTCAAGGTTGGGGTTGTTTTCAAGGTTGGGGTTGTTTTCTCTGGAAAAAAGGCGCTTGCGAAGGGACATGATTACACTTTACAAGTACATTAGAGGACATTATAGACAAATGGCAGGGGACCTTTTTACCCATAAAGTGGATCACCGTACCAGAGGCCTCCCCTTTAGACTAGAAGAAAAGAACTTTCATTTGAAGCAACGTAGGGGGTTCTTCACAGTCAGGACAGTGAGGTTGTGGAATGCACTGCCGGGTGATGTTGTGATGGCTGATTCAGTTAATGCCTTTAAGAATGGCTTGGATGATTTTTTGGACAGACATAATATCCAAGGCTATTGTGATACTAAACTCTATAGTTAGTATAGGTATGGGTATAAAGAATTTTAATTAAAAGTAGGGAGGGGTGTGTGTATGGATAATGGGTTTTCATTTGGAGGGGTTGAACTTGATGGACTTTGTCTTTTTTCAACCCAATTTAACTATGTAACTATGTAACTATGTAACAGGCAAGGTTGGTACACAGGAATCAATCAATAATAACAGACCCAGGAATACATGAAGTTAAACCTATACTTGGGCAATGTCTGCAGTGTCCAAAAGGCTTTATATAGGCCAGGATTGGCGCCAAAGTTTGGGCGCAATGGCGTCATGATGCTGACGTCCTGACGCTGGAGTCTATACGCAGGCGCACATTCTGACACCGACGACCATTCCGTCGCCGGAGACCAATCGGCAGGCGGGAAGACGCTGGCGTCATAGTGCTGCGACCAGCAGGAGCCACATGGAAGGGCAAGGAGTCGCCATCTTGGACGCCGTCACCATCTTGACTGTGAGTAGTAACTTCCATTTCCATTACAATATCATCGCATTAAAAGATGTAAAATTGTAAAACCTTAATATCTCCACAAGGTGTCACCAGTGCAATCTAAAAGAGTTCAAGTTACAGTGTCCATAGTGTCCATTAGATATAAATCCTAAAAAGAAACAAAGAAACAAATTTGTAACTGTTAAAAACATTACTGTAACAACCACATAAGTACTATAGGAGTTATTTTTGTATCCACTGAAAGTTATCTGGTTATAGTGTTGCAGCCAACTGAAGGAAATTCCAATGAAATTATGTAAAAAAACAGCTCAAATGAACTTGTCCATTCATGCCATTAGGGATCATACAATTTAACTTGTAAATCCAAAATGCTTCTCTCTTCAACAGCATTTTTTCAATGTCACCACCCCTGGGATGTGCCTTAACGTGTTCAATTGGCATACACCTAAAGGAGGAGGCACAGTGGCGCAACTAGACCCTTAAGGGCCCCGCGGTACAGAAATTTACAATTGGGCCCCCCTAAAAGGGTTGCTCACCTTTGAGTTAATTTTTAGTATGATGTAGAGAGGGATATTCTGAGACAATTTGCAATTGGTTTTCATTTTATATTCTTTGTTGTTTTTGAGTTATTTAACTTTTTATTCAGCAGCTTTCCAGTTTGCAATTTCAGACATCTGGTTGCTAGGGTCCAAATTACCCTAGCAACCATGCATTGATTTAAATAAGAGACTGGAATATGAATAGGAGAGGCCTGAATATATAAACAATTAATTAAAAAGTAGCAATAGCAGTAAATTTGTAGCCTTACAGAGCATTTGTTTTTTAGATGGGACCAGTGATCCCCATTTGAAAATGAAAACCAATTTAAAAGTTGCTTAGAATTGGCCATTATATAACATACTAAAAGTTAACTTAAAAGTTACATGTAAAAAGGACATGTAAAATTGAGGTTTCACTGTATTATAATGATATAAGGGATAATGTACCCCCTACTGTAAATGATAAGGATATTAAAAATCACTGAGGGGTTCTGTGACAATTTAAAGGCACAAGGCTGCAGGCTGAGCTATACAGGGAACTCTGAGTATCACTCATGTATTATAAGGGATAATGTACCCCCTACTGTAAATGATAAGGATATTAGAAGTCACTGAGGGGTTGTTCTGTGACCATATAAAGGCACAAGGCTGCAGGCTGAGTTATACAGGGAACTCTGAGTATCACTCATGTATTATAAGGGATAATGTACCCCCTACTGTAAATGATAAGGATATTAGAAGTCACTGAGGGGTTGTTCTGTGACCATATAAAGGCACAAGGCTGCAGGCTGAGTTATACAGGGAACTCTGAGTATCACTCATATATTATAAGGGATAATGTATCCCCTACTGTAAATGATAAGGATATTAGAAGTCACTATGGGCCATATAAAGACACATGGTTATACAGGGAACTCTGAGTATGTATTATAATATCAATTATAAGGATATATATAAATAATTAAAGACACAAGGCTTCAGGCTGAGCACCACTCATGTATTATAAAATATACTATTCAGGCCTGGTCAAGCACTAGAGAGGGAAAAATTCCTTCCTGACTCCAAAATGGTAATGGGACCAGTCCCTGGATCAACTTGTACTATGAGCTATCTCCCACATCCCTGTATTCCCTCACTTGCTAAACACCATCCAAACCCTTCTTGAAGCTTATAGCGTGCATGGTATACCTTGTTATCCAATGGCCTCTTCTCCATTCTATTCTGTCCTTGCTCAATCTTCCACTTTTTCTCTTTACTTGTTCACTTAATTCAAAGGACTACCTTTTTTGCCAGTTTTCCACCTAGCCACCTTTAATAATTTAACATTTTTTTTTCATATTTTGTTCTTGTTCCCATCTTCTCTGTCCCCCTTCTATACACTTTTTCTCTTCTGCTTTCCACAACTATTCCATTTTCTTTCTTGTATGCAACAATTTATCTACCTCTTTTTCTGTACATGCCTTTTTTAATACACCTCCTTTGCCATTTGCTGCTGTTTTCATTTTCTCTCCATTTCTTCCCCATATGACATTTTTGATCATGTTCTCTTTATAATTTCCCAATCTGCAATACTGGCAACAACACTTTTAGACAAATGCTTGAGAAAGGGGTCACGCCCCGAAACGTTGCACCCGCAATAAACGAGCAAGGTTTTACCTGCTGGAATTACCCATGTTGTGCCGGTGTGTCCTATTTCTACGTTGTTTCTGAGGTTGCCCATTCCCTCTAGCATCGAGCACCTGGAAGTCGTTGAAGTCTGGACGGCCAGGGTGTGCGAGTGTAAGTCTTTCTTTTGCAACAACACTTTTAGACACACACAGGCACACGCAGACTCAGACACACACAAGGATACATACACACCAACATACACATCACGGACACACATTTCACAGAAGCCAGTAAAACAGCAGAGTTGTTGTGAGCTGCCAGGGGGGCCTGAGGGGATGCGGGCCCTGGACCAATTGCACCCCTGCTCCCCCGGTAGTTCCGCCACTGAGGAGGCATCATGTCTGGCCTCAGCCCAATGTTTTGCAACAGGCTGTTGAGCGATATCTTGTTTTCCCTCCCTTACTATCCTTTCAGGGTTTAATTCTGCCCTGATGCTCGATCGGTGCATGCCAATCCTCTCCTTTAACTGCCTTACTCTTTTCCCACAATAAAGCAATCCACAGGGGCACTTTATAATGTACCCCACCATTGTGGTTTCACAGTTCATCCGCTGTCTGACATTGTATCTCTTACCCGTATATGGATGCGTGAAGTACGTGCCCAAAATCAGTGTTCCACACATCACACATCCTTTACATTTAAATACACCCGGCTGTACTGAAATCATTGATCCACTACTTTTTTTGTTATATTTGTCCCTCGGATCAGATGGACTGAGCTGCTCCTTCAAATTCATGGCCCGTGAAAAGCTAAACTTGGGCTTCTTACTTAACTTTCCCTTCAATTGCTCATCAGTGTGTACAACATCCCAATATTTGAGTATTATATTTTTCACCTCTCTACTCTTTGCACCAAATTGGCTTACATAATAGATCTCATCCTTTTGTTGGCTTCTGTCTGACTCTACAACCTTATCCATCTCCTTTAGCAGTTGCCCTCGATCTAAACTCTCCGCCCATTTCAATGTTGAATCAACTAATTGTCTCGGGTAGCCTCGTGAAATAAAATTTTCACCCATAATTTGTAAGTCCTGTCTCCTTTTGGAGATCTCACTATCAATTCTGGCTACCCGCAACATTTGTGATTTGGGCATTGAGTTTAGAAGCTGCCTAGGGGTAAATTTATCAAAGAGTGAAGTTCCGCCACTAGAGTGAAATTCCGCATTCATGAAAGTGAAAGTTCACCAATTGATAAATACGCCTTTAAAAATCCCATAGAAATGAATGGAAAGTGGTGGAATTTCACTCTAGTGGCGGTGATGGCTGTTGTAGTGCAATATAGTGTTCCTGTCCATAGGTTTCGTGTATACCGGAGGCAGCGATCACTTTAAGAGGAGGTTCCCTATGCGACGCGCTCAACGTGTGTGGGGACGGATAGTGAAGCGGAAGCAAGTACGTCCCAAGCCGCAGCACCAGCGAAACCTTTTTTAGAGGTAGGCACACTGGACGAGAGCGATCCAGGAAGGCCCCCCGCCGTGGGGGAAATCGGCAAACCCGCACAGCATCGACCGCAGAGGCAGCAACAGAAGCGGTTCATCTCAGTGAAGCAGAGGAATCGTTGCTCACCAAGGGGCTGGGATTTGTGCCATCGTCGGTGAGTAGCTCTACATTTCCACATATCATTGACAATTTCAAATTGACCAGGCAAATTCAATTGTGGGAGCACTTTGGCAAAGGAATTGAGGACATAGAACTGGGGGAGGGTACAAGTGATGGAGCAAGGGGAACCACATGAGGAAGGAGTGGTATGGGGGACCCATATAAAGTTGATCTGGATAAGCAGTTCAAAAAGAAAAGTGAATTTGACCCCACCAGTAATAATGCCTCTATTAAAACCTTTCACCGACTTCTTAATAATGACATGATTAAGCTACTGTATATTCGGATAGAAGTAAAAGGCGAGGTAACTTGTCTCCAGTGGAAAAACAGGCTGTTAAGTCTCAGCAGAGTAACAAAGATATCATCATCCGGAATGCGGATAAGGGAGGTGGAATAGTGAATATGGATTATGTGTACGTAACGAACTATTGTCACAGTTATCGGACACCACTGACTATGGTAACTTGTTGTTTAATCCCACGGACATAAGAGGGAATTGAGTAATATATTACAGATAGCAGCAGTGCAAAGGAGGATAACAAATAATATGTACGAATATTTGGTGCCGGAGTATCCCATTATACCTGTGATTTATACATTGCCTAAAGTGCACAAAGTGTGAATCCACCAGGTCGACCGATTATTGCATCTCGGGGTTCCTTAAATGAGAACATTGCACATTTTGTTGATTATCTTTTACAGCCCTGTGTTACTAAAATCGTTAGTTATTTACATGACACTAATGACTTTCTGAAGATGATACAGAGTATAGACTTGAATCTGGAAGATGTGGTTTTAGTGACATTAGATGTACAGACTTTATACACATGTATACTGCATCGCGATGGATTGAATGCCGAGAGAAATCTGATAACAGGAAATACAGATTATGTTGGTCCCCCAATTGAATTGGCATTGTCGTTACTAGAATTCATACTATACAAGAATTATTTTAAGTTTGAAAACCAATATTACCTCCAATGCACAGGGACCGCTATGGGCTCATGAGTTGCTCCTGCACATGCTAACACATATATGTGGGAGTATGAAACCCCAACATATTTTTACAAATGATATTTTTCAGAGATATGGCGCCTTTTATAGGCACTATATTTATATGGTTGGGGCCCATTTGTGTGCTGATGGAGTTTATTGATAACTTGAATCGATTAGAAAGTCCAATTAAGCTTAAGATGAATTACAGTGAAGACAAAGAAAACTTCATGGATGTGACAGTGTATAAAAATGAGGGAAGACTACAAACCTGTATATACACGAAACCTATGGACAGGAACACCATATTGCACTACAACAGCCATCACCCTAGGCATCTTCTAAACTCAATGCCCAAATCACAAATGTTGCGGGTAGCCAGAATTGATAGTGAGATCTCCAAAAGGAGACAGGACTTACAAATTATGGGTCAAAAATTTATTTCACGAGGCTACCCGAGACAATTAGTTGATTCAACATTGAAATTGGCGGAGAGTTTAGATCGAGGGCAACTGGAGATGGATAAGGTTGTAGAGTCAGACAGAAGCCAACAAAAGGATGAGATCTATTATGTAAGCCAATTTGGTGCAAAGAGTAGAGAGGTGAAAAATATAATACTCAAATATTGGGATGTTGTACACACTGATGAGCAATTGAAGGGAAAGTTAAGTAAGAAGCCCAAGTTTAGCTTTTCACGGGCCATGAATTTGAAGGAGCAGCTCAGTCCATCTGATCCGAGGGACAAATATAACAAAAAAAGTAGTGGATCAATGATTTCAGTACAGCCGGGTGTATTTAAATGTAAAGGATGTGTGATGTGTGGAACACTGATTTTGGGCACGTACTTCACGCATCCATATACGGGTAAGAGATACAATGTCAGACAGCGGATGAACTGTGAAACCACAATGGTGGGGTACATTATAAAGTGCCCCTGTGGATTGCTTTATTGTGGGAAAACAGTAAGGCAGTTAAAGGAGAGGATTGGCATGCACCGATCGAGCATCAGGGCAGAATTAAACCCCGAAAGGATAGTAAGGGAGGGAAAACAAGATATCGCTCAACAGCCTGTTGCAAAACATTGGGCTGAGGCCAGACATGATGCCTCCTCCTTTAGGTGTATGCCAATTGAACACGTTAAGGCACATCCCAGGGGTGGTGACATTGAAAAAACGCTGTTGAAGAGAGAAGCATTTTGGATTTACGAGTTAAATTGTATGATCCCTAGGGATGTAGCGAACCGCCGCCGATGTGTTCGCGAACGCCGTTCGCGAACACCGGCAAAATTTGCGAACAGTTCACGAACTGTTCGCGAACTTCGAACATCCGAAAATCGTTCGATTCGAACGATCGAAGGATTGAAATCGTTCGATCGAAGGATTTTCGTTCGAATCGAACGATCGAAGCCAATGATTTCATTCGATCGAATGCTTCGATCGTTCGATTCGAACGAAAATCCTTCGATTTTAGCGGTCGAATGGTCGAACGATCGAACGATTTTGACGCGAACGCCTATTGGCGAACGTCGCGCGACGTTTGCGAACTTGCGGCGAACGCGAACAGTCGAAGTTCGCGCGAACTAGTTCGCCGGCGAACAGTTCGCTACATCCCTAATGATCCCTAATGGCATGAATGGACAAGTTCATTTGAGCTGTTTTTTGACATAATTTCATTGGAATTTCCTTCAGTTGGCTGCAACACTATAACCAGATAACTTTCAGTGGATACAAAAATAACTCCTATAGTACTTATGTGGTTGTTACAGTAATGTTTTAATAGTTACAAATTTGTTTCTTTGTTTCTTTTTAGGATTTATATGTAATGGACACTATGGACACTGTAACTTGAACTCTTTTAGAATGCACTGGTGACACCTTGTGGAGATATTAAGGTTTTACAATTTTACATCTTTTAATGCGATGATATATAATTCACACTGACACAAACAAGTCTTAACCACGAAAATATTTATAGAGAACAAGATTGGAGTCGAATGACACATGATGTAGATATGTTTTTTTTAAAAAATAAGATGTTTTGCACATGTATAAAGATGTTATTTAATCTAGGTTTTTTTAAACCAATTAACCAATTATGAGACACCTGAGCACGGATTGGCTTGTTGTGAAGCACCCGGGTATTTAAGATTTTGTTTTGTAACACTGTGTATCTTCCTTGAAAAAGGTCCCAACAGGGACCGAAACGTTGGAGATAGATACTATGTAATAATAAAAATTTAATTTTTTTCACTAAAGGGAGTGCTGGTTTGGAAACTATTGGTGTATGCAAAAATTTCCGTGCACCCCTCCCTATTCTATATTGCCTTGGAGTGCGGATACTCATTGGAGAATTATATATATATATATATATATATATATATATATATATATATATATATATATATATATATATATATAATTATTCTTTAACAGACCCACACTCAAATTTCTTGAATATATATCAAATTTTATTCATACTTGTGTACCCAACATTTTGGCCCACCGTAGGACCATTATCAAGGATATATGTGTATATATATATATATATATATATATATATATATATATATATATATATAGATATTTATATATTTATATATAAAGCCTTGGTGTGTCCGCACTCCACTGAAATAAACAAAATTCCCAGGTGCTACTCCAAAATGATCAATAACAGTCCGCAAGTAGTGAGTGCACACTGGGAACCATTCAATAGGTTATTTAAAATTTCATTTTATTTAAGTTAATTAAAAAACAGGCCGACCTTTCGGTCCCCTTCTTGGACCTTTATCAAGACCATGATTGTTTAAAAATCAACATCTTAAGTAGACAAACAAAAAGACACTCACCCAATCGTGTGAACCTGTAAAGGTCATGTGAACACAAGGAAAAGCCCACTCACCAGCATATAAAATATTAACCATGTAGGTGTTGAAACACTGTGAAGAAACACAGCAGTATAAAAACATTTTAAAAACTTATAGTGTATAATACACAAATTATAGGATAAGGTACCAGACTGCAGGGACACTTAAATACTTAGTTAAAGAAACTAGTTAAGACAGGCAGAACACGGATAATACAGTATACAATGTATCCAGTGGCGTAACTACCGAGGAAGCAGGCCCCGCAGTCGCGGGGGGGGGCCCGGGGGTACAGGGGGCCTGGTGGGGGGCCTGCTTCCTCAGTAGTAAGCACAACTGGCCGGGACCATATCGGGGTATGGTGCTGAGTGCTGACAATCCGGAACTCTGCCGGGCTCCACAGAAAATGACTTTCTGCATATCCATACGCACGCTGCACCCAAAATGCTAGTAACCTTCCATAGGACGCCGCAATCTTGCCTGCAGAACACTCTGACGACCCGCCGAACGGAGTGCCTTGCTGCCTGGGGGGTGGGAGTATGAGCTATTGAGCTCCACTTATGCGTGCCCTGCGTGACCTCAACCTATCCGACTTCCAATGGAAAGCAGGGAAAAAGGCGCTTGTAAAAGTTGAACAGTCCAGGACTCTGCTGACAAGCAGGAGGGATGATGGTTCACTACTCTAAGCTGCAGATTCCCCCACTCCTCCCTCCCCTACAACACTATCAGCATAGAAAGAATGCGGGAGGTAAGGATACAAATCACATTTATTGCACTGCCTTGTAGTTGTTTAACTCTTTCCTTGCCTTAATGGGCAAAGTTGTAATGGTGCTATCTGCTATATATACATATAATTGCCACTTTGCCACCCTTCTATAGTTCTGGGCTATTCATATCTGAAATTGTGATTGTGCCATCCTTCTATGAGTTCTGGGGATATTATGCATGAAATTCTCCCACTATTTTGTGCAGAGGGGGCCCTGAAATTTTTTTTGCAGGGGGGCCCTGGCATCCGAAGTTACGCCACTGAATGTATCACTATTTAAGGGAATGGAAAGAAACATCTTGCTCCATGGCAGAGCTGGTTACTTACTATTACAAAACATGTTGCAAAAATGTTATCACCTTGTTGTAATAAACTTACTATCTCACCTCTGTTGCAAAATACATGTTAAAGGACAATTTTCATTAAGAACTAAGAGGGCCAGGGTATTTAACTTTTTTATCCAAAAGGCTTCACGTTGAAGAAGAATGTTTGAGCAGTCACTACCCATCCGGAGTGGTGGAATATGATTAGTGATGGGCGAATTTGCGCCGTTTCGCTTTGCCAAAAAATTAGGGGCATTTCGCTAATTTATTTGCTGGCGGTGAATCGCGCAAATTCGCTGTGAATTCGCGCCTGGCCAATAAATTCGCCCATCACTAAATATGATCAATCGCAATGTATTTAAAAGTCGGAAGCCTATGGCCGTGTTCCAAAAAATGTTTCGCTACAGGTTTTGTAGTCTTTCCATCCCTAAATGCAGTGCTTATTGCAGATCCATGTCCATCTATTCTCAGTCTGAGGGCCAAATCTGTTTTCCCCAACGTAAGACAAACCGCACGGGCAGGTTATCAAATATATAACATTTGTGGTGCTGCAAGTGATATGATGCCGAATAGCAAACCGCTTACTGGTATGTGGATGTAAAAAAGATTGACCTGGAGACATAAAGCGGCAAGAGGTGCAGGTAGGGCACTTAAAGCAGCCTGATTTATCACCTGTCAACCAGGTATGTTTTTTAGTACTATAACATGGCACCGGATCATTTTTAACTAATAAATGCCGTAGGTTGGTACCCCTCTTATAGCAAACCAATGGGGGATTGGGGATGATTGGGGATGGTTTTAGCCAACTCCTTATCAGCCTGGATGATATTCCATTGTTTTCTTCAAACTCACCAATATTTGACGTGCCATGATTAAATTTAGCGCTAAACACCATGTTAGATGGTGTCACTTTTTTTGTAATAGACACTTGAAAGGGATTCCTATCTATAGTCAATGCTTCATCTAGCATCTGGTCAGTATAGCCCCTAGCTTTAAAGTGATCCCACATCTCGGTCAACTGCAATTCACCAATACTATTAACAGAGTTATTCCTTAGCACCCTGCAAAATTGAGATATTGGCAAAGATTTTTTCATTGAATTGGGATGGCAACTGGAAAAATGTAAAAGGACATTCTTATCCGTAGGTTTATGGTATAATGAATAATCCACTTTGGTGCCATTTATAGTGAGTGTAACATCCAAAAAGTTAATAGTATGGGGATGTATATCGTATGTAAAACGCACTGGGCTATCCAGCCTGTTCAATTTGGCAACCATCTCAATAAATTGTGCCTCAGTGCCACCCCATACAATTAACAGATCGTCAATATAGCGACAAAAAAAGAGGAGTTTGTCCCCATACTTCGGCAAAATGAATTGTTGCTCATATCGGTGCATAAACAAATTGGCACAGGCTGGCGCCATTGCCGCACCCATAGCAGTGCCAATACAGCCGCTGATTCCGCCGTGCACCACAACGTAAGTTGCAGAAACCCCTTAATTCAGTGGATAACAGTTCTGGTGATTCAGAAGGGGATGAGAATCTGCCAGGGGCCAGGGCTTTAACTACTGCCACAGAAATTAGTGGGGAGTTATCTTCAGTAAGTCCGTCTTTTTTTAGAAGAATCCCCCTTGGTAACAGACAGGCCCCCGTCAGGCCGAGGAGGGAGAGGCCCAAAGGGTACCCAACGAGGAGGGGGAAGAAGGGGAAGAGGTTGCAGAACCTAATGGTCCCAATCTATAACTTATCCCACCATACCCTAACCACTTCGGAGACAAGTCTGTTAAATAAGGGACTTTCTTTTGTTCCCTCTGGTCCGTTCAATTCACTGGACTGGGAAATTGACTGTTTTAAGTTTGGCCGTTTACTAAACCTGAAAGATCACGTTGAGAACACTACTCAGGGTGTTGATGTACCCCAAACGCTCAAATGAAAGAGCCTTTTTACCCCTCCAACTAGTAATCCGGCTATAAAACTTGTCAAACAATCAGTTGAATCTGAAGGCATTGCTGGATCTCTGTCTGATGTGTACAGGGACAATCTATCTGAAGCTGAACGTACAGCTATAAAGACCCTTACGAGTGACAACAGTATTGTTATCCGCCCCCTGCGGACCAAGGGGGAGGGATTGTACTGATGGATTAGTGTGACTACAAATGTGACATTGTGAGACTGCTTGTGGAACCAAATGTGTATATTCGTTTACCTGGTGATCCACTCCCCACGCTTTAAGAGCAAAGTTCATAGCCTTTTTTTTGAAAGCCTTTAACGATGATATTATCAGTGTTCAATTGAAAGATTTTTTGATACATTTACATCCTAAATGTCCAGTACTGTATACCTTACCCAAAGTACATAAAAGCTTCACCTGCCCCCCTGGTCGACCGATTGTGTCAGGCCGTGATTCACTTCTCCACCCGATTGGCATTTATATTGACACTATACTTCAACCGGTGGTGCATAGTACACCTACTTATCTTAAAGGGATCCTGTCATTGTAAAACATGTTTTTTTTCAAAACACACCAGTTAATAGTGCTACTCCAGCAGAATTCTGCACTTATATTCAATTTTTAAATCTGACATGGGGCTAGACATTTTGTCAATTTCCCAGCTGCCCCTGGTCATGTGACTTGTGCCTGCACTTTAGGAGAGAAATGCTTTCTGGCAGGCTGCTGTTTTTCCTTCTCAATGTAACTAAATGTGTCTCAGTGTTAGGGAGCTGCTATCTGGTTACCTTCCCATTGTTCTTTTGTTTGGCTGCTGGGGGGGAAAGGGAGGGGGTTGATATCACTCCAACTTGCAGTACAGCAGTACAGAGTGATTGAAGTTTATCAGAGCACAAGTCACATGACTGGGGGCAGCTGGGAAATTGATAAAATGTCTAGCCCCATGTCAGATTTCAAAATTGAATATAAAAAATCTGTTTGCTCTTTTGAGAAATGGATTTCAGTGCAGAATTCTGCTGGAGCAGCACTATTAACTGATGCGTTTTGAAAAAAAAATGTTAATTGTATGGGGTGGCACTGAGGCACAATTTATTGAGATGGTTGCCGAATTGAACAGGCTGGATAGCCCAGTGCGTTTTACATACGATATACATCCCAATACTATTAACTTTTTGGATGTTACACTCACTATAAATGGCACCAAAGTGGATTATTCATTATACCATAAACCTACGGATAAGAATGTCCTTTTACATTTTTCCAGTTGCCATCCCAATTCAATGAAAAAATCTTTGCCAATATCTCAATTTTGCAGGGTGCTAAGGAATAACTCTGTTAATAGTATTGGTGAATTGCAGTTGACTGAGATGTGGGATCACTTTAAAGCTAGGGGCTATACTGACCGGATGCTAGATGAAGCGTTGCCTATAGATAGGAATCTGATGCATTTTGGAAATTTTTTTTTTCCCATGACAGTATCCCTTTAAGTCTCCCTGCAGTCTGGTACCTTATTCTGTAATTTGTGTATTATACACTATAAGGTTTTAAAATGTTTTTATACTGTTGTGTTTCTTCACAGTGTTTCAACACCTACATGGTTAATATTTTATATGCTGGTGAGTGGGCTTTTCCTTGTGTTCACATGACCTTTACAGGTTCACACGATTGGGTGAGTGTCTTTTTGTTTGTCTACTTAAGATGTTGATTTTTAAACAATCATGGTCTTGATAGAGGTCCTAGAATTGGACCGAAACGTCGGGCTGTTTTTTAATTAACTTAAATAAAATGAAGTTTTAAATAACCTACTGAATGGTTCCCAGTGTGCAATATATATATATATATATATATATATATATATATATATATATATATATTATGTGGTAGAGTGACTAGGAAAAGGTGGAAAAAGGTCACTCTAGCCTTTAATTTCTCCCCAGGTACTGAGATAGGCTCCAGGAAGGGAGTTATTAAACAGAGAATCAGTGCTCTGTTTAAAGATTTCAGTAGCCAGGGACTCCATTCCATAGAGCCAGTCCAGAGATTGGAGTTCACCTTCCACAGGAAAGCTGTCCTGTGGAAAGACTATTTAAAGTTAATTGGAATGGGAGAGTGTGTCTCTCAACAGGGCACAGCAGGTAGGAGACCTGGCTGTGTTAGGAACTTCCAGAGGAACTGGGGGTGCCGCCTGATCCTGCATGAAGCAGAGGGAGCCCGTGGCTGTGACTAAGAGCCAGATTTGTTGTCTGTGAGGAAAAGCCAGGAGGCTAAGAAGCTCACTCAAAGACTGTGAGTACAGGGGTGAGCCACAACTATTGTTTTGTTTGCTGGTAGTCCACAAGGGGCCCAGCCTAGTCAGGGACTGCTCCATAGTTGGAAGGTAGTGCCCAGTGGGCTAGGTTTTTATTTTTTTATTTGTTTGAATGATAAAATGGTCACCCCTGTGTCTGTGGACAATGCACTGTTTGTTTGAATTTGGAAAATAAACAAGTGTTTTCCTTGAAGAAGCTGTGTGTCCCTGTCTTTCTGCTCCTTTTCCTATGCTGCCTGCTCACCATTGACTAATCCCCCCTAAAAGCTACATGTACAAGCCGCCAGCTTGTCACATTATATATATATATATATATATATATATATATATATATATATATATATATATATATATATATATATATATATAGGCTTTTTAAAGGGTGGTCAACCTTTAAATTAACTTTTTGTATATTATAGAATTACCAGTTCTAAGTAACTTCAACTGGTCATTATTATTTTTATTTTATATATATATTTTTAAATTATTTTTAGCTTTCTCAAGGATAACAAGGCTGCCTGAGTTTAACAAAACCTTTACAATTTTACTCAACAGAAACAACGCCCAACTCCTGTATAGACCCTGCCTGAGGCACAGCTGTACCTGTTGTGTTTGCAGATCTTACTTATGCAGCATCACAATGCATGGGGTTAACAATCAGCAGACTGTTTATAGCAATAATTCCCAGCATTTGGATCTAAACCACATTCTTAAAAAGGTGGTTCACCTTAAGATTAACTTTTACTATATCATAAAATTGTTACGTTTGGTATCCCAAACCTAGAACAAACCGCAAGGACCCGGACACGGCTCATTTGCCTGTTCCTTTTTCAAGGAACAGACAAGATCAGGAACAGGCAGGGTCAAAAACAGATCAGGAACACTTGAAAATAGCACCCAGAAACTATGTAAATAGACCTACATTGGGCAGTGAGTTTCTGGATGACGCCCTTTAATTATTGCTTTTTCTTGACTCTTTGCAGCTTTCAAATGGGTGTCACTGACTCCCTTCTAAAAAAAACAAATGATCTGTAAGGCTTCAAATGTATTGTTATTTTTTATTACTCATCTTTCTATTCAGGCCTCTCCTATTCATATTCCAGTCTCTTATTCAAGTCAATGCATGGTTGCTAGGGGAATTTGGACCCTTGCAACCAGATTGCTGAAATTGCAAACTGGAAAGCTGCCAAATTACTCAAAAACCACAAATAATAAAACATGAAAACCAATTGCAAATTGTCTGAGAATATCAATGTCTACATTGTACTAACAGTTAATTTAAAGGTAAACAACCCCTTTAAGTGCTATGAATGATGTCAGGGGCAGGTAGCAGGGAATGGCTGAATAAATGAGGAGGGTAAAACACTAAGTAAAAAGGTCTGTGGGTTGGGGGGGGTAGCCATGGTTTTACAAATTAGGCTACTCAAGTGGCCAGTTCCTCCCACCTGTGTATGATGTCACTGTTGGGTTATGATGACATAATTAATGCTTTGCAGTAACTGGCAAGTCAGGTTGTAGATATAATGGTTGCTGGTTGGGCAACAGGTTCAAGTGTGTAAATATGTGGCTTCAGTCTAGGTAACTGTTTTTAAAATATTGAAGGAATCATTGCCATAGAGCTCATGGAGAGGCATTACCAACACATGGCGAAATTAGAAGTAAAAGATCAGATTAGCACACTGGGTACAGACAGCTAAATGAAATTAAAGGAAAGACTTATTCATACCTTATATATATCCCCTTCCTTGTGTCAGGTACATCTGCCTCTGGAGCTCTCGCTTTAGTTTCAGCACAGACAGTCCATACTTGCTATATCTGCTGTACGAGCTGCACAAGACGTATCAGTAACAAACAAGAAATCATTAGCTCATGCTGGGCTCACAGTCCTACCAACCACTCCCACGGGGACGAGTCAACAGAGCTTTATCTCCTAATGGTTTGTTTCCGGAAACAAAGAGGGAGGCATGTGGTTTAGCACAAAGCTAAATGGTGTATATAATGCACTTACATTCATATTAAGGAGAATTGAAAAATAAAGGGGTACATTATCCCTTATAATACACAAGTGATACTCAGAGTTCCCTGTATAACTCAGCCTGCAGCCATGTGCCTTTATATGGTCACAGAACAACCCCTCAGTGACTTCTAATATCCTTATCATTTACAGTAGGGGGTACATTATCCCTTATAATACATGAGTGATACTCAGAGTTCCCTGTATAACTCAGCCTGCAGCCTTGTGCCTTTATATGGTCTCAGAACAACCCCTCAGTGACTTCTAATATCCTTATCATTTACAGTAGGGGTACATTTTTTAATACATGAGTGATACTCAGAGTTCCCTGCATAACTCAGCCTGCAGCCTTGTGCCTTTATATGGTCTCAGAACAACCCCTCAGTGACTTCTAATATCCTTATCATTTACAGTAGGGGTACATTATCCCTTATAATACATGAATGATACTCAGAGTTCCCTGCATAACTCAGCCTGCAGCCTTGTGCCTTTATATGGTCTCAGAACAACCCCTCAGTGACTTCTAATATCCTTATCATTTACAGTAGGGGTACATTATCCCTTATAATACATGAGTGATACTCAGAGTTCCCTGTATAACTCAGCCTGCAGCCTTGTGCCTTTATATGGTCACAGAACCCCTCAGTGACTTCTAATATCCTTATTATTTACAGTAGGGGGTACATTATCCCTTATAATACACAAGTGATACTCAGAGTTCCCTGTATAACTCAGCCTGCAGCCTTGTGTCTTTATATGGTCACAGGACAACCCCTCAGTGACTTCTAATATCCTTATCATTTACAGTAGGGGGTACATTATCCCTTATAATACACAAGTGATACTCAGAGTTCCCTGTATAACTCAGCCTGCAGCCTTGTGTCTTTATATGGTCACAGAACAACCCCTCAGTGACTTCTTATATCCTTATCATTTACAGTAGGGGGTATATTATCCCTTATAATACATGCGTGATACCCAGAGTTCCCTGTATAACTCAGCCTGCAGCCTTGTGTCTTTATATGGTCACAGAACCCCTCAATGACTTCTAATATCCTTATCATTTACAGTAGGGGGTACATTATCCCTTATAATACATGAGTGATACTCAGAGTTCCCTGTATAACTCAGCCTGCAGCCTTGTGTCTTTATATGGTCACAGAACCCCTCAATGACTTCTAATATCCTTATCATTTACAGTAGGGGGTACATTATCCCTTATAATACATGAGTGATACTCAGAATTCCCTGTATAACTCAGCCTGCAGCCTTGTGTCTTTATATGGTCACAGAACCCCTCAATGACTTCTAATATCCTTATCATTTACAGTAGGGGGTACATTATCTCTTATAATACATGAGTGATACTCAGAGTTCCCTGTATAACTCAGCCTGCAGCCTTGTGCCTTTATATGGTCACAGAACCCCTCAGTGACTTCTAATATCCTTATTATTTACAGTATTGGGCACATTATCCCTTATAATACACGAGTGATACTCAGAGTTCCCTGTATAACTCAGCCTGCAGCCTTGTGCCTTTATATGGTCACAGAACCCCTCAGTGACTTCTAATATCCTTATTATTTACAGTATTGGGCACATTATCCCTTATAATACACGAGTGATACTCAGAGTTCCCTGTATAACTCAGCCTGCAGCCTTGTGCCTTTATATGGTCACAGAACCCCTCAGTGACTTCTAATATCCTTATTATTTATAGTAGGGGGTACATTATCCCTTATAATACACGAGTGATACTCAGAGTTCCCTGTATAACTCAGCCTGCAGCCTTGTGTCTTTATATGGTCACAGAACAACCCCTTAGTGACTTCTAATATCCTTATTTACAGTAGGGGGTACATTATCCCTTATAATACATGAGTGATACTCAGAGTTCCCTGTATAACTCAGCCTGCAGCCTTGTGTCTTTATATGGTTACACAACCCCTCAGTGACTTCTAATATCCTTATCATTTACAGTAGGGGGTACATTATCCCTTATAATACACGAGTGATACTCCGAGTTCCCTGTATAACTCAGCCTGCAGCCTTGTGCCTTTATATGGTCACAGAACAACCCCTCAGTGACTTCTGATATCCTTATCATTTACAGTAGGGGGTACATTATCCCTTATAATACATGAGTGATACTCAGAGTTCCCTGTATAACTCAGCCTGCAGCCTTGTGTCTTTATATGGTTACACAACCCCTCAGTGACTTCTAATATCCTTATCATTTACAGTAGGGGGTACATTATCCCTTATAATACATGAGTGATACTCAGAGTTCCCTATATAGCTCAGCTTGTAGCCTTGTGCCTTTATATGGTCACAGAACAACCCATTAGAGACTTCTAATATCCTTATCATTTACAGTAGGGGGTACATTATCCCTTATAATACATGAGTGAGACTCAGAGTTCCCTGTATAGCTCAGCCTGCAGCCTTGTGTCTTTATATGGTCACAGAACAACCCCTCAGTGACTTCTAATATCCTTATCATTTACAGTAGGGGGTACGTTATCCCTTATAATACATGAGTGATACTCAGAGTTCCCTGTATAACTCAGCCTGCAGCCTTGTGCCTTTATATGGTCACAGAACCCCTCAGTGACTTCTAATATCCTTATTATTTACAGTATTGGGCACATTATCCCTTATAATACACGAGTGATACTCAGAGTTCCCTGTATAACTCAGCCTGCAGCCTTGTGCCTTTATATGGTCACAGAACCCCTCAGTGACTTCTAATATCCTTATTATTTACAGTAGGGGGTACATTATCCCTTATAATACACGAGTGATACTCAGAGTTCCCTGTATAAATCAGCCTGCAGCCTTGTGTCTTTATATGGTCACAGAACAACCCCTCAGTGACTTCTAATATCCTTATCATTTACAGTAGGGGGTACATTATCCCTTATAATACATGAGTGATACTCAGAGTTCCCTGTATAACTCAGCCTGCAGCCTTGTGTCTTTATATGGTCACACAACCCCTCAGTGACTTCTAATATCCTTATCATTTACAGTAGGGGGTACATTATCCCTTATAATACATGAGTGATACTCAGAGTTCCTTGTATAACTCAGCCTGCAGCCTTGTGCCTTTATATGGTCTCAGAACAACCCCTCAGTGACTTCTAATATCCTTATCATTTACAGTAGGGGTACATTATCCCTTATAATACATGAATGATACTCAGAGTTCCCTGCATAACTCAGCCTGCAGCCTTGTGCCTTTATATGGTCTCAGAACAACCCCTCAGTGACTTCTAATATCCTTATCATTTACAGTAGGGGTACATTATCCCTTATAATACATGAGTGATACTCAGAGTTCCCTGTATAACTCAGCCTGCAGCCTTGTGCCTTTATATGGTCACAGAACAATCCCTCAGTGACTTCTAATATCCTTATCATTTACAGTAGGGGGTACATTATTCCTTATAATACATGAGTGATACTCCGAGTTCCCTGTATAACTCAGCCTGCAGCCTTGTGCCTATATATGGTCACAGAACAACCCCTCAGTGACTTCTGATATCCTTATCATTTACTGTAGGGGGTACATTATCCCTTATAATACATGAGTGAGACTCAGAGTTCCCTATATAGCTCAGCTTGTAGCCTTGTGCCTTTATATGGTCACAGAACAACCCCTTAGTGACTTCTAATATCCTTATCATTTACAGTAGGGGGTACATTATCCCTTATAATACATGAGTGAGACTCAGAGTTCCCTGTATAGCTCAGCCTGCAGCCTTGTGTCTTTATATGGTCACAGAACAACCCCTCAGTGACTTCTAATATCCTTATCATTTACAGTAGGGGGTACGTTATCCCTTATAATACATGAGTGATACTCAGAGTTCCCTGTATAACTCAGCCTGCAGCCTTGTGCCTTTATATGGTCACAGAACCCCTCAGTGACTTCTAATATCCTTATTATTTACAGTAGGGGGTACATTATCCCTTATAATACACGAGTGATACTCAGAGTTCCCTGTATAACTCAGCCTGCAGCCTTGTGTCTTTATATGGTCACAGAACAACCCCTTAGTGACTTCTAATATCCTTATCATTTACAGTAGGGGGTACATTATCCCTTATAATACACGAGTGATACTCAGAGTTCCTTGTATAACTCAGCCTGCAGCCTTGTGCCTTTATATGGTCACAGAACAACCCCTCAGTGACTTCTAATATCCTTATTATTTACAGTAGGGGGTACATTATCCCTTATAATACACGAGTGATACTCAGAGTTCCCTGTATAAATCAGCCTGCAGCCTTGTGTCTTTATATGGTCACAGAACAACCCCTCAGTGACTTCTAATATCCTTATCATTTACAGTAGGGGGTACATTATCCCTTATAATACATGAGTGATACTCAGAGTTCCCTGTATAACTCAGCCTGCAGCCTTGTGTCTTTATATGGTCACACAACCCCTCAGTGACTTCTAATATCCTTATCATTTACAGTAGGGGGTACATTATCCCTTATAATACATGAGTGATACTCAGAGTTCCTTGTATAACTCAGCCTGCAGCCTTGTGCCTTTATATGGTCACAGAACAATCCCTCAGTGACTTCTAATATCCTTATCATTTACAGTAGGGGGTACATTATCCCTTATAATACATGAGTGATACTCAGAGTTCCTTGTATAACTCAGCCTGCAGCCTTGTGTCTTTATATGGTCACAGAACAACCCCTCAGTGACTTCTGATATCCTTATCATTTACTGTAGGGGGTACATTATCCCTTATAATACATGAGTGAGACTCAGAGTTCCCTATATAGCTCAGCCTGTAGCCTTGTGCCTTTATATGGTCACAGAACAACCCCTCAGTGACTTCTAATATCCTTATCATTTAGAGTAGGGGGTACATTATCCCTTATAATACATGAGTGATACTCAGAGTTCCTTGTATAACTCAGCCTGCAGCCTTGTGTCTTTATATGGTCACAGAACAACCCCTCAGTGACTTCTAATATCCTTATCATTTACAGTAGGGGGTACATTATCCCTTATAATACATGAGTGATACTCAGAGTTCCTTGTATAACTCAGCCTGCAGCCTTGTGCCTTTATATGGTCACAGAACAATCCCTCAGTGAATTCTAATATCCTTATCATTTACAGTAGGGGGTACATTATCCCTTATAATACATGAGTGATACTCAGAGTTCCCTGTATAACTCAGCCTGCAGCCTTGTGCCTATATATGGTCACAGAACAACCCCTCAGTGACTTCTGATATCCTTATCATTTACTGTAGGGGGTACATTATCCCTTATAATACATGAGTGAGACTCAGAGTTCCCTATATAGCTCAGCCTGTAGCCTTGTGCCTTTATATGGTCACAGAACAACCCCTCAGTGACTTCTAATATCCTTATCATTTAGAGTAGGGGGTACATTATCCCTTATAATACATGAGTGATACTCAGAGTTCCCTGTATAACTCAGCCTGCAGCCTTGTGCCTTTATATGGTCACAGAACCCCTCAGTGACTTCTAATATCCTTATCATTTACAGTAGGGGGTACATTATCCCTTATAATACATGAGTGATACTCAGAATTCCCTGTATAACTCAGCCTGCAGTAGGGGGTACATAATCCCTTATAATATACATATAATATTTATACATAAATAACTTATGGAGTCACAGTGGGAGAAACAAGAATAAGCCAAATGCATGCAAGAGTCTTGATAAAGGCAATGCTTGTGGGAGAGCTTTATCAGACAGTGTATGTCCACCTTAAATTAACAATGGTAGATAGTTTTAGTATAAAAATCTTTAGTTCTTACCACAATTCTCCCTGCAGACAGTTTAGGTGTGTGTGTGTGTAGGGGGGTGAGGCCAGAAGGGGAATGTGGAAAGTAGCCAGCCACAAACTTAGTCTTACCCAGTTTTTCCAGAGCCCAGTGTGAAGGAGCCAGACAAGTGCAACAGTAGGTGGGAAATCCAAATCAGTGTGAGGATGTCTGCAGCTCTTTGGCTGTTCTGCTGTGCTGACGCTCGCTTGCTCTCCCCTGACAGAGGAAGATAACGGGCAGGAGGCGGGTCTCAGATTGAAGAGGATCGGGGAAACCTCTGTGCACAACGGAAAAGCAGCTCCGCCTCCCGGGTCCTACATGGCGATTGATTGTCCGGCCCTGTGCTCCTCTCCCCACCCCCCTCAGTCTGACACTAGTTTTAAAGGTAGCAGGGCAGTCCCAAAATAAAATGCCTCCAGCTTTAAAAACGGGGCAGTGTCTAATAAGTGCAGCGCCACATCTAATTGATCAGGCAGCCGGCGGCCCACTTGAATACAGGAGAGAGCGGCCCTCGGGCATATGCCCAAATAGACAGATTATCAGTCGGGGCCTGCCTGTGTATAGAGTGCAAAGACCATAGTATTTGGCCCAGAAAAATTAGGAAAATCAGGAAATTCCCCTTCTAGGAAAGCAGAGACTTAAAGGGGTTGTTCAACTTTAAATGAACTTTTCGATTGATATAGAGAGTGATATTCTGAGACCATTTGCAATTGGTTTTCATTTTTTATTTGTGGTTTTTGACTTATTTAGCTTTTTTAGTCAGCAGCTCTCCAGTTTGCAATTTCAATCTGGTTGCTAGGCTCCAACTTCCCCTAGCAACCATGCATTGATTTGAACAGGATACTGAAATAGGAATAGGAGATGGTAGCAATAATAGTAATAAAAAGTAGCAATAACAATAAATGTGGAGCCTTACAGAGCATTTGTTTTTTTAGATGGGGTCAGTGACCCACATTTGAAAGCTGGAAAGAGTCAGGAGAAGAAGGCCAATCATTTAAAAAACTACAAAAAGAAAAAATGAATTCCAGTTGAAAAGTTGCTTAGAATCAACCATTCTATAACATAAAACTTAAGTTAAAGGTGAACCACCCCCTAATAATGTGGTTTTGATCCAAATGCTGCAAACTGTCTGCTAATTGTTAACCCCATTGTGATGCTGCATATGTAACAAGCAAACACAACAGGTACAGCTGTGCCTCAGGCAGGGTCGATACAGGAGATGGGCGTTGTTTCTGTTTGGGGAAAAATTATAAATGTTTTGTTAGACTGGGGCAGCCTTGTTATCCTTGAGAAAGTGAATTCTGTACATCCAGCTAAATTCACCTGTAAGTGCCTCAATGTTAATGTGCCCAGAGAAACCCCAGTGGATTTAATGTATGATACTGTAGTTGCATGTAGTACCTCTAAAGCAGGGGTCCCTAACCTTTTTTACCCATGAGCTGCATTCAGATGTGGTGGGTGCCAAATAAGAGCTGTGATTGGCTATTTGGTAGCCCCTATGTGGACTGACAGCCTATAAGAGGCTCTGTTTGGCAGTACACCTAGTTTTTATACAACTAAAACTTTCCTCCAAGCCTGGAATTAAAAAAGAAGCCCCTGCTTTGAGGCCACTGGGAGCAACATCCAAGGGTTAGTGAGTTACATGTTGTTCATGGGCCACTGGTTGGGGATCACTGGTCTTAAATGTGCCAGTGTAGAGGCCTCTGATTAATGCTAATACACAGCATTACTACAGAGGAAGCAGACCCTGTGGCTGCAGTGGGGCCCTGTGAGGTCCTTATACGCATACAATTTCAATAAATATTGATAATACAGGTCAATCTCTAGAAATTTTGAGAGCCTGAAAAAAATTGCTGTGGGGCCCAGTTATATGTAGGTACACCACTGCTGAGCTGGCAAAGAAAGTACAAAATTAAAGGGCAACAATGCTGACAGACAAGGAACAGTCCAGACTGTGAGTTATAGTAGTGGCAGACTATTTGGTCTCCATGCAATAAATCAAATGCACTATCTCTGCCCAAGCAGAAAACATTTCATTACTGTATGAAACATAAGAACTGGTTGCACTTAGCTCAGTGCTTTGCCTCTGAATACACATCTACAGACTGACCTGGTTAGTTCAAACAAGAATAATAAGGTACCTGCTTATTCTCTGGTGTTCCTACAGCAACCCAACTGACAATGGGACAAGAGAAAAATAACCATTACAAGGTAGAAAACACCTCAGTTCAGTAGAATGGAAAGCTACAAACAGTTTGATAACCAGTGGCATAACTATAGAGGAAACAGGGAACTGGACTGTGGGGTGTGCATAAGTGATTTGTGGGTTGGGTCTTCCCCCGCGCGCGCCCGCCCGTGCCCGACTACCGGGTTCCTTTTATAGACCTGCGCCAACCTGCCCCACCGATGATGTCACAAAAGGGGGCAGGGTGAGCAGTCGCGGCTATAAAACCGGAAGTCGGAAGCCGGCAGTGTAAAATGGGGTGCAAGGTCGGGCCGAATCTGACCGACCCTCAGGTGCCACGGGTCGGCCCGCACCAAAAACGGAACTAGAGGGGGGCGGGCCCTGGCGCAGGACGCGCAGCAGGGCCCCTGCCCCCCTCCATAAACCTAGAACTGGCTGCCGAACATGCGGCGGGCGGACTGCCGGGGTGCACTGAGGGGGTGCGGGCCCTGGCCCGCTCGCACCCCATGCTCCCCCGGTAGTTCCGCCTCTGGCCCGCACATCACTAATCTGCTTCCCTTTATAGCTAATAGCTATAGCTATAGCATCCCCAGCCGTTTTCTTACCTGTCAGTCTGCACTGAGTGGGTGGAGTTGGGTGGGGAGTGGGCGGGGCAGGGCGGAGGTGGGATGGGAAGTGGGTGGTAGGATGGCGATTGGAGTGTGCTGGGCCCCTCTGAAGATTTTTTTACAGGGGGTAACCGGTGCACTCTAGTTATGCCACTATTGATAACAGAAGCTTCTGAACATAACCGTACTTAAGCAAGGAGAAAGGCGGCACTCAGGTTAGGCACACCGACCAAAAATTGCCTGATGCATTTTGGGAACACTTCCCTTAATCATAGGCTTATGATTAGGGGAGGTGTTCCTGAAACGCGTCAGGTGATTTTTGGTCGGTGACCTGTTGCAATAAACCCCCTTTTTTAACCTGAGTGCCGCCTATCTTCTTGCTTAAGTACCGTCTATTAGAGTGGGAACACTATTGGCAGAGCACCAGGGATTGAAAGTCCAGCTGTACTAAAGAATGCAGGGGTGAGTCTGGAGCAGCCTTATTCTTTTATTGACTATGAACATAACACCTAACAAAGATAGAAGGGGCTGGGTAAGTTCAGAATTACAGGAAGGCCATCTCTCATAGACTACCAGTTAATCAAATAATCCACATTTTAAAAAAAAACAAAAAAAAAAACAATTTCCTATTTCTCTATATTAATAAAACAGTTCCGTGTACATGATCTTATTGGTTTTATTTAATAATTAAATGTTTTCTTTAGTAGACAAGAGATGGTGATTCAAATATGGGAAGATCCCTTATATAGAAAACCCCAGTTCCCGAGCATTCTGGATAACAGCTCCTGTACTTATTAATACACTTATAATGTCAATATCTCAGACCATATTGAACTGTAATTCCTTTCATTATGCAAAATGTCATTTCCCTGGTTACTATGGCAGCATCCACACCTATGGGTTTATCCCCGCCCTCACTTTGTTATAGGACAGAAGTTAATTGCCTTAATTAACTACTCTATATGACCCCCTTCTCCCCTCAGCTCACTTTTTTCTGTCCTCGCTTTTTTCGGGCCTTTTTGGGGGCCAAGGTTTTTCTTTTATGGCTCACATGGACCAGGATTTGGGATCCCATACCTGGGAAGTTGGCCTCTCTTCCTGGTAGGGCTTTGCGGGAGTATTTCCTCTCAGAGGAGATCGGCAAGCCACCCCCGTTACTAGGCAGCCCGGGGTATCATGCTCCATATTCCTGGGAGCTTCTATACCTGCGTCTAAGTACCAGGTCACAGCGGCACTTAGCTAGGGCGAGTTTCCAGAGTTACGCTATTAACCGATGCGTTCCAGCTTGGTGCGCATGACGTCACTTCCGGGTACGCATCACTTCCGGTTTTCGCATAGAGCGAACACGGAAGTGTTTTTAAAAGTCAGAGTCCTAAACAGTTGCGTTCAGCTGTTGCAGGTATTTATTTTGCTTAAAAACTCTTTTACTTAGCTTTTTCTTTGAGGTAAGACGTCTTTATGTTTTTTACCTTTTATAGATATGGAGATTAATCCGCAAGTGCCTAGTAGCCCAGAAAATGCTGCCACAGATATTAGGAGGTGAGCCATTTTAGGTAAGTGTGCTTAATGAGAAAAAAGAGTGCATATATTTATTCTTCTCTTACTGGCTTATTTCAGTGTGCCTGCCCCAAGAATATCCCTGTCAAAAGAGAAGAATAAGATTTGTGTGGCATGTGATAACACAGTCTTAAAACATTCAAAATTGTGTGAGCGATGCACAAGAAGATTGGCTGGTGATGCAGCTGCAGACACTGCTGATGTTATGAGATGGATCAGAGAGGCAGTTATAGAAGGAGTTACTCTTGCTACAAAGTGTAATAACGAAGATATAATGCAGGATAATGGTGCCTCAACTTCGCGGAGAGGTCAGAGGTCTGCAGAATGGCAGTCACCTACAGAGTCTGAAGAAGAACTTGAAGAAGAACAACTTAGTTCAACCTTTGATATGTCTCTAGTAGAGCCGTTAATTAAAGCTGTAAGAGCACAGCTCGAACTCCCAGAAAAGACGGAGCAGCAAACATCCTCTTCAAATCCGTTTAAGTTTCTAAAAAGAGAAAGGTCGACTTTCCCTTTACATGAGGTAATTAAGGAAATTGTCTTAAAAGAGTGGGAAAAGACGGATGCTAAATTTCCTATTCCTCCAAGGGTACAAAAACTATATCCTTTTACAGCAGAAGAAGAGATTATTTGGGAGAAAACCCCTAAGGTAGATGCAGCAGTGTCCAGGCTTTCCAGTAAAACACTTTTACCGGTGGAAGATGTAATGTCCTTCTTAAACCCAATGGATAGGAAGATGGAATCATCTTTAAAGAAGACTTATTTGGCTTTAGGAGCTACATGCAGACCAGCTTTAGCACTGACTTCAGTAGCCAGAGCAATGCAGATGTGGCTACAAAATGTAGAACTGGCCTTAAAAGAGGGGGTTAATAGAAGAGACATAATCGAATCTTTAGCCGAATTAAAGTTGGGTACAGATTTTATCACGGAGGCTTCAGTAGACATGGTTAGGTCATAATCTAGAGCTATGGCCCTGTCTATTGCTGCAAGAAGAGCGCTATGGTTAAGGGCATGGAATGCTGATAAGGCTTCTAAAATCAATTTGTGCAACTTACCATTTGAAGGGCAGATGCTCTTTGGAACCAAATTGGAAGATATAATTAAGAAGGTGACAGGAGGAAAAGGTGTTTTTCTACCTCAAGAAAAGAAAGGGTTCAGGCCGACGGATTTCCGAACAGACAGATCATCCTTTCGGAACAAAGGTAATTTTCCAGAACAAAGAAATTTCAGGGTTGCAAGACAACCAACTCAGTGGAGAGGAGGTCAATCTTCGTTATTTAAAAATCAAAGGGGAAGAGGAACAGAGGTTAAGTCAACAAAAAGATTCTGAATACTTGACAGTCCATGCTTCAGAGATACCCAGGAGGCTAACATATTTTGTAGAAGTGTGGACAAAGTCGATAAGCGATCGATGGGTATTGCAAACGTTAAGTCAAGGCTATTACCTGGAATTCAAGGAAGTGCCGAAGTACAATCACTTTGTGTTATCGAAGATCCCCAATGCAGCAGACCAGAGAAAAGTGATGTTAAGTTATGTTCAACAGTTATTAAAGGAGGGAGCCATTTTGCCGGTTCCCAGAGAGTTTCGGGGACAAGGGATTTACTCAGTCCTATTTATGTTGATGAAAAAAACAGGAGATTTCCGTCCAATACTGGATTTAAGGTCAATCAATGTGTTTCTGCAAATAAGAAGGTTCAGGATGGAATCCATTTATTCAATAATAAAAGAAATCCAGATAGGAGACTGGCTTCTATCTTTAGATTTAAAAGATGCTTATTTTCATATCCCAGTGGCTATCTCGCATCAAAAGTTCCTAAGATTCGCTTTAAGTCAGGATCTACACTACCAGTTTACTTGTCTTCCATTCGGCCTGGCAACGTCACCACGAGTATTCTCAAAGGTCCTACAGTCACTTATCGCAAAGATCAGAAGACAGGGAATTCAAATCTTTCATTATTTAGACGACATTTTGATGAAGTCGCAGGACCCACAAGTATTAACAATACAAAGGGATGTAGTCATCAGGATCCTTCAAGATCATGGCTGGGTTTTGAATCTGGAGAAGAGTCAGCTGGTTCCTTCACAAGATCTGATATATTTAGGAGCCAGGTTTCTAACGGTACAGGGTTTAGTGACACTACCAGACAAAAAGAAGGAGAGGATAAAGACAGCAGTCAGAGATCTGATGCGGAGGCCTTGGAGCTCAGCTCGGGAAGTGAGCAGAGTATTAGGTCTCCAGACTTCGACATTCCCTATGTTAAAATGGGCACAGTGGCAGATCAGACCACTACAGAGCATGTTTTTGAGTCAATGGAATTCGATTATGCAGGACTGGAATCAAAGGATTGTTATGCAAGTAGAAACCAAAGACAAGTTGAGATGGTGGATGTTGGAAAGCAATCTCTCCAAGGGACTTTCTTTAAAGGCAGTCAAATGGAAGGTGCTAACAACGGACTCCAGCCCGTACGGATGGGGTGCACATGTGGAAGGTTATTGTCTGCAAGGTCTGTGGAAAACGGAGGAACAAGTACTGCCAGCCAATGTGTTGGAGCTGAGGGCAGTATGGAAGGCGATTCAGCAATGTGGTCACAACTTGAAGGGAGCAGCATTATTAGTCAAGACAGACAACATGGCAGCAGTTTCTTATATAAGAAAACAGGGAGGGACTCAGAGCCAGAGTCTCATAAAGGAATTGTATCCGATCATGACTTGGGTGGAGTCGAATTTACAGGACATATCAGCCATTCATCTCCCAGGAAAACAAAATGTGCTAGCAGACTTTCTAAGTCGTGTGAAGGTAAGCAAACACGAATGGGAATTGAATCCCAAGGTGTTTATTCAGATTGTACAGAAGTGGGGTCTGCCGGATGTGGATCTGATGGCCACGACGAACAATCGGAAAGTCGACACGTTCTTTTCCCGATTCCCCTGCAATCAGACAGCAGCAGTGGATGCTCTCCAACAAGATTGGAGTATAGGTCTCCTATATATCTTTCCTCCAACACCTCTAATCCCTCACATACTGAGGAAAATCAGGGCAGAGAAAGCAGACATAATTGCAATAATTCCAGATTGGCCAAGAAGAAGTTGGTACCCAATGCTCAAATCCTTGGTAATAAGGAGCCCCTGGAGACTGCCTCAAAGGGAAGATGTCTTGACTCAGGGTCCTGTCAAGCATCCCAATCCTCATGTCTTATGCCTCACAGCTTGGAGGTTGAAAGGGAAAGGTTAAGTAAAGAGGGCCTTTCTAATCAGGTAATCAATACGATGCTGTCTGCTAGAAAGATTTCTACAAACAGAACGTATGATAGAATCTGGAGCATCTTTTCAGACTGGTGTAAGGAAAGGAAAATAATTCAAGAACAAGTAAATATTATGCAAATTCTCGACTTTTTACAAGCAGGTTTTGATAAGGGTCTAAGTCTGAGAACCCTAAAGGTACAAGTGTCGGCTATTTCAGCTCTCATAGGAGTTCAGTGCGCAAAGGATAAAAACATTTCAAAGTTTATGGCTGGAGTTTTACATCTCAGACCTCCAGTAAGAGCACTGTCAGCAACCTGGAATCTGCCATTGGTATTACAGGCTCTTACAGAAGAACCTTTTGAACCTCTTAAGGAAATATCGCAGATGTTTCTCACAATTAAAACTGTGTTTCTTACAGCAATAACTTCCGCAAGGAGAGTCAGTGACTTGCAGGCTTTGTCGGCGGTTACACCTTTTACTCTAATTCAACCTCATCAAGTAATATTAAGGCCAGTGCCTGGGTATTTACCTAAAGTTGTATCAACTTTTCATGTCAATCATGAATCAATCTTACCAGCTTTCTGCCCAGATCCTGTATCAGAACAGGAAAAGAAATGGCATATGTTGGATCTAGTTCGCTGTATTTCCATTTATTTGGAAAAGACAAAGGAATGGAGAAAGTCAGACAGACTTTTTGTGGTTCCCGATGGTGCCAGGAAGGGACAAGCAGCTTCAGTGGCTACTTTGAGCAGATGGATTGTGAAGTATATTCATTTGGCTTACAAGGCAAAAGGGTTACAATCTCCTAAAGGGGTTAAAGCACACGCCACAAGATCTTTGAGTACTTCTTGGGCATTTCAGGTGAATGTTGAGCTGGAAAAGATTTGCAAGTCTGCATCTTGGTCTTCAACAAACACATTTCTAAATCATTATAATGTAAATTTATTTACTTCAGAAAAGACTTCCTTTGGTAGGAAGGTACTGGAGTCGGTCCAGTTGGCCGATAAATAAAATTTTCAGTTATGCATATAAATGGTGTAAGTGTTATATTATGAACCCACCCTGTTCGGACTGCTAAGGTACTGACCCATAGGTGTGGATGCTGCCATAGTAACCAGGGAAAACGGAAAATTTTATCATACTTACCGTAATTTTCGTTTCCTGGTTACTATGGGCAGCATTCACACCAAACCCTCCCATTATAATCTCGGACATCAAAAGACAGTGAGCCGAGGGGAGAAGGGGGTCATATAGAGTAGTTAATTAAGCTAATTAACTTCTGTCCTATAACAAAGTGAGGGTGGGGATAAACCCATAGGTGTGAATGCTGCCCATAGTAATCAGGAAACGAAAATTACGGTAAAAAAAATTTCCGTTTTTTATCTTAATGTGGAAAAATGGGAGGTCCTACGTTTCAACCACATGCTGACGACCTTCCTCAGTAGAGACCTGTAAACAAAACAGTGAGCAAAACAGGGTAAACACCACAAGCTGGTCCTGAGAAAATGAATATGCTGTAAACCTTGATGGAACTACACATTTGGCACAGTGCATAGGCGTCAGAACCGGGGGGGGGGGGCACAGGCTGTTGTATTTACATCTAAAGGCTTTCCTGTTCCCGCCTGCCACTCCCTGCTGATTTCTTGAAAGGAGGGGTCCTGCTGTGCAGCTCTGACGGAGAATGTCCTGCTGCTGCTTCCTGCCTTCCCCCACCTCCTCCCTCCCACAAGCTCTGCAGTTAACTTTCGAAAGCCCATTTCCCACATGTTCTGTCTTATTTATGTTGGGTTGGGTGGCACTGGGTTTGCAACTGGAAGTCTGTTTTCTTCCCCTCTGCAATTGTAAGTAATAATTGGTATAGAGCTGGGCTTATTACTATTACATCTCCTTTCCCCCAGTCACTGCACTCTGCCTCCCAGAGCCCAGTCCCACTCCTCCTAGCTTACTTTATATTGGGTGGCACTGGCAACTGCAAGCTTTCCACCCACACTGCACCTTAATACTACAATTTTAAGTAAAGTTTTACAAAAAGTCTGGCTTCACCTCAGTCCAGCTCCAGTGCCACACAGTCCCACTCTGTGTTGTTTATTTATAACTAGAAAAATGCGATATTTCAATTTGGTAATTTCAATAGATATGCGACAAAATAGTTGCTAATTTTCTTCTCCAAAGAAGCAGTTATAACTGTATGACATACTGGCCCATGCAGATATTCTCCTTTACATTTAGCGTACATAAGCATCACTCAAGATTTAATAAGAGGAAGGGTGTGGGCGTGACATAAGTAAAGTGGGCGTGGCCTAAATTTTGCAGCTACGCGCGCCGCTGTAGTTCCTCCCCTTTATTGGGCCCCCCCAACTAAAATCATCTTCTGCTGCCTATGGCACAGTGTGTGAAAAGTGAAGAATGCTGATAAAAGTTAATAAGTGACCATGTAGCAAAGCATTCAGCCTAGTGTGGGACATAGATAACCAAGTGTGTAGCCAATACTTTAGGGCAGAGACACATTCTCAGATACGGGGAGATTAGTCACCCGGCAATAAATCACTTCTTCTTCGTGAGGCAACTACAATAAATGAAGCACACCGTTTGCCATCCCTCCGGCGATTTACATTCTAGCCAACGGGAGGCAGTACGGCGAGATTAGTCCCCCCAAAGAAGAGGAGATTTGTCACTGGGCCTGAATCTGAGCCTGTGTCTCACCCCTTAATAGTGCAAGTATTTTAATTTTAACACAGTACTGACACAGAGGTCCAATAACTAAAGACGTTCACACGGTAAAATACAATGGTCTAACTCTATATAATATGGGCAATAGTGTTTAAAAAAAAAAATATATGGTTTATATACAAAGATCGCTGGCAGTATTCAAATTTGTCCACTGGGTGGCCCATATCAAGAGGTTGTATAGTAGAGTTCTTCCAACTCTAAATCGTTGTTACCTGTTCCCAACATTCACAACAAGGGTTCTCTCTCTTGGACACAACTCTTTACTGGGCTTTGTTGACACCAGGTTCCCCAGCAAATATCCATCTGGGTCAGAAGAAGGAGGCCAAAGAGGAAGAACCATCCCTATACAATCACTACGTTAAAGGGGACATATAGTATAAGTGAAATCCACCGTACTCATGAAGACAATAATGAATAATACATGGTGCCAGTTTCACTCTTAGCTAAAAGTTATGTTTAACTTAAAAAATGTTCCCTGTCTATGTTTCAAATTAGGGGAGGACATATCCTGGTAGTCCCTGCTAGTGATCGGCGTATTTGTGGCGTTTCGCCGAAAAATTAACGAATTTCCCGGCTTCTCGTTTTTGATGCCGGCGTCCGTTTTTTGGATGCCGGCTTCCGGTTTTGGCGAAATTTCGCCAGCATCCAAAAAAAAAAAAAACGGAAGCTGGTGTCCTTTCTTTTTTGATGCCAGCTAATTTTCGCGGCGGTTTCACGAATTTGTTTGCCTATGGCGAATCGCAGGAATTTGCCGCAAATTCATGCCTGGCAAATATATTTGCCCATCACTAGTCCTTGCCAGAAGCATATTAGGAAGGGGATAGTGAATCACAGCAAAAGACCTCAGTTCCCTATCAGGTTCAGATTGGTTTATGATTGGTTCATTTCCTACAGTGTAGTTCCTCCAGTGGAGGCCAAAAGGAATTACCACCCCTTTCCCAGTGGAGAAACCATTTAGAGACCAAATAACCTCATAGTATGAATGCTGAATTCAGCACGTTTGGCTAAATATATAACATGTAGGCTCAATTTATGGAACCACTTTTGTATCAAGTATTTATTTACAAGTATTTATTAACCAGTTTCTCCCCTGGAACCCAAAATAATGCTTCCTATGTCTTTTTGGATTTCTGTAGGACCTCTCTTGCTTCCATCTCCTACAGCTTCTTCTGCTTTATCATCATTGAGATCAGTCCCAGTAAGCACATGTGCACTGAAGTAAAAAGCCAAACTTAGAAGCAGCTTTTTTTTGCAGTGGGTATGGATGCTGTGCAATGATGGTGGCTCTTAGAGAGGTGGAGTAGACTACCAGGGATGTACAGGGAGACAAGTGAAGAAACTTTATTCATTAAGTTGCTTATACAAGAATATCTTAACACCATGCCATTTTATAAGGATTGTCATGTAGGGTTGCCATCTTTCCCTGCCACTAACTCTGACTGGGGCGATGATATCACAGGGGAGGGTTGGTGACATTACAGGGCAGGTTGTTTATATCTGTAGGAGGAGCAGCAATCTCAGGGAATCCTGTCCAGTTTTCCTAATTTGGGAAACCATGCAGGCATTTGGAGAGGATCGAAATGAGTCACTTGCTTATCTGAGTTAAAGGAGAACAAAAGCAGAGAATAATAAGAAATGGTGTATTTTACATGATGAACTTACTGTACCAACCTTGAGATGTAGCAGCCAGAGAACAGTAATGATCCAGGCCTTCAAATGTTGCCCCAGCAGCTCGCCATCTTCTGATCTTGTTAGGCAATCTTTTGTGTGTCAGTGACACTGCACATGCTCAGTGGGCTCTGGGCTGCTGTTGAGAAGCTGAGCTTAGGGGGCTTAGGGGTTTTCAGACAACATGAACAAATTAGTGGGGTTCCATCTGCTATAGACATTGAGGGCTGATTATTAATTAATTTTGATAGAGAATGTACTGGTTTATATGCTGCCATGTAAACTAAATTAATTAGTAACTAATTAATTAGTAACCATGAACACTATACTGTATGTGTATATATATATATATATATATATATATATTCAATTCTTAGCAGCCACACTCTAATCGGGACTTGATTAGATTCGGGTGCAGGGTCAACAGATTTACATATGAAATTGTTGAAAAGACCCGCACTCCATTTTGTGAAAAAATCTAATTTTCTTTATTGTGTACATATAACCGACATTTTGGCCCACATTGATATCAAGGATATGTACACAATAAAGAAAATTGGATTTGTTTCACAAAATAGAGTGCAGGTCTATCTAAAGGTAGATGCTTATAACATTCTTTCTGTTTTTTTCCCAGGTTTGACGATGCCAGGTCCCTAGGGGACTTGAAGACTGTAGACTGCATTACCCAAGGGGTTTTTTTCAGTCGGAGGTTGGGTGACCTCTTAGGTTTTTTCCGTCACCACAATGGACTGTGCAGCCGAGGGTTGCCCATAAACAAAATGGCGACGATAACCTCTGACGCGCAACTTAGAGTTGACGCGATTGGTTACACTGATGATGCGGATCAAGTGTGCGAGGAGGTTCGCGCCAGAGAATCTTTTTAAGCAGATCACGCTATATTCAGGTGCCCCTTTTGACGCGACAAGTTTAAATCATGATCAGCCTGCTGCTTAATGTTGCTGCATGGGTTGCAGCCTCCTTGTTTCAGCACAGAGGTACAAGGTAGTCTGTGGGCTAACTTTTTACCGGGAATTCATATATTTATGTCTAATTGTTTTCTGGTGTTTTTTACAGATGTCTACCCTAGATCCACCACCTGCTAAAAAACACAGGAAGTCAAAGCATCAACAATGTAAAGCATGTGAGATGCCTCTTCCAGATTCCTATGGAAAAAGATTTTGTAAAGACTGTCTGTCTTATCTGGCTCATAAGGATGTTGAAGCCATTCCTGAGTCTTCTTCTTCATGGATTAAAGAATTTATTAAATCAACTATGAAGGATATGTTTAACCTGTTTCAACATAGTTCAGTCAGAATTTCGAATGACGTTAACTCTCCTACACTTACTAATCCTATTTCATTAGATGGATCAACTCAGGATTCATCCTCGGATGAGGAAGAGCCCTTAGCCTTGTTTCCTGTGGAAAGCACTGCAAAATTGGTTAAAAGAGTAAGGCAAATGAGGGAATCCTTAGAGACTGAGGAATCACAAGCAGCTGCCTCACAAGTAGCTAAGAAATCAAAATTTTTTTTCCGGTCCACCCAGTTATGAAAGACTTAATGACTAGAGAGTGGAAAAATCCTGAAAAACCTCCATCCATAACCAAAAGACAGAAGCTATTGTTTCCCATTCAGGAAGAGAAGCTACAGTCCTGGGGGGCACCTCCTAAAGTTGATGTAGCCATTGCCAGACTGTCTAAGAAGACACTCATTCCTGTGGAAGACGGGTCAGGATTAAAAGATCCTATGGATCGCAAAATGGAGTCCTTACTCAAGAGAGCTTATAATACAGGCAAAGCCATTTGTAAGCCAGCCTTAGCAGCCTCGGCAGTTGCTCGCCCAACCAGGCATTGGCTTAAACAATTTGCAGATGATATTAATAACAACATATCTCGTGAGGAGCTACTAGAATCCCTGGATAAGGTCAATAATGCAGTTGAGTTCTTGTGTGATTCATCTATTGAAAGTATTAAACTCGCTGCTAAGTCTATGGCTTTAACTACAGCAGCTAGAAGAGCTTTATGGCTAAGAACCTGGTCAGCTGATACAGTATCCAAAAATAGCCTATGTGCCATGGTGTTTGAACCAGGTCGTCTCTTTGGATCAGAGTTGGATAAACTTCTGGAGTCATTATCAGGTTCTAAGAGTAAGCGTCTTCCTCAGGAGAATCTATCTAGGAGGAACAAAAACTCTTTTTTCGAACCAGACGAGCATCACCTAAAAGATATGACTTTATTCAGAGGGACAGAAAGAGGAATGAAACAAATTCCTTTCGTTCTAACAGATCATTCAATACTTCCAGAGGTGAGAGAGGATTTGGAAGAACCTTCCCACCAAAGAAAAAGTCATCCTTCTGACACCAGAAGTTCTCTTCCAGTGGGAGGAAGATTGACTTTTTTCTTTCCAGAGTAGAAAGAAACTATTTCAGATGCATGGATACTGCAGCTTATTGCAGAGGGTTACAGGATAGAATTACAAAGTCTACCTCCTCAGAGGTTTATTCTCACTCCTGTAAATTCTCAGAGGAAACAGCTAGCTCTCGAGCAGGCCATTACAGAATTTGTTTCAGCCAGAGTCCTCAAACTGGTGCCTCCACAAGAAATTCATCGAGGAACCTATTCTAAGGTTTTTTTAGTCCCCAAACCCAATGGGACTTTCACGACAATAGTGGACTTAAGGCATGTCAATCAGTTCATCCACAAGAGGACTTTCCGTATGGAAACCATCAAGTCGGTGATAAACATCTTGGACAGAGGCGACTATATGGCTTCTTTGGATCTCAAAGATGCGTATGTTCGTATTTCAATATTTCAGGCTCACAAGAAATTTCTTCGAATTGCTGTGTTTATCGAAGGAGTTCTACCATTATCAGTTCAGAGTTCTTCCCTTAGGTATAACAACAGCACCTCCGGTGTTTACTAGGTTGTGACTTCGATAGCAGCAGTACTAAGAGAAGAAGGCATAGCTCTGATACCTTATCTAGACGATTGGCTGATTACAGCAGTGTCAGCGTCTCTGTTAAAGAAACATCTGAACAGAACCATCGAACTGCTTCAGTATCTAGGATGGATGATAAATTGAGACAAATCAACCCTAGATCCATCCAGAACAGTCCAGTTTTTGGGGCTTGTCATCAGATCTACAGAGATGAAGTTATATCTTCCCCAGGACAAGATTTACAGATTGAAAGAGGCTGTACGGGAGTCTCGGGAGATAATTGTGAGCCCTCTATCCACAATCAGAGGCTTAATGAGAGTTCTAGGTCTCATGACGGCATCGATAGAGGCTGTCGCTTGGGCGAAATTACACATGAGACCTCTACAAACAGAGATAATTATGAGTTGGAATCAGAAAGTTTCCTCCATAGATATGAAGATATGTCTCAGTGCAGAGACACGATCCAGGTTGGAATGGTGGCTTCAGGAGAATCGCCTTGCTCAGGGTCTATCTTTTCAACAACCGAAATGGATAGTTCTAACTACGGATGCTTCTCATCTGAACCATCTTAACAGCACAGGGCATTTGGGATCCAATGGAAAGTTCCATGTCCTCGAATTTCAGAGAATTGAGGGCGGTCTACAAAGCCATTATGAGTTTCCAACAACAGTTGAAGGGCAAAAGTATAAAGGTTCTTTCAGACAACTCCACTACAGTGGCTTACTTCAACAAACAAGGGGGGACCAGAGTTCCCTTATTGAATCAAGAAGTTTTCAAGATCTTGAATTGGACAGAGAAACACAGTCATCGTCTGATGGCGGTACATATAATAGGAAAAGACAATGTTATAGCAGACCACCTCATCAGGAAGAAGATTTTTCCGGGGGAATGGTCCCTAGATCAGCAAATGTTTTGGAAGATTACAGACCGATGGGGGATGCCAGAGATAGATCTTATGGCCAACAGGAAGAATCGCAAGATACAGAAGTTTTGCTCTTTAAACAAACTAGATCGCCCGGATTACATAGACGCTATGTCAATCAGGTGGGAATTCTGACTAGTTTACATTTTTCCCCCAATACCAATGATTCCCAAAGTATTGCAGAAGATCCAATTGGAGAGAGTACAGACAATTCTCTTAACTCCATTCTGGCCTCGGAGGAGTTGGTTTTCTCTGCTAATGAGAATGTCCAGGGGACAGTATTGGATTCTCCCTCAATTTCCAAATCTATCGACCCAGGGACCTCTTACATATCAGCATCTTTCAAGGTTGAAGATGACAGCCTGGAAACTGACAGGTCCATTTTAGAGTTGGAAGTGCTTTCTACAGAATTATTAGATATACTTATTCAATCTAGGAAAGCTTCTACTATCAAGACTTATTCTAGAGTTTGGAGACATTTCAGAGACTGGTGCAAGAGGAAACAGATTTCACAAGTACAACCTTCTGTGCCGGTGTTGTTAAAGTTTCTTCAAGAAGGTTTTGATAAGGGACTATCTGTTAATACAGATATTAGCTTTGTCTGCTCTCCAAAATAAATCATCTACTCTACCGCTTTTTAAAAGATTTGTAAAGGCCATTTCAAAGATCCGACCTGGAATCCTTCAACCCTCTCCTTCTTGGGACCTACCTCGTGTGTTAAGCAAATTATGTGAATCACCTTATGAACCCTTGGAGAATACATCAATTAAGTGTCAGCTAGAAGAATTGGTGAAATCCAGGCTTTATCAGTAAAAGAGCCTTATTTGACCTTCCTTCCAGACCGTGTTGTTTTGAGAACCCTTCCAAGCTTTAAACCCAAAGTTGTCAATACATTTAATGTCAATCAAGAGATTGTTCTACCAGATATTCAGGAAGCCCAGGGACACAACTCTCAGCTTACCCTTTTGGATGTAGGCAGAATTCTGAAAACCTACCTGAAGATTAAAGAGGAATTTAGAATATCTGAAAATTTATTCTTCAGTTTCTGTGGGAAAAACAAGCGGCTCAAGAGCTCAAAACCTTCATTAGCTCGATGGATTAAAGAGACCATTCAGATGGCCTACATTAAGGATGATCTAAGTCCGCCATTTCTAGTCAGAGCACACTCTACCAGGAAAATTTCTGCGTCTTGGGCAGAAGCAGCCAACGTGTCTTTAGATCAGATATGTAGAGCCGCAACTTGGAGTAATCCAAATACTTTCATCCAGCATTACAGGGTAGACATCTTGGCTTCATGGGAAGCTTCCTATGGCAGTAAAATACTACAGAAGGCGTTGTGAAAATTTGCCCTCCCTTGTTACTCGCTAACTCTCATGGTGCTGCCGTAAGGGACGTAGGGGAAAAAGTAAATTTCTACTTACCATAATTTACTTTTCCCTTAGGCAGCAATAAATTACCCACCCTAATAAAGTACTTAAGCATTGGTCTGTGTGTCGTGTTTAAAAAAAAACAAAAAAACACTAGAGAGGGTTTTGAGTGGCTGGTATTTATGGGTGGGGTTAATTAACTCTTTTTTCTCACTTGTCCTACATGAAAGGGAAAGCATGGTGCTGCCTAAGGGACTAAGGGAAAAGTAAATTAAAGTAATTAAGTAAAAACTTACACATATATATATATATATATATATATATATATATATATATATATATATATATATATACCAATAGTTTCCAAACCAGCACTCCCTTTAGTGAAAAAAATTAATTTTTATTATTACATAGTATCTATTTCTAACGTTTCGGTCCCTGTTGGGACCTTTTTCAAGGAAGATACATAGTGTTATAAAACAAAATCTTAAATACCCGGGTGCTTCACAACAAGCCAATCCGTGCTCTGGTGTCTCATAATTGGTTGATTGATTTAAAAAACTTGCATTAATTAACAACTTTTGTATATGTGCAAAACATCTATTATTTTAAAAAAAGCATATCTACATCATGTGTCATTCAACTGCAATTTTGTGCTTTTATAAATATTTAAATATACAAACATATAAATATATAAATATGTAACAATGCATAATAAAATTCTTGTGATTAAGACTTATTTGTGTCCATGTGAATTATTCATCACATTAAAAAATATAAAATTGTAAAACCTTAATATCTCCACAAGGTGTCACCAGTGCATTCTAAAAGAGTTCAAGTTACAGTGTCCATAGTGTCCATTAGATATATATCCTAAAAAGAAACAAAGAAACAAATTTGTAACTGTTAAAAACATTACTGTAACAACCACATAAGTACTATAGGAGTTATTTTTGTATCCACTGAAAGTTTTCTATTTACAATGTTACAGCCAACTGAAGGAGATTGAGGGCAACTGCTAAAGGAGATGGATAAGGTTGTAGAGTCAGACAGAAGCCAACAAAAGGATGAGATCTATTATGTAAGCCAATTTGGTGCAAAGAGTAGAGAGGTGAAAAATATAATACTCAAATATTGGGATGTTGTACACACTGATGAGCAATTGAAGGGAAAGTTAAGTAAGAAGCCCAAGTTTAGCTTTTCACGGGCCATGAATTTGAAGGAACAACTCAGTCCATCTGATCCGAGGGACAAATATAACAAAAAAAGTAGTGGATCAATGATTTCAGTACAGCCGGGTGTATTTAAATGTAAAGGATGTGTGATGTGTGGAACACTGATTTTGGGCACGTACTTCACGCATCCATATACGGGTAAGAGATACAATGTCAGACAGCGGATGAACTGTGAAACCACAATGGTGGGGTACATTATAAAGTGCCCCTGTGGATTGCTTTATTGTGGGAAAACAGTAAGGCAGTTAAAGGAGAGGATTGGCATGCACCGATCGAGCATCAGGGCAGAATTAAACCCTGAAAGGATAGTAAGGGAGGGAAAACAAGATATCGCTCAACAGCCTGTTGCAAAACATTGGGCTGAGGCCAGACATGATGCCTCCTCCTTTAGGTGTATGCCAATTGAACACGTTAAGGCACATCCCAGGGGTGGTGACATTGAAAAAATGCTGTTGAAGAGAGAAGCATTTTGGATTTACGAGTTAAATTGTATGATCCCTAATGGCATGAATGGACAAGTTCATTTGAGCTGTTTTTTGACATAATTTCATTGGAATTTCCTTCAGTTGGCTGCAACACTATAACCAGATAACTTTCAGTGGATACAAAAATAACTCCTATAGTACTTATGTGGTTGTTACAGTAATGTTTTAATAGTTACAAATTTGTTTCTTTGTTTCTTTTTAGGATTTATATCTAATGGACACTATGGACACTGTAACTTGAACTCTTTTAGAATGCACTGGTGACACCTTGTGGAGATATTAAGGTTTTACAATTTTATATTTTTTTAATGTGATGATGAATAATTCACACTGACACAAATGAGTCTTAATCACAAGCAGTGGCGTAACTAGTTGTTACTGGGCCCCATAGCAAATTCAATTTAGGGCCCCAAAATATTTATAAGTTGGCCTATTTTACCAAGATATATTAAAATTGCTAATTAATTAGGGTCTCACTGGGCCCCCTACACTCCTGGGCCCCCCATGCAACCGCAGGGTCTGCTTCCTCTATAGTTACGCCCCTGATCACAAGAATTTTATTATGCATTGTCACATATTTATATATTTATATATTCGTATATTTATATATTTATAAAAGCACAAAATGAATGAGTTGAATGACGTAGATATGCTAGATATGCTTTTTTTTAAAATAATAGAGTTTTTGCACATATACAAAAGTTGTTAATTAATCCAGGTTTTTTAAATCAATCAACCAATTATGAGACACCAGAGCACTGATTGGCTTGTTGTGAAGCACAAGGGTATTTAAGATTTTGTTTTGTAACACTATGTATCTTCCTTGCAAAAGGTCCCAACAGGGACCGAAACATTGGAAATAGATACCATGTAATAATAAAAATTACGTTTTTTCACTAAAGGGTGTGCTGGTTTGGAAACTATTGGTGTATGCAAAAATTACAGTGCACCCCTCTCTATCCTACATTGCCTTGGAGTGTGGATACTCATTGGAGAACTCATTGCACTCATCCACTATCAATATATTAAAGACATTGAAACATTTTGTGCCTTAATAAGTGAATATAAAATTGATGAGGGGTCTATTCTAAGCACTTTTGCAATGTACATTCATACTTTTTTTTTTTAATTCCTAGATATTAAGGGATACATGTACTGTTAATATGAATTGTGTTACAACGGCGCCACCTGCTGGTCAGTTTTCCACCAGTCTGACCAGCAAGTAGTCAAGGAAGTTGTCAGGAGAAAGAAAGAGGCTGCTCTGATGTTCTTCTGCTTAGGAAATAAATTATAAAACTTTCTCAAATCTTTCCTAAGCAGAAGAACATCAGAGCAGCCTCTTTCTTTCTCCTGACAACTTCCTTGACTACTTGGTGGTCAGACTGGTGGGAAAATGACCAGCAGGTGGCGATGTTAGTGGATAAGTGCAGAGGACCTTGTGTATTTGTCTATGATGTTCACACCTGGATCTCTTGCAAAAATGGGACCACATTGCGTTCAGGAGGATGACTTTTTTTTGTACAATGTCAACAGTGTTTATAGGCAGAGCTGATTTTATTTTCCCTTTAATCACAGGGCATGGGGAGAATGCTTATTTATGTAAATTTCCAATGTGCTTAGAAGAAGAACATTTTACATTTGCTTAAAGGCTTCGTGAGCAACGTGTTGCTCGCAAGCTACTGGTTGGGGGTATAGAGGGTGGGCCCTGAGAGCTGGAGAAGTAATATCTGAGGTTTCATAGCAGCACTGAACACCTACACACTGGAAACAACACAACCACCTTAGATGTGTAGATGTGTAGTTACAGTTTATGTCAGCACACAACTCCTCCACTATTTCTGGTGCACGTTCAATAGTGGCCACCCAACATTGTAGAAGATTCAATGTAGAAGAGAACAGCACCTTGGTAATGAAATAAAAGGCCTTTATTTAAACATGGCACAGGCCAATTGTAGAAACGTTTCAAGGCGTCTTCTCTTCTTCGTTACAGTTTATGAAGACACTTTTTTTAGTACACCACATATCAGATGGTGGGGTAGTGGGGCTTTCTACTGTTTGCTGCTTGTGGGCAGTGCTGAACTTACAGATAACATTGGCATCTTAAACGCTGAACAATGTCTGAGTTGAGTAGTCCTTTCAAGAAATCCCATCCAATAGAACTTTGGAGAACCCAGAAAACCCATAGCTCAGGCCAAAGTCTCTCACATGGACGTATGAAAATATTGTATAATAGTTTCTCTCACAGGTCTGTAGCTGTATGGAATATGTTTAAACCTTCTAAACTCTCTTGCCAAAAGGGTGCTACATTGCTTTTTGGAACATGACGTTTATGCACAATAGCGTTCATTAGTAGAGTTGATTTAATTTTCCCTTTAAGCACAAGCCTGGGGGCAGGGCCAGAACTAGGATAGGCGGAAGAGGCATGTGCCTAAGGCGCAAAGGTGGGAGGTGCCAAGCACATGTCTCTATTGTCTGACTGCCCCTAGTTTTTTAGCTCCAGAGGATTCCTGCACTGCTCCCTCATGGCACTCCTTCCTCCCCCCTGGCATGGGTTACTATGTAGTATTGATTAGTATCATATAGGGGGAACCTTAGGTCTTTTGCACCTCTTTCCATACACAGTTATAATATTTTTCTCCAAATTGTGTGCCCTCCATTAATCTATACTATTGTATGCGTTACTATGACATCCCATGTGCTCCTTTATGTGTGTTCTGCACAAATCTCAATCTAAGTGTCTTTTTTAGATTGAGCCCCCCACTGTCACTACCCAGTCCCCCCAGGAGATCCAGCCAAACTGTTGACGAACCAAGGTTGCACCAACACCTATAGGAGGTGCAACCTAAATTCTGTGCCAAATGGAAAGTCTAGGCAAAGCATGTACCATGTGCAAGATGCTCTGAACTTAAATTACCTGCCCATATTACTTGATGTAAAATTGCTCACAGTGATCTTCTGTGAATGTTTGCAAATTACATTACCAGTAGTGTAACTAGAATGCTCTGTGTCCCCCTGCAAAAAAATCTTCAGAGGGGCCCAGCGCACTCCGATTCCCATCCTCCCGTCCACTTCCTGTCCTGCCTCAACCCCGCCCATGCCTCACTGCCGCCCTGCCCACTCCACGACCCAACTCCACCCACTCCCACTCAACTTACCTCCCCTTTCCTTGCCGCAGCTAATAGAGCCGTTGGAGAGGAGGGTTTTTAGATATAGATGAAGCAAACCCCACAGCCCGGCCCCCCATGACTGCGGGTCTACTTCCGCTATAGTTACACCACTGTTGTTATGTTTTGGTAGCCGAGGATTAGTAGAGTATAATAGTGCTTTATTAGCAGACTCATGCAGCCATTACACAACAATAACTTCCAACTCTATCACTCTTAAGCAGTATTGATAGTACTAAGTATACACAGTATAACTCATGTGCACAGTGACACCTGCAGGCCATTTGTATAAACACCACAACTTTGTAGTTTTCATAATAGTAAACTGCTAATAACAGGATGTGTAACAAGAGAGCCTCCTGTTGTTTTATCTTGCTTTTTGTATTTACTAAAAAAACAACTTTTTTTTGTAATTTGACAAAGTGCCTAAATGGACATTCTGATCAATTTTACTTTTAATTATATGTCCCCAACCCCTGCCATGTGTCACTTAATCAATGGCAGCAAATAGCCCACACTATTTTGACTCCAGTTTTGCTCCTAATCTCACAAAGTATTGAGTTTCATTGCCATACTGACCTGGGATAGTTGAACGTGGTTTCATAATTTGGAGGGGGGGGGATTTACCTTTAAGGTAACTCTTATTATCTTATAGAACAGCTAATTCTAAGCAATTTTACATTAGGTTTTCATTATTAATTTTTTATAGTTTTATAGTTATTTGCCTTTTTCTTCTGACTCTTTGCAGCTTTCAAATGGGCGTCACTGACTCCCTTCTAAAAAAACAAATGATCTGTAAGGCTACAAATGTATTGTTATTTTTTATTACTGATCCTTCTATTCAGGCCTCTCCTATTCATATTCCAGTCTCTTATTCAAATCAATGCATGGTTGCTAGGGTAATTTGGACCCTAGTTACCAGATTGGTTATGATGCAAATTGAAGAGCTGGTGGATAAAAAGCTAAATAACTCAAAAACGTTCAATAATAAATGGAAACAAATGGTAAATTGTCTCAGAATATCACTCTCATCATACTAAACATTATCTCAAAGGTGAACAACCCCTTTAATTCAGATTATAATAAATATGGTGTCTATTTGTAACAGGGACTCCCACCATTGGGAAAGTGGTTAAGCAGGTCTAAGGAAGTCATGAGATGAATAAGACCAACACTTTATTTAGCAGCTTCTTACAGGGAGGGCAAGACTGGAGCACAGGAGGCCCGATATTTTCTATATATATATATATATATATATATATATATATATATATATATATATATATATATATGTCATGTGGGAGCAATGCAAAAAAAGAAAAGAAAAAAAGGAACAGGAACTCCAGCAGTTTGACTGCAAAAAAAATTTATTCCAGGTTGTGGCAACAGAACATGTACAATACTCGTTATCAAGTGGGAGCAGTGGTGTGATTAGATGTTACTGAGTCCAACAGCAAATTAATTTAAGGTTTTCCTGTTTTACCCATATATATATATATATATATATATATATATATTGAAATTCTATATGAATTGGGGCCCCCTATTTCTCCTGGGCCTGCTTCCTCTGTAGTTACGCCCCTAACTCCTAATTGGGGGCCATGCTTACTGACTTGCACAGTTAGGAAAAAAAATTGAAACCTTTCTCAAATCTTTCCTAAGCAGAAGAACATCAGAGCAGCCTCCTTCTTTCTCCTGACAACTTTCTTGACTACTTGGTGGTCAGAATGGAGGTAAAATGACCAGCAGGTGGCGATGTTGAAACAAAATTCATTTGTACATGTATCACTTAATATCTTAGAAATAAAAATAAATACATACTGAATGTACATTGAAAAAGTGCTTAGTATAGCATCCTCATCAGTTTTATATTCACTTATTTTAAATGTTTACTTATCCTTTAAATTATGTATTACATTTATAGGCAATTTACCTACTCCAATTAAAGTCAAAATCAAATAGTTTTAAAGTCATAAGCTCAAAGAGATAAATATCATGGATATACCACTCTTGCCTGGAGCCACCCCCCAGCTCCTTATTGCATGCAATACAAATTAATTTATTGTATGTGGTCAGAATGGCGGCCTCTCTCATGGAGTGGTAGGTGGCTCTGAAAGGGTCCCCAGAGCCCTCTATAAGGGTGGTGAAGACGGGTGACAAATGTCTGGCGCAAGGAACAGGTTGAGTGCTTGTTAATGGCTGCTTCAGATTTGGCTGAGGAAACTGAGGTTGGTTGGCTGTCTGGATTGGTTGATGTCACTTAAAGGAACTAACATAAAAAAAAATAAAAGTGTTTTAAAGTAATTAAAATATAATGCAGTGTTGCCCTGCACTGGTAAACTGCTTTGTTTGCTTCAGAAACACTACTATAGTTTATATAAATAAGCTCTCTGTGTAGCAATGGGGGCAGCCATTCAAAGGAGAAAAGGCTCAGGTTACACAGCAGATAAGCTCTGTAGAACATAATGGTGTTATCTGTTATCCACTATTTAACCTGTGCCATAGACTTTTTTCCCAATATCCACTATTGCTACACAGCAGCTTGTTTATATGAACTATAGTAGTGTTTTTAAAGCAAACAGATCAGTTTTACTAGTGCAGAGCAACACTACATGATATTTTCATTACTTTAAAACACTTTCATTGTTTTATGTTACTGTTCCTTTAATAATGTCCTTTTGACTGTTGTGCCTTATCGTGATCTACAGTTTTCTTGATGGATCTCCTTTTTGCCTAGGAGAATCAAAGTAAGTATGATAGAATTCCTCTATACCTTCTATACTAGTTTTCTGTTTTTTTTTTTTGTTTGTTTTTAACACCTTGCTGAATGGGGTTGTTCACCTTTACATTAAATTTTATTATTATGCAGAGAGTGAAATTCTGAGACAATGTGCAATTGGTTTTCAATTTTTTTTATTATTTGTGGTTTTTAGGTTATTTAGCTTTTTATTCAGCAGTTACTCTCCAGTTTGCAATTTCAGCAATCTGGTTGCTAGGGTTTAAATTACCCTAACAACTATGCGTTTATTTGAATGAGAGACTTAGAATTAGAATATTCTTGGTCGCTAACCAAAAAAAATAAATCCCAGAGGGTTGTCTCCTCTATAATAATGCCTCTTGTTGCTGCTCAGGTTTTCCTGCTTCCATCCAGCAGCAATTCCAATGAGGGGGAATTATTTCCTGAGCTGAAAAGAGGAGTAAAGCTCCAGTTCAAAGGGGGGTGCCTTCCTCGTCCTCTTCCTCCCTTCTTCGTTCTTCAAAATTCAGCGGCGACACATATGCAGTAAAGTGAGAAAGCCGGCTTTTAATTACTACTGTCCATTGTGTGCCCATGCAAAGAAAGAAGAAGAGGATCGCTCACTTGTAAGTCCCCCAAACTGGCGTAATTTTCTACTAACAGGATCCCTGGTCTTGGGAATCAGGTAGGTCCTTACAATGCTTGGGGGAGGGGATGCCCTGAAATGTGGCACCCCATCTATAGGAGCTTTCCTTCTCTTTAAAGGAGAATTCAACCCCCGGGGAAATGCCCCATACTTTATACTTACCCCTCGGTGCAGATTCTGGCATTGGAGTTCCACGCAGCCATCTTCCGGGGCTTCGTGTCTTCTTTCGGCGCTTCGGCAATTAGCGGGACAATTTTTATCGCGAACCGGCAAATTGCTTCAACTGCTCATGCGCCGAGGGGTAAGTATAAAGTATGGGGCATTTCCCCGAGGAGGGGGCAGTTAGGCTGGGGGGAGGAGGGAGGGGGTGAGGGTTGAATTCTCCTTTAAAAGATCATAAATATCAGCAAAACATGATAATTTTTTAAAAAAATATAGAAAATATTTTGTACATATGAAATTTTTATAAATATGAAATTATACGAATCTATCAAAGATTCAGTCTCTTGCAGATCCATCAAAGGTTTTTCAAGACATTTTTTTTCTTTTACACTGCATTACAGTAGTCTTTCAAATAAAGGCCACGATCGGCTTCCTGCAGGCCCAGAAAATAGGTCACGAAATAGAACGTCCAGATTTCTGTCTTCCAAACTAACAGCATTTGAAATTGTATTTATAAAGCAACAAGCAACAATAAAGGTCTATAGAATTTAATTTGTCACCTAAGACGGGCCCTTTTGTTTGTACAGTTAAGATATAAGATACTTCCCCACAAATCCCAGGAGAAGGCCACTTCTGATCTTTTCTCTTTTTACTGGCTGTGAGTAGAGAGAGCCCATAAACAGTCCATTGAGCAGTCCATTCCAGAAACCCCATCTGATAGCCCTCTGCAAAACCCAAAAAACCCAAAGCTCAGGCATTGATCTAGCTCCATGCAGATTGACTTATTGCATAAACAAGAGGTCATCAAAAAGTAATGTTCAATAGAGAGGGAGGGAGGTGGGATTTTGTCTTTTTATTGACTGTGAGTAGCGCTGAGCCCACAAACAAGAGGCTTTACAGACTACTGTTTCCAGTCCATTGAGCAGTCCATTCCAGAAACCCCATTTGATAACCCTCTGGAGAACCCAAAAAAACCATAGCTCAAGCAAAAGCCTTAGTTCCATGCAGACTGACTTATTGCATAAACAAGAGGCGATCAAAAAGTAATGGTTTGAGTCTATTGTTGTCCTGCATACAGGGTGCAGTTACAAGACATCCTACTATCCAGTGCAGTCTTCAAGAGCCTTGAGGAAATCAGGCCACAACTTGAACAATTCATCTGGGCCGTAATGATGATCAGTAACCCGCTTTGTAAATTGGCACCTATCGTACTGTGTCCTTTCTTGTGAAAACCATTTACCCGCAGGCACGGAGATGTGAACCCCCAATCTTTCTAAGCAGAAACCTAAAAAAACATCCTCAAATGGTATAAGGGTCAACCCCATTGCTTCTTTGTAGATCCTTGGTGACAAGTCCCCTGAGAAGACATAGCCTGTGCCAGAACAATAGTAAGGGTAAAAGAATTTAGGGTACGTTTTGTATGAAATATACCATTTGCTTTTCTTGCTCCTGAAGGGCGTGCCAATTGTTATTTTTAGCCCTGTAAAAAATTCCAGCTTGAGGGGCTTCTCTGGCTGTAGGATTTGTCTCACCAGGAACCAAGGGTTGAAGAACATGTCACTATCCACCTTCATGACATAACTGGCTCGGGGGCAGAGACGACTCACCCACTCTATACCCATCAGTGTTTTGATGGTCAGATTACGGTAGGTGTCCAGGAAATCCTGTTGGATGATGTCATGGAATGTAGAACTCTCTTGTCTCACAGATATTTCAGTGTCATTGACAAAGGACCTACCCAGAAGGAAAATCCTCTTGATGGAGATTCCAGGGACTAAGCTTTCATTGGCCCAAGTCTTCCTCAGGACGTCCCTGACAAGAACATCATGTGGCATTGAAGGAATGAGCAGCAGTAAGAATGGGGGGTCTCCTCTACATTTTGATGGCTCCTCGATGAGATAAGGGTATAAGGGTCCAACATTTCTGGGATGCACTGTTGTTGGAACCCAAATTCTATTTACAAAATAGATGTGGAATCCCATCAAGGTCATTGTAGAGAAAAAGAGAAATAACAGACAGAACTTCAATATTTTCAGTTTCATTGGCCATCGTTTTATGGTCATCCTTTTGTCCATATTTGATGTTTCCTGTTAAGCACAAAAGCAAAAACAATATATATTACATTTCGATTATTAGTCACTTATTCACAACAGAGTGAGATAATTATACAAGCACACAGTACAGCAAATAGACAGTAGTTTGGAAGCCATATTGGAGGACAATCAGTAGAATACATGAACAGATAATCTATAAAAAATAATGGCAATAATTCAAAACACAACAACGTCATGAAGACAACTTGAAAGCTTGTATAGATCGCTCTATAATATACTAAATTAATGAAAATATAAAGGTGCATATCCCCTTAAGAGATGCATTTGTATTGTGTGTAGCTCTTGGGATCTGTGGGATAGCAGGTATAGTAGGGAGAGATGGTGTCTATAGTAACAGTGGGATAATAGTCTCTGGGAAGGGAGTGTGACTGTGGGATAGCAGGTATAGTAGGGAGAGATGGTGCCTATAGTAACAGTGGATAATAGTCTCTGGGAAGGGAGTGTGACTGTGGGATAGCAGGTATAGTAGGGAGAGATGGTGTCTATAGTAACAGTAGATAATAGTCTCTGGGAAGGGAGTGTGACTGTGGGATAGCAGGTATAGTAGGGAGAGATGGTGCCTATAGTAACAGTGGATAATAGTCTCTGGGAAGGGAGTGTGACTGTGGGATAGCAGGTATAGTAGGGAGAGATGGTGCCTATAGTAACAGTGGATAATAGTCTCTGGGAAGGGAGTGTGACTGTGGGATAGCAGGTATAGTAGGGAGAGATGGTGCCTATAGTAACAGTGGATAATAGTCTCTGGGAAGGGAGTGTGACTGTGGGATAGCAGGTATAGTAGGGAGAGATGGTGCCTATAGTAACAGTGGATAATAGTCTCTGGGAAGGGAGTGTGACTGTGGGATAGCAGGTATAGTAGGGAGAGATGGTGCCTATAGTAACAGTGGGATAATAGTCTCTGGGAAGGGAGTGTGACTGTGGGATAGCAGGTATAGTAGGGAGAGATGGTGCCTATAGTAACAGTGGGATAATAGTCTCTGGGAAGGGAGTGTGACTGTGGGATAGCAGGTATAGTAGGGAGAGATGGTGCCTATAGTAACAGTGGGATAATAGTCTCTAGGAAGGGAGTGTGACTGTGGGATAGCAGGTATAGTAGGGAGAGATGGTGCCTATAGTAACAGTGGATAATAGTCTCTGGGAAGGGAGTGTGACTGTGGGATAGCAGGTATAGTAGGCAGAGATGGTGTCTATAGTAACAGTGGATAATAGTCTCTGGGAAGGGAGTGGGATAGCAGGTATAGTAGGGAGAGATGGTGCCTATAGTAACAGTGGGATAATAGTCTCTGGGAAGGGAGTGTGACTGTGGGATAGCAGGTATAGTAGGGAGAGATGGTGCCTATAGTAACAGTGGATAATAGTCTCTGGGAAGGGAGTGTGACTGTGGGATAGCAGGTATAGTAGGGAGAGATGGTGCCTATAGTAACAGTGGGATAATAGTCTCTGGGAAGGGAGTGTGACTGTGGGATAGCAGGTATAGTAGGGAGAGATGGTGTCTATAGTAACAGTGGATAATAGTCTCTGGGAAGGGAGTGTGACTGTGGGATAGCAGGTATAGTAGGGAGAGATGGTGCCTATAGTAACAGTGGATAATAGTCTCTGGGAAGGGAGTGTGACTGTGGGATAGCAGGTATAGTAGGGAGAGATGGTGCCTATAGTAACAGTGGGATAATAGTCTCTGGGAAGGGAGTGTGACTGTGGGATAGCAGGTATAGTAGGGAGAGATGGTGCCTATAGTAACAGTGGATAATAGTCTCTGGGAAGGGAGTGTGACTGTGGGATAGCAGGTATAGTAGGGAGAGATGGTGCCTATAGTAACAGTGGGATAATAGTCTCTGGGAAGGGAGTGTGACTGTGGGATAGCAGGTATAGTAGGGAGAGATGGTGCCTATAGTAACAGTGGATAATAGTCTATGGGAAGGGAGTGTGACTGTGGGATAGCAGGTATAGTAGGGAGAGATGGTGCCTATAGTAACAGTGGATAATAGTCTCTGGGAAGGGAGTGTGACTGTGGGATAGCAGGTTTAACTCACACAAATTTTTTGGCAAAGTTGTTCGCAGTTTCCCTAATTGTGTAACCAGGGGGCGCTGTTTGTAGAAAGTATAAATCATAAGAATGTGTTGCACTTTACATAAACCAATAATAGGCGATATTATTTGGGGAGAAAGGCTTCCTCATTATGCCCCCGTCCTGTTATTCATGGGGGCGCAGGTTTGATTCCCATATCAGCAACTTGGGAAGTCTTCTAATTTCCCCTGTGGTCTCTGAGTTCCCTGCCAATACATTATTATCCTCATGGGAGAAAAGCTTAATGAATGAGGCAATATTAGCAATTTGAGTGAATATATTATCTAAATGAAAAATAAAGCCTCCCTGCCATTATTTTTAGTTTTAGCAGCAATTAGATATTTGACCTAAAATAATACAACACATTTCTGATACAAATCCCTATATTATGCAAATAGCATTATTTGTATTTAGACCCTTATATCTTGTTACAGAAGTGGAATTACACAAACATGTAGGCAGATTTAGAAACCTCAGGTTATCCTGAATAAAAATGATATATACAGATCTAGGACCTGTTATCCAGAATGCTCGGGACCTAGGGCTTTCTGAATAACGGGTATTTCTGTAATTTGGATCTTCATACCTTGTCTACTAGAAAATCATGCAAATCATAAATCAACCCAAAAAGTTGGCTTTGCCTCTAATAAGGATTAATTATATCTTAGTTGGGATCAAGTACAAGCTACTGTTTTATTATTATGGAGAAAAAGGAAATCATTTTTGAAAATCTGGATTATTTGATTATAATGGAGTCTATGGGAGACAGCCTTTCTGTAATTCTGAGCTTTCTGGATATCAGGTTTCCGGATAACGGATCCCATACCTGTACTTTACCTGGTAAAATAAATCCCCTCCCCAAAAATTCCAATTTGATGGCTGACTGTCAGGTGTAGTAAGAGCTAAAGACACATTCAGAAAAAAATGACGTTAAAATGTCGTGCAAAAGACAAAATCTGAAAAATGTTTAAAAGACAAATTCACAAAAGTGGAGACAGAGGTTTCTAAATTTAGTGGGAAATCCGACATTTTTATCTTCACTTTTATCTAATTTTCATCACTTTTGTGAATTCTCCCAATCGAGTACTAGTGCAGTCTCCAAATATTTGAAAATCAAAAAGAGGGCTACAGGCACCTCTGATCTGATCTCACGCTCTTGGGAGGAGGGGTTACAGGTCTGGGTGCAGGAAAGAAAGGTCATAGATTTCCTTGTAAATTATCTTCCCTTGTAAATTAACTGTACACTCTAATTAAACATAAATGGACTCTTTAACATGTTTTTGGGGCTTGTTAACTGCTACTAAGTGTCACAGCGTGGGTGTTCTTAAAAACTCAAAAGAGCAAACAGTTTTTTTTATATTTCATTTTGAAATCTGACATGGGGTTAGACATATTGTCAGTTTCCCAGCTGCCCCAGTCATGTGACTTGTGCTCTGATAAACTTCAGTCACTCTTTACTGCTGTACTGCAAGTTGGAGTGATATCATCCCCCCCCTCCCCACAGCAGCCTAACAACAGAACAATGGGAAGGTAACCAGATAACAGTAATAGTAAAAATCCAGGTCCAACTGAGACACAATCAGTTACATTGAGGAGGAGAAACAACAGCCTAAAGTGCTGTCTCTTTCTGAAATCACATGACCAGGCAAAATGACCTGAGATGCACCTACACACCAATATTACAACTAAAATAAATACACTTGCTGGTTCAGGAATGAAATTTTATATTGTAGAGTGAATTATTTGCAGTGTAAACAGTGTCATTTAGAAATAAAAACAACATCATAAAAATCAAGACAGAATCCCTTAGTGTGTTATAAACTGACTCATTCCAACCAACTTTTCAGCTGGCCTTCCCTTTTTCTTTTTTATGGTTTCTGAATTATTTGTCTTCTGCTGACTTTTTCCAGCTTTCAAATGGGGGTCACTGGCCCCATCTAAAATCAGTTGCTTCATAAGGCTACAAATGTATTGTTATTACTTTTTATTACTCCTCTTTCTATTCAGGCCTCTCCTATTTATATCCCAGTCCCTTATTCAAATCATGCATGGTTGCTAGGGTAATTTGGACCGTAGCAACCAGATTGCTGAAATTGCAAACTGGAGAGCGACTGAATAAAAAGCTAAATAACTCAAAAACCACAAATAGTAAAAAACGAAAAACAATTGCCTCAGAATATCACTCTACTCATACTAAAAGTTAATTTAAGGGTGAACAACCCCTTCAACAAAAGTTCCCTAGAGAGTTCGGTATTGGTCAGCAGTTTTGCACATTTACAGTATGTTGCCTGGTACTTATACTCATACATTGTTCCTGCAGCTCTGCCCTGTTCACTAGAAGGAACTAAAGTCAGTGTGATGAGACAGTGAGACCCAATCAGCGAGTGAATCAGAAGAAGAAGGCAAATCATTTATAAACTATAAAAAAAAAATAACGAAGACCAATTGAAAAGTTGATTAGAATTGGCCCTTCTATAACATACTACAAGTTCATTTAAAAGGTGAACCACCCCTTTAAGTAGAGTGTCTCAATACTGTAATAGTAAATTACCATGAACCAGCCATAAACCCAACATAAATAGCAGTAACATTAGAACATACTGACCATGTGCCGCAATATAGTCAATGTACTATACACAACTGCAGTAGCAAAGTACTGACCAGGACTGCCATCAGAAATCGCAGGGCCCCATACGACAAAATTTCCTGGGCCCCCTGGGCTGCACCCACTGCAAGCCCCACCTACAGGTCCACCCTCCCCACCCCCACAGGTCCGCCCCCCACCACACAGTAAAAAAACAAAAAAAATATTGGTGACTAGGGTTCCCACATGTTAATGAAAAATAAAAAGATTGGTGGTCAGGGCCCCCCATAAAAAAACATTTGTGGCCAGGGCCCCCCATTAAAAAATATTGGTGGCTAGGAACCCACATGAGAAAAGAAAAATTGGTGACCAGGGCCCCCCCCACATTATGAGAAAATTGGTGGCCCTTAAACGTCCATACCTTTCCGAAGTCAGCAGCTCTCAGAAAGATGGGTGGGCCCAGCTAATCAAGTAAGTGTGGCGTGGCCGGGCCCCCCTTACCCTCGGGGCCCCCTACAACTCTCCCCCCGTCCCCCCCTGATGGCTGCCCTGGTTCTGACCAACTGCAGCAATGCGACCAATACAAATATAGTGAACTGTAGTGACTTAGTAATGATCATCTATAGCCATTTACCTGTTACAATTGTACTGACCTGCAATCCCTTAGCTCTGATCTCAGCTGCTGCCGTACATTTAGTATCAGTATCGGTATTAGTATCGGTATTAGTATTGATATCCTAATTAGTACAACAATTCCATTGTTCACCATTTCTTCTCCCACCCAGTAATAATGAAGTATCAGGCAGAACAGCTGCATTAATGCAGCATTAGAATGACAATGGCCCTGTATACAGAGGGTGAGTGTCAGCTCCAGTGCCACAGCATTAAACTGAAGGGCTTTAGGGCAAAGACACACATGGAGATATGGGGAGATTCAAATTGCTTCTTCTTCGGGCGACTAATGCCTTCCCGCTAGCTAGAATCTAAATCGCCGGCGGGATGGCACTTGGAGTGCTTCCTTTTCCGAAGTCGCCCGAAGTTGCCTCATGAGGAAGGCCTTGCAGGGAGATTAGTTGCTCGAAGAAGAGGTTATTTGTCACCGGGTGACTAATCTCCCTGAATCTCCACGTGTGTCTCTGCCCTTAACCCTTCATGTGTCAGCAGAATTTCACATTTTATTTGTACTCAGTGTCAGGCATTTCTATAATAATTTGTTTAGGTGGGGTTACATCTAAATCTGCCTGATGGTTTTTTTTTTGTGTACAGAGCTCTGAATTAAGAAAAGAATTTAAAAAAAAGGGAAAGTTTAACTACAATACAATACTGTGTGCCCCAGGCCCTCCGAAAGGTTTTATGGCAGGGGTCCGTTTGTTGGGTGCATCATTCCTGTCATAAATTGTACTACACGGGCGTTTTGAATCTGATACCTTCCATTCCGACGCGACACGAGGAAGCGCAGGCGTCACAAATCTAAGGTAAGTAATAGGAATGTCAGACGTTGTCGCAGCGTGAATCCGACACGACACAACTGTCGGGTGAAGACGCAACATGCAGCGTTCGTATCTGACAGTCGTGTTGTGTCCGATGCACGCTGAGACAACGTCCGACATTGCTATTACCTTAGATTCGGCGCATCCAACGTGACACCTGTGCTTCATTGCGTTGGAACGGAAGGTATCAAATTCATAACGCCCGTGTAGTTGTACCCTTAGGCTAGGGCAGAAAATCTGCTGCACCCCTTGTTCTGAAGGCGCAGGGATTGCGGCGTGAAATGCAAAATGTTGAGTTTCAGATGTGAAATCCCCAGGTTCTACCTGCACCTGAGCAGAAACAATTCTTCAGGGAGCGGCAGTTTTGCACAAAAAATCTGCAGATGGCGAAGTGTGTAATTTCCCCGCAAATCCAAGACTGCCCAAAAATTGGCTCATCAATACTGTCAATTCCTCAGAATGATTTCCTTGTAAATTCTGTGTTTTCTTGTTTGGGCTTCTGTGTCTTGAACAACTCTGAAAACTCCAAAACCTTGTCCGACCACAGGCGAGGACAGGAAAAAAAGATGTAGCATATAGAAGGGAGGAGTAGTATATACTGTAGGTATGGAGTAATTTGTTGACTTCTCTCCAATCATTGGTACACCTATAGGTGTGGCGCCTGCCAGGGAAATTCTAAGTTTCATAATACAGGAATATATGCAAAAATTTTATGTGAAAAAACTTTTTTGGAAAGCCTCATGTCCCATGAATGAACCAATGACAGAGACGTATAAAGGTACAGTAACCAGAAAATATTAAAGAGTTTTAAAGCAATGTCAATATAACGTACTGTTGCCCTGCACTGGTAAAACTAGTGTTTTTGCTTCAGAAACACTACTATAGTTTATATAAACAAGCTGCTGTGTAGCCACGGGGGTAGCCATTCAAGCACAGGATACACAGTAGATAAAAGATAAGTACTACTATAGTTTATATAAACGAGCTGCTGTGTAGCCATGGGGGCAGCCATTCAAGCACAGGATACACAGTAGATAACAGATAAGTACTACTATAGTTTATATAAACAAGCTGCTGTGTAGCCATGGGGCCATCCATTCAAGCACAGGATACACAGTAGATAACAGATAAGTACTACTATAGTTTATATAAATAAGCTGCTGTGTAGCCATGGGGGCAGCCATTCAAGCACAGGATACACAGTAGATAACAGATAAGTACTACTATAGTTTATATAAATAAGCTGCTGTGTAGCCATGGGGGCAGCCATTCAAGCACAGGATACACAGTAGATAGACAAGTACTACTATAGTTTATATAAACAAGCTGCTGTGTAGCCATGGGGGCAGCCATTTAAGCACAGGATACACAGTATATAACATAAGTACTACTATAGTTTATATAAACAAGCTGCTGTGTAGCCATGGGGGCAGCCATTCAAGCACAGGATACACAGTAGATAACAGATACGTACTACTATAGTTTATATAAACAAGCTGCTGTGTAGCCATGGGGGCAGCCATTCAAGCACAGGATACACAGTAGATAACAGATAAGTACTACTATAGTTTATATAAATAAGCTGCTGTGTAGCCATGGGGGCAGCCATTCAAGCACAGGATACACAGTATATAACATAAGTACTACTATAGTTTATATAAACAAGCTGCTGTGTAGCCATGGGGGCAGCCATTCAAGCACAGGATACACAGTAGATAACATAAGTACTACTATAGTTTATATAAACAAGCTGCTGTGTAGCCATGGGGCAGTCATTCAAGCACAGGATACACAGTAGATAACAGATAAGTACTACTATAGTTTATATAAACAAGCTGCTGTGTAGCCATGGGGCCATCCATTCAAGCACAGGATACACAGTAGATAACAGATAAGTACTACTATAGTTTATATAAACAAGCTGCTGTGTAGCCATGGGGGCAGCCATTCAAGCACAGGATACACAGTAGATAACAGATAAGTACTACTATAGTTTATATAAACAAGCTGCTGTGTAGCCATGGGGGCAGCCATTCAAGCACAGGATACACAGTAGATAACAGATAAGTACTACTATAGTTTATATAAACAAGCTGCTGTGTAGCCATGGGGGCAGCCATTCAAGCACAGGATACACAGTAGATAACAGATAAGTACTACTATAGTTTATATAGACAAGCCACTGTGTAGCAATCAGCAATTGAAAGCTGAAAAAAGAGAAAAGACATATGAAGCAGATAACAGATAAGCTCTGTAGTATAATGGGATTCTTCAAAACTCAGATAGTTATCTACTGTGTAACATTTCGTTAATGTATGAAAAGTAGGAACTGTTTGAACAAAGCTTTGTTTCATGAAACAGAAAGTTAAATCCATAGCAAGGTGTGGCCGTTATTTCAGGTAACTGGATACCTTCAGTAGAGGTTTATCCACAATCACAAAGCTAATTGGGCTAAAGAGAAGCCGAATGGGAGTCGCATTATATGAAATACACGGCTATGAACTGACCTGGTCAATGGAAGCATCACTCACGTCTGCAGAAAAATATTCCAGGGAGGGGCAAAGCCTCCTGTTTTTTCTAGACAATGCCTGTATACCAGTGCTACAGTTCTAGTATCCTGGAAAAAACAATTTGTGCCAGATCCTTGTACTTGCTGTTCTACCTCCGCCCTGCGTCCATACAAAACCTCGTATACAGGTGCTACCGGAATGCCAGGTGCCAATTTTTTTTGGCAAAGTTGTTCGCAGTTTGTGTAACCAGGGGGCGCTGTTTGTAGAAAGTATAAATGATAAGAATGTGCTGCACTTTACATAAAACAATAATAGGCGATATTATTTGGGATGAAAGGCTTCCTCCTTATGCCCCCGTCCTGTTATTCATGGGGGCGCAGGTTTGATTCCCATATCAGCCACTTGGGAAGTCTTCTAATTTCCCCTGTGGTCTCTGAGTTCCCTGCCAATACATAATAATCCTGATGGGAGAAAAGCCCTGGAACTTGCCATTGGGATTTCAGGGAACCAACCATTGGTGGCAACATAGGGAATATCCAGGGTCTGCTGGGGCATTAGCAGCTCTGGGTCCCAAATCAGTATATATTAATATATTCACTCTGAAAGATCCGCACTCACAAGGCTTAAAATTTAAAAAAATATATTTTATTGCAGAACTAAAGACTGACGTTTCGGCCAAACCCAAGGCCTTTCTCAAAGTGCCAAATCTACAATGTATATGCCTTAAATCCACGTAATGGTGGTCATACTAAAGCGACCATTTAAAATATACACACTATCGATTTTAAATACATACCCATTCATAAACTAAAACCCCACATTTATACAATCCATAAACAAGACAGAAAATAGCATCAGTATTGGAAGATCTCACATAAACTATATAAAAAAAAAACATTGTTGCTAATGTGTCATTGTTTGAGTAGGAGATTTATAGTTCAACGCTACCGGTCTTGAAGCAGGCGACTCCCATGTTCCACCCTGGTTACTACAGATCCAGCACAGCTGATCCCATTCAGCCTCTTTGGTTTAACCCTTAAAGAATAGCTTAATGTTACTTAGTATCCTCATGCGATATCCCTTATTTTAATTGTATTTATTAATTAATATAACGTGCTACAAGTAAACCTAAAGGCAAACCTCCGCTTTAAGGCAGTGTTAGCAGTTACGTGAAGCGACGCAAGATGGAAGCACCCAGGGTACAAGAGTGAAGGGTCTCACCTACTCCCAACTGAGGGAATGTAATGCAGAACAGGTGCAGGGAAGCAGTATGGCAGCTTTAATTCACACCCAGCTTGAGATGCTGGAGTAAAGAATGATGACCAGGGGTATAACTATAGAGGAAGCAGACCCTGTGGCTGCAGGGGGCCCAGGAGGTATAGGGGCCCAACGAGGCCCTAATTCATATACAGTTTCAATAAATATTGGTAAAACAAGTCAACTGCTAAAAATTTTGGGGGCCTGAAAAATAATTTTCTGTGGGGCCCAGTAATATCTAGTTACGCCAACTGAAAGAATCCCTACTACTACTACCCTAGAATTAGTCACTAACTCCCTGCACTCTGACTATGGGGTTCCCTATATAGTTGGCTGTCAGTGGCAGAAATACCGGGGACCCAGATCCGCACTCTGTTGTTCTTCCTACCGATCAGTCGGGGCAAAAACTCGCGTGGTGGGGGTGGGCCCCCCAAGTCCGACCCTGACCAGGGGGCCGCCAGATTCTTGCACCAACGGGAATCCGGCACCAAGATTTTGTCCAGTGCTCTAGTTCTGTTACTGTTAGCTGTACTACAGGGGAAACACCCAGCTCCCTAAAGATCAGCCAGAATACTCACCGTGTAGAAGGAGAAATATCCAGTATCTGTCCGTACTACAGCGCAGAGCCCGTACCATTCTTCTTCTCTTCCTCTTGGCAAAAGACCTGCCCCATACACATATTTGGCTCCAAACCTGCTTCCAGACGGATCACAAAGTTAGGCTCAAATCCCTCCTGCTGATTGGGCCAAGCCGTGACTCGTAACTGTCTTTCTGTCTGTACAGTTAGGTATTAAAGGAACAGTAACCTCAAAAAACAAAAGTAAATAAAATATGAAATAGCTTTGCCCTGCACTGGTACAACTGGTGCGCTGAAATGCTGCTATAGTTTATAATTAAGAAGCTGCTGTTTAAATTGAAATAGGGCTAAATGGCACAGGTTACATAGCAGATAACAGATAAGCTCTGTAAAATACAATGGGTTTAGTTCTTACACTTAAACCAATTGTATTCTGCACAACAAATCTGCGATGTAACCTGTGCCTTATAAACTATAGTAGTGTTACTGAAGCACTTTTGCCAGTACAGGACAAAAATACTTATGTTTTAATCACTTTAATTTATTTTTACGCTACTCAAAGAGGTTATTCACCTTTAAATTAACGGTTAGTATGATGCAGAGAGGGATATTCTGAGACAATTTGCAATTGGTTTTCATTTTTTTTTTTATTATTTGTGGTTCTTGAGTTATTTAGCTTTTTATTCAGCAGCTCTCCAGTTTGCAATGTCGGGTTGCCAGGGTCCAGATTACTCTAGCAACCATGCACTGATATGAATAAGAGACTGGGATATGAATAGGAAGATGATAAATAAAAAGTAGCAATAAAAATAAATAACCTTACAGAGCATTTGTTGGAAAGCTGGAATGATTCAGAAGAAGACAAATAATTAAAAATATATAAAAAAAAAAGAAGAAAACAATGAAGACCAATTATAAAAAAGCCAATGGTGGTCAGGGCCCCATTATAAGTTAAAAAGTTCCCAGACACTAAAAAAAAAAAAATGGTGCCGGGGCCCCCGTGAAAGTTTTTTTTAAAAAAAAAACATTGGTGGCTGTGGCCCCCCCGTAAAAAGTTAAAAGGGAACATTGGTGGTCAGGGGTAGGGATGTAGCGAACTGTTCGCCGGCGAACTAGTTCGCGCGAACTTCGACTGTTCGCGTCCGCCGCAAGTTCGCGAACGTCGCGCGACGTTCGCCAATAGGCGTTCGCGTCAAAATCGTTCGACCATTCGACCATTCGATCGCTAAAATCGAACGATTTTCGTTCGAATCGAACGATCGAAGCCATTGGATTGAATGAAATCATTCGATCCAATGGCTTCGATCGTTCGATTCGAACGGAAATCGTTCGATCGAACGATTAAAATCCTTCGATCGTTCGAATCGAACGATTTTCGGATGTTCGAAGTTCGCGAACTGTTCGCGAACTGTTCGCATTTTTTGCCGGTGTTCGCGAACGGCTTTCGCGAACACATACTCGGCAGTTCGCTACATCCCTAGTCAGGGGCCCCATAGAATATTTGAAAACAACATTGGTGGCCAGGGGCCTATATAATGTTAAAGCAATCATTGGTGGCCAGGGGTTTAATAAAATAAAAATCACATTGGTGTTCAGTGGAATTTACCATGGGCTCCTTTTCACGGCTTTAGGGCTCTTACTCACAAGCGTTTTTACCTGCGCTCCCCTGCGTTCCGTTTTTCGGCGTTCAGCCGCAGGGGAGCGCAGGAATAGACGCATTTCATTATTTCAAATGGGGCTGTACTCATACAGGCGCATGTAGGCGCCGAACGCAGGTTGAGACACAACATGCTGCATTTTTCCTGCATTCGGCGCCTACACACGCCTGTGTGAGTACAGCCCCATTTGAAATAATGAAATGCGTCTATTCCTACGCTCCCCTGCGGCTGAACGCAGAAAAACGGAACGCAGGGGAGCGCAGGTAAAAACGCTCTTGAGTAAGAGCCCTTAGGACTTCAACTTGGGGTCTTTTCGTGGCTTTGGGTCTTTTCAGGCCCGGTTTGGTGGCGAGGCCGCAAAGGCCCGGGCGGCAACATTTTAGGGGTGGCATGCCACCCAGCCGCATCCTAAGGAGCATTGTTTGCCAATAATCTGCTGCTTTTCAGTGCGCTCACACATGTGCCAAGGAGGGGCTGCGTGCAGTAACTCCCCAAACCTGTTTGCCTAAAAAAGAAAAATTAAGGAAACAAAATCCTTACCAGTTAACTCTAGTGATATCATGAGCTTTTGCACTGAAAATCCTTTGAGATTTCAGGTGGGAAAGTTTATGAGCTGATCTTTGTGTGTCAGGGGAGGAACGCCACGAGCGATTTCGGCACGATCCGACATGCTGCACAAAAATGCAGGCGTCAAGTCAGATGCGATGGAAACAAGGTAAGAAATGGAAATGTCGGATGAAGTTGCATCGTTCATCCATCATGACGCGGCTGTCAGATGCAGATGTAGCGAGTAGCGTCGGACACCTGCTGTGACACCATCCAACGCTCCTGTTGCTTTCCTTATTTCTTTGAAGTATTGTGGCTTTAAGGAAAAACTTACTCACTGGTCAAAAAAAAAACACCCTCAATCCTCAAGGTCCTATTGAGGATAATGCAAAGTAAAAGGAGTACAGGAAAGGTGTATTTTAAGACCAATGTATTCAAAAAAGTATATTAAATATATTGATAATGGGTTGAGTGCAGAGGACTCTTGTATTTGCCGATATGTATTTTGTGGTCACAGCCTTATTGCACCCCCGCCTGATGGTTTTAAAAATTAGTGATGAGCACAACTTTCCCTTGTTTGCATTTGTTATGGTGCCATTGTGACCAGATCTCACTTTCACACCTGTGTGAGTTTCAGCCGACAACTACCTGAATAGTTCAATTGAACCATTGTGATTGGATATTGCTGACTGTTTCCTTACAGGGGGTTGTTCACCTTCCATACCCTTTTTTTCCGTTGAGTTGTTTTCAGATTGTTCGCCATAAACAAAGACTTTTTTTCAATTGCTTTCCATCTTTTACTTTTTACAGTTTTCCCAAAATTGAAGTTTAAAGTTTAATATTCACGTCTCTGGTGTTTCAGTCTGGCAGCTCGAGTGATCCAGGAGCAGATTCTGAGTTGTTACAATTTGCTACAATTAGTTAAAATAATTTTTTTTAGCAGTATATGGGGAATATTAATAACTATTGTATCAATTCAATTCACCTTCCTCTGGCTCAGCTAACACAGGGGTCCCCAATCTTTTTTGGCCCGGGGACCAAAAAGAGACAAATTTTTGCCCAACTTCCGGGGGGGGGGGGGGGGGTCGGGAGCGGTCAGCGTCCAATTCGGAGTACAGGTGGCCAATTTGGGTGTGCCGGCGTCCAATGCGTCGCACCTCATTAATTGTTCGTTGGCCCAATTCAGGTCTGTCCGTGGCCCAGAACCAGGCCCAGCAGTTGGGGGCCCCTGAGCTAACAGATCAGTTTGGCTACTTTCACTTACACAAATGTTGTGTTGATGGTTGAATGCAAATTGTTTCTCAACCTCATCTGTTGTTATATTGTGTTACTTTGAAACTGCAGTAAAAAGGCAGTTATTGTTTTTTGCATTGGGACTAAAATATATCATGCATTACTTTATATGTATAAGATCTCCCATAAATGACAGTGTTTGTGTTTTATGTGAAAGTCGATCAGTAAACATAGTTTAATGTCAAACATCCCAATCATTAGTCCTGATTTCCAGTATTTTTTTTTTTTTTTATTCACGAACAGAAAACTAATTCTTAAAGGGATACTGTCAAGGGAAAATGTATTTTTTCCAAAATGAATCAGTTAATAGTGCTGCTCCAGCAGAATTCTGTACTGAAATCCATTTCTCAAAAGAGCAAACAGATTTTTTTTATATTCAATTTTGAAATCTGAAATGGGGCTAGACATATTGTCAATTTCCCAGCTGCCCCAAGTCATGTGACTTGTGCTCTGATAAACTTCAATCACTCTTTACTGCTGTACTGCAAGTTGGAGTGATATCACCCCTCCCTTCCCCCCCTGCAGCCTAACAACAGAACAATGGGAAGGTAACTAGATAGCAGCTCCCTAACACAAGATAACAGCTGTAGATCTAAGAACAACACTCAATAGTAAAAACCCATGTCCCACTGAGACACATTCAGTTACATTGAGAAGGAAAAACAGCAGCCTGCCAGAAAGCATTTCTCTCCTGAAGTGCAGGCACACGTCACATGACTTGGGGCAGCTGGGAAATTGACAAAATGTCTAGCCCCATGTCAGATTTCAAAATTGAATATAAAAAAATCTGTTTGCTCTTTTGAGAAATGGATTTCAGTGCAGAATTCTGCTGGAGTAGCACTATTAACTGATAAGTTTTGAAAAAAACATGTTTTCCCATGACAGGATCCCTTTAAATATACATATGTATAATGGTAAAGGTACTATTACAGTTTTAGTGTAAAACCGCCATATCCAGTTCCCCATAACAAATGAATACAATCGCATATGCTCCAGCAATCAGCATGTTAACATATAGAGAAGGCAGAATGACGTCCGGAGAGGTGGGACTTGGAATATGAGATGTGTCCGTCACTGAAAAATGCGTAGTCTTGCGGGAAGATGACATTGACGCAAAGAACAGGCGGAAGTGAATAATATGCGGCTATAAAAAACCGCGATAGGAAGCGAGCGTTAATTGCCTTTTGAAAAAGCGAATAGCGAAATGTACGTCAGGGCAACTGATGGAATCCTTGATTTTAGCTTAATAATCACCGGATGGTGGGGTGGGATTGAGACTACAGGAAAAGCTTTATTTTAAAAGAATTCTTTCTCAGACTCCTTTACTTATCTATTTTCTATTCCAAGGACTGTGGGGTTTGTGGTTTTGTAGGTTATGATAGCCTCTTCCAAGCATAGAGAGGAAGGTAAATTTGAGACAGCCGTTCTACATCTTTGTGGTGCTCCTAGGGACCAGAATAAAATGATTACCGTATATACTCGCGTATAAGCCGAGTTTTTCAGCACCCAAAACAAGCTGAAAAATGCCAATTACAGCCAATGGAAGGATCGCTCCGCCCCCAGCCCTGCGTCAGTGAAGCAACCCGGAAGATCAGTCATTGCAGGAAACGATTCGGCTGAAAAAGGTGCGCAGGGCTGGGGGCGGATTTGCGGGGGGGGCCTTTGCAGGAAATATTTTATGTGCAGCATTTTCTTCATACTGACACGTTCCTATGATTTTTATAGGAACGTGTCAGAATCGCTTTAAGCATACTTAAGGGAGCAGGCAGTGGAGTCCCTTACCTGTACCTCACTAACATGGAGATCTCTGTACAGGACCTGCAGGTGAGGAGGGGGAGGGGAGTCACGTGACTCTGAGAGCTGTCACTGAAGTGTTGTTTCAGTGAGCACAGCACACAGAAGTGAGACACAGAGAGTCTTTAGCTTTATTTCTCACCCTAGGCTTATACACGAGTCAATAAGTTTTCCCAGTTTTTGTAGGTAAAATTAGGTACCTCGGCTTTTACACGGGTCGGCTTATACACGAGTATATACGGTAGCTAGATCTTGAGAGCAACACCACCCTCTATACAATTTTCACCTTTCCTTATCTTTTTAAAAGGCTGACAATTAAGGGTTTATGATTGTGATCGCATTTAATCAACTTATTGAGATATCAGTTTAATTTATGCACAAGCCACTTTAAACTGTGCACTTCAGATCTAATGAATTGCTGAATTAATTAATCTGCACAAGTCACTTTATCAATAGAAATCTTATTAAATTGATTCAGAAATAATCGCATAATCGATTGCACGGGTCACTTTATATAGTGCACACTAATCAATTTGTAGAATTAATTTTTCCGTTAAATCACTTTTTATTTCATGTATTAGTTAAGGTGATTATTAAAACGTTAAGTGCAAACATAATTAACAATTAAATTAATTGGAGTTTTATATAGTATCGGTACTTATAATTGATTAAGGTTATTGTAATAATTGTGATTAATTCCTGGTTTGCTATCAATTGTTTACAGCGCTGTGTTTTTAACTCAGTGAAAAAAACAAATAAACAACTAAAACAATTGATATTCTTTTTAAAAAACATTTTATTGGAGTTTCTTATGGTCAATGCTGCACGTGGCACCTTATTTTCTTTCTTTTTTCTTTTTTACTGATTTCCAGTAATGTGAATGAACTGAACTTCATCTATAATTTTCATAACAAAAAGGTGCTATGTAGTGATAGGCGAATCTATTCGCCAGGCGAGAATTTGTGGCGAATTTGCGCGATAAATTAGCGAAAAGGCAGCGAAAATTTAGCTGGCAAAAATTTGCCGGCGTCAAAAAAAATGGACGTCGGCATCAATTTTTTGGAAGCTGAGGCATTTTCGCCAAAAAAACAAGACGCCGGTGCTGTTTTGCGAATTTTTCGCAGTTTCGCAAATTTCGCCCATCACTTGTGCTATGTATATTATTTTAAAAATAGTCTGGGCTTTGTACATGTCAAGTGAAAGATGACTTTGTACTTAACCATGCAGCCTGTGGGTCCATCAGTTAGTAGCTCTTAAGTGAGCCCATGTATTTTTGCCAATGCTGATATTATAGGGCTGAATCAGCTGTTTCCCGACCAGTGGAAAATCAAAGGTGAAGAAACTGCTGATGTAACATTAGACTTAGCCTACCAGAACCAAAAAATCACCCCGCGCCTATGGCTAGGACCATATGCAATGGGGGAGGGGAAGGGCGCGTAAGAGCACCTGGCACCAAGACCATGCAGCCTCGGGATGCCACACCATGGAATCTGGCCCTGGGTCTTTTCGTGGCTCCTATTGCAGTTTTGGGTCTTTGGCGCTTCAGGTCTTTTTGCAGCTTCGGCTCAGTTTGTGGTTTCTGGTATTTGGTGCTTTGGATCTTCGGGATTAATAGAATCTGATTGTTTCATAGTAACAGACCCAGGCAGGGCCGGATTTCAGTGGCCCACCACCTGCACCTCTCTAGCAAGCGCAGGCGTACCAGAGCACTGGGGAACTGCACTCCCCTACCAACTTGCCAACCTAGGCCCAGGCCTTTGTGGCCTCGCAAGTATAGATCTGGTCTCCTACATAGATTGTCCACTTAGAAGAAGAAGCTGACTTTTTGTAGTATTTATCGGCAGTGCAATACTAGAAAGCTCCCCAGTATTACTCTTTCCCTTATGTCCCACTCAGCAGCACCATGAGATATATTTTGTCTATTACTGCCATGTAGGACAAGTGAGAAAGAAAGAAAGAGTTAATACACCACACCCATAAATAGGATACTCCCAGCACCAGACCTCAGTGTTCTTTTGTCCTACCGGTAGGTAAGTGAGCATGCTTCTAAATAACTTTCTTTTTCTTTCTTACAGGTTCTGTGCCAGGTTCCTAGGGGACTTGAAGACCGTAGACAGTATACCCGAGGGGTAGATCTGTCGGGGGTATGAATTACCCTTAGGTTTTCCGCTGCTATGTTCCATGTGTAACTGATGGTTGCCCAAATCTAAGATGGTGACGATGGACTGACGTGCGACTAAGAGTTAGCGTGATTGGTCAACAAGCGGTTCTGTCCTGGGCAGAGAGTCATGTTCCCAGTCTGAAGGCATTACACATAAAAGGGGTAGAGAATGTTCTTGCAGATCATCTGAGCAGGAAGATAATCAATCCTGGGGAATGGACATTAGACCAACAGATATTCTGGCAGATCACAGAACGTTGGGGGATTCCAATGATATATCTGATGACAACCAGGAAGAATCACAAGGTACAGAGATTCTGTTCTCTCAACAGATTCTACCAACCAGATTAAGCTGGCCATAGATGTTGAGATTTTTAAAAGATCAGATGCTGATCGTGAGACCACGATCTTCTCAGAAAGATCGTACGATCCTACGAATTTACCATCAACTAAAAAGACCAATTTGCCAGGAAAACAAAGGGGAGCTGCCTGCTTGGCCCTGCAAACATAGATAGATTGCACTGGGACCGACAAAGATTTTTTGACCTGGCCGATCAATTTCCCGACAGATGTCGGCCGAAAAATCGTAAGATGTACGATCGTTCGAATACCACTAACCGAACGATAATTTCGAAGGATTGGTCTGGCTTCCCTAAAATCGGTCGTTCGGCAAGAATAATCGTCGCGTCTTTGGGGAGCTTAACATAGATGCCATGTCCATCACATGGAAATTCCACCTCGTGTACATAATTCCTCCCATACCCATGATTCCGAGGATATTACACAAAATCAGAACAGAGCAAGTACAGACAATTATCATTTCTCCCTTTTGGCCCAAGAGAAGTTGGTTTTCGCTGTTAATGAGAATGTCCAGGAAGCAGTATTGGATTCTTCCTCAAATTCCAACTCTCTTGACTCAAGGTCCTCTTCAATGTCAACACCTTACAGATGACAGCCTGGAGACTGACATGGCCATTTTAGAGCTGCAGGGGCTCTCTCCTGAGGTAGTACAGATCCTCATTCAATCCAGGAAAGAATCTACCAACAGAACTTACTCTAGAGTTTGGAAGATATTCAGAACTTGGTGCAACAGAAATAAAGTTTCCTACACTCAGCCTCCAATTTCGAAAATTTCTTCAGGAGGGATTTGATAAAGGGTTTGCAGTCAATACCATTAAAGTTCAGGTATCAGCACTCTCTGCTCTTATGAATAAACCTTTATCTACTCATCCTCTTTCAAAAGATTCTTCAAAGCTATGTCTAAAATTCGGCCTAGAATATACCAGACTTCTCCTTCATGGGACCTTCCTCTAGTTTTAGGCAAATTATATGAGATTCCTTAAGAACCTCTGGAAGATTCATCGATTAAGTGCCTTTCTTTCAAGACGCTGTTTTAAGTAGCCATCGCTTCATCTAGAAGAGTTGGGGAACTACAGGCTTTATCAATCAAAGAACCCTATCTAACCTTTTTTCCAGATCGTGTAGTTATGAGGACTCGTCCAAATTTCAGACCCAAGGTGGTTACGACGTCATATATAAATCAGGAGATTGTATTACCCTCTATTCAGGAAACCCAGGAAGAGAACTCCCAACTTCTTCTGTTGGATGTATGTAGAGTACTTAAAACTTACAGTAAGCGTACAGAAGATTTCAGGAAGGATGAGAATATATTCATCAGTTTTGCTGGAAAGAATAAAAGCATCTAAACCATCTCTTGCCCGATGGATTAAAGAGGCTATTCAGATGGCTTACATCAAGGATGACCGTATTCCACCCTTTCAGATTAAGGCCCATTCTACAAGGAAGATGTCAACATCTTGGGCAGAAGCTGCTAATATTTCTATGGATCAGATATGTAGGGCAGCTACATGGAGTAATCCTAACACCTTTATCCAGCACTAAAGGGTAGACATCCTGGGCTCTCAGGAAGCTTCCTATGGCAGTAGAATCCTGCAGAAAGCATTATGAAGATCCCTTCCTTTATTACTTGTTAACTCTCATGGTGCTGCCGAGTGGGACTTAAGGGAATGAGTAAATTTATACTTACCGTAATTTACTTTTCCCTTAGTCCCTTCGGCAGCAAGTTTTTCCCTGCCCCCTATTAAAATTATTGAGCATTGTTTCTCTGTGTTATTAATGAAAAAAAAAACCCAAAAAAACCCACTGAGGTCTGGTGCTGGGAGTATCCTATTTGTGGGTGTGGTGTATTAACTCTTTCTTTCTTTCTCACTTGTCCTACACCGCAAAATATATCTCATGGTGCTGCCGAAGGGACTAAGGGAAAAGTAAATTACGGTAAGTATAAATTTACTCATTGAAGATGGTAAAGTTTCTTCACAACTTTACCACTACCAAGACTAATATCTAGGTAAAGGTCCTAGGAGAAGTTGCTAAACCAAAAGGGAGAAAAGGGAACTGGTAATATTGATTTAAGAAGGTAACATTTAATTGGGTCTGAAAATTAAGCACTGCTTCTGTCAAGTCAAAAAGGGGTAGAAAACAACACCAATGTGTGCAGAAGATGGCAAATAACCACTCTAAAGAAGTGCTTGGCTTTAAATGTTTAGCAAGGGTAGTAAAATTCTGTCTAGGGTCAAAGTTAAGAGGCGTAAACCTGGTTCTACTCTGAAGTCAGTAGGTCACCTTAAGATGAAACCCTAACAGAGTCTCATCCTGATGTCTGATTTGTAGAGAAAAAATATACTAGTAGCAGTGGGGATAAAAGCCACTCTTTTTACAATACATAATATGTATGGTTGGCCTGTTACTGGGACTTTAAAGTACTTTTGGACCCAAATCTAAAGACTGTGTAACTGTGACTGTGTAAGGCACCCCAAGCTGCAATCCTAACTGGTGTATTGAAAGACCATAGAAAACATGGACATTTGAGATATAAGGACAAGCTTCCCGCTTTCCACAAAGAGTCCGGGTGCTCATGCTCCAAACCCTTAGCAAAGGGGAAATACATGCAAACACCTAAAATATCAAGCTGGCACCATTCCGGAACCCCAAAAAAGTTGATTAGTTAGTAGAATCCAGGAGTCCAAACATTTTTATAAAGTAATACAAAAATCTTTATTTACATCTTATATAAAAAAATAATAGCTTGACGCGTTTCGTGTCCCCACAGGACACTTAATCATAGGCTGACTTGTTACTGATACATACAAAGTATTTAACTTCTCTCTTTTTTTTATTTTCCAAAAATAGTTACAAAGCAAGATATCAGATACAATTGTACGGTAAATACATCATATTGTTCTTTTACAGAGTACATTGATGCATAAGTTACATTTGTATGGTATTGTTTAGAGAGAGTCATCTGGAGATTAATGTAGTAAAAGAGAGAAAGAGAGATAAATTGTACCAAGGTAAAGAAATCAATAAACATTACATACAAAGTATTTAAAGGAAAAGGAGCCAATAGTGGGTCTCATGGGCGGAGTCATAATTAGTCGTCAACTAGCTTTATGCCGTTGCCCCTAGTGGCTCATTATTAAAACAGCATTTGAAATACAAATAATTATTTTAGCATGGATATATATTTTTTTATACAGATTATATATGATTTCACAATACACATGTACATATAATAAATATAAGTATAAATATGAATCTAAATACAAATATAAATATTTTTTTTTGTTAGATAAAGCAAGAGATATCAAATTCATAATTTAAACCTAATGGTTGTCTAGTTCCTAGGGGAAAAATCCATTTTGCGTCTTTTCTCAATTGATTCCAAGGACCATTAAAAGAGTTTCAAGCTTGCATAATGTTGAAATGAATGGTGTTTCCCCTCTGTATCACATACTCTATACGATACATCTGTTTTTGAACAGTTTTATATGGACTTTTATACATTCGTCAACGTTGAATTTCTTCCCCTTTACTTGTTCTCCTGGTTCATATACCTGGGCAGTTAGTTTTCATGTTGTAGTTCTCTTTTTGCTTCCCAGTAGTCTTGGCTTTGCCTCCACAAAACCTTACAACTGGGTAATTCTTGTTTTGTGTATGCCCCAGGGCCACAATCAGGGGGTCACTGGGGGGACAGTCCTCCCGGGCCCGGTGGATTTCCCCGCTTCCAGGGGGCCCGGCCGCGACCTGACTCTGCCCTGCATTTTTCCCCACAGAGCTGCGTCCCGTGCGTATGCGTGACGTCAGAACGCACGGGCGCAACTCTATTTAAGCCACCTGCAGTCAGAAGATCGAGGACGTCGCTGGAGGAGGATGTGCTTCCTGGAGACAGCGAACGGACGGCGAAGACGGCGAAGAAGACCCTCCTGGAGGAAGAAGAAGACGCCAGCACAAGCAGGTAAGTCCTCTGAGCCACCAATGTAGCCCTGAGCCACCAATGTAGCCCCTGAGCCACCAATGCGGGCCCCTGAGCCACCAATGCGGGCCCCTGAACCCCATACTGCCCCTGAACCCCATACTGCCCCTGAGCCACCAATGCAGGGCCCCTGAGCCACCAATGCAGGGCCCCTGAGCCACCAATGCAGGGCCCCTGAGCCACCAATGCAGGGCCCCTGATGCCCCTGCAGGCCCCTGAACCCTCAATGAGGGCCCCTGATTCCCCTGCAGGCCCCTGAATCCCCATGCCGGGCCCCATATCCCCATGCCGGGCCCCATATCCCCATGCAGGGCCCCTGATTTGCAGAGGGCCTGGTCAGCAGTGTTTTTTTTTTGTGACCCCTGGCTGCCAATGCAGGCCCCTGAACCCCCAATGAGGGCCACGGATTTCCATGCAGGGCCCCATATCCCCCAATGCGTCCCCCTGTTCCCCATGCAGTGCCCCTGACTTGCAGAGGGGCCTGGCCAGTAGTGTTTTTTTTATGACACATGGCTGCCAATCTAGCTCTGGTATTCCCCTGAATTGTGTTTTTATATAATTTTAGTAGGAGCCCTGGTCTCTAGTAATTTTTCTTGGTCTTGGGCCCTGTCTGGTTTTCTTAACAAGTCACAAATGTTTGTTTTGCTACATTGTAGTAGGGCCCTGGTCCCCAATTTCTTGCATTTTGTCTTTTCTTTTTTTTAATCCTGTAAAAAGTCTTCCAGTCACCAATTGTTTAATCACTGTTATGAAACTCCTCGACACTTATTGTTTTTTCTTTTTTGATCCTGTAAGAAGTCCCCAGTCACCAATTGTTTTTTTTAATCCTGTTATGAAACTCTTGGCCACCAATTTTTTCACCCTGTTCTGGCCACCAATCGTGCATGTCTGTGATTACCTTTGATTTTAAGTAGTTCTGAGACATAATGTGAATTCTTTTTTCTCCCTTCCTTTTTAAACAGCTAAACTGTATCACAGCTGCAAAAGAACAGGAACTGTTGGTATTTAGCGGGAGTGGCCCAGCTGTTTGCATGACGTCATTAATTTGTTACAATTACTTATTTGTTTATCTCAGAATTGTTACAAAGTATCTTATTTGCACCTGGTGGCTGTTCTGGGCTCTCTGCTAAAAACCAATTAAGTTAGAAACTGTGTTTCTTTTTCTGACTGTTCAGTGCAGAGAAAGTCGGGACTTTCCTGTACAAACGTGGGACTGCGTGTTGAGCTGTCAAAAGCGGGACTGTCCCACTGAAAACGGGACAGTTGGGAGGTATGCTTTTGTGTGTCACTGCACATGCTCAGTGGGCTCTGGTCTGCTGCTGAGAATCGAAGCTTTGGGGTCGTCAGATATCATGAAAACATTAGCAGAAAGTGAGGTTACATCTATCAGAGGGAATGCTACAGGGCTGATTATTAATTAATTCTCATGCAGAATGCACTGGTTTCCATGCTGCCATGTAATGTGATTCGGTCCTGTGAGCAGTTGCAGGTACAAGAGTAGGGATGTAGCGAACTGTTCGCCGGCGAACTAGTTCTCGCGAACTTCGACTGTTCGCGTCCGCCGCAAGTTCGCGAACATCGCGCGACGTTCGCCAATAGGCGTTCGCGTCAAAATCGTTCGACCATTCGATCGCTAAAATCGAACGATTTTCGTTCGAATCGAACGATCGAAGCCATTGGATTGAATGAAATCATTCGATCCAATGGCTTCGATCGTTCGATTCGAACGGAAATCGTTCGATCGAACGATTAAAATCCTTCGATCGTTCGAATCGAACGATTTTCGGATGTTCGAAGTTCGCGAACTGTTCGCGAACCGTTCGCATTTTTTGCCGGTGTTCGCGAACGGCGTTCGCGAACACATTGTCGGCGGTTCGCTACATCCCTATACAAGAGGATAACACTTATACTGGAGGAAAGGAGATTTCATCATCATCATCATCATCATCATCAGTTTGGAACGCCCCAGTAGCAAAACATAAGTAATAACTATTTATGGCCTAAAGATGGCAGCAGGTAGCAGTGTGATTGTCATCAGACCCTTTTTTGCCCTTCTCTTGCTCAATAACTATCCAATGATCAGGATTTGTGATTATTTCTGATACTGCCACTGGGAGGTGCTGAATGGTTACGTGTGTTTTTGTAACAGTTTCCATAGGAGATACAACCTACTTTCCATGTTTTCCATTGCATTGAAAATCTGGCACTACACACAGAGTGTAGCAGACGCAATGCTTAAAGGGGACATATTACTGACTTTATATTGCATTATATATATTTCTGAAAGGGACTGTTCACCTTTGAGTTCATTTTTAGTATGATATAGAGAGTGATATTCTGAGACAATTTGCAATTGGTTTTCATTTTTTATTATTTGTGGTTTTTGAGTTATTTAGCTTTTTATTCAGCAGCTCTCCAGTTTGCATTTTCAGAAATCTGGTTGCTAGGGTCCAAATTACCCTAGAAACCATGCGATGATTTGAATAAGAGACTGGAATATGAATAGGAGAGGCCTAAATAGAAAGATGAGTAATAAAAAATAGCAATAATGATACATTTGTAGCCTTACAGAGCATTTTTTTTATAGATGGGGGTCAGTGACCCCCATTTGAAAGCTGAAAAGAGTCAGAAGAAAAAGGAAAATAATAAAAAATCTATCAAAAATAAATAATGAAGACCAATGGAAAAGTTGGTTTGAATTAGCCAGTCTATAACATACAAAAAATACCTTAAAGCTGAACCACCCCTTTAATGTAAAGTGGTCTAGATTTCTCTTCTGTGAATGTTTGTAATTTGCATTCATTTTATAACTTTCTGTTCTGCATTTTACAGATATAAATTGCCAAAGCACCTAGAAGAGCATACTGAGCTATTTTACATTTAATTAAAAAGATGTGCACATGTCCCCTTTAACACAGACTATGTTGCACCCCTCTAGTTCTGCATCCATAGACATGAGTGCTTCCTAGGGCTCCTGTTTTGGACCTAATCTCACGGAGTATTGGGTTTCCTAAAGGCTCATTTGCATACTGACCTGAGATAGTTGCACGTGTAGTTTCATCATGTGCCGTATATAAATGCGAGTCGAGCTCCATGCATCAGGGGTGTAACTACAGAGTAAGCAGACCCTGTGGCTGCAGGGGGGCCCAGGAGGTATAGAGCCCCATGAGAACCTAACTCATATACAATTTCAATAAATATTGGTTAAAAAGGTCAACCTCTAGACATTTTGGGGGCCTGAAAAATAATTTAATGTGGGACCCTGTAATATCTAGTTACGCCACTGCCATGCAGAAACACTGGTCAGGTTGCGCCACATGCAGGGTGGATCCTTGGACTGCTGCTGTCTGAGGCAGCAACCCCGATGCAGCCCCCCTCTCCCGCTCTGTGCTTAAAAGTTTAGCGTCGGAGCGGATCAAAAGGGGCTAGTGCTAGTACAATGAGCGTGTACTGCGCTTTCTGCACTAGCAGAGCAGAATTTCCAAGTTAAAAACCGGGAGGTGGCTTTTTGCGCCCCTTGTAACTGGCCATTAACTGCATCTGAGGCAAGGTGCTCACCTTGACTCATGGCAGGAACGGCCTTGGCCACATGAAAGGCTTGCAAGTAGGAGCCTAGGTGCTGTATAACATGCCAAAAGTGGGTATTTGAGGCTGAAAACATGTTCTTGTCTTCTGGAGAAGAAAGATTTATGAAGAAGAGGATAAGCCAATACAACTGGTTAAATGCAAAGTAAGATAAAACAAGTCCTTTTACCAGGCCAATGGTCAGGCAGGCGGCTGGTAAGGAGAGTCTGATAAACAGGCCGATGTCAGGGGCAGCCTGAAGACAGAGAGTAGTCCGAGAAACAAGCCATGGTCAAATACTGGGAGATTTTCTGTAACAGAAACCAGACAAGGGGAGATAGTGTTGCCACTTGTCCAGATTTCACCCAGACAGCCTGGTTTTTGGAATGGCTGCCCGGGAAAAGGGTTGCCAAATTAGGAAATCCGGACAGGACATTGAAGTGAATGATATGGCGATCGGCCAATTGTTATATCATCAGTCACACCCCACATCATCCGTCCCAACCCTACATCACCAACCCTGCCCCCGACATCATCCGGTCCACCCCCCAATGGCACTGCCCCACCCCTGACATCATCTGGCCTGCCTTCTGAGGTCACCAGCCTGCCCGTTTTTTCCCCAAAGAAAAAAGGTTGCAACCCTAAGCACAGAGCATCGAATGAGGTGGAACATGGGCAGGAACTCTCAATAACACAGGCAGGATCCGACTGTGAGGCTTCAAAGATCATGCATCCAGGATTTACTTGCAACATAAATAGGGTTGCCAGGATTCTCCATGATTCATGTGGCGATTAGTCAATTGCCACATCATAGCCCCACCCCCACCATCATGACCCACCTCCGCAGCATCACAGGCCCGGCCCCTTGCCCTGATTCAGCCGGGTCAAAAAGTGGCAACCCTACAAATAAAGTCCCTTAATTGCCATCACGTGAGTTTAACGGGAGGAGAAGGTGAGTTTGAACATAGGGTAACCAGTGGATATTTAACAATATGTGTATAGGTGGATCCAAAGGTCTCCAGTGGCTCAAGATGGTAACGCAGGACCAGTCCAACATAGAGCCCAGAGTTCAAGCACAGGCAAGTCCTGGCAACACCATTGAATCCATTACTAGTGTTTACAGGCTGCATCAATTCTTGTTTTCAAAACTAGCAACGCATGAAATTGAATTCACTCACATTGCAGGGTTGTGTGTGTGTGACCCCTCAGATACAGAATACATGGGACACTTCTGCCTACTGCTGACCAAGGTTAAGGGGAACGATCATGAAAATGAAAATTTAATACAAGCTTCATCATACTGAAATTTACATTTGCGTGATAGTTCCCCTTTAGGATTATAAAGAATCCCTATGCTCACATGTGCTTTATCATTACAAAATAGTTGTTGTTGTTTGGGCAGGATTTATTGCTCCCGTTAGTAAGCAACACTGGGACTTACTATCTCTTACAAGGTCAGTTTCAGAATTTCCGATTGAAATTATATGTCATAATGGATAATATATGCAATACATGCAAACAAGATAATTCCATAAAAAAATAATTTAGTTTTTTTATTGCATAAACACAGACAAGACAAACAAACAAAAATGAGCACTTTAATAAACAGGAATGTTTCACTGAAAAATTAGTGCGGTTTTGGGCCGATTAGGGCCTGACCAGAGTGGACTGGAAGTATTTCTTTAAAGGGCATGAAAAAGCCAAAAAAATAAAATCCTATTTTTACTTTCTTTAATGAAAAAGAAATCTGTCTCCAATATAGTTTTCATTAAAAAATGTGTGCCGTTTTTATAAGAAACCTGACTGTATGCAGTGAAATTCTCCCTTCATTTATTGCTGTGGATAGGAATTGTCAGACGGTCCCTAACTGCTCTGCAGGGAAACAATCATACTTATTAACAGCAGGGGGAGCCTTACTTCCCAGCCATGCAAAACTCAAGCAGCTTTGTTTGTTTCCCTGTAGAGCAGTCGGCGACTGTGTAGAGATTTGTATTGGATTTTATTTTTGCCTTTACATCCCCTTTACTGTTTCCAACTCCAGCTGCAGGGACAAAGATCATGGAGCCAGATTTAAACAGATAAACTGGGATTCTATCTGGTTCTGCAGAGTTGGAGAAAGTTTGTATTAAACAATATAAAAACTATAAAATCCACATTAGATTACATGACAACACAGGAGCCAGTGCAGTCTGTATATTCTGATTATTTATCAGTCTTGTTGTATCAGCTTCTGGCAGATATTATTTGACTTGTGCTGTTGATAATTTATGATGATCCCTAAGCAGCCCAGACCACACTGAGCATGTGCACAGTCTTAGTCTTGCAAAGATGTTTAACAAAGTTACAAGATGGTGACCCCCTGTAGCCAACTTTGAAAGCATAAATCATTTGTTTGATTAGGCTTGTGGTACAGTAAGTTCATGTTTATGTTTAGAATACAAAATACAGCATTTCTAGCCTTATTCTATTTTAGACTTTACTTCCCCATTAAACAGGTTATTGTTATCAGCTGTATAACTAGCAGTTACTTTGCCTCCCAGAAAAAGTAATTTGGGGACCACCAAACTTTGGAAAGGAGATATTTCTTTATACATTATAAAAACAGCCCTCTGGGTTCACTATACTTCTGCCTACCCACCAGTAGTAACACAGTTTCTCTATAGAGATGCCCCTGGTTGTTGGGTTTACCCGCTTCACTCCTTTGTAAAAGTCAACCCATCTCCAGCAATGGGCCATCTTCTCCACCCTAAAATGCATCTAATGTTCATGTATCAGCTTTCCGTCTCTGCTCTTACCTGGGCTGAGAATGTGGCGCATCACAGCAACATTAGAGGCTACCAGTGTCACTGTACTCATCTCATGTATGGTGCAAGGAGGAAGAGGATTAAGGAGCAGTGGTATAATTATAGAGAAAGAAGACCCCAAGGTTGAGAAGGGTCTGTAGCAACAGAGAGGAGGATGTCGCAGGTGAACCAAAATTTCCCACTTTAGAGGAAGCATTTTTGGTGGAATGAAGGGCAGTGCTGGGCTCACAGACAGGAAACATTACTATCTTAACAGAGCAAAATTCTCCAAAACAGAACTTTGGAGAACCCAGAAAAACCATAGTTTAGGCAATCTTCTGAACTTCATGGGGACCTGTGAGAATACTGTTATGTTTAACCAACAGCATTAATAAAAATGGAGCAAGAAATAATATTATGAGTCCATTGTTTACATAAGTTGAAGGTGCCATTATAAAACCTCCTACAATCCAGTGCAGTCTCCCAGAGCCTTGAGGAAATCAGGCCATAACTTCAACAACTCGTCTGGACTGTAATGATGAACAGTAACAAGTTTGGTAAATCGACACCTATTATATTCTACCCTTTCTCCTATGAACCATTCTCCCCCAGACTTGGAGAGGTGAACCCCCAGACTTTCTAAGCAGATACCTAAAAAAACATCCTCAAATGGCAAAATGGTCATCCCCATTGCTTCTTTGTAGATCCTAGGTGACAAGTCCCCAGAAAAGACATAGCCTGTGCCAGAACAATAGTAAGGATATAATTTTTTTGAGTACATTTCATATGATATATACCACTTGCTGTCCTTGTTCCTGAAGGGTGCGCCTCTCACTACCAGCCCTGTGAAGAATTCCAGCTTGAGGGGCTTCTCTGGCTGTAGGAGCTGTCTTACCAGGAACCAAGGGTTGAAGAACATGTCACCATCCACCTTCATGACATAACTGGCTCGGGGGCAGAGACGACTCACCCACTCTATACCCATCAGTGTTTTGATGGTCAGATTACGGTATGTGTCCAGGAAATCCTGTTGGATGATGTCATGGAATGTAGAACTCTCTTGTTCCACAGATACTTCAGTGTCATTAACAAAGGACCTTCCCAGAAGGAAAATCCTCTTGATGGAGATTCCAGGGACTAAGCTTTCATTGGCCCAAGTCTTCCTCAGGACGTCCCTGACAAGAACATCTTGTGGCATTGAAGGAATGAGCAGCAGTAAGAATGGGGGGTCTCCTCTACATTTTGATGGCTCCTCGATGAGATAAGGGTATAAGGGTCCAACATTTCTGGGATGCACTGTGCTCGGAACCAAAGTCATATTGATAGAATGGTAGTGGAATCCCATGAAGGCCATTGTAGCCAAAAAAAGAAATAAACAGAGCTTCAATATTTTCAATTTCATTGTCCATAAACTTTGAGTAATACTTTTGTTCATAGTAGATGTTTCCTGTTAGGCACAAAAACAAAAACATTATATTAAATTTCAATTATTAATCTGCCACTCATGGCAAAATTTGTTTCTTATGGTTTCTCTGGGAAGGGACTGTGACTATGGGATAGCAGGTATAGTAGGGAGAGATGATGCCTATAGTAACAGTGGATAATAGTCTCTGGGAAGGGATTGTGACTGTGGGATAGCAGGTATAGTAGGGAGAGATGGTGTCTATAGTAACAGTAGATAATAGTCTCTGGGAAGGGAGTGTGGCTGTGGGATAGCAGGTATAGTAGGGAGAGATGGTGCCTATAGTAACAGTGGATAATAGTCTCTGGGAAGGGAGTGTGACTGTGGGATAGCAAGTATAGTAGGGAGAGATGATGCCTATAGTAACAGTAGATAATAGTCTCTGGGAAGGGAGTGTGACTGTGGGATAGCAGGTATAGTAGGGAGAGATGTTGTCTATAGTAACAGTAGATAGTCTCTGGGAAGGGAGTGTGGCTGTGGGATAGCAGGTATAGTAGGGAGAGATGGTGCCTATAGTAACAGTGGATAGTCTCTGGGAAGGGAGTGTGGCTGTGGGATAGCAGGTATAGTAGGGAGAGATGGTGCCTATAGTAACAGTGGATAATAGTCTCTGGGAAGGGAGTGTGACTGCGGGATAGCAGGTATAGTAGGGAGAGATGGTGTCTATAGTAACAATGGGATAATAGTCTCTGGGAAGGGAGTGTGACTGTGGGATAGCAGGTATAGTAGGGAGAGATGGTGCCTAAAGTAATAGTGGGATAATAGTCTCTGGGAAGGGAGTGTTACTGTGGGATAGCAGGTATAGTAGGGAGAGATGGTGTCTATAGTAACAGTGGGATAATAGTCTCTGGGAAGGGAGTGTGACTGTGGGATAGCAGGTATAATAGGGAGAGATTGTGCCTATAGTAACAATGGGATAACAGTCTCTGGGAAGGGAGTGTGACTGTGGGATAGCAGGTATAGTAGGGAGGGATGGTGCCTATAGTAACAGTGGATAATAGGGAAGGGAGTGTGACTGTGGGATAGCAGGTATAGTAGGGAGAGATGGTGCCTATAGTAACAGTGGATAATAGTCTCTGGGAAGGGAGTGTGACTGTGAAATAGCAGGTATAGTAGGGAGAGATGGTGCCTATAGTAACAGTGGATACTAGTCTCTGGGAAGGGAGTGTGACTGTGAGATAGCAGGTATAGTAGGCAGGGATGGTGCCTATAGTAACAGTGGATAATAGGGAAGGGAGTGTGACTGTGGGATAGCAGGTATAGTAGGGAGAGATGGTGCCTATAGTAACAGTGGATAATAGTCTCTGGGAAGGGAATGTGACTGTGAGATAGCAGGTATAGTAGGGAGAGGTGGTGCCTATAGTAACAGTGGATAATAGTCTCTGGGAAGGGAGTGTGACTGTGAGATAGCAGGTATAGTAGGGAGAGGTGGTGTCTATAGTAACAGTGGGATAATCGTCTCTAGGAATGAACTGGAGCTGTGCGATAGCAGGTATAGCCGCCCCTCACTACTATAGCATACCTCCCAACTGTCCCTTTTTCGGAGGGACAGTCACTCTTTTGACAGCGCAACCCGCAGTCCCTCATTTGTACTGGAAAGTCCCTATTTTCTCTGCACTGAACAGCCAGAAAAATAATTGGCTTTTAGCAGAGGACAGCTAACAGGCGCAAATAAGATACTTTGTAACAATTTTGAGACACAAAAACACAGTTTAGATAAGGCGAAATATTTTCAAACTTTCATAACCTGCCAAATTTTGTAAAACAAACATGGTAATTAGGGGGTGTGGCCACAGAAAGGGGTGTGGTCAAAAAATGCTGCGCTACGTGCGGAAAAACATTTTCTGTCCCTCTTTTTACTTCCAAAATGTTGGGAGGTATGTTATAGGAGTAAAGAAAGTGCACGATGCAGAGAAATGCTGAAAAGTGTAGAGAAGAGAGAAAGGAAGGAATTTACAGATGACTTCAGCTGGGTTTTTGCTTTTTGTCTGAAGCTCTAAAGGTTCTTTATCAAGTGTAACAATCAATCATTACCACAGTTTTATACACAGGAAGTGATGTACAGGAAATGGACCCTAAAGTGGTGTGTTCTGAACAGTGAGGTAAAAGTTCATTTTAAGAAATCAAGCTTTTCACACATAACAGTCTAATTCAGGAAAAGTAATATTTTTATAGGGGTTGTTCATCTTCCAGTTCAGTTGTTTTCAAATTGTTCCCCAGAAATAAAGACTTTTTTCAATGACTTTCAATTTTTTATTTTTTACTGTTTTTCCAAAATCTAAGTGTAAAGTTGAATGTCCCTGTCTCTGGTGTTTGAGTCTGGCAGCTCAGTAATTCAGGTGCAGACTTGAAGGGCGAGGCCAGACGTAGCATTTATACGTTGCGTTTTTAAAAAATCTCCGTCTGCGTTTTTTAGCAGAAACTCCAACACGTCAAGAAACTACCAAATCAATAGACTCTATGGGATCTGCAAGTTTGAAACCACACTTAAAATACGCAGCGTATTTTAAATACGGTGTCCAAATTCTCGCTAGATAAATGACGCATATACGTTTTTAGGGCCGGTGATGTAATTACGTTGCGTTCTGCCGATCATTCCTTCTTCATTTTGCATGTAAATAGTTTTTCTATTTCTAAATAGCTTTTCTATTTTCTATTTCCAGCCAGCGGAATTATGGGGAAGGAGTACAATGAGAAGTGCATGTTGGGGCTGAAAAAAGCATGAAAATGCGCGTCGGATTCAGTGGCGTATTTACGCCCGACAGAGCTTCTTTTAAAACGCAACGTAAAAACGCCATGTCTGGCCTTGCCTTAAACTGTTATTAATCTGCAACATTTAGAAATTTAGATCCATTTCTCAGCAGCATCTCTGGAGTATTAGTAACTATTGTATCAATTCTAACAGCTGCCTGTAATGAAACCCAGAGATTCTGCTCAGCAGGGACAAAGATAAGAAATGTTTTAACTAAATGTATCAATTTAGATCAGTTTACAGGGTCTGCGACCCCTCCTCCCCGACCTGCTTTAAAACACTGGGATGTATACAAGGCCAGTTCAAAGGGCCATAGTGTCTGGGATGTAGCCCCCAGTTCCAAGCGCACAATGTTCAAAAAATATCCCATAAACTGAATATTACCATTAAAAAAACATTTTTATTCAAAAATCATTTTAAAAGTGTAAACATACAGACCCATTGGTAATCTGCCTTACGCGTTTCATACCCTCTGGTACTAGGCATCAATGATCCCAAATTAGTCAACAGAATTTATACCCAAAGAGGTCCCTCTCATAGAATTTAAAACCAATCACATGTTGGCACATGTTATTCAAGTGTCAGAGCAAAATTATACACACAATACTAGGGTTCTGTTTCTTGGTCTGTATGTAACCAGTATAGGGGTAGGGCTACACAGGCATTTTCGGTGCGATCCGACGTGCTGTGACAAAACGCCTGCGACAAATCGCATGCGACAGAAATAAGGTAAGTGAATGCATTGTCGGATGAAGTCGCAGCGTTGATCGGATGCGACACGACTGTCAGATGCAGATGCTGCACCCTGAGTCTGCATCCGACAGTCGTGTTTCATCAGATCAACGCTGCGACTTCATCCGACATTTCTATCCATGCGTTTTGTCGCAGCACGTCGGATCACACCGAAAACGTCCGTGTAAAAACATAATAATAAAAACGTTAAACAAAAATACATGGTATCCAATTGTATAGACCCCAACAGTTACAATCTATGAATTACTATTACATAGCACAAACAATCAAAAGGAAGGTGCGCTAATTGGAGGTTGAGTGCCGCATGTCTAAAAAAAAAAAGCAATCCCAATAGTGTATTAACCTTTTACACCTACAGTAATTAGGAGCGTCGGAACTAACAAATAATAAGCAATCAGTGTGCCTGGCAGGAATTGATGTTTGTGTCCCGGTCTCTTGATTTATACAGCAGTATCTAACGGGAAAAAACTTCACATAGTGCAGAAAGTAAGTGTATTTGTGAAGGAGAGCTAGTAACTGCACTTACCCCGCCATTGGATCAAGTAGCGTGTAGGGGCAGTGTCTTGGCGATCCGGTGGGGAGATGTATTCTTGTGCTCAGATGTTCAAACAGATGTGCCGACCCCGCAATTGGATTTTGAAGCCGTGTTCTAGCGGTCCTGTGGGGAGATCTGTTCGCAAGGTGTAGTATTCTGATTCCGTATGGAAAATTGGCAGTGACGGTTGTCGGTTTTCCGTTTCTTTGTCTGTAATGGGGAGCACTTCTAGTTGCCGGTTTTCCTCGTGTTAGACGCTGGAACACTGTATCCCACTATTTTTCTTTTAAGGCATATGGGGTTTAGTTACCTTAAAGATTTGGTCAAACACGTTGTAAGTTTAGAAAAGGATAAGATAAAGAGACTGATTGTAGGAGACAGGAAAGAACTGTGTCCCACGGTCTCTTAAAAGCAAACTAGTTCGGTCAGCAGCATAACTAATGTGAAAGTTTCTATTAAAATATAACTTTAATTATAATCTACCAATAAAACCGCTCCTATAAATACACACCCACTGCCTACCTTGACTGTTGGCAGTGCTGGACTGTGTCCATAAAAACACAAAATTAAAAACTAGGGATGCACCGAATCCAGGATTCGGTTCGGGATTCGGCCTTTTTCAGCAGGATTCGGATTTGGCCGAATCCTTCTGCCCGGCTGAACCGAATCCGAATCCTAATTTGCATATGCAAATTAGGGGCGGGGAGGGCAATCACGTGACTTTTTGTCACAAAACAAGGAAGTAAAAAATGTTTTCCCCTTCCAACCCCTAATTTGCATATGCAAATTAGGGTTCGGATTCGGTTCGGTATTCGGCCGAATCTTTCACGAAGGATTCGGGGGTTCGGCCGAATCCAAAATAGTGGATTCGGTGCATCCTTATTAAAAACTGCAATTGATGGACTTGTGGTGTTAATGAGCCCCTGGCTGTTAATAGCAAATAGTAAAAGTAAGTGCTATATAGCACAGTCATCCGTCTACGTAGGGACTAGAGGGGAGCTAGGTATCCCACAGTCCACCTATGCCAGCCCGACGCGTTTCGCCGTGAACAACGGCTTCCTCAGGGGCATAAGTGTTGAGCGTGCGTTTTTGAAAAGTTTAAATAGGCTTTCTGTGACTATCCGGTAAATTTCCATTCATGCGTTTACTGAAGCGTCATTTCCGGTTTGTCCTGCGCTTTTCTAATTGTTTAATGATTTCAAACTTGCAGAACAGCAGCATACAAGTCCTTTAGGCTTAACATTTGTAGGACGTTATAATTTTAACAATTTTATTTGTAGCAGAATTGTCTTAGAGCCCAACGCGTTTCGTATTAAAAAAATACTTCCTCAGGGGAAATTACCCACAATACATTTCAATGGTATTTATCTAATCGGTGGGTGGTTCCATCAATTGACATAATTAATACATTTAGTACGTTAAAAGATAAATCAATTTATACACATGAACTTCTTATAAATTGCCTTGGTTTAAAACGTAATGAACGTTTGATAATCGATAAATAATAAATAAATGAATTAATCGTTTAAAAAGCATTTCAAATCCATTTCAATATTTAGGCCACTTGGTGTGAGTGTTTTTAATTTGTGTATCCAAAAAGTTTCTTCTTTAGATATTAATTTAATTATGTCACTGCCAATGTGCCTTTTTCTGAACGATCCCCACAAAAGTTAATAGAGAATTATCTGAATTATGGTGACTTTTAAAATGAGCCGATACGCTGGGTGTTAGTCCACCTTTTTTGATGTTGTTAATGTGCTCTCTTAGTCTTGTCTTGAGACTCCTGTTTGAACAGCTAAACACAAGAATACAAGCTGGACATTGATTTTATCCTATGAGTGTGGAATGGCTTTCTCGCCCGCTAAACCCCCTACATATGATGTCCACTGGATTGGAGACCAGTAAGAGGGAACCAGCACACCATTAGGAATGGACACATTGACAAAGTGGCCACATCATGGACTTGTGAGTTTTCTTTTTCTTCTCTCTATGGCGCAAATTCACTAAGCGCCGAAGCGCCGAACGCTAGCATTAATTCGCTAGCATTTGGCATTTTTGCTAGTGCGCAAATTCACTAACGAACGCTGGCGTAATTTCGCTAGTGTTACTTCGCACCCTTACGCCAGACGAATTTTCGCTAGCGACGTAACTACGCAAATTCACTAACTTGCGCAGTGTACTGAACGCTACCTTTTACCCTAGACTTCCTTCGCCACCTCAGACCTGGCGAAGCGCAATAGAGTAGATAGGGATTGTTTCAAAAAAAGTCAAAAATTTTTCTAAGTCCCAAAAAACGCTGGCGTGTTTTCGACATGATGGGTGATAGGCTGAAAAAGAGCGAAAATATTTTTGGGGCTCCCCTCCTTCCCCCCTACATTTCCTGACTCATGGCAACTTACCTAGACAGTGGGCACATGTGTAGGGCAAAATAAAATTTTTATTTGCTGATTTGAAGGTTTTCTAGGCATTTGAAGTGGTGATACGTATTCCTCCATTGAAATTTGAATTTCGAGCCGTATGTAAATGAACCATCGCTAGCGAAACTTCGCTTCACTTGGTGAATTAACAATAGCGCAACTTCGAAAACTTACGCTACCCCTGTGCGCAACTTCGGATTTAAGTGAATTTGCGGAGCGCTGGCGAAAATATGCCTGGCGAAGTGTGCCGAAGTGTGGCGAAGTACGGCGAAGTTGCGCCTGGCGCAACTTCGCATCTTAGTGAATTTGCCCCAGTATCCTCATCAGATCCAATTCTCCACTCTCACTTGTCCGAAAATGTGAGACTCATGAGTGTCCTCATTATATACTCCATGCTGGCTTTAACCTACATGTTCACATGTCTCACTATTTGAATGGAATAATATGGCACTGGGCAGTTTTTATGGACACAAGTGAGGGTATTGTGAGTGAAATGGCGGTGACATGCACAAGTGCCTCGGCGCTGGCTCCATGGCGCGCTGAGATGCCGGGAGATGACGTTGGTGACACGTGATACACGCGCTATAGGCATATTGGAGTATAAAGCAGAGCGCCGCAACCACGCCACAGGGGAAGGCATCGTTCCTCGAGCGCAACCGCTTTGAGCAGCGCTGAACAGGAGAAGGGACAGTGCGGCTGTACAGGAGTTTTATCACTGGACACCAGGGACCGTAGGTGGAGGAACGTCTGCCGACTGGATCTCTGCTGGGGTCTCCAATACGCACAGAGTCACCTAACAACAAGAGGCGAGATTGATGGGCGCCATTTGCGCCGTGATTTGCTGCATACAACTAGGTTTGGGAGCGAGTGAGGGGGGAAGGGGGCCTAGGAAACTTTGGCTATAACGCCCCCCCACAAACTTTAAATATATAATTCCTTCCTAGTTGCGGGACATTAAATAAATCCGGACAAAGAGGACGGGAACACGCTCAAGGAGGAAGAGTGCCACGTGATGAGAGACTTTTAACTGTTTATGCATGTGGCTCTGCCATTTATATATATTTTTATTCTCTCTGCCTTATGCCATTTTATGATACTTGACAACAGATATCTGATTAAGGACTTACACCGAGTAACCCTACACTTTTGCTATGATTGTTGATAAGCACATGTGCCTTATTCACCTATTATAAAATTCCTCTTGGAAACAAAAAGAGCTGGGATTTTATGAGGAACATTATATCCCTGCAGTTCCTCTACCCTTCTTCTCTTTGCGCCCCTTAATTTACCAATACTAAGGAGGATCTATTTTATATTCTTATTTATTTATCACATTTCAAAGAGACATGTTTATATTTATGAGTTTATATGCATATATTTTAGAGATGCACCGAATCCAGGATTCGGTTCGGGATTCGGCCTTTTTCAGCAGGATTCGGCCGAATCCTTCTGCCCGGCCGAACCGAATCCGAATTTGCATATGCAAATATGCAGGGAGGGGAATTGCGTGACTTTTTGTCAGAAAACAAGGAAGTAAAAAATGTTTTCCCCTTCCCACCCCTAATTTGCATATGAAAATTAGGGTTCGGGTTCGGTATTCGGCCGAATCCTTCGTGAAGGATTCAGGGATTCGGCCGAATCCAAAAAAGTGGATTCGGTGCATCCCTAATATATTTTAACACAGCTAAACACAATGGAGGAACAGGCAGTGCAACAGATTATGGAAACACAGGACACAGCAGTATTCTGTATGAATGATATTGATACATTGAATCTTACACGGGAGAACAGAGCGGATGTTCTATTCACAAGTGGAACTTTTGTCCAACATGATGTGGGTACAAAATCTATGCCATTATTGTTTAACGAGATGGAAAAACTCATGATGATGGACAGAAAACTTGGTGGGATTTCACCACAATGCAACGATATTTAAATTAGGGATGCTCCGAATCCAGGATTCGGTTCGGGATTCGGCCAGGATTCGGATTTGGCCGAATCCTTCTGCCCGGCCTAACTGAATCCGAATCCTAATTTGCATATGCAAATTATGGGCAGGGAGGGGAATTGCGTGACTTTTTGTCAGAAAACAAGGAAGTAAAAAATGTTTTCCCCTTCCCACCCCTAATTTGCAAAGAGTAAACATGCAGGATTGAAAACTGAGATTGATTTATTGCAGACAGAGATAGTTTATCTAAGAACAATTCTTTTTTACAACGTGATAAGAAATTGAGAACAAAGTTGAATTTAAATGAGAACAATATTATGCAATCTAAACAGCAGAAATATAACCGGGATAAATTAGATTTTGATCAATAGAAATCCAAGTGCAGGACAAATCCACAGCAGTTTTCTTTGACTGCAAAATCTTTTATTGGGAATGTACAAAACACAACATGTTTCAGGCTAGGCCCTTTATCAAGTGTGCAGGAACATACAAGGTGTGGGTATTTAAGCCTTTTGTGACCTTTCACCTAATGTGATGCATTGTGGGTAAGTCAAAATTGGTATTGATTAAACCATTTAAATCAATTAGTATGAATAACACAAACAATTTTTCCAGTGTCCATAAAAAGTTCACTTAAAATCCATCAATTTGTGAAATATTCGTGTAGTAGAAATATTAAAAATTCAACTTCCCAGTCAAAAAATTCAGTATTGTAACTTGGGACAAAGCTCTCTATCCCCCAGGATGAGGGAATTAAATGCATAGAGGAGGCTTTACTTGAAACCACTATACCCCATGCACAGATTTATTTCATTCTGGATTGTACTCAAAAAGAATTATTTTAAACACATGGATTCCTTTTACTGGCAGAAGCAAGGTACCTCAATGGGTTCAGCGGTTGCTCCCTCCTTTGCCAACCTCTTTGTTTACGAACTTGAAAAAAAGCTGTTTCTTAGGGATCCATACTTGCAGTACATAAAACAATACCCTAATATTTTAGGTACCCGATATCCTAATATTTTGGGACGGAACAGTGGAAAAATTTGAGGAGATGGTGAGAATGGCTAATGAAGCACACCATACGGTCACATTTACAATGGAGGTCTCTGATCGTGAGATTAACTTCCTTGATATTAGTATAAAACTAACAAACAATGTACTAAGTACAAACCTGTACAGAAAAAAAGATGGATAGAAATAACCTTCTACATAAAAAGAGTCTTCATAACCCCCAAACATTGAACGCTATTCCCAAGGGCCAATACATGAGGGCGAGAAAAATAGCATCCACCGACACTGCCTATAAAGAAGCAGCAAACGAGCTAACTAGAAGGTTCCTAGAAAGAGGATACCCAAAGGGAAAACTTTCCCAGGTCAACAATGAAGTTCAAAAATTACCCCGACAGGACCTGTTGAGTACTAAGCAGAAAATAAGAGCTACTGACAGACTAACCGTTATCAGTAAATATGATAGACGGAGTAAAAATATCGAAAACGTAATTAAAAAATACTGGCCATTACTTCAACTGGATCCCAAGTATGGAGCAATTTTTTCCAACCCGCCACGCTTTGCTTACAAAAGGGGTAGAACCTTGCGTGATATACTATGCCCCACTTCAGACCCCGATAATAAAACCAATATATTTAAGGGCACACCTAAGATCGGAACTTTTCCCTGTATGAGCTGTAATTGTTGCAGCTCAATCATAAAAGGAGCCAACATAAACCATCCAATAACAGGTAAAGAAATAAAACTAATGCCCTTCGCCACCTGCACCACTAACTTCGTGGTCTATGTATTGAAGTGTCCATGTGGGAAGCTTTACGTGGGTAAAACAATTCGTTCTGTCAATACCAGAATTAAGGAACATAAAAATAATATCAGAAATTTTAAAGCAGACACTTATGATACTCCAGTATCTAGACACTTTGCCACCGCTAAACATAAGGTCTGCCAATTAAAATGGAAGATATTGGAGGTTGTACCGAAACCACTTAAAGGGGGTGATCGAAATACCATGTTATTGCAAAGAGGAGCGCGCTGGATTAGACGATTGGATTGTGTTTATCCTAAAGGGATGAATGAATAACTAAACCTAGCATGCTTTCTGTAAATTTGAAGTTTTAGAGTATTAATTACTTATTTCTTCTACAGGAGATATTAACAGTCAGCTAGTCTTTACGGATCCCCTGCCGTATCAAGTAATGGTGAGTTTTGATACAGGAGACTAAAATGACATGCTGGCTACATCATGTTGTACTTATAAGTAAATATAACTATGTTACTACAGTAAAGAGTTGACACAGTAACAACATTATATAAAAAGTATTTAATAACCTGAAAAGTAACAATGTTTCAAACAACTACTAATGTAACAATATTGCGCGAGTAATAACATTTTCTATAGCTAGTGCCTGGATAGGCCTAATGGCAGTTTCCTTTACGCATAGGCTAGACTACTGAAGTATTGGCCTGGCGACAAGTGGAAATGGAGCGATGGACTTTCTTATTTTATTGTTACATTTTTAAAATTTTTTAAATATTTCTACTACACGAATATTTCACAAATGGATGGATTTTAAGCGAACTTTTTATGGACACTGGAAAAATTGTTTGTGTTATTCATACTAATTGATTTAAATGGTTTAATCAATACCAATTTTGACTTACCCACAATGCATCACATTAGGTGAAAGGTCACAAAAGGCTTAAATACCCACACCTTGTATGTTCCTGCACACATGATAAAGGGCCTAGCCCGAAACATGTTGTGTTTTGTACATTCCCAATAAAAGATTTTGCAGTCAAAGAAAACTGCTGTGGATTTGTCCTGCACTTGGATTTCTATTGATTGACTCTATTGGGGCATCGACACAGGATACCCCGCAGGATAACCAATCAAGCAATTAAACTGTGAGCTGCAGTCCATCTCTATACGTAAATTAGATTTTGATAATGATAATGTGTACACCTGGCATAAAGATGGATTGTCACGATCCCCTAAATCTGTAATCAAACAGAGAACTTTTGGGAATGGGAAAAAGAAATCTAAATCTAAAACTGCATAGGTTGACATGTCTTCTACCCGGGTCTCGTTCTCAGACATGACTAATACAAGTGATGAGGATTCTGAGCCCAGTTTGAGAGAGAAGGTTCTTACAGAATGCTAAAAGGAAGAGATTTTTGGAGGGTGGGCCCACTACTGGGGAAAAAAAACTAGAAGTGCCCAACACTATAAAATGTAATGAGAAAAGTAATATTATAAATGTATCGTCACATGTTTTAACAGATGCACAACATTCCCTTTTAAAGGAGAAGGAAAGGTTAAAACTAAGTAAGCCTTATCAGAAAGGTCCATCTAAATATACCAGTAAACCCCCAAAGTAATGTTGCTCTGAGTCCCCTGTTAAAAGAAATACTGCATTTCCTTCCTTCTATTGTGTACTCATGGGCTTCTGTATCAGACTTCCTGCCTTCAGCTTAAACCTCATTGCCCTGGGCATGAGCATGCTCAGTTTGCTCCTCTCCCCCCACCCCTCCCTTCTCTAATATAATCTGAGCCCAGAGCAGGGAGAGACTCATGCAGGAAGTGATGTCACACCACATTAATACTGCAGCTCCTATTCTAAACAAACAGAGTTTCTAGAGCTTTTTACTCAGGTGTGGTAAAACATTCTACAGAATAAATATAGCATTCTAGCTTGCACTATTGCAGCTAATCTATTGGCAATAAAATGCCTCTGTAGCTTTCCTTCTCCTTTAAATAAGGGTTTAAATTTTGCACCCAATAATGATTTTTCACTTTTTTCCACTATTTTAGATTTAAATAAGTTTACTAGGAAACTCACTTTAAAGAGATTTTTTCACCAACACATTGGAGAGCAGCCTAATCCCACAGATGTGGAGACTTTAGCGCCTATTGAACACATCAGTGATGAACAGGTAGACACAGAACCGACACATTCTCAAATGATTTCCTTTTCTTCTTTCTTTGAGCACTGCAACACTATAGACACTGATTCAGATAGAATTAGATACACAGATCTTCCCACTAGTGTTATAAGGGTACCCACCCCCTCTTCCTTCTATCCAGCCTCTAATAGAGGACACTATATAGACTTGTTTCAGAAACTTGTGGAACAGGACCTCATTACATTAGACCAAAACATAAAGGACAGATCCAGAAATAGAAAGAAGTATGACAGCCTGAATAGAGCAGAACGTATGGCATTAAAACAGTTAGGACAATTTGGATATCATCATTAAGGGTTCAGATAAGGGTGGTTCAGTAGTAATAATGAATCGATTAGATTACTTCAAAGAATGTTCTAGACAATTGGATGATCGTGAAACATATGAACCCCTACCATGTAACCCGACTAGTGAGTATCAAGCATTATTGAAACAAATATTTCACTATGGTGTAATAGCCAAAGTTTTTAGTATAGATCAATTGAAGGACATAGTGGTTGATACTCCAAAGATACCAATTTTTCATATATTACCCAAGGTTCATAAAGGTTTAGAGAACATAAAAGGGAGACCGATTATCTCTGGCATAGATGGACTTAATGAAAAACTGTCTAATATAATTGATATGATGTTACAACCAATTGTCAAAGCCCTACCCTCATACTTAAGAGATACGGGACATTACCTGCAAATAGTACAAAATATAGAATGGATGGGGAGTTATAGTTGGTTAAAGGACAAGTAAACCTTTAAAATAAGTGAATGTAAAATTGATGAGAGTGCTATTCTAAGAAAATTTGCAATGTACATTTATTATTTATTTTGTTTTTATTCCAAGATATTAAGAGATACATGTACTGTTAATATGAATGAATTTTGTTACAACAGCGCCACCTGCTGTTTCTGACCAGTCTGACCACCAAGTAGTCAAGGAAGTTGTCAGGAGAAAGAAAGATGTTCTTCTGCTTAGGAAAGATTTGAGAAAGGGTTCTAATATTTTTCCTAAGCAGAAGAACATCAGAGCAGCCTCTTTCTTTCTCCTGACAACTTCCTTGACTACTTGCTGGTCAGACTGGTCAGAAACTGACCAGCAGGTGGCGCTGTTGTAGCAAAATCCATTCATATTAACAGTACATGTATCCCTTAATATCTTGGAATAAAAACAAAATAAATAATGATTGTACATTGCAAAACTTCTTAGAATAGCCCCCTCATAAATTTTACATTCACTTATTTTAAAGGTTTACTTGTCCTTTAACCTCATTTTATACCAGTATTGAACATACTATAGGATTGCGAGCAACTGAGTTTTGGTTGCGATATTCCGATCTATATGATGATACAACACGGGAGTTTATTTTATTAAGTATTGAATATTTACTTACCCATAATTAGAACTGCCTTTCCTACGGTCTAGAATGTAAATCGCCAGAGGGATGGCACTCGGAATGCTTCATTTTCAAAAGTCGCCTCACAAGGAAACTTCGGGCGACTTCGGAAAGCTGAAGCAATCTGAGTGCCGTCCCGCTGGTGCTTTAGATTCTAACCAGCGTGTAGGCAGTTCGGGAAGATTAGTCGCCCGAAGAAGAAGTGATTTGTCGCTGGGTGACTAATCTCCCGAAATAGCAGCATGTGTCTCTGCCCTTAGACAAAAGTTTGAGCTTGATTTGTAACTTATCAGCCTACTGTGTAGCTTTGTAAAACACTAAACGCACAAAGTGCAGGTGAATGGAAAATGAATATAAAGTGAAAGAATTCCATTCATTGTTCAAATGGGCCTTTCAATATTAAAAAACGACAGTAATTAAATCACTATGTAATGAAGACTTACAGAAACACATCCCATGTTAATATACAGAGTTGCTGAGGATACAGTATCATATTAATACTAATCACCAACTGCAGCAAACCCCCAGTATCAATGTACTTAACTGCCATACTGAGCATTATCCCCCCATAGATACTGAAACAAATGATCAGCTGCAGCAATAAACCCAACATAAACATACGGAGTAGCAGTAACATCAGAACATAATAATCATGTGCAGCAATATAGTCAGTACCAGTATAAAACTACAGTACCATAGTACTGACCAACTGCAGCAATGCAACTATTACTGATATACTGAACTGTTGTGCTCTAGTAATGATCCTCTGTAGTCATTTACCAACCTACACAGCAGCGTAACTACCATACTGCAGACCATACCCAGCTCTCCCTCTCCAGTCCCTCTTCTTCCCTTAAGGGGTTGTTCACCTTTAAATTAACTGTTAGTATGATATAGAGATTTATATTCTGAGACAATTTGCAATTGGTTTTCAATTTTTTTATTTGTGGTTTTTGAGTTATTTATCTTTTTATTCAGCAGCTCTCCAGTCTGCAATTGTAGCAATCTGGTTGCTAGGGTCGAAATTACCCTAGCAACCATGCACTGATTTGAATAAGAGGCTGGAATATAAATCGAGAGGGACTAAATTGCAAGATAAGTAATAAAAGTAGCAATAACAATAAATTTGTAGCCTTACAGAGCATTTTATTTTTTTTAGATAGGGTCAGCGACCCCCATTTGAGAGCTGTAAAGGGTCAAAAGAATAATTAAAAACCTACAAACATAAATAAATAAAATTCTTTAACACATGGATAACATACATAGCATCGCTCCCACGACACATTAAACACCTGACGGTTTACACCTTTATACAAACAACATGGTACGATGAAGAAACCTTAAGAGAACACCCACTCATAATGGAGTCATCCCAATACCGAGACACATGGAAACAGGAACAAGAAAGACTGGACTTCGCACCCTCCAGGAGTCATTAAATAAATAGATTGTTCGCTACATACCCATTAATTCCTACATAGGATCATATGCTAAATTTTGAGCTAAAGTTCTCACACTGTTACTATATATTGTTTAAAAGAAATGTTAAGAACTTATTCTTATTACTATGTACGAAACTGCATAATGGTAACGAACTTTATTATGTGATAAAATATTAAATAAAAACATGTTAAAAAAAAAAACCTACAATAAATAAATAATGAAGACCAATTGACAAGTTGTTTTGAAATGGCCATTTCTGTCCAATCTTTACATTTTGCCCAGCATCACATAAAACCCACAGCTATTGCTCACCAAGTGTATCCGTTCCCATGTTGGAAAGTTTGGGTGTGTGCTGGCGACAAGCCCTGAGCTTAATCAGTAATTGCTAAAACCTGCAGCAGATCACATTTAACATTTCCCATTTTTATAAGCTTTTGATGTTATTTGACCTGTTTTTATGTGTGGGCTTTTTATTTTTAATCATAAGATTGTAAGCTTAATTTTTGGGGAGGTAGGAACCAAAATATGTATTAATAGAAACTTATTTTTTTGTTAATGGTTTCTACTTTATTCTAGTTAAACATGCCTTTGGGCGCTAGGGCTGCTGGGAAAGACTCCCATATTTATGTAACTTTCCAAATGCTGTTCTTTAGAACTCCTGTAGGGTTTCTGCCTGACAAGTGGTAGTTGAAAACAGGGCCGGAACTAGGGGTAGGCTGAGTAGGCAAAGCTGGGGGGGCGCCAGGCACATAACTTCACTGGCTCCTACCCACTAGTCCGGTCCCCTCTCTGGACTTTCAGCGCCTGCTCGCATCTGTCGACTTGCCCATGCGCACCAACTTCAATTCACACATGCGCAACAGCATCTGTGCATGCAAGCATCTATTCGCGCATGCATGCCCCCCTTCAGCGCCATGACCGGCCAGGTTGCCTAGGGTGCCTGCCTGCCTTGGTCTGGCTCTGGTTGAAAATATACTGTTTTAATATGGATCGGGGGCATAGTCCCCCCGTGTCTCTACCTGATCGCTAACTTTGTTTGCGCTGATTTCCCTCCTGACTCCTGCACTTTGCATTCAAAGTTAGCATCATTCCCCCTCCATTATGGCGCCACAATACTAAATGCATGTGCACTAATTGATCCTGCTCACAAAGGAGTAGATACATATTTTGTGCATGCATCTACTACGAATCCCATTAACTGTGCATTTGGTCTTGGACAAGGAGCAAAGCTATAGGGGTATTTTGTTTCTCTATCCAACAGTTTTCCGGAAAGCAAAGATTTACATCTGATAAATGGCTTCAGCACCATAAGTGAATGAGACGGACTATCAGAGAGGAGTGAGGTATGCCCTTCCATAGACATGATATTGTATTTGGACTTTCCTTAGACGTAGAGAAGCACACACAATATTAATGGCCAGCAGAGGCCATGTGAATTTGTGCACAAGCGTTTGTAAGTTTCGCCCCTTATATGAGTTTGCCGCCGCCATTTTCAAATTGGCGCGTCACTTCCGCCTTGTACTCCGTCATTAATGCAACTGCGCCTCCTTCGTGACCCACATCGTGACAACATCATTTACATGTATTGAGTACACTGGGTTAGACAGATAAAAAAAAAATACAGGACGTAGTTTAAAGTCAAAATAAAATGAGTCTTTTGCTTTATGCCTTAGTACAGACCTCAGTCAGACAGACCCGATCCTTTGCTGCCTTTTGTAAAGCTCCCCTCTTCAGCTCCTGCGCTCGCTCACTGACAGACTGTAAATTAAAACCAGAGCGAGCGCAGGAGCTTCAAAGCTTCCCCTAGTTTCCTGGCAAAGGGGAAACTACATCAGCTATTGGAGCTCTGGAACAACAGGAACAAGACAGACTGGACTTCGCACCCCCTAGGAGTCATTAAATAAATAGATTGTTAGCGACATACCCATTAATTCCTACATAGGATCATATACTAAATTTTGAGCTTAAGTTCTCACACTGTTACTATATATTGTTTAAAAGAAATGTTAAGAACGTATTCTTGTTCTTATTATTATGTACGAAACTGCATAATGGAAACGATGATAAAATATTAAATAAAAACATGTTAAAAAAAAAAAACCTACAATAAATAAATAATGAAGACCAATTGACAAGTTGTTTAGAAATGGCCATTTCTGTCCAATCTTTACATTTTGCCCAGCATCACATAAAACCCACAGCTATTGCTCACCAAGTGTATCCGTTCCCATGTTGGAAAGTTTGGTGTGTGCTGGCAACAAGCCCTGAACTTAATCAGTAATTGCTAAAACCTGCAGCAGATCACATTTAACATTTCCCATTTTCATAAGCTTTTGATGTTATTTGACCTGTTTTTATGTGTGGGCTTTTTATTTTTAATCATAAGATTGTAAGCTTAATTTTTGGGGAGGTAGGAACCAAAATATGTATTAATACAAATGTATTTTTTTGTTAATGGTTTCTACTTTATTGTAGTTAAACATGCCTTTGGGCGCTAGGGCTGCTGGGAATATTTATGTAACTTTCCAAATGCTGTTCTTTAGAACTCCTGTAGGGTTCCTGCCTGACAAGAGGTAGTTGAAAACAGGGCCAGAACTAGGGGTAGGCAGAGTAGGCATCATTCCCCCTCCGTTATGGTGCCACAATACTAAATGCACGTGCACTAATTGATCCTGCTCACAAAGGAGTAGATGCATACAGTATTTTGCGCATGCATCTACTACGAATCCCATTAACTGCGCATTTCCGCAGTCCTGGTCTTGGACAAGGAGCAAAGCTATAGGGGTATTTTTTCTCTCTATCCAACAGTTTTCCGAAAAGCAAAGATTTACATCTGATAAATGGCTTCAGCACCATACATTAATGAGACGGACTATCAGAGAGGATTGAGGTATGCCCTTCCATAGACATGGTATTGTATTTGGACTTTCCTTAGACTTAGAGAAGCACACACATTATTAATGGCCAACAGAGGCCATGTGATGTGGTCAGCGCCGATTTTGGGGCTGCTGCCGCCTGAGGCAGCAGCCCAGATACAGCCCCCCCTCTCCCGCTCCGCACTTAAAAATCAGCATCAGAGCAAGTCAAAAGGGGGCAGCATCGCTAGTGCATTGAGCACAATTGCGCTCTTTGCACTAGCAGAGCCAAATTTCCATGTTAAAACCCAGAAATTCGACTCTTAAAGTTGCAAGAGGCAGCTTTTTGCCGCCCCTTGCAACTGGCCGCTCGCTGCCGCCTGAGGCAAGAATCTCACCTCGGCTCATGGCAGGAGTGGTCCTGGATGTGGTACTTTCTAAATACCTTAGAGATAGAGGGAACACCTACCATCAGAGTTGCAGGTGATCCTGGGCCCTGTGCTACCTTGAGATGACTTTCCCATTGTCACTCAGACTAGGACTGGGGTAGGGTAGGACTGAGGTAGGGTAGGACTAGGGTAGGGAAGGACTGGGGGACGGTAGTGTAGGACTGGGGTAGGGAAGGGTAGGACTGGAGTAGGGTAGGACTGGGGTAGGGTAGGACTGGGGTAGGGTAGGACTGGGGTAGGGTAGGACTGGGGTAGGGTAGGACTGGGGTAGGGAAGGACTGGGGTAGGGAAGGACTGGGGTAGGGAAGGACTGGGGTAGGGAAGGACTGGGGGACGGTAGTGTAGGACTGGGGTAGGGAAGGGTAGGACTGGAGTAGGGAAGGGTAGGACTGGGGTAGGGTAGGACTGGGGTAGGGTAGGACTGGGGTAGGGTAGGACAGGGGTAGGGAAGGACTGGGGTAGGGAAGGACTGGGGGACGGTAGTGTAGGACTGGGGTAGGGAAGGGTAGGACTGGAATAGGGTAGGACTGGGGTAGGGTAGGACTGGGGTAGGGCAGGACTGGGGTAGGGTAGGACTGGTGTAGGGTAGGACAGGGGTAGGGTAGCACAGTATTAGGGTAGGGTAGGACTGGGGTAGGGAAGGGTAGGTCTGGGTTGGGTAGGACAGGGGTAAGGTAGGACTGGGGTAGGGTAGGACTAGGATAGGGTAGGGTGGGTAGTTCCATACCCCCAGGCCACTGATCTCCGTCCCCGACATGCTGAAGGTAGGTTTAATTTACGTGTGCTCAAGGGGGGGTGGGGGCATGGCGGGGCCCTGCACCCACCAGTTCGAGCCTGTTGTCATCAGCAGTTTAAGCATCAGATCTGATCAAGGGGGAGGCAGCTGCTTCCCTTGTGCAGACAGTGTAATTGCATGCAAAAAAAGACCTGAAATTCCAGCTCTTCTAGCCTGTGGTCTATGACCAACTTCAAAGGTACGCCAAATATTAAAGAGGTGTTTCACCTTTAACTTCATTTTTTCTTTTTTTATAGTTTTTGAATTATTTGCTTCCTTCTTTCAACTTTAATTTTTTTTTAAAAGGTTTTTTTTTTTTTTTTCTGTCTTGGGTGCTAAACAACAAAGTTTGGTGTGCTAGTGTGCTTACAGCAAGTTTGTCACAACCTGCTTTACTTTGCAGTTTTCCCTCCGTTTGAGGGGGTGGGGTTTGATTAGTTGCACCTGAACAGACTGTATAAATAGAACCCCTGGGACTCCAGTGGAGCTTGCTCTAGTGTTAGCTTCTCTTAAGTGTTTGCTCTTTAAGTGGGGGTTCTGTAAGTGGAGTTACAAACACCGGAGTTTAAAACTAAAGGAGGTTCAAACTAGGTCAAAAGTTTTGTTCTAAACCCTCATTTTTATTTTATATATTTATTTATATTTTTTCCTGTTTTGATCTGTAACTGGGATAATGAGTGCTAGCAAGATTGAAGGTCTGACTCAGTGCACAGTCTGCCATATGTATGCAGATTTGGAACAAGAGATCCAAAATGCTTACCTCTGTGGTGGTTGTGAGCAAATTGCCACTTTGGAGGCTCAAGTTAGAGCACTAGAGCAACAAATTGCAACACTGCGGTCAATTGACAATCTTGAAAGGAGTCTTTTGCTCACTGAGCAGGACCTAGCGGGGTCAGATAGTTTGGGGGGAACAGAACAGCAGCAGGATGTTGAGGCAGCTAGCTGGGTGACAGTTAGAAAATCTAAGGTGGGCAAAAGGAAAATGGAGGCTGATCCGGAGATTATACATCGCAACAAATTTGCCAGATTGTGTGAAGATGATGGGAGTATGAACTCTGGATTGGCAATTCTAGATGGGGCTGATCTCTCTAACAGCCGGGAGACCAGTTTCTCTAGTAGTGGTGGGGGGGAGAGTAGAGTCAGGCCTAAGCAGATTGTGGTTGTAGGGGACTCAATTATTAGGAAAGTGGATAGGGTAATTTGTCGTCCGGATCGCTACAACCGAACAGTTTGCTGTCTACCTGGTGCCAGGGTTCGGCATGTGGTTGATCGGATAGACAAATTATTGGGTGGGGCTGGGCACGACCCAGCTGTCTTAGTACATATCGGTACTAATGACAAAATAAATGGTAGATGGAAGACCTTAAAGAATGATTTCAGGGATCTAGGCTCTAAGATCAAGGAAAGGTCTTCCAATGTAATCTTTTCTGAAATTTTGCCTGTGCCACGTGCAAGTTTAGGAAAACAGCGGGAGCTTAGGGAGCTTAATGCGTGGCTAAAGTCTTGGTGCAGGAAGGAAGGGTTTGGGTTCATAGAGCACTGGGCTGACTTTTCGTTGGGGTACAACTTATACAGCCATGACGGTTTGCACCTCAATGGAAGGGGGTCCGCGGTGCTAGGGGAAAGAATGGCTAAGAGGTTGGAGGAGTGTTTAAACTAGGCAAGGGGGGGGGTGGGTGAGAGAAAGGATTATGGGGAAGCTAGTGTAGACAGGGCAGTGGGGTTAGTAAGGGGTCATGGGGGAGGAGTGAGGGGGGCATACAGTTTACCAGCTAAGGAGGTCCCTCTGTTACAAGGAAAACAGAATAATACTAACTTAACGTATAATTCTTTACCAAGTAATGCACATTTCAAAAGTATAAGTAATAACCTCCGCTGTATGCTGGCAAATGCACGGAGTTTGTCAGGTAAAATGGGAGACCTAGAATTAATTGCATGCTCTAAAAATTATGATATAATTGGTATCACTGAGACCTGGTGGGATGAAACATGTGACTGGATTGTGAATTTAAATGGTTACACCCTTTTTAGGAGGGATAGAGGGATTAAAAAGGGTGGAGGAGTGTGTTTGTATGTAAAGCCTGAATTAAAGCCATGCGCTAAAGAAATAAAAATAGCTGGCACTGGTGAGGGTGTAGAATCACTCTGGGTAGAGATTTCGACTGGGCAAAAGGTATCAAAAAGAATTATCATTGGTGTATGTTATAAACCACCTCGTATAAGTGTCGAGTATGAAGCCCAGCTACTCTTGCAGATACAAGCGGCTTCACAGCTGGGTCAAGTTGTTGCTATGGGTGACTTCAATTATCCAGACATTGACTGGGGTAATGGGGTTGCTAAGACAGAAAAAGCTAGTAGGTTTGTAAATATGCTGAATGACAACTTTTTATTCCAGCTCGTTCAAGAACCTACTAGGAATAACTCTCTTTTGGACCTTGTAATAACTAACAATACTGAACTCATCTCTAACATTTGTGTGGGTGAGCATTTAGGGAATAGTGATCATAACATGGTCTCCTTTGAGATTCTGTTGCAGAAGCAATTCTATAAGGGAGTAACTAAAACACTAAATTTCAGACGTGCAAACTTTGACAGTATAAGGGCATCTCTGCAACATATTAAGTGGGAAATGCTTTTCACAGGGTTAAACACAGAACAAAAATGGGAAGTCTTTAAAATGCTGCTTAATAAATATACTTGTCAGTATATTCCACTTGTAAGCAAGGAACGTCGTTGCAAAGCAAAACCTTTTTGGTTCAATAGAAGCGTTGGTGTTGAGGTGGGTAAGAAAAGACGTGCTTTTAAAACTTTCAAGTTAGCTGGTACAGCCGAAACATTTATAAGGTACAAGGCCAATAAATCATGCAAAGAAGCTATAAGGCAAGCTAAAATTGCTATAGAAAAGGATATTGCAGTAAGCAGTAAAAAAAATCCAAAATTATTTTTTAAATATGTTAATAGTAAAAAAATGAAGCAGGAAGGGGTGGGTCCCTTACTATCAGAGGGGGGTCAGCTGGTTGATGAAAACAAATTAAAAGCGCAGATTCTGAATTCATATTTTTCATCTGTCTACACAAATGAGGAATCAGTAAGTGAAGGTTTCCTTCTTAACAGTCCCAATTCTAGTAATACAACTAATGATGCATGGTTCACACATGATGAAATTCAAAAGAGACTAGAACATGTTAAGATTAACAAAGGTCCAGGGCCAGATGGTATTCATCCCAGGGTAATTAGCGAGCTTAGCTCTGTGATTGCCAAACCTCTTTACTTAATTTTTCAGGATTCATTGAGATCTGGCATAGTGCCGAGAGACTGGCGAATTGCTAATGTGGTGCCTCTATTCAAAAAAGGATCCCGTTCTCAGCCTCAAAACTATAGGCCAGTTAGTCTGACGTCAGTGGTAGGAAAGCTTTTCGAAGGGTTAATAAAGGATAAGATACTGGACTTCATAGCAAATCATAATACTATGAGTTTGTGCCAGCATGGTTTTATGCGTAATAGATCTTGCCAGACTAACTTAATTTCTTTTTATGAGAATGTAAGTAGACACCTCGATTCTGGGATGGCAGTGGATGTGATTTACTTAGATTTTGCTAAAGCATTTGATACAGTGCCACACAAAAGGTTACTGGTTAAATTAAGGAATGTTGGCCTGGAACATAGTATTTGTACTTGGATAGAGAACTGGCTAAAAGATAGACTACAAAGAGTGGTGGTAAATGGAACATTTTCTAATTGGACCAGTGTTGTTAGTGGAGTACCGCAGGGCTCTGTACTAGGTCCCTTGCTTTTCAACTTGTTTATTAATGACCTGGAGGTGGGCATTGAAAGTACTGTTTCTATTTTTGCAGATGATACTAAATTGTGCAGAACTATAGGTTCCATGCAGGATGCTGCCACTTTGCAGAGTGATTTGTCTAAACTGGAAAACTGGGCAGAAAACTGGAAAATGAGGTTCAATGTTGATAAATGCAAGGTTATGCACTTTGGCAAAAATAATATAAATGCAAGTTATACACTAAATGGCAGTGTATTGGGAGTTTCCTTAAATGAGAAGGATCTAGGGGTCTTTGTAGATAACACGTTGTCTAATTCTGGGCAGTGTCATTCTGTGGCTACTAAAGCAAATAAAGTTCTGTCTTGCATAAAAAAGGGCATTAACTCAAGGGATGAAAACATAATTCTGCCTCTTTATAGGTCCCTGGTAAGGCCTCATCTGGAGTATGCAGTGCAGTTTTGGAATCCAGTCCTTAAGAGGGATATAAATGAGCTGGAGAGAGTGCAGAGACGTGCAACTAAATTGGTTAGAGGGACGGAAGACTTAAATTATGAGGGTAGACTGTCAAGGTTGGGGTTGTTTTCTCTGGAAAAAAGGCGCTTGCGAGGGGACATGATTACACTTTACAAGTACATTAGAGGACATTATAGACAAATGGCAGGGGACCTTTTTACCCATAAAGTGGATCACCGTACCAGAGGCCACCCCTTTAGACTAGAAGAAAAGAACTTTCATTTGAAGCAACGTAGGGGGTTCTTCACAGTCAGGACAGTGAGGTTGTGGAATGCACTGCCGGGTGATGTTGTGATGGCTGATTCAGTTAATGCCTTTAAGAATGGCTTGGATGATTTTTTGGACAGACATAATATCAAAGGCTATTGTGATACTAAGCTCTATAGTTAGTATGGGTATATAGAATTTAATTAAAAGTAGAGGGGTGTATGTATGGATGCTGGGTTTTCATTTGGAGGGGTTGAACTTGATGGACTTTGTCTTTTTTCAACCCAATTTAACTATGTAATTAACTATGTAACTATGTAACTCTTTCCAACTTTCAAATGGGGTTAAAAAAGATAGAAAGAACCCCTCCTCCACCAGTGCTGAAATTCCACAATGTTACTATATAAGGTACCACCCTTGATTAAAATAAATGCCACTCCCAACTTAACCTCGATACTGGGGTTAACCAGATTTTATAGTGCATTTGATATTAATAAATATATGAATATCTAAGTGGAGTACATTTGGTAGTACCTTACAAAGCTATGTACATTAAAGTGCTAGGTATGATAAATTATAATCAGTTGATTATTAAGTTCAGACAATTAATAGTTTTTAAAGTGCAGTGCTATTGATTAATTCAATTCATACGTTTTCCAGTAAATCGGTTAATTCCTTAATAAATTATGAATTATTAAAGTGCAGTGCTAATAAATAAATTGTCCCACATGATAGTGATTGAATAAATAGTAAAATTTATTGTGACCAGTTAAGGATAAATGAATTCCCTTGGACTCAGTTCAACTGAAAATAATAAGAAAATGAAAGCGAGAAGGTGGAGTTGTCCCAAAAACTTCTGCCTATATCATTACTAATCCTGGGACACCAGAACGATGGAGAAAGGCAGGGTAACCAAGCCTGTGGTCTCAATTTTAACTTGCCCTAACTAATGAAGAACTATCCTAACCTCAAAAACCACAATCAATGGTCCCTTAGGAATCCCAGTGCGGGACTGCAATAGAAGAGGGAGAAGGAGATTGAACCAGATGCAATTTGAACCTCAGCCCACCCTGCCCGACCAATTTCGTGTTAATTAGAAGGCTTTTAAGCTAAAATTAGTGATGGGCGAATTTATTCGGCAGGCGCGAATTCGCGGCGAATTTGCGCGATTCGCCGGCAGCGAATAAATTCGCAAAACTCCCACGAAAATTCACGTCAAAAATGGGCACCGGCGTCAAAAACGAGACGCCGGTGCCGTTTCGTGAATTTTTCGCCGTTTCGCAAATTTCGCGCGAAATTCGCGAATTTTTCGGCGAAGCGAAACGGCGCAAATTCGCCCATCACTAGCTAAAATATCTTAAAAAACAATTCACACCGCAGATATTCCGCCAACGCACGTTTCGCTAAAATGGCATTTTCAAGGCGAATGGTGGCTGCACCACAATCCCCTGTTTAAAGGGCATGTAAAGTCTATAATAGAATTAGGCTAGAAATGCTGTATTTTGTATACTAAATATAAATATGAACTTACTGCACCACAAGCCTAATCAAACAAATAATTTATGCTTTCAAAGTTGGCCACAGGGGGTCACCATCTTGTAACTTTGTTATACATCTTTGCAAGACTAAGACTGTGCACATGCTCAGTGTGGTCTGGGCTGCTTAGGGATCGTCATAAACAAAGCTGCTTGAGTTCTGCATGGCTGGGAAGTAAGGCGGAGGCTCCCCCTGCTGTTCATAAGTATGATTGTTTCCCTGCTCAGCAGTAAGGGACCATCTGACAATTCCTATCCACAGCAGTAAATGAAGGGAGAATTTCACTGCATACAGTCAGGTTTCTTATAAAAACAGTACACATTTTTTATTTAAAGTATATTGGAGATAGGTTTCTTTTTCATAAAAGAAAGTAAAAATTGGATTTTATTTTTTTGCCTTTACATGCCCTTTAAATAACTTCCGTGTTCTACGTCACACCCAAGGTCCCGCGAGAGTGCTGTTAACTCGCATACTATTCTATCGAGTGAACTTGAGGGACGTCGTGCGCTACATTAACAAAGAGATCAAACTGCGCATACTCCCTCAGGCAATTCCTTGGGATTGACGTCACATCAAAAGAATGTCCATGCCATGAAATATATATATAGGCATGACGACACAGATGTTGAAAATGAGGTTACAACAACATTGCAGGGCCATTAGAAGTGCCGGGAAAGTAAATAAGAATGATAAAACACTGTCTACAGTTGCAGATACCACTTTAAAGTATTCCATAACATGGATCCGACAAAGATAAAATTTTGGGCATTGGAGAAATTAAATTTATAAATACACAAAGGTAATCTGGAACAAGCCCTCCTCAGACGGGAAAGCTACTGGATTTTTAAATTAGATACCATTTCCCCAAAGGGAATAAATGAAAACAATCTATACACAGCTTTCATTTAATCATGGTTTTAATAGTTATTTCATGTATTTGATTTTTAATTGACTTAATTAAGAAAAATTCATTTTAATTATGATATATTTAAATCATGAAGAAAATTCATGAATCATTTACAAGGGTGAATATGGGGTCCATTCCCCTTTGGGAACAAACGTATTATTTCACTGTACATAAAATATAATTATGTTAAAATAGAAATCTATAAATTGGGATTTAATCACCCAAAAGAATAATGTGAATTCATAAGTAACAACCCATATAATGAAATGTAGTCATATCACCTTTAAATAATTGCGACGTAAGGGCTCTTACTGACGAGCGGTTGAAGCTGCGCTCCCCTGCGTTCCGTTTTTCAGCGTTCAGCCGTAGGGGAGCGCAGGAATAGACGCATTTAACTTTTTTCAATGGGGCTGTACTCACACAGGCGCGTGTAGGCGCCGAACGCAGGAAAAATGCAGCATGTTGCGTCTCAACCTGCGGGCAGGGTGGGCTGAGGTTCAAATTTGCATCCGGTTCAATCTCCGTCTCCCTCTTCTATTGCAGTCCCACACTGGGATTCCTAAGGGACCATTGATTTGTGGTTTTTGAGGTTAAGACAGTTCTTCATTAGTTAGGGCAAGTTAAAATTGAGACCACAGGCTTGGTTACCCTGCCTTTCTCCATCTTTCTGGTGTCCCAGGATTAGTAATGATATAGACAGAAGTTTTTGGGACAACTCCACCTTCTCTCTTTCATTTTCTTATTATTTTCAGTTGAACTAAGTCCAATGCAATTAATTGATCCTTAAATACTTGACTGGTCACAATAAATTTTACTATTTATTAAATCACTATCATGTGGGACAATTTATTTATTAGCACTGCACTTTAATAATTCATAATTTATTAAGGAATTAACCGATTTACTGGAAAACGTATGAATTGAATTAATCAATAGCACTGCACTTTAAAAACTATTAATTGTCTGAACTTAATAATCAACTGATTATAATTTATCATACCTAGCACTTTAAAGTACATAGCTTTTTAAGGTACTACCAAATGTACTCCACTTAGATATTCATATATTTATTAATATCAAATGCACTAGCACTTTAATATAAAATCTGGTTAACCCCAGTATCGAGGTTAAGTTGGGAGTGGCATTTATTTTAATCAAGGGTGGTACCTTATATAGTAACATTTTAGATAACATTGTGGAATTTCAGCACTGGTGGAGGAGGGGTTCTTTCTTTCTTTTTTAATCAATTTAACTTTATCTGAAAAATTTCAGACCTCAATTCCACTAAAGGGATAAATAAGTAAGGGGCAGATGTATTAAGGGTCGAATATCGAGGGTTAATTAACCCTCGATATTCGACTGGCGAATTAAAATCCTTCGACTTCGAATAACGAAGTAGAAGGATTTTGCGCAATTCGTTTGATCGAAGGAATAATCGTTTGATCGAACGATTAAATCCTTTGAATCGAACAATTCGAAGGATTTTGATCCATCGATCAAAGGATTATCCTTCGACCAAAAAAAGTTAGCCAAGCCGACGGGGACCTTCCCCATAGGCTAACATTGACTTCGGTAGCTTTTAGGTGGCGAACTAGGGGGTCGAAGTTTTTTCTTAAAGAGACAGTACTTCGACTATCGAATGGTCGAATAGTCGAACGATTTTTAGTTCGAAATGTTCGATTCGAAGTCGTAGTCGAAGGTCGAAGTAGCCCATTCGATGGTCGAAGTAGCCAATAAAACACTTCGAAATTCGAAAGTATTTTTTCTTCTATTCCTTCACTCGAACTTAGTGAATGGGCCCCTAAGTGTTAATCAGGAGTATCTAACTCTTTTCAATATGACTTTCACATGGGGGTCACTGACCCCATCTAAAAACAAATGCTCTGTAAAGCTACAACCTTATTGTTATTGCTACTTTTTATTGCTCACCTTTCCATTCAGGCCGTCTCAGAACTGACAAAATCTGAATGTTAACTGTGTTAGAGAGAAGCAGAGCTGGAGACAAACCCCTAAGCTCTGCATTGAATTCACATCTATAGATAGACCTGGTCAGTTCAAGCAAGAATAATAATGTACCTAGTTATTCTCTGATATTCCTACTGGAACCCTGACAATGGAACACGAAAAAAGGTTCATAGCCAAATACAAGGTATAAAACGAGAATCAGTTTATCAAAATAGGCTTCTGAAGGTGAAACAATGATATGGGTGAGTCAGGAGTTGGGTAAGCGTTGCCTCCAGATTCTGAGAACTCACTAGCACTTGCAATGCTTGTAAAGGCCAAGAGGGATTTCTATGTTATAGTTCAAAACAAAAACTCACGTCTACAATACTTTTTGTATTTGTTTGTTTCATTTTTATTTGTTATTTATGTTATAGTTAGGAGACACTGATAGCAGGGTTCAATCTGACCTATCAACTCAAAAACTCTAAGCTACAACCCCACAACCAGCATTCTCATGTACCCCTGCCCAGGCCCGGACTGGCAATCTGTGGGTTCTGGCAAATGCCAGAGGGGCTGCTATAAGGTGCCATAGAACGTTACTATTTAATGGGCTGGTGGGGGTTGTTTGGGCCTCTGTGTACCTGAAATGCCAGGGCCTATTTTAATTCTCAGTCCGGACCTGTTCTCATGTACCCCTGCCAGACATGGAAACAGCTGCCTTCCCATAACAGGACACAATCCCAGGTCATGTCCAAATTCCTTTTATAGGAAGCACTGGCATCAACCTTGAGCAATATCCGAATATCAGAATATTCTTAAAGGAGAATTAAAGCCTAATTAAAAAAGAAGTAGGTCGAAAATGTTGTACATTATGTTTTGTGCTTCTGTACCAGCCCAAGGCAACCACAGCCCTTTAGCAGTAAAGATCTGTGTCTCCAAAGATGCCCCAGTAGCTCCCCATCTTCTTTTCTGCTGATTCACTGCACATGCTCTGTGCTGCTGTCACTTACTGAGCTTAGGGAGCCACTCACAATATACAGTACACATAGAATAGAAATGTCACAATATAAGGCTGATTAGTAATTAATACAGATAATTACTACATGGCAGCACAGAAACCAGTGCAATTAGCATCAGCATTTAATAATCAGCCTTGCAGCATCAGCTTATATTACCAGGGACAGACTGGGAGGCCTGGGGCCCATCGGGACCGCTGTCCAGGGCCCCCCTCCGGCCTCTCCGCCTGTCCCCTACTGTGAGGCGATGCTCAGTGCGCACACATGAAGACGCGCCCGGTGCGTACGTATGAGGGTGCACTCGATGCAAAGTGCATGTGGCACCGAAATTTTTTTTTATTCTGTAGAATCCCATGAGGGTCGGGGCCCACCAGGTTTTTTCTTGGTGTTCCGCCGGACCATTCCAACACTGTATATTACAGGGGAAGCTAATTTTCCGCTGGATAATTAGTGACGAGCCCTAAGCTTAGCTTCTCAACAGCCAATCAGAGCCCACTGAGCATGTGAGTGTCACAGACACTTTCCAAGATGGTGACCCCCTGTGACAAGTTTGAAGTCCTGGATCATTGCTGCTATTGACAAGCTGAAACTTTAGCCTCGTGCAATAAGTTCACTATATAAAATATGCCATTTTCACCCATTTTAATTTTTAGGGTTTAGTTCATCTTTAAAGATAATGCAGAGGTCCATTGACAGAAAAACCCTGTCTCCCCCCTATAGGCCATTGCTGTCAGTGAGACCGACAGCAATGGATCCTGCAAAAAAGTAGTATCTGCCTGAGGTCCAAGGCAGAAGATAAAAGAACATTATTGTATTACCAAGGTTCTCTTCTCCTGACCTCCTCTCTATAAATACAAAAAGAAGCAAATAGCTAATGTTCAGGCCCTTCCTATCTCACCACAATATAATGATAAATCCAAGTACAAAATAAACATGGAGGGGCACGTTAACAATAATGAGGGCAGGCAGAAGGAAATCTTGTCAAAACTTATAATGGTTTTGGCTTTAACTGTTCATCTTGTTTAAAAACCCAACGATGGGTATGAAATCCCAATGCAATGAAGAGAAGAGAGGACGAGGAAAAGAAATAGAAGAATAACTGATTGGCTAAGCTTGAGAAAATGACAGAACATTTTGTTTGACGAATATATTCAGGGTTTACCAAGTTGCTGCCTTGAAGATTGTTTCCTTCAGGTCTAGGAATCCATTTGGAACCCATTAGGGTATTTTTACTCCATTATGACAGAGGATGGCCAGGAAAAAAAGTCTTTAAAGTTTTAGCTAGAGGATGGTCTTCTCCCTGGGGTCAAAGTTAGGAGGAGCAAGTTTTGGCTGAAAATATATCTCCATTTAAGATAACAATGAACTTCTGCATTAAAGGACCAGTTACATCAATATTTAAAAAAGAAAATTCGGTAGCATACCACGAAAAAAACCCACCAAGACTAATTAAACTTTAAAATCGCAAAGCCCTTATTAAGAAATAACTTACCGAAACTCCGCTTGCGCTTCTCTTCAGAAAAGGTGATCTGGCGATCCATCGTGCGGCGCTCGATTCCTCCCCCATGCCTTCCTTATGGGAGATAGCCAGGGAGGAGAAATCGAGCGCTGCACGATGGATCGTCGATCTGTCGCCTTTTCTGAAGAGGAGCACAAGCGGATTTCGTTAAGTTATTTCTTTATAAAGGCTATGCGATTTTAAAGTTTAATTTTGGTGGGTTTTTTTTCGTGGTGTGTTTTTTTAAAAAAAATTGATGTTACTGGTCCTTTAAGGTTGCTAATGTTAAATGAAAATATAGTCTGTGAGAGAGAGAGAGAGAGAGAGAGAGAGAGAGAGAGAGAGAGAGGGAATGAGAGAGAGGGAGAGGGAGTGAGAGATAGAGAGAGAGAGAGAGAGAGGGAGAGAATGAGAGAGAGGGAGTGAGAGAGAGAGAGAGAGAGAGGGAATGAAAGAGAGGGAGAGGGAGTGAGTGAGTGTGAGAGAGAGAGGGAGAGGGAGTGAGAGAGAGGGAGAGGGAGTGAGAGAGAGAGAGAGAGAGAGAGAGAGAGAGAGAGAGAACCTTTAGGGGGTTATTTACTAAACACCGAATTTACCTAGTCTGGCTTTTCATGGTAAAACTCAAATTTTTGAGATTTATTAAAGCCTGATGCAGCAAAAAGCCAAAATCCGAAAATCCGCCATCTCAGACCTGCTGTGGTTGTGTATTATTCAGTTGCAGAGGTCCCTATCCTATTTGGAAGTTTCTGTGGTCTGTGCTGGAATTTGCCTGAATATCTGACCATTTAGGGCAAAAATCCCAAAAATTCGGGCTTTTTGGAAAAAAATCCAAAAAAAATTGAGCAATTTGGGAAAAAATATGATTCGGGTTTACGCTCGATTTTATGGAGTTTTTACCTGAACCAATTAAATTGGGCTTTTTTTTAGTAATAAAATAGGTAAAATTTGGGTATGGGAGTTTGGTGGTGGTTTTTTTTATTGAAAAAAAATGAGATAGATTCGGTTTTTAGTAAATAACCCTCCCCAAATCAGGTTACTTCCAGGTGACTCATTGGCTGAGCAACTGTTACTCATTAGAAGTTGCATTACATACTGTATCTATTGGTGTGTCTGCTACGTTAATTACACATTATTTCCAGTTTTTCAGGCTCATCTTTCAAGTTCATAAAAAGATTGTTTTCTGCAGAATCTACACTGGCACTTGAAAATTCAAGGTTTTATAAATCTTCTAAATACGACTTTACTACATTAATGATATATTGACTCAGAAACAAACATAATGTGCTCAGTAAATGTTCGTCTATCTTATTTGGCCCCCACCCCAGTACCCTAAAGTACTGGGGTTAGTGTCACATTTATGTGGTTTTCCTGATACTTGTACATAAGGCCTGCGCGGCTTCCCAATGATCAGTTTAACCCAAATAACAGAAATAAATTAGAAAGATAAGGTGTTACCTTCATCCCGTCTCTGTTACTTCTTCTCTCTTAGTGACAAATATCTCTCCCAGCAGACTAATTAATATTGTTATTAGTGAACAAAATGCCATAGAGAATATCTACTTTATATACCAGGGAACTCTGCTTGCAGCTGCCTAATGTCAATCCCTCAGTAATGGTATATACTTCCATTATCACCCTGCAGTGGGAGGGACAGACTCATGTCCCATAGTTCCCTCCTGTCTGTGTCACTGTATCACCCTGCAGTGGGAGGGACAGACTCATGTCCCATAGTTCCCTCCTGTCTGTGTCACTGTATCACCCTGCAGTGGGAGGGACAGACTCATGTCCCATAGTTCCCTCCTGTCTGTGTCACTGTATCACCCTGCAGTGGGAGGGACAGACTCATGTCCCATAGTTCCCTCCTGTCTGTGTCACTGTATCACCCTGCAGTGGGAGGGACAGACTCATGTCCCATAGTTCCCTCCTGTCTGTGTCACTGTATCACCCTGCAGTGGGAGGGACAGACTCATGTCCCATAGTTCCCTCCTGTCTGAGTCACTGTATCACCCTGCAGTGGGAGGGACAGACTCATGTCCCATAGTCCCCTCCTGTCTGTGTCACTGTATCACCCTGCAGTGGGAGGGACAGACTCATGTCCCATAGTTCCCTCCTGTCTGTGTCACTGTATCACCCTGCAGTGGGAGGGACAGACTCATGTCCCATAGTTCCCTCCTGTCTGTGTCACTGTATCACCCTGCAGTGGGAGGGACAGACTCATGTCCCATAGTTCCCTCCTGTCTGAGTCACTGTATCACCCTGCAGTGGGAGGGACAGACTCATGTCCCATAGTCCCCTCCTGTCTGTGTCACTGTATCACCCTGCAGTGGGAGGGACAGACTCATGTCCCATAGTTCCCTCCTGTCTGTGTCACTGTATCACCCTGCAGTGGGAGGGACAGACTCATGTCCCATAGTTCCCTCCTGTCTGTCACTGTATCACCCTGCAGTGGGAGGGACAGACTCATGTCCCATAGTTCCCTCCTGTCTGTGTCACTGTATCACCCTGCAGTGGGAGGGACAGACTCATGTCCCATAGTTCCCTCCTGGAGGAGACTCAGGACAAATATGCTTCTTTTGGTGATCAATCTTTTTGTTCAAGTGAAACCTGCTTTGTGGAGAGCAGGGTTGCCAAGTAAGTCTAATTTTCAAAATCAGCCCAAAACAAGCCAAGTGGCACTTCAAAAGTAGCCCCAAAAATAGCACAATATGTGGAGTGAAAAAAAAGTCTAAAAATAAATGAATATATATGAAAATACGCCTTTTTTACATTTTCACAGTTTCACATATTTTTTCAGGAGGAAAAATAGGACAGATCCGACCATCACCAAGGGCATAATTACAGAGGGGATATAGGGACCCCATAAGGCCCTAATACAGATACAATTTCAATAAATATCGGTAAAACAGGTCAGACATTTTGGTGGCCAGCAGATTTTTGCCCCAAAATTGTCTGAAATTGAGGAAAGTAACCAGAAAATGGAGGAACGCTTAAGAGTGACGGGAGACTTGGGTACAGAGCCCAAAATCTGGCAACTCCCGACATTTAGTCAGTCCCATTGCATGCTGGGTATTGTAGTCTTACATTAAACTTGGCAGTCGGCAAATTGTTAAACAAAAACACTACCCAACATGCATTGGGAGACGCAGGCTTGGCACATTACGGCAAGGAAAAACTTTGGCTGGTTTCCAAAGTACAGACCAGCCAAAGGCCCTAAATACATACCTCTCAACTGTCCCTTTTTCGGAGGGACAGTCCCTCTTTTGACAACTCAACCTGCAGTTCCTCATTTGGACTGGAAAGTCCCTATTTTCTCTGCACTGAGGCAGAAAAAGAAACAAAGTTTCTCACTTAATTGGCTTTTAGCAGAGAGCACAGAACATCTAACAGGTGCAAATAAGATACTTTGTAACAATTTTGAGACACAAAAAAACAGTTTAGATAAGGAGAAATATTTTTAAACCTTCATAACCTTCCAAACGAACATGGTAATTCGTGGGTGTGGCCACAGAAAGGGGCGTTGTCAACAATGTGTTGTTCTACGTGCAAAAAAATTTTTTGTCCTGCAATTGTTCTTGTGCCGGGAAGGCAAAGGGCCGATGCCAGATCAGATCTGTGTGCCATTAGCACAGTGGCAGTGGTTGCCTTGTGCTACTACAGAATTATTTCTTTTATTACAAGTAACACCTATTCATGGAGGTGAATGTTTAATACCTGTATCAGGTTCTCAGAAATGCATCTAACGCGTCTCTGTAGTTACAGCCGCCATCATTTTTTTTATTGACACCACCATGGGTTTACATCGCTGAGCCGGAAAAGTGCACCTATAGAGATGCTTCATCAGATAAAAAAATGTAAAAATACATTTTTTATCAAAAAGTAATTCTATAGGAATCTGTTTTTTCGATAGGAAACTTTTAAGGGAGGTGATATTGAAAACAAATAGCTTTTTTTCAAGCAGAATACATACAGAGGAGCATTTTGCATCAACAGGGCCGGATTTAAATATCGGGACCCCCTAGGCCTGCTGACATTCATCGCCCCGTCCCCTCCTTTTTATTTGGGAAAATTGGTATTGGCACAAGGGAAATTAAAAAAAACGATTGTATCTCTTGCACATCCCCAGTGTTTCTGAACCAATGTGGGTGTGGTTTGGCCTGGGCCTTGGTGGCCTTTCCACAAATCCAGGCCTATGTAGCCACGAGACCCATTTACTGCTCAATAATGATCGACCACTCACCCAAACAGATCCAGCTGTCTCTCATTGCCATTCCTCGCTGTCTTTCTGTCTCTCTCTATTATAGCAACATATATAACCAGGCTGTGGCTCAGTCTGTAGATGAATTAGAAAAATTAAATACCACAAATCATGTGCTGCTTCCTGGCAGAGACTGTTCTCTGAGGCTCCGGAAACCCTGCTGAGTGATTTTGTGATATTTCCTTCATGCTTGCTTCTCTTCTTGAGCAGGCAAAATATCCAGGGCTGCAATTCAATGAATATATATATATATATATATATATATATATATATATATACATATATATGTATCCTTCAAAATATATATATATATATTGTTAAAACAAAAATAGTTATATGTCTATATATATTGTTATATATGTTTTTCCCTGACGAAAGTTCCTGTGAGGAACTGAAACGTTGGTCTAAATAAACCTCTACTGATTTTCAAGCAGACCCTGTTGTAAAGATGTCGGTGGTGTGCCGTCAACTTGCCTTTGATTTCTATTATTTTTAGACTGGCACCCAGGCTGCGAATGGAGTGCGCTCTGTATACTCTCTCTATAAATATATATATGTATATATTTAATATAGTCCATATTCATTTAGGAGGCCTATTACATATGTCCAAGTATACAGCATATCAGTAGTTAGAAACAGAAGTACAGAGTGCAGCTAAGTGGTTAACCTCTAAGCAAAGCTGAAGAATAACAGAGCACTCAGCATTTGTTCTAGAGAGAAAAATAAGTAGAATTACTGTCTAAAAAACAACAGTTTTTAGACCAGGGGTCCCCTAATGCCGGGCTGTCTTGAAATGGGCCATCGAGCCTAGCGACCAATGAAAGCGGCACACTAGAATTGTAAGCCAACCCCTCCCGACCCCCCCTCTGGTCATTGCAAAAAAACTTTGGCTCTACAATGGTCCCCGGGCCAAAAAAGGTTGGGGACCGCTGTTTTAGACCATTTACATCTCAATACATATTAGAAAGCTTCTTAGAATAATATTTTCTCTCATTATGCAAAATGTTAATTGTCTTTGGCTGGCTTCCCCTTTTGTATCATGATTTCTGAGCAACTGGGGGTCTCCTCGGGTGGGAAGTCTGAATGGTCTCACCTGTTAAAAGATCTGGGGTTGGACAAGGCCAGAACTAGGAGTTGCAGGATAGGCAGCTGCCAAGGGGTGCAAAAACCTTCCCAAAATTATAATGGCCTCTGCTACCTTGATCCCTGGCTTGATTTAAGTTATAGAAAGGCTGAGCAGGAGCAGTCCAAGTCGGTGAGCAGGTAAGGGGGATCAAGTTAAAACAAAAGTAGGCTAGACTTACTGTCAGTTGAAAATTGAGCACAGATTATATAAAAAGTAGGAAATCTTTATTAGTGCCAAGAATAGGCACTTACTCATAGGCTCATTCTTGGGACAAAACGCGTCAGGTACCTCGCCAAATAGGGATCCAGTGAAGAGGGACTTTAAGAATAGGGCCGAGAAAGAAGAAAACGGGTTTCAACATAGAGAAAGCATTTAGGGGGTTATTTATTAAACTCCGAATGCAAAAATCATGAAAAATTCGTGACTTTTTTCTATAAAATATGACTTCTAAAAAAATCACGAATTTTTCGGAATTTATTAAACCCAGAGGATGGAAAAGTCTGAATCTGTAAATACGGCATCTCAGACCTGTCGAGGTTGCATATAAGTCAATGGGAGAAGTCCTAATGATTTTTTTTATGTGTGCTGGGTTTTTGGCAATACCCCAGCAGCTTGTTTATATAAACTATAGTAGTACTTATCTGTTATCTACTGTGTATCCTGTGCTTGAATGGCTGCCCCCATGGCTACACAGCAGCTTGTTTATATAAACTATAGTAGTACTTATCTGTTATCTACTGTGTATCCGGTGCTTGAATGGCTGCCCCCATGGCTACACAGCAGCTTGTTTATATAAACTATAGTAGTACTTATCTGTTATCTACTGTGTATCCTGTGCTTGAATGGCTGCCCCCATGGCTACACAGCAGCTTATTTATATAAACTATAGTAGTACTTATCTGTTATCTACTGTGTATACTGTGCTTGAATGGCTGCCCCCATGGCTACACAGCAGCTTGTTTATATAAACTATAGTAATCTTTCTGAAGCAAACACACCGGATCTACCAGGTCAGGGCAACAGTACATTAGATTGTCATTTCTTTAAAACACTATGATTTCTAGATGTTACTGTTCCTTTAAACTTTATGTAGCTTAGCTTTTGTCTGCTTTTCTTTTAGAATAAACACCACTTTAGCTAATGAACAACACTCAGTGCCACATCTCCCACAACTTGAGTTTCAGACCCACGTCTCTTTTTTTAGGAGCAGGACATCAAGGTGTTCATAGGAGTAAAATAGCAGAGGCTAATACTGACCCTGTTTCTGTAAAATAAATGAAATCCCCCAAGCTGCTGACTCTCTGCTGGGCAGGTGAGCGGCGTCCTTGCTTTGGGCAGGATTACAGAGGAAAACCTCCCACCCAATCAGATACAAGTAGCTGGCCATAGACATAGTGCAGATTTTACCTTTGTATCCGACAAACAAACAGATGCCCCAATCTTCCGACCTGCCACTAACCGTTCAGATTAAATAAAGTAGTAAAAGATCAAATGATATTGACAGCAATCGTACGTAAGTTATGTCCCACAAATCCTAGTGACAAGGTCTCATTGATATCGTCAGATATGATCTGACAGAAATCTTCTAACCGGTCAAATCGACTAAACGACCAAATGCCAGGGTACGAAAAATGTCGGGACGATCCACACACGGTCTGGAAATCATAGGAAACTTCAATTCGTATGACTCTATCTTTGCGTCGATGGCCAGCTTCATTAAAGGGATACTGTCATGGGAAAAAACATTTTTTTCAAAATGAATCAGTTAATAGCGCTGCTCCAGCAGAATTCTGCACTGAAATCTATTTATCAAAAGAGCAAACAGATTTTTTTTATATTCAATTTTGAAATCTGACATGGGGCTAGACATTTTGTCAATTTCCCAGCTACCCCTGGTAATGTGACTTGTGCCTGCACTTTAGGAGAGAAATGCTTTCTGGCAGGCTGCTGTTTTTCCTTCTCAATGTAACTGAATGTGTCTCAGTGGGACATGGGTTTTTACTATTGAGTGTTGTTGACCCCATGTCAGATTTCAAAATTGAATATAAAAAAATCTGTTTGCTCTTTTGAGAAATGGGTTTCAGTGCAGAATTCTACTGGAGCAGAACTATTAACTGATTCATTTTGAAAACAAAAATTTTTCACATGACAGTATCCCTTTAAGTGTAGGATTACAAGTAAAAACACGAGAAAAAGAAGAGACCGCTCAAGCTCATTGCTCGTTCCTCCCCCTGCCAGGTGCTCAGTCTCCAGTGTCCCCACTGTTTCCAATACTAAAACTCGACATAGACGGCACAATACAGGGGGTGACATGGTCTATAGATTGAATTTAAGAGAGGCATTGTGGATTCTGAAACTAGAATCCAGAATTCCAAAGGGCCTCAACTATAGACATGACATTAGTTACCCATGCTAAGGACCTAGTAATAAATTCTTGAGTTTAATCCACGTGAAGCCTCCATCCATATATAGCGGCAAAATCCCCTCCTTTATTTCCCTCACCCCTGTCACCCGTATAGAGACACGTAATAACTGGGCACCAATCTAAACATTTATAATAATGTATATTGAAAAAAGTGAATAATTTGATTAAACGAAATAGAGGAAAGAAAGAATACCAGTGAGAAAATAAAGAGAAGAAGTAAATAATTAGATAAAATGAAATAGAGGAAAGAAAGAATAATAGAGAGAAACCATATTGAAAAATAGAAGAACGTTCTTCCTAAAGTTTTTTTTTATCACACCATAAAAAGCTTAAACAGAAAAAATACAATTAAATGATAAACCTCTCCATTTAGTTCCATATATGGTTATGTGCAGTACTGCTGGGTTTTTATTGAAATAAATCTATAGAGATCATTTTTAACTTTTTCATTGATGGTTTTAAATGATTTAAATAAAATATGGATTTTGCTTGATTGCCCACTAGGGGTCACTTGAACAATGTGTATAAAAGAACAGCGGTGTGCAATGAAATGGTAACCTATGATTAAAGGATAAGTAAACCTTTAAAATAAGTGAATGTAAAATTGATGAGAGTGCTATTCTAAGAAAATTAGCAATATACATTTATTATTTTTTTTTGTTTTTATTCCAAGATATTAAGAGATACATGTACTGTTAATATGAATGAATTTTGTTACAACAGAGCCACCTGCTGTTTCTGACCAGTCTGACCACCAAGTGGTCAAGGAAGTTGTCAGGAGAAAGAAAGAGGCTGCTCTGATGTTCTTTGGCTTAGGAAAGATTTGAGAAAGGGTTCTAATATTTTTCCTAAGCAGAAGAACATCAGAGCAGCCTCTTTCTTTCTCCTGACAACTTCCTTGACCACTTGGTGGTCAGACTGGTCAGAAACAGCAGGTGGCGCTGCTGTAGCAAAATCCATTCATATTAACAATACATGTATCCCTTAATATCTTGGAATAAAAACAAAATAAATAATGATTGTACATTGCAAAACTTCTTAGAATAGCCCCCCCATCAATTTTACATTCACTTATTTTAAAGGTTTACTTGTCCTTTAAGGGATCCAATCCCGAAACGCGTTAGGTTTTATCCAGCAAGCTGCTATATTAAATAGTCCAGAAGTGCAGTCTATGTGGAGTTTTGTTAAGTGTAGGATTGACCAAGGATGACATTGATGTAGTTGGCCAGCTTGAATATACAGTATTGCAATATATGGATAGACAATCCCTGTTTTGTTTGGGCTGAGACACACGCTCAGATTCTGGGAGTTTAGTCGCCCAGTGACAAACTTTCGTCTTCTTCCGGGCGACTAATCTCCCTGGACTGCCTGCCGCCTAGAATGTAAATCACCGGCAGGATGGCAATCAGTGCTCTTTGTTTTCCAAAGTCGCCCCAAGTCACCTCACAAGGAAACTTCAGGCGACTTCAGAAAACGAATCGCTCTGAGTGCCATTGTGCTGGCGATTTCGATTCTAGCCGGCGGGAGGCAGTTTGGGGGGGGGATTAGTCACCTGGAAGTAGAGGCGATTTATCGCCGGGTGACTAAATCTCCCTGAATCTGAGCATGTGTCTCTGCCCTTTAAGGGGAGGGCATTTTTAATAATATCTCAATGTCCTTATACTGTCAGGCAGGGCTGGCCTTAGGCCTATTGGACCAATTGGGTCCAATAGGGCCCCGCACCTCTGGGGGTCCCGCACCACTGGGCAGCACAGATAATATTTCCCTCAGCACATGATGCTGCCTGGCCTGCCCCCAACTTTGAGAGTCCAGCCCATCCCCAAATCCATAGGTCCAGCCCACCCCCAACTCTGATAATCCAGCCTATCCCCCAACTCCATAGGTCAAGCCTGCCCCCAACTCTCATAGGCCCAGCTTTCCTCCAACCTTGATAGGCCCTGCCTGCCCCCAATCCAACCAAGCCTGCTCCCAAGCTGAATCGGCCCAGCCTGCCCCAAACTAATTGGCCCAGTCCACTCTCCTATTTCCTCCCTCTCTCTCTTACCCTGTGTGCCCCTATTATGTGCCCCTATTATGTGCCCCTATTTCATCCCTCTCACTCTCTTACCTTGTCTGCCCCTTTCCTTTCTATTTTGTGCCTGTATGCCCTTATTTTCCTAAATACTTGCTGTGTCAGTAGCCAGCAACACTTTGTCTAGGGGCCCGCCAACATGGTCCCAATTGGGCCCCACATTTGATAGGATCAGCCCTGCTATCAGGGGTGTAATACATCACCTCTGCAATTCATTAACTGTGAAAGGCTTTTCATAGGTTTATTTAATGTATTTAAATGCTGCTTGATTAATATTCTCTCCCTGGAGTGTTTATACTGGCAGATACATTAAAACAGGTTTGAAGGCTTTTTAGCAAGTGAGAATAGACAGGGTTTTTGTCTTTTTCACCCAAAATTACAATGTTACTGTTTCAGAAACTTTGCAATTGACTTTACAACTTTACAATTCACAGTTGAATAGCAGAGAGACTAAGGTGGCTAATCAGTAGCCCTTCAAGTTAATCCGAATAATGAGTGCACTGAATATGCTTGAAAAATATGCCTTAAAAGGGGTTGTTCACCTTTGAGTTAACTTTTAGTATGATGTAGAGAGGGATATTCTGAGACAATTTGCAATTAGTTTTCATTATTTGTGTTTTTTGAGTTTTTTTAGCATCTCTTCAGTTTGCGGTTTCAGCGATCTGGATGCTAGGGTCCAAATGACCCTAGCAACCATGTATTGATTTGAATAAGAGACTGGAATATGAATTGGAGAGGCCTGAATAGAAAGATAAGTAATAAAAGGTAACAATAACAATACATTTGTAGCGTTACAAAGCATTTGTTGTTTTAGACGGGGTCGGTGTCCCCTGTTTGGAAGCTGGATAGAATCAGAAGAAGAAGGCAAATAATTGAAAAACTGTAAAAAAAATAAATAAATAACGAGGACCAATTGAAAAGTTGCTTAGAACTGATCATTATATAACACACTAACAGTTAACTTAAAGGTGAACCATCCCTTTCATTTCAGCTACAGAACAGAAGTGGCCAAATATACTTACAGTAAATCAGATGCTCATTTAAACTCCTTCTGCTTTGAACCTCCGTTGTCATTGTGTAGCTGCACTTAGAGATCCCACAGTCCCAGTGAATTGTTTCTACTCAGTGGAAACCAAGTAAGAACCACCCATCCCTGGGGCAGGTTTATATATGTTTGTATGTATATCAAGCTTTAATTATACAGGTGTTACAAGTATATGCAGCACTGTACAATTACAGGTATATAATGTATAAAGGTGTCTCGATCGATATCTGGCCAATTTGTGGTCAGATATTGGTTGGGGAGGCCCGTTGGAATGCCGCATACACTGGCAGATAAGGACTCAAATTGGTTGCTTAAATCTGCCCACCTTAAAGAGATTCTGTTATGATTTTTTATTTCTAAATTACACTGTTTACACTGCAAATAATTCACTCTACAATATAAAATTTCATTCCTGAACCAGCAAGTGTATTTTAGTTGTAATATTGGTGTGTAGGTGCATCTCAGGTCATTTTGCCTGGTCATGTGATTTCAGAAAGAGCCAACACTTATTGAGACACCTTGTCTGGGTGGGTGTCAGTAAGAAATTGGGTGTTTTGGAAGTCCAGTCTGTCCCATTGAGCAGACTCAGTACTTCTGGGTTTGAGATCTTTGGTGTCTTAATCTAGTTAGGGTCTTGTTTCGTTCACATACAAATATTAGAGCTGTAATTAACAACATTAATGTCAACATTTTGGTAATGAAATAAAATATAACAGTAAAAGAAAAAAAAAAGTAAATGAAGGGTCGTACAAGAATTTAGGGGAGAGGGATGGTGGGATAGAAGGGAGAAAATGAAAAATAACAAAGAAAAATATTTATCCACTTCTCTTTCTGCCTTGATAGTTTAAGTTCAACTGAAGTGGTTTGACATGCAGAGTTTTGAAACCTAATAACTGATATTTGACATCTGTTTCAATTTCCCCACGTTTTGGGGTCAAAGAATGAGGGAATCCTCTCATATGTTTTATCCATGTCAGACATCTACAGGTAAAACAAAGCTAGGTTTGTTCATGTTTTTGATGTTTTTTCTTTGTGGTAGATCATGGCTTGTTTAGGGTTGTCAAAGAATATAGGTTTGCCGGTATCTTTGTCAATGATCTTTAGTCTCGATGGAAATAACAGGGAGAATCGGTATCCTGAAGTGAAGAGCTTTGTGCAGACTGGTGAAAATTCTTTCCGTCCTGAAGTAACTGAGGCAGAGAAGTCTTGGAAAATTAGCATTGCGGTTGTTCTCGTATTGTAAAGTTTTGATCTTCCTATTTGCTGTTAAGATGTTGACTTTATCTGTGTAGTTAAGCAACTTGAATATGACTTGTCTTGGTCGTGCGTCATCTGTTGTCAAGTGGAGGGCCAATTCTATGAAATATTTCTAATATGAAGTTCGATTGTGAGTCACTCGTGTTTGGTAAGGTTGGAATTTTTGTGGTCAACAGTAGTTCCAGTTCTGTTCCTTTTATTGATTCTGGGATCAAGTGGGCTAATTCTTTGTTCTGCTTCGTTTATTCTTTGTGACTGATTGGTTAGTTGGATTCTTTTATGCCTGCTAGTTTTTGATCCAGCAGGGGTCCTAATAGTTGTGTTAGGTCTTGTATTTGGATTTGTGGCGACATGGGTGGGTTAGACGTTTCAGATTCTGATTCCATTGTGTCACCGTCTTGTGTTCCCTTTTTTCCTTTGGTTTTGAGGTTTAGTTGACGTTGCGATTTTGTGGCTGAGTGACCTAGATATCTATCCATTACTTTTGTCTGAAGTTTTTAAGGATTTCTTTGTATTGATTGTGTTATTGTCCGCAGCTTCAGTGGAATTTTTTGGTTATGTATGTGTAGCGGAGGAATTTTGTATTTGTTTCTTCAAAACAAGTTCATCACTTGTTATTTGTTCTTCTTATGTTTTAGTTATTTGTTTCCTTGTTTGGGCATTGCCCCTCTCAGACCTGGAGGTAGGACCTATAACATAGCCAATCAAAATGAATCATGACCTATAAGACCACATGACTTCCTCCTCACCACAGTTATACTTTTGCCATAGCAGTACAGTAACCAAAATAAATAATTGGGATGGGAAACCCTGTACTGACATGTCGGGACTAGAAGAAAAGGAATTTACGTCAAGTAGGTAAGTAAAATTCTCTATTTCTTCTACATCCCTCCATGTCAGTACACATGGGATTTACCAAGCCATGCACCGAAAACAAGGGGTGGGAATAACCAACATAATGCAAAAAGCAAACTGATGCTAAGGAGGCCCTGAGAAAAGGCCAGCATCACATCCATCCAACAGGGGAGCTGATAAAATGTATATCTCCTGAAAAGGGTAGATAAAAGGCACAAGAACAACATGTCCTAGGACATGGTAAACGATTAACAAGAGCTACAAAATCAACCACAAAATTACAGAGACCGGTACTTGAGGATCAAGCATTGCAGATTAAGAATAAACATATTTTGTTTAAAAAGGTTCCCTCAGTGACTAGAGGGATACCTGCAATATGGTTATCTGACAAAACCCCACCTGGGGAAGAACAAAAATCCTGCAACTGTTAAAACAAAATAGGTGCCTTAGGACAAAACCAGAATGATGGAAATAGCCATCTCAGAACTAAAACACCCTAGAAACCACCAGGAAATCAATCAGATCAGAAACGAAACACAACTTGAATGCATCTATCACCAGTGCTGGAGAAATACACGATCCTCAGCAATAGCAAGTGGCCCTAAAAAGACTTGGCCCACATTAGCCTGGTCCTGCATCTTAATAGAAGCAGCTCAAACCAGTGCTGACCGGAGTCACCTCTACACCAGAGATCAGTCCAAGATTCACTAACTCCATGCTAATAATACCTAATGAAGACTTAACTAAATGAACACCAACTCTGGGTTATCATAAATCAGTATATCATTGTAACCATTGTAGATGCTGGTACAGCCCAGTAGCTCCACCAACCACCAAATCTAAACTGGGTATACAACAGCACAAGGATAAGCTGCTGAACCAACCAATGTGACTTAAGCCATCTACCAGTAAGCTATGCTGTTGCCCCAGCCAACTGCTATACAAGCAAGCAATGGGACCCAAGCCAATTACAGTTCTAGAAAACACCCACAAAAGCCGAGGCCGCTACAGCTCAAGCTGCACAATGCTACAGTTTATGCAAAAACTGAACCAAACCTGTGACCATACATAGAAGCTACTGAACCAGCCAACAGCTGGGATCACAATCCAAAATCAGGCATGCCAGAAGCTTATAGCCTACAAAAACTGGTACCAACCAGCAATGATGCCCAATCCACTGGCAGAGAGCCAGCCACCATACATGCAACCAGTGGTGGACCAGCCAGCTATTATGTATTCCAACATAAATGTGCAAGGCCATTGTCACACTAGCAGGCCAAGATGCCCGTCAGCTGAAGTGTTTGCAAAAAACCAGAGTGGAATTTGAATACACAAGCAATAGTAAAAAGCCAGCTATTGTGAATGCCACCCTTAGGGACAAGGTAACCAACTGCACTGACACAAAAGTCAATTTCCATACATGCAACAACGGAGCACGTCAGTTGTTGAACTTGCAAAACCCTGGTCCACAAGCCAGCCTTGTTGATAATAAGCAGTGGCATACAAGACCAAAAACAATGCATGTAAGGCAGAAGAAATGGTTAGCTGTAAGCCAACATATGACCAACATCAGCTGCTGAATACCAATCAGCAACAAAATTAGCTATGGGCTGTGAAACTCAGAGCAAACACCAGCTGATGGTACAACCCATGCTAGATCCAACCAAATAGTCAATCATGCCTACTGCTGGTGTAACCAGAACCATACCTGCAAGGATTGCAGACAAGACAAAACCAATGGCTGTTGTCCTGCCAAGGATTGCCGCAAGGCAAACAGACATGCCCACCAAGGGCCACAGCAAGAATAGTAACCATGCCTATCAGCCGCCACAGCCTGGCTAGTGACCTATGCACCATAGGTCACAGCCAAGACTGGCAGCCACAGGCCCACAAGGACTATAATAAAAACTAGCGGCCACTTTAGCCAGGGGCCACAGAAAAGGCCAACAGCCCAAGAACCCTGGTAAAAGGCAAGCAAGCACCTAAGTTAAGGGCCATGAAAACAGGCCCGCAGCCATAATAACCCAGGTAAAAAGGACAACCAAACAAATGTGCCAAGGGTAAAAGACCACATGAGCCAAAGGCTCATGCAACAGGCCAGCAGAACAAGGGCCCTTGTAAAAGGCCAGCAGACCCAGGAGTCGAGGACCATGGTAAAAAGCTATGGACCAAAACAAGGGCTCTAACCCAAGCCAAGGGCCATAATGAAAGTCAGAGGCCACACAACCCCAGCTCCCTGGTGAGATGCCCGAGGCCACACAAGGGGCCATAGACTACAAGCTGGCTTCAAGCATGTTAAGGTGCCAATAGACATAACAGTAAGTGCCCTTTAATCTACCAACAATTAGAGAAGGGAAACCTACAGTCACAAAAACTCAGTATAACTACAGTAGTATAACTACAACTGAGCTCCCAACAAAAGCCACCAGATGGGAATAGAATATCTAAGAGAAGGCCTACATCACACAAAAAGACACCATAACTCGGAACACTGCCTGTTAAGTGTGGAAACATCATAGGAAAAAATGGGGCACAATGCTGCTACAGCAGAACAAACCCCTAGCCGGTCCTGGAAATACCAGGTGTAATAAGATCACACTTGTCTACTGTGTCTGCACAGAGAACTCGGTCTCACAACCCTAAGACCTCAGATGACAACTATACAAGAAGTCAGAGGAATACAGGCACCTAACCAGATAATATGCGCTAGACTGTAGGAATAATCCAGACAGATCCTTGGTGGCAGACTGCTTCTAAGGAGCAGACTCAGGGGCGTAACTACAGAGGAAGCAGACCCTGCGGCTGCAGGTGGGCCCAAAAGGTATAGGGACCCATGAGGCCCAAATAAAGAGCAATTTCAATACGTATTGGTAAAAAAGCACAACCTCTGGATATGCTAGGGGCCCTAAAATGAATTTGCTGTGGGGCCCAATGCCATCAGGTTACAGCACTGAGCAGACAGTAAGGAAGGAAGGGGCTACCATACTGCTTCAGCAGTGCAAGCCTCCAGCCAACCCTGCAAGCACCCAGTGTAATAAAAGGCAAATATAACCTGTGTCTGCACAGAGGACAATAGAAACAACAGTAGCAAACTGAGGAGTATCTGCACATTACCTGATAGCAATGAAAAGTCCGCAGGTTGGAAACTTCAGCTAGAACTCGGATAGGTTTCAGCGGAGGGACATAATTAGCTTATTAACATGCAGACTTAGTACCTTGTGTAACTGCATTTTGCACAGAGGACTCCAGCTCACAACATACGACTTCATATAATATAAGAAGGAACACAGGCAGCTTACCAGATAGCTCAGACTTGTCAGCAGGAATATCCAGTCCAGTGGAACACTGCTTGTTAAGAGCAGACTCATAAGAAAGGAAGGAGGTGCCATACTGCTTGAGCACATGAGCCAATATAACCACTGTGTCAGCCAAGAGGATGCAGGTTCACCCATACAAAACTTAAAATATTAAACAGCAATAGCAAAGGGGCCAAAGGAACACCTGCACCTTACCAGATAGTGACTAGTTAGCTTGATGGAAACTCCAGCCAAAGCCCTGATATCTTTCAGCTGAGGGACATATTAAGCATATTAACATGCAGACTTCCCAGTGAAATTAATGTTTCAAATACACAATGGATACTGAGAAATCAAAATCTCTGGATTCAGGTAGCACACTGCTTAGGCAGAGTGATTCACCAGCCAGTACTTAAAGTGTAGCAATAGCCAATACTGTATTTTGCACAGAGGACGCCAGCTCACAACATTAAGACTTCAGATAATACAAGAAGTCAGGGGAACACAGGCACCTTACCAGATAGCTCAGGCTTGTCAGCAGGAATATCCAGGTGGAACACTGCTTGTTAAAAGCAGACTCATAAGAAGGAAGGAGGTGCCATATTGCTTGATCAGTGCAACCTCTAGCCCTTCCTGGAGGTGCCTTAGTAACATGAGCCAATATAACTTCTGTGTCTGCACAAAGGATGCAGGTTCACCCATGCAACGCTTAAAATATTAAACAGCAATAGCAACAGGGCGAAGGCACACCTGCACCTTATCAGAGTGGCTAATTAGCTGGATGGAAACTCCAGCCAAAGCCCCAATAGCTCTCAGCTGAGGGACATAATTAGCATGCAGACTTCCCAGTGCACTACACAGTAGATAATGAAGAATCATACTCACCAGCTTCAGGCAGTTATAACTAGCCCATATGCATACCCATGGCCCTTTTGCAGAAGTTCTGTAGAGTTCTGTAAAGTCTCACATAACTCAAAAGAAAAGGGGAGTCCAAAAAGCTCACAGGTAACAATGTGGGAAGCCCACACCTGTGTCTGTTCCCAAAAAAGCACTAGATTGAATCTTGTGCGTCGCTGGGCATATAGCAGGGGGGCTGTTTTAGCACAGGGCTAGGACCATGGGTATGCCCACACCTGCACTTCTTCCCAATAAGCGATAATTTACAGATTATGCGTCTTGAGGCATCAGGTAAATTCTTCTCCATTACCTGGGAATCATCCCTCTGTGTCCACACAGAGGTAAAAAATAAGCAAAAAAATTAAAATAAATAAATAAAAATACAGAAGAAAAAACAAAAGGCTCACAGGTAATGTGGGAAACCCACAACTGTGTCTCTTCCCAAAAAGCACTAGATTGAATCTTGTGCGTCGCTGGGCATATAGCAGGGGGCTATTTTAGCACAGGGCTAGGACCATGGATATGCCCACACCTGCATTTCTTCCCAATAAGATAATTTACAGATTATGCGTCTTGAGGCATCAGGTAAAATCTTCTCCATGACCTGGGAATCATCCCACTGTGTCTACACAGAAGTAATAAATAAATAAACAAAAAGAAAATACAAAAGAAAAACAAAAACTGTGTTTGATTTCTCTCAAAATTCAACAAAAAATAAAAAGTGAGGAGGGAGATCCTACCTCCCTGTCCAGTAGGACAAAAAATAACTGTGGTGAGGAGGAAGTCATGTGGTCTTATAGGTCATGATTCATTTTGATTGGCTATGTTATAGGTCCTACCTCCAGGTCTGGGAGGGGCAATGCCCATGTGTACTGACATGGAGGGACGTAGAAGAAAAAGTCTTTACCAGGCAGGCAATGAAAAGCTGGAACAAAAAACACAGGAACAAGATTCAGGAACTTGGAATATCCAGGAACTTGGAATATCCAGGAACTTGGAATATCCAGGAACAGATTCAGATTCAAACAGATTCAAGGTTTAGGTCAGGAACACACAGAATACATTCAATGACTCAGCCCTGAGCAAGGCTCAGGGCATGGTTTATAAAGGGCAACTGATTAGAAAACACAAAACACATGAGGGTAACAAGAAGGGACTGGAAACGTAACAAGATACAGGATCACTATAACAGGATCAGGACTAGCCCCAAGAGCCTCCAGTGGCTCACTTGGTAAGTGCACCAACTGTGCACTTAAAGTCCAGCAACCCCAGTCCCAAGTGTTCAAATCCCAGATGGTCCTTACAGACACATTCAGTTACATTGAGTAGGAGAAACAACAGCCTGCTAGAAAGCAGTTCCATCCTAAAGTGCTGGCTCTTTCTGAAAGCACATGACCAGGCAAAATGACCTGAGATGCACCTACACACCAATATTACAACTAAAAAATACACTTGCTGGTTCAGGAATGTAATTGTATATTGTCGAGTGAATTATTTGCAGTTTAAATAGTGTAATTTAGAAATAAAAACAACACCATAAAAATAATGACAGGATCCCTTTAAGGAATTGTGGGTGGAGACATGCAAATAAATCCATAACACCCCATAACCAAATATAGTATAAAGAACTGAGAAATTCATTAGTATAGAACGAAATAAAAACACCAAGACAAATTAAACTTTAAAATAGCAAAGCCTTTATTAAGAAATAACTTACAGAAACTCCACTTCCTGTCCTCTACAGAAAAGGCGACAGGGCGACAACAAACCATCATGCAGTGCTCAATTTCTTCTCCCATATTCTACTGACAGCTTGTGGAAGGTGATGTCGGCACTTTTGGAGGAACAAGCAGTCGGGTACAACAGCAGCTGGAAACCTCTGCGGCATACTTATTGACCGGGCTGGAAACTGGGAGCAGAATGGGCAGCAGGGAGTTCAGGGACTAACTGGTTCCATACAGATCCCTCTGTTTGATTCAAATTCTCTGAAATGCTCGGCGTGCACTGCCAGCAGTATAATCAGCAGGTTCCTCCGGAGCTGCTGTGGTACCAACACTGATAAGCTCCTGCACCAGGAACCCAGCTGTCGGATTCCACGGGAATAAACAGTTCTTCTGCTGGGAAGGATCGGGCGCAAGCTGCCACTAATACGGATATAGGTTTGCCACTCTCCTAGCGCCAGCCACCAATATCTGCAGATCAGCCCAGGCACACAACAAGGGAAGAGGTGCAAGTGGCAGTCCTACGTGTCAGCTGTGCGTCGGATGCCAAGCATTACCGAGGGGCGCACAAACTCACTGTGCGTGCTGGTACCACAGCAGCTCCGGGGCAACCTGCTGACTATACTGCTGGCAGTGCACGCAGAGCGCTCCGGAGAATTTGAATCAAACAGAGGGGTCTGTACAGAACCAGTTGGTCCCTGAACTCCATGCTGCCCATTCTGCTCCCAGTTTCCAGCCCGGTCAATAAGTATCATCATCATCATTTATTTATATATCGATGTCAAAATACCCCGCAGAGGTTTCCAGCTGCTGTTGTACCCGAGTACTTGTTCCTCCAGCAGCGCCGACATTGCCTTCCACAAACTGTCAGTAGAATATGGGAGAAGAAATTGAGCACTGCACGATGGATTGTTGTCGACCTGTCGCCTTTTCTGTAGAGGACAGGAAGAGGAGTTTCTGTAAGTTATTTCTTAATAAAGGCTTTGCTATTTTAAAGTTAAATTTGTATTGGTGATTTTATTTCGTTCTATACTAAAGAATTTTTTTTTGATGTTACTGGTCCTTTAATAGCACAGGTACAGCTTTATGATTCAGAGCCACAAATCCAAACTGCAAACAGCCTGCTTTGATCTTTTTAGATTTAATCAGTGCAAGATAATGGAATATGGTTTTTGGTACGGGGATTTAGATATACAGTAAACAGAAAATTTTGCTTATTTCCAGCTTTCAGATGGGGGTTACTAAAAAAAACAAATGCTCTGTAAAGCTAAACACTTATTGTTATTACTCCCTTTGATTATTAAAGGGCATGTAAAGTCTAAGATAGAATAAGGCTAGAAATGCTGTATTTTGTATATTAAACATAAACATGAACTTACTGCACCACAAGCCTAATCAAACAAATAATTTATGCTTTCAAAGTTGGCTACAGTGGGTCACCATCTTGTAACTTTGTTATACATCTTTGCAAGACTAAGACTGTGCACATGCTCAGTGTGGTCTGGGCTGCTCAGGGATCGTCATAAACAAAGCTGCTTGAGTTCTGCATGGCTGGGAACTAAGGCGGGGGCTCCCCCTGCTGTTCATAAGTATGATTGTTTCCCTGCTCAGCCGTTATGGACCGTCTGACAATTCCTATCCACAGCAGTAAATGAAGGGAGAATTTCACTGCATACAGTCAGGTTTCTTATAAAAACGGTACACATTTTTAAATTGAAAGTATATTAGAGATAGGTTTCTTTTTCATTAAAGAAAGTAAAAATGGGATTTTATTTTTTTGCCTTTACATGCCCTTTAATCTTTCTATTCAAGTCTCACCTATTCAATTTCCAGTCTCTAATTCAAATCAATGCATGGTTGCTAAGATCATTTGGACCCTAGCAACCACACTGCTGAAATTGCAAACTGGAGAGCTTCTGAATAAAAAGCTAAATAACTAAAAAACCCACAAATAATAAAAAACGAAAATCAATTGCAAATTGTCTCTCTCTACATCATACTAAAAGTTAACGCAAAGGTGAACAACCCCTTTTAGAGAAGGGTTAAAGTTTTCCATTTTGGATTTAAAGGCAATGCCCTGCACACAGAATATAACAGTAACAGGAAAGGCAATGACGATGCTGTTCTGCTAAGAAATAAACGTATAGAGTCATCTGGCATTTCTTTGCCTGTTTTCTAAGCAGATTATATACATAGAAATTAAAGGGATACTGTCATGGGAAAACATGTTTTTTTTCAGAATGCATCAGTTAATAGTGCTGCTCCGGCAGAATTCTGCACTGAAATCCATTTTTTCAAAAGAGCAAACTGATTTTTTTATGTTTAATTTTGAAATCTGACATGGGGCTAGACATATTGTCAGTTTCACAGGTGCCCCAGTCACGTGACTGTTCTGATAAACTTCATTCACTCTTTACTGTTGCACTACAAGCCGTGGGTGATAATTGCTTCTTGGATTTGACATGCTAAAAGGGAACAACCCATTCTATACAACACGGTTGTTCTTGTCTGGAAGGATCCAGGGATTTTCCATAACTCCCTGAAAGGCACTATATACTAAGCAGGCCTGAGCAAATGCAGGTAGGGTTGCTACCTTTCCGGTTTTGACCTGGACAGCCTGGTTTTCAGGAGGGCTGTCCAGGTCAAAACTACCTGCCTGTTTTTCCTAATTTGTAAAGCTGGGCTGGATTATCTAAGATTGATGTGGTGATCGGACGAGGGCCACATTACCACCCCATCCCTATGATCTCATTGCCCCATCCCCAACTACAATTTCTTACTGGGAAACAACCCTAACTGCTGGGCCCACTTGGAACCAATTGCAACCATTTTGGCTAGGCCCCATGGAAGGAGTGTTGTCTGTCACAGCGGTTCCAGCCTGGATGTCTCCCTGCCTCATTATTTAGCAGAAAAGTGATTTTTTTACACCATAATACATTTTTTTATTAATAATAGTTCCAAAAAATAATCAGCAGGAATGCCTCCTCTAAGTTTGCTTGTAGTTTGTACAGAGGTGCATAGATTTTCCCCTGCAGGGCTCCTTTGGGGCGGGGTAGAGTTGGTACTGTAGCCGGGGGCCCCAGTAGGGTTGCCACCTGTTCAGTTTTGACCCAAACAGTTCAGTTTTTGGAAGGCCTGTTTGGGCGTCAACATGAAACATGAACAATAATCTGGCCAATACATGAAAAACATTTAAATACTAAGATACTCACCCCAACATGGCTGAGTTACAATCAAGTGCAGTTACTTTCTTATTATGGCAGAAAAAGCAAATCACTCAAAAATAAGATTTTTTAGCATTGCTGCATTTCAGAGCTTTCCGGATAATTGATTTCTGCATAATAGATCTCATACCTTTAAATAAAGGATTGGGCTTACTCATCAAGCAGAATAGAGATAGGGTTGCCACCTATGTGGTTTTGAACTGGGCATCAACAAGTTTAAAACATTGACAGTGGCATCTAAGTGAAGCAATGGCCTCACCCCGGTGTCATAACTCCACCAAAATCATTGCGCCCACCTCTGATGTCATCATGCCTGTTCCTGCATCACTGCCCCACCCCCAATGCTCTCTGCCCTGACCCCCCTGTTCGGGTTTAGCCATCAGCAAAGGTGGCAACCCTAGGCCCATGGTCTATCACTATACATTTTACAATATTTAAATGCCCCTCACAATTAAAAATACCAGTGTCTCTGCAAAATGGCACACTATGGGGCCGATTTATTAAAGGAGAAGGAAAGGCCTATTTACTTGTTGGTGCCAAAAGTTAGGCACCCCCTGGGTTGTCAGGTAAGTATATACACTTATCACTTGGGGGTGCTTAACTTTTGGCACCACCAAGTAAATAGGCTTTTCCTTCTCCTTTACGAAGTGACTTTTTCACTAAAAATCATGAAAAATTAAAATCAAGCCTATTCCTGGATTTATTATGTGACAAAACTGTCAAAATACTCCAGCTAAAGCCTGTGGAAATAATGTAAAAGTCAAAGGCAGCTTGAAGATTTTTCTCTGATTTGTGGTTTTACAGGTTTTTGGTTATTTTTGACGCTGGCTTTTGTGCAACAATATGAAAAAAATAGTTTTCTTGACTTTCCTGTGGCTTTTCCCATTCGTGCTTTTTCGGTTCTGATTTTTTTTTTTATAACAAATTTTATGATGTTCGTGATTTCAGAAAAAGTGAAAAATGAGAGGGTAAAATATATACTTTATTCGTTCGAGTTCAAGCAGCAGAATTAAAATGAATAAAAATACAATTCCAATAAAAAATATTAACTGATGTCAGTACCTTTAATATTTTTGCCTTTTAAATTTCTCGGAAGAATTTCTGAACGTGTCACTGTGTATCTGCCCATCTCAAAATTGTCTTTATATTACACATAAGTGAAATGTTGTTATTGTGCTTGGGCCCAAAGACAAAATGACTCATTTACATCAAGGAGTATGTGGTGCAAAAACCAGGAGTAATGTGCCATATTTTTAGCTGATAATGCACCTGCCCCTGAGGGATTTTACTACCAACATGCAGCGCACAAACTGGATGGGTCCTATTTTGTATCTTAAAAGGGTTGTTCACCTTTAAATTAACTTTTAGTGTGATATAGAGAGTGATATTCTGAGCCAATTTGCAGTTGTTTTTTATTTTTTATTATTTATGGTTTATGAGTTATTTAGCTTTGCTCTCCAGTTTGCAGTTTCAACATTCTGGTTGCTTGGGTCCCAATTACTCTAGCAACCATGCACTAAATTGAATATCAATAGAAGTGGGCCTGAATAGAGAGATGAGTAATGAAAAGTAGCAATAACGATTATTGATGTATGGCAGCGCACTCCAGACCACATTCAATAGTCACCAACACCGCAGTTGCTTGTTAAAAAGATAAATTTTATTTGAACATTAGGCTAAAAAGCGTCTGAGGTCTGACGCGTTTCGTGTTCACACACTTCCTCAGAGATCCAATGTGTCATGCAACTCCTAGATACAGGTGTTACTTGTGAGAGTTGCATGAATGGACACCACCTGTCTGCTACATACAATGCTGTTCTAACATCTGTACCCCGGCGGATTCAGAACACTGCACAAATCCATTCATGCAACTCTCACAAGTAACACCTGTATCTAGGAGTTGCATGACACATTGGATAATCCTATCACAACTACACAGAATCAACACCTCTGTGAGTTTCTTCAGATGTCACCTCTTTGAAGAGTTACAATGTGCCATTGTAAATGGATTAGTGGAAGAGTTTATATGCCGAGAACTTCCCACACCAGTCCGTTGAACTGAAGAAGCTGCTCGGATGAGTAGTGAAACGTCTTCATTGATTACTCAGCAAGGCCAGTTGTTTTTAGATTGACCTATACTAGATATACTATGACCTGGATGAATGAAAATCTTCATAGTCACCCTGCAATCTTTGTATCACCTAAACTTTACTCAGCCTTTAATTGAGGCAAACAGAATCCAAATGAAGGCAAGCTTCCAGTTGCTCGTTTTAAATCTTTGTAGCATGTATCTGCCCACTGTATAGATAACAAAAAAATGAATTGATAAAGTGGTATTTATTTGTTCTGTAGAGCAAACAGCAAAGCATATGAGGAAACTGAACATGTGCAATAGAGAAAGGAGAAATAGGATATGATTGAAACTTTCAAATATATCAAGGGCATTAATAGAGGGAATGACTCAACCTGAAAGCAAGTCATTGACAGTACATAATACATAATGGTGAGCCCATATTGTCCAATTGTCACCAAATCTAAAAGGACTGTTTTTTTGCAAGGGGCCTGGATTTGCAGCCCTGACTTATCAAACCTTAATATGGAAGATGTATCTTCCATATTAAGGTTTGATAAGTATATGAACAGTCTCAGGCTGGCCAACATACTGTATATGACTTCAAATGAAAGGCATTCCATTTAGAATAGTGTGTTTCTCTGCTGATTACTGGGTACCCAAATAAGTCACCGACCGCCACACTTTACTTGTTACATGCAGGAGATCAGAGTAGTCCTGCTCTGCTACATTTCATACAATTAGAGTTGTCCAATTAGCTGGGAGGCAGAAGAGAGGCTTGCTGGGAGCCCCATCTAGAAAAAGAGGAGAACCTTGGGAGCAGCCCTGGACTGGGAATCAAAATAGGCCCTGGTGTTTCATGTATACAAAGGTCTAAAAAGCCCACCACCAGCCCAATAAATACTGACTATGGCAACTTACATCAGCCCCTCTGACATTTGCCAGAATCCACAGATTGCCAGTCCAGGCCTGCTTGGGAGAGCATGGATTTGGTGTCCAGGCTACAGTGTAGGCCAGTAGATTCGATAAAAGATCTGCTTCAACTCCCAGCCAGAGTGAGAAACACTAGAGAGGATTCTGTACCTGCCTGTGCTGAGCTTGGCCAGAAGGTAAGGCCTGAACTTATAACTGCCAGGCCTAGATTTATGGCAATACCACAATGGCCGGGGCCTAGGGCGGCAAGACTGTAGGAGCTAGTCACCAGTGTTCTGGGGCATGGCCGCACCCACTCACACGCAGGGGGAGGTGGTTGCGCAGGAAAGCTGCGGGCGCTAGGACCCTGCAGCCTCGGGGCACCCAAGTTGGTGCCCAAGTTGGAAATCCATGCCTGTTCTCTGTCAAGCTGCAAGATGTCAAGGAGGTGACCAGTCTCACTGTGTAGAGTGTCAGTGCTGCAGAACTGCCCGTGAACCCCAGGTTAATGAACCACCAACAGGAGGCTATTGGTAAAATTACAAGTTTGTGGCCCCTGTGTGAGGACAGGTCTTGAGTGTGTGCATCTGCCTATTCAGTCTTCACTCTGTAAGGTACTCCCTAGGTGACGGGTTCTATGGAAGATACAACAAGTGCCAAGATTTGGGTCACTGGGCCCAGAGTTGTAAGATTTACAAAATCTCTACAGTACAGAAGTGCTACTAAGAGCCTTTGGTAAGTAACAGTAACAGCCATGAAGAAGATGATTTATTGAGTCAAGAAAGATTACTGTGGAGAAAGTTGTTGGCATGAAGGCGGTCAATTGGACCTCTGGTTCCAGATATACTGTATATATAAGAGACTGGGTCTGGGTAAGTGTAGGACCCCATGAAAGGCTAGTGTTTGGTTCTCAGGTAACTGTAGTGATACAAAAATTGTTCATTTTAATATTGTTTCTAAGAGGCCCATTTACTTCGTTCGAGTGAAGGAATAGAGGAAAAATAGTTTGAATTTCACCACTGCACTTTACTGGTGGAACTTAATTGCAATATTCATTTGCTAATTCTATTTGACTAATTGCACTTTATAAATTAATGAATGAATGAATTAATTTATTAAGGGGTGTTATTGGAATCTACTGGTGGGTTAATATACCCTTTGGATTCAGGAATAATCAATTATTTTTATCATAAGTCCTCGGGCTGATTGATTTCACTTTATTTATTTGCACTAGCACTTTACTTAAGTTATTAGACAGCGCCTTCTTATTAATTATTATTATCATTAATTATCTCGGCCCTGCAATTTAAGGTTTGAGTTTACTTGGTATAGATACAGTATTAACTATTTGGTGGGGTTTCTTTTTCTTAAAAATATTGTTAATTTGTTACCTCATCTGACTTTGTCAGACCTCTACCTATAGTTTCAGTTAAATAATGATCAAATACATATATATACACCAGTGTTTCTTCCCGAATATCGAGGGCTAATTAACCCTCGATATTCAACCCTAGGTAAATTTGCCCCTAAGTGTCAAAAAATACGACACGCGAGAACATTGACAGTTTGTCCAAGAGGAGAATCTATGCGATCAGCGTACTCTTCTCCTTGTTCTGCCTGTATTTGTTTCAATCCAACCAGCTCCAGTGCCTTAGCTGCCTAAATAGGGATCAAATAGCAAATAGGGATCATTTACCAACAGGCAGGCAGACCCTCCTTCCTCCCTTGATGAATTGATGCAGGACTTTATTTTAGCTGTATTTTAGCAGCGTACTCATGAGGGGAGGCTAGGGGGATGCATGTTGCTGTACCCTCTTCTGCCCCTGCCTGTCCCCTTGTGCCTCATTCAGACACTCAAATTACAGCATCATATTCAGGGTGCAAGCTCTAAGCCATTATAAGAGAGTGAACCCTGGAAACTAGCAATGAACACTTTGGAGCCTGCACATTGGATGGAACAGAGTCAGACATGGCAGCCATCAACTTCTCTGTACTACCCAAGTGGGCAGCCAATATGGTCAGATTAGACATTGTTCAGGAGAAAGAAGAGTCCCCTTGTGGGAAGAGAGCAAAGAAGGTTTTCATTTTCCTTAAACGTTATGTGGCTTTTCTGCTCTTTCCATCATGCTAAAAGCCTACAGTAGATTCTGCTAATATACAATAATCAGTCAAAATGAATAACAACCCCCAGGCTAGCGACCAGTAGAACCAGTTACATTATGACTCTCTCTGTTTACTGGTGAGCAGGTGAGAAAAACTTACCACCCACAGCTCATAGTGGCGCAACAGAGGCAGCAGACCCAGCAGTTGCAGGGTGCCCAGTTAAGCCCTAATTAATAGGCAAATTCAATATATCTGGATTGAACTGGTCAACTTAGCAATGTTTTGGGGTCCAAACTTTAATTTGGGACCAGTAACATCTAGTAACATCAATGCTCATAGGTGACAACCCAAAAGGGTTTAGTTATGTTGCAGCTTGCAGGTTACCCACAGCAATAGATTGATCATTTTGGGTGAAAGTGTTGGGGCAGAAAGCTCTGAACTGGTGTGAATGGACCCACTGATCACTACAGGGCTGGGGAAGGGAGGGCTCAGAAGGAAATGAGGGTTGGAGTAATAGGGGAATTAATTATAAGGACTTAGTCATTGGAAGGAGGAAGTTGCCAAGAATAATTTTAAAAAACTAGGTGAAAGGCTGAAGGCAAGAACTTCTAGGGAATGTATCTCGGAAATATTACCTGTGCATTTCCCCACGATTAAATCAATTACCATGATTAATGAGATTTACTTGCAGCGATTACAACACTACAGAAGTGAGATTTGTCACTTCCCACGTGTGATTGCTCTAATGCATATTGATTAGGGACACACTGAATCCATTATTTGGGATTTGGCCGAATCCCCCTTCAAGAAATTGAGTCTGAACAGGAACAGGAACAGGAAAAGTGGAAAAATTTGGTGACAAAAAGTTACATGATTTCCCTTTCCACCCCAATTTATATATGTACATTAGAATTCGGATTCAGTTTGGCCAGGCACGAGGATTTGGCCGAATCTAAATCCTGCTGAAGTGCAGAGGACTTCTTATATTTGTCTGTATGGATATTGTGGTCACAGCCTCATTGCAGCCCCACCTAATGGTATAAAATTTAGTGGTGAGCACAACTTTCCCTTTTTGCTTATATGTTACCCTGGGTACCCCTGGAATTATAGCAGGGTGACTGTTACCCCAATATTTCTACATATCTGTAACCTTGTTATGTGCTAAGGGGGCCCAGTCTGAAGGAGATTTGGGTTCAGTGCTTATTTGTACCCTTGGTACCCCATGGACAATAGCAGGGTGACTGTTACCCCACTGTTTCTATATACCTGCCACCATCAGTATGCATAAGCATGAGTTAGGGCTTTGAGAACAGTTTATTTGTGCAGTGGGGCCATTGTTATTTGACAGCCCTAATAAATGCATGTTCTCAGTATTATTATAAATTGTTTTATATACCTTCTAATCAAAGTTCCAGTTATGTCCTAAAGTGCAATTGAGCTAAAAGCACTTGTGAAACTGTGCGATTCAACAGACAGCTCTGAACTGGTATGAATGGAGCCTGCTCTCCACTACAGGGGTGGGGAAGGGAGTTCTGGGATGGAAAGGCAGGTTGAAATAATAGGGAATTAATTATAAGGAGGAAGTTATTGAAAGGAAGAAGTTATCACACACCATTGCTCCGGGTAACAAGAGAAAACATTATTAATTTATAACCATAAGTACAAAGCTGGGAATGGATAACAAGTTGGCAATGTAAAATATATAAATAAAAAAAAGTAGCATTTGGGAAGTGTAAAGGGGTTTTTCCTGGAGCCCCTGCAGAATGCAGAATATACATGACCACGTTCTCAAACAGCCCACACATCATTTACCTTGTGTTAATTCCATTATAGCAAGTTGAATACAATTAGTACAGGAGCATTAAATATACTGGCTTGAAAAAGGTGCCTTCATTTACATAAGTGGCACTGGCCAAATATACTTACAGTAAATCAGCTTCACATTTGAAGTCCTTCTGTTTTAAACCTGCAGTTGTGTAGCTGCCCTTAGAGATCCCCCATATAATGAACAGTCACCTGACCCGCAGTCCCAGCGATCTGTTTCTACTCCGGTGAAACCAACTAAGCGCCACCCACCCGGCCTCAGGGCGTCAATGGGAATTTTGAAAATTCTAGAAACACTGAAATAGCAAAATAATGTAAGCAATTCCGTCCTAAAGTGCTGGCTCTTTCTGAAAGCACATGACCAGGGAGGCAGATTTATCTAAAAAAAATCTGCCTCTAAAAAAAAATCATTGAATTTTGCAAATGCAACTGCCATTGACACCTGCATGAACTTTTAGGGGAAAATTCACTAACCGGCAAAAATTCGCCAGCCCTGGCTTTGAGCACATCGCAACACTTCACCAGGCGTAAATTTGTCTGGACAACTCTAATTCACGAAGATCCGAAGTTGCGCACAGGGTACTGAATGCTGGCGAAATTACCCCATGGAAATTACGCTCAGCTGTTCGAAGTTCGCTAGTGTTGGCTAATTAGCATACGGCGTGCAGTTAAAGTACAATGGCCGTATATGTTGCAGCAAATACATTACACTTCACAAGCCCAGGGAACCTTAAAGGGATACTGTCATGGGAAGAATTTTTTTTTCCAAAATGAATCAGTTAATAGTGTTGCTCCAGCAGAATTCTGCACTGAAATCCATTTCTCAAAAGAGCAAACAGGTTTTTTTATATTCAATTTTGAAATCTGACATGGGGCTAGACATATTGTCAATTTCCCAGCTGCCCCAAGTCAAGTGACTTGTGCTCTGATAAACTTCAATCACTCTTTACTGCTGTACTGCAAGTTGGAGTGATATCACCCCCCTCCCCTTTCCCCCCCAGCAGCCAAACAAAAGAACAATGGGAAGGTAACCAGATAGCAGATCCCTAACACAAGATAACAGCTGCCTGGTAGATCTAAGAACAGCACTCAATAGTAAAAACCCATGTCCCACTGAGACACATTCAGTTACATTGAGATTGAAAAACAGCAGCCTGCCAGAAAGCATTTCTCTCCTAAAGTGCAGGCACAAGTCACATGACCAGGGGCAGCTGGGAAATTGACAAAATGTCTAGCCCCATGTCAGATTTCAAAATTGAAAACAAATGCTCTGTAAAGCTACACATTTCTTGTTATTGCTTCTTTTTATTTCTCATCTTTCTATTCAGACCCCCCCTATTCATATTTCAGTCTCTTATTCAAATCATGCATGGTTGCTAGGGTAATTTGGACCCTACCAACCAGACTGCAAACTGGAGAGCTGCTGAATAAAAAGCTAAATAACTCAAAAACCACAAATAATAAAAAATTAAAACCAATTGCAAAATTGTCTCAGAATATCACTTTCTGCATCATACTAAAAGTTCATTTCTAGATGAAAAACCTCTTTAATATTAATAATTTGTGTTAATTAATATGAATAACAAATAATAGAATGGTAGAAATAGTAGCATTAAATATATTTACTTATCTTAGTATGATTGTAGTTAGATAGGCAGTTCTACATTAATGCAACACAAATCAGGGAGCCCCACAAACTTATGTGCAGGAGCTTCCCAATAACCACAAGATGATCCTAAGGTCCTGCCAATCGGATTGGTTCAGGAGTCCGAGGCAAAGCCACCGAGACAAAGTGGAGGTTCCCTTTTGTACCAGGGTTAGAAAAACCCTCCAACCCCAAGTGCAATAATGTTTGTGCAAACTATTGTCATTACTAAAAACATGTATTTAGGCAATGTATTATTAACTTTGTACATTATAATTGTTCAGTGGATATGTATAGATTATTGATGGAACCATGTGGTATGAATTTTGAAAAATGTATCTAATATAATTAGTTAGCCAAATATGTAATGTATAAAGGCTGGAGTGATTTGATGTATAACATGTCAGTCAGACACTACTTCCTGCTTTTCAGCTCTCTTGGTTTACACTGACTGGTTACCCTGGTTACCAAGCAGTAACCAATCAGAGACTTGAGGGGGGGCCACATGGGTCATATCTGTTGCTTTTGAATCTGAGCTAAATGCTGAGGGTCAATTACAAACTCAATGAACAGAAATGTACCATGTGGCCCCCCTTCAAGTCTCTGACTAACTCAGAGTTATAGAGCTGAAAAGCAGGAAGTTGGATTCTGGCCGTTTTATTAGACATCTGTTCACTCCAGCCTTTATATATTACATTTTTGGGTAACTAACTATATTAGAAACATTTTTTATTTTGCACAGCCTGTCTATTTACCCAGTTTTTATTTTTACACTGAACTGTTCCTTTAACAGGGAATTGGAGTGCTGCAATTCCACCTGAAGTGGAGGTATGTGGAGGTGAACATACTATTCTGAGTGTAACCTGTGAAGATAAAACCTTAATGGGAAATGTTTAACGACCACTTTCGACAGTTGAAGGAGGTTTGCGAATTTAACAGTTTGCACCAGTGCGCAGTGAATGTAATAAACCTTTTTAATGAAAAAGTTGTTACGTTTGCTCCACCTTCATGCACTTCTTAAAAGCGGGCAATGCGCAATGAAAATTCACAATGCAATAACTTTTAAAGGAAGAGTATTACATTGCAAAAAGCAAATTTATATTCTTATTTGTGCACATTGTTTTGCTCTTTGCGACTTTTATTACATTCCCCCATAAATGTACAAGTGCTGGAAAACTGCTGTGAAAGTAAATGTACAACCTCTATAGATAATTAGCAAGTTTTCTGCATGTGACAAAGAGCTCTTGTGCCTGTATAGTCATTTAATGTGCATTTATATTAGAATCATCATCAACACATGAACCTTATACTGTATGTGCAAACATTTTATTTTTCTGTATTAACAACAAAACCATTCCCAATGGCAATTCTGTCATTGAATTCAACAATTAGAACTATTATAACAAAAAGATGTATATGGAAATGATCCAAATGTCTGAGCTTTCTATAGATATACCGTTATATATATATATATATATATATATATATATATATATATATATATATATATGTATATTTTATAGGTAATAATGTTAATAATAATAATAATTGTACATGGTACATAACTCCCGGCTTTACATGTGGCTCTTGACTTCTCATAACGGCTGCACATTATATTTTATGTGGGAATATTTTGCATAGACACTTGTATGGCTATAGTAAACTGAGTGGCCCCATTGCTCTAACTATGATCTTGCCCCAATAATGTTCTCTGGATGAGACCTTAATCCTCAGGGGTTGAGCCCTCGCAACAGTGTGGAGGCAGGGTGTCGCACAACTGGAAATGTATGCAGTAAACAATGATTGGGAGCCGGTGTTTCTTGAACAATAACTGATTTATTAGAACAGATCTACTGGGGAGAATGGCACAACAATACAGAAGACAACCATGGTACAACAGTTTATACATACTCACAATGCAGAGTACTTGTAGAGTATTCTCTCTAATAGTGCTTGAGAAAGGAATATCTACCCAAATGTCTACCCAGAGTTTCTCCTGTTTTCTCTGGGGACACTTCTTATGGGAAACCCAGGGAAGATCTATCTAAGTCCCTACTGCCCTGTAGGGATGTAGCGAACGTCGGAAAAAAAGTTCGCGAACATATTCGCGAACTTGCGCAAAATTGCGAGCGGTTCGCGAACGGTTCGCGAACCCCATAGACTTCAATGGGAAGGCGAACTTTAACATCTACAAAAGACATTTCTGGCCAGAAAAATGATTTTAAAGTTGTTTAAAGGGTGCAACGACCTGGACAGTGGCATGCCAGAGGGGGATCAAGGGCAAAAATGTATCTGAAAAATCTGCCTGTGTGTGCTTGGAAGAGATAGTGTAGGGCGAGAGCTGTTAGTGATTTCAGGGACAGATGATAGTAAGTTTGCTGGCTAGTAATCTGCGTGATACTGCTCTGTATTGGAGGGACAGAAGTCTGCAGGGATTTGAGGGACATTTTAGCTTAGGTAGCTTTGCTGGCTAGTAATCTACTGTTCTCTTTAAACAACTGCCATACGTTGACCTTGTAGGCATTGTTTGCCCAGTTTTTTTGGACGCAGCCACTGAAGCACAGTTGCCAGAAAAAATATGCCATATAAAAGCTGAAAATAGTCATTTTTCGCCATACGTTGACCTTGTAGACATTGTTTGCCCAGTTTTTTTGGTTGCAGCCACTGAAGCACAGAGGCCAGAAAAATTATGCCATATAAATGCAGAAAATATGCATTTTTTTGGACGCAGCCACTGAAGCACAGTTGCCAGAAAAAATATGCCATATAAATGCTGAAAATAGTCATTTTTCGCCATACGTTGACCTTGTAGACATTGTTTGCCCAGTTTTTTTGGTTGCAGCCACTGAAGCACAGAGGCCAGAAAAAATTAAACCAGTAGGGTTTGCACCCTAGTTTGTAACGGTGGCGGAGGGAGGAGGACGCTAAAGGACAGCTGTGTGTGGAGTCATGAGGCTTGAAGAGAAGGACAGCTGCATAGAAGTCAGAACAAGTCTTCCGGCGTGCAGTAACCCTCCGAGATCCACCCCTCATTCATTTTAATAAAGGTCAGGTAATCGACACTTTTGTGACCTAGGCGAGTTCTCTTCTCAGTTACAATCCCTCCTGCTGCACTGAAGGTCCTTTCTGAGAGCACACTTGAGGCTGGGCAAGACAAGAGGTTCATGGCAAATTGTGACAGCTCTGGCCACAGATCAAGCCTGCGCACCCAGTAGTCCAGGGGTTCATCGCTCCTCAGAGTGTCGATATCTGCAGTTAATGCCAGGTAGTCCGCTACCTGCCGGTCGAGGCGTTCTTTGAGGGTGGATCCCGAAGGGTTGTGGCGCTGCCTTGGACAGAAAAACATTTGCATGTCTGACGTTACAGACCGGCCAAAGGGCTTTGTCCTTGCAGGTGTGCTCGTGGCAGGATTACTGGCACCTCTGCCCCTGGAATGTTGATGAGTTCCTGAAGTGACATCACCCTTAAAAGCATTGTACAACATGTTTTGCAGGCTGGTTTGTAAATGCCGCATCTTTTCGGACTTGTGGTATGTTGGTAACATTTCTGACACTTTATGCTTGTACCGAGGGTCTAGTAGCGTTGCGACCCAGTACAGGTCCTTCTCCTTAAGCCTCTTGATACGGGGGTCCTTCAACAGGCATGCCAGCATGAAAGACCCCATTCTCACAAGGTTGGATGCAGAGCTATCCATCTCCGCTTCCTCATTATCAAGGACTGCATCATCCACGGTCTCCTCCCCCCAGCCACGTACAAGACCAGGGGTCCCCAAAAGGTCACCACTAGCCCCCTGGGAAGCCTGCTCCTGTTGGTCCTCCTCCTCCTCCTCCACAAAGCCACCTTCCTCCTCTGACTCCACTTCTGGCACCTCTCCCTGCGTTGCAGCAGGTGCCTGGGTTCGTTCTGGTGATTGCGACCATAAATCGTGCGCTTCCAGCTCCTCGTCACGCTGGTCTACAGCCTCATCTGTCACTCGTCGCACGGCACGCTCCAGGAAGAAAGCGAAGGGTATTAGGTCGCTGATGGTGCCTTCGGTGCGACTGACCATATTTGTCACCTCTTCAAAAGGTCGCATGAGCCTGCAGGCATCGCGCATAAGCACCCAGTAACGGGGGAAAAAAATCCCCAGCTCTGCAGATCCAGTCCTACCACCCAGTTCAAAAAGGTACTCGTTGACGGCCCTTTGTTGTTGCAGCAGACGTTCCAACATAAGGAGCGTTGAATTCCAGCGAGTCTGGCTGTCAGAAATCAAACGCCTGACTGGCATGTTGTAGCGCTGCTGAATGTCAGCAAGGCGTGCCATGGCTGTGTAGGAACGTCTGAAATGGGCCGACACCTTTCTGGACTGGGTGAGAACGTCCTGGAATCCTGGGTACTTGGAGACAAAACGTTGGACTATTAAATTTAACACATGTGCCATGCAGGGCACATGTGTTAAATTTCCCAGTCTCAACGCTGCCAACAGATTGCTTCCATTGTCACACACCACTTTTCCGATCTGCAGTTGGTGTGGGGTCAGCCACCGATCGGCCTGTGACTGCAGAGATGACAGGAGTACAGATCCGGTATGGTTTTTGCTTTCCAGGCACGTCATCCCCAAGACAGCGTGACAACGGCGTACCTGGCACGTCGAATAGCCTAGGGGGAGCTGGGGGTGCACAGGTGTGGAGGAGGAGAAGGAGGACCCAGCAGCAGAGTAAGAAGAAGAAGAGGAAGAAGACGAGGTAGAGAGCGATGGAGGAGTAGAGGTGGTGGCAGAACCGCGTGCAATCCGTGGCGGTGACACCAACTCCACTGTTGTTGTTGTTGTTGAGCTACCCATTCCCTGCTTCCCATTCCCAGCCATTACCAAGTTCACCCAGTGGGCAGTGTAGGTGACATACCTGCCCTGACCATGCTTGGAGGACCATGCGTCAGTAGTCATATGGACCTTTGGCCCAACACTAAGTGACAGAGATGCGGTAACTTGGCTCTGCACATGTTGGTACAGGTGTGGTATTCCCTTTTTAGAAAAAAAATTGCGGCTGGGTACCTTCCACTGCGGTGTCCCAATTGCTACAAATTTGCGGAAGGCCTCAGAGTCCACCAGCTGGTATGGTAAAAGCTGGCGGGCTAAGAGTGCAGACAAGCCAGCTGTCAGACGCCGGGCAAGGGGGTGACAGTCAGACATTGGCTTCTTACGCTCAAACATGGCCTTCACAGAAACTTGGCTGGTGGCAGATGACTGGGAATGGGAACAGGTGGTCAAGGTGGAAGGCGGAGTGGAGGGTGGTTCAGATGGGTCAAGGAGAGCAGAGGTAGAGCAGTAAGATGCTGGACCAGAAGGAGTGTGACTTTTAGTTTGCCTGTTGCCTTTGAGGTGTTGCTCCCAAAGTGCTTTGTGCTTGCCGCTCATGTGCCTTCGCATAGAAGTTGTACCTATGTGGCTGTTGGGCTTACCAAGGCTCAGTTTCTGACTGCACTCATTGCAAATTACAATGCTTTTGTCAGAGGCACACACATTAAAAAAATGCCACACTGCTGACTTTTTGGAAGTCTGCGATCTGGCGGTAACAGTAGAAGTTGGCGGCATTGGCGGCAATGGCGGGTGCGTTGGCCGGCTGAACACAGGTGCCGATACATGTTGTTGCCCTACTGATCCCTGCGGGCTGGCCTCCCTGCTTCTTCTAAGTCTTATTCTCCTACTGCCTCTCTGACTCTCCGTCTCTCCATCTGAACTACCCTCCTCTTGCTCTCTTCTACTAGGCACCCACAAAACATCAATCTCCTCATCATCATTCTCCTCAGATGCATCAATTTCTTCTGACACATCACAGAAGGAAGCAGCAGCGGGGACCTCCTCCTCCTCCTCATCACTCATCATTATGTCCATCTCTGTCGTGTTCTCTGCCAGAATTAAATCTGGTGTAACGTCCTCATCTCCTTCATCTTCTTCTGCCAATAATGGTTGCGCATTACTCAGTTCAAGAAACTCATGGGAAAATAACTCCTCTGACTCCAGTGAAGATGGGGCACCGGTGGTGGAGGAAGTGTTACGTGGGGTGGCCATAGCAGTGGAGGATGAGGAGGATGTTGTGGTAAAGTTAGAAACGGTAGAGGATGGGGTGTGCTGTGTAAGCCAGTCAACTACCTCTTCAGCATTTTGGGAGTTCAGGGTCATTGGCTTTTTAAAACTGGGCAATTTGCTAGGGCCACAGGATTGCATAGCAGCACGGCCCCTAGCACGGCCTCTGCGTGGCGGCCTGCCTTTGCCTGGCATTATTTTTAAAAAAACAACAACAACAAAAACTCAGTTGGTTTTTCTGGAAACGATAATACACACAGCTAGATGGCAGTTTGAAGAAAACAGTGTGCAAATAATGCCTACAAGATCAACGTATACACTACTACAGCGGTGGATACGGATTACGTAAAATATATGAATGCTGCTTGAAAAAAAGTAACTCAAGTGGTTTTTCTAGAGACGATAATATTATCAATATTTAGACAAAATGTGAACAAGCTCACACAGCTAGATGGCGGTTTGAAGAAAACACTGTGCAAATAATGCCTACAAGGTCAACGTATACACAGCGGTGGATACGGATTACGTAAAATATAAGAATGCTGCTTGAAAAAAAGTCACTCCGGTGTTTTTTCTGGAGACGGTAATATTATGGATATTTAGACAGAATGTGAACACGGTCACACAGCTAGATAGCAGTTGGTTGAATAACACACTGGGCAAAAAATGCCTACAGGGCAAATAATGCCTACAAGGTCAACGTATACACAGCGGTGGATACGGATTACGTAAAATATAAGAATGCTGCTTGAAAAAAAGTCACTCCGGTGTTTTTTCTGGAGACGGTAATATTATGGATATTTAGACAGAATGTGAACACGGGCACACAGCTAGATAGCAGTTGGTTGAATAACACACTGGGCAAAAAATGCCTACAGGGCAAATAATGCCTACAAGGTCAACGTATACACAGCGGTGGATACGGATTACGTAAAATATAAGAATGCTGCTTGAAAAAAAGTCACTCCGGTGTTTTTTCTGGAGACGGTAATATTATGGATATTTAGACAGAATGTGAACACGGGCACACAGCTAGATAGCAGTTGGTTGAATAACACACTGGGCAAAAAATGCCTACAGGGCAAATAATGCCTACAAGGTCAACGTATACACAGCGGTGGATACGGATTACGTAAAATATAAGAATGCTGCTTGAAAAAAAGTCACTCCGGTGTTTTTTCTGGAGACGGTAATATTATGGATATTTAGACAGAATGTGAACACGGGCACACAGCTAGATAGCAGTTGGTTGAATAACACACTGGGCAAAAAATGCCTACAGGGCAAATAATGCCTACAAGGTCAACTTATACACTACTACAGCGAGGGATACGGATTACGTAAAATTTATTATGGCTGCTTGAAAAAAGTCACTCCGGTGTTTTTTCTGGAGACGGTAATATTATGGATATTTAGACAGAATGTGAACACGGGCACACAGCTAGATAGCAGTTGGTTGAATAACACACTGGGCAAAAAATGCCTACAGGGCAAATAATGCCTAAAAGGTCAACTTATACACTACTACAGCGATGGATACGGATTACGTAAAATTTATTATGGCTGCTTGAAAAAAGTCACTCCGGTGTTTTTTCTGGAGACGGTAATATTATGGATATTTAGACAGAATGTGAACACGGGCACACAGCTAGATAGCAGTTGGTTGAATAACACACTGGGCAAAAAATGCCTACAGGGCAAATAATGCCTAAAAGGTCAACTTATACACTACTACAGCGATGGATACGGATTACGTAAAATTTATTATGGCTGCTTGAAAAAAGTCACTCCGGTGTTTTTTCTGGAGACGGTAATATTATGGATATTTAGACAGAATGTGAACACGGGCACACAGCTAGATAGCAGTTGGTTGAATAACACACTGGGCAAAAAATGCCTACAGGGCAAATAATGCCTAAAAGGTCAACTTATACACTACTACAGCGGTAGTAAAATAAAAAAAAAGTTAAATAAAAAAAGAATGAATATTAAAAAAAAAAAATTAAAGTTGGTGCTGCTGAACTACTAGGAGCAGCAGATTAGCACACCAGTCCCACTCCCCAACACTGCTAGACTAATAGCACTGGGCTCTTATAGTAGTAGTAGTAGTAGTAGTAGTAGTAGTAGTAGTAGTAGTAGTAAAACAACAAAAAAATAAATAAAAGCAGTCCTTACAAGGACTATTGCTATTGCAGCAGTCAGCAGATGAGATCAGAAGCAGGACAGCTGCCCACTGCAGCTACATACAGAGCACTGCAGTAGAAGGTAGATTACTAGCCAGCAAAGCTACCTAAGCTTAAATGTCCCTCAAACCCCTGCAGACTTCTGTCCCTCCAATAACAGAGCAGTATCAAAACGATTACTAGCCAGCAAACTTTCAACTGTCCCTGAAATCACTAACAGGCAGCAGCTCTCTCCCTACACTATCTCTTCAGCACACACAGGCAGAGTGAAAAAAAGCTGCAGGGCTTCGGTTTTTATAGGGAAGGGGAGTGGTCCAAGGGAGAGCTTCCTGATTGGCTGCCATGTACCTGCTGGTCTGGGGTGAGAGGGCAAAAAAAAGCGCCAACAATGGCGAACCCAAAATGGCGAACGTCGCGCGACGTTCGCGAACTTCCGGCGAGCGCGAACACCCGATGTTCGCGCGAACAAGTTCGCCGGCGAACAGTTCGCGACATCTCTACTGCCCTGTCTCTGGTTCCCTGACTAGGCAACAATGCCCTTGTGATCAAATCCTTTCTACTACTCCTCAGTGGAGCCAAAGATGCTCAATATAGGTAGCCCTAGTCTGGCTTTCTCTCCTATAGAGACTATTACGGGATGTAGCTACCCGTTACTAGTCCTGACTAATGATCAGTGGTGTAACTAGATGTTACTGGGCCCCACAGAAAATACATTTAGGGCCCCCTACATATCCAGAGGTTGTCTTGTTTTACCAATATACATTGAAATTGCTTATTAGTTATGGCCTCTGGGCCACCCCTGCAGTTGCAGGGTCTGCCTATTCTGTTGTTACGCCCCTGCTAATGATGATTTCACAGGAGGCCCCAAATCCACTTAGGAGAGGTTCAGGCAGAATCCCTTGGCAGGATCCAGCATCTTACTGTGACCCAAGAAATGGGGAATTACTCCCTTCCTAAATGAAGGGTCCCCTTTGGGCACAATCTTTGGGGGAATGCAAATTAAATGGTGATACATTTACCAGTCCCCTACACACTATTTTGTGCTATCATGTCTGACCCATAAAGTTACATGTGCTTTGTAACTCCTGTGTGAAAGTATGGCAGTTTTTTTATTTCACATTACAGTCTTACACTGCTTAGGCCTTGATATCTATAGAAATAAGACATCAAGATAACACACTGGCTTTTTTGGACTGTTTGGAAAGAGTCAGAGAGGGTGATAAACTGGAAATAGAGGTCTACAGGTAACCTACTCACACAGACCAGTACCTGCTGTTTGACTCCCACCATCCACTAGATCACAAACTGGGGGTTATCAAAACTCTACATCACAGAGCAGACAAGATCCCACCAGTACAGAGACCAAGTTGAAAGTGAGGGAACATCTCAGAGGGACCCTGAAGACATGTGGGTATGCAGATTGGGCTTTTATGAAAACCGGTAGAAAAAGAAGCAATAACACCAAGACTACCGGTGAAGGTGGAAAACAGGACAGGAGAAAGTACTTGGTCCTCCCATATGTAGCTGGGGTGTCGGAAAAACTTAGAAGGATTTTTAATAAGCACCACATCCCAATCTGCTTTAAACCCAGCCAAACACTGAGGCAGCAACTAGTTCACCCATAGTACATTATATAATATCTATAATAATAAAATCCAAGTGTGTCTGCGTCCAGTCCGTCCCTGTGTCCGTGGAAATGCGCTACTGCGCATGTGCAGAACGGACCGTCTCTGGCGCACAATATACAGGCACCTGCCAGTCCCTCCCCCTCACGCACCCGCACACCACGCACCAGGAATCCCGATCTGATGCTGGGATGGAGGAGTCGGCTGCAATAAGGGAAAGCCCTGAAGAGAAATAACGAGAAGCTGCTGTGAGTCACGCACTGAGATGAGGTTGCTGGAGCTTCCTCCATTGTCTCCCTGTTTGAAAGAAGAGGCCCCGCCCCATGGTGATGTCACGGGAAGGAGGCGGAGGGGAGAGAGTGCACGTGAGAGACAGCAGCAGAAGGGTGAGAGAGAAGACCGGCTCAGACACGGCAGCTGAAGGGTGAGAGAGAAGACCGGGGCGAGTACACACACACACATGCACGCACCCCCCCTCCCCCTCGACTGGAAGGAAAAGCCAGTGTGTGGACTGACTGGCCCTGGTATGTGACTCACAGGGAGGGGGAGGAGAAGGGGGAGGAGAAGGGGGAGGATGTGGGGCTTCTGCTCTGCTTTTGCTTTCTGCTCACTCACTAACAGGAATCACACCCTGCTCTGCTGCTGCACAGGAACCTGAAGGGACGGACTGACTAAGCAGCCAAAACACTGGCACTGTTGGGAATCAATGGCCACCAATGTTAACCCCCCTGGCCACCAATGTTAACCCCCCTGGCCACCAATGTTAACCCCCCTGGCCACCAATGTTAACCCCCCCGGCCACCAATGTTAACCCCCCCGGCCACCAATGTTAAACCCCCCTGGCCACCAATGTTAACCCCCCTGGCCACCAATGTTAACCCCCCTGGCCACCAATGTTAACCCCCCTGGCCACCAATGTTAACCCCCCCTGGCCACCAATGTTAACCCCCCCTGGCCACCAATGTTAACCCCCCCTGGCCATCAATGTTAACCCCCCTGGCCACCAATGTTAACCCCCCCTGGCCACCAATGTTAACCCCCCCTGGCCACCAATGTTAACCCCCCCTTGCCACCAATGTTAACCCCCCCTGGCCACCAGTGTTAACCCCCCTAGCCACCAATGGTAACACCCCCCTGGGCACCAATGTTAACACCCCCTGGGCACCAGAATTAACCCCCTGGGCACCAATGTTAACACCCCCTGGGCACCAGAATTAACCCCCTGGCCACCAGTGCTACAAAGGGGGCCCCGCCTACTAATGTTACCCATTCTGAAATGTTGGGAGGTATGTGACGACATATGTTCTAGCGCCCGTTAATTTAACGGGCTTAATGTCTAGTTAATAATAATATCTATATACCTCAACCCACTTACTGTATATACTCAAGTATAAGCCGACCCGAGTATAAGCCGAGGTACCTAATTTTACCTACGAAAACTGGGAAAACTTTTTGACTCTAGTATAAGCTTAGACACAACTACAGCCCCGTCTCCCAGCAGCGCAGATTCTGCCAAACCCACCCCCCCAGCGATCAACCGGACTTCTTTGCAAAGTTGATGGTGACAGAGAATTGCCAAACGGATTACTGTGTGCATTGTCCCACTGTCCTACTACCATGTGCAGAGGGTGCGGTTTGATATTGCCATCACTGTTAATCTTTCGTATAACCAACAGAGGGCGCTGTGTGATATTGAAGTCACTGTTATTCTTTCATATAACCAACAGAGGGTGCTGTGTGATATTGCAGTCACTGTTAATCTTTCATATAACCAACAGAGGGCACTGTGTGATATTGCAGTCACTGTTATTCTTCCATATAACCAACAGATGGCGCTGTGTGATATTGCAGTCACTGTTATTCTTTCACATAACCAACAGAGGGTGCGGTGTCATATTGCAGTCACTGTTAATCTTCAATATAACCAACAGAGGGCGCACTGTTATTCTTTCATATAACCAACAGATGGCGCTGTGTGATATTGCAGTCACTGTTAATCTTTCATGTAACCAACAGAGGGCGCACTGTTATTCTTTTATACAACCAACAGATGGTGCTGTGTGATATTGCAGTCACTGTTATTCTTTCATATAACCAACAGATGGCGCTGTGTGATATTGCAGTCACTGTTATTCTTTCATATAACCAACAGAGGGCGCACTGTTATTCTTTCATATAACCAACAGAGGGCATTGTGGGATATTGCAGTCTCTCCCCAAGTGTACTGTTGGTATAGGAATGCTTAAAAGTGACTGAAATCTCAGCTACTCGGGTTGGGTACAGCTGACCCGAGTATAAGCCGAGGTAGACTTTTTCAGCACATTTTGGATGCTGAAAAACTCGGCTTATACTCGGGTATATACGGTACTAGGGTTCTGGTTCTTTTGAGCCAGCAGACAATGAATCCACACCAATAAGCGTATATTAAAGTGATATATTGTGAAATAAATCAATGGATTGTTATACATAAATGATTACACTCGGACTAAACAATAATTACAGTATTTACAGTTACATATTACAAAAGTCTACATTATTGTTACCAAAAAAAGCAGGAGAATAGAGTTCAGCATCATCCCCTCTGGTCTTCATTCCTCACATGTTGTCTTGTCTCAGGCTCCTCTGGCTTCTCCAGCTCTCTCCTTCTTCCTCCCAGCCTCCAGCTCCCTCTCCTCTGTCCAGTGTTCTTTTATCCTGGGTTCTCACCTGCCCCCCACAGAAACCCTCCCAACTGCCAAGATGCTGTAATAAACCCCCAACTTGCCTACATCCTGTTGAGCAGGTTTTTGCATACAAAATCAGTTTTATAGCTCCTGTAGAAACCAGCTACATTTCCAAGACAACCCTTTGATATTGACATTTATGTAAGGGTGTGAAGTGGAATGTGAGCTTCCTGGAAGACTAACTTTGCAGACACTGCATAAATTCTCAAATTCATATGTAACATAATATAATGGCATACCCAAAATGGACATGTCTTACAAATGCCCACCTAGAGGGCGAAGGACTTCACAAGCAGAGAGCCCTCTAAATATACAAAAAGCATAATTCATTGTGGCGGTTCACACTATAAATATTTAGGAAGAACCATTAAAGCTATAGAAGCCCCTACAGTTTGTATGAATTTGAGCTGAAAGTGACAGGATTACTGACACCCAAATGATGTAACACTCACAAATATTTTAAATTTGGGGTACTGTGAGTTGAATTTTAACCTAATTACACAAACACTCACAGTTGTTCATACTCTTAGTGTATAACCCTTCAGCCAGTTATGAACCCACACCCCAACTTTTAGAGGTTTAATATCCAGCTTATTGTGCTGTGTCTGTCTGTGCCCCACTTACCACCTGACCCTGCTCCACCCAGGTCTGGACTGGTTCAGTCTCAGGCCTCTACTTTTAGCAAACCATGGTCTTTGCACTTTGGTGTTTGCAACACCCAACACATTTCTGCTTACCACCGTTTTCATATGAAAGAGACCACACAGGGAAAACATTTTATTATTTTAGGGTAGGGTGTAAATGTCTGTGGCACATTTTATTAATCAGCATAGCTGGAAAGAGCACCTCTGTCCAACAAAAGGGGGCCCATTCACTAAGTTCGAGTGAAGGAATAGAATAGAAAATACTTCGAATTTCGATCTATTTTTTTGGCTACTTCAACCATCGAATTGGCCACTTCAACCTTTGACTACGTTTCGACCATTCAATAGTCGAAGTACTGTCTCTTTAAGAAAAAACGTCAACCCCCTAGTTCACCACCTAAAAGCTACCGAAGTCAATGTTAGCCTAGGAAGGCTAGGAATTGATCGATTGAAATCCTTTGAATCGTTCGATTCGAAGGATTTAATCATTCCATCGAACGATTATTCCTTCGATCGTTCGATCGAACGAATTGCGCAAAATCCTTCGAAGTCAAAGGATTTTAATTTGCCAGTCGAATATCGAGGGTAAATTAACCCTCGATATTCGACCCTTAATACATCTGCCCCCTAGGTGTGAATTTAATTAATCGATACTGGCCTCAGGAAATTCAGAAGATACACTACACTAACGTGTGCAGCACTATCTTGGCCAAATCACTAGTCAGATGTTTCTCGCCTTTGTCTCAGTATTTCCAAATCAGTTTCATGCCTGATTATCACAACCCAACAATACAGAAATGAGCATTATTATCAGAAGACAGATCATTTGGGACAGATCTCACAAGAGTTAGTTAACATCCAAAGCACAGCAAAAGAAGTAAAGGGCTGTCTCTCGCACATCTGTTATGTAAATAACCTCATGCATATCAATGTAAGACACTTGTTCATTTGCTTTAGCTGAAGGCTCTGGTAACTTTTAACATGTAGACTGTATATTGGAGTGTTTTTTTTTAAACACCCCACCTTGAGAACTGCAAATAATTATAAACTACAAATACAAACAATGACAGACAAAGTTTGGGAAAAAAAAATTTTAAAAGAAAAAATATAGAGTGAATTCTGCTTTGATCCGGAACACATCTGCTTTAAACCCAGCAACATACTGAGGCAGCAACTAGTTCACCCAAAAGACCCAACCCTGAAGTACAAGAAGAGTAAAATTGTGTATAGGGGCAGGCCCGGACTGGCAATCTGTGGGTTCTGGCAAATACCAGAGGGGCTGCTTTAAGGTGCCATAGAAAGTGTAATTATAAAAATATCTGGAACGGTCCAATTCCTATGACGGACGAATGGCTAGTGTCAGAGGGTTGATATTTGTCACCCCCACCCTCTATGACGCCATAACGCTATAAGGCCCAAGGCAGGATGGACTATTATGGCGAATGGTCTACTGTGGACAATGGTCAATCATATAGCTAATACTAGGCCATACAAACAAAAGATCATCACTCTGTTACTTAAATTCCAGAGTGTCTGTTGGGGCCCCTTACTGCTGAAGTGCTGCTCAGATTACTGGAAATACCACAATGGCCTTGGTTAGCCGATAGCTGATTGCGAGGCTGTGGACAGTTGGAGCTAGGCACAGTATGTTACAACATTCCTTTGATAACATGTAAGACTAAGTAAATCATTTAGACATTAATTGTACAAGGAGGAGACAGACTATGTATGGTATTTCCGTGAAACCCTTGTCATAATTATTGTAAAAGCCTTCTGATAGCTATATAATGCCTGGACCAAGAGGTGGGTCTTTGGTAAGTCCTTGGCTGACATTCTGTGTGTTACTCCAACAGCTTACCCAGACAAAACTGTTATGTTGTATTATGTAAGAATAAATTGCCTGACTATTACTAAAGGTTTTTCCTTTACTGAGTTTTGTCTTACACGAGGTCAAAATGGTACTACTAAAAGTACCATCATATGGTGACCCGCCGACTGTGATCCAGTTTTTTTCCAGTCATTTTTTTTCAGGCAATGGAGGGCTCCAGGCTGTGTTACTGGAGTGTACCTGAGGACCTTTGTTCTCGGATGTCTGTAGATACCCGTGGATATTTTCTTTTCCAGGATGGTTTCCCCGTAAAGCTTTACTTTAACGGATGATGGATACACGCGCGTAAGTACCCCTGGGTGGGGTATATATGTTTTTCTAGCTTCTTCTTTTTGCCTATTGTTTTGTTAATTGTTGTGTTAATCAGCTGAAATTATCTGCCATTCATGATAGGAATCCGCAGTTTCCTGCCTGTTTTTGTATTTTGTATGTCTGTTATTCCTTATCATGAAGTGTAGTCTAAAACATCTTGAAATAGAAATTACACGTGTATGTTGTTTGATGTATGCAAAAGGATCCATGAATGTTGATGTTTGCCTAGCTGAGTGCGTGAATAACTTTAGTGTAACTGTCATATGTATGATGGTGTATGAGAGAATGTTTGGCTCTATCTCAGAGTCTGCTTGTTGTTTAGGAGTTTTTCTGCGGTTCCTGTTTATGGGGCGACCTAGCAGGCCAGAAATATGGAAAACTAGGTTTTCTGAAGGAAATTCTTTAGAGTGTGAAGTGTGAATCACTTTCCTGTCCGTTTGAATTGTCAGATGAAAAACGAGAGCCCTACAAACATTTAGGTGTTGTCCATCTGCAACTTCAAACCTGTTTTCTCCCTTTACACTCAATTGTAAGCCTCTTCTAAATTACAGAGAAAAGTATAACATCATTTTTCCTGCAGGTGACTCCAGTTTATATGTATGTTTGTTTGCCCTGTTTGTTTTATAAACCAATGTTAATTGCTTGCTGCTAAGCTTTTTTGCATCCTACAGGTCTGTTACAGCATATTTTGAATGTAATACTTGTGTGTATGTTAGAAAGAAAAGGACTTGACTTGACTTGACGGTTATATGACTTTGATGTGTCTGTAATGAATATGTTTGCATAACTGTTTTTGGTTCTCGTTAATGTTTATAAGTTTTCATAGGTACCTCTTGTAATATAATATTTGTTCTATGTGTCTGTCACTAAAATATTGTCATTTTGTCTTTGACTATCATGTCAGTATTCTTATCTTATCATAACATTGTCTTCTTTGTTCTTATTCTCATAGTAACATTAGTTCTCTTGTGTATCTCTGTTTGTGAATGGGTTACTCGTGAATAAGGTTAATTCACTCCACTTGTCTTTCTATTTTAACAGAAATATTAGTGTTGTCTCTTTAAATGTTCTCTGTTGAAGTTTTTTGTCTCAAATAAACCTTTCTTCTCTTTTTTGTCTTTATGTGTCAGATTGATAACTCTTTTCTAAGTGTATTATGTTTTACTTGTGATCTGAAAGAAAAAAAACATGTTCCATCAGTTTGGAATATCTAACAATCCTCCTAGATAAGTTAGTTGAGTGCCCAAAACATTTTAAGTTTCAAAGCCTTTGTTAAGTGTCACAGTGGAGGGGACAAGACTGCGTTTTCCTGGCCAGAAGGCGATAGTTTTCTTCCCTCACAACTTTAAATTCTACTGTGACAGATAAAGGATATGTATAAGAGTAAATATTTTACTATACTAATTGCATGCCATTAGATCTAGCAGGCTTTTGCCAACAATAGAAAGTGATTTTTCTCACATATACTTCAGCTGAGACATTACACCTATTCTCTGCTCCTTGTTCATCAAACTTGGATCCAGTCCTTTATATGGATACCCAGGAGCAATTAAATGCTATTTTGAATGTGCCTATTGGTAATTTTAGAGTGATACAGGGTTACACTGTCTTAGAACTTTTGGTTTCACAGACGGTGCAGCCCCCAGTAATGAAGATTCTTATTGAGCTAATGGTTCAGAATGTTTTAAGCTTATTCACAGTAGTACTTCCCCTGAATATTCTGAAGACAAATGTCCTGACGACCAAATAAATCATGGTCAGTTGTTTCACACTGAAATACTTAATGGTGCATTAGATTTACAGCACCCTTTAAGAGGAAATCTAGTTCATAGTTCAAGAAGGATTCTATTTGCTGGTACTGTCATAAAAACTACATTTCCCAGAATCCTCTGTTGCACAATATTTCAGATGCTCAACTTCTCTCACTGTTTTGTAGCTCCCTTTTTTGTCAGGCAGCTGGCTCAGGAACTTTTAACCACAGCAAATATTTTTAACTTTACTGTTTCATACTCATCTGTATTTTTTTTGTCTCTCCTGCATCTGGATCTTTTTCACCAACATGAAGGTAAACTTGATGCAGTTTGGATCCATACCCGATTCATTCATTGGTGCAGGTTAAATTCCTTTCATTATTCTCTAGACAGATGTGAATCTATTATCTCATATTATTGTACTGCATTTGCAGTACAACAAGAGAGGAGTATTATATTGTGGGTTCTGCTGTTGTTACTATTTTTTCTAATTAAATAAGTTTCAGTTCATAAAAATGCAGCTTATGTGCTTGTGCCGCTGCTAAAAAAAAAAAAAAAAAAAAAATTCTTCCGTAATCTTTGCACTTGTGTATCTTGTATCACACGTCTGCAAGTGTAAGAAAATGCAGAAGTGACTTAAATTTATTGTTGATTTTATCTGATAACCAGTAATTTCACTATTTAATTTGTAGAAATAAATGATGCTACTAAAATGGGTCTATGTCATTCTCATTTAGGCTAAAAATATAAATATATATATATAAATATATAAAGGTACAATAGAGAACTTGTTAAATGTTTTTCCTGGTTATGATTAATCAATATTATTTTGTTATAAGAGGAAACAGTACAGGTTGTATTTGATAGTTTAAACAATTCAATTTTCGATTCTATTACAAATTTGCAAATTACACTGATCTTAAGTGGAATTGTGTCTTTGTACCATCCCACTTCCAACAAAACAATTACTGGCAGCATTTGGTTGGATTTATTCCCAGCTGTCCTATCAATTCTCTGCAACAATCCTATCAGGTGTTGTGGACTTTCTTCATATGAATTAACCACAAGAAAACAAAAGTCCTTCACTCATATCATACATGTACAACCACTTCTCATTACTGACAGTTCATACAGTAGTTTCAGTAGAGTTCTTTAGCTAGTACATTAGATAAGGCAGTATTACAGAACACCAGATATTGTCACATTGTCTTTGTTTCCAGGTTGGTGATCTGAGCAACATTCCATCAGTAGCTGTTGAGATGATTCCAATCCATTCCAAATAGAACATCTATCATTGATCACACCACTCATTGAAAGAAACTCTGCATACATACAAAGAGCCATTTCAAAGTTTGCCATTCGTATCTGTGATGCCCTTACATTTTTGCCTATCCTAATATCGAATCCATGGACTGATTATGAACTCTTAAGAACTGTACAGAGACTGCTGCATTGACTGAATACAAGTGACTGTTGAATATTTCTTCATATGTCTATCCACCGCCATGATGTCTCTCTGATTGGACTTTCCCCTATAATGAACTGATGGACTGATATCGAAATGGGTTAATTTTAAGTTTTAGATTCATGCAGCATTGAATGTGATATAGTTAAATTGTGTGCAATTTATGAGAACAATGGGAATGTGATAATGTAACATTTTCTCTATATATTTAATTTTAGATTAGTTATGAAAATAACAAAGGTAAAATTGTATCTGGTTAAAAAAAAGTTTTAGAAGGGAAGGTTCCTGTAATTACTTATTATTGTATTATTACCCCAGGTCCTCAGCTCTATATGTAGCTGGTTGTGTGTAAACGGCACTGACATAAACAAAATGACAAACCCCATAATAACAGAACTCTGTCATGTGCTAATGTTAGAACTGAATAGAGTCTAGATTCCAAGACCAGTCCTGCCCATAATGTAAAATCTACAAAAAAAAAATAGAGTAGCTGACCAAAATAGTATGATTTTAGATTATCATGTGTTTTGATAGGAAAAAGAAGGTTGTACTCATATTGTTTCTGAAATGTTTGTTGAATATCATATAGTCAAAGTTTTAGAGCTGCTACAATAAGTGTAATGTTTTTATAGAACAGCTCAGTTATTCCAAATGATTAGGTTATATTTTATAGTTGGTTAAACAACTCCATTGGAAGTTTCATTAAGTCTATCCATGTCATCCTAGCATTAATACTTGCTCTATATTTCTTTGTTAGAATTTGTGCTATAAGTACCTTCCAACTTCTGCTCACATTTGATTTACATCTATAAGATAAAACTTTTCGCAGCCTTATGGGGGAGGTTTGAGAAAAAAAAAGACAAACAGCTCAGAGATAAGTTCTCTGAAAGTTATAGCTCAGATACAGATGAGCAGGCTGTCCCCAGCCCCACAGCTAAGCTCTACCCCTCCCGTACAATACAAAGTAGAGAAAAGGGGGGCGACGGGGGATGCTGCAGAAGTGCGTCTGACTAAAAACACACAGATTAACTCATAAGGCATACATAGAGCCGTCAGCCTCCCCACTCTATGATGAGTTGTTTTCCCGTAATAGCTAAGAGCAAGAGAGAGGCAGCAAAGGAGGTAAAGGTCAAGTATGTGCCCTAGAAAGTCAGGAAAGGGCCTGAGAATCAAAGGAAGCTAGAAAGAGAGGAACAAGAAAAGTTGATAGCAGAAGGGTTAAGTTAGATAATAGAGAACAGAAAAAAAGTTTGAATTTAGCATTTTTAGCCTTGTTTCAGTATTTTTCATTTTTAGCTTCATTTTAGTATTTTTCATTTTTACTAAATCTTCATTTTTCCATTTTTATCTTACTCAGGATGATTATTACTATGTCTCATTATCTCTATGCAATGATTTCCTTTTATTATCTCTCTGTAATGCTTTATTTTGCTTTATTTTGAAACCTAAGTTCACTATAATCATATATTTGCCTAAATCTTAGGCTACATGTTATATTCAGACAGCTCTTGCTTCATTGTGCGGTTCCAGCGGTTCGTAGTCACGTTAGTTCCTCAAAAACAGGAAATACCTCTAGCCCTTTAGCTCCCTGTTTTCCTTGTTTTCATTCATTTCAGCTTTTCAGCTGCACTTCTGTATTGGTGCTGCCACGACAGTTGAACTGTAACTCACAGTAATGCACGCCACTGTCCCATTTATAATAGACCTCCCTTGTTCCTGGGGGTCCTCTCAGCACTCTTACTGTGCCTGTAATTACTAATGTGAAACATATTTAATGTTTCAAGAGAGGTAATGTAATTATAAAAATATCTGGAACGGTCCAATTCCTATGACGGACGAATGGCTAGTGTCAGAGGGTTGATATTTGTCACCCCCACCCTCTATGACGCCATAACGCTATAAGGCCCAAGGCAGGATGGACTATTATGGCGAATGGTCTACTGTGGACAATGGTCAATCATATAGCTAATACTAGGCCATACAAACAAAAGATCATCACTCTGTTACTTAAATTCCAGAGTGTCTGTTGGGGCCCCTTACTGCTGAAGTGCGGCTCAGATTACTGGAAATACCACAATGGCCTTGGTTAGCCGATAGCTGATTGCGAGGCTGTGGACAGTTGGAGCTAGGCACAGTATTTTACAACATTCCTTTGATAACATGTAAGACTAAGTAAATCATTTAGACATTAATTGTACAAGGAGGAGACAGACTATGTATGGTATTTCCGTGAAACCCTTGTCATAATTATTGTAAAAGCCTTCTGATAGCTATATAATGCCTGGACCAAGAGGTGGGTCTTTGGTAAGTCCTTGGCTGACATTCTGTGTGTTACTCCAACAGCTTACCCAGACAAAACTGTTATGTTGTATTATGTAAGAATAAATTGCCTGACTATTACTAAAGGTTTTTCCTTTACTGAGTTTTGTCTTACACGAGGTCAAAATGGTACTACTAAAAGTACCATCAAAAGTCACTATTTAGTGGGCTGGTGGGGGCTGTTTGGGCCTCTGTGTGGGTTGATTTGGGACGCTGTGTACCTGAAATGCCAGGGCCTATTTTAATTCTCAGTCCAGCCCTGGTGAGGGGGGCTCTGATTTGTATGTGGGGGGAATCTAACAACAGTTACACCAGCATATGGCGCAGCACAGAAGAGTCAGCTCCTCTGGTCAGAACTCAGCCGTGTACCTACATCTAAAAGAAAAAGGACACACATTTGAAGACTGCCAAGTCCAGATTCTAGACCGGGAGAGCGACTGGTTCAAAAGAGGTGTTACAGAAGCCATATATGTAAAAAGTGAAAAACCAAGTTTAAATAGAGACGGGAGGGGGGGTGCAACATCTAGGGGCCGATTCACCAAGGGTCGAATATCGAGGGTTAATTAAACCTCGACATTCGACTAGGAATTAAAATCCTTCGACTTCGAATATCGAAAGTCGAAGGATTTTAGTGCAAATAGTTCGATCGAACGATCAAAGGAATAATCCTTCGATCAAACGATTAAATCCTTCAAATCGAACGATTCGAAGGATTTTAATCCAACGATCGAAGGATTATCCTTCGACCAAAAAAACTTAGGAAAGCCTGTGGGGACCTTCCCCATAGGCTAACATTGACTTCGGTAGCTTTTAGATGGCGAACTAGGGGGTCGAAGTTTTTTCTTAAAGAGACAGTACTTCGACTATGGAATAGTCGAATAGTCGAACGATTTTTAGTTTGAATCCTTCGATTCGAAGTCGTAGTCGAAGGTCGAAGTAGCCCATTCGATGGTCGAAGTAACCCAAAAAAACACTTCGAAATTCAATGTTTTTTTACTTCGAATCCTTCACTCGAAGTTAGTGAATTTGGCAAAATCCATTGTATCTAAATATATTTTTACTTAGCCTTGGAGTGCTCCCACAACCCCCCCTTTTGCAACCATTAAATATTTTTTTATTTATTTACATGCAGAACAGTACTTTCTAATGTAACTTTGTCATACCTCCCAACTGTCCTGTTTTAGAGGGACGGTCCCTCTTTTGACAGCTCAACCCGCAGTCCCGCGTTTGTACTGGAAAGTCCCATTTATCTCTGCACTGAACAGCCAGAAAAAGAAACAAGGTTTCTAACTTAATTGACTTTTGGCAGAGAACCCAGAACAGCCACAGCAGCAGATAAGATACTTTTGTAACAATTTCGAGATAAGCAAATAAGTAATTGTAACACTATAAGATTTATCCTATGTACAAAAGAGGACTTATCCCCCTATCCCGTTGCACTGTAGAAAATTAGACACAATGTATTACAATAAAAAGCAAAATTTATTAATAACCATGCTAGTGAAACGAATTAAAACATATTTAAAAACCAACAGCGCTGCTGGAAACAAAAACGGGGAATACCCTGATGTTAATTAGTGATCACTATTTTTTTTGGTTGAAAAACCTTGACAAAGCCACTTTCGTGGCGAAACAGCTGTCGAGTAGTTCGGCGCTGCTGGGCTCAAAGCGGTGTTTTTCCCTTGCGGATTGGATGCAGTTTTTATCCCGGGGATGATCTGATGGATATTTGTGAGCGTTCCACACCACGGACGATATCCACACAAGGGCAAGTATAGGAAATCTTTTGCTGGCATACTGAACTGGGGTTCTGCATATATAGCCCTTAGGCTACTACATTGGATACAGCGTTTGCTACAGCTAACTCCTTACTTACCCTGCATTTAACCTCGGCTCAATGGGCTTCCGCTGTGGGACTTGCAAGGGGAGCCAGCCCCTACCCTGCTTGGGATATAGTTCTTATACAGAGAAGAAGGGACATTTTGGCACACATGCCCTTAATGTGGCTTCTGCCGGGAGTTCACATTTAATACGTTTTACCAAACTATCTATACTGCTCCAACCACATTTTTTTATCTACGCAAGGTTTTTCAACCAGCAAAAAAAAATAGTGATCACTAATTAACATCAGGGTATTCCCCGTTTTTGTTTCCAGCAGCGCTGTTGGTTTTTAAATATGTTTTAATTCGTTTCACTAGCATGGTTATTAATAAATTTTGCTTTTTATTGTAATACATTGTGTCTAATTTTCTACAGTGCAACGGGATAGGGGGATAAGTCCTCTTTTGTACATAGGATAATTGCTTTAAATGTGGTGGACACCCCTCCCCCCTTGCACTGACATATAATTGAATGCTGGCGCAACTGTGGATGTCTGCTTCTTTTTAACCCGGCGTTCTAACACTATAAGATAACAGATCCCTTGAGAGAAGTTAGACTCACAGCTTAAGGGTTAATCCACATGAAGCGTCTCTTGCACCCTGATCTCTGAGTCCAGAAGTCCGTCCATACTCTCCGCAGTTCATCTCCCGCATAATGGTGCACTGTGATCAACTTGTTAAACTGGCAGAGGTCGTAATCTATCCTGTGCCCATTTATTTTATTAGGAGATGGGTAAGTGAGTGGGATCTTCAGTTCATACAAACAGATTCCCACAAAGGCATCCTCCATTGGCATAACCCTAATCGTCTGAGCAACATCATAAATCTTTTTTGCCATATCAGTAGAGAAGACATAACCAGGACCAGCGGGATATGGAGGATAGGTGTCATTAGGATACACTTCTTTGGGGACATAACACTTGTTTTCCTTGTCTCTTATAGGACCTGTTTTGGCTACAATATATCCTGTAAGATAGTTCTGACGGACTGGTAATCCTGGTTGCAGGAGGTGGTGGACAAGATAGTCCACATTGAGAAACATATCACTGTCTATCTTCATTACATAACTGGCACCGGGACAATATTTAGAAATCCACTCCATGCCCATTAGGGTTTTAAGAGTCAAATTATAATAGGTATCCATAAAGTCCTGCTGTACTATGTCCCCATAGGTCTTCATTTCCTCTTCTAACAGTTTCTGATTACTCTCCATATTAAAACGAGGGACACCAATAAGGAAAACAGTGACCAAAGCAACATCTCTGTAGTTACTTTCATTTCCCCAGGTTTCCCGAATGGTTAATCGTGAGTTGGCATCATGGCTCTCTCCGATCACAAGTAAAACAAGGAAGGGCTTCTGCTTCTGGCATTTCTCTTGTGGGTTCAGGAGGAACTTATAAGGATAAGGATAAGGGGGTGTCAATGGGTGTCTTGAACTGGATAAAGTTTGTGACTTGAGTTCTGAAGGATATGAGATATGAGCATCATCTCTCCTTGTAATGTAGAAGTAGAATGCAGAAAATGAGAATATAATGAGGACTGAAATTTTACAGTACCTCCAAAATTTACGGCCAGCAGCCATTCTAACTTCAAGATGATGCTGTATGGAGAAGAGCAGAGGACTTAGGTCAAATGTGTGAACCAGAGTAAGACAATTACATATGCAACTGATGTTACCAGTGTTTCATGCAGTATTCTGAATTTCAGTGTATCTTAAACAGATTTATATGATCTATTCCAGGTACTGGTATGTGTTCCAGGTTCTGGGCCATCAAGCAACCAGCAGGGATGAGTGAATTTTGTCGCCAAGTTTCGCTGCGGATATGACGCCCATAGACTCCAATGGGAGAAAAAAAGGACGTGCATCAAAAAACATTTCCGTGCGTCAAAAATAATTTGTCGCCCATAGACTTTAATGCATTTTGCCAAATTTTTGGCAAAGCGAAACAGGTCAAATTCGCCCATCCCTACCAAACAGCCTTCTGATGGAAAAAACAAATTACATACATACAGAACTTCTACGGGAGAGATAACTGAATGTAAACCCAGGAGGCCACATAGTGCCATATTTCGGGTGCTTGAAGAGCTCACCCACCGATGAAACACTACCTTGTGTTAAACATCTTTTGTCCACAAAACTCCAGGCACTGGCTGGGTAAAACAAAATTTCTACTTGCCCCTGTAAGGCATTGACTGGAAATCTAGTGAATGGGGTATACATTGATGCTAGGGTTCTCTCTTATACATAGTGAGGGTTCCAAGATGTATAATTATCCTTAACTGGCTCAATGTAAGGACTTACCCTGGTGGTCTAGTGGGCGGCAGGGTCCACGGCCACTCCTTCGGCATGGACACCTGCCACGTTGTCCCTTTCTCCCTAGTGCCTGCTTCCTCTAATGCGCGCGGCGCATACTTTCGTTTCTTAAAGGCGCAGTAACGCTGGCTTGTGACGTCAGCGCGCAATGGCGCCAAATTCAAAACTATATATTATAAATTATAAAACTATAAAAGGGGAGTTTTGTCTGTAGCACCTTGCCCGTTGTTAGGTTCAATTTGCCTTGTTCCTGGGTGCTTTATTATTTGAATCCTGATTGATCTACTGTGTATTGACCCTTGCCTGCCTGTGACTTCTCTGATTTCTCCATTCCTGATCCTTGCCTGCCTGTTAACTCCGAACTCTCTAATCCTGATACCAGCCTGTCTGTCTATTCTAATCTTCTTGTCCTGGCCCAGCCTGCCTGTTCCTGGTGCTGTTCTTCCTTCCAGTATCCTGGTGAGACAATCATGCCCCTTTGCTCATCCAGAACCGTTAGCTTTGCTCCTCTCTCAAATAAGACCTGGCGGCATCCAATTAGCCGAGGGCTCCTCCCGAGGTGAAAGGCGGCGGTTATAGGCAGAAGTGAGAGCCAAGACCAAGGAGCTTAGCTTGGGTCCTGGATTTAGGGTGCCGAACATGACACTCATGTTGGGGGGAAGTCTGGTGCCTCAGTCTGGGTACTGGCTGGAGAGAGAGGGGTCTCTCTGATGAGCTGCTGCAGAGAAAAATGAGCTGAAAGCTCTAAGACACAGTATCTTACCTTGTCTAAGGTAGAGGAAAACCAGTTTAGACTCCACATGAGTGAGGGTCATTTCTCTGTGAAACTTGTAACTCTGCAGAAAAGACCTTTGTCGTATTGTTGTTTGACAGCTGCTTTGAGAATAATAAGGTCTCTACACCAGCACATTAAAACCTTGGCCAAGAGACAGTTTGTATCCCAGGGGCACTTTCTACAACTCTGCAGTACAAGGACAATGTGTTCACAACTGGGTGTATGATCCCCAAAAGCCAACAAGGTCACAGTTGTGTGACCTCTTCAATCTTACAGCAAGTGGTGACAGCCAGAGGTTCTCACTTTAGCTCAGATTGTTGACCAGGTGGTGTGTGATTGTCTTGTCAGAACCCTAAGTTATAGGAGTTGTCCAACCAGATAGGTGTTATTTGCATATGTAGCAACTGCAAAGTGCTTGTTAGTCAGGCAGTTTTACTTTTAGTTGGACACCTAAGAGGGTTCTGAGGTTTACATGTAGAAACTATCAATTTCCAGTTGCAATTTTAGAAAAGCCCATTAGAGGCAGTGTAAGTTTGTAAAACACATGTACACGTGGGCTCAGGGTCTTTCCTGGGACTTCACTTCACCAGTGAGGTGGATACATGATTAATGCCTGGGTAGGTGACGGGCCTAGCTAGGATTAAGTTAGTGTGCAGTTAGTTTATTGTGAAAGACAGGAGTGAAAGGTAGGCTATGGGGAAGTTAGCGGAGGAGTTTTTTTCTCCACCAAAGAGATTAGTGAGGGTTTGGACCCTTCAGTGATCAGGCGGCTAGTGTAGGAAAAGCTCAGGACCAGGTTGGGTGTCACCGTAGGATCACCTTCCCTGGGAGTAGGATCAATCAAAAGTAGTGTGTTACCTCCAGGGATGTGTGTGATCCCAAGTGTGAGGTTAAATCTGAATGCTTTCTCATGACTCAGGAGCAGTTGCCTAATTAATTGACTTACTAATGATATGACCATATGACAAACTGCCTGGGATCCAAAAAGGAAGTTCAATTGTTGCAACAGAAATCTGGGGTTCTGATCATTTGTTAAATCTTTCAACGGACAAATATCAATGTTTGATCTTTATTCCAACTGTCTGGAAACTAAAGGTAATATTTATTGTACAGAGGCTGGGAGTCACTGGGAGTTGTCCCCTAAACACTGGGTCTCAGAAGGCAGACAGAAAGCAGCAAACACCACGTGGGGAGGTCAGGGGGAAACACCCAGGGTTTCTGCCCAGGGAGCAGGTCTAGGTTGGTGGGGCCCACAAGAACCAGTGTCCCACCAGTCCAGTCCGACCCTGTAGGGTGTTCTTACTCTCTGTTTTGGAAACTGAGGGGTGAAAGGCCGGTATTTAACCACAAAGACAAATCTGATGTATATGATGTATCAGGCCTGTTCTTGGTGGTAAACGGTCAAAAGTAATGCTGTAGCTTTACCACCAAGAGTTCCTTTACTTCTAGAGGCCAAAGGTGGTAAATCACTGTATGGCCAAAGGTGCTCCAGGTCTAAACAGAGGGTGTGGGTACATTTGCAAATTATTAAGGGCAGTGATAAAAACTGGTTTAAATTTGCAATTTGGACTTTTGACTCCTGTCTGCCTTAACTCTACTAATACCAGTATGAGTAAATCCCCACATTCCCGATTGATATAAATATTTATCAGTAGAATTCCTTATAATAGCTCATTAACATTATATGTTGCCTTCCCTGCTGAAAAATGTTGCCATTCTTGTTTCCTCGCCTGCTGGGAAATCCTGTCATTCTGAGTTTACTTCCAATAATAAAATTTAATAGAAGTTTGCTAATGTAATACAATTTCATCCATGGTCTAATATATTCATCTTTCTATTACTAATAGTAATTAAGTTGGCAGAAGTGAGAGCCAAGACCAAGAAGCTTAGCTTGGGTTCTGGATTTAGGGTGCCGAGCATGACACTCATGTTGGGGGGAAGTCTGGTGCCTCAGTCTGGGTACTGGCTGGAGAGAGAGAGGTCTCTCTGATGAGCTGCTGCAGAGCAAAATGAGCTGAAAGCTCTAAGACACAGTATCTTACCTTGTCTAAGGTAGAGGAAAACCAGTTTAGGCCCCACATGAGTGAGGGTCATTTCTCTGTGAAACTTGTAACTCTGCAGAAAAGACCTTTGTCATATTGTTGTTTGACAGCTGCTTTGAGAATAATAAGTTCTCTACACCAGCACATTAAAACCTTGGCCAAGAGACAGTTTGTATCCCAGGGGCACTTTCTACAACTCTGCAGTACAAGGACAATGTGTCCACAACTGGGTGTATGATCCCCAAAAGCCAACAAGGTCACAGTTGTGTGACCTCCTCAATCTTACAGCAAGTGGTGACAGCCAGAGGTTCTCACTTTAGCTCAGATTGTTGACCAGGTGGTGTGTGATTGTCTTGTCAGAACCCTAAATTATAGGAGTTGTATCCCAGGCGGGTATAAACTGGGGATGCTAAAACACCAGCTGACTTACATTTATACAGGGGAAGTAACACACTCCTAAATGACAGGTTGAGGCATCTACATATGGCAAGTCCAAAATACATGTTTGTTACCTAATGACAGAGCACAACTGTTGTGCTGGTGGTACCAAGGAATGGGACATATAGCTGCCAAATTTCCTTTGCCTCTGGAGCCTATAGAGGTGGGGAAATCTTGATTGACATCCAGTGGTGATGTTGCCTCTGGAAGCCTGGTCACACAGGAACATGCCAATTTGGTGGACTCAAGCTTCAGTCCAACCAGATTTTTTTTTAGATATGATCCATGCTAATATTAATCAGGCAACCTGGAAGAAGGAGCTGTGCACAATTTGGTTTTGTTCTGGAACCTACATATTTGCCTATAATAATAACTGTTTTTTCCAGTGGTCCGATATTTTAAAGGTACGAGAGGGGCTGGGAAGAGGGGCTACTATACAGCCAACCCCTTGGTCTGGGCCCCCCCGGTTGTGGAGTCTGTTGTATAGGTAGTTAAATCACTGCTTTTCTCACTATTTCTTTCACTACTAGCTTGCTTATGTACTACTACCTGTTATACTGCAGCTGGGTTTATTTATTTTTTTTGCACAGGTATGGGACCTGTTATCCAGAAAGCTCGGGACCTGGGGTTTTCCGGATAACGGATCTTTCCGTAATATGAATCTTCATACCTTAAGTCTACTAAAAAAAAATCAGGTCAATTCTAAATAAGCCCAAATAGGCTGGTTTTGGTTGCAATAAGGATTAATTATATCTTAGTCATTTTTTAAAAATTCGATCATTTGGATAAAATGGAGTCTATCGGAGATGGTCTTTCGGTAATTTGGAGCTTTATGGATAACGGATTTCCTGATGAGGGATCCCATACCTCTACATCTAATTCCCCTTTTATTCTGATCTAAGGATTAATTAAAGACGGGACATTATGCTGCAATTTCACTACTGGGCCCCTATACCTTCCAGGCACCTCACTAATAGGGTTGGCTTGCGCTGTAGTGATGTGCGGGCCGGCTCGATACCCGCGGGACCATCGGCAGGATTCGGGCCGACCTCGCACTCCTCCTCGCGGGTGGAGGGCGGGTACGGGTTGAGCTCTTCTCCTGCCCTCCCCGCCCCGTTGCAGTGCTGGCTTCCGACTTCCGGGTCCTTCTTTTATAGATGCTGCACCTTCTCACCCCAGCCCCCTTTTTGTGATGTCATCGGTGGGGCGGCGCAGGTCTATAAAAGGAACCTGGAAGTCGTACTCGGGCAGGTGCAAGTGGAGGGAGGGCGGGTGGCGGGTGTGGGTCAGGGAAATCCCGACCCCCACATCGCTATTGCTCTGTGGTCATACCCCTGCTATCCAGTACAGATATGAGATCCATAATCCGGAAACCCATTATCCAGAAAGTTGTGAATTACGAAAAGGCCGTCTATAAACAAATAATTCCAAATCTTTAAAATCTTTTTCCTTTTATTCTATAATAATAAAACAGGGTTTACTTAATGTTTACATGATTTTCTAGTAGACTTATGGAAAGATCCGTTATCCGGAAACCCCCCAGGTCCCAAACATTCTGGATAACAGGTACCATACCAGTACTTAAAATGAGAAAGAGAGAGGAATATTATATATATTATTATGCCAGAGTGGCCGGAAATGTAGTGTTGCCCTGCATAATAAAAGTTGTATGTTTGCTTTATAAACACTACTATGGTTAAATTAACAAGTTGCTGTGAAGCCATGGGGCAGCCATTCAGCCAGGCACAGGTTACAAAGCAAATAGCAGATATGCTCTGTGGAATATAATGATGTTCTACAGAGCTATCTGTTATCTTATATTTAACCTGTGCCATTTAGCCCTATTTCAACTGCTGCCATGGCTACACAGCAGCTTGTTTATTTAATCTATAGTCTGAAGCAACTACACCAGTTTTACCAGTACATGAGAACAGTAAACTGTATTTTAATTAATTAATTAATTACTAAAATTGATGTTACTGGTTCTACTGGAAACCTAAATGAGAAATGAATCTAGTGCAGGGCATCAATGACTAAATATGAAGAAGTTTTACCACCTGCTAAATAGGTAGAACTGGCATAATGCCCACTTTGCTTATCATGCCCACAATAATCGTGGTCTGAGCAGGAATTATACATATACAGGGTATCCCTGCCCTAATACAGGTATGGAACCTGTTATCCAGAATGCTTGGGACCTGGGGTTTTCAAGATAGGGGATCTATTTTTTCAATTTGGACATCATACCGTAAGTCTACTAATAAAACATTAAAAAGGAATTAAACTCAATAGGGTTGTTTTGCCTCCAAATTATATTTTAGGATTAAGTCAAATGTACTGTTTTATTGCTACAGAGAAAAAGGAAATCATTTTCAATCAATTTGAATTATTTAATTGACTCTATGGGGCAAATTCACTAAAGCACGAAGTGGCTAACGCTAGCGCAAATTCGCCAGCGTGACGTCATTTCGTAACTTCGCCAACTTACTAACGGGCGCTGGTATAAATTTGCTAGCAAAGTGGACCTACTCTAGCGCTACTTCGCACCCTTATGCCAGGCGAAGTTGCGCTATGGCGAAGGGACGTAACTACGCTAATTCACTAACTTGCAGATTTTCATGAACGTTAACTCTTGCGCCAGACGCCTTCGCCAACTGAGACCAGGCGAAGTGCAATAGAGTAGATAGGGCTTGCTTCAAAATATGTTGAAATTTTTTCTAAGTCCCAAAAAACGCTGGCGTCTTTTCCTTTTTTAAGGGTGATAGGCTTTTTTTCCCTTCCCCCCTACATTTTCTAACATATGGCACCTAAACTATACAGTGGGCACATGTGTAGGGCAAAATAACAACTCTATTTTATTTTATGAAGGTTTCCCAAGCTTGTGTAGTGTAATGTAGTTGCTGCTACACATACGTCCATTGTACTTTAACTTGGCGCCGTCTGCAAATTCGGCATCGCTAGCATAACTTCGCTTTGCTTGCCGAATTAACGCTTGCGCAGATTCACTACCATTCGCCTACCTGAGCGCAACTTTGGATTTTAGTGAATTAGCGGCGCCCTGGCGAAGTGCGGCAAACTGCTTAGTGAATTTGCCCCTATGTGAGATGGCCTTCTTGTAATTTGGATCATTCGAAATAACGGGTTTCTACATAATGGATCTCTTACCTATATACCCAAAGTCAATTAAACCACAAAAAACATCAGTTAAGTATTCACTAGTGATGGGTGAAATTGGGGCATTTCGATTTGCCGAAAAATTTGCGAATTTCCCACGAAAAGGGGAAAAATCCGTGAAACTATGCTGGAGTCTCGTTTTTGATGCCGGCGTCCATTTTTTGGATGCAGGCGCACTTTTGCCATTGAAAATGTGCTGGCGTCTATTTTTTTGACGCCAGAGAATTTTCGTGAATTTATTTGCCGGAGGCGAATTCCGGGAATTCGCAGTGAATTTGCGTCTGGCAAATAAATTCACCCATCACTAGGTAAAGATAACTGGTACAACTGGCAGATAGGAAGTACAAGGCAATCAAGGAGATGGATAAGAGACAGAGATTACAATAAAGAGAGGGAAACATAGAGAGATAAAGGAAAATAAAAAGAGAAAATTATTGCAGAATCCTATAAGGGAGCAATAGCAGCTGGTGATCAAAACAGCACTGGGGTGAAATTATTAGGAGAGTAGGCAGGGGCAGGTGAGGAGAAACCATGTCACCCTGGGGAAGGGGTTACTAAGGTCACTTACCTGGCAACCAGCCTGCAGGGGCTGCTGATCTCAGATGGTAAATGCAGAGCACAGAGGTATCAAGTGCTTAATGAACGAGGGAGTGATACAGATATTTACTGAGCAATGCCCTGAGTGATGTGTCTTGTTCTCCACCCTTTTGCTATGTAACCCTATTTTGACACCTTGTGTATTATAAGATGCAATAAATTACATTTTTCAGGGCCTGGATCCCCTTTGCTTAATGAAAGTTATTGGGAACTCTTTTAATGAGCAGTGCCTCCACCTAGTGGGATCCAAGGATGTACCTATGGGTGGTCCCACTAGGAAACAAAAATTAAACACACAAATGCAGTAACCAAATAGAACTTTATATAGGTATAAAGAAAGTTGGAAAAAAGGCAAAATGCAGTTTCAATATCAATAACACCCCTGCCCTGGGGAACCCTTGTGGTAAGTCCAACCCTGGCACATTCATTACCAGGCACAGTCTGGGTGGATAAAGATAGTCACAATCCCTTTGCCTCAAAAGTTCTTAAACTTTCCCCAGGTAGTGCTACCTGCTCAAACACCTCTCCTGTTGGACAGAGGTAGTTGCTCCCACATAGCAGACACATGGACAACACCTGTCCTCACACAGGGGACACACGCTGGAGCCTTTCAGTATAGGCAGAACTCACCAGGGCTCACACAGTGCTGGTACAGGCCACAGCACCTTAAATCCTTAAGCCTGGTTCCCAAGCTTTTCAAGCCAAGTATGCAAAGCTTCTCTAAATTCATTGTAAATATTTTTTTTTTGTAATAAAGATTTTTATTGATTTTAACAAGTTATTCCCATAGACAGTGGGTCACAATTATCTCCCAAGCAGACATTGACAAATTCACTGAATAGTGACACATTAAACATGTCCATGGAAATAAAGAAGGAAAAGGTGCAGAGAAAGTGCAGCAAGAAAAAGAAGGGGAAAAGAAGAAGGAGGGATAGGTGCAGCTACCAGCTGGTCAATGAACCACCTAAATAAATGAGGGTCTACAAGGGGAATGTTGGACTTGTAGTTTCTGAGGATCTATAGGCCTGACACGGCCGAAATGTCCCATTCGCTTTGTTGATTAAAAGGTAAGTAGTAGCTTTCTTTCCAGGTCTCCCACAAATACTTGGATTGTTTGCAATTGTTGTTTGGTTGCTGTGTTCGCAACGACATTTGTTCATACATAAGGTTAGAGTCTATGAGCGAGATCAACTCCTGCTTATGGGGGACTTGCGTCGTCTTCCAGTATTTCGGTATTAAGAGCCTGGTGGCTGTTAAAATGTGGAATATAAGGTGTTGACATGGTTTAGGAAAGGTATCTAGGTCATGGTTCAGCAAGGCCAGTGGAAGAGTCAATTTCAAGCGTGATTGGGTTGCTTGTCGTAGAATAGTTTCGGTAAGAGACCATAACGTGGAGATCTTCGGGCAATGCCACCAGATGTGAGATAAACTTCCAATGCCGTTACATTCTCTCCAGCATGCGTCGGATACACCGGGGTAGAATTTGTGCAATAAATGTGGGGTCCTGTACCATCTGTAAAAAAGTTTTCTCGCATTTTCAATATGATTAGTGCATTTCGAATACCGAAACGCCATATTGGCCATTTTATTCCATTGGTCTAAGTCTAAATTTATGTTAATCTCTTGTTCCCATTTCCTTATGTGAACAGGCTTCTCCGTGACAGGTGACTCAGTTATCAACTTGTATATTGTAGCAATTCCCTTTTTACTACGAGGATTCCGTGAGGCGAGTATCTCGTAGCCGGTAGATTGGGGTCTCATAGAATTATTTGTATTATTCAGGAAATGCCGAATTTGTAGGTATTTATAGAACTCGAGTCTTGGAATATTGAATTCTCTCACCAATTCGTCAAAGGATTTCAGATGGGAGTCTTCATATAGTTGACCTATGGTAGTCAGACCATTGTTGCGCCATCTCGACAGATTAAGATGAGGGACAGCCACCTCCAGCATTTCCAGGTTGGCCTTTTGGGCTGGAAAACCAATCAGGGAGCATTTCCCATTGATTTTTGCCCAGGTATGTACCGCTGTCTTTAGGGTATGATTGGTTAGAGTATTTTGAGGAGGAAGAGCTCGGGGGTGTACCCACATTAGTCCTCTAAGTGGAACCGGTTTAATAGCGGCTTGTTCCAGCTGTAACCAATGTAATTTATCAGTGGGGAGGTTCCACGCTCTAATTTGATCTAGTATAGTCGCCTGATAATAAGCTTCAATGTTTGGGACCCCAAATCCCCCCGCCGATGTCGCTCTTTGCAGATATTTTTGCTGGATCCTTGGTCTTTGGTTGGCCCATATGTAGTTCTGAATGAGTCGTTGGGCTTTAAGGAAATATGATCGTGGAACCGACAATGGTAGAGACCGAAAGAGGTATATAAATTTAGGCAAAATCATCATCTTGACGGTGGCTATTCTGCCTAACCAAGAAGTGTACAGCGGAGCCCACTTTGTCAAAAGTTCCTGTGCCTTGATCAGTAACTTAGGATAATTGGCCTCGTAAGTTTTTGGAATAGAGCTGCTTAATTCAATTCCTAAGTATGTTATGGAACTCGATTGCCATTGGAATGTATAATTCGCCTTTAGACGTGCAATAGAGACTGAGGACATTCCTAGTGGAAGAATCTGTGACTTTGTTTCGTTAAGCTTATAATAAGAAATTGCACTGAAGTCTTGTAAAATCTTTATGACTGCCGGTAGTGATAATTCTGGATGCGTTAGAGTAAGAATGATGTCATCCGCAAACATAGCCATCTTATGGTTAGTGTCTTCCATCTGTATACCCATGACATCAACCGCTTTCCGAATCGTCCTTGCGAGCGGTTCCAGAGTCAGGTCAAAAATTATGGGCGATAAGGGGCAGCCTTGTCTGGTGCCATTCGATATTTTAAAAGGATTGGAGAGGAACCCCATATTATTTACTTGTGCGGTAGGAGTGGAATAAAGAGACAAGATGGCGTGTTTAATAGGGCCACATATACCAAAATAGTGAAGTGTTTGATCGAGGTACCTCCAGTCCACTCGATCAAAGGCCTTTTCGGCATCCAGGCTAAACAAGATAGTGGGTTCTTTTCTTGTACATGATAGTTCAATTAATGCTAGAATCTTCCTGGTATTGTCTGGACCCTGCCTCCCTTTCAAAAAGCCGGTCTGGTCTAAGTGTAGTAAGGGGGGAATAACTAACATTAGTCTAGAGGCGATTACTTTGGCATAAAGTTTTAGGTCTGCATTAAGTAAAGAGATCGGTCTGTAATTGGCACATTCCTCTACGTTCTTCCCCGGCTTTGGTATCGTGGTGATTGTTGCTGTTAGCATTTCAGAAGGGAAGGAACCTCCATGGAGGACGCAGTTAAATAGAGTAGTAAGCTGAGGAAGTAATATGTCCTGGAAATGCCTGTAATAGCCGTTGGTAAGTCCATCTGGGCCCGGGGCTTTCCCTTGTGGGGATGTTTTTATGGCCGTTCTTATCTCTTCCAATGTAATGTCTGCATTGAGTTTTTGCAAAAGTGGAAGTGAAAGTTGCGGTATATCAGCTGCTTTGAGAAAATTATGAATGGCCTCCATAGTAGGCTGTTGCGTTGTCATGTCTTGGTTTAAATTATACAAGGAAGAGTAGTATTCTGCGAATCGATTAGCTATTGCTTTTGGATTGGTAATTGGGTGACCTTGAGCTGATGTTACCTGAGCTATAGAGTGGGCTATTTGCCTTCGCTTGAGTGCAGTGGCCAACAGCTTACTGGCTTTGTTCCCTTTAGTATATCGATTAAGGTTTAAGCGACGGAGTTGCCATTCTACTTTCTTATTTTCTAAGCTTTGAATTTGGTATCTCAGCTCCTGAATGCGTTTTGTCCTTGTGCGGGTCGAGAAATTTTTATTCAATGCCTCCAGTTCTAAAAGTTGTTGTGAAAGGTGCTTCATGGCGGCCTCGTTGTTGCGTTTAGTGGAAACAGCAAGTTTAATTAAATGCCCCCTGATGACCGCTTTATGGGCACACCACAGAGTACCCTGTGAAATGTTCGGGGTGGCATTCGTAGCAAAGTAGTCTCGCAGAGTTCCTTTACATTGTTCTAAATTTAGTCGATTTTGTAGAAGGGATTCGTTAAGACGCCAATGCGGATGGGGCCTCAAGTTCTGGTTATTGTCAAGTTCTATATCTATTGGTGCATGATCGGCCCACGTACTAAGTCCAATTCTAGAGCTTGTTACTGCTTGTAGTACGCGTTTGTCTACCAAAAAATAATCTATCCGGGAATATTTAGCATGAGCATGGGAGAAAAAAGTGTAATCCCTTTCTGTGGTATGTTGTGATCTCCACACATCGTATAGTGCTCGTCGTGCCATAAGTTTTTTCAGGGTTTTGGCTTGGTACACAATACCCCTAGGACTAGTGGCTGGCCTTGACGCACTCGTATCCATCTCATAGTTCAATGGGACATTAAAGTCGCCTCCAATAATGAGAGGTCCAGTGGTTGCTTTATCTATTGTTTTAAAAAGCATGTTGTAGAATTTGGCCTGATGTTTGTTTGGGCTGTACACATTCACGATGGTATAGGACTGTTCTTGTATCTGAATAGAGAGAATAAGATATCTTCCCAAGGGGTCAATTTGTTGCGATAGTATGCGGTGCGGGAGATGTTTACTGATCCAGATTGCTACACCATTTTTTTTAATTAAATTCGAGGCATAAATTTGTGTGGGGAAATACTTAGAATTAAGTACGGATGGGTTCTGACTAGTAAGATGTGTTTCTTGTAGCAGAAGTATGTCTGCATTAAGTTTTTTGCTCCAATTTACAAGCTTTGTACGTTTCTGCGGGCTGTTGAGCCCATTGACATTTTGTGAGATTATCTTGATCCCCATATTGAAATAAAATCGTGTGTATAAATTGGAATGGACTTACTCAGAACCAAAGGGTCGAAAATGCAAGACAATAACTGCGACATCTCCATAGCAGCAGACAACTGCATGTCCCTCTGTGATGTAGCCGGTGGGATATAACTTCGGTACTGGTAGTTGCTGGTAGTTAAGAGCGAGGAGAAAGAAAGAGGGGAAGAAAGAAAAACTAGAGAGAAAGAGAAAACATATATGTTAAACATCAACAATATGTTCGTAACCTATATACAGCAATACTTCTAAGGTATTGACTAAAGGGGGGGATCTGCCCGGAGTACCCTGAGGGGAAAAAAAAAAAAGGTTGTAAGGATCCGGACCACTATGGTTGGGCAGAATACGTGGGGGGGGTCGTGGGCTGGAATTCACTCTACGGGGGATTCCTAGCACTGGGGAGCGAAAAAAAAAGAAACAATGGTAGGACATCTTAGATGTTGAGTAGTCCATATAAAGACTGGTTGTCAGATTGCCGATCATGGTGGGCCAGTCTGTTCATCCGGCATCAGAGTCTGCTTCCCCTGCTTCGGGTATGGCTTTGTTGAGTTTCCTGCTTTGCCGGGTCTGCGTCGCCCATTCAGGCTGGATATGTGGTCTTCTTTGGGGTGGATCGGTCGTCTGGCTTGGTATCACAGATGCAAGGCCCCACTGCTCCAGAAGTTGCTCCGCATGCTGAGGTGACTTCAGGATAACTTGCTTCTCATCTTTGGTGACCATGAGCTTCACGGGGTGAAGCCAGCGATACGGTATGTTGTTATTTCTCAATGTTGCTGTAACGTTGGCAAATTCTTTCCTTTTGCGCTGAGTGTAGCTGGAGAGGTCAGCAAAGCATTGTAGGTGACTGTATTTGTCTGGGAAGTCCTTTCTGAACCTGAAGCGCTGTTGTAGCTTTTCTTTGGCATGATAATAGTGAACCCTCATGATTATGTCCCTTGGGGCCCCTTGTGGCGCAGCTTGGGCTCGGGGCAATCTGTGGATCCTGTCCAACAATATTTGGTCATGCGGCAAGTCAGGTAACAGTTCTCCCATCATAGCGCAAACATACATATTCAAATCTTGCATGGGAATTGATTCTGGAATACCTCGCAGCCTAAGGTTATTGCGCCTATTCCTGTCTTCCAGATCAGCTAACTTAGCCGCCAAAGTTAGAACATCCTCCTCTAGAGCGCTGTTCGCGTCTATCAGCTCATTGTGCGAAGTGACCAGCTCCGCCATTTTCTGCTCTAGGTGGTCGGTGCGTCCACCCACCTGAAGGATGTCAGCGTGCAGTGAGGAGAGAGCTGATCTGAGGTCACCCTGGATTTCCGTCCGCAGCGCCGCTAACAGCCCCTTCAAGGAATCAACAGTGAGCGGTGCGGTATCAGTCGGGTTGTCTAGGGGCGCCGGCTGCGTATCCGTGTAGCGCGTGCGATGCGCTGGGCTGCTACCCGAAGAGTCGCCGCCATCTTGTGACGGAGTCCGCGAACCTTGATTTGTGGCCGCCTTGGGGTAGAATGCAGTCATCTTGACGGGGGAAGCTTTCTTGCGTGATTTCCCCATCTTTCTGCTGCTTTATGCCGAGTTTGGCTCTATGTGCAGGAACCAAAACCAGTCTTTACTGCTCAATTCGCTCCCTCGCGCCCGGAGCTCCCCTAATACACGTCCATCACGCTTGATGGCTTGACTCCGCCCCCTAAATTCATTGTAAATATTAAGCATAAAGAAGTGACCCCTAGTAGTGCTGCACCATCTCACCATGTTTATCCCAGTGAATGTATAAAACTTATCTTTTTATTATAGTATAAAAATAATAACAGATGTCCAGTACACTTAATTAAAACAACTGTAGGCAGTGACGTATTGTGGAACACAGACACGCGTTTCACCCGGCTTCCCCAGGCTTTATCAAAGGCTTTTATCCAAAATGGGAGAACATTAAAGCCCTCTTTTACATGGAATCCAGTTACCAGGTAGCTCACAGTCTCTCTGCTGCCTCCGATCTCTAGACGCTTCATGGTGGAGCTCCCAAGGGGTCCCATACCCCCAAGCTTTCCAAGGGTCTCACCATCAATGTTTAGATGTTTAGAAAATTTAAAGAATGAGTGTGTGGTTGTTTACAAAATATGTCCAGTATATTGCAGCTATTAGTCATTTAAGAATCATCCTGCCTTGACAAAACATGATATTAACATAATATTTACATTAGTACACATTACACCATTAAAGCGATACTGACACATTCCTATAAAAATCATAGGAACATGTCAGTATAAAGTAAATGCTGCACAAGGAATTATTTCACTCAAAGCCCCTACAAAGCTGCCCCCATATATGTATATATATATATATATATATATATATATATATATATATAGAAACGAAAGAAATGGACAGCACTCACTGTTAAAGCATAAATAATGTATTGAAGGATAAAAACCTCACATCACCATATATGTGCACATATCAATCAGCGACGTTTCGAGCCATCTTGGCCCTTTCTCAAGCCATGTGTATCAATGGTATAAAGACATAATCCGTGTTCATAATGGCATTTAAAGTCCAGGAAAGGAAGTGACCTACAAAGTATTTTCCATACACAATGCAGGGCTTCCACCCCATAACCTGAATGAAAATCAAATATAATAGAAACAACTTTAGTATAATTGCAGCAATTTTAACACATGAATACAGTAGCAATAAATATAACAGATTAGCTATAAAAACAAGTACAAATCATAGTCTTTATTAAGACCATGTGGGTGAAGTGTGTTTAATCTATTGATCCACCACACCTCCCGCTGTTTCAATCTCAACTCCCGATCCCCCCCTCTTTTGAGTGGAGGTACAGTTTCTAGCACCATAAACCGCAGTTGGTCACTTGTGTGACCAAACTCACGAAAATGTCTAGATAATGGCAATGCTAGATTGCCACAATTAATTGTTGATTTATGCTGGGAAATCCGTGACTTCACTTTCTGCACGGTTTCCCCAACATATAGTTTATTGCATGGACATATGATCACGTAAACCACATACTGTGACAAGCAAGTGTGATAACTTCTAATCTGGAATGACTCCCCAGTATTAGGATGTATGAAATTCTTTCCTCGGATTACATGTTTACATTGTACACAATTCAAACACTGGTACATACCCGTATTTCTAATTCCCAAAAAAGTATTAGAACCGACATCTTGTTTAGATGTCTTGGTTCTAGACAGCACAGAACCGATTGTCTTACCCCTTTTATATGAGATCATGGGGGATAAGGCAAACTCTCTTATTGTGGGATATGCTCTACATAGTATGCACCAGTGTTTGCGTATGATCATGTTGATCTTATTGCTCATTGGTCCATATTCACTCACAAAAGTGGTCCTTGGTTCCCTAGTTCTTCTTGTTTTTTTACTTTTAACTAACTTTTCTGCTCTCTCTAGAACCTGTGGGGGATAACCTCTCTGTCTAAATTTGTTTCTCATCTGTCCAACTTGTGCCTCCCTTACCGTGGGATTACTCACTACTCTTTGTACCCGCATCATCTGACTAATCGGTATTGACCGTTTAGTATGTATCGGGTGATTGCTCTCAAAATGTAATTTTTGGTTACGATCAGTGGGCTTAGAGTATAGCCTAGTTTGTAGGCCTTGGTCCCTATAGATAAGGACATCCAAAAAAGAAATTTCATTTGCACTAAACACATGTGAAAATTTAATGGACGGATGAAATCCGTTCAAACGTACGTGGAACCGCGATAGGGAATCAACGTCACCCCGCCATACCACAAATATATCATCGATATATCTCCACCAGGCCACTGCGTGGGTCCGGTAGAGATCATCGTGATATATAAACAGTTCTTCAAGCCAAACCATGAAGGTATTGGCGTATGACGGGGCGACATTTGATCCCATCGCGGTTCCACGTAACTGCAAATAGAAACTCTCCTGAAAAGTGAAATAATTCATTCGCAATATGATTTCCAGAGCTTCAAGAAAAAACTCAATTTGTTCATCAGAATATTGTACACTTGCACGTAATAACCATTCACAGGCCCTTAACCCCATCATGGGGTATAGAGGTATACAGACTGGACACATCAAATGTGGCCAGCATGATATCCTCATTATCCTGTATATTTAGACCATCCAGTCTTGCTAAAAAATGTTCACTATCCTTAACATAGGATTGTGTAGTGGTGACCAAGGGTCCAAGAATCCTGTCCAACAATATCGCCAACAGGCAAAAAACAGAATTAATGCCTGAAACAATTGGGCAACCAGGAGGATGGACAGGATCCTTGTGAATCTTGGGTAATGTATATAGAGTTGGTATACGTGGAAAAGTGACAGTTAAATATGTTTTGAAACTCTCAGAAATCACATTATTGTTTACTTTAGCAGTTAACATGTGTGTAATTTTCTCTGAAATCTCTGTAGTGGGGTCTCTATCCAGTTTCATGTAAACAGCTTTGTCCGCTAATTGACCCAAAATTTCCTCTATATAGTAGGTAGTATCAATGATCACAATCGCACCCCCCTTGTCTGAGGGTTTGATTGTGATCGTATTCTCATTCATCAAATTATCTAAGGCCTCTTTTTCCGCCCTAGTGACATTATGTATCACTCTAGGGATATCAGACCCCTGCTGATACAATGTTTCAAGATCTCGTTGTATGTTATTAATGTATGTTTCCACGGCAGGGTAGGTAGTTGGTGGAACAAACCTACTTTTGCTGCGGAGACCAAACTTTTGTGGAGTGAGTAAGAAGGACTCATCCACATTAGTGGTTTGTATATCACCATTATCAATATTAGAAAAATGTACCTTCAACCGTAAAGTCCGATAGAATCTGTATAAATCGATGTCCATTTGAAAACGATCCACTGGAGCCGATAAGCAAAAGTTCAAACCTTTTCCCAATACTGCCACCTGTGCTTCACTAAGTTGAAAAGAGGATAAATTAAAGACTACTTGTTCCCTTTCTTCCCCTGTTTGTTCCTCGGGGGGAGTAATCTTTTTTTGTTGTTTGCGCCCGTGTTTCCTGTCACCTCTCCTTCTCCTCGGATGTCTAAAAAATGGCGTGTGACTGGATTAGCCTCATCCCGTTGGTCCTCCATTCGTGTTGGCCTCTCCATATCTCGTGGCACACTCGCACTTCTTGGCCCCTCTCTTTTCGTACCATCCCAGTGATTCCAAGCATATACTCGTCCTCTCTCATAATCAACCGTATCCCGGTCATACTTCTGTCTCTTTTGTTTTTCATTCTCTGACTTGTACTTATCAAGCTTAATCTGCATCTGATCCTTAAGCTCAGCTAGTTCCTGTGTTGAACTGCAAAACGGTCAGTTGTTCATCAATCTTCTGTATTTCCGTGCGTACGGACTCAAGTTCCTTTGCAATAAATTCCACAGTTAAAGTCATAATGTCAAAAGAACATTTGTTCAAAATCTGTGCAAACCTCAGTCGGAACTCCTCGTTCCCAGCAAACAACATGGGCCGGAGTGAGATCCGCAAGCTACGAGGAATGCGCTTGTTAACAAAATACTCAGCCAGCGTCTCCGCATGTGGCTCAAGATCAATGGCACGGCGGTTCAGTCCCTCAAGTTTTCTCTGTAACTGAGATGAAACCGGGACACGCAGGAACCCTGCCGATTGTGCAAACAAAGCCAAGCCTCAGACAAGGGGGGTGCGATTGTGATCATGGATACTACCTACTATATAGAGGAAATTTTGGGTCAATTAGCGGACAAAGCTGTTTACATGAAACTGGATAGAGACCCCACTACAGAGATTTCAGAGAAAATTACACACATGTTAACTGCTAAAGTAAACAATAATGTGATTTCTGAGAGTTTGAAAACATATTTAACTGTCACTTTTCCACGTATACCAACTCTATATACATTACCCAAGATTCACAAGGATCCTGTCCATCCTCCTGGTCGTCCAATTGTTTCAGGCATTAATTCTGTTTTTTGCCCGTTGGCAATATTGTTGGACAGGATTCTTGGACCCTTGGTCACCACTACACAATCCTATGTTAAGGATAGTGGACATTTTTTAGCAAGACTGGATGGTCTAAATATACAGGATAATGAGGATATCATGCTGGCCACATTTGATGTGTCCAGTCTGTATACCTCTATACCCCATGATGGGGTTAAGGGCCTGTGAATGGTTATTACGTGCAAGTGTACAATATTCTGATGAACAAATTGAGTTTTTTCTTGAAGCTCTGGAAATCATATTGCGAATGAATTATTTCACTTTTCAGGAGAGTTTCTATTTGCAGTTACGTGGAACCGCGATGGGATCAAATGTCGCCCCGTCATACGCCAATACCTTCATGGTTTGGCTTGAAGAACTGTTTATATATCACGATGATCTCTACCGGACCCACGCAGTGGCCTGGTGGAGATATATCGATGATATATTTGTAATATGGCGGGGTGACGTTGATTCCCTATCGCGGTTCCACGTACGTTTGAACGGATTTCATCCGTCTATTAAATTTTCATGTTTGTGTTTAGTGCAAATGAAATTTCTTTTTTGGATGTCCTTATCTATAGGGACCAAGGCCTACAAACTAGGCTATACTCTAAGCCCACTGATCGTAACCAAAAATTACATTTTGAGAGCAATCACCCGATACATACTAAACGGTCAATACCGATTAGTCAGATGATGCGGGTACAAAGAGTAGTGAGTAATCCCACGGTAAGGGAGGCACAAGTTGGACAGATGAGAAACAAATTTAGACAGAGAGGTTATCCCCCACAGGTTCTAGAGAGAGCAGAAAAGTTAGTTAAAAGTAAAAAAACAAGAAGAACTAGGGAACCAAGGACCACTTTTGTGAGTGAATATGGACCAATGAGCAATAAGATCAACATGATCATACGCAAACACTGGTGCATACTATGTAGAGCATATCCCACAATAAGAGAGTTTGCCTTATGCCCCATGATCTCATATAAAAGGGGTAAGACAATCGGTTCTGTGCTGTCTAGAACCAAGACATCTAAACAAGATGTCGGTTCTAATACTTTTTTGGGAATTAGAAATACGGGTATGTACCAGTGTTTGAATTGTGTACAATGTAAACATGTAATCCGAGGAAAGAATTTCATACATCCTAATACTGGGGAGTCATTCCAGATTAGAAGTTATCACACTTGCTTGTCACAGTATGTGGTTTACGTGATCATATGTCCATGCAATAAACTATATGTTGGGGAAACCGTGCAGAAAGTGAAGTCACGGATTTCCCAGCATAAATCAACAATTAATTGTGGCAATCTAGCATTGCCATTATCTAGACATTTTCGTGAGTTTGGTCACACAAGTGACCAACTGCGGTTTATGGTGCTAGAAACTGTACCTCCACTCAAAAGAGGGGGGGATCGGGAGTTGAGATTGAAACAGCGGGAGGTGTGGTGGATCAATAGATTAAACACACTTCACCCACATGGTCTTAATAAAGACTATGATTTGTACTTGTTTTTATAGCTAATCTGTTATATTTATTGCTACTGTGTTCATGTGTTAAAATTGCTGCAATTATACTAAAGTTGTTTCTATTATATTTGATTTTCAGGTTATGGGGTGGAAGCCCTGCATTGTGTATGGAAAATACTTTGTATGTCACTTCCTTTCCTGGACTTTAAATGCCATTATGAACACGGATTATGTCTTTATACCATTGATACACATGGCTTGAGAAAGGGCCAAGATGGCTCGAAACGTCGCTGATTGATATGTGCACATATATGGTGATGTGAGGTTTTTATCCTTCAATACATTATTTATGCATTAACAGTGAGTGCTGTCCATTTCTTTCGTTTCTACATACCATGGGAACCTAACCGGAGTATCCCGAAGGACGAGCACCACAGTCAGATTCATCCAAGCGTGAGTGCTGTTACTAACCTCGTGTATATATATATATATGTATGAAGACGACCTCAGTTGGAGCGCCGAAACGTTGAGCAAGAATAAACTTTCACTTGGCTTTTGAGACACGAAGTCCTTGGAATGCTGTTTGTTTGTTTTCTGCTATATATACATACATACTGTATATATATATATATATATATATATATATATATATATATATATATACACATACAATATCAAAACAGGGGGGTTGTGGGAGCACTCTAAAGGCTTTAAAGTATATATATATAAGTATAATAAATGCTAATGCATATGTACCCAAATAGGGGTTATTTTGTTACAAAGTTATGATCATAAAGTTGATAAGCCACCATACCACGTCAAGGTAAACCCCGAATGTTTTGGGAATATCTCTCCTTTAAAAGCCTGATTGCTGGCTGGGGAGGATTTAGCCCTCAGTGAAAAAACAGCGTTCAATGGACATTGATTACAGGTAATGCTAGAATGCACATAAAAAATTAAACAAGTTAGGGACCGCCATTCGGGGTTTACCTTGCCGTGGTATGGTGGCTTATCAATTTTATGATCAGAACTTTGTAACAAAATAACCCCTATTTGGGTACATATGCAATAGCATTTATTATACTTATATATATACTTTAAAGCCTTTAGAGTGCTCCCACAACCCCCCTGTTTTGATATTGTATATTTAGCCGGAAGCTGTGGCATAGCTTCAGTGGTTGTAGCACCCCATACCCCCCCATTAAACTAGTGGTGATCCTATGCTTTTAAAATTGGGCGTTTGTTTTGGGAATATCTCTCCTTTAAAAGCCTGATTGCTGGCTGGGGAGGATTTAGCCCTCAGTGAAAAAACAGCGTTCAATTGACATTGATTACAGGTAATGCTAGAATGCACATAAAAAATTAAACAAGTTAGGGACCGCCATTCGGGGTTTACCTTGACGTGGTATGGTGGCTTATCAATTTTATGATCATAACTTTGTAACAAAATAACCCCTATTTGGGTACATATGCAATAGCATTTATTATACTTATATATATACTTTAAAGCCTTTAGAGTGCTCCCACAACCCCCCTGTTTTGATATTATATATATATATATATATATATATATATATATTTATTTATTTATACAGTATATATCTATATATATATATTTATACAGTATATATATATATATATATATATATATATATATATATATATATATATATATATATATATATATATATATATAGCGCTATAGTAAACTGAGTTCCACCGTCTCTGCTATGAGCTTACCATAAATATATTTGTGCTCTGGATGAGACCTTTCTCTAAAGGTGAAGAAGCTGCTTGTAGTTTAAACATGGCTTCCACAGGGACATTTCTAAGGTGGGTGTTTTTTCTATGTGTCCCAAAAGCCTGCATTCCTTCATTATTTCCAATTTAGCAAGACCACTTAGCATCAATAGACACTGTGCTCACACACAAACCAAGGGCACACATATTTGCTGGGTTATATCAGTGATGTAGGGTGCCTTGGGTTGGGTTGCCACCTTTCCATACGGCGGTGACTGGGCAGGGGGGTGGGCTGTGATGTGATGTCAGTGGGTGGGGCCATGATGCAGATAGGAGTGGTTTGACATCATGGGGGCGGGGCTATGATGTGGAGATCAGCCGATCGCCGTGTCAATCAAGGGAATCCTGCCAGGTTTTCCTTATTTGGAAAACCGGGCAGAAAGTTTTGACCTGGGCTGGCTGGGTCAAAACCTGACAGGTGGCAACACTACCCTTGGGTTAGACATTCCCAGGTATTTCCCCTTTATATTTTTGGACACCTAAAGTGGTCCTGTAATTCACCCAGGCAGCTATGTCTCATTTCCTGGATCCATTGTAGTCCAAGGGATTTAAAAGTATAAAGGGGTATAGTCCCAGGTGCTCAAGGTCTTTTTTGGGTTGTTACAGGCCCAGGGTTACAGTGGTCAAGGAAAGGTTATTTAGTGATAGTAAGTTTTATCATAAAAGCAAGGGTTTTCATTTTTTAAACAAACAAGCTGAAATGCCACTCTGCACCTTTCTTATTGTTTAGTATGTAAAATTAAGCCTTGCCCACGTGCACCCAATACGAAAGGTGAGGAGCGGCATTTCAGCTTGTTTGTTAAAAAAAAAATTATATTTTTTGGGGAGGTGGCTCTCTCCTTAAATGCTCGCTCTCCCAACCCCCGCCTAATTGTGTCTCTGGAAGAGATCATGCTAAATAAAGAGAAACGCAGGTCTGTCTCCCTCCAAAGGTAACACTTTATTTTTTTCACTTAGGATAGGACTGACGCATGGACACTGCCTTGACGGGGCGCGTCAGCTTATGCATGCTTTGTACAAACTGTCACGGTCGGCACCCTAAACCAGAACTAATGCCAAGCTCCCTGGTCTCGGCTTCACCAGTAGTGTGACCGCCTTTGGCTTCGGGAGGAGCCCTCAGCGTACTCAGATGCCACCTGGACTTTTCGAGAGGAGCAAGGCGAGGAGTTCTGGCAAGCAAAGGGGCACGACTGTTGTTAAAGTCAGTTAGGCCGAAGGTCGTGGTACAATAACGTAAGACAGATTCGTGGTCAGACAGGCCGGGTCGAGGCAGGCAGAGAGTAAACGTAATCAGACAGGCAAAGGTCAAACCAGGAAGTAAATCAGAGGGTTAATCAGAAGCGGTAGTCAGTAATCAGGCAAGGGTCAGAATCCAGAAGTCAGAGTAGTCAAATAGCCAGGCAGGGGTCAAAACAGGAATCAAACAGGTTTCAGAATTTAACACAAGCTCAAAAGCACCAGGAACAAATCCTATCACGGGCAATGATAAACTGTAGGAATGCCCTTTAAATACTTTTTGAATTTGGCGCCTCTCGCGCTGACGTCATTACGTCAGCACGCCTGCGCCTTTAAATCAGAGTGCGCATGCGCGCGCACTAGGGAGCCAGCACAGGAGCAGCGCGGCGTGACGGGTGTCCCCATCGACGGGGCGGCAGGCGTCCCTGCCGTCCCCCCACTAGACCACCAGGAGAAGGTATTTTTATCACATTACCCCCCCTCTCTAGGGGGGGCCACTGGACCCCCAGGTTTACCAGGAAATTTGGAGTGGAATTGCTTCCTGAGGCGGTCGGCCTTGATGTCATCAACTGAGACCCAAGCGTTCTCCTCAGGCCCGAAGCCCTTCCACCTGGTAAGATATTGCAACTCACCCCTCATGAGGCGGGAGTCGAGGAACTCCTGGATCTCATACTCAGGCTGACCTTCAACCAACACTGGGGGAGGAACAGACAGATGACGAGAATTATTGGCAGGCTTCAAAAGAGAGACATGGAAGGAATTAGAAATTTTGAAACCAGGAGGTAACTGAAGACGGACAGAAGATGGATTAATTATTGCAATGATGGGGTATGGACAAATGAACCTAGGACCCAGTTTAGGAGAGGGAACCTTTAACTTGATATTCTTAGTCGATAACCATACTAAATCTCCCACCTTGTACTGGGGTGCTTCCCTACGGGATTTGTCAGCAGCTTTTTTCTGAGCTAGGGAAGCTGCGGATAACGAATTATGGATTTGAGACCAAATTTCGGAAAATTTCAGGACAGAAGAATTGGCAGCGGGTACAGGGGAATTAGAGTCAGAAAAAGAAAACGCTTATGGTGCAAACCATAGACAACAAAGAAAGGAGACTCTCCTGAGGAGGAATGGGTAGCATTATTGTATGCAAATTCTGCCCAGGGTAGCAATTCAGACCATGTGGACTGGTTATCGGACACATAGCATCTGAGATACTGCTCAAGGGACTGGTTCACCCTTTCGGTTTGACCGTTAGTTTGGGGGTGATAGGCAGAGGAAAAAGACAATTCGGTACCCACCAAGGAACAAAAATCACGCCAGAATCTTGAAACAAACTGAACCCCCCTGTCAGAAACAATATTTTCAGGAAAACCATGGAATTTAAAAATATGAGTAATGAATGTCAGCCAGGGTTTTAGCAGAAGGGAGATGTGAAAGAGGAATAAAATGAGCCATTTTACTGAACCTATCGACCACCACCCAAATCACTGTCTTACCCTGAGAAGGAGGCAATTCTACAATAAAATCCATGGAAATGTGAGACCATGGTTTCTCTGGGATGGGTAAAGGGTTTAATAGACCCTGGGACAGAAGATGAGATGACTTTGACCTTTGGCAGACTGGACAGGGATTGACAAATGTTTTAGTATCCTGTTTGAAGGAAGACCACCAGACATGACGGGATAAAAGAGAAATGGTTTTTGCAATACCTGGATGACCTGCCAACTATAGACATGACATTAGTTACCCATGCTAAGGACCTAGTAATAAATACTTGAGCTTAATCCACGTGAAGCCTCCGTCCATATATAGCGGCAAAATCCCCTCCTTTATTTCCCTCACCCCTGTCACCCGTATAGAGACACGTAATAACTGGGCACCAATCTAAACATTTATAATAATGTATATTGAAAGAAAATAAGTGAATAATTTGATAAAACTAATTAGAGGAAAGAAAGAATAATAGAGAGAAACCATATTGAAAAATAGAAGAACGTTCTTCCTAAAGTTTTTTTTTATCACACCATAAAAAGCTTAAACAGAAAAAATACAATTAAATGATAAACCTCTCCATTTAGTTCCATATATGGTTATGTGCAGTACTGCTGGGTTTTTATTGAAATAAATCTATAGAGATCATTTTTAACTTTTTCATTGATGGTTTTAAATGATTTAAATAAAATATGGATTATGTTTGACTGCCCACTAGGGGTCACTTGAACGATGTGTATAAAAGAACAGCGGTGTGCAATGAAATGGTAACCTATGATTAAGGGATCCGATCCCGAAACGCGTTAGGTCTTGTCCAGCAAGCTGCTATATTAAATAGTCCAGAAGTGCAGTCTATGTGGATTATTGACCAAGGATGACATTGATGTAGTTGGCTAGCTTGAATATATTGCAATATATGGATAGACAATCTCTGTTTTGTTTAGGGCTGAGACACACACTCAGATTCTGGGAGTTTAGTCGCCCAGTGACAAATTTTCTTCCGGACGACTAATCTCCCCGGCCTGCCTCCCGCCGGCTAGAATGTAAATCACCGGCAGGATGGCAATCGGTGCTCTTTGTTTTCCAAAGTCGCCCCAAGTCACCGCACAAGGAAACTTCAGGTGACTTGAGAAAACGAAAAGTGCCATTGTGCCGGCGATTTCGATTCTAGCCGGCCGGAGGCAGTTTGGGGGAGATTAGTCACCCGGAAGTAGAGGCGATTTATCGCCGGGTGACTAAATCTCCCTGAATCTGAGCGTGTTTCTCTGCCCTTTAAGGGGAGGGCATTTTTAATAATATCTCAATGTCCTTATACTGTCAGGGGTGTAATACATCACCTCTGCAATTCATTAACCGCGAAAGGCTTTTCATAGGTTTATTTAATGTATTTGAATGCTGCTTGATTAATATTCTCTCCCTGGAGTGTTTATACTGGCAGATACATTAAAACGGGTTTGAAGGCTTTTTAGCAAGTGAAAATAGACACTTTTTCACCCAAAATTACAATGTTAACTGTTTCAGAAACTGTGTTAATCCGAATAAAGAGTGCACTGAATATGCTTGAAAAAAATGCCTTAAAAGGGGTTGTTCACCTTTGAGTTAACTTTTAGTATGATGTAGAGAGGGATATTCTGAGACAATTTGCAATTAGTTTTCATTATTTGTGGTTTTTGAGTTTTTTAGCATCTCTTCAGTTTGCGGTTTCAGCGATCTGGATGCTAGGGTCCAAATGACCCTAGCAACCATGTATTGATTTGAATAAGAGACTGGAATATGAATTGGAGAGGCCTGAATAGAAAGATAAGTAATAATAACAATACATTTGTAGCTTTACAAAGCATTTGTTGTTTTAGACGGGGTCGGTGACCCCCGTTTGGAAGCTTGAAAGAATCAGAAGAAGAAGGCAAATAATTGAAAAACTATAAAAAAATAAATAACAAGGACCAATTGAAAAGTTGCTTAGAACTGGTCATTATATAACACACTAACAGTTAACTTAAAGGTGAACCAGCCCTTTAATTTCAGCTACAGAACAGAAGTGGCCAAATATACTTACAGTAAATCAGATGCTCATTTAAACTCCTTCTGCTTTGAACCTCCGTTGTCATTGTGTAGCTGCACTTAGAGATCCCACAGTCCCAGTGAATTGTTTCTACTCAGTGGAAACCAAGTAAGAACCACCCATCCCTGGGGCAGGTTTATATATGTTTGTATGTATATCAAGCTTTAATTATACAGGTGTTACAAGTATATGCAGCACTGTACAATTACAGGTATATAATGTATAAAGGTGTCTCAATCGATATCTGGCCAATTTTTGGCCAGATATTGGTTGGGGAGGCCCGTTGGAATGCCGCATACACTGGCAGATAAGGACTCAAATTGGGGGAGAGGGATGGTGGGATAGAAGGGAGAAAACGAAAAATAACAAAGAAAAATAGTTATCCACTTCTCTTTCTGCCTTGATAGTTTAAGTTCAACTGAAGTGGTTTGACATGCAGAGTTTTGCAGCGTCGGATTTCCTCTCCGGCCGCCCCTAGGCCGCGTGGTCCGACCAGCGCGCCGGCAAAAAAACGCCGGCGCAGCTCATGTAGTTGAATGGGGACGCGAACCTCCCCATAATGCGGCTGGGCGGCATGCCGCCCCTATTTTTTGCCGCCCTAGGCCCGGGCCTATGTGGCCTTGCCGCAAATCCGGGCCTGGAGTTTTGAAACCTAATAACTGATATTTGACATCTGTTTCTATTTCCCCACGTTTTGGGGTCAAAGAATGAGGGAATCCTATCACATGTTTTATCCATGTCAGACATCTACAGGTAAAACAAAGCTAGGTTTGTTCATGTTAAATAAATGATGATGATGTTTCTGATGTTTTTTCTTTGTGGTAGATCATGGCTTGTTTAGGGTTGTCAAAGAATATAGGTTTGCCGGTATCTTTGTCAATGATCTTTAGTCTCGATGGAGATAACAGGGAGAATCGGTATCCTGAAGTGAAGAGCTTTGTGTAGACTGGTGAAAATTCTTTCCGTCCTGAAGTAACTGAGGCAGAGAAGTCTTGGAAAATTAGCATTGCGGTTGTTCTCGTATTGTAAAGTTTTGATCTTCCTATTTGCTGTTAAGATGTTGACTTTATCTGTGTAGTTAAGCAATTTGAATATGACTTGTCTTGGTCGTGCTTCATCTGTTGTCAAGTGGAGGGCCAATTCTATGAAATATTTCTAATATGAAGTTCGATTGTGAGTCACTCGTGTTTGGTAAGGTTGGAATTTTTGTGGTCAACAGTAGTTCCAGTTCTGTTCCTTTTATTGATTCTGGGATCAAGTGGGCTAATTCTTTCTTTTGCTTCGTTTATTCTTTGTGACTGATTGGTTAGTTGTTGGAGGACTTCTATAATGGATTCTTTTATGCCTGCTAGTTTTTGATCCAGCAGGGGTCCTAATAGTTGTGTTAGGTCTTGTATTTGGATTTGTGGCGACATGGGTGGGTTAGATGTTTCAGATTCTGATTCCATTGTGTCACCATCTTGTGTTCCCTTTTTTCCTTTGTTTTTGAGGTTTAGTTGACGTTGCAATTTTGTGGCTGAGTGACCTAGATATTTATCCATTACTGAAGTTTTTAAGGATTTCTTTGTATTGATTGTGTTATTGTCCGCAACTTCAGTGGAATTTTTTGGTTATGTCTGTGTAGCGGAGGAATTTTGTATTTGTTTCTTCAAAACAAGTTCATCACTTGTTATTTGTTCTTCTTATGTTTTAGTTATTTGTTTCCTTGTTATCTTGTTATTAGGCAGATGAGAGGTGGGAGAGCTTTGTTATTACATCGGGAGAGGAGTGACCAGTATTATCACTTTAAGCTTGGTGTTTTGTATTCCGATTCTCCAATATTTAGTACTGTTGCTTTTTTTTTTTTTTTGTATTTCTGTTTCATTTTGTAAAGAAAATTTTCCGGTGTGACTTGAATATTGAGGAGTTGTTTTCAGCAGTTTGTCTGTCAGCGTATATTCTTTTAATCTAGTGGGGACGCAGTAATTACTATATAGTCGTTCCCCTTGTGTGTTCCAGCGTTCAATAAGACACTTCAGGAGTTTTCTTGTGCTTGGTTATATTTCCTTGCCCAGTTATCTGGGGCTTTAATTGAGTAACAAGATGTTGTATTTTTTTTTTTCGAGCTTAGGCCTTTATGCTGTGGTGCTTATTGGGGGCAGCAGTGTTGGACTGGCCCACAGGGATACCAAGAAACTCCTGGTGGGCCAAGGTGTCATTGGCCCCTCATGCTGCTAAACATTTGACCTATTTCATGGCCATTCCCTATTTCTATGAGAACAAAGAGGCTAAATAGATGGGGGGGGAAAGAGTATATTATGTAAAGAAAAGAGACAAAGAGACTAAAGTTTGAGTGAGGAGAGGAAGAAAAATAGTACTGAAAGTGGTCCCCTGGTCTAAGATTTATTGGTGGGCCCCTGGTCAAAGGTTTTTGGGTGGGCCCCTGGTGTCCCAGTCTGACACTTGGTGGCAGCGTGGTTCAGTATTATATAAGACACTGCAGAATATTAACATCAGTTTTTGTTGTTTTGCCCAGTTGCCTGGGGCTGTTTCTGTTGCACTTTAGAGTGTTGTTGCCTTCTTATTGTAAGGTCTGGGCCTGTATGTTTTAGTGCGTATAAGTTAAGGTTGAGCACCTTTAATGCCGCCCTCCCGTGACCAGAGCCTCGTAAGTCTTTCAAAAAAAAAAAGTCTGTTGGATGGATCCCCACTCACCGATTTGCTGTATGCCACTGTGTCGGGAGACTCCGGCCCAGGTCCGCGGGTTAGTTTTATTATGTCCTGGGGCTGTGGTGATACGCGTCTGTCGCGTGTTGTTAATTTGGGTCTTCCGATTTTGTTGTTTTTCCTCAACAGTGATTTATTGTCGTGCAGGTAATGAATCCCCGCTATCGGACTGTCCCTGCTGTGCCTGGGAAGTGATGTCAGGCGGATCCCCGCTCTCCGGCTGTGTTGTTCCCGCCTGCAAGCCTTTCAATGTGGTCCGGGTTTGTGGGGCAGATGTTATTTGTTCCGGGGTTGCAGTGGAGGGGTGAGCAAAGAGATGTAATATTTATTTCCCCTCTCGATCCCTGCGTCGGATAGAATAACAGTAGTCTGTGGGTGATGGATTTGGGATACTTAAGGTAAGTTTTGGGAGTTATTCCTCTCACTGGGGAGCTTTTCTTGACTTTTCCCGGGTTATGTGTTGTTTCTGGTGCGGGTCTGCACCTCCTTTAACTGTTAGGGCTGTTCGGGCCTTTGGTGTTATCCTTCCCGTCCTCCCGTAATCGGAACCTGCCTTTGATATTTTGATCGGGTGAGGCCTCACTTATCGATCAGTGTTTTAAAGCTAATAGGCTTTAGCGGCGGTCCGGTGCGGGTCCACGGGTGAGCGCGTTGACTTCCAGGATTTACAGTCGAGGGATGGGCTGAATGGTGGCAAATATACTTTCCCCTCACTATCCTTTTGTTGAGGGCTGAGATTGTTATTCTAGCCGTGTAGTTGTAGGCTGTGATGGGGTAAGATTATCAATCTCAGCGCAGGAGCTCTTCTAAAACGCAACCATCTTAGATTCCGCCTCCCGGAACAAAAACTGATTTTTTAATATTTAATTTTGAAATCTGACATGGGACTAGACATGTTGTTTGTTTCCTAGGTGCCCCCAGTCATGTGGTTTGTGCTCTGTTAAACTTCAGTCTCTCTTTACTGCTGTACTGCAAGTTGGAGTGATATCACCCCCTTCCCTTTCCCCCCAGCAGTGTAACAATAGAACAATAGAAAGGTAACCAGATAATAGCTCCCTGGTAGATCTAAGAACAGCACTCAGTAGTAAAATCCAGGTCCCACTGAGACACTGTAACGTTCACAGCTGGAAACCGATGCAACAGGAGTTAAATTCACACTTGGTAGTGTGTGTGGTGGAAGCCCAGGGAAAAAGCCACAAATACTTGAAGCAGGCATGTTGAAATATACAGGATTTAATGAAACTGAAGCAAAACAGGAACAGGTCAAAAATAAAGTCTTTACCAGGCAGGCAATGAAAAGCTGGAACAAAAAACACAGGAACAAGATTCAGGAACTTGGAATATCCAGGAACAGATTCAGATTCAAACAGATTCAAGGTTTAGGTCAGGAACACACAGAATACATTCAATGACTCAGCCCTGAGCAAGGCTCAGGGTGTGGTTTATAAAGGGCAACTGATTAGAAAACACAAAACACATGAGGGTAACAAGAAGGGAGGAGACAAACTGGAAACGTAACAAGATACAGGATCACTATAACAGGATCAGGACTAGCCCCAAGAGCCTCCAGTGGCTCACTTGGTAAGTGCACCAACTGTACACTTAAAGTCCAGCAACCCCAGTCCCAAGTGTTCAAATCCCAGATGGTCCTTACAGACACATTCAGTTACATTGAGTAGGAGAAACAACAGCCTGCTAGAAAGCAGTTCCATCCTAAAGTGCTGGCTCTTTCTGAAAGCACATGACCAGGCAAAATGACCTGAGATGCACCTACACACCAATATTACAACTAAAAAATACACTTGCTGGTTCAGGAATGTAATTGTATATTGTCGAGTGAATTATTTGCAGTTTAAATAGTGTCATTTAGAAATAAAAACAGCACCATAAAAATAATGACAGGATCCCTTTAAGGAATTGTGGGTGGAGACATGCAAATAAATCCATAACACCCCATAACCAAATATAGTATAAAGAACTGAGAAATTCGTTAGTATAGAACGAAATAAAAACACCAAGACAAATTAAACTTTAAAATAGCAAAGCCTTTATTAAGAAATAACGTACAGAAACTCCACTTCCTGTCCTCTACAGAAAAGGCGACAGGGCGACAACAAACCATCATGCAGTGCTCAATTTCTTCTCCCATATTCTACTGACAGCTTGTGGAAGGCGATGTCGGCGCTTTTGGAGGAACAAGCAGTCGGGTACAACAGCAGCTGGAAACCTCTGCGGCATACTTATTGACCGGGCTGGAAACTGGGAGCAGAATGGGCAGCAGGGAGTTCAGGGACTAACTGGTTCCATACAGATCCCTCTGTTTGATTCAAATTCTCTGAAATGCTCGGCGTGCACTGCCAGCAGTATAATCAGCAGGTTCCTCCGGAGCTGCTGTGGTACCAACACTGATAAGCTCCTGCACCAGGAACCCAGCTGTCGGATTCCACGGGAATAAACAGTTCTTCTGCTGGGAAGGATCGGGCGCAAGCTGCCACTAATACGGATATAGGTTTGCCACTCTCCTAGCGCCAGCCACCAATATCTGCAGATCAGCCCAGGCACACAACAAGGGAAGAGGTGCAAGTGGCAGTCCTACGTGTCAGCTGTGGGTCGGATGCCAAGCATTACAGAGGGGCGCACAAACTCGCTGTGCGTGCTGGTACCACAGCAGCTCCGGGGCAACCTGCTGACTATACTGCTGGCAGTGCACGCAGAGCGCTCCGGAGAATTTGAATCAAACAGAGGGGTCTGTACAGAACCAGTTAGTCCCTGAACTCCATGCTGCCCATTCTGCTCCCAGTTTCCAGCCCGGTCAATAAGTATCATCATCATCATTTATTTATATATCGATGTCAAAATACCCCGCAGAGGTTTCCAGCTGCTGTTGTACCCGAGTACTTGTTCCTCCAGCAGCGCCGACATTGCCTTCCACAAACTGTCAGTAGAATATGGGAGAAGAAATCGAGCACTGCACGATGGATTGTTGTCGACCTGTCGCCTTTTCTGTAGAGGAAGTGGAGTTTCTGTAAGTTATTTCTTAATAAAGGCTTTGCCTTTATTAAGAAATTTGTCTTGTGATTTAAATTTGTCTTGGTGATTTTATTTCGTTCTATACTAAAGAATTTTTTAAAATTTTTTTTTTGATGTTACTGGTCCTTTAATAGCACAGGTACAACTTTATGATTCAGAGCCACAAATCCAAACTGCAAACAGCCTGCTTTGATCTTTTTAGATTTAATCAGTGCAAGATAATGGAATATGGTTTTTGGTACGGGGATTTAGATATAGAGAAAACAGAAAATTTTGCTTATTTCCAGCTTTCAGATGGGGGCCATTAAAAAAAAACAAATGCTCTGTAAAGCTAAACACTTATTGTTATTACTCCCTTTGATTATTAATCTTTCTATTCAGGTCTCACCTATTCATATTCCAGTCTCTAATTCAAATCAATGCATGGTTGCTAAGATCATTTGGACCCTAGCAACCACACTGCTGAAATTGCAAACTGGAGAGCTGCTGAATAAAAAGCTAAATAACTAAAAAACCCACAAATAATAAAAAACGAAAACCAATTGCAAATTGTCTCTCTCTACATCATACTAAAAGTTAACGCAAAGGTGAACAACCCCTTTTAGAGAAGGGTTAAAGTTTTCCATTTTGGATTTAAAGGCAATGCCCTGCACACAGAATATAACAGTAACAGGAAAGGCAATGATGATGCTGTTCTGCTAAGAAATAAACGTATAGAGTCATCTGGCATTTCTTTGCCTGTTTTCTAAGCAGATTATGCTCTATGTTTGTAGCATGAGCTCTTTTAAGGAGGTAAGTACTGCATGTGGATTGGGCATGTGCCACTGACAAAACCCAAGATGGGGACCTCCTGTGAAGAACTTCAAAGGCCTCGATCATTACTGTTATAGGGCTGCTGAACCTTAACAGGTGCAGTAAGTTTACTATATAAAAGGAGGCATTTCTAGCCATATTGATTTTTAAGGTTTTACTCAAGGGGGACAGGTTGGGGGTAGGAGAACACTTATGTGCCTTCCCCTTCTACCTTCACCAGGGTGGCCCCAGGCCTCTGTGATCTGTTCTGGAGCTTATAGTACAAGGTGGATTTAATGATCCAAATGCCCAGTGGGTAGAAAATCTTTCTAGGGCATACTGGGTAATAGGGTTGGACTGTGGCCCACCGGGGCTGCTGTCTTAGAGCCCCCTCTGGCACCCCCTGCTGTGTCGACACGCAGATGCGCTGTTGCGGGTGTACACATGTGCACACTATGTTTTTGCCACGATCATCCGAAAAAGGATCTGGGTGCAGATCTGGGGCCCACAAGAGTCGAGGGCCTACCGGGTTTGTTCCCAATGTCCTGCTCGCCCAGTCCGACCCTGCTGGGTAGCAAAGAGCATGCCAGAAATGGAATGAAGTAATGCCAGAATTTGGTTCCCAGAAAGAGAGAGAGCAAGTTGCCTTCATAGGTTACAAAGGGCCCTGATCACAATCATGAGAAATCATAGGGATCTACAGGGCCAAAACTGGGGTAGGTAGAAGAGGCAGGTGCCTAGTGTGCAAAGCTTGGGGGCCCAGGCAGGCACATACCTTCTCTGTCACTTTGCCTACCCCTAGTCCAGCCAAACCTTACTTAGGAGTTCTGCTCCCACAATCACTCGTATATACACCTTGTCACATGCACACGGAACACCCGCAAGCGACGCAGACGACTGGTTTGACTGTGGTTCACGGACAGCCTGGCCCAGCGCCAGGGCCGGATTTACATAGTGGGCGCCCCTAGGCCCACTGGCGTTCGTCTCCCCTGTCCCCTCCCCTTTTTTCGTGCATATTTTCATCATCTGGACCAGAGCAACAGGGATTGTCGCATGGGAAATTTACTTCAGTGCATCACCTGTGTGTTTGAACAAATGTGGGTGTAGTTGGGCAGCATGCCCCCCCTAAAATCCTGCCATCCGGGCCTAGGTGGCCTTTCCACAAATCCGGGCCTGGCCGGGGCTGCTGGAGGGGGATTTGCATAATAATTTCAGTTATATTATATTGTGTAACAGCTGTTATATGTTTTCAAATCTCATTCTTGCAATAATGGGCAATGGAGGGCAATCTTTGTCTTTTTTAAGCTGTTTTTCCTGATTTATTTCTAATCTACTTTTAAATATAATTTTTAGGATCTAGTTTGAATCTGTATTCCTTGTCTAGCATATGCTGTAGAAAAGCAGGGGATGGTGTTGACCAAAGATTTATTGATGTATATATGTATATTTATTCTCATATAACACACTACTCTTGGTATTTTTATGCATAACATCTGGGGCGCCCCTACCTAGGGGTTTGTAAACAGGTTGCTCACCTCTCCATTTGATATTGTTTCAAATGGCCTCACATTTACTCTAGGCAAATCACAAGTGTACTGCGAAACAGAGGTTCCTACACACTGGCATTCCTTATGGATTTTAAAAAAAAATTATACATACAGTAGTACGTTTCCCCCCATTAATGGGATTTTTTTTATGTGTTATGGCTCCCTAAACGTTTCTGCATCATCTAACTGTGATTCATAGGTATAAAGGGTTATGTGCCATGTACCAGTGCCTTAGATAGACAATATTGCAGGAGCTGGCACCTAGCTAGCATATAATGCAGAAGGACTACAAAATATGGCAGGATTATGTAGAATCAGGACCACCATCAGAAATCGCATGGCCACATACGACAAAATTTCCTGGGCCCCCTGGGCTGCACCCACCACAAGCCCCACCTACAGGTCCGCCCCCCACCTCACAGTAAAAAAACAAAAAAAATATTGGTGGCTAGGGTTCCCACATGCTAATAAAAAGATATTGGTGGTCAGGGCCCCCTATAAAAACAACATTTGTGGCCAGGGCCCCCCCCCCATTAAAAAATATTGGTGGCTAGGACCCCACATGAGAGGAAAAAAATTGGTGTCCAAAATTGGTGGCCAGGGCCCCCCCACCCCCCCCCACCCCACACTATGAGAAAATTGGTGGCCAGGGCCCCTTAAACGTCCATGCCTTCCCGAAGTCAGCAGCTCTCAGAAAGATGGGGGCTAATCAAGTAAGTGTGGCGTGGCCGGGCCCCCCTTACCCTCAGGCCCCCTACAACTCTCTTCCCTGTCCCCCCTGATGGCTGCCCTGTGTAGAATTACATAGCTACAGCTAGAAAAAAAGAAAGGGCAACACCTCAGTGGGCTGAGACAAGGGTAACCCTGGATAAAGTCAAGAGGAAAAGAGTTCTAAGTCTTTCTACATCAAGATTTTTAATAGATAATAAAATATTTGACTTACAATAATCAGTGTTGTCATTGCTGTCTGTGATACATTCATTTCAAAGTATTTTCTTGGGCATCAACAGCAGAAATCATCAAGCATGAATTTTCTGGTTGAAACTAGTGAAATGAACCGGCACTTCTACTCTTCAACTTAAATCCGTATGTATTATTATTATTATTATTATTATTATTAATAACATGTATTTATATAGCGCCAACATATTGCGTAGCACTGTATTAGGCAGAGAAGGGAGAATATCCCCTATCCATAGTGATACTAGCCAACCGACCAGCCAACCTGCAGTTTGGATCTTATTTTTAACCTAAGCTGTATATATACCATTAAGTCCCCTTCCACTATGTTTCTTAAAAATAAGCTTGAACCCCAAAAGGAACCTAAAGCAGGTGGCAAGGTGTAATATGTGCTAAGGGAGTAATACCGTTATCAGTTATTTTTCTTCTGTTCACAAAAACATGCAATTCACCAACAGTAGAACCATTGTTCTCACTGTAAACAGTAGCATATCCATTGATTTTCCTGTCCCTGATTTGTTTAGAAGGAATTATATGTTGTTTACTATGAGCTTTTTTTAGGTCCCATATCAAGTTAAACAGTGCACAGGCTTCCTCTCTGAGCCATCAATGTTTTAATTCCACATTTAAAACACAGTTGCATTCAAGCTTAACTGCTAATTGTTAAAGGAATTCTGTCCCGATTTTTATGGTGTACTTTTTATTTTGAAATTACTGTTTACCCTGCAAATAATTCACTCTAGGTACCCACGTCGGTGATGCCTGCCGCATCCTCTTCCCCTCGCGTCAAACTGCAAATGACGCAAGGTTCCCGGGGTTGACGTCATCGCGTTCGGCTCAAAATTAAAATATTTAAAGGTGCCGTGTACCGTTTCAAGTTGCCCAATGTAAAGGTGTATTTATAATAGTTCTCTAGTGTATCTGCTCTGTTTTGACCCTGCCTGTCCCTGACTTTGTCTAGTTCGCTGCCTGTCCTGACCATTGCTTGTTATTGACTACCCCCTCGCATCTTGTTCTGTACTGCCTGTGCCCCCGACTATTGCCTGACTGTTACCGTCCTTAGACTACGCTTCTTGTTTCCTGTTCTACTACTTCACGCTTGGTTCCCTTGCCTGCTCAGAACTTTCTCCTTGTGCTTCTCACATTAAGACCTGCAGCATCTGAGTAGCACAGGGCTTCTCCTGAAACCAAAGGCGGCTGTTATAGGCGGAAGAGTGAGCCGTGACCGGGTCATTGGAGTTTGACATGAGTTTGGGATACCCTGCATTACTGTGGCTTACCTTTGACATCAGGAATTTAACAGAAATAAAGAGGACTGTCAGTGGGGACAGAAGCTGCTTTTAAAGAACATGAATCTTAAACCATCAGATTATCAAAAGTCTGATTCCTTTCTATTTTCTGCTAAGAGAAATTTACTAGTCTTAGTTAAAGACTTATTTGATCCACATAAGAAAACTTTATTGTCTTGGTCAAAACTCAAAAATGAGTACAAGCTTAATGAATCTGATAGATATTATTACTTAGCTTGTCAATGCGGTCTTTCTCTACTGCATGATAAAAACAATTTGATTTTAGCTGACCACAAGCTAGCAGATGATTTGGCAGAATTTTTGGAACTCCCCTGTTTGATTTCAACTAACTCTTTATCTAAAAAAATTTGGAATATTTATGGTACAGACTCACATCCATTATCTAAATCGTCCATTAAATGGACTGAGTTTTTACAATGTCAAGTGTCTCCCTCAGATTTGGTGAAATCTATTAATTCTTATAATAAATTAATTTTGGCAGAGAGTTGGAGAATACAACACTTTAAGCTTATTCGTTTAGGATATGGGAAAATGTTTGCTAAAAGTACCTCTAATAGTCCTATATCATTTTGTCCTAAATGTGACAAGACTAATGTGTAAATTTTTCATTATTTATGGTCCTGTCCAAAAATTAACCTTTTTTGGAGGGAAGTTACTAATTTTTTGAATTCTAGACTGAAGATAAAAATTAAACTATCTCCGTGTATTGCTTTACTGCATCTAGATATTAATATGCTTTCTGCAAATCCTAAGTCAAATATTATCTCCCATGAGAGTAAATTATTGACTTCCTTTTTTCTAGCTGCTTCTAGGAAAGCTTTATTTAATTTCTGGTTACAAAAGGAACCCCCCTCATTATCGGACATCATCTCTTATATGAATCAGCTTAGTTGGCAAGAAGCCTTAATAACTAAAACTAAAGGAAGTATTTCCAAAGATTCTTTTAGGCTGGTTTGGTCTCCTTATTTTGAAATCTGTAACTCCAATATTGGCGATCAAATAATGCGCTTTCTTCAATAGTTAGATGACCTATCTGACACTCCAGATGATAAATGGGCTTTTTCTTTCTTTTATTACTTGTGCATCCACTGGCTTAGTTAATTTTTAGTTCATTTTTGTTATTTTTCATGAATGATATAGTTTTGATACTATCATGCCATTGTCTCCTTTGCAACATATTTTCATCATCTGCATAACATTTGTTGTCATTTTGATTTCATTTGTTTAATATGAAAATCAAATAAAATATTTTAAACACCAAAGAACATGAATATTGCAAGTGGTGACACATATCTGTGAGAACGCATGCTTGCGTCCTGTCCGGCGCAGGCGCGGACGCGCTAATGCGCGTCGGCGTCTGACGCGGGACGCCGGCGACGGTCGCGGACGCGGAGGCGTCGGCGACGGTCGCGGGCGCAAGGACGTAGGCGGAAACGCCTGTGACGGACGTACTGGCGTCAGCTCCGCGACGTCAGCGCAATGACGCCAGTTTGGCGCCAAAAGCCCTGTATTTAAACCCTGACCAGATTAACATGCATTGCCTGGTTATTAGGTTATTTGACTGAAACCCTAGCGACTCTGAACTTTGGATTCCTGATTATTGACCCTTGCCTGAACCCGGACTTTGATTACTGCCGCCTGTCTCGACCTTCTTGCCTGTTTACCGATTACGAATATTGCTGCCTGCCTTTGACCTTGGATCTCCTGACTACGCCTTTTGCCTAATCCCTTGTACTTCGCTGAACGTCTCATTGGCTACTCTCCACAACCCTGCTCCCTGTTCCACTCCAGGTGGGTAGCGGTTGTGTGAGGCGCTTGTGGGTTCATTATCTTCTGCTCCAGCCTCTTCTACGTCTGGATTATACTGGTAAGTCCTGACAGTATAACCAGGCCAAAGATGGATCCAGCTGAAGGGGCGTCCCCGTTTGCAGTCTTGACGCAACAGTTATCTTCCCTTACGCAAGCTGTCCGGGAGCTGCAAAGTGGCTATGCTCAGTTACAGGAGCACGTTAGGACCCAACCACCGGTTGCTCTTCCTTCCACGGCCGCAGCAACTCCTCCGGTTCCAGCGGAAGTCCAGGTGATAACCTCTGAGATTTCGGAACCTAAGGTGGCTTTTCCGGAGAAGTTTGCGGGTGACCGAAAGTTGTTCCGGAATTTTAGGAGCTGTTGTAAGCTACTGTTTACTCTCAAGCCTCATACCTATCCCTCTGAGCAGACCCGGGTAGGGGTGATTATCTCTTTTCTGACGGGAGAACCACAGACGTGGGCTTTTCGTCTTATGGATCGCCACAGTCCTGCATTGGCCACAGTAGACTCCTTCTTTGAAGCCATGGCAGTTCTTTTTGACGATCCACACAGAGCCACTACTGCTGAAGCCGCCCTGCGTGCCTTGAAGCAAGGTAGCCGTCCAGCAGAAGACTACACTCTAGAATTCCGGCAATGGGCAGATGACACGGAGTGGAATCCGGCTGCCCTTAAGAACCAGTATCGCTTCGGCCTTTCGCCTGAACTGAAAAATGAATTGGCCCGTACTGGCATTCCCGACAGTCTGGAAAACCTTATTTGCCTGGCCATCCAACTCGATCGGAGGCTCAGGGAGCGCAGAGAGGAAGAAGAAGCTGAGAAAGCAGGTCTTCCACCGCAGTCTTGGATGTTACCAACCGCTCCACCTCCTATCCGAATGCCTTCCACTTTTCCTCCAGCTGTTCCGCCACCCGTCTTCAGTACAGCCCCAGAGCCGATGCAGATTGGAGCCATTAAATCTGCGTTAACTCCAGAGGAACGGATCAGACGTCGCAGACTCAACCTCTGCCTTTACTGTGGACAAGCAGGTCACTTGCTTCGGGGGTGTCCGATTCGTCCAACGGGTAAGAGGATCTTTAAAAGAGACTTTTCCAGTTGCCATGCTCCCGTGCCTCTTCTGACTGTCTCTTTGTCGTTGCAGTGGGGAGACAAGCGGGTAGAGCTTCAAGCAATCCTTGATTCTGGGGCCAGCGGGTGTTTCCTGGACAATAAAGTGGCGCTGCAGTTCCAGATCCCACTCCAGTCCAAAAAGAATCCCATAGCCCTCCGTGTGGCAGATGGTTCCCTGATTACCTCAGGCCCTGTGGTGCAAGAGACCGTCTCACTTTTTGTTGTATTAAATAAAGGGCATGCTGAAGTCATGAACTTTGATGTAGTTTCTTCACCTCTATTTCCCGTTATTTTGGGTCTACCCTGGTTGCAGAAACGCAACCCGTCCATCAACTGGACTACCGGTGAAGTGAACTTTCTCTCAAATTTTTGTTCTTCCCAATGCATTTTCTCTTTCAACAGAGTCTGTTCTTTGTCTCCTGCTTCCGAAATTCACAATCTTCTTCCTCAAGCTTACTGGGAATTCACGGACGTTTTCAATAAGAAGGGGGCAGACAAGTTGCCTCCTCATCGTATTTATGACTGTCCTATTAACCTCCTTCCAGGGGCCCAGATTCCTTTTGGACGAGTTTATCCGTTGTCCGAGTCTGAACTATCGGAACTACGTTCTTACTTAGATGAAAATTTAGCCAAGGGCTTTATTCGACAATCTTCTTCTCCAGCAGGGGCTGGGATCTTCTTTGTTGAAAAAAAGGATCATTCCTTAAGGCCGTGTATTGATTACCGGGATCTGAACAAGATTACTGTTAAGAATCGTTATCCACTCCCTCTTATTCCTGAACTTTTTCAACGTTTGGCGGAGGCTAAGATCTTTTCTAAACTGGATCTCCGTGGCGCATACAATCTCGGCAGAATAAGAGAAGGTGATGAGTGGAAGACGGCTTTTCGTACACGTTATGGGCATTTTGAATACCTAGTCATGCCCTTTGGTCTTTGCAACGCTCCTGCAACGTTTCAACATTTTGTCAATGATGTTTTCAGAGACTTCTTAGACATATTCGTTATTATATATTTGGATGATATCCTTGTTTTTTCTAATTCCTTGGAGGAACACAGATCACATTTAAAGAAGGTGCTGGCTCGTCTTCGTATTCATCAGCTTTATGCCAAGATTGAGAAATGCATCTTTGAACAAACATCTGTGGACTTTTTAGGTTTTCTCCTTTCTCCGCAGGGAATTCAGATGGACTCCAGGAAGATCTCCGCAATTCTTGATTGGCCAATTCCTTCTTCCAAGAAAGCTGTCCAACGTTTTATTGGTTTTGCCAATTTTTACAGGAAATTTATAAAGAATTTTTCCCAAGTTATTCTTCCAATCACTGAGTTGACTCGTAACAATCAAAAGTTTTGTTGGTCACCACAAGCTCAGGCGGCCTTTGAGAAATTGAAGGCACTCTTCACTTCAGGCCCAATTCTTCATCATCCTGACGTTTCCCTTCCTTTCATCCTGGAAGTTGACGCTTCAGAGCTTGCGGTGGGTGCTGTGTTATCACAAAGAGCTGGGTTTCAGGAGGATCTGCATCCTGTTGCTTTTTTTTCCCGTAAACTGGCCAAAAGCGAATGTAACTATGATGTTGCTGATCGTGAACTGCTTGCCATCAAGTTAGCACTTGAAGAGTGGAGGTATCTCCTTGAAGGATCTAAACATCCAATCCTCATCTTTACGGATCATAGGAATCTAGAGTACTTACGTTCGGCCAAGAGGTTGAGACCCAGACAAGCAAGGTGGGCTTTATTCGTTATGAGATTCAATTTTCATCTTACATATCGACCTGGGTCTAAGAATGTTAAAGCAGATGCCTTGTCCCGTATGTTTTCTTCTGAAGACGAGCCGTCCTTGGTTCCAGAAACAATTTTAAACTCTAATAATTTTCTTCTGCTACAGTCTACCCTGGTTGATGGAATTAAAAACGCTTCCTCAAATCTCTCTGAACCATCGTTAGTTTCCAAGGAGGGTCTTCTTCTTCATCAAGGTAAAATTTTTGTTCCTGAACCTATGCGCTTAGAGGTCCTCAAGAATGTTCACGATTCAAAATTGGCAGGTCATCCAGGTATCAAGAAAACTATTATCCTGGCTAAGAGACTATTTTGGTGGCCTGGGTTGGCTAAGGACTGTTTTCAATTTGTTTCTTCTTGTGAAGTCTGCTCTAGGTCCAAGGACTCTCATTCTCGGCCTATTGGTCTTCTTCAACCTCTGCCAGTGCCTTCTTGTCCATGGGGCTCGGTTTCTTTGGATTTCATTTCTGAGTTGCCGTTGTCTTGTGATTGTTCCACGATTGTCGTTTTTGTGGACCGCTTAACAAAGATGGCTCATTTCAAGTCGTTACCCAGACTTCCTTCTGCTTCTGAGACTGCTGATACCTTCATTAAGGAAGTGGTAAGGCTCCATGGTCTTCCAGATGAGGTGGTGTCGGATCGAGGACCACAATTCACTTCTCAGTTTTGGAGATCGTTGTGTGGAGCTCTCAAGATTTCGGTGTCCCTTTCCTCTGCCTTTCATCCCCAGTCCAATGGTCAGACCGAACGAACCAATCAGACTCTCGAGCAATATCTGAGATGTTATTCTTCTTACCTCCAAGATGACTGGGTAAATCTTCTTCCTTTAGCCGAGTTCTCCTATAATAATTCCCATCATTCTTCAATCAATCAGTCCCCCTTCTTTGCAAACTATGGTTTTCATCCAGTAACTTTTCCCTCTGCCATTGTGTCTGACATTTTAGTTCCTGCTGTCAAAGACCGACTAACCTTCTTATCCGATAATTTTCAAAAGATCCAGGAAAACATGAAGCAGGCCCAACAAAATTTCAAGATGTATGCCGATCGGAGACGGAGAGGGGATCCAGAGTTCAAGGTGGGTGACCGTGTTTGGTTATCAACTGTTAACCTTAAGCTTTCTTGTCCCAGTAGGAAGTTGGGTCAGCGTTTCCTGGGTCCCTTCCCTATTATTCGCCAAGTCAATTCTGTGGCCTTTCAACTCAAACTTCCAGCTTCCTGGCACATCCATCCAGTGTTTCATGCTGCTCTTCTAAAACCAGCCTCAACTTTCCGTTTCCCTGGGCGTTCGACTCCTCCTCCGCTACCTGTGGTGGTCAACGGACAGGAAGAATTTGAGGTTGAGGAGATCCTGGATTCCAGACTAAGAGGCAAGCGGCTCCAGTACCTGGTGAGATGGAAAGGTTACGGTCCGGAAGAAAATTCCTGGGAACCAGCGTCGAATATCCACGCTCCTGAGTTGCTGGAAAAATTTCATAGAACTCATCCTGGTAAGCCTTCTGGTGGTCGCGTCCTGAGGCCGCTCCTTGATGGGGGGCAATGTGAGAACGCATGCTTGCGTCCTGTCCGGCGCAGGCGCGGACGCGCTAATGCGCGTCGGCGTCTGACGCGGGACGCCGGCGACGGTCGCGGAGGCGTCGGCGACGGTCGCGGGCGCAAGGACGTAGGCGGAAACGCCTGTGACGGACGTACTGGCGTCAGCTCCGCGACGTCAGCGCAATGACGCCAGTTTGGCGCCAAAAGCCCTGTATTTAAACCCTGACCAGATTAACATGCATTGCCTGGTTATTAGGTTATTTGACTGAAACCCTAGCGACTCTGAACTTTGGATTCCTGATTATTGACCCTTGCCTGAACCCGGACTTTGATTACTGCCGCCTGTCTCGACCTTCTTGCCTGTTTACCGATTACGAATATTGCTGCCTGCCTTTGACCTTGGATCTCCTGACTACGCCTTTTGCCTAATCCCTTGTACTTCGCTGAACGTCTCATTGGCTACTCTCCACAACCCTGCTCCCTGTTCCACTCCAGGTGGGTAGCGGTTGTGTGAGGCGCTTGTGGGTTCATTATCTTCTGCTCCAGCCTCTTCTACGTCTGGATTATACTGGTAAGTCCTGACACATATCAAATCAAGAAGTCAAAGATATTAAACGAGGAACTGATTGCTTCACAGGCAAAGAATAATCCCCAAACAAAAACTTTACATATATCAAAAGTAAAAAGATGCAGGTAGACAATAAATTGTTATAAGGGACAAATGTTAAAGCATATGCTTTACTGGTAATTTCCATTAATGTATACAGTAAAGCAGCGTCAAAACCCACTCTGCAGAGGCATACACAGTTCAAGTCACTGGCTGACACAGGATTTAGTACTGAATTGTTTGCTCAAAGTTAATGTAAACAAAGCACCAGACTCTGATGTAATGCAACATTGAGAGCTAAACTGAGTTTCAACCATGTCACTCTTAACTGGTTTTCACATACTGGCTTTCATCTGGTATGGTAAATATGAATTGTCATTCCACGTTTTATTAGAGTGTCAAAATAATGTCAAATGATAGGCCTATTAGTTTGACATCTGTGGTGGGCAAGTTATTTGAAGGCAAAAGGGTCTGAGTTTAGGGACCCACTCACAATATACTGTATATATATTTATATATCTAAAAAGTCACAATATAAAAGCTGTCATTAATTAATTCAAATTCTCATTACATGACAGTTTAGAAACCAGTAAATTAGTTAGAGTTTAATAATCAGCCCTATAACATCAGTTTCTATGACACATGAGCATGATTTTTTGCTAGATAAGTATAAAACGCCCTCTAAGCTTAGGAGCAGACACGACCACACTGAGCATGTGCAGTGGTGTTGACACGCCTACCAAAAGCCAAAATGGGGAGCTCCTGTGCATAAATTTGAAGACCTGGATTACTATTAAAGAGATTCTAAAACTTTAGGCTGGGGGAGTGTCTTCAGTATATTAAATATGGCATTTCTTCTAGTAGTTGTGTTTTTTAGGATTTAGTTCTCCTTTATAGTGATGGGCGGATTTGCACTGTTTCGCTTCGCTGAAAAATTTGCGAAATTCGCGAAATGGAGAAAAATTTGCAAACGGCGCCAGTGTCTCATTTTTGATGCTGGCGTCCGTTTTTTGATGCCATTGTCCGTTTTTTTTACGCCGGCGAATTTTCACGGGTGTTTTGCGAATTTATTTCGAATTGCGCATATTCACCGTATATTTTCCCCATGCGATTAAATTCGCCCATCACTATTCCTTTAAGGTGCAACATTTTTTTACAGTGAGAGCTGTGAAGTTGTAGCCGTCTCTCCCTAAGGCTGTTGTACTGCCAGATGACATCATAGATGGCAGCCAACATTAATTAATCAAAGACATCCTCCTCCTTCTTTAAGCCAATCATAACTAACAGATCTATCAACCTAAACCATATGTCACATCACATGATTTAAACACAAGGAAATTCTACCCTGTTACAAAGAACAGTCATAACTTGATTGAATTTCAGACTACTGACTAATACACACAACAGAATGTTCAGCCTTCTACCCCAAATGCTAATACACATACTTGGATATAAAAACAAATACAAAATGAGTAAAGAGAAGCAAGTTTGTCGTTTATCGAACACAAATCATCACATTGATTGTAGATATGATTCTGATAAGAGATTGCTGTGCCCTTATATGAATTTTTCTTTGAGGCACCTCAATAGGGAAATTTAGTTGTACATTGACGCTGCCATATTTTTATATACATAGAAATTAAAGGGACACTGTCATGGGAAAACATGTTTTTTTCAGAATGCATCAGTTAATAGTGCTGCTCCGGCAGAATTCTGCACTGAAATCCATTTCTCAATATGATTTTTTTATTTTTAATTTTGAAATCTGACATGGGGCTAGACATATTGTCAGTTTCACAGGTGCCCCAGTCACGTGACTGTTCTGATAAACTTCATTCACTCTTTACTGTTGCACTACAAGTCGTGGGTGATAATTGCTTCTTGGATTTGACATGCTAAAAGGGAACCACCCATTCTCTACAACACGGTTGTTCTTGTCTGGAAGGATCCAGGGATTTTCCATAACACCTTTCCGGTTTTGACCTGGACAGCCTGGTTTTCAGGAAGGCTGTCCAGGTCAAACCTACCTGCCTGTTTTTCCTAATTTGTAAAGCCGGGCTGGATTATCTAAATTTGATGTGGTGATCGGTCGAGAGCCACATTACCACCCCATCCCTATGATCTCATTGCCCCATCCCCATCTACAATTTCTTACTGGGAAACAACCCTAACTGCTGGGCCCACTTGGAACCAATTGCAACCATTTTGGCTAGGCCCCATGGAAGGAGTGTTGTCTGTCACAGCGGTTCCAGCCTGGATGTCTCCCTGCCTCATTATTTAGCAGAAAAGTGATTTTTTTACACCATAATACATTTTTTTATTAATAATAGTTCCAAAATATAATCAGCAGGAATGCCTCCTCTAAGTTTGCTTGTAGTTTGTACAGAGGTGGATAGATTTTCCCCTGCAGGGCTCCTTTGGGGCGGGGTAGAGTTGGTACTGTAGCCGGGGGCCCCAGTAGGGTTGCCACCTGTTCAGTTTTGACCCAAACAGTTCAGTTTTTGGAAGGCCTGTTTGGTCGTCAACATGAAACATGAACAATAATCTGGCCAATACATGAAAAACATTTAAATACTAAGATACTCACCCCAACATGGCTGAGTTACTTTCTTATTATGGCAGAAAAAGCAAATCACTCAAAAATAAGATTTTTTTTTTCTAAATTAGCATTGCTGCATTTCAGAGCTTTCTGGATAATTGATTTCTGCATAATAGATCTCATACCTTTAAATAAAGGATTGGGCTTACTCATCAAGCAGAATAGAGATAGGGTTGCCACCTATGTGGTTTTGAACTGGGCATCAACAAGTTTAAAACATTGACAGTGGCATCTAAGTGAAGCAATGGCCTCACCCCGGTGTCATAACTCCACCAAAATCATTGCGCCCACCTCTGATGTCATCATGCCTGTTCCTGCATCACTGCCCCACCCCCAATGCTATCTGCCCTGACCCCCCTGTTTGGGTTTAGCCATCAGCAAAGGTGGCAACCCTAGGCCCATGGTCTATCACTTTACATTTTACAATATTTAAATGCCCCTCAGAATTAAAAATACAGGTGTCTCTGCAAAATGGCACACTATGGGGCCGATTTATTAAAGGAGAAGGAAAGGCCTATTTACTTGCTGGTGCCAAAAGTTAGGCACCCCCTGGGTTGTCAGGTAAGTATATACACTTATCACTTGGGGGTGCTTAACTTTTGGCACCACCAAGTAAATAGGCCTTTCCTTCTCCTTTAAGAAGTGACTTTTTCACCAAAAATCATGAAAAATTTAAATCAAGCCTATTCCTGGATTTATTATGTGACAAAACTGTCAAAATACTCCAGCTAAAACCTGTGGAAATAATGTATAAGTCAAAGGCAGCTTGAAGATTTTTCTCTGATTTGTGGTTTTACAGGTTTTTGGTTATTTTTGACGCTGGCTTTTGTGCAACAATATGAAAAAAATAGTTTTCTTGACTTTCCTGTGGCTCTTCCCATTCGTGCTTTTTCGTTTCTGATTTTTTTTTATAACAAATTTTATGATGTTGGTGATTTCAGAAAAAGTGAAAAATGAGAGGGTAAAATGTATACTTTATTCGTTCGAGTTCAAGCAGCAGAATTAAAATGAATAAAAATACAATTCAAATGAAAAATATTAACTGATGTCAGTACCTTTAATATTTTTGCCTTTTAAATTTCTCGGAAGAATTTCTGAACGTGTCATTGTGTATCTGCCCATCTCAGAATTGTCTTTATATTACACATAAGTGAAATGTTGTTATTGTGCTTGGGCCCAAAGACAAAATGACTCATTTACATCAAGGAGTATGCGGTGCAAAAACCAGGAGTAATGTGCCATATTTTTAGCTGATAATGCACCTGCCCCTTAGGGATTTTGCTACCAACATGCAGCGTACAAACTGGATGGGTCCTATTTTGTATCTTAAAAGGGTTGTTCACCTTTAAATTAACTTTTAGTATGATATAGAGAGTGATATTCTGAGCCAATTTGCAGTTGTTTTTTATTTTTTATTATTCATGGTTTATGAGTTATTTAGCTTTGCTCTCCAGTTTGCAGTTTCAACATTCTGGTTGCTTGGGTCCCAATTACTCTAGCAACCATGCACTAAATTGAATATCAATAGAAGTGTGCCTGAATAGAGAGATGAGTAATGAAAAGTAGCAATAACAATACATGCGTGGCATTACAGGGCATTTATTTTTAGATAGGGTCAGTGACCCCCATTTGAGAGCTGGAAAGAGTCAGAAGAAGAAGTCAAATAATTCAAAAACTATAAAAAAAATCAAAAAAACCATGAAAACCAATTGAAAGTTGCTTAGAATTGCCCGTTCTATAACTTACTAAATGTTAACTTTAAGGTGAACCACCCCTTTAAGTCCATGATATACGACTCCCATTGTACCAAAACTGGAAAGGTTTATTGGTTTGTAGAAACAAACAAATCAGATTGTCAGAGGCAATGACAGAGCAAGTGAGGCATTTTGATGTGGTGGGACTAAGTGCTTAGGTCTTGACTTTGATTCCAACCTGGGAGCTATCTGTATAGAATTTTGTAATTCTCCCTAAGTGTGATTCCTCCTGTTTCCTTCCACTGACTGGATCATTGGCTTCTGACCCCAGTTTGAATGTGATAGGGACCTTAGACTGTAAGCTCCACTGAGGAAGGGAGTGAATTTTGTATAATCTCTGTAAGCGCTATGTAAATAGATATAATAATTAATCATTTGTCCCATATACTGATTATCAACCATGAAATAGTTCCCTTTTAAATCATACAGTATACAGAATTTATTCAACTTAACACTGACCCCATACTATATTAGTCTTTAGTCCTTGCACCCTGTCCTCTGAGTCCAGAAGTCCGTCCATACTCTCTGCAGTTCATCTCTCGCATAATGGTGCACTGTGATCAACTTGTTAAACTGGCAGAGGTCGAAATCTTTCCTGTCCCCATTAAATATATTAGGAGGTGGGTCAGTGAGTGGGATCTTCAGTTCATACAAACAGATTCCCACAAAGGCATCCTCAATTGGCACTGCCCTAATTGTCTGAGCAACATCATAAATCTTTTTTGCCATATCAGCAGAGAAGACATAACCAGGACCAGCGGGATATGGAGGATAGGTGTCATTAGGATACACTTCTGTAGGCACATAGCACTTGTATTCCTTGCTCCTTAAAGGACTTGAGTTGGCTACAATATATCCTGTAATGTAGTTCTGACGGACTGTTAATCCTGGTTGCAGCAGTTGTTGGACAAGATATTCCACATTGAGAAACATATCACTGTCTATCTTCATTACGTAACTGGCACCAGGACAATATTTAGAAATCCACTCCATGCCCATTAGGGTTTTAAGAGTCAAATTATAATAGGTATCCATAAAGTCCTGCTGTACTATGTCCCCATAGGTCTTCATTTCCTCTTCTAACAGTTTCTGATTACTCTCCATATTATCAGAAAAGATACCAACCAGGAAAACAGTGACCACAACAACATCTCTGTAGTTACTTTCATTTCCCCAGGTTTCCCGAATGGTTAATCGTGAGTTGGCATCATGGCTCTCTCCGATCACAAGTAAAACAAGGAAGGGCTTCTGCTTCTGGCATTTTTCTTGTGGGTTCAGGAGAAACTTATAAAGATAAGGATAAGGGGGTGTCAATGGGTGTCTTGTAGTAGACAAAGGTAAGGGCAAACCAGGGCTCTCATTTGGCTGCAGCTTGAGTTCTGGATTGTTTGGTTGTGGCTTGAGTTCCAGAGAGTTTGGTGAAGTAGATGAGATATGATGATGATCTCTCCTTGTAATGTAGAAGTAGATTGTAGAAAATGAGAATATAATGAGGACTGAAATTGTACAGTACCTCCAAAATTTATGTCCAGCAGCCATTCTAACATCAAGATGATCCTGTTTGGAGAAAAACAGAAAACTAAAGTCAAATGTGTGAATCTGAGTAAGAGTATTGCATATGCAGCTGATGTGTTTCATGCAGTATTCTTTTCTATGTATATGAAACAGATTGATTTGATCTATCCCAGATTATGGTTTTGGCTGAGGGGCGCTGAAAAGCCCTGGTATAAAAGGTTATTGACACCATCTAGCTTTCCTACGTGAATTACACAGCATTATATAAGTTTGTAAACAAGTGAAAAGGAAATATACAAAATAATTAAGGGATAGCAGACTTCCTTTTAATGATAATGATTAATAGCCTTAATGAAAACCCCTGCAATCTTTATCTAGTATAGGTCAATCTAAAAACAACTGGACTTGCTGAGTAATCAATGAAGACGTTTCACTACTCATCCGAGCATCTTCTTCAGTTCAACTGACTGGTGTGGGAAGTTCTCGGCATATAAACTCTTCCACTAATCCAATCACAATGGCACATTGTAACTCTTCAAAGAGGTGACATCTGAAGAAACTCACAGAGGTGTTGATTCTGTGTAGTTGTGATAAGATTATCCAATGTGTCATGCAACTCCTAGATACAGGTGTTACTTGTGAGAGTTGCATGAATGGACACCACCTGTCTGCTACATACAATGCTGTTCTAACATCTGTACCCCGGCGGATTCAGAACACTTCACACATACATTCATGCAACTCTCACAAGTAACACCTGTATCTAGGAGTTGCATGACACATTGTATAATCCTATCACAACTACACAGAATCAACACTTCTGTGAGTTTCTTCAGATGTCACCTCTTTGAAGAGTTACAATGTGCCATTGTAAATGGATTAGTGGAAGAGTTTATATGCCGAGAACTTCCCACACCAGTCCGTTGAACTGAAGAAGCTGCTCGGATGAGTAGTGAAACGTCTTCATTGATTACTCAGCAAGTCCAGTTGTTTTTAGATTGACCTATACTAGATATACTATGACCTGGATGAATGAAAATCTTCATAGTCACCCTGCAATCTTTGTATCACCTAAACTTTACTCAGCCTTTAATTGAGGCAAACAGAATCCAAATGAAGGCAAGCTTCCAGTTGCTCGTTTTAAATCTTTGTAGCATGTATCTGCCCACTGTATAGATAACAAAAGAATGAATTGATAAAGTGGTATTTATTTGTTCTGTAGAGCAAACAGCAAAGCATATGAGGAAACTGAACATGTGCAATAGAGAAAGGAGAAATAGGATATGATTGAAACTTTCAAATATATCAAGGGCATTAATAGAGGGAATGACTCAACCTGAAAGCAAGTCATTGACAGTACATAATACATAATGGTGAGCCCATATTGTCCAATTGTCACCAAATCTAAAAGGACTGTTTTTTTGCAAGGGGCCTGGATTTGCAGCCCTGACTTATCAAACCTTAATATGGAAGATGTATCTTCCATATTAAGGTTTGATAAGTATATGAACAGTCTCAGGCTGGCCAACATACTGTATATGACTTCAAATGAAAGGCATTCCATTTAGAATAGTGTGTTTCTCTGCTGATTACTGGGTACCCAAATAAGTCACCGACCGCCACACTCTACTTGTTACATGCAGGAGATCAGAGTAGTCCTGCTCTGCTACATTTCATACAATTAGAGTTGTCCAATTAGCTGGGAGGCAGAAGAGAGGCTTGCTGGGAGCCCCATCTAGAAAAAGAGGAGAACCTTGGGAGCAGCCCTGGACTGGGAATCAAAATAGGCCCTGGTGTTTCATGTATACAAAGGTCTAAAAAGCCCCCCACCAGCCCAATAAATACTGACTATGGCAACTTACATCAGCCCCTCTGACATTTGCCAGAATCCACAGATTGCCAGTCCAGGCCTGCTTGGGAGAGCATGGATTTGGTGTCCAGGCTACAGTGTAGGCCAGTAGATTCGATAAAAGATCTGCTTCAACTCCCAGCCAGAGTGAGAAACACTAGAGAGGATTCTGTACCTGCCTGTGCTGAGCTTGGCCAGAAGGTAAGGCCTGAACGTATAACTGCCAGGCCTAGATTTATGGCAATACCACAATGGCCGGGGCCTAGGGTGGCAAGACTGTAGGAGCTAGTCACCAGTGTTCTGGCGCATGGCTGCACCCACTCACATGCAGGGGGAGGTGGTTGCGCAGGAAAGCTGCGGGCGCTAGGACCCTGCAGCCTCGGGGCACCCAAGTTGGTGCCCAAGTTGGAAATCCATGCCTGTTCTCTGCCAAGCTGCAAGATGTCAAGGAGGTGACCAGTCTCACTGTGTAGAGTGTCAGTGCTGCAGAACTGCCCGTGAACCCCAGGTTAATGAACCACCAACAGGAGGCTATTGGTAAAATTACAAGTTTGTGGCCCCTGTGTGAGGACAGGTCTTGAGTGTGTGCATCTGCCTATTCAGTCTTCACTCTGTAAGGTACTCCCCAGGTGACGGGTTCTATGGAAGATACAACAAGTGCCAAGATTTGGGTCACTGGGCCCAGAGTTGTAAGATTTACAAAATCTCTACAGTACAGAAGTGCTACTAAGAGCCTTCGGTAAGTAACAGTAACAGCCATGAAGAAGATGATTTATTGAGTCAAGAAAGATTACTGTGGAGAAAGTTGTTGGCATGAAGGCGGTCAATTGGACCTCTGGTTCCAGATATACTGTATATATAAGAGACTGGGTCTGGGTAAGTGTAGGACCCCATGAAAGGCTAGTGTTTGGTTCTCAGGTAACTGTAGTGATACAAAAATTGTTCATTTTAATATTGTTTCTAAGAGGCCCATTTACTTCGTTCGAGTGAAGGAATAGAGGAAAAATAGTTTGAATTTCACCACTGCACTTTACTGGTGGAACTTAATTGCAATATTCATTTGCTAATTCTATTTGACTAATTGCACTTTATAAATTAATGAATGAATGAATTCATTTATTAAGGGGTGTTATTGGAATCTACTGGTGGGTTAATATACCCTTTGGATTCAGGAATAATCAATTATTTTTATCATAAGTCCTCGGGCTGATTGATTTCACTTTATTTATTTGCACTAGCACTTTACTTAAGTTATTAGACAGCGCCTTCTTATTAATTATTATTAATTATTATTAATTATTATTATCATTAATTATCTCGGCCCTGCAATTTAAGGTTTGAGTTTACTTGGTATAGATACAGTATTAACTATTTGGTGGGGTTTCTTTTTCTTAAAAATATTGTTAATTTGTTACCTCATCTGACTTTGTCAGACCTCTACCTATAGTTTCAGTTAAATAAGGATCAAATACATATATATACACCAGTGTTTCTTTCCGAATATCGAGGGCTAATTAACCCTCGATATTCAACCCTAGGTAAATTTGCCCCTAAATGTCAAAAAATACGACATGCGAGAACATTGACAGTTTGTCCAAGAGGAGAATCTAGGAGATCAGCGTACTCTTCTCCTTGTTCTGCCTGTATTTGTTTCAATCCAACCAGCTCCAGTGCCTTAGCTGCCTAAATAGGGATCAAATAGCAAATAGGGATCATTTACCAACAGGCAGGCAGACCCTCCTTCCTCCCTTGATGAATTGATGCAGGACTTTATTTTAGCTGTATTTTAGCAGCGTACTCATGAGGGGAGACTTGGGGGATGCATGTTGCTGTACCTTCTGCCCCTGCCTGTCCCCTTGTGCCTCATTCAGACACTCAAATTACAGCATCATATTCAGGGTGCAAGCTCTAAGCCATTATAAGAGAGTGAACCCTGGAAACTAGCAATGAACACTTTGGAGCCTGCACATTGGATGGAACAGAGTCAGACATGGCAGCCATCAACTTCTCTGTACGACCCAAGTGGGCAGCCAATAGGGTCACATTAGACATTGTTCAGGAGAAAGAAGAGTCCCCTTGTGGGGAGAGAGCAAAGAAGGTTTTCATTTTCCTTAAACCTTATGTGTCTCTTCTGCTCTTTCCATCATGCTAAAAGCCTACAGTAGATTCTGCTAATATACAATAATCAGTCAAAATGAATAACAACCCCCCAGGCTAGCGACCAGTAGAACCAGTTACATTAAGACTCTCTCTGTTTACTGGTGAGCAGGTGAGAAAAACTTACCACCCACAGCTCATAGTGGCGCAACTACAGAGGCAGCAGACCCAGCAGTTGCAGGGTGCCCAGTTAAGCCCTAATTAATAGGCAAATTCAATATATCTGGATTGAACTGGTCAACTTAGCAATGTTTTGGGGTCCAAACTTTAATTTGGGACCAGTAACATTTAGTAACATCAATGCTCATAGGTGACAACCCAAAAGGGTTTAGTTATGTTGCAGCTTGCAGGTTACCCACAACAATAGATTGATCATTTTGTGTGAAAGTGTTGGGGCAGAAAGCTCTGAACTGGTGTGAATGGACCCACTGATCACTACAGGGCTGGGGAAGGGAGGGCTAGGAAGGAAATGAGGGTTGGAGTAATAGGGGAATTAATTATAAGGACTTAGTCATTGGAAGGAGGAAGTTGCCAAGAATAATTTTAAAAAACTAGGTGAAAGGCTGAAGGCAAGAACTTCTAGGGAATGTATCTCGGAAATATCACCTGTGCATTTCCCCACGATTAAATCAATTGCCATGATTAATGAGATTTACTTGCAGCGATTACAACACTACAGAAGTGAGATGTGTCACTTCCCACGTATGATTGCTCTAATGCATATTGATTAGGGACACACTGAATCCATTATTTGGGATTTGGCCGAATCCCCCTTCAAGAAATTGAGTCTGAACAGGAACAGGAACAGGAAAAGTGGAAAAATTTGGTGACAAAAAGTTACATGATTTCCCTTTCCACCCCAATTTATATATGCAAATTAGGATTCAGATTCAGTTTGGCCAGGCACGAGGATTTGGCCGAATCTAAATCCTGCTGAAGTGCAGAGGACTTCTTATATTTGTCTCTATGGATATTGTGGTCACAGCCTCACCTAATGATATAAAATGTAGTGGTGAGCACAACTTTCCCTTTTTGCTTATATGTTACCCTGGGTACCCCTGGAATTATAGCAGGGTGACTGTTACCCCAATATTTCTATATATCTGTAACCTTGTTATGAGCTAAGGGGGCCCAGTCTGAAGGTCAGTTAGGGGGAGATTTGGGGTGAGTGCTTATTTGTACCCTGGGTACCCCTGGGACTATAGCAGGGTGACTGTTACCCCAATGTTTCTATATACCTGCCACCATCAGCATGCATAAGCATGATGTAGGGCTTTGAGAACAGTTTATTTGTGCAGTGGGGCCATTGTTATTTGACAGCCCTAATAAATGCATGTTCTCAGTATTATTATAAATTGTTTTATATACCTTCTAATCAAAGTTCCAGTTATGTCCTAAAGTGCAATTGAGCTAAAAGCACTTGTGAAACTGTGCGATTCAACAGACAGTACTGAACTGGTATGAATGGAGCCTGCTCCCCACTACAGGGGTGGGGAAGGGAGTTCTGGGATGGAAAGGCAGGTTGAAATAATAGGGAATTAATTATAAGGACTAAGTTATTGAAAGGAGGAAGTTATCACACACCATTGCTCCGGGTAACAAGAGAAAACATTATTAATTTATAACCATAAGTACAAAGCTGGGAATGGATAACAAGTTGGCAATCTCCCTTAGTCCCTTAGAAAAGCAAAAGCAAATGTAAAATATATAAATAAAAAAAAAGTAGCATTTGGGAAATGTAAAGGGGTTTTCCTGGAGCCCCTGCAGAATGCAGAATATACATGAACACGTTCTCAAGCAGCCCACACATCATTTACCTTGTGTTAATTCCATTATAGCAAGTTGAATACAATTAATACAGGAGCATTAAATATACTGGCTTGAAAAAGGTGCCTTCATTTACATAAGTGGCACTGGCCAAATATACTTACAGTAAATCAGCTTCACATTTGAAGTCCTTCTGTTTTAAACCTGCAGTTGTGTAGCTGCCCTTAGAGATCCCCCATATAATGAACAGTCACCTGACCCGCAGTCCCAGCGATCTGTTTCTACTCCGGTGAAACCAACTAAGCGCCACCCACCCGGCCTCAGGGCATCAATGGGAATTTTGGAAATTCTAAAAACACTGAAATAGCAAAATAATGTAAGCAATTCCGTCCTAAAGTGCTGGCTCTTTCTGAAAGCACATGACCAGGCAAAATGACCCAAGATTCACCTGCACACCAATATTATAACTAACAAAAATACACTTGCTTGTTCAGGAGTGTATGGTTCAAGAGTGAATTATTTGCTGTGTAAACAGTGTCATTTAGAAATAAAAACAAAACCATAAAATGATGACAGAATCCCTTTAAACAGTGGATCTCCCACAGGAATGCAAGGAGGAGTCACCCAGCAGGACACAGCTTGGGTTTTTTTAACCTCTTGTGAGTATGGACTGGACCAAGAATATAATAACACAAGAACATAGTAGAGTAGTATTATCTTCATTGGTTATGGTTTTTCCTACTGGTTCCATACACACCAAACATCAATGCTGTGGGACCTGCTCCTACCCAGAAACACGTACCTGATGCACCAACGCTAGTCTTGTTTGCAGCTAATGCTGTACCTAAAACCAGTTTTTGACATGGTTGGTTTATGTTTTATTTTGAATAACAAGTCACGCTTTACCCCCACACACACATGGAATGGCTCCTTATCAGCCAAAGCATAGAGCTGGGCACCTCATTGTGACCCTTACATGGCTAGTTCTTGACCTTAAAGGACAACTAAACCCTAAAAATGAATATGGCTAAAAACACCATATTTTATATACTGAATTTATTGCACGAGGCTAAAGTTTCAGCTTGTCAATAGCAGCAATGATCCAGGACTTCAAACTTGTCACAGGGGGTCACCATCTTGGAAAGTGTCTGTGACACTCACATGCTCAGTGGGCTCTGATTGGCTGTTGAGAAGCTAAGCTTAGGGCTCGTCACTAATTATCCAGCAGAAAATGAGCTTCCCTGGCTGTAATATAAGCTGATGCTACAGGTTTGCTGATTATTAAATTCTGATGCTAATTGCACTGGTTTCTGTGCTGCCATGTAGTAATTATCTGTATTAATTACTAATCAGCCTTATATTGTGACATTTCTATTCTATGTGTACTGTATATTGTGAGTGGGTCCCTAAGCTCAGTAAGTGACAGCAGCACAGAGCATGTGCAGTGAATCAGCAGAAAAGAAGATGGGGAGCTACTGGGGCATCTTTGGAGACACAGATCTTTACTGCTAAAGGGCTGAGGTTGCCTTGGGCTGGTACAGAAGCACAAAACATCATGTACAACAATTCGAGCTACTTTAGTTAGGCTTTAGCTCTCCTTTAAGGTATCCAGTCCTGTTAGGTATGTAGGTTTCTGATGTTTACTTCACCAGGAGAATACATTCTTAATACCTTGGCTGTACCAGTCAACCGTAACCATGCTTGAGTGTTTTGGCTCTTACGTGATATTTCCTAATTATAATAACAGGCAGAAAACATATTTCAGCCCAAGTTCTACTCATTGCATTCATGTAAGGGGGTAAAAATAAACAGGAACAGCCGACAGCAAAGAGATCTGTTCTGATTTGGTTGAACAGACTTCAACCCAACCAGGGCTCAAAACCTAAAAAACACATTAATTTGCCCTTCTGTTAAATCCACTACCCAACCTGCAAGGGCATTTAATGCAAGTCATCGCAACACCTGGGACATCACCATAAAATATTGCCAGGGTTGTAGGTTCCATCCACACCCCAGTCTGAGCCTCCCAAAGCTTTCGCATGAAGCCCCCCTTTCATGGAAGTTTCCATTGGTACCTGGACAGAAGTCCTAAATGAGATCAACATGGGAAGCAAAAACCCCTGACAGGGAGGCAGATTTATCTAAAAAAAAATCATTGAATTTTGCAAATGCAACTGCCATTGACACCTGCATGAACTTTTAAGGGAAAATTCACTAACCGGCAAAAATTCGCCAGCCCTGGCTTTGAGCACATCGCAACACTTCACCAGGCATAAATTTGTCTGGACAACTCTAATTCACGAAGATCCGAAGTTGCGCACAGGGTACCGAATGCTGGCGAAATTACCCCATGGAAATTACGCTCAGCTGTTCGAAGTTCGCTAGTGTTGGCTAATTAGCATACGGCGTGCAGTTAAAGTACAATGGCCGTATATGTTGCAGCAAATACATTACACTACACAAGCCCAGGGAACCTTGAAGGGATACTGTCATGGGAAGAAATTTTTTTTCCAAAATGAATCAGTTAATAGTGCTGCTCCAGCAGAATTCTGCACTGAAATCCATTTCTCAAAAGAGCAAACAGATTTTTTTATATTCAATTTTGAAATCTGACATGGGGCTAGACATTTTGTCAATTTCCCAGCTGCCCCAAGTCATGTGACTTGTGCTCTGATAAACTTCAATCACTCTTTCCTGCTGTACTGCAAGTTGGAGTGATATCACCCCCCTCCCCTTTCCCCCCCAGCAGCCAAACAAAAGAACAATGGGAAGGTAACCAGATAGCAGATCCCTAACACAAGATAACAGCTGCCTGGTAGATCTAAGAACAACACTCAATAGTAAAAACCCATGTCCCACTGAGACACATTCAGTTACATTGAGAAGGAAAAACAGCAGCCTGCCAGAAAGCATTTCTCTCCTAAAGTGCAGGCACAAGTCACATGACATGGGGCAGCTGGGAAATTGACAAAATGTCTAGCCCCATGTCAGATTTCAAAATTGAAAACAAATGCTCTGTAAAGCTACACATTTCTTGTTATTGCTTCTTTTTATTTCTCCTCTTTCTATTCAGACCCCCCCCCATTCATATTTCAGTCTCTTGTTCAAATCAATGCATGGTTGCTAGGGTAATTTGGACCCTACCAACCAGATTACTGACACTGCAAACTGGAGAGCTGCTGAATAAAAAGCTAAATAACTCAAAAACCACAAATAATAAAAAATTAAAACCAATTGCAAAATTGTCGCAGAATATCACTTTCTGCATCATACTAAAAGTTCATTTCTTGATGAAAAACCTCTTTAATATTAATAATTTGTGTTAATTAATATGAATAACAAATAATAGAATGGTAGAAATAGTAGCATTAAATATATTTACTTATCTTAGTATGATTGTAGTTAGATAGGCAGTTCTACATTAATGCAACACAAATCAGGGAGCCCCACAAACTTATGTGCAGGAGCTTCCCAATAACCACAAGATGATCCTAAGGTCCTGCCAATCAGATTGGTTCAGGAGTCCGAGGCAAAGCCACCGAGACAAAGTGGAGGTTCCCTTTTGTACCAGGGTTAGAAAAACTCTCCAACCCCAAGTGCAATAATTTTTGTGCAAACTATTACTAAAAACATGTATTTAGGCAATGTATTATTAACTTTGTACCAGGTTTTATTTGTTATTCAAATATGAAGTATACAGAGTTTACTGTCTATCTTCTGCCCATTTGTTTATTCAAAGAATTCTATTACTCAACAGTCACACTCCCTTCCCAGAGACTATTATCCCACTGTTACTATAGGCACCATCTCTCCCTACTATACCTGCTATTCCATAGTCACACTCCCTTCCCAGAGACTATTATCCCACTGTTACTATAGACACCATCTCTCCCTACTATACCTGCTATCCCACAGTCACACTCCCTTCCCAGAGACTATTATCCACTGTTCCTATAGGCACTATCTCTCCCTACTATACCTGCTATCCCACAGTCACACTCCCTTCCCAGAGACTATTATCCCACTGTTACTATAGACACCATCTCTCCCTACTATACCTGCTATTCCATAGTCACACTCCCTTCCCAGAGACTATTATCCCACTGTTACTATAGACACCATCTCTCCCTACTATACCTGCTATTCCATAGTCACACTCCCTTCCCAGAGACTATTATCTCACTGTTACTACAGACACCATCTCTCCCTACTATACCTGCTATCCCACAGTCACAATCCCTTCCCAGAGACTATTATCCACTGTTCCTATAGGCACTATCTCTCCCTACTATACCTGCTATCCCAGTCACACTCCCTTCCCAGAGACTATTATCCACTGTTACTATAAACACCATCTCTCCCTACTATACCTGCTATCCCACAGTCACACTCCCTTCCCAGAGACTATTATCCCACTGTTACTATAGACACCATCTCTCCCTACTATACCTGCTATCTCACAGTCACACTCCCTTCCCAGAGACTATTATCCACTGTTACTATAGACACCATCTCTCCCTACTATACCTGCTATCCCACAGTCACACTCCCTTCCCAGAGACTATTATCCCACTGTTACTATAGGCACCATCTCTCCCTACTATACCTGCTATCCCACAGTCACACTCCCTTCCCAGAGACTATTATCCACTGTTACTATAGACACCATCTCTCCCTACTATACCTGCTATCCCACAGTCACACTCCCTCCCCAGAGACTATTATCCACTGTTACTATAGACACCATCTCTCCCTACTATACCTGCTATCCCACAGTCACACTCCCTTCCCAGAGACTATTATCCACTGTTACTATAGGCACCATCTCTCCCTACTATACCTGCTATCCTACAGTCACACTCCCTTCCCAGAGACTATTATCCACTGTTACTATAGACACCATCTCTCCCTACTATACCTGCTATCCCACAGTCACACTCCCTTCCCAGAGGGAAAAGGGAAAAGTCGCCATCATTTTTGGAACTTTAATGCATTTTCAGCAGACAGGATTTAACAGTGCTTTATTAGCAGGGTCATACAGCCATTACACTTCAACAGTAGCTTCAGCTCTAATACTTTTAAGCGGTATAGAAAGAACTTTGTACACAGTATAACTCTTGTGCACAGTGACACCTACAGGCCCTTTGTATAAACACCACAGGATATGATGTCAGTGACATAGGATTGAGGAAGATGTAGTTTCTTTTTAGCACTTCGTCTGGTCTTAGGTGGCGAAGTCAACTTTGGCGAAAGAGGTAACGTTCAGGAAAATCTGCACTTTACTGAATTTGTGAAGTAATGACCTTTCGCCAGAGTGAAACGTTGCCTGGCGATAGAGTGCGAATGAACACTAGCGATGGTCTCTTTTGCTAGCGAATTGACGCCAGCGGCAGTTAGTGAATTGGCGATGTGATTTCTGGCAAAAAGTTGCTAGCGTAAGCCACTTCACCCTTTAGTAAATCTGCCCCATAGAATCAAGCAGGCTCTCCTGATCATAAACTGTTTCTGTCATTATAATTGTTCAGTGGATATGTATAGATTATTGATGGAACCATGTGGTATGAATTTTGAAAAATATATCTAATATAGTTAGTTAGCCAAATATGTAATGTATAAAGGCTGGAGTGATTTGATGTATAACATGTCAGTCAGACACTACTTCCTGCTTTTCAGCTCTCTTGGTTTACACTGACTGGTTGCCCTGGTTACCAGCCAGTAACCAATCAGAGACTTGAGGGGGGGCCACATGGGTCATTTCTGTTGCTTTTGAATCTGAGCTGAATGCTGAGGATCAATTACAAACTCACTGAACAGAAATGTACCATGTGGCCCCCCTTCAAGTCGCTGACTAACTCAGAGTTATAGAGCTGAAAAGCAGGAAGTTGGATTCTGGCCGTTTTATTAGACATCTGTTCACTCCAGTTTTTATATATTACATTTTTGGGTAACTAAATATATTAGAAACATTTTTTATTTTGCACAGCCTATCTATTTACCCAGTTTTTATTTTTACACTGAACTGTTCCTTTAACAGGGAATTGGAGTGCTGCAATTCCACCTGAAGTGGAGGTATGTGGAGGTGAACATACTATTCTGAGTGTACCCTGTGAAGATAAAACCTTAATGGGGAATGTAATAAAAGTCGGTAAAAATATCTGCAATGCGAAAAGTTATGCAAACCCGGAAATGTTTAACGACCACTTTCGACAGTTGAAGGAGGTTTGCGAATTTAACAGTTTGCACCAGTGCGCAGTGAATGTAATAAACCTTTTTAATGAAAAAGTTGTTATGTTTGCTCCACCTTCATGCACTTCTTAAAAACGTGCAAAAAGCAAATTTATATTCTTATTTGTGCACATTGTTTTGCTCTTTGCGACTTTTATTACATTCCCCCATAAATGTACAAGTGCTGGAAAACTGCTGTGAAAGTAAATGTACATCCTCTATAGATAATTAGCAAGTTTTCTGCATGTGACAAAGAGCTCTTGTGCCTGTATAGTCATTTAATGTGCATTTATATTAGAATCATCATCAACACATGAACCTTATACTGTATGTGCAAACATTTTATTTTTCTGTATTAACAACAAAACCATTCCCAATGGCAATTCTGTCATTGAATTCAACAATTAGAACTATTATAACAAAAAGATGTATATGGAAATGATCCAAATGTCTGAGCTTTCTATAGATATACCGTTTGATATATATATATATATATATATATATATATAGGTATATATTATAGGTAATAATGTTAATAATAATAATAATTGTACATGGTACATAACTCCCGGCTTTACATGTGGCTCTTGACTTCTCATAACGGCTGCACATTATATTTTGTGGGAATATTTTGCATAGACACTTGTATGGCTATAGTAAACTGAGTGGCCCCATTGCTCTAACTATGATCTTGCCCCAATAATGTTCTCTGGATGAGACCTTAATCCTCAGCGGTTGAGCCCTCGCAACAGTGTGGAGGCAGGGTGTCGCACAACTGGAAATGTATGCAGTAAACAATGATTGGGAGCCGGTGTTTCTTGAACAATAACTGATTTATTAATACAGATCTACTGGGGAGAATGGCACAACAATACAGAAGACAACCATGGTACAACAGTTTATACATACTCACAATGCAGAGTACTTGTAGAGTATTCTCTCTAATAGTGCTTGAGAAAGGAATATCTACCCAAATGTCTACCCAGAGTTTCTCCTGTTTTCTCTGGGGACACTTCTTATGGGAAACCCAGGGCAGATCTATCTAAGTCCCTACTGCCCTGTCTCTGGTTCCCTGACTAGGCAACAATGCCCTTGTGATCAAATCCTTTCTACTACTCCTCAGTGGAGCCAAAGATGCTCAATATAGGTAGCCCTAGTCTGGCTTTCTCTCCTAGAGAGACTATTACGGGATGTAGCTACCCGTTACTAGTCCTGACTAATGATCAGTGGTGTAACTAGATGTTACTGGGCCCCACAGCAAATACATTTAGGGCCCCCTACATATCCAGAGGTTGTCTTGTTTTACCAATATACATTGAAATTGCTTATTAGTTATGGCCTCTGGGCCACCCCTGCAGTTGCAGGGTCTGCCTATTCTGTTGTTACGCCCCTGCTAATGATGATTTCACAGGAGGCCCCAAATCCACTTAGGAGAGGTTCAGGCAGAATCCCTTGGCAGGATCCAGCATCTTACTGTGACCCAGGAAATGGGGAATTACTCCCTTCCTAAACGAAGGGTCCCCTTTGGGCACAATCTTTGGGGGAATGCAAATTAAATGGTGATACATTTACCAGTCCCCTACACACTATTTTGTGCTATCATGTCTGACCCATAAAGTTATATGGGCTTTGTAACTCCTGTGTGAAAGTATGGCAGTTTTTATATTTCACATTACAGTCTTACACTGCTTAGGCCTTGATATCTATAGAAATAAAACATCAAGATAACACACTGGCTTTTTTGGACTGTTTGGAAAGAGTCAGAGAGGGTGATAAACTGGAAATAGAGGTCTACAGGTAACCTACTCACACAGACCAGTACCTGCTGTTTGACTCCCACCATCCACTAGATCACAAACTGGGGTTATCAAAACTCTACATCACAGAGCGGACAAGATCCCACCAGTACAGAGACCAAGTTGAAAGTGAGGGAACATCTCAGAGGGACCCTGAAGACATGTGGGTATGCAGATTGGGCTTTTATGAAAACCGGTAGAAAAAGAAGCAATAACACCAAGACTACCGGTGAAGGTGGAAAACAGGACAGGAGAAAGTACTTGGTCCTCCCATATGTAGCTGGGGTGTCGGAAAAACTTAGAAGGATTTTTAATAAACACCACATCCCAATCTGCTTTAAACCCAGCCAAACACTGAGGCAGCAACTAGTTCACCCATAGTACATTATATAATATTAATAATAATATCAATATACCTCAACCCACTTTCCGGTACTAGGGTTCTGGTTCTTTTGAGCCAGCAGACAATGAATCCACACCAATAAGCGAATATTAAAGTGATATATTGTGAAATAAATCAATGGATTGTTATACATAAATAATTACACTCGGACTAAACAATAATTACAGTATTTACAGTTACATATTACAAAAGTCTACATTATTGTTACCAAAAAAAGCAGGGGAGTAGAGTTCAGCATCATCCCCTCTGGTCTTCATTCCTCACATGTTGTCTTGTCTCAGTCTCCTCTGGCTTCTCCAGCTCTCTCCTTCTTCCTCCCAGCCTCCAGCTCCCTCTCCTCTGTCCAGTGTTCTTTTATCCTGGGTTCTCACCTGCCCCCCACAGAAACCCTCCCAACTGCCAAGATGCTGTGATAAACCCCCAACTTGCCTACATCCTGTTGAGCAGGTTTTTGCATACAAAATCAGTTTTATAGCTCCTGTAGAAACCAGCTACAATTCCAAGACAACCCTTTGATATTGACATTTATGTAAGGGTGTGAAGTGGAATGTGAGCTTCCTGGAAGACTAACTTTGCAGACACTGCATAAATTCTCAAATTCATATGTAACATAATATAATGGCATAACTAAAATGGACATGTCTTACAAATGCCCACCTAGAGGGCGAAGGACTTCACAAGCAGAGAGCCCTCTAAATATACAAAAAGCATAACTCATTGTGGCGGTTCACACTATAAATATTTAGGAAGAACCATTAAAGCTATAGAAGCCCCTACAGTTTGTATGAATTTGAGCTGAAAGTGACAGGATTACTGACACCCAAATGATGTAACACTCACAAATATTTTAAATTCGGGGTACTGTGAGTTGAATTTTAACCTAATTACACAAACACTCACAGTTGTTCATACTCATTGGGGCCGATTCACGAAGGGTCGAATATTGAGGGTTAATTAACCCTCGATATTCGACTGGGAATTTAAATCCTTCGAATTCGAATATCGAATTCGAAGGATTTAGCGCTAAAAATTTGATCGATCGATCGAAGGATTTTTCATTCGATCGAACGATTAAATCCTTCGAATCGAACGATTCGAAGGATTTTAATAAAACGATCGAATGAATATCCTTCAATGAAAAAAACTTTAGCAAGCCTATGGGGACCTTCCCCATAGGCTAACATTGAGTTCGGTAGCTTTTAGCTGCCGAACTAGGGGATCGAATTTTTTTTTAAAGAGACAGTACTTCGACTATCGAATGGTCGAATAGTCGAACGATTTTTAATTCTAATCGTTCGAATCGTTCGAATTAGATCGAATTTAACCAATTCGATGGTCGAAGTACCCAAAAAATACTTCGAAATTCGAATTTTTTTTTATTCTAACCCTTCACTCGAATTTCGTGAATCGGCCCCTATGTGTATAACCCTTCAGCCAGTTATGAACCCACACCCCAACTTTTAGAGGTTTAGTATCCAGCTTATTGTGCTGTGTCTGTCTGTGCCCCACTTACCACCTGACCCTGCTCCACCCAGGTCTGGACTGGTTCAGTCTCAGGCCTCTACTTTTAGCAAACCATGGTCTTTGCACTTTGGTGTTTGCAACACTCAACACATTTCTGCTTACCACCGTTTTCATATGAAAGAGACCACACAGGGAAAACATTTTATTATTTTAGGGTAGGGTGTAAATGTCTGTGGCACATTTTATTAATCAGCATAGCTGGAAAGAGCACCTCTGTCCAACAAAAGGGGGCCCATTCACTAAGTTCGAGTGAAGGAATAGAATAGAAAATACTTTGAATTTCGATCTATTTTTTTGGCTACTTCAACCATCGAATTGGCCACTTCAACCTTCGACTACGTTCGACCATTCAATAGTCGAAGTACTGTCTCTTTAAGAAAAAACGTCAACCCCCTAGTTCGCCACCTAAAAGCTACCGAAGTCAATGTTAGCCTAGGAAGGTCCCCATCTGCTTTACAAGTTTTTTCTGATCGAAGGATAATCCTTCGATTGATCGATTAAAATCCTTTGAACCGTTTGATTCGAAGGATTTAATCATTCCATCGAACGATTATTCCTTCGATCGTTCGATCGAATGAATTGCGCAAAATCCTTCGACTTCGATATTCGAAGTCAAAGGATTTTAATTTGCCAGTCGAATATCGAGGGTAAATTAACCCTCGATATTCGACCCTTAATACATCTGTCCCCTAGGTGTGAATTTAATTAATCGATAGTGGCCTCAGGAAATTCAGAAGATACACTACACTAACGTGTGCAGCACTATCTTGGCCAAATCACTAGTCAGATGTTTCTCGCCTTTGTCTCAGTATTTCCAAATCAGTTTCATGCCTGATTATCACAACCCAACAATACAGAAATGAGCATTATTATCAGAAGACAGATCATTTGGGACAGATCTCACAAGAGTTATTTAACATCCAAAGCACAGCAAAAGAAGTAAACGTCTGTCTCTCGCACATCTGTTATGTAAATAACCTCATGCATATCAATGTAAGACACTTGTTCATTTGCTTTAGCTGAAGGCTCTGGTAACTTTTAACATGTAGACTGTATATTGGAGTGTTTTTTTTTTTTTTTAAACACCCCACCTTGAGAACTGCAAATAATTATAAACTACAAATACAAACAATGACAGACAAAGTTTGGGAAAAAATTTTTTTAAAAGAAAAAATATAGAGTGAATTCTGCTTTGATCCGGAACACATCTGCTTTAAACCCAGCAACATACTGAGGCAGCAACTAGTTCACCCAAAAGACCCAACCCTGAAGTACAAGAAGAGTAAAATTGTGTATGCAGTGCAGTGAGGGGCAGGCCCGGACTGGCAATCTGTGGGTTCGGGCAAATGCCAGAGGGGCTGCTTTAAGGTGCCATAGAAAGTCACTATTTAGTGGGCTGGTGGGGGCTGTTTGGTCTCTGTGTGGGTTGATTTGGGCCTCTATGTACCTTAAATGCCTGGGCCTATTTTAATTCTCAGTCCAGCCCTGGTGAGGGGGGCTCTGATTTGTATGTGGGGGGAATCTAACAACAGTTACACCAGCATATGGCGCAGCACAGAAGAGTCAGCTCCTCTGGTCAGAACTCAGCCGTGTACCTACATCTAAAAGAAAAAGGACACACATTTGAAGACTGCCAAGTCCAGATTCTAGACCGGGAGAGCGACTGGTTCAAAAGAGGTGTTACAGAAGCCATATATGTAAAAAGTGAAAAACCAAGTTTAAATAGAGACGGGGGGGGTGCAAAATATAGGGGCCGATTCACCAAGGGTCGAATATCGAGGGTTAATTAAACCTCGACATTCGACTAGGAATTAAAATCCTTCGACTTCGAATATCGAAAGTCGAAGGATTTTAGTGCAAATAGTTCGATCGAACGATCAAAGGAATAATCCTTCGATCAAACGATTAAATCCTTCAAATCGAACGATTCGAAGGATTTTAATCCAACGATCGAAGGATTATCCTTCGAGCCAAAAAACTTAGGAAAGCCTGTGGGGACCTTCCCCATAGGCTAACATTGACTTCAGTAGCTTTTAGATGGCGAACTAGGGGGTCAAAGTTTTTTCTTAAAGAGACAGTATTTCGACTATGGAATAGTCGAATAGTCGAACGATTTTTAGTTTGAATCCTTCGATTCGAAGTCGTAGTCGAAGGTCGAAGTAGCCCATTCGATGGTCGAAGTAACCCAAAAAAACACTTCGAAATTCAATGTTTTTTTACTTCGAATCCTTCACTCGAAGTTAGTGAATTTGGCAAAATCCATTGTATCTAAATATATTTTTACTTAGCCTTGGAGTGCTCCCACAACCCCCCCCTTTTGCAACCATTAAATATTTTTTTATTTATTTACATGCAGAACAGTACTTTCTAATATAACTTTGTCAGACCTCCCAACTGTCCTGTTTTAGAGGGACAGTCCCTCTTTTGACAGCTCAACCCGCAGTCCCGCGTTTGTACTGGAAAGTTCCATTTTTCTCTGCACTGAACAGCCAGAAAAAGAAACAAGGTTTCTAACTTAATTGACTTTTGGCAGAGAACCCAGAACAGCCACAGCAGCAGATAAGATACTTTTGTAACAATTTCGAGATAAGCAAATAAGTAATTGTAACACTATAAGATAACAGATCCCTTGAGAGAAGTTAGACTCACAGCTTAAGGGTTAATCCACACGAAGCGTCTATTGCACCCTGATCTCTGAGTCCAGAAGTCCGTCCATACTCTCCGCAGTTCATCTCCCGCATAATGGTGCACTGTGATCAACTTGTTAAACTGGCAGAGGTCGTAATCTATCCTGTGCCCATTTATTTTATTAGGAGATGGGTAAGTGAGTGGGATCTTCAGTTCATACAAACAGATTCCCACAAAGGCATCCTCCATTGGCATAACCCTAATCGTCTGAGCAACATCATAAATCTTTTTTGCCATATCAGCAGAGAAGACATAACCAGGACCAGCGGGATATGGAGGATAGGTGTCATTAGGATACACTTCCATAGGGACATAGCACTTGTTTTCCTTGTCTCTTATAGGACCTGTTTTGGCTACAATATATCCTGTAAGATAGTTCTGACGGACTGGTAAGCCTGGTTGCAGGAGGTGGTGGACAAGATATTCCACATTGAGAAACATATCACTGTCTATCTTCATTACATAACTGGCACCAGGACAATATTTAGAAATCCACTCCATGCCCATTAGGGTTTTAAGAGTCAAATTATAATAGGTATCCATAAAGTCCTGCTGTACTATGTCCCCATAGGTCTTCATTTCCTCTTCTAACAGTTTCTGATTACTCTCCACATTAAAACGAGGGACACCAATAAGGAAAACAGTGACCAAAGCAACATCTCTGTAGTTACTTTCATTTCCCCAGGTTTCCCGAATGGTTAATCGTGAGTTGGCATCATGGCTCTCTCCGATCACAAGTAAAACAAGGAAGGGCTTCTGCTTCTGGCATTTTTCTTCCGGATTCAGGAGGAACTTATAAGGATAAGGATAAGGGGGTGTCAATGGGTGTCTTGAACTGGATAAAGTTTGTGACTTGAGTTCTGAAGGATATGAGATATGAGCATCATCTCTCCTTGTAATGTAGAAGTAGAATGCAGAAAATGAGAATAAAATTAGGACTGAAATTTTACAGCACCTCCAAAATTTACGGCCAGCAGCCATTCTAACTTCAAGATGATGCTGTATGGAGAAGAGCAGAGAACTTAAGTCAAATGTGTGAACCAGAGTAAGACAATTACATATGCAACTGATGTTACCAGTGTTTCATGCAGTATTCTGAATTTCAGTGTATCTTAAACAGATTTATATGATCTATTCCAGGTACTGGTATGTGTTCCAGGTTCTGGGCCATCAAGCAACCAGCAGGGATGAGTGAATTTTGTCGCCAAGTTTCGCTGCGGATATGACGCCCATAGACTCCAATGGGAGAAAAAAAGGACGTGCATCAAAAAAATTTCCGTGCGTCAAAATTAATTTGTCGCCCATAGACTTTAATGCATTTTGGCAAATTTTTGGCAAAGCGAAACAGGTCAAATTCGCCCATCCCTACCAAACAGCCTTCTGATGGAAAAAACAAATTACATACATACAGAACTTCTACGGGAGAGATAACTGAATGTAAACCCTGGAGGCCACATAGTGCCATATTTCAGGTGTTTGAAGAGCTCACCCACCGATGAAACACTACCTTGTGTTAAAACATCATTTGTCCACAAAACTCCAGGCACTGGCTGGGTAAAACAAAATTTCTACTGGCCCCTGTAAGGCATCGACTGGAAAGCTAGTGAATGGGGTATACATTGATGCTAGGGTTCTCTCTTATACATAGTGAGGGTTCCAAGATGTATAATTATCCTTAACTGGCTCAATGTAAGGACTTACCCTGGTGGTCTAGTGGGCGGCAGGGTCCACGGCCACTCCTTCGGCATGGACACCCGCCACGTTGTCCCTTTCTCCCTAGTGCCTGCTTCCTCTAATGCGCGCGGCGCATACTTTTGTTTCTTAAAGGCGCAGTAACGCTGGCTTGTGACGTCAGTGCGCAATGGCGCCAAATTCAAAACTATATATTATAAATTATAAAACTATAAAAGGGGAGTTTTGTCTGTAGCACCTTGCCCGTTGTTAGGTTCAATTTGCCTTGTTCCTGGGTGCTTTATTATTTGAATCCTGATTGATCTACTGTGTATTGACCCTTGCCTGCCTGTGACTTCTCTGATTTCTCCATTCCTGATCCTTGCCTGCCTGTTAACTCCGAACTCTCTAATCCTGATACCAGCCTGTCTGTCTATTCTAATCTTCTTGTCCTGGCCCAGCCTGCCTGTTCCTGGTGCTGTTCTTCCTTCCAGTATCCTGGTGAGACAATCATGCCCCTTTGCTCATCCAGAACCGTTAGCTTTGCTCCTCTCTCAAATAAGACCTGGCGGCATCCAATTAGCCCGAGGGCTCCTCCCGAGGTGAAAGGCGGCGGTTATAGGCAGAAGTGAGAGCCAAGACCAAGGAGCTTAGCTTGGGTCCTGGATTTAGGGTGCCGAACATGACACTCATGTTGGGGGGAAGTCTGGTGCCTCAGTCTGGGTACTGGCTGGAGAGAGAGGGGTCTCTCTGATGAGCTGCTGCAGAGAAAAATGAGCTGAAAGCTCTAAGACACAGTATCTTACCTTGTCTAAGGTAGAGGAAAACCAGTTTAGACTCCACATGAGTGAGGGTCATTTCTCTGTGAAACTTGTAACTCTGCAGAAAAGACCTTTGTCGTATTGTTGTTTGACAGCTGCTTCTCTACACCAGCACATTAAAACCTTGGCCAAGAGACAGTTTGTATCCCAGGGGCACTTTCTACAACTCTGCAGTACAAGGACAATGTGTCCACAACTGGGTGTATGATCCCCAAAAGCCAACAAGGTCACAGTTGTGTGACCTCCTCAATCTTACAGCAAGTGGTGACAGCCAGAGGTTCTCACTTTAGCTCAGATTGTTGACCAGGTGGTGTGTGATTGTCTTGTCAGAACCCTAAGTTATAGGAGTTGTCCAACCAGATAGGTGTTATTTGCATATGTAGCAACTGCGAATTGCTTGTTAGTCAGGCAGTTTTACTTTTAGTTGGACACCTAAGAGGGTTCTGAGGTTTACATGTAGAAACTATCAATTTCCAGTTGCAATTTTAGAAAAGCCCACTAGAGGCAGTGTAAGTTTGTAAAACACATGTACACGTGGGCTCAGGGTCTTTCCTGGGACTTCACTTCACCAGTGAGGTGGATACATGATTAATGCCTGGGTAGGTGACGGGCCTAGCTTGGATTAAGTTAGTGTGCAGTTAGTTTATTGTGAAAGGCAGGAGTGAAAGGTAGGCTATGGGGAAGTTAGCGGAGGAGTTTTTTTCTCCACCAAAGAGATTAGTGAGGGTTTGGACCCTTCAGTGATCAGGCGGCTAGTGTAGGAAAAGCTCAGGACCAGGTTGGGTGTCACCGTAGGATCACCTTCACTGGGAGTAGGATCAATCAAAAGTAGTGTGTTACCTCCAGGGATGTGTGTGATCCCAAGTGTGAGGTTAAATCTGAATGCTTTCTCATGACTCAGGAGCAGTTGCCTAATTAATTGACTTACTAATGATATGACCATATGACAAACTGCCTGGGATCCAAAAAGGAAGTTCAATTGTTGCAACAGAAATCTGGGGTTCTGATCATTTGTTAAATCTCTCAACGGACAAATATCAATGTGTGATCTTTATTCCAACTGTCTGGGAACTAAAGGTAATATTTATTGTACAGAGGCTGGGAGTCACTGGGAGTTGTCCCCTAAACACTGGGTCTCAGAAGGCAGACAGAAAGCAGCATACACCACGTGGGGAGGTCAGGGGGAAACACCCAGGGTTTCTGCCCAGGGAGCAGGTCTAGGTTGGTGGGGCCCACAAGAACCAGTGTCCCACCAGTCCAGTCCGACCCTGTAGGGTGTTCTTTCTCTCTGTTTTGGAAACTGTGGGGTGAAAGGCCGGTATTTAACCACAAAGACAAATCTGATGTATATGATGTATCAGGCCTGTTTTTGGTGGTAAACGGTCAAAAGTAATGCTGTAGCTTTACCACCAAGAGTTCCTTTACTTCTAGAGGCCAAAGGTGGTTAATCACTGTATGACCAAAGGTGCTCCAGGTCTAAACAGAGGGTGTGGGTACATTTGCAAAATATTAAGGGCAGTGATAAAAACTGGTTTAAATTTGCAATTTGGACTCCCTGACTCCTGTCTGCCTTAACTCTACTAATACCAGTATGAGTAAATCCCCACATTCCCGATTGATATAAATATTTATCAGTAGAATTCCTTTTAATAGCTCATTAACATTATATGTTGCCTTCCCTGCTGAAAAATGTTGCCATTCTTGTTTCCTCGCCTGCTGGGAAATCCTGTCATTCTGAGTTTACTTCCAATAATAAACTTTAATAGAAGTTTGCTAATGTAATACAATTTCATCCATGGTCTAATATATTCATCTTTCTATTACTAATAATAATTAAGTTGGCAGAAGTGAGAGCCAAGACCAAGGAGCTTAGCTTGGGTTCTGGATTTAGGGTGCCGAACATGACACTCATGTTGGGGGGAAGTCTGGTGCCTCAGTCTGGGTACTGGCTGGAGAGAGAGGGGTCTCTCTGATGAGCTGCTGCAGAGCAAAATGAGCTGAAAGCTCTAAGACACAGTATCTTACCTTGTCTAAGGTAGAGGAAAACCAGTTTAGACTTCACATGAGTGAGGGTCATTTCTCTGTGAAACTTGTAACTCTGCAGAAAAGACCTTTGTCATATTGTTGTTTGACAGCTGCTTTGAGAATAATAAGGTCTCTACACCAGCACATTAAAACCTTGGCCAAGAGACAGTTTGTATCCCAGGGGCACTTTCTACAACTCTGCAGTACAAGGACAATGTGTCCACAACTGGGTGTATGATCCCCAAAAGCCAACAAGGTCACAGTTGTGTGACCTCCTCAATCTTACAGCAAGTGGTGACAACCAGAGGTTCTCACTTTAGCTCAGATTGTTGACCAGGTGGTGTGTGATTGTCTTGTCAGAACCCTAAATTATAGGAGTTGTATCCCAGGCGGGTATAAACTGGGGGTGCTAAAACACCAGCTGACTTACATTTATCCAGGGGAAGTAACACACTCCTAAATGACAGGTTGAGGCATCTACATATGGCAAGTCCAAAATACATGTTTGTTACCTAATGACAGAGCACAACTGTTGTGCTGGTGGTACCAAGGAATGGGACATATAGCTGCCAAATTTCCTTTGCCTCTGGAGCCTATAGAGGTGGGGAAATCTTGATTGACATCCAGTGGTGATGTTGCCTCTGGAAGCCTGGTCACACAGGACTCAAGCTTCAGTCCAACCAGATGTTTTTTTAGATATGATCCATGCTAATATTAATCAGGCAACCTGGAAGAAGGAGTTGTGCACAATTTGGTTTTGTTCTGGAAACTACATATTTGCCTATAATAATAACTGTTTTTTCCAGTGGTCCGATATTTTAAAGGTACGAGAGGGGCTGGGAAGAGGGGCTTGGTCTGGGCCCCCCCCGGTTGTGGAGTCTGTTGTATAGGTAGTTAAATCACTGCTTTTCTCACTATTTCTTTCACTACTAGCTTGCTTATGTACTACTACCTGTTATACTGCAGCTGGGTTTATTTATTTTTTTTGCACAGGTATGGGACCTGTTATCCAGAAAGCTCGGGACCTGGGGTTTTCCGGATAACGGATCTTTCCGTAATTTGAATCTTCATACCTTAAGTCTACTAAAAAAAATCATGTCAATTCTAAATAAGCCCAAATAGGCTGGTTTTGATTGCAATAAGGATTAATTATATCTTAGTTGGGATCAAGTACAAGCTGCTGTTTTATTATTACAGCTTAAAAGGAAATCATTTTTTAAAAATTGGATCATTTGGATAAAATGGAATCTATCGGAGATGGCCTTTCGGTAATTTGGAGCTTTATGGATAACGGATTTCCGCATGACGGATCCCATACCTGTACAGCTAATTCCCCTTTTATTCTGATTTTAGGATTAATTAAAGACGGGACATTATGCTGCAATTTCACTACTGGGCCCCTATACCTTCCAGGCACCTCACTAATAGGGTTGGCTTGCGCTGTAGTGATGTGCGGGCCGGCTCGATACCCGCGGGACCATCGTCAGGATTCGGGCCGACCTCGCACTCCTCCTCGCGGGTGGAGGGCGGGTACGGGTTGAGCTCTTCTCCTGCCCTCCCCGCCCCGTTGCAGTGCTGGCTTCCGACTTCCGGGTCCTCCTTTTATAGACGCTGCACCTTCTCACCCCAGCCCCCTTTTTTTGATGTCATTGGTGGGGCGGCGCAGGTCTATAAAAGGAACCTGGAAGTCGTACTCGGGCAGGTGCAAGCGGAGGGAGGGCGGGTGTGGGTCAGGGAAATCCCGACCCCCACATCGCTATTGCTCTGTGGTCATACCCCTGCTATCCAGTACAGATATGGGATCCATAATCCGGAAACCCATTATCCAGAAAGTTATGAATTACGAAAAGGCCGTCTATAAACAAATAATTCCAAATCTTTAAAATCTTTTTCCTTTTATTCTTTAATAATAAAACAGTAGCTTTTACTTGATCCAAACTAAGATAAAATGAATCCTTATTGGAAGCAAAACCAGCCTATTGGGTTTACTTAATGTTTACATGATTTTCTAGTAGACTTATGGAAAGATCCGTTATCCGGAAACCCCCCAGGTCCCAAACATTCTGGATAACAGGTACCATACCAGTACTTAAAATGAGAAAGAGAGAGGAATAATTTGGTGGAATGCAGGATTATTATGCCAGAGTGGCTGGAAATGTAGTGTTGCCCTGCATAATAAAAGTTGTATGTTTGCTTTAGAAACACTACTATGGTTAAATAAACAAGTTGCTGTGAAGCCATGGGGCAGCCATTCAGCCAGGCACAGGTTACAAAGCAAATAGCAGATATGCTCTGTGGAATATAATGATGTTCTACAGAGCTATCTGTTATCTTATATTTAACCTGTGCCATTTAGCCCTATTTCAACTGCCGCCATGGCTACACAGCAGCTTGTTTATTTAATCTATAGTCTGAAGCAACTACACCAGTTTTACCAGTACATGAGAACAGTAAACTGTATTTTAATTACTTTAAAAAAAAAATTGATGTTACTGGTTCTACTGGAAACCAAAATGAGAAATGAATCTAGTGCAGGGCATCAATGACTAAATATAAAGAAGTTTTACCACCTGCTAAATATTTGAGCAGGTAGAACTGGCATAATGCCCACTTTGTTATCGCTTATCATGCCCACAATAATAGTGGTCTGAGCAGGAATTATACATGTACAGGGTATCCCTGCCCTAATACAGGTATGGAACCTGTTATCCAGAATGCTTGGGACCTGGGGTTTTCAAGATAGGGGATCTATTTTTTCAATTTGGATATCATACCGTAAGTCTACCAAAAAAACATTAAAGATATGGGATATGGGATCCATAATCCGGAAACCCATTATCCAGAAAGTTGTGAATTACGAAAAGGCCGTCTATAAACAAATAATTCCAAATCTTTAAAATCTTTTTCCTTTTATTCTTTAATAATAAAACAGTAGTTTTTACTTGATCCAAACTAAGATAAAATGAATCCTTATTGGAAGCAAAACCAGCCTATTGGGTTTACTTAATGTTTACATGATTTTCTAGTAGACTTATGGAAAGATCCGTTATCCGGAAACCCCCCAGGTCCCAAACATTCTGGATAACAGGTACCATACCAGTACTTAAAATGAGAAAGAGAGAGGAATAATTTGGTGGAATGCAGGATTATTATGCCAGAGTGGCTGGAAATGTAGTGTTGCCCTGCATAATAAAAGTTGTACGTTTGCTTTAGAAACACTACTATGGTTAAATAAACAAGTTGCTGTGAAGCCATGGGGCAGCCATTCAGCCAGGCACAGGTTACAAAGCAAATAGCAGATATGCTCTGTGGAATATAATGATGTTCTACAGAGCTATCTGTTATCTTATATTTAACCTGTGCCATTTAGCCCTATTTCAACTGCTGCCATGGCTACACAGCAGCTTGTTTATTTAATCTATAGTCTGAAGCAACTACACCAGTTTTACCAGTACATGAGAACAGTAAACTGTATTTGAATTAATTAATTACTAAAATTGATGTTACTGGTTCTACTGGAAACCTAAATGAGAAATGAATCTAGTGCAGGGCATCAATGACTAAATATAAAGAAGTTTTACCACCTGCTAAATATTTGAGCAGGTAGAACTGGCATAATGCCCACTTTGTTATCGCTTATCATGCCCACAATAATCGTGGTCTGAGCAGGAATTATACATGTACAGGGTATCCCTGCCCTAATACAGGTATGGAACCTGTTATCCAGAATACTTGGGACCTGGGGTTTTCATGATAGGGGATCTATTTTTTCAATTTGGATATCATACCGTAAGTCTACTAATAAAACATTAAAAAGGAATTAAACTCAATAGGGTTGTTTTGCCTCCAAATTATATTTTAGGATTAAGTAAAATGTACTGTTTTATTGCTACAGAGAAAAAGGAAATCATTTTCAATCAATTTGAATTATTTAATTGACTCTATGGGGCAAATTCACTAAAGTGAGAAGTGGCTAATGCTAGCGCAAATTCGCCAGCGTGACGTCATTTCGTTACTTCGCCAATTTACTAACGGACGCTGGTATAAATTCGCTAGCAAAGTGGACCTACTCTAGCGCTTCTTCGTACCCTTATGCCAGGCGAAGTTGCGCTATGGCGAAGGGACGTAACTACGCTAATTCACTAACTTGCAGATTTTCATGAACGTTAACTCTTGCGCCAGACGCCTTCGCCAACTGAGACCAGGCGAAGTGCAATAGAGTAGATAGGGCTTGCTTCAAAATAAGTTGAAATTTTTTCTAAGTCCCAAAAAACGCTGGCGTCTTTTCCTTTTTTAAGGGTGATAGGCTTTTTTTCCCTTCCCCCCTACATTTTCTAACATATGGCACCTAGACTATACAATGGGCACATGTGTAGGGCAAAATAACAACTCTATTTTATTTTATGAAGGTTTCCCAAGCTTGTGTAGTGTAATGTAGTTGCTGCTACACATACGTCCATTGTACTTTAACTTGGCGCCGTCTGCAAATTAGGCATCGCTAGCATAACTTCGCTTTGCTTGCCGAATTAACACTTGCGCAAATTTACTACCATTCGCCTACCTGAGCGCAATTTTGGATTTTAGTGAATTAGCGGCGCCCTGGCAAAACTTCACCTGGCGAAGTGCGGCGAACTGCTTAGTGAATTTGCCCCTATGTGAGATGGCCTTCTTGTAATTTGTATCATTCGTAATAACGGGTTTCTACATAATGGATCTCTTACCTATATACCCAAAGTCAATTAAACCACAAAAAACATCAGTTAAGTATTCACTAGTGATGGGTGAAATTGGGGCATTTCGATTTGCCGAAAAATTTGCGAATTTCCCACGAAAAGGGGAAAAATCCATGAAACTATGCTGGAGTCTCGTTTATGATGCCGGCGTCCATTTTTTGGATGCAGGCGCACTTTTGCCGTTGAAAATTTGCTGGCGTCTATTTTTTTGACACCAGAGAATTTTCGTGAATTTATTTGCCGGCGGCGAATTCCGGGAATTCGCAGTGAATTTGCGTCTGGCAAATAAATTCACCCATCACTAGGTAAAGATAACTGGTACAACTGGCAGATAGGAAGTACAAGGCAATGAAGGAGATGGATAAGAGACAGAGATTACAATAAAGAGAGGGAAACATAGAGAGATAAAGGAAAAGAAAAAGAGAAAATTATTGCAGAATCCTATTAGGGAGCAATAGCAGCTGGTGATCAAAACAGCACTGGGGTGAAATTATTAGGAGAGTAGGCAGGGGCAGGTGAGAAGAAACCATGTCACCCTGGGGAAGGGGTTACTAAGGTCACTTACCTGGCAACCAGCCTGCAGGGGCTGCTGATCTCAGATGGTAAATGCAGAGCACAGAGGTATCAAGTGCTTAATGAATGAGGGAGTGATACAGATATTTACTGAGCAATGCCCTGAGTGATGTGTCTTGTTCTCCACCCTTTTGCTATGTAACCCTATTTTGACACCTTGTGTATTATAAGATGCAATTAAGTACATTTTTCAGGGCCTGGATCCCCTTTGCTTAATGAAAGATATTGGGAACTCTTTTAATGAGCAGTGCCTCCACCTAGTGGGATCCAAGGATGTACCTATGGGTGGTCCCACTAGGAAACAAAAATTAAACACACAAATGCAGTAACCAAATAGAACTTTATATAGGTATAAAGAAAGTTGGGAAAAAGGCAAAATGCAGTTTCAATATCAATAACACCCCTGCCCTGGGGAATCCTTGTGGTAAGTCCAACCCTGGCACAGTCATTACCAGGCACAGTCTGGGTGGATAAAGATAGTCACAATCCCTTTGCCTCAAAAGCTCTTAAACTTTCCCCAGGTAGTGCTACCTGCTCAAACGCCTCTCCTGTTGGACAGAGGTAGTTTCTCCCACATAGCAGGCACATGGACAACACCTGTCCTCACACATGGGACACACGCTGGAGCCTTTCAGTATAGGCAGAACTCACCAGGGCTCATACAGTGCTGGTACAGGCCACAGCACCTTAAATCCTTAAGCCTGGTTCCCAAGCGTTTCAAGCCAAGCATGCAAAGCTTCTCTAAATTCATTGTAAATATTAAGCATAGAGAAGTGACCCCTAGTAGTGCTGCACCATCTCACCATGTTTATCCCAGTACTCTGTTGAATGGATAAAACGTATCTTTTTATTATAGTATAAAAATAATAACAGATGTCCAGTACACTTAATTAAAACAACTGTAGGCAGTGACGTATTGTGGAACACAGACACGCGTTTCACCCGGCTTCCCCAGGCTTTATCAAAGGCTTTTATCCAAAATGGGAGAACATTAAAGCCCTCTTTTACATGGAATCCAGTTACCAGGTAGCTCACAGTCTCTCTGCTGCCTCCGATCTCTAGACGCTTCATGGTGGAGCTCCCAAGGGGTCCCATACCCCCAAGCTTTCCAAGGGTCTCACCATCAATGTTTAGATGTTTAGAAAATTTAAAGAATGAGTGTGTGGTTGTTTACAAAATATGTCCAGTATATTGCAGCTATTAGTCATTTAAGAATCATCTTGCCTTGACAAAACATGATATTAACATAATATTTACATTAGTACACATTACACCATTAAACCGATACTGACACATTCCTATATAAATCATAGGAACGTGTCAGTATAAAGTAAATGCTGCACAAGGAATTATTTCGCTCAAAGCCCCTACAAAGCTGCCCCATATATATATATATATATATATATATATATATATATATATATATATATATATGAAGACGGCCTCAGTTGGAGCGCCGAAATGTTGAGCAAGAATAAACTTTCACTTGGCTTTTGAGACACGAAGTCCTTGGAATGCTGTTGGTTTGTTTTCTGCTATATATATATATATATATATATATATATATATATTATACAGTATATATATTTATACAGTATATATATATATAAGGTGAAGAAGCTGCTTGTAGTTTAAACATGGCTTCCACAGGGACATTTCTAAGGTGGGTGTTTTTTCTATGTGTCCCAAAAGCCTGCATTCCTTCATTATTTCCAATTTAGCAAGACCACTTAGCATCAATAGACACTGTGCTCACACACAAACCAAGGGCACACATATTTGCTGGGTTATATCAGTGATGTAGGGTGCCTTGGGTTGGGTTGCCACCTTTCCATACGGCGGTGACTGGGCAGGGGGATGGGCTGTGATGTGATGTCAGTGGGTGGGGCCATGATGCAGATAGGAGTGGTTTGACATCATGGGGGCGGGGCTATGATGTGGAGATCAGCCGATCGCCGTGTCAATCAAGGGAATCCTGCCAGGTTTTCCTTATTTGGAAAACCGGGCAGAAAGTTTTGGCCTGGGCTGGCTGGGTCAAAACCTGACAGGTGGCAACACTACCCTTGGGTTAGACATTCCCAGGTATTTCCCCTTTATATTTTTGGACAACTTAAGTGGTTCTGTAATTCACCCAGGCAGCTATGTCTCATTTCCTGGATCCATTGTAGTCCAAGGGATTTAAAAGTATAAAGGGGTATAGTCCCAGGTGAAAGGTCTTTTTTGGGTCCTCAGCTCTCTGAGAGGTTGTTACAGGCCCAGGGTTACAGTGGTCAAGACTTAGAAAGGTTATTTAGTGATAGTAAGTTTTATCATAAAAGCAAGGGTTTTCATTTTTTAAACAAACAAGCTGAAATGCCACTCCGCACCTTTCTTATTGTTTAGTATGTAAAATTAAGCCTTGCCCACGTGCACCCAATACGAAAGGTGAGGAGCGGCATTTCAGCTTGTTTGTTAAAAAAAAAAATTATATTTTTTGGAGAGGTGGCTCTCTCCTTAAATGCTCGCTCTCCCAACCCCCGCCTAATGGTGTCTCTGGAAGAGATCATGCTAAATAAAGAGAAAAGCAGGTCTGTCTCCCTCCAAAGGTAACACTTTATTTTTTTCACTTAGGATAGGACTGACGCATGGACACTGCCTTGACGGGGCGCGTCAGCTTATGCATGCTTTGTACAAACTTTGTAACTAAAAGTGTCTTTTTTTTTAAGAAAGTTACAGTTCAGTTGTGCAAGAATATTTCAGGGGGTTATATATTAAGAGTGCTGGGGCTACCTTGTTTTATCTATCTATCTATCTATCTATCTATCTATCTATCTATCTATCTATCTATCTAATCTAATCTAATCTAATCTAATCCTATCTAATCCTATCTAATCCTATCTAATATAATCCTATGTAATCTATCTATCTCTGGAAACTGGGAGTGCACCTCCAACATCTTACACAATATGTTGTATTTCACTGTTGTTTCTTAAATATATGCGTGACTCTTCCATGTAGCCGATGACATCATATCCTTTAATTGATTTTTAACAAGCTTTAGACAGATCCCCTATCATTGTTTTCAGGTTAAACAGGCTTCCTATCTGAGCCGTCAACATCCTCCAACACCAGTCTCCTGAAACAAAAAGGTTCTTGATATCATGATATAAGGTTTAAACATGTTTTCTACATCTCTAAGATAAATTACTAAATTCCATTTTGTCTGAAAATATTATTTTTTCTGAGCAGGCAATGAAAACACTGATGCATCAACCCCTTCCACCACCAACGCAACTTGCATACGCCTGACTACTACCACTAGTCTGCGATGTGTAATGTAAGGTAGGAGCAGAGGGGGAATATTATATAACAGTCTGGGGGGGGGTCTGCTGTTTTGTAACCTTTGGCTGAAACTTAGAAGGCAACTTATGAACAGCAATGGTTCAAAAGGTTTATGCAAAAGAGATGGTAGAACCAAATTAAAGGGGAACTCCACACAAACACAACTTAAGCTTTTTGAAAAGTAAACATAATTTCAAGCAACGTTGCAATAAACATCAGTTAAAAAATATGCCGACTTTTCATGATTTTTAATGGTTTGGAACGTTCCCTAAGCCTAGCCCCCTGCTCTCCTACTGATCTGTCTGACTACTTTGCTGAGCTGACTGACTACTGTTACTTTGTATCAACAGCCATCTGTCCTCAGCCTGCATCCTCCAAACCCCACAATTCCCTGCACACGTGATTTAAATAAGGAAAGGAACATCACAGTGCAGTGCATTGTGGGTTACGTAGTTCCTGCATGCTGTCTGTAAGCTGTGGAGAAGTTGTTACAATTTGTAACATCAGTGTTTAGTCCCTCCTTCCTTGCCAGGATTTCAAATGATGCAGAAAGAGAAGAACTGGATTTCAGCAAAGAAAATTGCATTTATTCAGACTTTTTGAAGAAACAGGTAACTGTGATGGGTTTATAAGGGGTTCCTGTGTCCTCTTTATCAAATTTTTGTTTGGAACACGGAATTCCCCCCTAAGATCTCCATTGTCGTTGGTATGATCCTACTTACCGATCTCAAAAATCTTCTCACTAGGGGTTGTTCTACTATAGGAAAACCTCTCAGCCCTAAAGAATAGGGGACCCTCCAAAGGACATGATAGCTAGAGTCCATAACTTTATAGCTAAAAAGGTTAACATCTAGCCGCCTCTCATCTAGAATATAAAGGCAATAAAGGTGCACCCTATGCAGACTTAGCATCTATCACTATTTAACATTGATATCAAATTAAACCTGTAGCCACAGTCCAGATTTCACATTGCATCAAATATTAGTCGGGGTACCCCTTTAAACTGACATTCTTACTAAAATAGTCAACAGTCCATTTCCTCGCCTCGGGGTGACTTAACCCTTCTATCACGCCTCAAATTGACAAATTCAGCAGCTGCTTCATCGAGTTCTCCAACTTCAAGTTAAAGTCCCAACGAGAGATTGTTATCCCTGATATGACACAAAAGCTCAAGGAATAACACTTGGGGGCACATTTACTTAGGGTTGAATATTGAGGGTTAATTATCCCTCGACATTCGACTGTCAAAGTAAAATCCTTCGACTTTGAATATCGAAGTCGAAGGATTTATCACAATTACTTCGATCAAACGAAATTCCTTCAATCAGAAAATTGCTAGAAAGCCTATGGGGACCTTCCCCATAGGCTAACATTGTACTTCTGTAGGTTTTAGGTGGCAAAGTAGTTGGTCCAAGTTTTTTTTTTAAAGAGACAGTACTTCGACTATCGAATGGTCAAATAGTTGAACGATTTTTAGTTCGAATCGTTCGATTCAAAGTCGTTGTCGAAGGTCGAAGTAGCCAATTCGATGGTCGAAGTAGCCAAAAAAAACATTTGAAATTCAAAGTATTTTTTCTTCTATTCCTTCACTCGAGCTAAGTAAATGTGCCCCTTGATTTGCGACATGAGGGTCCTCACTTGGGTTTTAATCTAACCCTTCTTTTCAGCTTACATCTGGGTCCATCCAGGAGACTCCCCTACTGGTCACCTTTGTCAGGCACCAACACATTTACAATCTATGTTTCTTTTTCCACATACTTTACTTGTTTTGCTGGGATGCCATCAGTTATTATGGGATTGTAGTGGAGTGAAGTGCGGTGGTGTACTTTGCTCACTGCTGATTTAGAATTATGAATTATGGTCTGAATTACATAAACACATAGAGGTTTGAACTCCCCCTTGAAAAGATCTATGGCTTTTAGTTATTTATTTTTTACATTTTCAAAGAGCTTTATTGTAAACTTCCAACAATACAAAGCCAGAAATGCATTTACAATTCAAACTAACATGCAATAGTAAAATGTTACTTTATACATTTAGTATTCCTTATGCATTCAAATACAAGAAATATTTGTCATCTGAGAAGATTGTACTCTCAGAGTGAGCGTTGCTTGGAGTATATTGGTTCCGTTATGTTGCTGCCCTCTACAGTAGAGTCTTGTGTATTGCGGGGATTAAAGTAGTGAAGGGATTGGGGCGGGAAGTTAGAGTGGTAAAGTAGGTCGATAGATGATTAGGTCGATAGATGATTAGGTGCAGCAGGGTATTGCAGGGTATTGGTAACCCCCCTCTTCCCTATACTTTTGCTTTGTATTGGTCTGTTTCTTTGAACAAAAACCATCTTATCCAGACTGCAGAACATTTTGTAAACTAATCTGGGTTAGAAGTCGACATTTCCTCAAACCTGCAGGTTTCTATGATTTTATTAAACCAGTCTTTAATGGTGGGGACATATGTCGTTTTCCAGTGCCAATGTATTAAAAGCTTTGCTGGGTTCAGTAGCTGGGGTTCTAAGCCTGAATTAAAAGTTGCAACTGGTTGTGGGTTGTGGAATAACAGTACTTGTATAGGGTCTGCTGGTATGGTGACCCCGAGGATTTGGCTAGATAGTGAGCATACCTCTTCCCAAAAAGGTCTTAAAAGGTTACATGTCCAAAAGATATGGTATAAGGTGCCTTTCTCTCTGTTACATCGCCAGCAAATGCCATTTGAGGTTTTATATATATATATATGTTGTATCCCAGAAGGCAAGTAATACCACCGTGTAACTATCTTATAGTTTAGATCTATGGCTTTTCATCAGTATAGTCAGTTGGAAGTTGATGTCCTCTTCATCCAAGAGACACATTTTCCCAAAACTTTCCAAAAATATTTTCACTTCTCCTATCCAGGGTCGGACTAGGCCAGTGGGACACCAGGATAAAACTCAGTGGGCCTCGCTGACCCAGACCCACTCATAGTGTCGCCAACTGTCCAGATTTCCGAATTTGTAAATCTGGACAGGCACTCTAAATCCAGGCAGCCCGTCCAGGTGAAAAGTGCCTGTATAGGACATTGAAGTGAATGAAATGGTGATCAGCCAATCAATGATCGCCTGTCCTGCCCCCTATGTCATTGTTGCAACAATTACCTGAACTAGTTGGCTTGTTACATTGTAGATGGAATTGTGTCTTATTCACATTCCACTCTAATATGCTACCGTTTTGTTTTCTAATACTATGGAGTATTTTGTTAACTTGCAGGTATTTTGTTGTTGAATATACGTTTGGCTCCAAATATTATTTTGTTGTCCTAATTCCACAAGTAGTACTATCACATCGATTCACCGCTTTCCAAGTATCACACTGCAAGAGAAGATCATTATCAGGGGGTTCATTATATTTTAAGAATAGGTCCCACCTGTTAGCCATTTTTTTTTTTTTTTAAAAGTCTGATGACAGAAATGTCCATGGAATAAAGACATTTGTTGTTGAAAATGAAACAAAATCCGTGACTTCACTTTTTTTCCTTAAGAAAGAACTAAAGATATCGTTGTCTTTTCCAGCTGGTTCACAAAATGTTGTGCATTTCCCGAAGCCAGAAAAATCTTTACTTTGGACAGATCGGTGAGCGCCAACTTACTAAAATCCGAATTGATCTCATTATTTTAATAAAAAAACCACAACCAAATTACCATTCCCGATTTGACCTTATTTAAAGGAGAAGGAAAGGCTAAAATTAAGTAAGCTTTATCAGAAAGGTCTATATAAATACACCAGTAAAACCTCTGTCAAAAGAAACACAGCATTTCTTTCCTTTTATTGTTCACACATGGACTTCTGTATCAGACTTCCTGTTTCAGCATAAACCTCCAGGGCAGGGCTTGAGCATGCTCAGTTTGCTCCTCTCCTCCTCCCTCCTCCTATCCCTGCTTTAATCTGAGCTCAGAGCTGTAAGTGAGCAGAGAGAGACTCAGGCAGGAAGTGAAGTCACACCAAGCTTATTTGGCAGCTTCTATCCTAAACAAACAGAGACAGTATCTAGAGCTGTTTACTCAGGTATGGTAAAGCATTCTGCAGAATAAATATAGCATTCTAGCTTGCACTATTGTGCCTAATCTGTTGGCAATAAACCATCTTGGAGTTTTCCTTCTCCTTTAATATTTAATAAGCTCGAATGAATCAGTTCAGGGAAAACCCCGAAAAAATCGTATTGAATGTACTTTTTTTCCCCTAAAAGTTTGAAATGATTGGGTTTTGGGCCTAAACCCAGTGCAGACCATGATAACTTCCAATTAGGAAAAAAAAAAGTCACTTGAATATCAAAATAAATGTATATGTAATGTGTAAATGTATATTTAATTGCTGTGATCTCCAGGTTTCTGAGATGCTCTTTTTATCTGGTCACAAGATGGAGCCAAAACCTTTCCTCAGTATATGGAGTGACTAAGGGAGACACTGGTAATAAATTTGTTTTGTTTTTTTAACGTGAGTAACTGCTAAGTTTCAAAGCAAACTAGTTCAGTGTGGCGCCTATGTAGTACGATTGGCAAAACTGCCTTAAGTAAAACTTAACTTTCAATAAATTGGGCTAAAAAGAGAAGAACGTCCACGAAAGATACACCCACTGCTAATAGCCCATAAGGCCGCAGTGCAGGAACAATGTCCCTAAAAAACATTCAATTAAAAACCAGCAGGTGGAAACGGTGGTATCTTAATCAGCCAAAGAAAATACTTTGACGGTAGTAGTATAAACCATTGGTTACAGTGCAAACACTAAATGAAGACCTATGGGGACATAGTACAGCAGGACTTTATGGATACCTATTATAATTTAACTCTTAAAACCCTAATGGGCATGGAGTGGATTTCTAAATATTGTCCTGGTGCCAGTTACATAATGAAGATAGACAGTGATATGTTTCTCAATGTGGACTATCTTGTCCACCACCTCCTGCAACCAGAATTACCAGTCCGTCAGAACTACATTACAGGATATATTGTAGCCAAAACAGGTTCTATAAGATACAAGGAAAGCGAATGGTATGTCCCTATGGAAGTGTATCCTAATGACACCTATCCTCCATATCCCGCTGGTCCTGGTTATGTCTGTCGGATTTATGCTCCTATAGTCCTCCAGGGATATAAGATTCTCAGCCACGATGAGTAAGTCCCTCTTCTTGGCTTTAAATCTAAAACTCCTGATATCTACAATGTCTTCTCTACTGATATGGCAAAAAAGATTTATGATGTTGCTCAGACGATTAGGGTTATGCCAATGGAGGATGCCTTTGTGGGAATCTGTTTGTATGAACTGAAGATCCCACTCACTTACCCATCTCCTAATAAAATAAATGGGCACAGGATAGATTACGACCTCTGCCAGTTTAACAAGTTGATCACAGTGCACCATTATGCGGGAGATGAACTGCGGAGAGTATGGACGGACTTCTGGACTCAGAGATCAGGGTGCAAGAGCTAAAGACTTCATTGTAACACTAATTACTCTGCAGTAACCGCACCTCGACGACTGTTTCACCACAAATGTGGCTTTCTCTTCTTCATTAATACACCGTCAGTACAACACAGAGATGGCTATAAATTTATTGTGCAAGGTATTAAATAACGCTGGACTGGAAACATATGGGGTTAACTACTGTTTTGATGTCCTAAAGGAATCACATGCCAAACACAATTGAATGCTGCATTTAAACTCATGTTAATTCACCTTTACGTCTGTGCACAATTGCTCACACCGCTTTACGTTTTGATTTTGGATTACAGAGTGGACAGAGTTTGAGATGTACAATTTAAAACAGCATACCTCAATGCCTAACAAAATCGGGATGGATATTTTTTGACATTGGGAATACAGGTATGGGACCTGTTAGCCAGAATGCTGGGGACCTGGGGGGTTCTGGATAACGGATATTTCCATAATTTCATACCTTAAAGGGCATGTAAAGGCAAAAAAATAAAATCCCATTTTTACAATCTTAAATGAAAAAGAAATCTATCTCCAATATACTTTAATTAAAAAATGTGTACCATTTTTATAAGAAACATGACTGTATGCAGTGAAATTCTCCCTTTATTTACTGCTGTGGATAGGAATTGTTAGACGGTCCCTAACTGCTCTGCAGGGAAACAATCATACTCATGAACAGCAGGGGGAGTCCCCGACTCCCTTCCCAGCCATGCAGAACTCAAGCAGCTTTGTTTGTTTCCCTGTAGAGCAGTCTGCGACTGTGTAGAGATTTGTATTGGATTTTATTTTTGATTTTACATACCCTTTACTATTTCCAACTGCAGCTGCAGGGACAAAGATCATGGTGCTCATGGGATTCTATTTGAAGGATTATTTTGCTGCAGCCACTGGTTCTGGAGTTGGATAAAGTTTGTATTAAACAATGCAAAAACCATAAAATCCACATTAGATTACATGACAACACAAGACCCAGTGCAGTCTGTATAGTCTGTTTATTAATCAGTCTTGCTGTATCGGCTTCTGGCAGATATTATTTGACTTGTGCCGTTTTGATCATTTATGACGATCCCTAAGCAGCCCAGACCACACTGAGCATGTGCACAGTCTTAGTCTTGCAAAGATGTATAACAAAGTTACAAGATGGTGACCCCCTGTGGCCAACTTTGAAAGCATAAATCATTTGTTTGATTAGGCTTGTGGTACAGTAAGTTCATGTTTATGTTTAGTATACAAAATACAGCATTTCTAGCCTTATTCTATTTTAGACTTTCCTTGTCCTTTAAGTCTACTAGAAAATCATATAAACATTAAATAAACCCAATAGGCTGGTTTTGCTTCCAAAAGGGATTAATTATACAGTACAAGCTACTGTTTTATTATTACAGAGAAAAAGGAATCACTTTTAAAAATTTGGATTTTTTGGATAAAATGGAGTTTATAGGGAGACAGTCATTCCGTAATTCTGAGCTTTCTAGATAACAGGTTTCTGGAGAATGGATCCCATACCTGTATCATAATTACATGAACGAATGTATTATTTCAGCAAACATTGAGTTATATCAGGGCCCCTCTGCATTGTCAGTATTTTTAATGTATTTGGGTATTTTTAATGGTGCTGGTATATTATGATATTGTGTTTTATTTTTATATTGTAAGATGGTTGATGTTGTGGTTGTTCATGCTGTACACAATTTGGACACTCTGGGTCACTGTACACATGTAGTACAATAGGGATTCTCAATGTGAATAGGATTCAAAGCAAGAAACCTTCTACTCATCGGTGTTCAGTAGAATTGAACTTGTAACTTCAGGACTTCAAGTTCAGCTGTTTACATGACTTTGGGGCTTTTTGCGGCTTCAGGACTTCAAGATCAGCTTTTTCCGTCACTTCAGGTCTTTTTGCGGCTTTGGCTCTTTTTGTGACTTCTGGATTTCGGCAGTTTGGGACTTCAGCACAGCCAAGCCCCCCCCAATGGCGGCCCTGGGTAGAACTTTATTGTATGGGGCTTAAGGAGAGCAAGTTTGATCTACTTAAAGCTACAGTGGCATCAGCAAGTGATAAATGTACATCCTCTATAGATAATTAGCAAGTTGCTATGAAATATTTCTCAGAAGTGAAAGCCCATATATACAAAGTATAATGTAAATATCATAGCAAGCAATACTTCCCAGGATAATACATTTCAGAGTCACGTGACACAAATGACACTAGGCACCAATTATAACTGATGACACCACTAAGCGCTATTCATAAAGATATCATTTACAGGATATTCGTGGCTATTTTTTATTAATAATAAATACACGTGAATGAATTAGCTAAAACTGTTTTCTTTTGCCTAAAAAAAAATATTGTAAAAATTGTAAGGATGCACCAAATCCGCTATTTTGGATTCGGCCAAACCCCCGACTCCTTTTTGAAAGATATGGCCGAATACCTAACCGAATCCGACCCCTAATTTGCATATGTAAATCAGCGAGCGGGAGGGAAAAAGAGAGCCAAGCATTGAAACATATACTGTATTTCCTTCCTTGTTTTGTGACGAAAAGTCACATGGTATTAAAGATTCAGATTCGGCTCAGCCAGGCACAAGCATTCGCCAAGTCTGAATCCTGCTGAAAAAGGACAAATCCTGGCTGAAAACCGAACAGAATCCTGGATTCAGTGCATCCCTAAAAAAATTGCACAATGTACAGTCACATTGGGGGAAAAATATCTAAAAAAAAATGATTGACAATTGATGTTTACATGGAGGAATCAATTTATGCTAGTCTGACTAATTCTATTTCCTATCCTTTGTGGCAGGGATACACAATAAACACTAAAGGGGTTATTTGTTTAAGTTTTAATGCCAAAAACTCAAAAAAAAAAACGGATTTTTCGGGATTTATTAAAGAGCAATGCTGCATAAAGCAAAATCTGTAAATCCGTCATCTCAGACCTAGGGAAGTCAATGGGAGAGGTCCCTATACTATTTGGAAGATTCTGTGGTCGGAGTTGGAATTAGCCTAAAAATCTATTAATGATGGGTAAATTTATTCGCTAGGTGCAAATTTGTGGTGAATTCCCGCGATTTGGCGTAGGTGAATAAATTCGCAAAACTGCTGCTGAAATTCGCCGGCATCAACAAAAAATCTAATGTCAAAAAAATGCAATTTCTCCAAAAACGGATGCAGCGTCAAAAAAAGACGCCGGCGCCATTTCGCAAATTTTTTGCCGTTTTGAGGAAGCAAAACGCCACAAATTCGCCCATCACTACCGACTATTTTGCAATTTTCAGGCAAAAATTTTTCAGGAAAAAAGCTGGAAAAAATTGAGCAATTCAGATTTTCGCTTGATTTTATATCATTTTATCTGTTTAAATCATGCTTTTTTAAGAAATAGTTTGGTCGGCTTTTTTTAAATAAAAAATCTGATTTTGATAAATTAGGCCCTCAGAGAGAGGGTCAGTGTCTTACAAAACATCATTGGTTGATCATTTGAGCCTTGTAAGGTTTAAACATTTTAGCAGGACTTTGTTTTCCTTATAAGGAGTCCTATTTATACCTTCACATTTGTGTAACCTCTGACCAAGACACATTACTAAGGTATGAATATTCAGTAGTCTGAGTCATATTCAAGTGAGCCAATCAGACTATATACAATGTTAACATCTATCTAATGGGTTTAATAAATGGTGATTTGTAACTTTGTTGAATTGGTGTAAATATATGTCTTTATGAAGATTTTTTAAGGATCTGCAGTGTGTTGGTATTGCTGATTCACACAATTGTGTGCAGTGAATGTGAATTTTATTTGTCGCTTCAGGTTTGCAGGTTTATACAGTTTATACTTGAATAATGATGTAATAATAACAATTAATAAGAAGAAATCATACTATTAACACCAGTAACAATTAATTAATGTTTTATATGTCTACAATCTCTTCGATCACGATAAAAGGCTCCCACTGTAGAAAGCAGAAAAGGTTTCTTGGTTCATAGACCCAAACAAAGCAGATTGTCAGAGGGAATGACGGAGCAAAGGGGGTATTTTTCATGGGGAGGGGTCATTTGTATCATGTTTTACCCATTGCAATGGTACATAAAGGAAATTAGACCTACTGATGTTTTTGTCAGCAATGAGCCAGATACAGGATTACAAGGGTCTCATCTGTGGTCCTTGACTACTCATAAGGGCGGCACATTATATTTTATGGGGGAAGACATTCTACGTAGACACAATTTTGTGATGTCTGACCCATAAAATTAAACCCAATACATGGGCTCTGTAACGCCTGAGTGACATCACAATAGCTTTGTGTTTAGCATCACAGTCTTGTACTGTTTAGTTTTTGAGTCTGATTTCAACCTGGGAGCCATCTGCACAGAGTTTGTAACCCTCCCTACGTGGGATTCCTCCTGTTTCCTTCCAGTCAAGTACAGGCAGGTTCATTGACTTCTAATAAAATTGACCCCGGTGTGATTGGGGAGCTTAGACTGTAAGTTCCACAGGGACTGATGTGAATGATTGGTAATTTCTGAAAAATGTTGGGTAAACATGTCCACACTATGGAAATAAATGAGAACAGATAATAAATCCTGTTTTTTTGTCCTATATACTGGATAAAGATCATCCATGAAATATTTCCCATTTTATTTATATGTTGAACATTATTTCCAAAGTCGCTTCTTAGATGTAACCCTGACCCCATACTATATTAGTCTTTAGTCCTTGCACCCTGATCTCTGAGTCCAGAAGTCCGTCCATACTCTCCGCAGTTCATCTCCCGCATAATGGTGCACTGTGATCAACTTGTTAAACTGGCAGAGATCGTAATCTATCCTGTGCCCATTAAATATATTAGGAGGTGGGTCAGTGAGTGGGATCTTCAGTTCATACAAACAGATTCCCACAAAGGCATCCTCAATTGGCACTGCCCTAATTGTCTGAGCAACATCGTAAATCTTTTTTGCCATATCAGCAGAAAAGACATAACCAGGACCAGCGGGATATGGAGGATAGGTGTCATTAGGATACACTTCCGTAGGCACATAGCACTTGTATTCCTTGCTCCTCAAAGGACTTGAGTTGGCTACAATATATCCTGTAATGTAGTTCTGACGGACTGGTAATCCTGGTTGCAGCAGTTGTTGGACAAGATAGTCCACATTGAGAAACATATCACTGTCTATCTTCATTACGTAACTGACACCAGGACAATATTTAGAAATCCACTCCATGCCCATTAGGGTTTTAAGAGTTAAATTATAATAGGTATCCATAAAGTCCTGCTGTACTATGTCCCCATAGGTCTTCATTTCCTCCTCTAACAGTTTCTGATTACTCTCCATATTATCAGAAAAGATACCAACCAGGAAAACAGTGACCACAGCAACATCTCTGTAGTTACTTTCATTTCCCCAGGTTTCCCGAATGGTTAATCGTGAGTTGGCATCATGGCTCTCTCCGATCACAAGTAAAACAAGGAAGGGCTTCTGGTTCTGGCATTTTTCTTGTGGATTCAGGAGGAACTTATAAGGATAAGGATAAGGGGGTGTCAATGGGTGTTTTGTTGTAGATAAAGGTAAGGGCAAACCAGGGCTCTCAGTTGGTTGTGGCTTGAGTTCCAGAGAGTTTGGTAAAGTAGATGAGATATGATGATGATCTCTACTTGTAATGTAGAAGTAGAATGCAGAAAATGAGAATATAATGGGGACTACAATTTTACAGTACCTCCAAAATTTACAGCCAAAAGCCATTCTAATTTCAAGATGATGCTGTATGGAGAAGAGCAGAGAACGTAGGTCAAATGTGTGAATCAGAGTAAGTCTATTAGCATTAGCATTATTCTGAATGTCAATGTATCTGAAACAGATATATATGCTCTGTTCCAGGTAATGAAATGGGCTCCAGGTTCTCAGCTTCAACGCATCAACTAATCAGCCTTCTAAGTAGAAGAAAATCACACAGTATGTATAGAAACCAACTTAATGTAATCCCTGGAGGTCACATGCTGCTGCATTTCGGGTGCTAGAAGAGATTGTCCCCCAATTATACACTATCTGTGTAAGAACTTCATCTTTTGAAGAAAACTTGCCCATAAAACGCCAGGCACCACTGCCTGATTGGGTATATAGTTACTGTCCCTTGTAAGGCACTGGGGAAAAGTAGTGGATGGGGTATACACTGATCCTAGGTTTCTCACTTATACATAGTGAGGGGCTTCAAGCTAAGTATAATTAGCCTTATCTGGCTCTAGGGTTGCCACCTGGCAGGCAGAGATGGAACTAGGTGGGGGCGGGCCATTCAGCCGGGCCCCGCCCACCACCCTCTTCCATGCGGCGATGCAGCCGCTGAAGTGGGCGTGTGACTGCCAGGGGCTCTGGGCCCTGGCCCAATTGCACCCCCTGCTCCCCCGGTAGTTACTCCACTGCTGGCTGGTATTTTACTGGCCTGGCCGGTAAAAATGATGGTTGATCCCAATGTTATTAATAGGGAAAAAAGATAAATATATAGGAAGGACGGTATTTTTTTTTCAGAAAACGTGAAACGTGGCAAACCTATCTGGCTCTTATGCCTGGGAGAAGTCTGGTTTCTCATTCTGTGAAGTCCTTGGATAGAGAGAATGTTTCTTTCTACAGAGGAGGAGCTGGGGGGTTCCTAAGGTATTGTGCCTAAATTGTTTGGGGTGGAGGAAATCCTGTTTAGACCTCACAGTGAAGGTAATTTTGTTTGTCTGTTGTTTGACCCTTTGCGAATAATAAAATGCGGTGCCAAAAACTGGTTTGAATTTGCAATTTGGTGTCCCTGACCCCTGCCTGCTTTAACTTTACCAACACCAGTTTCAGCAAATACAGTGTTTGGATGTGGATAGAAATTCTCAAAGTACTCTTAAATGTATGAGCCTATTGTTTACTTAAAGAAGAGTTACTCTTGAAAGTGGAATAATGGTAGAAGGTTTAAAGCACCAACAACAGGCCAATTAACTGCAGCTAGAAACCAATGGTCAAACATCTGAACAGCAGATAACTGAGGCTACCAGACCATCTGAAAGTTGCAGCAGTGGTTGTTTTAGTCTCTGCACCAGCAGATTTGGCCACTTTGCACTTCTTAGCAATGTAAGGACAATGTGTCCACACCTGGGTGTATGATTCTCACAAGCCAGTACTCCGTTGTATGACCTCAATCTTCCCAGCAAGTATCCACTAGGGGTGCCAAAACACCAGTTGTTGGGGAGACTCTTACATTTATCCAGAGGAAGCCAATAACTGATAATAATAAAGTGCAGTGAGAAAAACTGGTTTAAATCTGCAGTTTGACCTCCCTGACTCATCAAAAATGCATCAGTTAATAGTGCTGCTCCAGCAGACCTCTGCACTGAAATTCATTTTTGAAAAGAAAAACTGCTTTTTTTAATATTTAATTATGAAATCTGAAATGGAGCAAGACATATTGTCAGTTTTCCAGATACCCCCAGTCATGTGACTTGTGCTCTGATAAACTTCAGTCACTCATTGCTGCTGTACTGCAAGTTGGAGTGATATCACCCCCCCTCACAATGGGAAGGTAACCAGATAACAGTTCCCTAACACAAGATAACAGCTCCCTGGTAGATATAGGAAAGGCACTCAATAGTAAAATCCAGGTCCCACTGAGACACATTCAGTTTCATTGAGTAGGAGAAACAACAGCCTATCAGAAAGCAGTTCCATTCTAAAGTGCTGGCTCTTTCTGAAAGCACATGACCAGGCAAAATAACCTGAGATGCACCTACACACCAATATTACAACTAAAAAAATACACTTGTTGGTTCAGGAATACAATTTCATATTGTGGAGTGAATTATTTGCAGTGTAAACAGTGTAGTTTAGAAACACAAACTACACCATAACAATCATGACAGAATCTCTTAAAACATTTATTTTATCTTCTTATAAAAAAAATGACTTTACTTACCATCTTTACCCTATCCCTAACCCTCCAGAATTGTGATTAGTATAGTACTTTGCTCTGCCAGACCATAATACAAATTGGGGTGTTGTTCTACATTGGAAGTTCATTTCTGACCCCCCCCATTTCAGCAGCAGTCACTTACAATGCATAGTACCGCTAACTGCAAGTCTTTTTGGCCCCAAATCCAAAGTGACTGTACAAGGGGCCTGGAGCTGCAGCCCTGACTTATCAAACCTTTATGTAGATAATTCAATGGTGCTTGAAGGTTTGTGAAAATCAAGGGGGGTTGGTGGAAGCACTCTTAAGGCTAAAACAAAATATTTTGAAGTATAATGGAAGTGCTACTTACAATGCACTTCCCTGGTCCCCTGTCTCATAAGTAATTCAATATAAATGCATATGTTTACAAAACAGGGGTTTTTAGTTACAAAGTTATGATCATAAAGTTGAAAAGCCACCATACCACATCAAGGTAAACCCCATATGGCGGTCCCTTACTTATTTAACTCAGGTCACATTATAAAAAGATACTTCTCTGCATAATAGCATTGCCTGTACACAGTGTGTGTTGAGCATTGGTTTCAATCTGAAAGCTGAATCCTCCCCCGCCAGCAAGGGCTTTTAAGAGAGAGAGAGATTGCTCAAACCAACGCCCATATTTAAAAGCATAGGACCACCATTAGTATAAAGGGGTGGGTATGGGGTGCTATTAAAAAACCACATAGAGCTGAGCCACAGCTTCAGGCGAATATACAAAAATCAAGGGGGGTTAGTGGAAGCACTCTTAAGGCTAAAACAACATATTTTGAAGTATAATGCTACTTACAATGCACTTCCCTGGTCCCCTGTCTTATAAGTAATTCAATAAATAAGTTAAATAAGTTAGGGACCGCCATATGGGGTTTACCTTGACGTGGTATGATGGCTTTTCAACTTTATGATCATAACTTTGTAACTAAAAACCCCTGTTTTGTAAACATATGCATGTAGGGACCCGTAGAGTTAATCCACGGTTGAAAGGGTTAAGGGCCCCTCCCCTGAGCCTCATGGCTTGAAATGGGTTTTCTGCCTGAATTTTCCAGGGGCAGAGCCTTTGGATTGGTGCACATGGCTGATCCCAAAAGGAACTACAAGGTGGTGCTGTGCAACCCTATAAAAGATGATGCCATGTGCTCTGTCAGCCATTACAGTTCAGGTTACAGTTCAGGTTACAGTGACTGCTGCAGATATTTGTTTCACTTGGGATAGAGTGACAACACCGGCAAAATGTAGGCCTTTAATGGAGTATGATAGGCCTGCCAAAGGCTGGGCAGGATCCTCCAGTGCCTGGATAACTCAACTAAGATGGTTTGGAGTTTGGATGCCGGATTTCTGTATTCACCTTTTGGAGATGGGTGAGAGATGCAGTTCAGCAATGATGTCAATTTGTGCTCGCGCTATAGACAGTGCTGGGAGCGATGAATGGAGGATCAAACAAGCTGCATGTGTTTCATGGAATGTATTCATCGCTGTGGATGCCTGCCCCAGCTCTGGATGAGCCTACCCATCTGTGTGAATCCCCAGGTGTAGCATGGGGAGGGTAGAAAAAGAGAGGATCCAGGATGGTTTCTGTTTATGACACAGGCTGTTGTTGATGCCTGCCACGAGGGAGCCAGTACCTAACCGGAGGGAAAGGTATTTTGGGCTGTAGCACTACCTGGGACCAAGTGTACTCTTTTGGGGACAAGGGATGGGAACTCTTGGGCTGCCAAAAGGAGTAGTGCGGGACTTTGCCTGGCAAGGAGGTGTCAGGATTGGACTTGCATAGGTTCCCATGGGAGTGGGTAATTTTATATGATGTGAATGTGTTTTACTTCCCCTTTAATAGTACACTTGTTTTATATAAAGTTATATAATAAAGTGTGTGGGTGATTTGTTTCCTAATGGGGATATCCTCAGGAGTATTACAGGACCCCATTAGGTGGAGGCACTGCCAGAGAAGAATTTTCCCAGTACCTTTCAACTTGCAAAGGGAACTCAGGACCCGAGTTGGTAAGCTGGTACAACCTTGGCACCAAGGGGGTCGCCAAGAGGGTGTTACATGCATTTGCATTTATATTGAATTACTTATGAGACAGGGGCCCAGGGAAGTGCATTGTAAGTAGCACTTCCATTATACTTCAAACTATTTTGTTTTAGCCTTAAGAGTGCTTCCACCAACCCCCCTTGATTTTTGAAGGTTTGTGAACCCTAATACAGTTTCAAGAAATTAATACAATCAAAACATTATCTGTTGTGTGAAAATGGATCATGTTTTAGGTCATTTTAAGTCACATGTTATCACAGACTTTCAACCACCACTGAATAGTTACAGTCCAGGGCTGTCTGACAAATCTGAATTAGAAATAAAAAGCATTCTCTAGAGTAATCTAGTGTATTTCTCCTCGGTTAGTGCGTGTCCCAAGAACTCACCAGCCACCAGTTTCAAACACAAGGTATGATTAGTCCGTACAGATTCTATTGTTAAAGGGATCCTGTCATCGGAAACATGTTTTTTTCAAAACGTATCAGTTAATAGTGCTAATCCAGCAGAATTCTGCACTGAAATCCATTTCTCAAAAGAGCAAACAGATTTTTTTATATTCAATTTTGAAATCTGACATGGGGCTAGACATTTTGTCAATTTCCCAGTTGCCCCTGGTCATGTGACTTGTGCCTGCACTTTAGGAGAGAAATGCTTTCTGACAGGCTGCTGTTTTTCCTTCTCAATGTAACTGAAGGAGTCTCAGTGGGACATGGGTTTTTACTATTGAGTGTTGTTCTTAGATCTACCAGGCAGCTGTTATCTTGTGTTAGGGAGCTGCTATTTGGTTACCTTCCCATTGTTCTTTTGTTTGGCTGCTGGGGGGGGGAAGGGAGGGGTGATATCAGTCCAATGTGCAGAACAGCAGTAAAGAGTGATTGAAGTTTATCAGAGAACAAGTCACATGACTTGGGGCAGATGGGAAATTGACAATATGGCTAGCCCCATGTCAGATTTCAAAATTGAATATATAAAAAGATTAGCCCGGCGACAATTCTCCTCTTCTTCGGGGCCACTAATCTCCCCAACTGCCTTCCCTGCCTTCCTGCCGGCTAAAATATAATCGCCGGCAGGATGGCACTTGGTGTGATTCGTTTTGCGAAGTCGTCCGAATCTCCGCTTCCCTCAAGTCCTGGAATATCTTGGAGTATTATGTACTGGATTGGTTAGTACAGCAGTGGAATTAGGAACACCTAATAGATTAGTGCTCATGGATGTGCTGCTCCACGCTGAATTCCAACTCTCAGCTAATATGTTGTTCAGATACCTGCAGCTGAAACTTGCCTACTGGCTGCAATTCCCTCTTGGACCAATAGTGTTTACTGACATGGCTTTGGAGCATTACCTCTGCTAAGCAGATCTGGCAAAAGTCTTCACCTATATGAATATTATAGTAATATAGTAAAATGCCACCCAATTGAACAAGGCTAAACAGCAATAGCATGGGGATATACCAAAACTAGAGGAAGAAATGTGTATGTATGCTCTAGCTTTAGTACCCCAACTAACTCTATCTAGCAGAGGTTGATATGTACAGACTAAATTTCTCAATAGAATATATCTCACCCCACAAAAACTAGCAAGGATATATCTTGGGGTTTCTGACCAGTGTTCCAAGTGCCTCAATGCAGTGGGTACCTTCTTTCATGTCTTTTGGCAATGCCCAATAATACAGACATTCTGTAAAGAACTACTCAACTATGCTGAAATGGCCTTACCACTCCCTATTATACTGTATTGTCCCCATCCTATATTTCTTGTGTATTATGGAAACTCTACAGCGGAGACCTGTGCTAATTACTGTTACTCGCATCTATTTTATTGTGCCCAAAATGGACATATTGTTACACTGGAAGTCGACTGGGCCACCTGTGCTGAACTTTCGGAAAAAGTTTATAAAAGATTCCCTGCAAAAACTTGTATATCAAACCTGTGGATAGCCCACTATATTTGGCACCATTTGGGAAATATGGCTGGAGGCAAAGGTATCATTCCAATTGAATTGCAGATATTAGAAAACAATGGCTAGCTGGTAATGTAGCAACATCTATGTAATGTTCCTAATCCCAAGGTCTTCACCCCCCCAAACTCACACTTTCTCCTTTCTTCCCTTTCCTGCTTCTATCCAAGGGGATTGCTATATACACAAATATATTACAGCCTCTCTAAACTGCTAAATTCTGGTAATTGTATTATAGCTTTTATATGTCAACCCCAATAACTTCTGTTTTTTGGGCCATCTTTGATTTCGTTATTGTGATAGCCTCTGGTTTTCCCATTCAGCTGCATATAAATTCAGGACCAGCACAAGGATGACACTAGTGCTAATATTTCACAAGTGCTTGGAAAATGTTTACACCTGCTAGTTTGTTACTTCGTACTTTCAAAATGTTTTATCCTGTATTTCTTCTCTTTGCTCTTTCATGCTTCCTAAAACGTTTTCTGGTATTTTCTCCAACAAGTTGCAAAGGTATAGACATTTCAGCCTCTCCTTTCCTCTCCACACATGATCTCTGTACTCTGTTTTGTTGCTCAAGGTAACTGACAGCCTGGGACACTTTTCCCAACCTTGGTCCTAACACCATCCCAGTTATATCATGACAACTTCTCTTTCCCTTCAATGTAAACTCCAAGATCACAGATCTCTTATCTCTATACCCAAAACACCGTTAATCTTTCTTGTGCTCTCTGGAACACCCACTCAGTTTGCAACAAACACTCTAATCATAACCTTTTCATCATGTTCAATTCCTTCAACCCACAGTATTTGCACTTACTGCAAACTGGCTTTCTCCTACTGAAACCTGTTCTCCTGTCCTATGAAGGTTTACACCTTACTCATATTTCCAGACCTGGAAACAGAGAATGAGATTACTTCTCTCTCACCATTGTACTTTTAAAGTTCTTCCATCTGTTCCTCTATCATTTTCAGGTCATTGGATTTACTGAATTAGGTTTTTTTTTTTGCCTTAAAATACAATAGATTCTGCCCTGTCTTTCAATCCATGTATCCAGTCACTTATTAAATCATGTCACTTTCACCTAAGGAACATATCAAAAATACAATGACTTATACCCTAAGATGCTGCCAAAATTCTTATCCACTCTCCGATCATATCACAACTAGAGAACTGTAACTCTCTATTAATAAGCCTTCCCCAGCAGAGACTTCTCCAGTCCATAATGAACACTGCCACCAGACTCATACACCTCAGCAACCAGCCCTCGTCTGCCATGTTACTCTACCAATCCCTGCACTGGCTTCCACTACTATTCAGAATAAAATTCAAACTAATAACCCTGACATTCAAAGCACTTCTTGACTCTATCCCACTCTATATCCCTGAACTTATGTCTAGATACTCACCCAACCACGTACTACAATCCTTTACTGACCGGATCTTTAACTCTTCTCTCATTACGTCCTCACACACTCGCATTAAAAACTTTACAAGGGCTGCACCCCTCCTCTGGAATTCTCTGACAAGTTCTGTCCGACTTTCTCCAAACCTTTCTGCTTTCAAAAGATCTCTTAAACACACGTATTTAAAGAAGCCAACCCTCATTCAGTTTAGCTTCCAAATGTAATACCATATGCTATGTCTCTTGCCTTGCTTGTTGTTAATCTTGCCCATTATCACACTCTCAATCACACTCTCCATTATCTTATCTGTCTCAAATCCTCCTCCTTTTAGATTGTAAGCTCTTTTGGGCAGGGCCCTCTTCACCATTTATATTGGTTACTGGCCGCTATGTATGTTCTTTGTGTAAACATGTATTACATATTACATCACATATACAGTGCTGTGGAATATTACAATTACTCTTGTCATGCAAAGCTTTATTATTATCTTTTCTGGACAGGGATAGAGTGGGCCCCCCTCCGAGGGGCAAATTCACTAAGATGCGAAGTTGCACCAGGCGCAACTTCGCCGTGCTTCGCCGCACTTCGCCAGCGCTCCGCAAATTCATTAAGTCCGAAGTTGCGCACAGGGGTAGCGTAAGTTTGCGAAGTTGCGCTAGCGTTAATTCGCTATGTAAAGCGAAGTTACGCTAGCGAAGGCTAATTTGCATACGGCGCGAAATTCAAATTTCAATGGAGGAATACGTATCAGCGCTACAAATGCCTAGAAAACCTTCAAATCTGCAAATAAAAATTTTATTTTGCCCTACACATGTGCCCACTGTCTAGGTAAGTTGCCATGAGTCAGGAAATGTAGGGGGGAAGGAGGGGAGCCCCAAAAAAATTTTCGATCTTTTTCAGCCTATCACCCATCATGTAGAAAACACGCCAGCGTTTTTTGGGACTTAGAAAAAATTTTGACTTTTTTTGAAACAATCCCTATCTACTCTATTGCGCTTCGCCAGGTCTGAGGTGGCGAAGGAAGTCTAGCGTAAAAGGTAATGTTCAGTACACTGTGCAAGTTAGTGAATTTGCGTAGTTTCGTCGCTAGTGAAAATTCGCCTAGCGTAAGGTTGCGAAGTAACACTAGCGAAACTACGCCATCGTTCGTTAGTGAATTTGCGCAGTAGCGAAAATGCCAAACGCTAGCAAATTAACACTAGCGTTCGGCACTTCGCGGCTTAGTGAATTTGCCCCTGAGTTTGCCTCTCCCCTCCCCTGCCTGTACAGCACTGCATACCTTAAACCACCTTCCTCCTCTTTAACAGCTACAAATGGCAGCCATGAATATGCGGGGAAGCCTGAAATTTAAAGAAGTAATGGGGGTCATTTATTAACACTGGGCAAATTGCCCATGGGCAGTTACCCATGGCAACCAATCAACTTATTCAATTAATAATTAAAGGTGTAGTTAGAAACTAAGTTACTCTGAAAGTATACAAGTTTTATTTACATTAAAAAACATTTTCATTAAAACTGACCAGCCAGGAACCAAACATGTAACAATATAAAGACATAAAAAAATATATATTCCAGGCGATTCAGTGGTGACTTATTTAAAATCACAATAATAGGAATTTTCCCAAAGATCTCCTAGGTTGTATTAGATGATTCCCCCAGTCTTAAAACAACAATTATGCAAGGCATGTTTAACATAAATAAAACTTGTAGACTTTCAGAGTAACTTGGTCTTTAACTACACCTTTAATTATTTAATGATTGTTTTTGTTATCCTCAAAAGGACCTTGGGGATCTAAGGTGTGCTTGAGACCAGTTAAAGAAATATCTCCTTAATGCCACATTACCAATCTAAGCGAATCAAATTATTACATTCATTGTTCCACCTGCAGCTGGGTAAAAAATCTATAGGTTACTGGCCATGGGCAAATTTACCCAGTGTTGATAAATAACCCTCATTTTCTCTTCAGTTTCAGATCTTATGATAAAAACTTAGAACTTGGGTTTTTAGTAAGTGAAATTATATGTACAGATGCAGCCACTTTGGTTTGTCTGTTTGACACAGAATAACTAAACACAGATATCCCATTTATCTCATTTAACACAGATGGGATGTCACAACATCCCATCTAATTAAAGCATTTTCTGTGTCACAACATCCCATCTAATTAAAGCATTCACCATAGTGAACAATGGTGCTTTGGTATGCTAATGAAAAGGTTAAATGCATTAAATGAGTTATTTGATGACTTTAGATAACACAGTTTCTTCAATTAACCCTGAGTCATGACACATTTAACTCACAAATCCAAGTGGCTTCAGCTGTTGCAGTGCATTATAAATGCAGGAGCACACAAACCATTAAACTCGTTATCATTTCCCTCTTGTTGAACATAATTTTGTTCAATCCTAACCATGATATACTTTATATATAAACCCTGATCAACTACTAATATTATTCTCTGGTTCTTCACCTGCACCGTCCCTACCCTGTTTATTCTATGCAGGTCAAGTTTTTCTTAACCCGCCTGCACATCACTAGTTCCTGACTCATTGTTTGCTCCGTCCTGCTCCATTCTGTCACTGGTTTATCACCTGCTCCATCCAGGTCTCTATGCCCACTCCTCACCCTGTCGCCTGTTCATCTCCCACAGGGTTTACAGGGTGACTAGTGATGAGGAATTTTTTTTGCGATGCATAGATTCATGGTGAAATTCCACATTTTGCAATCGGCAGATTTTAATATATGAAAATTTACCGTTAGAAATAACACCCCTTCACGTCAATTTCAGAGTGACAAAAAACGCCCATAGACAATGATTTTGGAGTTAGAAAAAACTTGACAAAAAAAGCAGATTCACTAACCGTGCGGAAAGTCGCCATCGACCGCTTCGCACCCATCTTCGTTCAGACAATGCTAATTCACTTAAATGCAGAGTTTCGTCGTGGGCGCCGAACGCTGCTGACTTTTCGCTATTGTTACTTCGCCAATGTGAGCAATTCAAAGCGAAGATACGCTAGCGTTCATATCTGCCTAGCGCAAATTCACTAGTGGTATTGTGCTCAGGTTAATTTGCAGGAAATTTAACGTTGAATGGACGTCTTTATGTTATACGTTGCAGCAAATACATTACATTTCCACTGTTAGTTACACATGTCCAGGGACCCTTAATAAAGACAATAGAGTTAATATTATGCCCTACACATGGCCCCACTGTATAGTTAATGTTCCATATGTTAGAAATTGTTTGGGGGAAACCGGTTACCCAAAAAACATTTTTAAGGACTTGCAGCCGATCACTCTGAAAAAAGGAAAAGACGTCAGCGTTTTTTGAACTTTGATGCTTTTTCCACTAAAGAATATGATGTAAGTAACAGAAGATTGAGGAAGATCTATGCCAGGGGTGTCCAAACTGGGGGCCAAGGGCCACATGCGGCCCAGGATGCATATGAATGTGACCCAGCTTGAAACGCTTGGCTCCCGAGGAAATAGGTGGAGGGGGACTCTGCCCATTGCCCAGTTAGTAATAATAATATAATAATACGTCTATTTAATATCCAGGTGTCCCATATTCCAGTGGATAGCTCCATCTGGTATCCAACTGGCATTGTAGTTATTTTCTGTGTTTGTGTTTCATGTGTGGCCCCAAAACATTTTTCTTTTTCCAATGTGGCCGGGCGAGCCAAAAGTTTGGACACCCCTGATCTTTGCCTGGTCTGAGCTGGCAAAGGCAAGTCTGGTGAAAGAGCTAACTTTCAGTAAAATCCGCACTTTAGTGAATTTGCAGAATGACGTCTATTCGCCAGAACGAATTGTTTCCTGGAGAACTTTTGCTAGTGAATTGGCGCCCGCCATTTTTCAGCAATGTGGGACAGATTCTCTCATCGCTAGGAATAAGCTTATTCCTGCTGATATAGATCACAGAACAAAGATTAGAACCTTTGGAAATTCATTCAATCCTGGGTTTTGGTGCCAAAATATTGTCGAGTTTTCACCGTACCTTTCAGATACTTTTCTTTATTATCGACACATGTGCAAGTATACATGGACACTTCTGTCTAGTCAGTGGGGGAACTACCAGGGGTGGAGAAGGTGCGGCTGCACCAGGGACCGTACCCCTGACCCTTTATGGGGCCTGTTTTTGAATTATTTTCCTCTTTTACATCTTTCCAGCTTTGAAATTGTGGTTATTGATCTAAAAACGAAATACTCTGTAAAGCTACAAATTTATTGTTGCTACTTTTTAATGATTCATTTAGACATTTAGACCCTCTTCTATTCATATTTCAATCTATTCAGATAACCAATCACAGTAATTATTAGTCACCCCTTGGTAACTTGCTTGCGTTGCTCCCCAGCTTTTTTGGGGAGCATTTTGCTCATGGATGAAAGAAGATGGTGACTCCTCCCCAAGTGTGTCACACAAAAGTGAGAGGCATGACTAACCCCTGGAGCCTCATAGTTTATTAGTAAATCCTTGAACATAGAGCACGTGAGTTATATCAGTACAAAATCATTTACAACTTTCAACATAACATAAGTCACTGTCTCTTACAAGGTCAGTTTCTGAACTTCTGAATGGTGTTTTAAGTTCGTAAAGACACACAAACAAGACAATTCATATAAGCTTTTTTCCTCTATTTTTGTATAAACACAGACAAGATCCAAGCACTTTAATACACATACATGGCTCACTGGAAAATGGGTTTTGGGTGGATCGGGTAACATTTCCTTAAACAGAATAAAGTTATTTGTGGTGTAACTAGCAGTTACTATGCCTCCCAGGAAAATCGTTATGGCACTGTGATGTGAATGCAAAGCAGCACAGTGACATTGGAGTCTGCCATTACCTTTATGCTGCTCTGCGTACTCATTCCAGGTATGGTGCAAGGGGGACAGCTAATTACGGAGCAGTGCTGTTAATACAGAGCAGGGCCGGAACTAGGGGTAGGCAGAGTAGGCACCCGCCTAGGGTGCAATCATGGGGGGTGCACTTTTAAAGGGGACCCTTCACCCAAAAAAATAATTCCAAATCTTATTTCATCACATTAGTCAAGCAGAATGAACTTTAATTACACTATATAAATTACTTGAATCTTGGTTCCTTGCATCTTGGAATCAATAATTATAGCAAGCAGGCAGGAGCCATTTTGTGGACGCACAATCTTATGCACCAGAATGATGGACCTGATGTCCATCCCCATGCCCTGGCTACACAATTAAATGGTTAAGAGAACGGGGGATTGTGTTGACATCTAGGAAGTTCTGAATGGAAAGTGAAATTGATTGAAGGCATAGAGGAGGGGCAGACAATATTTGATTGACAGCTAAGATTTTTAAATGAGTTTACAACAGCTATGAATGCTGAAATAAAAAAAAATATTTGGGTATAATGTTTAATTTGAAAAGGACTTTTATTATACAGCTTTTTATGTCTGGGTGACAGGTCCACTTTAATTTTTTCTTTTCTTTTACCCTTTTTTGCATGGTCTTAAATATTTTTTAAATTTTATGAACCACCTGTTCCAACCCCCTCTTGTCCGTGATTAGTACCTGTTGTATCTGCTCTATTTTTGGGGTGCCAGGGTAATGACTTGAGACAGACAGATCTTTAAATAAGTGGTATTTATTTACAAAGGAACTAAAAGGTATAACATAAAAAGGGAACTAACTAAGATGGAGGGAGGAAGAAAAGGACAGGGAAAGATGCAATGGAAGGGAGTGGAAAGTGACCAACTAACAAGGTATTTACAATGCTCTTTATATACACATAAGGAAGACCATTCAAACAAACATACTACCCTTTTCCCAAAACAGCCACACCCAAAAGACAGTCCCGGCCAATCAGGTCGACGTTAGCTGTTCTTGAAGATGATTCATCTCTTCTTAGATAGACAAGGGACTGAAATCAATTTAGGATTCACTGTGAAAGAAATCCCATAATCCAATGCTCCAGGTGTCCCTTTGTTGATCCAACAGAGTGTCATTCCCTTGGCAACTCTTGCTATCCCTGCACCTACAACAGTATTTCCAGTTATTTGCATGTCTTTGATATGGACATTGCCGTAGCTGTAAGGATGTTTTATGGCAGGACGGCTGTTGCCAGGCTTTCACCTTCACAGTTGCCATTGATGGAAAGGCAGATATCTGTTAAACCGTTGCGTGTATGGGCTTATTGTTGAATATCCAAAATTCACTACTACAGTACTGCAGGCAGAATCACTCCCCACCTCCCTCTTGGCAGCTGCTGGTACAGGTAAACAGATAATAAGGGGCAATATGATGAATTTTTGGCTGTTGCTGGCACAGATACAAATTTGGGAGATATATGATAGATTTTGGCTGCTGCTGACACAGGCACATATTTGGGGACAATATCACAGATTTTTGGCTCCTACTGGCACTAGTACATATTTGGGGGCAATTTTGTGGATTTTTGGGCAATAGCTGGCACAGGTACAAATTAGGTCTATATGATGGATTTTTTTGGCTGCCGCTGGCATAGGTACAGTTTGGGGGGTAACAATATGGTGGATGTTTTGGCTTATGCTGGCACAGGTATAGATTGGGGCCTTGGGGACAATCTGAGGGATTCACTGCAGTTGGCAAAGGCACAAATGGGGGCAATATGATAGTGGCTGGCACAGGTACAGGGGGCAATATGAATTGGTAATGCAGGACCGGGTGGAGGGCACTGATTGAAGCCCTTGCCTAGGGAGCCAAAATACCTTTGCCCAGCCCTGTAACCCTATTCGAAATAAAAACATTTATTCCTTTCTGCATTATCTGCTGGAAAACTAATATCACCTTGTGAAGTTCTTCACAAATTTGTGGCGTTTTGCAGTCTTGAATTCCCAACTTAAAATGTTTTTTGGAATGCAGGGATTTATAAGAAAATCTGAAATGTTTGTAGTTTTTCCTACCTCAGGAGAGCTAAAATGTGTGTATGTTACAGAACAAATTATATGCAATGCCTTGTACTGTCTCAAACTTTGTTTGCCTGTATAGCTATGGGACCTGTTATCCAGAATGCTCGGAAACCTGGTATTTTCTGGATAACCATATCTTTGTGCAATTCATATCTTCATACCATAAATCTTCTAGGAAATCATGTAAACATTAAATAAACCCAATAGGCTGGTTTTGCCTCAAAATCTTAGTTTTGATCAAGTAAAAGCTACTGTTTTACTATTACAGGTATGGGATCCGTTATCTGGAAAACCATTATCCAAAAAGCTCTGAATTACAGAAAGGCTATCTCACATAGGGGCAGATTCACAAAGTGGCTAGCGCTAGCAACAATTCGCCAGCGTTACCATCCGCAGGGACATCGGCAATTCACTAACATATGAAAAGTCACCAATGTTCGGTGCCGAGGACAAAACTTCGCATATTAATGAATTGGAGTAGTCATAAGCGCATTTGCACCTGGCGGAGTGGTGTGAGGTGTGCAAAGCTGATGCTGGCGAAAATTCGCCCGTAAGTGAATCTACCCCATAGACTCCATTTTATCCAAATAATGCAGTTTTCAAAAAAAAAAATTTCCTTAATATATTCATGGATTTATTTAATGTTTATATGATTTTGTATTAGATTTAATCATGAAGACCCAAATTACAGAAAGATCCATTATTCATCATTCTTGTATGTACGATCGTACTCCAGTCGTACTTCGAATCAAGCGATTTGAACGATTTTATCATACGATCGTACGATTTTCCCAAAAAATCCTTTGACTTAAAAAAACTTAGCAAAACACACAGGAGGTCCCCCATAGGCTAAACAGCAATTCGGCAGGTTTAAGTTGGCGAAGTATTGAAGTCGAAGTTTTTTTAAAGACACAGTACTTCTATCAAATGGTCGAATAGTCGAACGATTTTTACTTCGATTTGAAGTCGAAGTCGTAGTATCCTATTCGATGGTCGAAGTACAAAAAATTACTAATTTTGAATTTTTTAACTTCGAGAATTCCCTTGATTTCACTTCGACCCTTGATAAATCTGCCCCTTATTTAGTTGTATCTGTGATGGCAACAAAATAATCAATCAGACCATCAATCATTGTCCCGGATACAAGAGAAAAGACTTTACAAATGTAATAACCAGAAGCTCACAGCATCCAATGATTGTGAATAAATTAAATAAATTGTATGTATTAAAGATTTGTGATTTGTTATGTGATGGCGTTAACCACCAGAGGGTAATTACCCAATTAAGTGCTATGTGCAGTTAATTAATAATTCATCAATTGCTTAATTCTAAAATAAATAATTCAGTGATTGATTTAAAGTGCTAGTGCCGCTTGTATTCAAAATTCATGACTTCAATGACCAGGATTAAATAAAAGTGCCTGCACATATAAAAAGTAATAGATAGTAAAAGATAAAAGTAATAGTAGAAGATACCACAAATTAATTAAAAAAGGTTGGCTAAATTCATTTACCCAAAAGTGCTGCTGGTTAAACTGGCCATAGATGTTGAAATTTTTAAAAGATCAGATCCTCATCGTTAGACCACGATTTATACACCTCAGCCGAGGCTGATGGGTGTTTGAAAATGAATAAGTTACAAATTATCAATTAGAAATGTCCAATCCGAGACCAGCATTGAAAGATAAAGAAAGAAAATGAAAATTGATAGAAGTGGAGAAGTCCCAAGATCTAACTGCCTACAATTTTTTCTAAATCCTGGGACCCCACAAGAGGAGATAGTAGGTCACTGGGGACTGTAGTCTCTGGACTACCTTGCTAGCTTTTTGTTTAAAGAGCTAATCTTCCCTGAAAAACTCCAAATCCCACAGTGCCATGTGAATCCAGAACAGGAAATGAGAAGAAAACAAACAATGCAGTCTCCAATGAGCTTGGAATAATTCCAAGTACAAAATAATAAGTTTAAAAACAAGCAAAGATTTCCCAACAAGGAAGTAATAAAGGCGCAACGAAGAAAGAGTCATATTTAGATTTTGCCTTGGCAGAGCCAGGAGGCCAAACACATGTTGGCACACTTTTTAAGCGTTCTTATAATTGCTTTTGAGCACTAAAAAAAACAAATGCTCTGTAAGGGCTCTTACTCATGAGCGTTTTTACCTGCGCTCCGTTTTTCGGCGTTCAGCCGCAGGGGAGCGCAGGAATAGACGCATTTCATTTTTTCAAATGGGGCTGTACTCACACAGGCGCATGTAGGCGCCGAACGCAGGAAAAATGCAGCATGTTGCGTCTCAACTTGCGTTCGGCGCCTACATGCGCCTGTGTGAGTACAGCCCCATTTGAAAAAATGAAATGCGTCTATTCCTGCGCTCCCCTGCGGCTGAATGCCGAAAAACGGAACGCAGGGGAGTGCAGGTAAAAACGCTCATAAGTAAGAGCCCTAAGGCTCGGTATTCATATTCCAGTCTCTTAGTCAAATCAGTGCATGGTTGATAAGGTAATTTGGACCCTAGCTAACCGGAGAGTTGCTGAACAAAAAACTAAATAACTCAAAAACCACAAATAATAAAAAATGAAAAACAATTGCAAATTGTCTCATGTCTCTCTACATTATACTAAAAGTTAACTCGAAAATGAGTAGCATTTGGGAAATATATAGGGGTTTCCCGCAGCCCCTACAGAATACACAATGCACTTCCAACCAGCCTACATGTAATTTAACCTGTGTTAAATCCAGTGTCGGACTGGGACACCAGGGGCCCACCCAAAAACCTTAGACAGGACCCCCTGTCTAAGGTTTTTGGGTGGGCCCCTGGAGACAAAAAACCTGAGACCAGGGACCCACTTTCAGAACTATTATTCTTACTCTCCCCACTCACCCTCTATTCTCCTTGTCTCTTTTCTTTACATACTATAATCTATTATTTAATATATTTAGCCTCTTTGTTCACATATAAATAGGGAATGGCCATGAAATAGGTCAAATGTTTAGCAGCATGAGGGGCCACTGACACCTGGGCCCACCAGGAGTTTCCTGATATCCCTGTGGGCCAGTCCGACACTGGTTAAATCCATTAAGTTATAACCATAGAAGTCCTTTTTGTGTACTACACAATAATTGCAGTTCAGCAACACTCTGGCTCACTCCTGAGTGTAGTCTTCTTTGGGCAGATATATGGTAAAGCTCTTAGGTCTGGAGAAAGGTGCCGCTTTAATTTACTATAGCCTTACATTTATATAGCAATGTTATAGTTATAGTTGTGATAACAATCCGACATTTCGGTCCAACCTGTGGATCTTTTTCAAGGATAATGCAGTGTGATATCATATCCCATTAAATATCCTCCCCATCTCCTGTGTTTCTGTGCCAAACAGGCTCGGATTTGTGGAAAGGCCACTACGGCCTGGGCCTAGGGCAGCAGGATTTTAGGGGGTGACATTGGTTCAGAAACACTGGAGATGCACAGGAGATTCAATAGATATTTAAATTTCCCATGCACAAATCGCCATTGCTGGGGAGAGGACAGGGGTGATGAACAGCAGTGGGCCTAGGGGCGCCCACTATGTAAATAGGGCCCTGGTGCCAAATAACATCATAAGTCCATGATTAAGCTTATCAGTTCATTTTTAGTCCTGATCTTCACATCTTCCATTGATATACAGTATTCCCAAAATAAACTTTATTAGTCACACTCACAAGACTAAGCAAGGACACACACAGATAAGGCAAAACAGAGTCCTCAGTCTTTTACACTGCACCCCGGCAAACGCAAAATGTTGGCTTCCTCCCAAGACCTTTTTTTGGGTCCTGCTTCTGACTGAACTGCTAACTGAATGGGTTCATCTGTCATGATCTCCACCCAACCACACAACTGGTGGCACATAATTGGTACTGTTGGGGAAGCTGCAGTATGGAGCGGATTTGGCATTGGCTACTGGAGGGGAAGTCTGAAGGGCTGTGCCCTTAGTTGCCCACAGTGGAAAGACTAAATTATATAATAACCCATTTGGAAGCATTGCATGGAGAAATTGCTGTGACGACAGGATTAAAAACCTGGTAAGAGCTGCATTGAGGGGTAAGCTGAGTTTGGATACTGGCACCACTTTTACGTGGTCCTGTGGGAAACCATTGACAGTAGCCAAGAAGCCACTATAGCAGCAGTCCGTGTAGATGTGTCTACAGTAGGCCCTTCATCAGCATCAGAAGGAAAGGCTGAGGAGTCCAGAGAATAAATGTCAAGGCTACTGTGATCCAACCCCCCATTTGGAAGTTGACATCATGGCCAAGAAGTCATCCTATGTTCTACAGAGCTTATCTGCTATCTGCTGTCTAACTTGAGCTTCTTCTCCTTTGAATAATTGCCCCCATTGCTACACAGCAGCTTATTTATATAAACAATGGTAGTGTTTCTGAATCAGTTTTACCAGTGCAGGTCAACACTGCATTATATTTTTATTACTTTAAAACAATTTCATTTTTAGATGTTACTGTTCCTTTAACAAAAGCAGGACCAGCTAGCAAGTACGGTAAACACAAAGAGACTCCTAGTTAAACTTACTTATCAGTGGGTCATATAGTCCATTAGCATTAGAAACCCCAACAGGCTGAAAAGGGACAGTCAGGTTTAGGAACTTCACGTCGGTAACTTTTAATGCACATTTACTGTATATTTTAAAGAGTATTTTTTATCACTTTAAAAAACACTAGTCTTTTTCCTAGGAGAATAATTTTCCAGAGACAGAAGTGCTCGTTTACAAATACAAATGCAATATACTAGGCAAGCAGAATGTCTGAGATGTCTGAGCATTCCCACTCAGAATTCCTGTGTAGAAGCGAATGCCCACAAAACAGCAAATACTGCAAATTTGCCCAGGATTTACCAATACAGGCGCCAATATGTTCCAGGGCCCCTTGTGTCTATATGTTCTGTACTTTGCAGTGTTCACCCAGGACCTTTTCATCTGTTTAGCACCCTAGAGTTTCCAGCTTTTCTGGAAAAAAAATACCGGCCTTCCTATATATTTATCGTTTTTCCCTATCATTAACATTGGGATCAGCCATCATTTTTACCGGTCAGGCCAGTAAAATACCGGCCAGGTGGCAACCCTATAGCACCCCGAGTTCTAGTATCTAGGGACATTGGATACAGCACTGCATATACAAGTAGATTGGGGGAGGATCTTGCTAGCTGGTCCGTACTTGCTGGCTGGTCCTGCTATTGTTAAAGGAACAGTAACATCAAAAAATGAAATTGTTTTAAAGTAATAAAAATATAATGCAGTGTTGACCTGCACTGGTAAAACTGATTCAGAAACACTACCATTGTTTATATAAATCAGCTGCTATGTAGCAATGGGGGCAATGATGGTGGGAGTCATGATTCTGGAGGAACTTGGGCTGGACAGGAAATTAGGTATGTTAGGAAAATTATGGATTTACTAGCAATAGCTAGGCATTTACTGGCTATTCAATTAAACTTAGAGCAACATAGCAAGTTAGGTTGACTCCAAGATGCAATGGGACCAGTCCCTGATTCAACTTGTACTGTGAGCTATCTTCCATAAACCTCAATCGAAATGGTTGACCTTGCATCAGCTGGAAAGAGCTACTGGTAAATAGCATTCTTCTAAAAAGCATTAGAGAGATTGTTATATGATCCCTTTATATATTTATACATAGTTATCATATCACCCCTTAAGCGCCTCTTCTCCAGCGTGAACATCCCCAATTTGGCCAGTCTTTCCTCATAGCTAAGATTTTCAATACCTTTTACCAGCTTAGTTGCCCTTCTCTGTCCCCTCTCTAATACAATAATGTCCTGTTTGAGTGATGGAGACCAAAACTGTACGGCATATTCTAGATGGGGCCTTACAAGTGCTCTATACAGTGGGACCCCCTCCTCCCTTGACTCTATGCCCCATTTAATACAACTCAAGACCTTATTTTCCCTTGATGCTGCTGACTGGCATTGCTGCTACAGCCAAGTTTATCATCTACAAGGACTCCAAGGTCCTTTTCCATAATGGATTTGCCTAGTGCAGTCCCATTAAGGGTATAAGTGGATATTGTTACATCCCAGGTGCATGACTTTACATTTATCAACATTGAATCTCATTTGCCACTTAGCTGCCCAGATTGCCAGTTTGTCAAGATCATGTTGCAAGTGCCACATCCTGGATGGAATTAATTGGGCTGATAGTTTTGTGTCATCTGCAAACACTGATACATTACTTACAATACCCTCCCCTAAGTCATTAATGAATAAGTTAATACCGAACCCTGAGGGACCCCACTAAAAGAATCTAGGGATGTAGCGAACTGTTCGCCGGCGAACTAGTTCGCGCGAACTTCGACTGTTCGCGTCCGCCGAATGTTCGCGAACGTCGCGCGACGTTCGCCAATACGAGTTCGCGTTCGATTCGAACAAAAATCGTTCGACCATTCGACCATTCGATTCCTTCGACCGCTGAAATCGAAGGATTTTCGTTCGAATCGAACGATCGAAGCCATTCGATCGAATGAAATCATTCGATCGAATGGCTTCGATCGTTCGTTTCGAACGAAAATCCTTCGATCGAACGATTAAAATCCTTCGATCGTTCGAATCGAACGATTTTGCGGATGTTCGAAGTTCGCGAACTGTTCGCGAACTGTTCGCATTTTTGCCGGTGTTCGCGAACGGCGTTCGCGAACACATAAACGGCAGTTCGCTACATCCCTAAAAGAATCCACCTTTTCCTCTGAGATGTGTCTATGTGGCACCGGCTGGTGGCCCTACACATGAATTAATTCACTGGTTCCCGGTTTACAGCTACATTTAATATATTGTCAGAAAGAAAGTGCCATTCTGGATGTGTTAGTGTCTACGAGTGCACCTGTTTTTTGCACTTTGCACCCTGCCTCCTTCATTTTGCTAAATAACCTTTAATGATTCTTATCTGTTCTATAGGAATCTAGGTATCTGGGTTTATAGGAATACCATATCTACCTCTTAATGACCCTGAATTAAGACAGGTAATTATTATTTTGATACTTCTGTATTATAATAACTACATGTATAGGATGCCATTCTGTTATGACAGCACAGCAAATAACTATCTCTTAGGATGAAGCAGGAAGTCTAGTTAAAGAATTGGCGGGTGCAGTGGTTCAAATGACACCAGTCCCCGGCTTTCCAAAATAAGTGGCGCAAACATAATTAGTCCTGCAAGAAGAAGCAGCAAAAAGAATCCTCAATAGAGCTGTTAACCCACACAATTTTTCCAGAAATTCCACACCAGGCTGATTATTGGCCTGAACTTATCCACAGACCAAGAATTACCCTGGTGTGACGTTAACTTAAGGGTTTAAGTCTGATTCCAACGCAAGACCTATCAGCACAGACTTTGTAGTTCTGCCTAAGTGTGCTTCCGCTAGTTTCCTTCCATAAACAAACAGGCACGTTCATTGGCTTCTAGTTAAATTTACCCCAGTGTAAATGCAATAGGGACCTTAGATTGTAAGCTCCACTGGGGCAGGAACTGATATAAATAATTAACAATTTCTGAATAAAGCTGGGTAAACACGTCCACACTATGTAATAAAAAGATAATAAATAATTCCTGTTTTTTTGTCCCATATACTGATAAAGATCAATCATGACATTTTTACCCTTTTTATTTATATGCAGAACTGGCTTTTCTAAAGTCACTTTGTTAAGCTGGCCATAGACGCAAAGATCCGATCGTAGGAATCAACGTACGATCGGACCATCTCCCGACCCTCCACTAACCATAAAGATCAAAGTCTAACCATTCCGACCAAAAAAGTAGTAAAAGAACAGATCAGCAATGTTCTGCCCCTGACAGCAATCGTACGATATCTATGTCCGACCAAATCTACTGACAGTCTCCCACTGAAAATCGTACGATCGGCAATACACACAGAGATATTATCGGCAGCCGACAGAAATGTTCTAACCTGTCCGATCGACCAAACGACTGATCTCCGCCGGACGAAAAATGACGGGACTCTCAAAACACAGTCCGAAAATCGTATGAATCCAAGATTCGTACAATCGGATCATTGCTTCTATGGCCAGCTTTAGAAGTAACATTGATCCCATAATTTATTAGTCTTTAGCTCTTGCACCGTGATCTCTGAGTCCAGAAGTCCGTCCATACTCTCCGCAGTTCATCTCCCTCATACTTGTGCACTATGATCAACTTGTTAAACTGGCAGAGGTCATAATCTATCCTGTACCAAATAAATATATTAGGAGGTGAGTCAGTGAGTGGGATCTTCAGTTCATACAAACAGATTCCCACAAAGGCATCCTCAATTGGCATAACCCTAATTGTCTGAGCAACATCATAAATCTTTTTTGCCATATCAGCAGAGAAGACATAACCAGCACCAGTGGGATATGGGGGATAGGTGTCATTAGGATACACTTCCATAGGGACATACCATTTGCTTTCCTTGTCTCTTATAGGACCTGTATCGGCTATAATATATCCTGTAATGTAGTTCTGACGGACTGGTAATCCTGGTTGCAGGAGGTGGTGGACAAGATATTCCACATTGAGAAACATATCACTGTCGATCTTCAATCCGTAACTGGCACCGGGACAATATTTAGAAATCCACTCCATGCCCATTAGGGTTTTAAGAGTCAAATTATAATAGGTATCCATAAAGTCCTGCTGTACTATGTCCCCATAGGTCTTCATTTCCTCTTCTAACAGTTTCTGATTACTCTCCACATTAAAATGAGGGACACCAATAAGGAAAACAGTGACCACAGCAACATCTCTGTAGTTACTTTCATTTCCCCAGGTTTCCCGAATGGTTAATCGTGAGTTGGCATCATGGCTCTCTCCGATCACAAGTAAAACAAGGAAGGGCTTCTGCTTCTGGCATTTTTCTTCTGGATTCAGGAGGAACTTATAAGGATAAGGATAAGGGGGTGCCAATGGGTGTCTTGTAGACAAAGGTAAGGGCAAACCAGGGCTGTCTGCTGGCTGTAACTTGAGTTCTGGATTGTTTGGTTGTAGCCTGAGTTCCAGAGAGTTTGGTGAAGGATATGAGATATGAACATGATCTCTTCTTGCAATGTAGAAGTAGATTGTAGAAAATGAGAATATAGCGATGACTGAAATTTTACAGTACCTCCAAAATTTACGGTCAGCAGCCATTCTAACGTCAAGATGATGCTGTATGGAGAAGAGCAGAGAACTTAGGTCAAATGTGTGAACCAGAGTAAGACAATTGCTTATGCCACTAACATTGTTTCATGCAGTATTCAGAATATCAATGTATCTAAAACAGATTGATATGATCTATTCCAGATAATTTAGTTCCAGGTTCCGGGTCTTGGAACATGCAATGCATTGAAGAACCAGCCTTATGAGTGGAAAAAATCACATAAAACATCTGTGGGAAAGACAACTAAATGTTGGACGTCACATGCTGCTGCATTTTGAATGTTAGAAGAGACCATGCGAATCTGCTGCAAACGGTGCCGTTATTCACGAACACAAAAGAGCAAGAGCTCGAAACATGTCGTGTTCGTGAATAAAGGCACCATTTGCAGCAGATTCGCCTGCGCTTGTTTGTATCCACAACTACATTTGAATTTCTACATTGCTGGCTTTTGGATGGAAGCACGGTGTTGTGATACTGGAAAAGGTATCTAAGGGCAGCATTGTACCAGTTTACCTGCTTATTTAGAAGAGACCATCCCCTAGTTAAACATTGTGTAAGAACTTTATCCTTTGGAGAACGCTTGCCCACAGAACTCCAGGCACCACTGATGATTTATACCCCCCCTGTAAGGCACAGGGGAAAATAGTGAATGGCACATACATTGTGATGGGCTCCAGGATATATTATAATTATCCTCAGCTGACTCATGCTAGGGGGGAAATCTGGTGCCTCAGTTTGGGTACAGACTGGAGAGAGAGGGGATTCTCTGATGAGATACTGCAGGACAAAATGAGTTGGACGTTCTAAGGTACAGTGTCTTACCTTGTTTGGGGTAGAGGAAACCGTGTTTAGACCCCACATGAATGAGTGTAATTTTTCTGTCAACTGGTGACTCTACAGAACAGACTTTTTTCTACTTTAAATCTACGATGTGGTGCTGTGGTGTTTATACAAATGGCCTGTAGATGTCACTGTGTTCAGACATACTGTGCATACTTCCTGGTAGCTTAAAAGTGAAAGTTACTGTTGTGTAATGCCTGCATGACTCTGCTAATCAAGCACTGTTATACTCTACTCATCCTCGGTTACCCAAAACATAACAGGCGCCCCTGACCAATGTCTGCCTTTATTCTACTAATACCGATGTGTGTAAATTCCCACATAATTGGACCCCTTCTTATTTTATCATAGTCTCTCTTAAAAGCCACAAGCAGGGGAAGATCAATCCCTCCCTGGGTAAAGGTGGCCATACATGGAGAGATCCGCTCGTTTGGCAATATCCTAACGATGCCTAACGGGCGGTCGGATTGGTCGGATCGCGGGACCGCATCAACGAATAGATGCGGCCGCGATCCGACGGGATTTTTTGTCCCATCCGATCGAGATCTGGCTGACTTTCGGCCAGATCTGTGAAGCCCGTCGGGGGCCCCATACACGGGCCAATAAGCTGCCGACACGGTCTGTCGGCAGCTTTTATCGGCCCGTGTATGGCCCCCTTTAGCCTTCTGATTGAAACCAATGCCCAGGTCAGGAGACACTTATCCCATGAAATGCTAGTGCTACCATACAGGGAGGTGCCAGCCTTTGAATACTATGACTGGAGATAAATAGGACCACTGTATGGGGTTTACCTTGACGTGGTATGGTGGCTTACCAATTTTATGATTGTAACTAAAACCCCTATTTTTCTAAATACAAACACTTGCATAAATACTAGATTACATCTGTGACAGGGCCAGGGAATGCGCATTGATCAATTCCTTCTCTGTTGCTTTCAACATCCAATAAAGAAGTGTGCTTGTTGCAAGAGACATCTGATCATTTGCTAAACCTCTCAATCGACTAATATTCTACTACTACTACTACGTGTGATCTTTTTCCCAGCTGTCTCTCCAGAGAAGAACTAAACGTTATTTATGGCTCAGAGGCTGCGAGTCGCTGAGAGTTGTCCCCTAAACACTGGGTTTCAGAAGACACACAGTAAGCAGCATACACCTTCTCCAGCACGCCCAAGTGTGGGCTCACATATATATATGGATACCATCCAGTTGCATTTATGTCTTTAAAGACTCCTAATGGGACTGTGAAGTCTGAAGAGGGTGTAATTAAAAATCTGATACACAATTATAATATACGGTGACGGACAAGGGGTTCCCAAGGGGTGACAGACAACCCCCCTCCACCTTAACTGAACCAATACTAGTATGAGTAAATCCCCACACCCTCTATTGATACACATATTTAGCAATAAGACATTGGTCTTTAAATCTTGTAACTATAATTAATCCTATAAATTAATCCAAATAACAGGTCATTAACATTCCTTGAAATCCTGCCATTCTTGTCTGCTGGAAAATTATGTCAATCTCAATTTTTCTTCCAATAATGGAATTCTCTAGAGATTTACAAATGTAAAAGGCTTCTGTGTTGTAGGGTCTCTTGTTAGTATAATGGTTAAAAAAAGGCAAATGTTAAAAAGTTTTCTTGTGTCAAACAGCCTGACGCGTTTTGTGTTCCAAACACTTAATCATAGGCTATGATTTAGGGGCCGATTCACTAACTTCGAGTGAAGGATTCGAAGTAAAAAAACTTCGAATTTCAAAGTGTTTTTTGGGCTCCTTTGACCATCGAATGGGCTACTACGACCTTCGACTACGACTTCGAAATGAAGGATTCGAACTAAAAATCGTTCGACCATTCGATAGTCGAAGTACTGTCTCTTTAAGAAAAAACTTCAACCCCCTAGTTCGCCATCTAAAAGCTACCGAACTCAATGTTAGCCTATGGGGAAGGTCCCCATAGGCTTAGCTAACTTTTTTTGATCGAAGGATATTCCTTCGATCGTTGGATTAAAATCCTTCAAATCGTTCGATTCAAAGGATTTTATCGTTCGATTGAAGGAATAATCCTTCAATCGCACTATTTGCGCTAAAATCCCAGTCGAATATCGAGGGTTTATTAACCCTCGATATTCGATCCTTTGTGAATCGGCACCTAAGTGTTTGGAACACGAAACGCGTCAGGCTGTTTGACACAATAAAACTTTTTGACATTTGAACATTTGCCTGGTCAAAGTTTTGCCTGCTCCATATTGGTTCGTCGGTTTACTAATGTAATACAATTTTATTGCTGGTCTAATATATTCATCTTCCTGTTACTTTGAGTTAGGAACTTTGTGCTTATGTTTGGAATGAGTCGGGTAATTTGTGTACACAATAACTACAGTTGTCCTGTGAGTACAGAATTTTCTCTACAAGTTCTAGATATGATCCATGCTATTATTACCCAGGCACCCACAATGAAAGACCAAGTTGTGCACAATCTGGTGTTGCTCTGGAACCAACATATTGATACCAAAACCTGCAGTCCCTCATTTGTACTGGAAAGTCCTGTTTTTCTCTGCACTGAACAGCCAAGTTTCTCACTTAATTGGCTTTTGGCAAAGAGCCCAGAACAGCCACAACAAGTCAAATGTATCTAGATAAGCAAACAAGTAATTGTAACAATATAAGATAAGAGATCCCTTGGGAAAAGTTAGACTCACAGCTTAAAGGGCAATTCATCTTCAATAGCAAAACTGTAATAACTGAAAAAAAACACAAAAATATGTTCAAACTTTTACAACCTGCGAAATTTTGTAAAATGAACATGGTAATTAGGAGGTGTGGCCACAAAAATGGGCGTTGTCAAAAAATGTTGCCGCGCTACGAGCAGCAACATTTTTGTCCCTCTTTTTGTTTCCAAAATGTTGGGGGGTATGAGCTAATTTCTGCTACTTTCATCCCCATCTAAGGTTTTATTAAAAAAATGAGCATTATCTTGTCATTTCACCACTGGGCCCCTATACTTCCCAGGCACCTCACCAACAGGGTCTGCTTTCTCTTTGGTCTTACCCCTCTTATCCAGTACTATGAAAGGAGAAAAGAAAGAATTAATTTTGTGTAATGCAGGATTATACCAGAATGGAAGGAATGTAGTGTTGCCCTGCACTTATAAAGGTTGTGTTTCCTCCAGAAACACTACTATAGTTTATATCAGGATTCCCCAACCATTTATTCCCCAACCCTTTTTTGCCCGCAATTTTTTATGCGACTCTGAGCATCAATTCTATGGAAAATGCCTCTCCATTGGCAATAATTGAAATCACTAGCGGTATGTCCAGTATATTGCTAAATCGCCCGAAGTTTCCTCGTTTGGCAACTTCGGGTGACTTTGGAAATCCAAATCGATTCCTATGCCATCCGCCGGTAATTCGTATTCTTGCTGGCGGGAAGGCATTGTGGGGCGATTAATCGCCCTAAGAATTTGTCGCTGGGTGACTAATCTCCCCCGAATCTTATCGTGTGTCACCAGCCTTAGAGGAAGACTGTGGATTTGTGTGGAAAGGGGATTTGTGAAGCAAATAACTGAGGTTGACTTCTAAAAGGTCTGTTTACTAAAGCGCGGTAAAAATATGTCCACAAAATATAGACAAATTTATCGCCAAACATGTTTTCGCCAGTTTACTAACCTGCGCTAAATATAAATTTTTTTGCGCAAAAATATGTTTCCGCCAGTTATCGCAACTGCTGAAAATAACCCTACGTACACATTAACGCCTGGTGTACTAAACATCGAAAGGTGCAAAGACAAAATTTACGCAAGAATATTCGCAAAATTTTTATTCGCAAGTGATCTCAATGACTTCTGCAACGCTGTTTAGTAAACTTAGTCACTGCTAATATTCTGGCGGAAAAAAATTCTCAGCGATAACATGCGGAAACTTAACGTCAGATTTACCGCACTTTAGTAAACGGACCCCTAAATTAGTTATCAAGACTTATCATCAGATAATAATATTAACAAATCCAGGGCCAGACTTGGGGGGCCCAGGCATAACTTTTTCCTTCTCGGGGGCTGAGACTGAGGCCAGGGAGGGAGGTCGGGGGCAGTCTAGACCTTGAACTTGAAAAGAAAGTGATAAAATAAGAAATGAATAGTATCCTGTTAGTGGCAAAGTGAAACAACAACTGGGACAGACAGGGGGTTAAAGGCATTGAAAGAGATGGATTAGAAATAGAGATTACAAGAGAAAGGAAGAGAGAGATAGAGGAAGATAAAAAGAGAAAGAATTATTGTAGAACCCTATAAAGGAGCATTAGCAGCTGGTGATGAACAGAGCACTTAGGGGTGAAATTATTGGGAGAGTAGGTACAGGCAGGTCCAGACCATCTCACAATGGGGTTACTAAGGTCACTTACCTGGCAACCAGCCTGCAGGAGCTGCTGATCTCAGATGGTAAATGCAGAGCAAAGAGGCACCTGGTGCTGAATGAAGGAGTGATACTGGTGCTGAATGAAGGAGTGATACATATACAGGAGTGGTACTGAGTGATGTGTCTTATTCTCCACCTCTTGGCAATGTGTGACTTGTCTTTTCCAAAGCGACCTTGAGCCGTAGAGCTGAGATGCCAGTCATCATGGAATATTTGTCTAATTAGGGCAAGAAATATGTGTAGGCAAAGCAGGTCAGTGCCTAGGGCCTTAGAGCCCCACTGTTGCCCCAATAGACCAGCCCTGGTTAGACAAATATTAAAAAATGAAGTGTAACAATATGTCCAGTGAATAAATAATAACCCAGCACTCCATAAGTACTTTGGGAGCATGTTTGGAAGACCTGTGAGCGCTGGACTGTATATATATATATATATATATATATATATATATATATATATATTTATATCACGGTCTATCACGGTATATCACGGAGTGCTGGTTCTTCTGAAAATTTCGATATATTTCGAGATATATATATATATAGTAACATAGTACCGCACTCGAAAGAATCTGACATTTTGAACATCAAAAGACCCATTTATCAAAGTCCGAATTTATCTCATTATTTTCTGAAAACTACTCCAAATACCAAATCCGGTTTTTTTCCTCTTATATATCAGTACAATTTCCTTTGCAGGAAAAAAAAATGGAAAAATTCAGTTTAAAATTTTTCAGATTTTGCCCGAAAACCACAAAATCTTTGGATTTATTATTGCACGAAACCCAGCACAGATCAGGATATCTTCGTGACATCTCCCATTGACTTATATACAACCTCGGCAGGTCTGAGATGCCGGACTTTTGGATTCTGAATTTTTCCATCCTTGCGGTGTAATAAATTTTTGTGAAATTTTGTCGGGTTTTGGCATTCTGAGTTTAATAAATAAGCCCCTAACTGTGCTCTTTCTCAAGGATAACAAACCAGACTGTGACCAACACAAACTGCTAAATACTCTCCCCCAGAAGTGAATGGTGCCAAAAAACACGGAGGGGCACATTTACTTAGGGTCGAATATTGAGGGTTAATTAACCCTCGATATTCGAAGTCGAAGGATTTTACTTAGACGGTCGAATATCGAGGGTTAATTAACCCTCAACATTCAAAGGATTTACCGCATTTCCTACGATCGAATGATGGAAGGAAAAATTGTTCGAACGATTCGAAGGATTTTAATCCATCGATCGAACGATTTTCCTTCGATCAGAAAATTGTAAGAAAGCCTATGGGGACCTTCCCCATAGACTAACATTGATGTTCGGTAGGTTTTAGGTGGCGAAGTACTTGGTCGAAGTTTTTTCTAAAGAGACAGTACTCCGACTATCAAATGGTCAAACGATTTTTAGTTTGATTCGAAGTCGTAGTCGAAGTAGCCAATTCCATGGTCGAAGTAGCCAAAAAAATCATTCAAAATTCGAAGGTTTTTTTTATTCTATTCCTTCACTCGAGCTAAGTAAATGGGCCCCTGAGCGAACTAGGGATGCACCGAATCCAGGATTCGGTTCGGGATTCGGCCAGGTTTCGGCCATTTTCAGCAGGATTCGGATTCAGTCGGACTCAATCCTTCTGTCTGGCCAAACCAAATCCGAATTGTAATTTGCATATGGAAATCAGGGGCAGAGAGGGAAATCGCATGACTTTTTGTCGCAAAACAAGGAAGTAAAAAATGTTTTTCCCTTCCCACCCCTAATTTGCATATGCAAATTAGGATTCAGATTGGGTTCAGTATTTGGGGGTTCTGCCAAATCCAAAATAGCGAATTCGGCGCATCCCTAGAGCGAACACGAGTGTAACAGAAAAAAACCTTGTACACATACATAGAAACATGTGCAAATGAAGTAGCAAAAGTGAGTGTCTGACAGCATGTGGTTTTGGCTGCATTATTTATAAACAACGTATCCAACCATCAGGATCAAAGTGCTGTTAGTTCCCACAAAACAATGTGACAGTCAAGCGCATCAGGTTATTCAGGTTTAAGTTGACCAAATTGATATTTGCACCACAGTTGGCCAGCGTCCCAGAAATAGCTGATCATTGGAAGTATATCAGAGTATAATGCACAAAAGCCATGAATATCTTGTAAATAATATCCTTATAAATAGTTACTAGTGATGTCATCAGTTATAAACGGTGAGTAGTGATGTCATTTTTGTCACATGACTCACTAAAACTTGTGTATTATAATAAACTAGACATTAAGCCCGTTAAATTAACGGGCGCTAGAACATATGTAGTCAAACACTTATAAAAACAGAAGTTGCGCGTCTATCTACTTCGCTAGCGTAAATTTGCCAGAGACGGTCCGTGGGGCACATGCGCAGTAGCGCAATCCCACGGACACAGGAACTGGACGCAGAGACACTTCAACTTTATTATACAGGATAAAGTAGCCCTTGTTGGACAATATAAGGATATAAGAAGTCACCTCGGCGTTCCATGACCGGTGGGGGTACTTTATTCACTATAGACGGTCATTAGACACAATGTAGAAAAGAAATCTTGTCTCCTAGTTTGTTTCAGCGCCCAATAATAGTTCTTGCTGAACTATAACTTACAACATGGTGCGCACAGAGTAGTAGAGCACTTACATAGTAACTTAGGTTGAGAAAAGACACACGTCCCTCAAGTTCAACCATTTAAGTCTATATATAACCTGCCTAACTGTTAGTTGATCCAGAGGAAGGCAAAAATCCCATCTGAAGCCTCTCCAATTTGCCTCAGAGGGGGAAAAATTCCTTCCTGACTCCAAGATGCAATGGGACCAGTCCCTGGATCAACTTGTACTATGAGCTATCTCCCATAACCCTGTATTCCCTCACTTGCTAAACACCATCCAACCCCTTCTTATACCTATCTAATGTATCAGCCTGTACCACTAATTCAGGGAGACAATTCCACATCTTCACAGCTCTCACTGTAACAAACCCCTTATATATATATATATATCTTCTTTTTGGTTTGGACAGCACTCCCGTCTCCAGTGATTACCCAGGTGCAAGGTAAAAAGTATTTATCTCAAAAAAAGACCAGCAACACTGGGGTTTTCATAGAATACAAAACGTGTTATTGTATTATATTATGTATTATGTAATATTATTATGTATTAACTGACATGACGTTTCGGGCCCAACTGGGACATATAATACATATAATACAATAACACGTTTTGTTTTGTATGAAAACCCCAGTGTTGCTGGTCTTTTTTTGATGTACGTATATATTTAGAGTCTGTGGAGGAGTCGGCACTCGCGTCACTCGGTTCAAACTTGCCTGGGTGCAGTGTCCAAAATTTTTGAAATAACTATCCCTCAAAAATGATAGTATACATAAAGTGTATCAGGGTCAAAGATTGAAATTTACCCAATCAGGCATTATATGTGTATAAAAAAGAAAAAAGAAAGAAAACCACCAAAAAGTATAACGAAAAAGTGAAAAATAAAAAATAAAATATACCAAAAAATATATATGAAAAAAATCATTATAGTAAGTGAATATAATACTATCATTTAGTATTGTTTAAAGATCTATTACAATGATATAGGAACAGGCAGCAATTGACACACTTAGGGGCACATTTACTTAGCTCGAGTGAAGGATTAGAATGAAAAATACTTCGAAATTTGAAGTTCGTTTTTGGCTACTTCGACCATTGAATTGGCTACTTTGACCTACGACTTCGACTTAGAATTGAACGATTCAAACTAAAAATCGTTCGACTATCCGACCATTCGATAGTCGAATAACTGTCTCTTTAAAAAAAAACTTAGGGTCGAATATCGAGGGTTAATTAAACCTTGATATTCGACTGTCACTATTCGTTTGATCGAACGATTAAATCATTTGAAACGTTCAATCCGAAGGATTTTAATCCATCGATCGAACGATTTGTCTTCGACCAAAAAATGCTTAGGAAGCCTATGGGGACCTTCACCATAGGCTAATATTGGCCTCTGTAGCTTTTAGGTGGCGAACTAGGGGGGTCGAAATTTTCTTCTTAAAGAGACAGTACTTCGACTATCAAATGGTCGAATAGTCTAATGATTTTTAGTTCGAATCGTTCGATTCGTAGTCGAAGGCCGAAGTAGCCCATTCGATGGTCGAAGTAGCCCATTCGATGGTCGAAGTAGCCAAAAAAAAACATTCGAAATTGGTGCAGGACAAAAAGTGATTGTTGTTTTATGCAGACTGAATACCATGGAGTCATAGGATTTTTTCAGCTCCTTTCATCTGTCAACACATAGGTCTGGACAGGGGCAAGTGCTTAGGGCACAATTCTGAAAAAAATATCATTTTGGAATTATGGCCTCTGTTCCTGCTGCATTGAGCCTGTACTTACCTATCATGATTTGTTGGCTTACAAGACTGATTTTCTTTAATTGATATCTACCTGCTATCTGACCAACAGGGTGTAGTTACTATGAGGCAGCAGTCAGGCAGACAAGCAGGATTAGGTTGGCAGGTGACAGTTGTCCTTGCTTCGGGCACCACTACTAGTCGGCTTTGCTCTGGTTTCTCCAACCATGCAGGTGGTCTGAGGGAAACACATACAATATTCGGAGTTGGGTAGGGGTTCGGGTTACATGAAAATCAAGAATAAAATCACTTTATGGCTCTAAAGTTAATTATAACAATTATACATAATGATAAAATTATAATTATTATATATAATAATAAATCTAATTATAGTATAATTGTATAATGTCTAGGTATACTGTCCAAATTTGCATGCTATTGAAGGACAGGTAAGTCATTGCCCGTGAATGATATGAATGCAACATTTACAAATAGCTGGCAATTTTGTTGCTTATTGTCAATTGGTGTTGCAGGTAAAATTTGCATTAACATTTTAGTGGGTGCTGGGGAAACTACTACATCATGTGCGACAGCATTTCTTGCCCAAAATTCACCAGCCCCGGGGGAATATTCATGCCACTGCACATTGAAGTACAGTAATAATCTGGAAAGGGCCATTGATGTCTCAGGCATCGGGGAATGAATTTAAATCTGTGCTAGAATTTTACCACGTTGTCTGTTTTTCTGCCTGCATCAAGTCGAACTCAACTGTCACATCCAGGGGCCCTCCTACCGTGAGGTATGGTGAGATCCATGCATCAGCGCGCAAGTTACCAAGGGCGGCAAAACAATATATTTTCCTAAACGGAACCAGCACTAAATCTTCTAAAATAATTATTGTGCAATTATAAGAACGGACTGGTCATTTCTGCAGAAAAAAATGATTACTTCCGCTCACGGGCAGGCAGACGCTGCAGAAGACGAGAAGAAGAATAGCTGGGCAGCGAATTTTCCACCTTCGGAGAATCCATGTTGTGTGGCCCTAGCCTTAGGCAGATCCCCTATCAGTGTTTTCAGGATAAAGAGACTTTGGGGCAAATTCACTAAACGACAAAGCGCCTAACGCTAGCGTGAATACGCCAGAGTAGCGCATTTTCGTTAATTCGCCGATTCACTAACGGGACACTGGCGTAAATTCGCTAGTGTTACTTCGCACCCATACGCCTGGCGAATTTGCACAATGGACGTAACTGCGCAAATTATTCTGAACGCTACCTTTTACGCCAGACTTCCTTCGCCACCTCAGACCAGGCGAAGTGCAATAGAGTAGATAGGGATTGCTTCAAAAAAAGTTAAAAATGTTTCTAAGTCCCAAAAAACACTGGCGTTTTTTAATTTTTTATGGGTGAAAAAGATCGAAAATATTTTTGGGGCTCCCCTCCTTCCCCCCTACATTTCCTAACTCATGGCAACTTAACTATACAGTGGGCACATGTGTAGGGCAATATAAAAATTTTATTTGCTGTTTTGAAGGTTTCCCAGGCTTGTGTAGTGCTGCTACATATACCTCCATTGTAACTTCAATTTGGCGCCGTATGCAAATTAATCATCGCTAGCGTAACTTTGCTTTGCTTGGCGAATTAACGCTAGCGCAACTTCGCAACCTTACACTTCCCCTGAGCGCAACTTCGGATTTTAGTGAATTTGCGTAGCGCTGGCGCAATAACGAATCTTAGTGAATGTCCCACTTGGTCTCTGAGCCGTCATCATCCTCCAACACCAGTCTCCTCTTATATTGAAGCAAGATTTAAAGTGAACAAATAAAACTTCCCTTCGGGTTCCAGCAAGCAAACATACAGAAATCCTATAAATAAGTCAAAGGTGGAGAAAAAACTGAGAATCTTGAAAATCTGTCCTCCTAACGTCTTGTTTTATCCAGATGAACATGAAGTTACCTGCATATGTCTAATGTGTCAAGTATAGTTTCCCTGTATTGTAGTTAAGGCACACATCTGACATAACCTTTAGTTGAAACTAAGAAAGAAACTTAAGACCAACTTTGTCTGGAAAAAAAATTAAATTGGGAAAAACTCTGCAATTCTCCCATGTTGCCTTGCTGCTTAATTGCTCACTATCTGCTCACTAGAGAGTCTTCTGCTACTGCAAAACCTATAGATGACCCTAAGGTTGCCATCTGAACTCTCACAGTTTAAGAACTTTATTGAAACCTTTATTTAGGAACTGTAGAATTTGAGGAATGAAAGCCCAGGATCTAAGCGGGAGCTATGCTGCCAATTCTGATCTGTATATTCAGCCTTGGTGTAGAGGAATCCTGCAAAAGGTCTTCACATTGGTATGGTGCCTTGTTGTTATCAGGTCAGTAACTTGGTAACAGCAGGTACAACATCTCTGACTACTGATTAAGAGACTATCCTCTCTGCAGGTCAAGAAATCTATCTTGACATTCTCCTTACCTCTGATGTAGACTGCTTGGAGAACGCTTAGATGATTTGCTGCCCAGGAAAAAAATCTTCTTCATCAACTTCATTAGATACCTCATACCACCTTGCTAATTGATATAAGCAAGACACAAGGGTCTCAGGTCAACTAAAGCCATTCTAAATAAAAATGCTAGTCAAAGCACTTAATAACTCTGCCCCACCCTACATCTCTGAACTCATCTCTATATACTCACCCATCCGCTTACTACGCTCCTCTACTGACCTACTACTCAACTCTTCTCTCATTACCTCCTCACATGCTCACATTGAAGGACTTTGCAAGGTATGCACCCCTCCTCTGGAACTCTCTCCCACGGTCTGTCCGACTTTCTCCCAACCTTTCTGCTTTCAAGAAATCTCTGAAAACGCACTTGTTTCGAGAAGCCTACCCTCACTCTGCTTAACTATCAAACGCAACACCACATACAGTACCACATCTCTCACCCACTTAATTCGATCTTGCCCACTCCCACAGTGTATTACTCACTTCCCTTTAGAGTGTAAGCTCTTTCTGCATAGGGCCTTCCTCACCTTTTTGTTATGGTATTGATTGTGATGTATGTAACTCCATATGTTCTATGTATATAATTCATGTGATTTAGTTGTATAATCACATTTACTTTACAGTGCTACGCAATATGTTGGCGCTATATAAATACATGTTAATAATATCTAGTATCAGAACTGATCTGATTGATAAGAGCTTCTCTCTTTTTCGCTTTGCCGAAAAATTTGCAAATTTTGCGCGAAATGGCGAGAAATTCACGAAACAGCGCTGGCGTCTCGTTTTTTGATGCCGGCGCCCGTTTTTGATGCCGGCGCCCGTTTTTTATGTGAATTTTCACGGGCATTTTGCGAATTTATTCGCTGGCGGTGAATCGCGCAAATTAGCCGCGAATTTGCGCCTGGCGAATAAATTCGTCCATCACTAGTTCTACAGACAAAGCTGAAGCTCTAACTGCCATTCTTGCATTTTCCACTGAATCATTATGCAGATAATTTGTGACTAATTTCAAAACTCATTTCTAATTTCAGGGAGTATTCTTTGACACCTCTCCCATCCATGGGCTGTTCTAACTGAAATGCCAAATTTGACTCATCAAAGAATAAAACTAACCTGCTGGTTGGCAAATGAAAATCTATGCATATCAGAGCAAATAGGAGACAGCACAGTCTCTACTTCAATCATTAGGTAGATAGTTAGAAAGGGAGACTACAGAGCTCAGCTACCTGCTGGATCCTTAAATATTTGAGTCAAACTGGCCATACACAGACATAAACATACCTCCCAAAATTTTGGAAATGAAAAGAGGGACAAAAACAGTTGGCGCTACGTAGTGCGGTGACATTTTTATGACCACACCCATTTTTGTGGCCACCCCCCCAATTATTATGTTAATTTTACAAAATTTGGCAGGTTATGAAAGTGTAAACATGTTTCTGTGTTTTTTTCCAGTTATTACAGTTTTGCTAATGAAGGTGAATCGCCCTTTAAGCTGTGAGTCTAACTTTGCCCAAGGGACCTCCTTATCTAAATTGTTACTATTATTTATGTGCTTATCTCAAATGTGTTACAAAGTGTCTCAGTTGCACCTGGTGGCTGCTCTGTGCTCTCTGCCAAAAGCCAATTAAGTTAGAAACTTTGTTTCTGGCTGTTCAGTGCAGAGAAAGTCAGAACTTTTCAGTACAAATGCGGGACTGCGGGTTGAGCTGTCAAAAGTGGGACTGTCCCACTGAAAATGAGACAGTTTGGAGGTATGCAGATTTAAGCAGGGGAGGGGCAGAGGGTGCTGCTGACTAGTGTCGTTAGAAAAAAAGCCCTATTTAGTGACTCTAGTGAGGTCATCATGAGATTTTGCAATGGAAATCCTGAGATTGGTTACAGCCAAGAGACAGAGCAGCTGCTAATCCCCCACCTGCTTGTCTGGTATGTGGGGATTGTTTAATACTTGTTAATACTCTGCATCTGAATTCAACCCGGATAGGTGGTTTTGGAAGGAGTTATTGGCACAAAAATTAAATTACATCAAAGGTAGTTCCATTGAACTATTTAGGTAGGTATTAGTTAAAAGTGAAAAAAAGTGCGCAGGTGAGGTGCAGTCGTTATGGGACCATTGTGACCAGATATCACTTTCACACCTCTGTGAGTTTCAGTTGGCACCTTCCTGAATAGTTCAATGGAACCATTGTGATTGGATATTGGTGACAGTTCCCTTAAAGAGATACTGACACCTGAAATTAAACTTTTTTTTACATCTATTATAATATTGGCTTTGCAAGCTACTTCTAACTTTGCCATAAAGTATTTGCATGATGCTTTTACATTACCTGTCTGATCCCCCATGTTCCTGTATGAGGGGGCTGCCATATTTGTGCAGCAGGAGTCCGTTAGCATTAGAAACGGTAACTAACAGGCTGAGATGGGACAGTCTGGTCGGCAAAGTCAGAGTGTCAGAGAGTCAGGCTTAGGAACTTCAACTAACAATTATATACAAAAACAAACCTCTCAGCAAAAAATGATCAACATGACCTATAGGTAACATTTCGGGGCCGATTCACGAAATTCGAGTGAAGGGTTCGAATAAAAAAAAATTCGAATTTCGAAGTTTTTTTGGACTACTTTGACCATCGAATGGGCTACTTCGACCTTCGACTTCGAATCGAACGATTCGAACTAAAAATCGTTCGACTATTCGACCATTCGATAGTCGAAGTACTGTCCCTTTAAGAAAAACTTCGACCCCCTACTTCGGCAGCTAAAAGCTACCGAAGTCAATGTTAGCCTATGGGGAAGGTCCCCATAGGCTTGCCTGGGATTTTTTGATCGAAGGATTTTCCTTCGATCGTTGGATTAAAATCCTTCGAATCGTTCGTTTCGAAAGATTTAATCGTTCGTTCGAATGAAAAATTCTTTCGATCGATCGATCGCAGGATTTGCGCAAAATCGTTCAACTTCGATATTCGAAGTCGAAAGATTTTAGTTCCCAGTCGAATATTGAGGGTTAATTAACCCTCGATATTTGACCCTTCGTGAATCGGCCCCTTAATGTACATTCATATGCTAAAATTCATTTTTTAGTGTCAGTATCACTTTAAGGGGTTAAAGGCCTTGTATCCTTAACTACCTAGCAAATAAATATGCTTTTCCTTCTTGCTGGAGTGCTGCCTTCATTTTTCTTATAAAAACGGTACACATTTTTAAATTAAACTATTTCAGGCCCGAAACGTTGCCACTATTATGAGCTAAATAAATAACCCACAACTGATTTCACAGCATCGGATGTGCCATTGGTGTTTTGTTTGCAGCTAATAAACCCAACAGGTCTGAATTTGCTTTCAATAAGGATTAATTATTTCTTAGTTGGGATCAAGTACGGGCTACTGTTTTATTAGTACACAGGAAAAGGAAATCATTTTTAAAAATTTAAAGTGTTTGGATTAAATGGAGTCTATTGGAGATGACATTTCTATAATTCTGAGTTTTCTGGATAATGGGTTTCTATATAACGGATCCCATAGGGAGGGAATAGCAAAGCAGCCTGGATGGACACCCAGCAAGGTGCCGCCAATGCCCATTGGACCCCCTGTTGAGGAACACAACAAAAATGTCTGCGTAGACACAAAATCCACAGCTCGCAACAATGTTTAGGCATGCAACAATTTTTACACACTCAACTTTTTTGTCCAAATGCATTAAAGTCAATGGGCGTCAAAATAATTTTGAAGTACCTCAATTTTTACCCGTGCAACTTTTTTGTCGCAGCAAATTTTTTTGCCTACAAATTTTTGCAGCAGTTTCGTGAAAAAATCTGCAGGTGGCAAAATGCGGAAATTCGCCGCAAATCCATGCCTGCTGAATACATTCGCCCATCGCTATCTGTTATCTTTTACCCAAATTATGACATTGGGAGGAGTTATCATTGTAACAACCAAGCAGGACAAATACCAGACCCATTCCACAGGGGTAAAACTGTTGCTATAAATTCATAATAGTTACAGGTATGACTGTACTTGTCCTGTATGGAACCGTTTGCTGTTGTTGTCCTACTGAGGCTGCTAATGGGAAGTACAACCTGTATTCATCATCTGTATTCATCATTTCTACTGGCTAAGGATTGACAGACATTCTGAAAGAATGTGTTTGCTGCCTCATTGCAAATACCAATCTCAAGGAAATGCCTGCTCACTAACACTTCCATGTGGAAATGGATTTTTCCTTCATTACTGCAATTTAATTTTCCATTTATTGAGGAATGTTTTAGTTATTTTTAAAGTGTGACTTTATAACCAGTTAAAGTGCCGTGACTAAGTGTCACTTTCCTAACCAGTATATGAGTAATTATCACTTACAAGTCACATTGTTTTGAGATGCTCCCATTACCTTGTCCTTCCAAGAAAAAAAAAAAAAAGTGTCAGTATCCTTTGGGAACAACCTGTTTGACGAGTCTTAAATGTAATAGACACTGTTGTTGGGCTGCAGGTCTCAACTCATAGCAATGAATCAGCAGGTTGACGTTTTACTACTCACAGTTTGTAAAAGTGCAATCAAGTGCCTGCAGACTTTAGTTTTCTTGGATTAGATTTTAGCCTATGATGGATGGTGAATTGCTGTAGTTGGGTGTAACAGATGGTATTATGGAAGATTCATCTTACTTTTTTAGCAGAGTTAGTAGACTTTGTTCCATGCAGCCTTGGCCTTTCTTCAGCATCTGACTAGAGGGTCCAAGGCCCTCCGGGCTTCCGCATTAGGAGAAGACCATTGAAAGAAGCCAACTGTAGTGGAAGTCAACACAGATGTGTGTATAGTAGGCCCTCCATCAGCCTACTATAAGTAATGGCTAAGGAGCTGAGAGAATACCTAGTCGCCATGCGGGAGATGTCAAGGCTACTATGATCCAGCCCCCACCTGAAAGATGCCATTATGGCCATGAAATCACCCCCAATGCATGTGGTAAAGAACAGTACTCAGTTGGGTAAACTGAATGGTCTTGTGTTACCAACCGAGGAGACTGAACTGTGAAACTTAAAGAAGGCCCATTGTCTATTGGACACTGATTAAAGGACATCGCTATAGACTTTTTCAGACAAGGGGTTTCAAGGATTGGAGCAAAATGGTCCTGGGCTAACCTTGTGGACTGCAAGAACATTGTCTTGCAAGGGGATTGTGGCCAGACAGACCTCCATCCATGGTGTACCACTGATACTAGAAATTAATACTTAGAGCTAGATGGATTGCTGTTGGATAATATGGGCCCAAGACACTAGGCAACGGTCCCTACCATTGAGTAGATACTGTATGTCAGCTGTTATAACAAGTTGACTGTCAACAACAAGTGTAGTGCCGACTGCCTGGGTGGGAGTAGTGCAAACTCCAGCAAGGTGATATTGTCAATGAAGGTCAGTGGCCAATGTCTCGTGCAAGATGTGCAAGACTTTCTCCATTTACTTTCGATCATGGTTATTGTACCGTCTGCTTAATTCACTCAAGTAAATATCATTTGTATTTCATGTGTCTGAGAAAAGGAAAAACTGAATAAAAAGTCATATGGGCTAGAAAAAAAGAAGTATCATGACTGGAATTTGATGGCCCATGCAGAATTAAACCTTCGAAACATTGATTAGGTTTGTACAGTTTTCTTAACAAACCCATTCAAGACATACTCCTCTTACAATTTCTTTACCCCCACAAATTAATAAACTATTGTCACCTGATAAAACTTATATGAAAGGTACTGCCTTGCTTTATAGAACATTATTAACTAACAAAGAGGGCATCCCTAAATGGCAGCTAAGAAGCTGGCAGGAACACTTTCAAACAGACATAGAACAGGGTGACTGGGAATTAGCTATTAAATCTGTAAAGAAATCTTCCCACTGTGTTTCTCATCAGGAAAATTTACTTAAAATGATCTGGCGGTGGTACCTCACACCTGAAAAAATCTCCAAGTTTGATTCCCAGGTTTCACCACTTTGCTGGAGGAAATGCAATCAAGTGGGTTCCTTGGAACACATTTTTTGGCATTGTCCAAGGATTCAACCTTTATGGAAAAAAGTGGAAGTCTGTCTCAAAAAATTACCAGTAAACCTTGTCCATATTCCCCCATATATGTCATTACTGCATATAAAAACAATTGAATTACCCCCCAAAGAGAGAATCTTATTTAATCATATATTTATAGCAACGAGAATGCAGATAGTAGATAACTGGAAATCTGAACATATACCAAGATTTGAAGACATCCTTAAGATGGTGGAGTTCAACCTACGAGCAGAAAAGTCCTGGGCAATGAAAACAGACAACTTACAACCATTCCTCAATAGAACTAGCTTATGGTCCTCATTATATCCTCAGTCAAAATTATTTGAGACATAGCTTCTTGAAGCACTGAATTCTTGACCTCCCACAGTCCTATATTTTCTAGTTGACTCTGTGTAATATTTCCATCAGACAGAGAAAAATGAATAACTAAGTCTTAAGCAATTTGTCCGGCTGGATAATTTCCTTTTTCTTTAGTTCCCCCTTAGATTTAGGTTTAGATAATTTAAAAACAATTACCTGATGACCATGGGGTAAAATAGTTTATTTAATAAAAATGTATCATTAAGTAATAAAAATATAGTATTCCACAAGTTTATTGTTAAGTGTCACACAACTTATGATACATATTAATATAAAGATGTGGATGCGTCTTCCGGAGGTTGCCAGGGAGACTCTGCTCCACTTTGATAACACTGTTTTACAGTTAGTGGAATATTGGTAATTTGTTTATTGTGCTGCGATGCTGATGTTGGTCCGCTGCATATATGTACAACCTTTAATGTAAACATATTACTTATTTACAACATGCCTATTTTTTCTTTCTCTTTCCAATGGCTGTAATAATTTTGTTGAAAAACCCCAATAAAAAACATTGAAACATTCTTAACAAACCCAAGAGAGGCAGAAGACCAGTCTCTGTAAAATGATTAATTCAATTTAACGATTAAAAATTCAATTAGATGAGAAAGACCGGTCACCACAAGTATGACATGTCTGCAACAGGAACGTTTCATGGAGAGCATAAACAGGAAGAGGAAGAAGTAAAACACACAGGGTCACGGGTCAAACATGACATCACATTGCTAAGCAACAATAGAACCTCCCTGCATTAAGTGACATCCACTGGAACAATCTCTGTCTGTTGTTTTCCAACATGTGTGTGGTGTCTCCATGTGACTGGTGGTGGCTGGAAGATCTTCTTATGGACGTGCATGGGCTATATAAAAGTAGAGATACACCGAATCCACTATTTTGTATTCAGCTGAACCTACGAATCCTTCGTGAAAGATTTGGCTAAATACTGAACCGAATCCGAATCCAGAAAGGGAAAAAGAGAACTGCATGGTCTGCATGGTCTTGTTTTGTGACGAAGAGTCATGTGATAAGGATTCAGTGAAATTCAAATCCTGCTGAAAAAGGCTAAATCCTGGACTAATAACTAACCAAATCCTGGATTGTGCATCCCTACATAAAAGGACCTTAGAAATCATGGGACCCCGTACTACTTGGAAGGACACTTCCACCCAGGGCCGGAACTAGGGGTAGGCAGAGTAGGCGCCCACCTAGGGTGCAATCATGGGGGGGTGCACTTTTAAAGGGGACCCTTCACCCAAAAAAATAATTCCAAATCTTATTTAATCACATTAGTCAAGCAGAATGAACTTTAATTACACAATATAAATTATTTGAATCTTGTTTCCTTGCATCTTGGAATCAATAATTATAGCAAGCAGGCAGGAACCATTTTGTGGACACATAATCTTATGCACCAGAATGGGGGACCTGATGTCCATCCCCATGTCCTGGCTACACAATTAAACGGTGAAGAGAACTGGGGGAATGTGGGGAGAGCAGTGACATCTAGGAAGTGCTGAATGGAAAGTGAAAGTAATTGCCTAAGGCATAGAGGAGGGACAGGCAATATTTGATTGACAGCTGAGATTTTTAAATGAGTTTACAACAGCTATGAATGCTAAAAAAATTATTTGGGTTACATGTTTAATTTGAAAAGGACTTTTATTATACAGCTTTTTATGTCTGGGTGACAGGTCCACTTTAAGGAGAATTTTTTCTTTTCTTTTACCCTTTTTTGCATGGTCTTTAATATTTTTTTCAATTTTATAAACCACCTGTTCCAACCCCCTCTTGTCCGTGATTAGTGCCGCAGGCAGAATCACTCCCCACCTCCCTCTTGGCAGCTGCTGGTACAGGTAAACAGATAATTAGGGGCAATATGATGAATGTTTGGCTGAGATATATGATAGATTTTTGACTACTCCTGACACAGGCACATATTTGGGGATTTTTGGCTCCTTCTGGCACAAGTACATATTTGGGGGCAATATTGTGGATTTTTGGGCAGTTGCCGGCACAGGTACAAATTAGGGTCAATATGATGGATTTTTATGACTGCCGCTGGCATAGGTATAGATTAGGGGTAACAATATGATGGATGTTTTGGCTTATGCTGGCACAGGTATAGATTGGGGTATTGGGGACAATCTGAGGGATTGACTGCCATTGGCAAAGGTACAGGGGGTAATATGAAATGGTAATGCAGGACCGGGTGGAGGGCACTGATTGAAGCCCTTGCCTAGGGAGCCAAAATACCTTGGCCCGGCCCTGCTTCCACCCCAGGGGACCCAAGTTATTAGTCACCTTCCAACCTGGGCCCCCTGGCTTGCTAACCCTGCCAATTTAGTAGAAAGGGACCTCAATAAAAGAAAAAAGTGAATGTCAAAATTTCACCCTGGTCACAGACATACAACCAAAAAACATCCCCAATATACCAAAACCTTGTGGAACAACTTGCCCATTATATGTAATCTCCTTGCGAGTTCCTGGTGCTTCTGTGCTAATATAGCTTCTGTAATTCTGTGATTTGACTACCTGTTGTGACCCCTGCCTGCTTTTGACGATCCTGACTTCTGAAATCCTGACCCTGCCTGGTAACCGACTCCTCTATTCCGTATTCAGATTGATCTCCTGTTTTGACCCTTGCCTGTTTGACTCCGCTTGTACTTTGCCTGCCCCGATCCGGCCTGATTTGACTTTGCTTTCTGTCTACGCCTTATACTGCGGCCTTCTGCCCAAAAAACTTCTGCTTTACCGTTGTGCCCCTTTGCTTGTTCAGAAACCTTATCTTTGCACCTCTGTTAATAAGACCTGGCGGCATCCGATTAGCCGAGGGCTCCTCCCGAGGTGAAAGGCGGCTGTGAAAGGTGGAAGCAAGAGCCAAGAACAGGGTGCTTAGCATTGTTTCTGAATTTAGGGTACCAACCGTGACACCTTGAGTCTTCCACCTTAAGTATCCAAAAGGTGCTTGGCTTACATGGTTGAACTTAACAGGGGTGGGTCATGGAGAAGAAAGTAATATATGGTTGGACATATTGAGAAAGCATTCACCTTTTTCCTCTGAGATGTGTCTATGTGGCATCTGTTGGTGGCCCTACATATATAAGGGCTCCCATGATGTTTTTGTAAACTTTGTTGAATAAATGAATCCATTGGTTCCGGGGGTCACAGTTTAATTTATAATGTAGTCAGAGAGACTTTTTTTCATTTGTTAATGTCTTTGAGTGCACCTGTTTTTTTCACTTTGCACCTTGTCTTTTACATGTTGGTTAATGACTGCTAATGATTCTAATGGGTTTACATTCTTCCTTTTCTGTGTCTTGATAATATATATTCTGTACCTGGGAGGGGTGTAAATGAGTGTGGCTGGTGAATGGCCTAAAACATCCTGGATGTCACCTCTGGGATCTAATAAAGGGGATGTGCAGAATGCATTCAAGACCTAAGGGTAATGCCACACCAGGCTGATTCTTGGTCTGCATTAATCCACATTTATTCTCGAGTTTCCCTCCACTAACATACAGGCAGGTTCATTGGCTTCAGTGACCCCAGTGTGAATTTGATAGGGAACTTAAGACTATAAGGTCCACTGGGGCAGAGACTGGCTTGAATGTTAGTCATTTCTGTCTCCACAATGTAATTAAAGATAATAAAAAATAATAAATAATTCCTGTTTTTGTCCCATATACTGGATAAAGATCAATCATGAAATATTTAACCTTTTCATTTATATGTAGAACTGGGCTTTCTAAATTTTCACTTAATGCTGACCCCATAATATATTCGTCTTTAGTCCTTGCACCCTGATCTCTGAGTCCAGAAGTCCGTCCATACTCTCCGCAGTTCATCTCCCGCATAATGGTGCACTGTGATCAACTTGTTAAACTGGCAGAGGTCGTAATCTATCCTGTGCCCATTAAATATATTAGGAGGTGGGTCAGTAGGTGGGATCTTCAGTTCATACAAACAGATCCCCATAAAGGAATCTTCCATTGGCACTGCCCTAATTGTCTGAGCAACATCATAAATCTTTTTTGCCATATCAGTAGAGAAGACATAACCAGGACCAGAGCAGTATGGAGGATAGGTGTCATTAGGATACACTTCCTTAGGGACATACCACTTGTATTCCTTACCTCTTAAAGGACTTGAGTTGGCTACAATATATCCTGTAAAATAGTTCTGACGGACTGGTAATCCTGGTTGCAGGAGGTGGTGGACAAGATAGTCCACATTGAGAAACATATCACTGTCTATCTTCATTATGTAACTTGTACCAGGACAATATTTAGAAATCCACTCCATGCCCATTAGGGTTTTAAGAGTCAAATTATAATAGGTATCCATAAAGTCCTGCTGTACTATGTCCCCATAGGTCTTCATTTCCTCCTCTAACAGTTTCTGATTACTCTCCACATTAACATGAGAGATACCAACCAGGAAAACAGTAACCACAGCAACATCTCTGTAGTTACTTTCATTGCCCCAAGTTTCCCGAATGATTAATCGTGTGTTGGCATCATGGCTGTCTCCAATCACAAGTAAAACAAGGAAGGGCTTCTGCTTCTGGCATTTTTCTTCTGGATTCAGGAGAAACTTATAAGGATAAGGATAAGGGGGTGTCAATGGGTGTCTAGTAGTAGACAAAGTTAAGGTCAAACCAGGGCTCTCAGTTGGCTGTGACTTGAGTTCTAGAGGGTTTGGTTGTGGCTTGAGTTCTGGAGGGTTTGGCTCTGGCTTGAGTTCTGGAGGGTTTGGCTCTGGCTTGAGTTCTGGAGAGTTTAGCTCTGGCTTGAGTTCTGGAGGGTTTGGCTCTGGCTTGAGTTCTGGAGGATTTGGCTCTGGCTTGAGTTCTGCAGGTTTTGGTTGTGGCTTGAGTTCTGGAGGGTTTGGCTCTGGCTTGAGTCCTTCAGGGTTTGGTTGTGGCTTGAGTTGTGGAGGGTATGGCTGTGGCTCGAGTTGTGGAGGGTTTGGTAACAGAGATGAGATGTGAACATAGTCTCTCCTCATAATGAAGAAGTAGAATGCCGCAAATAAAAATATAGTGAGGACTGAAAGCTTACAGTACCTCAAAAATGCACGTTCACCAGCCATTCTAACTTCAAGATGATGCTGTATGAAGAAATGCAGAGAAGTCAAATGTGTGAATGAGAGTAAGAGTATTGCAGATGCAGCTAATGTTAGCAGTGTTTTCTGCAGTATTATTCCTAATATCAATATATCTGCAATTGTATTTATGTGATCTACTCCAGATTATGGTTTTTGGCCTGAAAACGTAATGCATCAACTAACTGGCCTTCTAAGTGAAAAGAGATTATTATTTGAATTATTTATTAGAAAGATAACTGAATGTAAACCCTAGAGGTACATACAGCCATATTGCGGGAGCTAGAAAAGCTAACCCACCAAAAAAATATCACCTCATCCAGGCACTACTGCCTCTAACTGGGTAGACAATTTGCCAAGGCTGGAAGGCCAATCAATCCTTTGCTTACAGACCTCCAGACATCGCTTGATGAGTTATCTGTATATTTGTTAATTATTAGTGAGGACAGCTTAGGAAAATTCGACTTCAGACTTTATGGAAGAGCTCCTAAATCTTCAGGAACAATTTTTGCCAAATTTGCTTTATTTTACCCCACAACAATTGAATCAGTCATTTCTCAGAAGTGGGAAGAAATTCATGAATTCATGCAACGTTGTTTTGTATACTGGTTGAGCAGGTGGTTGGGTTCATTAAAACTATAAAAGCTACTAGTTATGCTACATAGTAGTGATGTGCAGGTTGAGATAAAACTCAACCCGCACTCAACCTGCTGCTCCTCCACCCTCACCCGACCCTAACGACTATTATATCAATTCTAAGAGCTGCCTTTAATGAAAACCAGGGATTCTGCTCAGCAGGGCCAAAGATAAGAAATGGATCAACTGAAATGATTCAACTTAGAACGGGTTAGAAAGTTAGCACCCCCCTCCCCAACTGCTTTAGAAGGTGAAAAATATTATCAATATCAATATTAGAAAAACGGTCGCACATAGAAAAATTGAAAGTAATTGGAAAAAGTCTTTTTTTTCTGATGAATAATCTGAAACCAATTGAACTGAGAAAAGTGTTGGAAAGTGAACAACCTCTTTAAGGCAGAGACACACGGTCAGATTCAGAGAGATTAATCACCCGGCAAAAAATCTCCTCTTCTTTGGGTCGACTAATCTCCCCCAACTGCCTTCCCGCTGGCTAGAATGAAAAACACCGCCTGGATGGCACTCGGAGTGCTCACGAAGAAACTTCGGAATACAAGGCGCTCCGAGTGCCATCCCAGTGGCGATTTACATTCTAGCCAGCAGGAAGGAAGGGGAAGGCAGTTCTGGGAGATTAGTCATTCCGAAGAAGAGGAGGCAATTAATCTCCCCGAATCTGACCTTGTGTCTCTGCCCTTAAAGACTGGAGCCCAGGCTGGACAATCTAAGTATAAAGGGTTTTTGACACCATCCTATGCAAGTTACACAGCATTGTAAAAGCATTGTGAAAAGGCATTATACAAAATAATTATGTGATAACAGAATTCCTTTTAATGATGAAGAGGAAATTATTAATGCAATCTTGGCATCACCTAAAGGGTAGTGATGTGCGGTTAATCCACAGGTCAGGCGGGTTTGGACCGGAGGATGTGGGTTGAGCTCTTCTCATGCTCTCCCCGCCCACCCCCTTCAAACGCCAGCTTCTGGCTTTATAGCCGCATGCCTGTTGGTCCGGACCCTTTTGTGATGTCATCGGCGGGGCAGCGCGGGTCTATAAAGTGAACCCGGAAGTCATCACTACTAAATGGCACTCAGCCTTTAATTGAGGCAAACACAATCTAAACTAGGGCAAGATTCCACAATTTATTTTTTTTTATTTCAGGCATTTATTGTTGGAGCAAGTCCAAATTACTAGATACGATCTAGTGCAATCAGGGTCGGACTGGGCCGACGGGAAAAAACCTGGTGGGCCCCAGACCCTCTCCCTGCACTAGCGCTGCTTACTTCCCTCCCTGACCCCGGCATGCAGAAAATGGCACGTGATTGTGCCCATACACAAGAGGGGTGCGGCTTGTGGCTGGGATGGGGGAGAGGGGTCCCGGGGGATTCTGTGGGGGGCCCTTGAGGCTGCCGTTCCAGTGGGCTCTTGGCCCCCCAGTCCGACACTGAGTGTAATATTATATAACAGGGCACCCACAGTGGAAGTGGAAGTTGAGCACAATTGGGTGCTGTTGAGGAAATATTGCCTGTTATTATGACACATCATCATATTTGCAATACGTGCTATTCACTCTTTCACTACTAGTTTGCTCAGCACACATACATGGGAATTACTAACTGTAATTTCAGTACAGGCGTGTTTTTCTCCGCTTATTCTGTGCCATCTGCAGTTATACATTATAATTTCATTGCACCACTGGGCCCCTATACCTCCTGGACCCCCACTAACTGGGTCTGCCTCCCCTGTAGGTATAGACACACTTATGTTTTTATTGCAGGCTGGCACCAACCAAACTTCACTCCAATAGTTGATGCAGCTAAAAAGTATTAAGACAAAAACATCTCAATCTGTAGCCTTGCGCGTTTCCTATGACTAAGTGCCCACAAGGCAAAATACGCGTAAGGCTACAGATTGAAGAGAAAAAAATGCAGGGTACTACCATGGTGGGAGAAACAGTAGAATTAGGGGAGCAAAGAGGGTGCCTGGGGGTCGGCCTAAGGAATAAAAATCATACAGAAGGGAATATGAACAGAAGAGATAAGAGAAGGGAAAAATAGCAGACGAAAGGGAACATGGGGAGTAAATAACTGGGGTCAGTTTTTGACTCATGAATCAATTAGGCGACATAGTGGCCCAAAGTCAATTAACCCCCACTGGTAATTATTCACATTAAAGAAAGTGGCCGGACAAGATACTAATCCTAAATCAGAAAGTGACCAAATGAGAAATGAACATTGGTGTAATAATAAAGGAGCTAATTAAGAGACAGAGAAAATCAGAGAGAAGAAGAAGAGAAAAAGAGAGAACCACTGCAGAATAATATAAAGCCAATAAAGCAAGAGAGAACAAGGAGCACTAGCAGCAGATGATCAAATCGCCACTGTGGGGTGAAATTGTTAATTATTATGAAATTATTGGGAGAGTAGGTAGGAACAGATGAGGAGAGACCATGTCACCCTGGAGGAGGGGGGATTCTTAGTTCTCTTACCTGGTAGCCACCCTGCAGGAGCTGCTGATTTCTGTTACGCTCAATGGCAAATGCAGAGACCACAGGCACCTGGACTGAGGGAGGGAGGGACGTCAGTTTTCATTGAACAATCCTTTAAGTGTGTATTGTTCTCCACCTCTTGACTGCACATTCTTTTCCTCTTCCATAGTAATTGCCTTTAACTCATAGTCCTGAGAGGCTAGTCAGTATGGCAGACCCCACCTTGTGTGCTGCAGCATTTGGGATATGGGAGCAGTGGAATTAGCCGATGTGGGAAATAAACCATATACGTGATAAAGCTGATGGCACTGGACTGAGGCTGAGATTGCCAATCAGTACAAAAAAGGTGTAGCACAAACCTGCTCTTGGAACCAGCAAGCTGCACTTTTTCTATCAGACATGATTAAATAACACACAAGGCAAGCACAACTAAATTATTTATTATCGGGAGAAAGGCCACAACTTTATATTACAAATATAAAATACATATCTATATTCTCTTTAATACCGAACACATATGGAATCCACAGCCTGCATGGTAATTGACAATTCATTAAGATGCATGGCTGCACATAAATCAGTTCAGTCTGCAGCATGCATCTATATGAATTGCTAATTACCATGCAGGCTGTGGATTCCATATGTGTTCAGTTTTCGAGGGGTGAGGTCAGGGCCGCCATCAGGGGGGGACAAGTGTGCCGGGCCCGGGCCTGATGGGGGGCCTGGATGTGCTGCATTTTTGAAAGAGCCGGGCCCCCCACCCAAGCGCCCGAGCCGTGCGGCCATTTCTCAGGATGCCGAATGCGGAAGTGCCGAAAAGCCGAAGCCGAAGTCGAAGTCCTGAAGCTGCGAAAAGACCCGAAGTCACGAAAACAGCCGAAGCCAATGTCCCAAAGTCACGAATGGAGGCGAAGTTGAAGTTCTGAAGCCTTGAGTTCAATTCTACTGAACACCAGTTTGTGTGTTTTTTTTTTAATCCCCTGGCCACCAATGTATTATTTTAATACTCTAGGGGCCCCTGCCACCAATGTTTTTTTTTTGTTTTTTTTTGTTTTTTTAAATTCAAAAAAAATTTTTTTACATTTTTTTTTTGGGGCCTCAATTTTTTTTTACTTATAAGGGGGCCCTGACCATCAATAGCTTTTTATAACTTGTGTGTGGGGGGTTACTTTTTTAGGCGCTGATGTCTGTGTGGTCTTTTAACTGTGGAGTGGGCGGGATATGGGGTGGGCCCCAAAAATTTTGTTGTACGGGGCCCCGTGATTTCTAATGGTGGCCCTGGGTGAGGTGGCAACCCTAGTTGGATCCCCGGACACCCAGTGAAACACGTCAATCCTAGACTGTATGGGCTACACTACAGCAATACACTAAGGCAGTGATCCCCAACCAGTAGCTCCTGAGTAACATGTTGCTCACCAACTCCTTGGATGTTGCTCCCAGTGGCCTCAACGCAGGAGCTTATTTTTGAATTCCAGGCAAGTTTTGGTTGTATGAAAACAAGGTTTACTGTCAAACAGAGTCTCCTGAGGGCTACCAGTCCATATAGGGGCTACCAAACAGTCAATGATATCCCTTCTTTGACATCCCCATGGACTTTTTTATGCTTGTGTTGCTCCCCTACTCATTTTTACATTTAAATGTGTCTCACGAGTAAAAAAGGTTGGGGGCTTCATATCTACCCTGCCATTGTCATTCTCTGTATCAATTACATGGCAAATGGCCAAGTTCCCAATGGTTTTAATCATTTGCTCCTCATTTTTTTATGTACCCTATGTCAGTGGTTTGTGTATATGGAGTTTGCCTCCAGGATTCCTTTCACCCATACTCCTTTGGTTTGGTATTGTCATATTTTTATGGTTATTGCCTGGTTGGACCTTTTACTCCCAAGGGATCGATAAGGAATTTGTTCATATTGAATTTCAACAGATTATTGACAATATCTACTATCTGACACTGTTGGCTAAGAGAAAATAGCAGCCTTCTTGTTCTTTTTATAGTGTTTATACCTATATTTAGTACCAGGAAATATTATTAACATGCTGGGACAGTAGACTTTTGGTCAGGTGGCAATCTTACTGACAGTGGAGTAACTAGAAGTTACTGGGCACCACAACATATTCATTTTAGGCCCCCAACATATCCAGAGATTGTCCTGTTTTACCAGTATATATTGAAACTGCTTATTAATTAGGGTCTCATGGTCCCCCTATACCTCCTGGGCCCCCTGCAGCCGCAGGGTCTGCGTCCTCTAGTTACGCCCCAGCTTACTGAGATAAGAGTACATAAGGGATAACACACTAGTTGATATACGTTAAAAATCTTATGGGTGTCCGTTAAGCATTTGTAAAGGGGCAAAATCAATTTTCTAGCATGTGGGTCCCATAGGATCTGGCGTGACAATTGGAGGGCCACATACAGCCCAACCCTACTCAGGGCTCCTAATGACAGCTCTGAGGAATTGTTTTTGGGTGGCAAATTTCCTACAGACTAGACTTTCCATTTTCAGGGGAAACAGGTAGTGATGGCCAAATTTATTCGCCAGGTGTGAATTTGCGGCGAATTCCTGGCGGCGAATAAATTCGCAAAAATGTCGCAACAAATCGGCAGCGAAAATTCACCAGCATAAAAAAAAAAAACGATGCCGCGTCAAAAACTAGATGCCGGCGTCGTTTCTCTAATTTTTCGCCATTTTGCGAATTTCATGGGAAATTCGCAAATTTTTCAGGCAAGGCGAAATGCCCCAAATTCGCCCATCACTAGGCACAGGCCATTCTGTGTACATTCAGATAGGGCCACTGTATCATTAGCTTCCAATTTAATTCATAATAATTTAAGAACTATGATGCTTTATCTGTGGCCCTTGATGGATGATGGAACGTAGATTCTCAGAGTATATGGAGGGTTCTCAATCTGTGACTTTAATCCGAGAACCATCTTCCCCTTTAGCTTCCTCACGTCAGGAAGGCTATGGGTTCAGTACCTCCTTCACATGAGATATGTCACAGCGTATCTTCTGCTCTTAATACATCTGTTAAACAAATATGTCGATAAAATAAGAAAATTAAAATGTAGTGTCCTTTTAAGAAATATGTCAGATATGTTTCAGCATCTGTGATGACTTCTCATTTAATGCTGCGGTTACTTCTGAGGTCGTGTTGTACCGTCACACCTTGACAGAACATGAAATATGTGTTTGAATACAGGCGTTACTCTGTACTTAACTCAACATTAGCTTGGCTTGTGGCCACTTCTTCACCGGGGACTAGAGCTGCCAAATTCCCCAGCCCCAGCGCAGAAGCAGCCAAAAACATCATGTTCTCAAAGCTTAGAAAAGCTTAACAAATGTCACCCATTGACATTTGCAAGTGCCTTAAGCTGGCCATAGATGTAAAGTTTATAAAAGATCCGATCGTCATTGTGAGACCACGATTATCTCAGAACGATCGTACGAATTGTCCATCAACTAAAAAGACCAATTTGCCAGAAAAACAAAGGGGAGCTGCCTGCTTGTCCCTGCAAACATAGATAGATTGCACTGGGGCCAACAAAGATTTTTTGACCTGGCCGATCAATTTCCTGACAGATGTCGGCCGAAAAATCGTAAGATGTACGATCGTTCGAATCCCACTAACCGCACAATAATTTCAAAGGATTGGTCGGGCTTCCCTAAAATCGGGGAGCTTTAATTGTAAACACAGGAGGCTGCCCAGCACATCCAGTAACGTAACTAGAGGGGGGCGGCCGGGCCCCGCCCCCCTCCTTACGCAATTATCTTCCCGGAAATCGGCGGGGAGCGAGCTGCCAAATGGCCCTGAGGGGGTGCGGCCCAATGGCACCCTGCTCCCCCGGTAGTTCCGCCCACTGAGCATATCTTCCTGTTAACATCAGATCTTGCATTATTTCCTGTCAGGTGACCAATGAGTGAGCACACAGGAAATCACAAAATGGAGGCTCATTTTATTGATATGTATGTGCCAGTTTGATAAGATTCTTTAATAGGTTACTCATTTAGCTTATTTGTTCCGAGAGTATAGTTTGATATGAGGTTTCTCAGAATGAGATGAGCCAACACTTAGAGGCAGATTTATCAAGGGTCGAATTCCGAAGTTGGAAATACTTCGAGATTCGACCATCGAATTCAAATACTTTGAATATTTTTCAGCGAATTTGGACTTCCTGCGATCGAAGTAAAATTGGTCGATCGAACGATTTGACTTCGATGTGTGAAGACTTAGAAAAATGCTGTTGTCGGGCTAACAAAGCACTTCGGCAGGTTTAATTTGGCAAAGTGTTGAAGTTTTTTTAAAGAGACAGTACTTTGATTATGGAATATTCGAATATTCAAATTATTTTACTTCAAATCGAATTCAAAGTAAATTTGAAGTCGTAGTATCCTATTCGATGGTCGAAGTATCCATAAAATTATTCTGAATTTCGAATTTTTTTACTTTGAAAATTCCCTCGAATTCACTTCGACCCTTGATAAATCTGCCCCTTAGTAGTGGCCATGTCTTTGATAGGATTTTCCAATCCGTACACATAGAAGCACAGAGAGTCAGTGGTGTAAATACTGGGGGACATGCCTGGAGGACGTCAGGAGACAGTCACAGTACCAAGGATTGGGGGGTGGTACCAATTTTGCACCAGGTAGGGCCAGATTTAAAAACTGTGCACCCTAGGCTGCTCTTGCCACCCCCACACCTGACCCGCCCCCGCCCACAAACCCACCAATCTGCTCACATAAAACCCTCTCGCAACCCCCCACTCACACTGCCCCACTTCTCACCTCCCTCACCTTTGCAGCTCCCTCTTTGCCGGTATTGGGGACTGGGTGGGCGGGAGATACAAACAACTTTCAATATCCCCTGCCCAGTCCCCTTATCAGATGCGGACTGAATACTCTCTACCACCCCCTGCCCACAAATCCGGGACTGGCACCAGGGTCCATTAAAGGGGTGGTTCACATTTAAGTTAACTTTTAGTATGTTATAGAATGGCCAATTCTAAGCAACTTTTTAATTTTCAAAATATTTTCCTTCTTCTTCCGACTCTTTCCATCTTTCAAATGGTCACCAACACCACCTAAAAACAAAGGCTACAAATGTATTGTTACTTTTTATTCCTCATCTTTCTATTCAGACCCTCTCCTATTCATATTCCAGTCTCTTATTCAAATGCATGGTTGCTAGGGTAATTTGGACCCTAGCAACCAAATGGCTGAAACTGCAAACTGGAGAGCTGCTGAATAAAAAGCTAAATAACTCAAACACCACAAATAATAAAAAATGAAAACCATTTGCAAATTGTCTCAGAATATCTCTTTCTACATCATACTAAAAGGTAACTCAAAAGTGAACAGTTCAATTAATTACAGTAATGTAATAACCAGATTATCTGTATTTGTGCCACTGGAACCTGCTGCTCTGCACATGGAATGTAGGACAGAACTTTAATTTATATGGTAATACTGTATGTAGCAAAAAAAGGGAAAGTTGTGCTCACCATTACATTTTAATCAATTAGGCAGGGTGCAATCACAAAATTCATATAGACAAAGGTAAAAGTTCTTCTGCATTCAACCCAATATTAAAATATTAAGAACACTGAGACATTTTTATGCCTTAAGCTACAAAAAAAATGCCCTCCCCTTTAAACAAAACAGGCATTGCTAATCCATGTATTGCAATATATTTAAGAAGTCATCCTTGGTCTGGCCAGTCCTACACTCTAGTGATGTGCGGGTAAAATTCGACCCTCACCTGTACCCTAACCCGCCCTCCCTCAGCCCGCGCCCGCCCACGCCCAACTTCTGGGTTCCTTTTATAGACCCGCCCCACAGCGGCGGGCAGCGTAACTAGAGGGGGGCGGGCCCTGGCGCGGGACATGCAGCTGGGCCCCGCCCCCCTCTGTACACCCGGAAACGGCTGCATTTACAGCCGCATTAGGTAAAAACACAGTGGTGTGCGAGCTGCCGGAGGGGCCCTGAGGGGGTGTGGGCCCTGGCCCTCCCCCGGTAGTTACGCCACTGAAAGTAGCCATTGGAACCTATGATGTAATGCATTGTTAAAGTGTCAAATATTTTCTGGTTAGAGGGAAAAATAAACAATGTGGTGCCCAGTAGTGATGTGCGGGCCGGCCCGATACCTGCGAGTCAGACGGGTTCGGGCAGACCTCGCACTCCTCTTCGTGGGTGGCAGGCTTCGGACTTCAAGCTTTAAAGCCGCATCACTAGAGCCCAGCAATGAAAGACCGCGGGACAGTAACACCATGGAGTGAGAGGATTTAAGTACTATGATTATCTATGAATATGGACTCTTGTCCAGAATTAATCTGATGTCTCAGTCTGTAGATCAGGGCTGTCAAACTGGGGGCCTGCGACCCCCTTGTGTGGGCCCCACATGAAAGTCTGCCTGCTGTGACTGTTCACCTTGTATAATCTTTAAAAGGTATCAGTACTGAAATTAACTGACCCATGCATTGTTAAAACCTCAAATTCAGAATATAAAATCCTGCATTGTTTACACCTGTGACACCTCTATTGTTCATACCCCTAAAGGCCTGTACTGTTCACACCTCAGACCCAGACTATAAATGGCCACATTGTTCACCTGTTCACACTCATAAAAAGGGTACCAGTACTGTAACATTGTATGTAGCAGAGTTTTAATTGTTCATCTTGGTCCTGATAAATTTCCCTGTCTCCTGCTGTAGTCTGCCTTCCCTATGCTCCCTGTGTGTGCCATACTCTGTCTGTCCTATGCTCCCTGTGTGTGCCATACTCTGCCTGTCCTATGCTCCCTGTGTGTGTCATACTCTGCCTGTCCTATGCTCCCTGTGTGTGCCATACTCTGCCTTCCCTATGCTCCCTGTGTGTGCCATACTCTGCCTGTCCTATGCTCCCTGTGTGTGCCATACTCTGCCTGTCCTATGCTCCCTGTGTGTGCCATACTCTGCCTGCTATATGCTCTCTGTGTGTGCCATACTCTGTCTGTCCTATGCTCCCTGTGTGTGCCATACTCTGCCTGCTATATGCTCTCTGTGTGTGCCATACTCTGTCTGTCCTATGCTCCCTGTGTGTGCCATACTCTGCCTGCTATATGCTCTCTGTGTGTGCCATACTCTGTCTGTCCTATGCTCCCTGTGTGTGCCATACTCTGCCTGCTATATGCTCTCTGTGTGTGCCATACTCTGTCTGTCCTATGCTCCCTGTGTGTGCCATACTCTGCCTGTCCTATGCTCCCTGTGTGTGCCATACTCTGCCTGTCCTATGCTCCCTGTGTGTGCCATACTCTGCCTTCCCTATGCTCCCTGTGTGTGCCATACTCTGCCTGTCCTATGCTCCCTGTGTGTGCCATACTCTGCCTGCTATATGCTCCCTGTGTGTGCCATACTCTGTCTGTCCTATGCTCCCTGTGTGTGCCATACTCTGCCTGTCCTATGCTCCCTGTGTGTGCCATACTCTGCCTGCTATATGCTGCCTGTGTGTGCCATACTCTGCCTGCTATATGCTCCCTGTGTGTGCCATACTCTGCCTGTCCTATGCTCCCTGTGTGTGCCATACTCTGCCTGTCCTATGCTCCCTGTGTGTGCCATACTCTGCCTGTCCTATGCTACCTGTGGGATGTGAGCCTGGTAGGGGTTGTGCTGGAGGTTTGTTGGCATTGGGAAATTGTTGTTAGGGGCCCCTATGATGTTTAATCACGCTGGGGACGGGGGAGCTATGTTATCCACAGGGGAGGAGGAGGCATATGGATTTAAGGGTATCTTTCAATATTACTTGTTTCACATATGAGTGATATCCCTGCAGTGAGCACCAACCATTTGGTTTTTTGCTGTGCTGCCACTATTAATGTGTATATAGTCTTAAAAGTTCTTGTTGTAACATGGGTGCGGTTTAAAGTGGGTGTGGTTTAAAACAAGGCGTGGCAACACTCTCTTCCATTATTGGCCCTTCTCTACAGAGACCAGAAAAATTTGGGCCTTTGGTACCACAGAAGTTGGACAGCACTGGTGTAGATATTCAGGTCTGGCAAGAGGGAGAAAATGGTCTGAAGAAACATTGTGGGTGAAGGAATTTATGGAGAGACATTTCTTGTACAGTAGATTATAGGCTTAATATCCAGCTGGAAGTAGGCCTGAAACAATGCCTATTGTGTAGCACTATCTACAATCACAATCACAAATCCTTGCACATCTATTTGATCTCAAGGCTAATGATGTGAGAAGTCAAGGCTGGCAGAGCTCTGTATGCTGCATCAATAAGCACATGTGAGACAGGAGCAGGGAGCGAGGAGCCTGCCATTGTTCACTTGGATCCTCTGTTTTATTTTATGACCCGGACCCTATAGGATCAACTTTTCCAGATGCCACAGCGTTGTTTTTAAAATTGAACAGGTACACAGTCAACCTGTCCCAACTGTCACCATTGTCCAAGAGCTCCTGTCCTGCTTCATAGAACCTTTACACTTTGTTTTCTGACAAGAGAAAAGAACAATTTACTCATGTTTCTTTTTAACCACCTACAAAGAATAAATGGCATGGGTGGTAATACTTTGAGGCATTATAGTATCAAGATGTGGCGGTGTCAGTAAAGAGAACGCAGGAACCTTAAAGGAGAACTAAACCTTAAAAATGAATGTGGCTAAAAATGGCATATTTTATATAGTGAACTTATTGCACGAGGCTAAAGTTTCAGCTTGTCAATAGCAGCAATGATCCAGGACTTCAAACTTGTCACAGGGGGTCACCATCTTGGAAAGTGTCTGACACTCACATGCTCAGTGGGCTCTGATTGGCTGTTGAGAAGCTAAGCTTAGGGCTCGTCACTAATTATCCAGCAGAAAATGAGCTTCCCCTGTAATATAAGCTGATGCTACAGGTTTGCTGATTATTCAATTCTGATGCTAATTGCACTGGTTTCTGTGCTGCCATGTAGTAATTATCTGTATGAATTACTAATCAGCCTTATATTGTGACATTTCTATTCTATGTGTACTGTATATTGTGAGTGGGTCCCTAAGCTCAGTAAGTGACAGCAGCACAGAGCATGTGCAGTGAATCAGCAGAAAAGAAGATGGGGAGCTACTGGGGCATCTTTGGAGACACAGATCTTTACTGCTAAAGGGATGTGGTTGCCTTGAGCTGGTACAGAAGTTCAGAACATAAGGTACAACATTTATAGCCACTTCTTTAATTAAGCTTTAGTTCTCCTTTAAAAAGTGTTGAGATGCCAGTTTGGCCCCATATTTGTCTTGATAGAGCAGTGGTTGTTGGACTTCAAGTCTACATTGGAGGCTAATTTATAGGGGGTTATTAATCAAAATCAAAAAAAATTCTGATTATTTAATTTAAAAAGGTCTGACCAATCCAACATTTGACCTTATTTATTATTAAAAAAAAAAAAAAGCTTGATTTAATCAGATTGGGGAAAAACTTGATAAAATAGTCGGATTTTCAGGCTAATGCCAATGCAGACCACAGAAAATTCCAAATAGGATAGTGACCTCTCCCACTGAGAGGCTTGAGAAAGGGCAAGAGTAAGCCCAAAAATGTTGCCTGGTTGTTTGAACTAATAAATTACATTTTCACTTTTCGCAACAATGAGGTGCTACACTGGTATTTGTTTCCTATATGTTTATGCAAACCCCTGGCAAGGGTTTTTCGGACGGCTTTGCAACCCAACCTGCACCCAAGGTTAAATAAAGTGGTTGAAGCACATAATATTGTCTATTAAGCTGGTGCAATGGAACTCCATTAATATAAATGATCCAGAGGGTTGTTTGATACTATATGTAATTAGTCTAGGAATGTAAGATAGTAATGGGATAGTAACCTTGGTAAGTAATGTACCAGCACAGACACCCAATTGGGAACACTATATAAGATTTTCAGAATTCCAGTTTTAACGCTCTAGTAAAAAATCTAAACAAAGAAAAGGATAAATAAAAGAGTCAATAAAAGAAAAATAACTCAAGGTGACGGTGACCAATTTTGGGGCAAATTCTTTATTTCACAGTGATTAATGGCAAAATATGTTACTCCTTACTTCCAAAGGGTTATCAGCTGCACCTTGTGTGGCTAACAAGTAGCACAGAGCTGAATACAGAGCTTCCAAGCCTATCACCCCTACAAAACAAATGGAATGTAGAAGACTGGACACAACAGACAACTTAATTAGGTCAAAAGTTGCACATCAGGACTCAAAACATAAAACTAGAATTAAAACACACAGGATTCTCATCATGTACAGATACAAACAGATTTACACTTATACAATGAATACAAACGCTGCCCACCAAACCATGGCATGGTCATATAAACAATACCTGTGTATCTCAAAGACCAACATTCATTTGGAGGATGGGTTTCAGATTTCAGATTTTGGTGGTTGTCTGGCTATCAAATATATCCACCCCAAAACCCTTTCCTTTTAATTGTGTACTTAAATTGTTGTTGGTCACGGAGAAGTCTGAGCTACAGTAGGAAGAATCAGCCTGTGCGATCAATGCTTTGGTCAGGAGATAATTTACCCCAGACAATGCAACCAAGTAGGAAGTTGCAAGCCTATGAAAATTATGACAAGAGGTAAATAGGAGTTAGGGCCACCCTATGGGGTTACCTTGACATTGGTATGATGGCTGAGCATCTAGTCAATATCATCTCTAACACTGAATGGACAATCCAAGCTTGGAAACTTGAGCTGTTTCTCGTCTAATCTGAATACAAGATAAGGAGCCCTAAGCCTCAAGGTCCCTCTACTTTTCTGGGTTTGGAGATGAAGCTTTGGTTCTCTGGTTTGCTGGTGAATGCTACTGTGTAGAAACCATGGCAAATTCAACTCAAAAAAAGTCCTCAGAGACATGCAAAGAGATACTTGCCTGTCTCTCAAGAAATGATGTGCTGAGTGCTGATGTTTATTGCTGGTCTATGGTCATCAACCAAAGTGATGACTGCATTGCGATACTAGCCAAGACCATTTCACAACATCATCACAAGGGCTTTCCAACAAGCACGTCCACCTGAGCCCTTTCAGTAGACAGCTCCTCCTCAACAATAGCAACTAATTCTTCAATGTGGCTCTGGATAAATGATGGAGGAAGAAGCCTGAAGTGTGCAGAAACATATGGAAACCCTATAGAATAAATCTTGCTTTTTGATTGGCTCCATGTCGCAAACATATTTGTTTTATAAAGTCTATGGACTTATCTGTTTGTGACTTATTTTCCAGAAGGAGCTATCACTAGGGATGGCGCGAACTGTTCGCCGGCGAACTTGTTCGCGCGAACATCGGGTGTTCGCGCTCGCCGGAAGTTCGCGAACGTCGCGCGACTTTCGCCATTTTGGGTTCGCCATTGTTGGCGCTTTTTTTTGCCCTCTCACCCCAGACCAGCAGGTACATGGCAGCCAATCAGGAAGCTCTCCCCTGGACCACTCCCCTTCCCTATAAAAACCGAAGCCCTGCAGCGTTTTTTCACTCTGCCTGTGTGTGCTGAAGAGATAGTGTAGGGAGAGAGCTGCTGCCTGTTAGTGATTTCAGGGACAGTTGAAAGTTTGCTGGCTAGTAATCGTTTTGATACTGCTCTGTTATTGGAGGGACAGAAGTCTGCAGGGGTTTGAGGGACATTTAAGCTTAGGTAGCTTTGCTGGCTAGTAATCTACCTTCTACTGCAGTGCTCTGTATGTAGCTGCAGTGGGCAGCTGTCCTGCTTCTGATCTCATCTGCTGACTGCTGCAATAACAGTAGTCCTTGTAAGGACTGCTTTTATTTATTTTTTTGTTGTTTTACTACTACTACTACTACTACTACTACTATAAGAGCCCAGTGCTATTAGTCTAGCAGTGTTGGGGAGTGGGACTGGTGTGCTAATCTGCTGCTCCTAGTAGTTCAGCAGCACCAACTTTAATTTTTTTTTTTTTTAATATTCATTTTTTTTTTATTTTACTTTTTTTTATTTTACTACCGCTGTAGTAGTGTATAAGTTGACCTTTTAGGCATTATTTGCCCTATAGGCATTTTTTGCCCAGTGTGTTATTCAACCAACTGCCATCTAGCTGTGTGACCTTGTTCACATTCTGTCTAAATATCCATAATATTACCGTCTCCAGAAAAAACACCGGAGTGACTTTTTTCAAGCAGCCATAATATATTTTACGTAATCCGTATCCATCGCTGTAGTAGTGTATAAGTTGACCTTTTAGGCATTATTTGCCCTGTAGGCATTTTTTGCCCAGTGTGTTATTCAACCAACTGCCATCTAGCTGTGTGACCTTGTTCACATTCTGTCTAAATATCCATAATATTACCGTCTCCAGAAAAAACACCGGAGTGACTTTTTTCAAGCAGCCATAATAAATTTTACGTAATCCGTATCCATCGCTGTAGTAGTGTATAAGTTGACCTTTTAGGCATTATTTGCCCTGTAGGCATTTTTTGCCCAGTGTGTTATTCAACCAACTGCCATCTAGCTGTGTGACCTTGTTCACATTCTGTCTAAATATCCATAATATTACCGTCTCCAGAAAAAACACCGGAGTGACTTTTTTCAAGCAGCCATAATAAATTTTACGTAATCCGTATCCATCGCTGTAGTAGTGTATAAGTTGACCTTTTAGGCATTATTTGCCCTGTAGGCATTTTTTGCCCAGTGTGTTATTCAACCAACTGCCATCTAGCTGTGTGACCTTGTTCACATTCTGTCTAAATATCCATAATATTACCGTCTCCAGAAAAAACACCGGAGTGACTTTTTTCAAGCAGCCATAATAAATTTTACGAGATCCGTATCCATCGCTGTAGTAGTGTATAAGTTGACCTTTTAGGCATTATTTGCCCTGTAGGCATTTTTTGCCCAGTGTGTTATTCAACCAACTGCCATCTAGCTGTGTGACCTTGTTCACATTCTGTCTAAATATCCATAATATTACCGTCTCCAGAAAAAACACCGGAGTGACTTTTTTCAAGCAGCCATAATAAATTTTACGAGATCCGTATCCATCGCTGTAGTAGTGTATAAGTTGACCTTTTAGGCATTATTTGCCCTGTAGGCATTTTTTGCCCAGTGTGTTATTCAACCAACTGCCATCTAGCTGTGTGACCTTGTTCACATTCTGTCTAAATATCCATAATATTACCGTCTCCAGAAAAAACACCGGAGTGACTTTTTTCAAGCAGCCATAATAAATTTTACGAGATCCGTATCCACCGCTGTAGTAGTGTATACGTTGATCTTGTGGGCAGTATTTGCACAGTGTTTTCTTCAAACCGCCATCTAGCTGTGTGAGCTTGTTCACATTTTGTCTAAATATTGATAATATTATCGTCTCTAGAAAAACCACTTGAGTTACTTTTTTTCAAGCAGCATTCATATATTTTACGTAATCCGTATCCACCGCTGTGTATACGTTGACCTTGTAGGCATTATTTGCACACTGTTTTCTTCAAACCGCCATCTAGCTGTGTGAGCTTGTTCACATTTTGTCTAAATATTGATAATATTATCGTCTCTAGAAAAACCACTTGAGTTACTTTTTTTCAAGCAGCATTCATATATTTTACGTAATCCGTATCCACCGCTGTGTATACGTTGACCTTGTGGGCATTATTTGCACACTGTTTTCTTCAAACCGCCATCTAGCTGTGTGAGCTTGTTCACATTTTGTCTAAATATTGATAATATTATCGTCTCTAGAAAAACCACTTGAGTTACTTTTTTTCAAGCAGCATTCATATATTTTACGTAATCCGTATCCACCGCTGTGTATACGTTGACCTTGTGGGCATTATTTGCACACTGTTTTCTTCAAACCGCCATCTAGCTGTGTGAGCTTGTTCACATTTTGTCTAAATATTGATAATATTATCGTCTCTAGAAAAACCACTTGAGTTATTTTTTTTCAAGCAGCATTCATATATTTTACGTAATCCGTATCCACCGCTGTGTATACGTTGACCTTGTAGGCATTATTTGCACACTGTTTTCTTCAAACCGCCATCTAGCTGTGTGTATTATCGTTTCCAGAAAAAACAACTGAGTTTTTGTTGTTGTTGTTTTTTTAAAAATAATGCCAGGCAAAGGCAGGCCGCCACGCAGAGGCCGTGCTGCTATGCAATCCTGTGGCCCTAGCAAATTGCCCAGTTTTAAAAAGCCAATGACCCTGAACTCCCAAAATGCTGAAGAGGTAGTTGACTGGCTTACACAGCACACCCCATCCTCTACCGTTTCTAACTTTACCACAACATCCTCCTCATCCTCCACTGCTATGGCCACCCCACGTAACACTTCCTCCACCACCGGTGCCCCTTCTTCACTGGAGTCAGAGGAGTTATTTTCCCATGAGTTTCTTGAACTGAGTAATGCGCAACCATTATTGCCAGAAGAAGATGAAGGAGATGAGGACGTTACACCAGATTTAATTCTGGCAGAGAACACGACAGAGATGGACATAATGATGAGTGATGAGGAGGAGGTCCCCGCTGCTGCTTCCTTCTGTGATGTGTCAGAAGAAATTGATGCATCTGAGGAGAATGATGATGAGGAGATTGATGTTTTGTGGGTGCCTAGTAGAAGAGAGCAAGAGGAGGGTAGTTCAGATGGAGAGACGGAGAGTCAGAGAGGCAGTAGGAGAATAAGACTTAGAAGAAGCAGGGAGGACAGCCCGCAGGGATCAGTAGGGCAACAACATGTATCGGCACCTGTGTTCAGCCGGCCAACGCACCCGCCATTGCCGCCAATGCCGCCAACTTCTACTGTTACCGCCAGATCGCACACTTCCAAAAAGTCAGCAGTGTGGGATTTTTTTAATGTGTGTGCCTCTGACAAAAGCATTGTAATTTGCAATGAGTGCAGTCAGAAACTGAGCCTTGGTAAGCCCAACAGCCACATAGGTACAACTTCTATGCGAAGGCACATGAGCGGCAAGCACAAAGCACTTTGGGAGCAACACCTCAAAGGCAACAGGCAAACTAAAAGCCACACTCCTTCTGGTCCAGCATCTTACTGCTCTACCTCTGCTCTCCTTGACCCGTCTGAACCACCCTCCACTCCGCCTTCCACCTTGACCACCTGTTCCCATTCCCAGTCATCTGCCACCAGCCAAGTTTCTGTGAAGGCCATGTTTGAACGTAAGAAGCCAATGTCTGACTGTCACCCCCTTGCCCGGCGTCTGACAGCTGGCTTGTCTGCACTCTTAGCCCGCCAGCTTTTACCATACCAGCTGGTGGACTCTGAGGCCTTCCGCAAATTTGTAGCAATTGGGACACCGCAGTGGAAGGTACCCAGCCGCAATTTTTTTTCTAAAAAGGGAATACCACACCTGTACCAACATGTGCAGAGCCAAGTTACCGCATCTCTGTCACTTAGTGTTGGGCCAAAGGTCCATATGACTACTGACGCATGGTCCTCCAAGCATGGTCAGGGCAGGTATGTCACCTACACTGCCCACTGGGTGAACTTGGTAATGGCTGGGAAGCAGGGAATGGGTAGCTCAACAACAACAACAGTGGAGTTGGTGTCACCGCCACGGATTGCACGCGGTTCTGCCACCACCTCTACTCCTCCATCGCTCTCTACCTCGTCTTCTTCCTCTTCTTCTTCTTACTCTGCTGCTGGGTCCTCCTTCTCCTCCTCCACACCTGTGCACCCCCAGCTCCCCCTAGGCTATTCGACGTGCCAGGTACGCCGTTGTCACGCTGTCTTGGGGATGACGTGCCTGGAAAGCAAAAACCATACCGGATCTGTACTCCTGTCATCTCTGCAGTCACAGGCCGATCGGTGGCTGACCCCACACCAACTGCAGATTGGAAAAGTGGTGTGTGACAATGGAAGCAATCTGTTGGCAGCGTTGAGACTGGGCAATTTAACACATGTGCCCTGCATGGCACATGTGTTAAATTTAATAGTCCAACGTTTTGTCTCCAAGTACCCAGGATTCCAGGACGTTCTCACCCAGTCCAGAAAGGTGTCGGCCCATTTCAGACGTTCCTACACAGCCATGGCACGCCTTGCTGACATTCAGCAGCGCTACAACATGCCAGTCAGGCGTTTGATTTCTGACAGCCAGACTCGCTGGAATTCAACGCTCCTTATGTTGGAACGTCTGCTGCAACAACAAAGGGCCGTCAACGAGTACCTTTTTGAACTGGGTGGTAGGACTGGATCTGCAGAGCTGGGGATTTTTTTCCCCCGTTACTGGGTGCTTATGCGCGATGCCTGCAGGCTCATGCGACCTTTTGAAGAGGTGACAAATATGGTCAGTCGCACCGAAGGCACCATCAGCGACCTAATACCCTTCGCTTTCTTCCTGGAGTGTGCCGTGCGACGAGTGACAGATGAGGCTGTAGACCAGCGTGACGAGGAGCTGGAAGCGCACGATTTATGGTCGGAATCACCAGAACGAACCCAGGCACCTGCTGCAACGCAGGGAGAGGTGCCAGAAGTGGAGTCAGAGGAGGAAGGTGGCTTTGTGGAGGAGGAGGAGGACCAACAGGAGCAGGCTTCCCAGGGGGCTAGTGGTGACCTTTTGGGGACCCCTGGTCTTGTACGTGGCTGGGGGGAGGAGACCGTGGATGATGCAGTCCTTGATAATGAGGAAGCGGAGATGGATAGCTCTGCATCCAACCTTGTGAGAATGGGGTCTTTCATGCTGTCATGCCTGTTGAAGGACCCCCCGTATCAAGAGGCTTAAGGAGAAGGACCTGTACTGGGTCGCAACGCTACTAGACCCTCGGTACAAGCATAAAGTGTCAGAAATGTTACCAACATACCACAAGTCCGAAAAGATGCGGCATTTACAAACCAGCCTGCAAAACATGTTGTACAATGCTTTTAAGGGTGATGTCACTTCAGGAACTCATCAACATTCCAGGGGCAGAGGTGCCAGTAATCCTGCCACGAGCGCACCTGCAAGGACAAAGCCCTTTGGCCGGTCTGTAACATCAGACATGCAAATGTTTTTCTGTCCAAGGCAGCGCCACAACCCTTCTGGATCCACCCTCAAAGAACGCCTTGACCGGCAGGTAGCGGACTACCTGGCATTAACTGCAGATATCGACACTCTGAGGAGCGATGAACCCCTGGACTACTGGGTGCGCAGGCTTTATCTGTGGCCAGAGCTGTCACAATTTGCCATGAACCTCTTGTCTTGCCCAGCCTCAAGTGTGCTCTCAGAAAGGACCTTCAGTGCAGCAGGAGGGATTGTAACTGAGAAGAGAACTCGCCTAGGTCACAAAAGTGTCGATTACCTGACCTTTATTAAAATGAATGAGGGGTGGATCTCGGAGGGTTACTGCACGCCGGAAGACTTGTTCTGACTTCTATGCAGCTGTCCTTCTCTTCAAGCCTCATGACTCCACACACAGCTGTCCTTTAGCGTCCTCCTCCCTCCGCCACCGTTACAAACTAGGGTGCAAACCGTACTGGTTTAATTTTTTCTGGCCTCTGTGCTTCAGTGGCTGCAACCAAAAAAACGGGGCAAACAATGTCTACAAGGTCAACGTATGGCGAAAAATGACTATTTTCAGCATTTATATGGCATATTTTTTCTGGCAACTGTGCTTCAGTGGCTGCGACCAAAAAAATGCATATTTTCTGCATTTATATGGCATAATTTTTCTGGCCTCTGTGCTTCAGTGGCTGCAACCAAAAAAATTTATATTTTCAGCATTTATATGGCATAATTTTTCTGTCAACTGTGCTTCAGTGGCTGCGACCAAAAAAATGCATATTTTCTGCATTTATATGGCATAATTTTTCTGGCCTCTGTGCTTCAGTGGCTGCAACCAAAAAAATTTATATTTTCAGCATTTATATGGCATAATTTTTCTGTCAACTGTGCTTCAGTGGCTGCGACCAAAAAAATGCATATTTTCTGCATTTATATGGCATAATTTTTCTGGCCTCTGTGCTTCAGTGGCTGCAACCAAAAAAATTTATATTTTCAGCATTTATATGGCATAATTTTTCTGTCAACTGTGCTTCAGTGGCTGCGACCAAAAAAATGCATATTTTCTGCATTTATATGGCATAATTTTTCTGGCCTCTGTGCTTCAGTGGCTGCAACCAAAAAAATTTATATTTTCAGCATTTATATGGCATAATTTTTCTGGCAACTGTGCTTCAGTGGCTGCGACCAAAAAAATGCATATTTTCTGCACTTATATGGCATAATTTTTCTGGCCTCTGTGCTTCAGTGGCTGCAACCAAAAAAAATTATATTTTCAGCATTTATATGGCATAATTTTTCTGGCAACTGTGCTTCAGTGGCTGCGACCAAAAAAATGCATATTTTCTGCATTTATATGGCATAATTTTTCTGGCCTCTGTGCTTCAGTGGCTGCAACCAAAAAAATTTATATTTTCAGCATTTATATGGCATAATTTTTCTGGCAACTGTGCTTCAGTGGCTGCGACCAAAAAAATGACTATTTTCAGCATTTATATGGCATATTTTTTCTGGCCTCTGTGCTTCAGTGGCTGCGGCCAAAAAAACTGGGCAAACAATGCCTACAAGGTCAACGTCGTTGACCTTGTAGGCATTGTTTGCCCAGTTTTTTTGGCCGCAGCCACTGAAGCACAGAGGCCAGAAAAAATATGCCATATAAATGCTGAAAATAGTCATTTTTTGCCATACGTTGACTCAACGTATATGGCAAAAAATGACTATTTTCAGCATTTATATGGCATATTTTTTCTGGCAACTGTGCTTCAGTGGCTGCGACCAAAAAAACTGGGCAAACAATGCCTACAAGGTCAACATATGGCAAAAAATGACTATTTTCAGCTTTTATATGGCATATTTTTTCTGGCAACTGTGCTTCAGTTGCTGCGTCCAAAAAAACTGGGCAAACAATGTCTACAAGGTCAACGTATGGCGAAAAATTACTATTTTCAGCATTTATATGGCATATTTTTTCTGGCAACTGTGCTTCAGTGGCTGCGTCCAAAATAAACTGGGCAAACAATGTCTACAAGGTCAACGTATGGCGAAAAATGACTATTTTCAGCATTTATATGGCATATTTTTTCTGGCAACTGTGCTTCAGTGGCTGCGTCCAAAAAAACTGGGCAAACAATGCCTACAAGGTCAACGTATGGCAGTTGTTTAAAGAGAACAGTAGATTACTAGCCAGCAAAGCTACCTAAGCTAAAATGTCCCTCAAATCCCTGCAGACTTCTGTCCCTCCAATACAGAGCAGTATCAAGCAGATTACTAGCCAGCAAACTTACTATCATCTGTCCCTGAAATCACTAACAGCTCTCCCCCTACACTATCTCTTCCAAGCACACACAGGCAGATTTTTCAGATACATTTTTGCCCTTGATCCCCCTCTGGCATGCCACTGTCCAGGTCGTTGCACCCTTTAAACAACTTTAAAATCATTTTTCTGGCCAGAAATGTCTTTTTTAGATGTTAAAGTTCGCCTTCCCATTGAAGTCTATGGGGTTCGCGAACCATTCGCGAACCGCTCGCATTTTTGCGCAAGTTCGCGAATATGTTCGCGAACTTTTTTTCCGACGTTCGCTACATCCCTAGCTATCACGGCTACACCCTAGTTTCTCCTTGAAGGCTACAAGGCAGTAGCTGGCCCAGCAGCCTATAACTTCTTAGAATAACCGAGAAGCATAACACATGGGCCCTCAATTCGCAAACTGAGGCTGGCAAATCATCTCCCTTCTTTTAATACATTCATCTAGTCATTTGTGATATAGGCCATGGGATACAAAGAGCAGGAACCACCTGCATGTCTAAGAAGCCTCAGAGCAGGACAAAAGGTATTGACAGGGTAGAGTTGAGATCAACAGGTTCCTTCCATGTTATCAGAATGTCTCAGCTAAGCCACTATAAATTTTCACTGTCAGACCCAAGAGAGACAATGTTCCCACACCGTGACCTTTTCTTGTCCTTCCCTTCCAGTATCTCGTACCGTTATGACGCAAGATTTGGGATTACAGATGGGTGCTGTCTTTCATTTCATATGCTGTGCCTTCCGAGTGTGTAACGCTAGCTTTGCGCGACTTCATTGACACTAGAGTAAGAGGGTCTGGTCGGATGAGGTAACTGCAAAAGGAACAATATACACATAAAAAATCAAGTCCCTCATTTGCATATTAACATTTTAGCAAAATTTTAAAAAATGCATCAGAAGTAAAATTCACACTGGGATGGGGGAGCCTCTGGGGCTGAGATGATAGGACCCAAACACCCCAGTTTATAACTGCTCAGGCATCATGAATAAACCAGCTATAATGCCTGGAAATATGTTTCACACTACTAGTTTCTTTAGAATGAAGAACATTGCTTTTTTCAGCCAGACTTGAGATAGTACAAATAGATGCCACTGAGGCAATTCATTGTCTGCTGACATCAATGTATAAACAGGGACGGGCTATAAACAAGAGCGTTATCCAGAGAAAATAAATGTTATTGCAATAGGAGCAGCACACAGTCAACAATGAGCCAAACACAGAGAGAAACTTACATGACATCATTAAGTTCCAGTTTGGTATCTGGAGAAGGGTTTATTAGGATATAGGACAATGTGCTGCCAATGTCCATAATGTCCACTGTAAATAAATACAGAAACAATTTAGATTTTAGAATAATAATATTAATGCCCATGCTAAGTAAACATCTAATTGCCTTGTGCCTTTTAATGGTCACAGAACCCCTCAGTGACTTCTAATATCCTTATCATTTACAGTAGGGGGTACATTATCCCTTATAATACATGAGTGATACTCAGAGTTCCCTGTATAACTCAGCCTGCAGCCTTGTGCCTTTATATGGTCACAGAAACCCTCAAAGACTTCTAATATCCTTATGATTTACAGTAGGGGGTACATTATCCCTTATAATACATGAGTGATACTCAGAGTTCCCTGTATAACTCAGCCTGCAGCCTTGTGCCTTTATATGGTCACAGAAACCCTCAAAGACTTCTAATATCCTTATGATTTACAGTAGGGGGTACATTATCCCTTATAATACACGAGTGATACTCAGAGTTCCCTGTATAACTCAGCCTGCAGCCTTGTGCCTTTATATGGTCACAGAACAACCCCTCAGTGACTTCTAATATCCTTATCATTTACAGTAGGGGGTACATTATCCCTTATAATACATGAGTGATACTCAGAGTTCCCTGTATAACTCAGCCTGCAGCCTTGTGCCTTTATATGGTCACAAAACAACCCCTCAATGACTTCTGATATGCTTATATCTCTCTCTCTATGTATATGACACATCAATGTTGGGTGTACTCTGTTTCATACTGTACTCAGCAGCGGAGAGCCCCAAATGCTTCATCCTGGTCTTGACGAGTGCATTGAGTTCCTGCCGTTCTGATCGTCGGTACAGACTCATTCGCTGCTGGCTGATTCTTTCCGAAGCCGATTTCCCAGGTTGCCTTGCTCCTTTGCGGCTTAGCCTCCTGGCCCACTGCATGCTCTTTCTGCGCAGCAGGGGGTGTTCTGATTGGTCACTGGAGGTCGAGTTCCGGTGAAGAGGTCGCCCCTGGTTAGGGTCTCCCCAACGAGTCTCTCTTGTATCTTCATAATCCTCAACACTGATTGAAACCTGAGACTTGGAAGAGGTGAATGTCAGGGAGGAGAGAAGAAAGAAGGGAAATAATCAGATGAGAATACATAGGAAATCATAGCAACACAGAAGCAGAGTGACCAATCCTGATCAAGGTACAATGAGGAATGGAGGGCATCATTTGGCATATTTGGCGAAACGCGTCAGCAGCGACGAAGGTGGAAGGAATCAGGCACATGCGCAACAAGATCTGAGGAACACCACGGACATCCCAACACACAGAGTGGAAAGTCCACACACACGGGGAAAGTACCGTGGAGAACTCCGGATTACAGGAAGCACCGGCTCTTATCACAGGAACACTGCGCATTGGTTTAAAAGCGATTTTAAAAGGAAACTTCTGTAAGTGCAATATATTTTTATTCAAGTATTTGAAAACGCTTTCCGCGCATGCCACTCTTAGGGGCACATTTATTAAGCTCGAGTGAAGGATTCGAAGTAAAAAAAACTTAGAATTTCAAAGTTTTTTTTGGGTACTTCGACCATCGAATAGGCTACTTCGACCTTCGACTACGACTTCAACCTGAACTAAAAATCGTTCAACTATTCGACCGTTCAATAGTCGAAGTACTGTCTCTTTAAAAAAAACTTGGACTACATACGTCGCCACTTTAAACCTACCGAGCTACAATGTTAGACTATGGGGACCTTCCCCATAAGTTTTCTAAGCTTCTTGTGATCGAAGAAAAATCGGTCGTTCGATCGATCGATTAAAATCCTTCGAAACGTTCGATCGAACGATTTTCTTCTTCGATCGATCGAAGTATTTGCTCAAAATCCTTTGAATTCGATATTCGAATTCGAAGGATTTAACTTCGAGGGTTAATTAACCCTCTATTCGACCCTTAGTGAATTTGGCCCTTATTGTTGTCCAAAGGGAAGGACCGGAGGAGCAATTGATCATTTCGATATGTGAATTTAATTGTGAACTAGGGATGCACCGAATCCAGGATTCCGTTCGTGATTCGGCCAGGATTCGGCCTTTTCAGCAGGATTCGGATTCGGCCGAATCCTTCTACCCGGCCGAACCGAAACCGAATCCTAATTTGCATATGCAAATTAGGAGTGGGGAGGGAAATTGCGTGACTTTTTGTCAGAGAACAAGGAAGTAAAAAATGTTTTCCCCTTCCCGCCCCTAATTTGCATATGCAAATTAGGGTTCGGTATTTCACGAAGGATTCGGGGGTTCGGCCGAATCCAAAAAAGTGGATTCGGTGCATCCCTATTGTGAACGTCTGTGAGTATAATCGACTTCCAGAAACGGGGTCTTAAGCCAATGTGGGTACCCACCTATTGTCTGAGAGAACTTTTTTCTAAACGTTCCAGTTTCAGCAGACTTTAATTTGATGGTTTTTTAAGTGGATATGAGAATAAGTTCACCTGCACTCATTTTAGGTTGGGTTAATACACTGATAGTGGGTGAATGACTTCGCCTTGAGACGTGATCTTATTCAAGAACGCTACACTGCGGGGCAGATTAATCAAAGGTCGAATTTCGAAGTTGATTTTATAAGTAAAATAGTTCAATCGAAAGATTAAATCCTTCGAATCGAACGATTCAAAGGATTTCAGCGATCGATCGAACGCTTTTTCTTCGACTTCAAAAAACGTAGAAAACTGCTCTAGAAGCTAACATAGCACTTCGGCAGGTTTAATTTGGCGAGGTATTGAAGTTGAATTTTTTTTTAAAGAGACAGTACTTCGATTATCGAATGGTCGAAAATTCAAACTATTTTACTTCGAGTCGAAGTCTTATTATCCTATTCTATGGTCACGGTATCCAAAAAATGACTTTGAATTTCGAATTTTTTTACTTCGAAAATTCCCTCTAATTCACTTCGACCATTGATAAATGTGCCCCTATATATTTTTCTTGTTTTTTTCTCAATCTTTCCTTATTTCTGAGGTGAGATCGGCAGCACTTTTTGCCTACTCCCCAACGTTTTGGAAATAAAAAGAGGGGCAAAAAATTTTTTTCGCACGTAGCACGGCAAATTATTTTGAACGCGCCACTTTCTGTGGCCACACCCCCTAATTACCATGTTCATTTTACAAAATTTGGCAGGTTATGAAAGTTTGAAAATATTTCTCCTCATCTAAACTGTGTTTTTGTGTCTCAAAATTGTTACAAAGTATCTTATTTGCACCTGTTAGCTGTTCTGGGCTCTCTGCTAAAAGCCAATTAAGTGAGAAACTTTGTTTCTTTTTCTGGCTGTTCAGTGCAGAGAAAAGAGGGACTTTCCAGTTCAAATGAGGGACTGCGGGTTGAGCTGTCAAAAGAGGGACTGTCCCTCCGCAAAAGGGACAGTTGGGAGGTATGTATTTTGAATTACCTCAGAGGCAGGCAGTAAGTGTGTCTCAGTACGGTATATACCGATGGGAATGTCCCCTGTAGTGGAACACAGCTTCTGATACAACCGCCCGTAACAACGGATCCACAGGTCTTCTTCTGTCACTCGCAGCTAAAACGAGAAAACAAAAAAGTCTGTGCAACAGGTCTAGCAATCAATAACATCCAAACTGGTCTCCACCCCATTGCTTCCTATGCTGCATCATCGTCCCATTAGAACTATAGACGTGAACTATGGGATACGGCAGGGGTCAAATGAGAAGATTTACATTTATAAATGTCTTGGAATTCTACAGCTAAAAAGAACTGCAATAACTCCTCCTCCCAGCAGATGGCACTGCATATTTGTCATACATTAGCCAGCACTCACCAGTCTGAGGACACCCAAGGGCTCCCCATAGTTTTCTCATAGAGCCAAATTTAGGGGCAGATTTATCAAGGGTGAAAGTGAATTCTAGGGAATTTTCGAAGTAAAAAAAATTTGAAATTCGAAGTAATTTTTTTGGATACTTTGACCATCGATAAAATCGTTCGATTCGATAGATTTAATCGTTCGATCGAACGATTTTACTTCGACCACAGAATACCCAAATTCGATTAAAAAGTTAAATTTCGATATTCGAATTCCAAGTATTTCAATTTGGTGCTTGATAAATCTGCCGCTTAAAGTGCTAGTCTTCTCTCCTACTGCAACAATATGGCTCCTTGTTGACATAATGGCAAGTTCAAAACATTTTCTTTCTTTCATTCCTCCCAACAATTTTTGAAGGACCATGTCCATTTTGTTTTCACACCCCCTAAATACCATGTCCATTTTACAAAATTTGGCAGGTGATGGAAAGCTTGAACACATTTATGGGGGTTTTAGGGCCATTTTTTTTTATGTGTTATTACAGTTTTACTAATGAAGGTCAATTGCCCATTAAAGGAACAGTAGCACCAAAAAATAAGTGTTTTAAAGTAATAAACATATAATGTACTGTTGCCCTGCACTGGTAAAACTGATCTGTTTGCTTCAGAAACACTACTATAGTTATATAAACAAGCTGTTGTGTAGCCATGGGGGCAGCCATTCAAGCACAGGATACACAGTAGATAACAGATACGTACTACTATAGTTTATATAAACAAGCTGCTGTGTAGCAATGGGGGCAGCCATTCAAGCACAGGATACACAGTAGATAACAGATAAGTACTACTATAGTTTATATAAACAAGCTGCTGTGTAGCAATGGGGGCAGCCATTCAAGCACAGGATACACAGTAGATAACAGATAAGTACTACTATAGTTTATATAAACAAGCTGTTGTGTGGCCATGGGGGCAGCCATTCAAGCACAGGATACACAGTAGATAACAGATAAGTACTACTATAGTTTATATAAACAAGCTGCTGTGTAGCCATGGGGGCAGCCATTCAAGCACAGGATACACAGTAGATAACAGATAAGTACTACTATAGTTTATATAAACAAGCTGCTGTGTAGCCATGGGGGCAGCCATTCAAGCACAGGATACACAGTAGATAACAGATAAGTACTACTATAGTTTATATAAACAAGCTGCTGTGTAGCCATGGGGGCAGCCATTCAAGCACAGGATACACAGTAGATAACAGATAAGTACTACTATAGTTTTTATAAACAAGCTGCTGTGTAGCCATGGAGGCAGCCATTCAAGCACAGGATACACAGTAGATAACAGATAAGTACTACTATAGTTTATATAAACAAGCTGCTGTGTAGCAATGGTGGAAATTTAAAAAGTCCATATGGCACAGGTTAAATAGTGGATAACAGATAACACCATTATGTTCTACAGAGCCTATCTACTGTGTAACCTGAGCCTTTTCTCCTTTGAATGGCTGCCCCCATTGCTACACAGCAGCTTATTTATATAAACAATAGTAGTGTTTCTGCAGCAAACACACCAGTTTTACCAGTGCAGGGAAACACTGCAATATATTTTTATTACTTTAAAGCACTTTCATTTTTTGATGTAACTGTTCCTTTAAATTAACCTTTAGTATACTATAGTGCGTGATATTCTGCGTTTTAATTTTTTATTATTTGAGGTTCTTGAGTTATTTAGCTTTTTATTCAGCAGCTCTCCAGTTTGCAATTTCAGCAATCTGGTTGCTAGGGTCCAAATTCCCCTAGCAACCATGCATTGATTTGAATAAGAGACTGGAATATGAATAGGAGAGGCCTGAATAAAAAAATGAATTATAAATAGTAGCAATAACAATACATTTGTAGCCTTACAGAGCAATTGGTTTTTATATGGAGTCGGCGACCCCCATTTCGAAAGCTGGAATGAGTGAGAAGAAGGCAAATAATTTAAAAAAACTATAAAAAACTTAAAAATGAAGGCCAATTGAAAAGTTACTTAGAACTGCCCTTTCTATAACATACTCAAAGTTAACTTAAAGGTGAACCACCCCTTTAAGCTGTGAGTCTCAGTTCTCCCAAGAGACCCGTATATCTTAAATAGTTACAATTGTATCTTTGCTTATCTCAACTTGTTACAAAATGTATCTAATTGCAGCTGCCACATATTCTGGGCTCTCTGCCAAAAGCCAATTAAGTTAGAAACTTTTTATCTTTTTCTGTCTGTTCAAGTGCAGGAGATCAAAGAGAAACTCAGGGCATTTCACTAACAATCCTGGA